>OX371224.1:268449125-269797518 GCA_947310385.1 Nephrotoma appendiculata
AAATCGTAAATATATTTTATACGGTAAATACGGTAAATCGGTAAGCGGTAATGCATTCCCTAGATGACAACAAAGTAGTCATTGTAGTCTTTTTAGATTTCAAAAGGGCTTTTGAAACCATCGATAGAGAAATTCTACTTAAAAAGTTAACCAAGTACGGAGTTGTTGGGAAAGAACTAGAGTGGTTTAACAGTTATCTTCAAGGGAGGCAACAATATACGAAAATTGATAATTACACATCGTCACTAATACAAAATAATCTCGCAGTACCTCAAGGATCAGCCCTGGGTCCGTTACTCTTTATTCTGTACATCAATGACATAGTCGATGTTATTCAAAATTGCAAAATAAATATGTTTGCACATGATACTTTACTTACTATTTCGGCAACAACTCTTCCAGAAGCAGTACAGAAAGTAAACGAAGATCTCGAGAGTCTACGGAAATGACTGATGTTTCACAAACTATCACTGAATATCTCGGAAACGAGGTACATGCTCCTATCAATCAAAGCAAAGTTCGAGAGTAATGCAGATATAATCGTTGACAACCAAATTATCGAACGAGTAAAACAGTATAAATATCTTGGTGTTATTATCGACGAGCACTTAAGTTTTAACGATCATTTGGATTATATCGCTAAAAAGATGAATAAAAAACTTGGATTTTTCACCAGAATTAAAGACAAATTACCAATGCAGACAAAATTTGTCTTTTATGAATCAATTGTGACTCCACATATTGATTATTGTTCTTCTGTGCTGTTTATCATGAATCAAACTCAAATTACACGTCTTCAAAAAATTCAGAATCGATTCATGCGACGTATCTTGAATGCGGAAAGTAGAACACACATAAAAGACATGTTGGAAATTTTAAACTGGAAGTCAATTAAACAGAGAATACAATTTAATGTGTTGAAATTCCTGTTTAGGCTGGAAAAGGGAGATCTGCCAAAATATTTAGATACTTTGCTTTCTTCTAATAGAAATGTTCATACTTACAATACTCGGAGTACACACTTCAGACTAATGGAGTAAAGTTGTATAATTCATTGGGTGACTATTGCATGCTAGGTGAATTTCAAGAATTAGAGTACGGTCAATTTAATAAATTATTGCATATATTCGTTAAAGAGTAGACATTTAGTATATAAAATAAAATTTAATTAATTTAAATAACAATGTATTATAAAATGTCATTATTGATAAATAAACAAATAAATAAAATAAAATAAATACATGTATAGTTTTTTTGACCCGATTTTTACAGATCCGAACCTGGGAATGAACCATTTTTCAGGATAGGTATTTTTTGGTGTTTTGGAAATTGAAATGCTTTCAATAATTACGATTCATTATTTAACACTAAACCTACCATGCCGCGGTCAAATGACTGTTTTAAAAATTTCGTTTAACATTTCTCGCATACAACGTTACTGATCATGCGGCTTATTATCTTTTCCTAAAATATACAAACAACCTATTTTAAAATGTTTACAACTTTTTTTATTGTTTAATTTCCGAAAACAAATTATATTATATTTAGTCTACTTTACTAAAATACATGTTTTTTAAAAGCGGTCATTTGACCGCTCATGGTAGGATTAGGTATACATGAAATGTTGGTAGATTTAGTGTTAAATACTTGGCCACGCGATTTCTTTTATTTTGACCTTTGCCTCTCCAATTTTCAAATTCGTTACAAGCTATTAAATTAACACCATCCCTTGAATTTTTACAACTAAGGCAAAGTCATCTCGATTAAGAAGCAGATACGAACAGTCGAATTTTAAATGCACCGGCTTTAAACATGAGATCCATTTATGTGCAGAATGAGGTAATTCTTTTGAGGCACACAACTTGCACTTTATTTCAACTAATTTTTTCGCTAATTTAGGAAAAGCTTCTTGATCTATATTTACATTATCCGTTCGAGTTTTTTTTAGTAACGGTACTGTCTACACAGCTTGGTTTGCGAATTTAGTTTTTAAAGCTATCCCTTATAAAAGTATCTTTGTTAGAAAACGTAATATTAAAATTTTTAATCCCGTTGTTTTTGCAATTAAAGCATACCCTTTTACCCTTCCTTCAACGGGTGCATTCGATGCAAGTATGCGACCATAGCCGAATTGATTTCGATAAACACATGACCATAAACGTAAATGTCTAATGTCTTTTAAAAGTTTCTTTGCAAATTGCGGAAAGAAATATGGATTTACATCAGCTCCCTGTTTCTCAAGGGCGGCCACTTCTCGGTTAATATCATCTCCCCATTTTGTCCACGAATTGAAATCATTATTATCAACAATTTCAGTTTCGTCACTCAACGTGTCTTCATTTGTTTCATTAATTATCTCGTCACTGATAAAATCGATGGTAGTTCTTAAACTAATTAATTGAATAAGGTTTAGTTTATGGTACTCCGTTATAGTTTTCACTTGCGGATCTTCCAATTTGAATCGGCTAGTTTCCGACTGTGCAACTATCAGAACCGATCCGTAGAAATAATTAATTTACCAATCACAGCTGCATAAAATTTTTTCACGAGTCTTGGATAACTCCGCATGAAATTTATATACATTTTTATAAAATGCGCGACATCAATTCTGACATAACATCGTGGTAATTCTTTAAAGAAACCATCGGCATAATCTTCGACAGTTAAAGCTCCTCTAAATGCTCTTATTACTTCTGTCAGCAATGCTCGAGAATAGTCAGTAACTGTTTCTTTTGGAAATTTTCCGACGCTCGATAACCGTACGTGTTCAACCAATACATGATTACACTTACTTTATGACATTCGGACAGCATTTGTGCAAAGGGAAATTGTCTATTACGACATCTTATTACCATTGAATAAAGAAACACCTGATTTCTAAATTTATCGTTTATGTCCAGGAATAGAGTAGGATAGATCTGTCTTTGGTGGTTGGCATTGTAGAAGACAAAAAATGGAATTTTTGAAATACATTGAATAATACCTTTCCCTGAAAGATCGTGTAATATTTCTAAGGCCTTTACTGGATCTTTAGTTATTAAAGTTGAATCGATATATTCTTGTCTGGTGACATGCAAAACATTAGAAGACGGTAAATGAGGTGGTTCTGGGTCACCTGGCAACATTAAATCATTAGCAAGAGCGGCACGGTATGTTTCGGTTGACGTTGAATTCAGTTCTTTACCAACAGCACTTCTTTTAGGTTGACGTATAGAACGTTTACCACAAGTTTTAGCACCCACTTCTACTAAAACATCGAAACGTACCATATTATCAAACCCTTGAATGCGTATGAAAAGTGTGCTTCTACATTTACATTTAGCTAAAAATAAAATTTTAAAAAGATGATGCATTAACTAAATTAGTTAGTTGCAAGCTTTTTTAAATAATAAAACGCAATGTTTCCAAATGAAATACGTAACCTTTAATTATACACATGACACCAATACATTGAAAAATCTTATTCTATCAAGAACGAGTGGAGCTCAAAATTTTTTAATGGAGCATTTGATTAGCCCATAATAAGCCTAAAATTATTTGACTGTCAATAGACCTTGTTTTGAGTTAAAATTTCGGTTTTGGTCCGATTTTGGTTTTGGGTTCTTTTTCTAAATTTTCACACCGATCGGTAAATTTGTGACTATACAATATTGTGGTACACCATATCATCGAGCAATAAATATATAAGAGAAATCAAGTAGTGCAAATTTTATAAGCAGGTTTTCCTAGGTTAATCTTATTTTATAGTTTTAATATATTTATATACACAAATTTAATTTTTTTCTATATTTAATCCATATATACGAATCTTATAAACATATCAGCATAGTTATTTTAAAGTGCATTGTTCTTGTTGGGCTTATACAGATTGCCAATAGTAAAATAGATTAACCTCGGAATCTCTACATGAGTCCTCTTATGTATAATTTATGTAGATAGCATTGACTTTCGCGTCAGCCAGTCGTTTATTTTTCTTCATAATATATTTTTTAAAAGCTTTTGTGTATTTCAATACCCAAAATGGAACAAACAAACAATTTGTACAGGTCTTTTAGCAGCTCTCCCCAAAATCATTCCGAAAAATTGGAAATTGTATTTTTTTTTTTGTTTTGCGGGAGTGAAGCAGTGCACACCCAGTAGAATGTTGAAGTACCCTAACTGGTGTGGATTATTAGGAGGATTTATTTTGAAGCAGCTTCCTGAAACACACTACACAAGTATTTAACGAAATGTTGTTAAAATGAAGATATCTCTATATAAATACTTGAAAAATGTTGTTGCTGCGTAAAGTTGAAGAAAGGTAATATTCCTCTTGGCCGCTTAGATATTAACGCAAATTCGATGTATTTTTTGATTAGCTGGTTATCATACAATGGCTATATGCATGCATGTCGATCGTGCATGTTGCTGGTGTAATTTAGAGCAACTGCAAACTTTTGAGGACGATAGTAAATCTAACTATGAGTTACAACCATTTTATAACGCCCTGTAAATTGAACATACAACTTTTGGAGAAAACTACGAACTGCACCCTCGTTATGAATGAGCCTTGATGCTCAAAATGGGGTGTGCGGTTTTGCAAAATTGTAAATTGCATAAAAATAAACAAATAAATAAATAAATATATTTTGCTTTATGACCATATGTATGTACTCTTCATGTGCCAGCCCGATTTAAATTTTAATGGAGCACGAATACCTAAAACGAAAAGTTTGTGAAAAATGGTATTTCTTACAAATTTTGATCCTAAGCATGTTCATGTTCGGTTTTACCGATCGTTAAATTTATCAATGAGATATTTTGATACACCAATATGTGTACTCTATATATTTGTGTCAACCCGATTCAAATTCTAGTGGAGCTCGCATACCTATAAAAGACATTCTTGTGAAATTTATACACGGGACCGTGATAGTACACGTCAAAACTCTCAGTATGTATCCACACTTGCTCAAAATTTTGTATACACGGACGACTAGTTTTACAATTTTCTTCAAATTATTTCGCAGATTTTGTTTCAATACCCGATACTATTATTGACGTGTAGTATAAACAATCGAGTGACATAGTTGAACACCTATATAAAAAAAAGAAATGTTTTTGAAATATTTCAATCAATTTAACCTTCTGTATTCAATTTCAAAAGTCATTATTAAAATGACACTCAAAAACAATAAATCAATCATATTTTTTATCACCCATAGATAGAGAGCTATCCAATCAAAATATCGATATAATTGGTAAAAAAAAAATTCTATCATGTTAAACCTTTTAAAAAGCTAATTCACCATAAAATAATTGCACGTATGATAAAAAAATCGTATAATAGAAAAGTCAATATACAAAACAATTTATCAAAATATTAGAAAAATGTGTATTAGTTATTGCATCAATAAATTTATCAGCATCGATTTGTCAATCAAAAAACAAAAAAAAAAAATTGTTGTGTAGTATGAAGCAGTTAGAAGAGCTTTAGCCTATAGCGCACATCGATCCATCATCAAAAATTTTTTTCCCCTAATTTTTGTGCGGCATTGTTTGCTTTTTTTTTTGTTCAAGTTGAATTTTACGATAGTTATCTAAATAAAATTAAATTGTTTGCATTTTGTATATGGGCGATATCTATTCGTAAAGCAATCAAATTAAATGGTTTCACAAATTTATGTTTTATGCTGTGGCTGGGATTTGGTTTGATATATCAAATTGCACTTAAAATAATGCTTTTTGTTTTTTCACTTTATTTCGTTTTTAGTCAAATGTACAAAAAGAGCTCTCAAAAGCTTTTAAATATTAAATAAATATCACCGAGAGACGAAAATTTTTTATTTATTTTTTTATTTATGAATTTTTTACAGCTACCCGGTAGTGATGGGAAGGAATTTCATTTTAAACATAGAACATTGCCACATGCGAGATCACGTCGTAGTATTACACACACCCGAGTGTTAAAAAAAGAACCATTGGTAAGTGCTTTTTTATATTTTTGTACAATGTATTTAATTTTATTTAAAATATTTTATGGGGTTTTCATAAAGCACCGCAACCATATTTATGTATAAAGTGTATAAATGTACACAGGACAATGTTTTATGGAATAAATAAAATATTTGCGGTCAAATTTTGTCGAATTATAAAATGTGGTGGTTTCATAGAAAATTGCCCGAGTTCAATAAAAAAGGATATTAATATTTTTCCTATACAGCTAATGATTAAACAATGAATGAATTAATACTAAAACTTTACATAAATGATTTTTAAATTAAATTTTAAATTATGAGTAGTTGTTTTGTGTTCGTTCTGGCATAAAATCCCATCCTAAAATTTTTTTCCATAGTAATTGGATATTGAATACTGGTATCTTCATATAACTTGAGAAATATAGTAATGTCTCGATAATTAAAATCTTCATTTCAACATATGATCATATGAATTTTATTGAAATTTATGAAGGTTTTTCATTCGCCTGTTCAACTGTAATGAAGAATTTTATTATATATATACATATGTATATTTGAAATGGAATGTGTTAACCCTTTATATGCAAGAATATGGTTTCGATAGTAAATTAAATAAAACATATTTTTTTTTTAGTATTGAAAGGGTTAAGTTACTTCATATTAAATGCTGTTGTTATGGTATACGATTGCATATCATATAGATAAAGATTAAAATATTGAATTTTATTTTTATATGTACGATGTAAATTGTATACATATCGTAACAACAACAAATCTGTTGAATTAAGATGAAAAGCAAACGTTATAATATAATTAGGTTACGAGTAATAATAATAGTAAACTTGATCTTGAAAAACGCAAAAAATTACATATCGTAACAACAACAACAACAACAAATTTTAAATAAAATAGTTGAAATTAGAAGTGATTATTATTGTGTACGAATATATAATAATAAAGATTATTGAAATTGGATTTTATTTTTTTACATACGTATAAGAAATGCATAAGTAAACTTGAACTTGAAAATCGTAACAATAAACATATGTATATATAACTAAATTATTATATCATTTAAATTATATTGTTGCGCAAGATCTTTCGCTTTGTAATAAATTATTGAAAATACAGGTTATTCTATAAATATCTAGACAAACACAATTATGGTTTAGTTGTATAATCATGTCCGAAAAGTGTAATAACCAGAACGTTATTAAAATAATTTCACGTTGTCTAAATTACTCTACTTTAGTTCATCAATGTAGAGTAAGGAATATTATGTCGGATTGTATAATTGAAGAAATTGAAGCTGATTACATTGATGTAGACAATAAAATTCATGCTTTACTATGTAAATGTATTCAATTAAGAAAAGGAAAAGAGGTAGCAGAAGTTGTATTTGATATAATAGATAACTTATTATATGCTATAAAAATTATACCTTTAAAATAGTTTAATGAAATAAAGTTAATATATATGTCTGAAAACTTCGAATAATCGCTTTTTATTTAACATAAATTATTAACATTTCTACTAAATGGATAATTACAATCTCTATAATTAGATTTTATTGATATACGAAATCTACTGGTCTGATTAGTAATAAATTACAATCTGTCAATTTTTAATATTTCTTTAGATAAAACTATAAATAGATGTTGCGAATGAGAAGAGTTGCTTACAGTTATTAAAATGTTAAATCTTGAAACACCCTTTACAATGATGATTGCCGGACCATCTGGTTGTGGTAAAACATCATTTGTATTAAAACTTTTACCATTTGTTAAGGGCTTTAATAAGATATTATGGTGTAATGCAGAACGGAATGCAATACCATTAACTAATTTGAATTGTGATGTTGAAGTGATGGAAACAGTACCAGTAAATTTCGACAATATAGATAACGCTTTGATTGTACTCGATGATCTGATGACCGACGCTTATAACAAGAATGTATGTGAATTGTTTACTAAAGGTTCTCACCATAGGAGAATTTCAGTTATATTAATAACACAAAACATATTTCATCAAGGAAAATTTTGTCGTGACATATCGTTAAACTGCAAATATCTGGTGGCATTTAATAACCCTCGAGATAAATCACAAATTTATCCGCTTGCAAAACAAATCTTTCCTGATAACGTAAGGGAATTTGTAAAACTATATAAAGATGTAGCATCACAGCCTTATGGTTATTTGTTTCTGGATTTGACACAGACATGTAACGATTTATTTCGTTTTCGATCGAATATATTTAATACATATGATACCTGTTATGTACCATCAAATTTGATAAATAAATTAGAGCGCTATGAGACGATTGAGGGCGCACAAACATTTGTTACATGTGTTAAAAAACTGTAAACCTTGTACACGTAAAAACATTTTAAAAAACGGTAGTGAAGAATTAATAAAAACTTTGTGTGAAATCTGTTTGAATGTGGTGAACGGTAATGCAAAAATTTTCAAACAGAGTCTAGTCCGTTTACGAAAATATAAAACAATATTACGCCAATTAGCAAATTCAAAATCTCGTATATCATCTAAACGAAAAATCTTAATTCAAAAAGGTGGATTTCTTCCTATTCTTTTATCATCGCTATTATCGGGGATTGTAGGAAAATTAATTGAGCAGACCTCACAATGAGTTTACAACGAATGATTGTCATCCCGCCGGATACGTTTGAGCGGTGGAAGAAAATCGTTATGATGGATAAAAAATTATCGGATCTGGACCGCGAAATGAAAAAAGTTTTATTTAACAATAAACTAAATGATGTCAGCAAATGGTATTTTTACCGTCAAAATTTATTAAGATATTTAAATAAGAAGCGACATCACAGTACACAAATAAAACAAAAATATATAGATGCGAATATTCAAACAGACCGCGTAAAACATAAACATAAAAAATTACAAACATTGGAGCCGAATGTAAGCAGTATCGGAACTCAGGCTAATATAATGAAAAAGATCGAAGAACTCCCAGCTGTAGAAGAATTTTTTGCAACTCAAAGTCGATTTTCTAGTCTCGAAGACGAGAGTAACAATACATCTGACGAAAATGAGTTGGTGGAGATTGATATGGATGATGATGTAAGAAATAAAGCATTAGAGGGTCAACCTTCTTCGGTTAAAATAATTAAAGAAAGAAATTCGCTTGATCCGACCGAATATCGAGTATTTGAGTTAGACAATGGCGATATGGTAAATGTACCGGTTGAAAAACAAATGGTAACACGTTCAACACTTAAACGTGGTCTTCATCCCGACACATCTCAGACTACATTGGCTTTTACTCATCAAAAGAAAAAATCAAAACAATCTTCTACGAGTACACCATTAAAATCAAAGGTGAAAGCAGCAGCAGCAAGCGGTATAAAATGGAAGAATCTATAAATATAAGCTCAGTTGTGTAAATGTTATTCATTGCAAATAAAACTAATCAACTACGAAATGTTGACCAATCAAAAATCGTTTTTTATCACCTTAACCAGTAACACATCGCTTGACCTCTATCCTCAAAATACATTATCGAAATTTACAACGAAACTCCCTATATCTTTAGATTTTAAAAACAACACGGATGATGAATGGTCTGTAGGCATTGTTAAATTTTGTTGTACAAAAATAGATGGTAAAATACCTCCATCTTCAGTAGCCAGAATTGTTTTTATCAATGCGAGAAAACACACAAAGGCTGATCCATTTACAGCGGTATTAATCCCTCTAAACGAAAAAAAGAAAGTTGATGAACTAAATATAATTGATATATTGAGACAGCATCCGGAATTATTCAACTTGGTGAAAAAGGAAAATTTCTTTGATCGTTATACATCAGAAGGCGTAGATTTACCTGCACAATATTTTACAACTAATACGGTTCCGATCTTAGTGGACACACAGCTTTGCGTCGTATCACTTAATAAAGAGTATTCAATGAGAATTTTGTTCGATACACTCTTGTCTCAAATAAAAGAAGAGGAAAGACGTGAAGTGGTTGAAAATTTAAAGAAATCAATTAAAGAACCAGTAAAAGTTTTAGATGCTAAAAAACAAGCTGAAATTCAGAATTTTGTAGAAGTAATTTTACCTGAACCGGTGGATGAAGAATACGGTATTCCTAATTATATGTGTATTTATTGTGATGTGGTGCGACCTCAAATATTTGGTAACGTGATGGCTAGAGGCCTGGTTATGCATCCCGTTAAACATGATAAACAATATGCAAGCTATCAAAATTGTGATATTGTAAACATTCAATATTTACCACTAGAAAAATCTCGAATTACGGATATAAGTATTTTAATAGCAGACGAAAATGGTGAACAGATTAATTTTAAAAATGATTCATTCAGTACAATGGTTATACTACATTTCCGTAAAGGTATATAAAGGGGGGACACACATAAATATAAACTACTTTTGTTTACAATGCAAGGCGCGTACATAAGATATTACGCTCAACAACAGGGCGGTAGAATTTCATTTGGTGATGATGAATTTGGCAATGTACTAAAATTACCTAAAGTTTATCAGCGTGGACGAGGGTTAGGAGGAATTTTCTCAGGTTTCTGGAAATATCTACAACCACTTTTAATGCAAGGCGCAAATTTTGTAAAAGATGAGCTGATTGACACAGGTGCTGAGGTTTTGCGTAATTTAAATACACAGAAACCAATTAAAGAAATACTTCGAGATAGATCTGTGCAAGTGGTTGATAAATTGAGAAATAATACTGTTGACAGAATAAATTCAATGGCTGGTGCTGGGTGTAAACGAAAAAGAAAGCTGCAAAATTCAACGTACACCTTGAAAAAATCAATAAATAAGAAAGCAAAACGAGTTAAGCCTCAGATGAAAACAAGAGCCGTTAGCGTTAATAGATCTACGTGTATTCAATCAAAAAATAATAAAGCTAGGATTTTGGATATATTTACATAGACGTATTAAAAATTAAAAATGGCATTTACGGAGTGTATGAAATCTGAATTGGATCTTTTTAAACCTCGAAATCTGCAAACAAGTATTTTAAAAACGGAAGAAGTTGCCTACAAACCATTAACAAGTTTAGAAAATCAGTCAGTTATTGAGTTCGTCTGCCATGGACATGGTGATACATATATAGATTTATCTTCAATTAATATATGCGTAAAAATACAATTGCTTAAAAGTAATGGGACTGCTTACAAGAATGCTGATTTGGGACAACCTAGTGTAATTAATAATATGTTACACTCCTTGTTTCGACAAGTAAATGTATATTTAAATGGGAAAAATATAAATTCTGCTGATGGCAACTACAGTTATCGCGCGTATATAGAAACGTTGCTTAATTTTGGAGAGGATGCTAGTAGAACTCATTTGGAGCTATCAGGGTACTATACGGATTCGAAAAACCTTGATACCTTAAACGATCTCGATGGGTCCAGCAAAAGGGCAGCCATTTTAAAAAATAGTACCATCGTAGAATTATTTGGAAAAGTTCATGTTGACATGCTAAATCAACCATTATTGTTATTAAACAATGTCGATGTAAGACTAACATTCACACTCAATAAACCAGAATTTTATCTTTTAACTGACGATGCAAAAGATGAGACTTCTATAAAAGTTGTGGAAGCTACAATATATGCAAAACACTGTACTATAAATCCTAATATTTTGGTGGCGCATCACAAAATACTTGAAAGAGCCAATGCAAGATATCACTATAAAAGATGTGAAGTAAAATCATATACAGTTTCTTCAAAAGGCAATTCAATAAATTTGGACAACATTGTATTGGGACAGCTACCAACAAATCTAATTTTTTGTATGGTTGACAATGATGCTTACACAGGTATTAAGAAGAAAAACCCTTACAACTTTAAACACAATAAAATCACTTCATCCGCCTTATATGTCAATGGGGTACCAACACCAAGCTCATCAATAGTAACTGATTTTACAAATAGTGAAGAGTATTCTAGAGCTTACGCTTCAATATTCTCGGCTACCGGATTACTACATTCATCACATGGAAATTTAATAACTAAAGAAATGTATTCTCATGGTTATTTCATGATTGCATACGATCTGACACCTGATTTATCATCAAATGATTCTTGTGTTTCGTTACTCGACCGAGGTAATATAAGACTTGATTTAAGATTCGAAGAGGCACTTCCAAACACAACCACATGCTTAATCTACCTAGAGTATGACGCAACATTGGAAATTGATAAAGATCGTAACATTATTTTAGATCATTGAAGACAAAACAAAAAAACATGAATACATTAGAAATAACAAAAATTTTATCGGGCAATCGTTTAACCAAAAAATGTTTCCGTGGTGTATATTCACTCGATATGATACCAAAATATATTTTAAAAAAACCGGCCAGCTATATTATAAATACTGATCCATCGTACCAACCCGGAACTCATTGGGTGGCAATTCATTTTCCGGTACGAGGGCCTGCTGAGTTTTTTGATTCATTTGGCCGTGCGCCATTTAATAAAAGATTTACAAAATTTATGAATAATAACTCCTATCGATTTATATATAATAGGAGAGAGTTGCAAGATCGAGCTAGTTTATTATGTGGAAAATATTGCTGCCTTTACATTTTAGATAGATGTAGTGGCAGGTCTATGAATGATTTTGTGAATCGTTTCAAAAAAAAAACGACACAACATAATGATCGCATCGCTACAATTTTATTTAAAAAATCATTTACGAAGAAGAAGAATGGAAAAAGACTCCGTCAAATATTATAAATTTTGCTCTTTGAACATGTTGAGCCGTAAAAATAAAAATAGTACGAATTCAACCTTTGTAAGATGGATAACAAAACATTAGATTTATTATTATCATACACATATTTTCTGGATAATGATCAAAAAAGTTTAATTAGTGTTGGTTATGATATTAATCATTTATTACCTACGATACTGCTAAAGAAAACCACTTGTTTCAAGGAAATAGAACATTCGATATTTATGAATATATTCAAATTTCGTGAGGAAATAAATAAGTACTTTAATGATGCTGCATCATATTTAACCATTAAAAGTAATGATTTTGTATTATCATCAAAGAAAGTAAAAGAAATAACTATAGGAGATTGTCTCGGAAAAATTACAATAAAGCAGAAAGAATGGAATAGATTATATAATTTATTTCCATTTATAGTAGCAGTAATAAACTATCAATATCGTAGTGCATATCTCGTGAAAGATTATTATGATTCCTACTTAAAACAATGTTTGGAACAGCACGTTGTAAAACTTGATGAGCAACCGATTATACCATATGAAATAGACACACATACTATTAATTACTCAAGATTATTTCATGAAATACCTATATTATGTGCAAATAAATTATTCAACGATTACTTCAATAATAGTATTCAGACATCTATAAATAGCATCATTAATTAAATTTAAAATTCAGTATTTCTTTAAACCTTAGTAAAGATGTATCCAGATTTCTCAGATATTGAAGGCGAGTTTAATATGATCTCGCCTAACTATATGTTACATAAACAACGCATGACATCATATAAGAAAAACTGGCCTCAATCATTAAAATATCTTGTTGAGCCGTTATGTGATGCAGGTTTCTATTACACGCAGAAAGGTGATGAGGTGAAATGTTTTTGCTGTGGTGGAATCTTGAAAAACTGGGAGGATGCTGAACAACCATGGGATCAACATGCCATATGGTTTCCAAAATGCGATTATGTCAATATGGTGAAGGGGACAGCTTTTCGCAATTTTGTTCGCGAAAAAATAGTTGTTAGTGTATAATTATAAGTAAAATGTAGAATAAGCATTAAAAATAATATTAAAAATTACGATACACAAAATTCAAGAAAAGAGTTCAAGAAAAAAATAGTTGTTAGCGTATTATATTAAGTAAAAATAAAATGTAAAATAAGCAATAAAAATATTCTTAAAAATTACAACACGTAAAATCATGTTTTATTGAGGTCGTAGTCGTCGTCGCAGGCTTGTAGATAAAAAAGTCATGTTTTATCATGTTCATATCGTGAAAATTCCAGTCATAAAACAAATAACACATCAGTTAAGTTATTGTATCTGGTACATGAGAGCAGCAGTAAAATAGATGATCAAATTCCACCGTCCGAAGTGCGCCGTCCGAAGTCCGAAGTCCGACGTCCGAAGTCCGACGTCCGAATTCCGACGTCCCCGAGCGCAAAATGCGACGTCCGAAGTGCGAAATGTGATGTGCGATATCATCCGAAGTTCGAATTCCATAGATTGTTTTCCTATTAACTTTCACACGCATATAACAAGATTAAAGTTACAGGTTTTTTGTATACATTTTTGATTTTTTTTTTTTTTTTATAATTTTGCTGATTATTTATTTTACGTAAAAAATTAATGTAATTGCAATTTATATTATTTTTGCTATGTATGCACTAATTTCTGTTATATAAAAAATGCAATTTTTGAAATCTTGTTACAATGTATGCAAAAATAATGTATAAAAAGACAATTTACGAATAAAATGAGTTAGAATTAAAAGTAATTTACAAACATATAGTTCTCACTCTGATTTATTTAAACCTCACCAGTGGTAATTTAAATAATCAGTATTAAAGAAAATCTTGAATCCCAGTTTACTTGGACGCAGTTTATTTAAAATATTTAAACCATGGAGTCGACGGCATCACCATCATCGTCATCTCAAATTTTAATCAAATTAAACAATGTGGTGGCATTCATCGAAAAACCAACGTTGAAGTTTACCGATTTAATCATAGGTGTTACATATAAAATCGAAGATGTAAAGATTGTTTCAACGCAATATGGGAAAAGACTTCTAGTGGAGACCGAGGAGAATACCATCTTTTTGCCAGAGCGGTACAATGTTCTGGACGAAAATGAAGTCGCACATTTAAAACAAATGTGTGAGCATTCATTACATATAATAAAAATCGATAAATACAATTTAAATTTTGTTTATTAAATAAAATATATATTATATAGAAATACAAGTTTCTTTGTTTAATTTATTTTTTTATTTGCCTTTTCCAAAATCGCTTTCTTAAATTCTTCATAACTGCCGTAACAAACGGGGAAAGACATTTCTTGTTCTTCTGCTTTTGAGAGTTTGTGTTGTAACCATCGGCATGCAGGTGACCATCTAAAATGTTCAGCAAATACATCGTCCCCCTTTACCCATTGGTGAATTTGCACATGACAGTAGTTACACATAACATAATCTTTTCGTTTTAAATAAAATAGACCAGAGTAAGCCATTTTTTTCGTATCCATAAATTTGTGAGGCCAATCTCGAAACGTGAATAATCTATTTTCCTCAATATCCATTTTAGAACTGTGAGAGCTAAAAAAATAAAATATGTATATATAGGGCATGCAAATAGATTTACTATTTAATACAATCTCATTCCACACATACATTGAAATACATAATAATGAGCCGCAGAGAAATTATAGATGAATTGCATAAGCATGCATATAAAAAATTTATCCGCCGTCGTGTTAAAATCTTAGGAATTGACGATTTGTGGCAAGCAGATCTCGTAGAGATGATTCCATATGCAAAATATAATGCAAATTTCAAATATATTTTAACTGTGATTGATAGTTTCTCTAAATTTGCGTGGGCTATAGCTGTAAAGAACAAAACTTCTCGAACTGTTATCGAGGCTATAAATAAAATTTTTATCCAACATAAAAGAATACCAAAAAATCTTCAAACTGATATGGGAACGGAATTTCATAATAAGCATTTTAAACTTCTGATGAATCAGTTGCATATTAATCATTATTCTACATTCAGTCATGTGAAAGCAAGTATAGTAGAACGATTCAATCGGACACTCAAAGAAGCGATGTGGAAGATGTTTAGCTTTCAAGGTTCATATAAATGGATAAATATATTAGAAAAATTAGTGAAGGATTACAATTCAACAAAACATCGTACAATAAAACTGGCACCTATAGAAGTTACTGAAAGAAATGAAAAACATGTCTTAAAACACATTTACACACATCCAGAGCTAATGAAGAAAAACAAATTTCATGTTGGCGATTTTGTACGAGTTAGTAAATTTAAAAAGGTTTTCGAGAAAGGTTATACTCCTAATTGGACGACAGAAATATTTAAAATTATTAGCGTAAACAACAAATTTCCAGTCACATACTTACTTCAAGATTACCGGGGGCTACCAATTGCAGGACGGTTTTATGAAAAAGAGTTACAAAAAACGCTTCACTCTAATACTTACCTTGTAGAGAAAATCTTGAAGAAAAATGCAAGTAAGGTATACGTAAAATGGCTTGGATTTGATTCATCTCATAACTCTTGGATTAATAAAACAGATATAATTTAAATTTTTATTTTTATTTTATTTATATTGGATGTGCACAGTGGTGTTAAAACACTAAAATCTATTATAAAATGTTTTACTAAATAATACATGTATATATTGTTACGTTATAATTTTATACAATTAAAATATATTTTAAAATCTTTAAACAAAATAGTAATTATTTATGAGATTGTGACCCCAGGGTAATGTTTCATGAGATGAATTTGGAATAATAAATCGTTTATCATCAGAATTATCTAAACAAAGTTTATTTACCAATTGTGTGTATAAATCATGTTTATTACTACGAAATGTTAGCTGATTTCGAATAATAGAAAAATTTTGAAAAAGACAATTTTTAAAATCATTTGCACTAATTTCATCTCTTACGACACATTTTTTGATACCTTTTATCTTTCTAATTTCATCATCATGTTCAGTTACTATACAATATGATTTAGCCTTAATTCCAATAAACTCTGTGACAAGAACACCCGACATTTCGTCTTTAAATTTACCAAGTATTTTTTTATTAACCAAAGGTAAATTGAATTTGTTATCTGCGGGATAATCCGAAGTATCATATTTATCCAATTCTGATTTGATATCATAATAAAAATCTTCGGTCGTAATCTCATACACAAATGAATCAGTATCGGTATAAAGTAGTGATATATTATCACCGTATATAGGTAGCATATGCTTATAATGAAAATCCAACATGAGTGTTTTTGATAATTCCAGTACGCTAAATCCTATATATATAGGCTTGTTATAGTTAACTTTAAGTCTGTCCATCTGAATAGCTACCAAATTATCTGAAAATATTGCGCACGAATTAAAATTTGGTTTGCTAATTAGATTATTTGCTCCAAATTTTTTCCCAATATTTTCCCAATGTGTAACTAGGCGAATGTCTGTCCTCTTGTCCACATCTTCTATTGTTTTTCCAAAGACGCTATTGTTCATCAATTTGTAAAAATCTTTTTCAAATGAATTCACTGCTTTTGTTCTTAGATTAGTGTTTAAATCTATATATGGTTTTAACCACGGATCTTGACTAAATTCTAATGCTCTATGAATCTTGGTAATTTTTAAACCATCTGATACACATTGCTTTAAGTTTTTCCAATGTATTGTATATTTTTGCTTACTCATTAGATTTGCAATAAGCTTCTTATTTTTTGACGATTCATATAAAGGTTTTATATTCTCAAAACAATATGGTAAATCTCTATGTTTTGAATGTAGAGATGTAGGATATTCCAAGTCAACTTCAAGAATTAAACCTTTATTAGTATCTTCAGGTATTTGAGTAATGTCAATTAAAGCTATTTCAGCCTGGTTTAGCCACCGAAACTGTGAATGGGGTAAAAATTGACTCATTGCCCAACCATAAAGATTATTGGCATCGAGGTACGTTATATAACTAGATTTTTTTGTACGATCAAAATTCTTTAAATATTTATTATTTGCCTTCGAATAGCGTTTCGTACATTGAACTAAGCCACCTCGAATACCTTTCTTAATAAAATGAATCATATCGATATCCGTTAATAACTCAAGCTCTACTTTTGTAAACTTTAGCATAGCGTCCCAGCTTAGTCCTGGTGCAGTGTAGTAATGAGCCGGATCCAAACTATAGGTTTTCATACATGTTAATCTAAAATTTTCGAATATATCAGCAAGAAGGAGTACGTCTGATTTTAAATATATATCAGAATATTCTCCTAAAGTTTTACATTTAAAGACTTTCCATACATTAACAGCATGTTCATAATCTTTCTTACTAATATGCGATTTTGTTAGTGAATTATAAAATTTGTCAATTGATGGTAAACAAGTATCAGCAAATTTGTCACCTGAATCTAGATAATCATACGGAAAAACACCTTTCTGCTTTAATAATTTAAGCTCTTCTAGATTTCTAAACATTTTTGATAGTTCTGAAAATTGATTTTCAGAAAGATTTTTCGCTAATTTATCGATGCTAGATGCCATGAATTTGAATGAATCTATAAAACGCAATTTAATAAAGTCATTCTCATTGAATTTAAAATGTTTTGTGAGGGAAATATAGCGCTCCTTATTTTGAGCTATTAAATCTATTTTTTCAGTATCAAATCCAAGTTCTTTTACTATAAAATGAGCATCATATCCGCTCAGATTATGACAGAAAATAGGAACATGATCTGTTATTTTATAACTTAAATTACATTTGGTGTGTGCTGCTCCTCTAAATAGACCTGTCAAGTGACAGTGGTCCCTTACTTTATAATTAGAACTAGTGAAAGATTCTTCACAAATGTGACAAGTTTTAGAACTGAAGTATTTTGCTATCTCCTCTTTAGAAAGCAATTTCATCGGAACTATACTTTTAATAATTGTATTTATTTTCTCTAAGTCAGTTTTAATTCTACTAACAAATACACTAGCACAATCTTCTCCACGATATAATTCAAATTTTGACAAACTGTCGTCATAAGAGCATTTAATAAAGTATGAAAAGCTGCATGGAATATGTTGCTGTGTATTTGTAGTAAATGATGATTTAGGATTTGGTAAACATGTTTGTATCGGTTTTAAAATAGATTCGAAATCACAATAAATTACAAATGGTACTGCAAGTTTGTGCCTAAAATTCTTGAATTTTAATATCATTTTTTCAGGAGTGGGTACAATTGATTTTATATGATTACAATCATTTTGATTATGTAGTTTTAATTGATTTGCATCTGTAAAATAAACCAAACATCCATCACATAACCATTTTTTAAGATGGTTTTTCGACAATTGACTTCCTACAAGTCTACTTAAATTTTTTATTAAACAGAAATGATTGTAATCTTCATTTTCTACGTATAATAAATTGACATGAATATTTTTACGATGATTTGTAAAATATAAAGGACCTACAATTTGATCTCCCTCTAATCCATAAACATTTATACTAATATTATTATTATTTTCAAAATAACTTATATGTTTAAAATTCATTGGAAAACTTACATTATCTAAATTAAGAACCCGTGAGTAATGTGGATATGATGATGGTAATTCCGCGTTATTTCTCGCTGGATACAAAGCAGCAACAACAGCCCATGCGAAACACGCGTCGTCCTGGTTCTTGATATTGATCACTGCATGTTTGTTGATTATAGCAACAGGTAGTTTAAAGTAAGATGATGCTCTCATTGGATTGAATTTACATATGTTTACTTCCATGAATTCAATTTCTTTCAAGGCCCAGCCTGAATCTTTCATCTGGAACTCTTCACTTTGCGTCGAAATGTATGCAATTATGTTTTCATACATTAAACTTATATCTGTGGCTTCAGAAATTATCATGTTTTTTGTATTAAATGATTTAATATCGTTCACTAACTCATTCCTTTCGGTATTTATGAACTTTTTATAACTAGCAAACAATTCAAAATTTACTTTGATAGTGTTGTAGTCGATGACATGTTTTTGAATTAGATTTATAATTTTCTCTTTTAAAACATTCATGAATTGAACGATATCAATATAATTTTGTGATGTATCGCTAATTCTATAAGTAGAAATTCTTGACTTAAAGGCAGAGTCTAACAACATTATATTTATAGCATCATTGTCATTACCATCATCATCGTCACTGTTAACTAAATGTTGAAGTGTTTTGCTCTTATGTTCTGAACTCCTTAGGTGACCATTAAACATTGATCTCTTGATTTTCATATTGCAATAATCACAAGAAATGTAGTCATCCATCTTAATTTTCTTGAGCGGTGCAGTTAAATCCTCCTCCGATTGCCTTTTCTCGTTCAAGTTTACTAATTTATATTGATGATGAATTTTTTGGTGATACGATAAACGTCTTATATTTGCAAATGTTAAGCCACAAAAATCACATAACAAAACATCTTCACTCTCATGATTTTTCTGATGTCTTTTAAGATTTTGAATGTTTGTAAACACTTTAGAACAACTGCACGAAAACATTTTAATTTTTTTTGAACTAATATTAGAATTCTATTTTTATTAATTTATTTATACTATTTTATTAACTAATATTAATATTTAAACAGTTTATTTTTTGCAATTTTTAATTCTAATTTAGAAATTATTAAAACTTTTAAAATGCACTTTTTAATTTTTAACTAGTTATAATTATTACACAGATTTGCATTACTTTTATGAGTACTATTGTTATTATTACTAATAATAATATTTTGTACTTTTATCACTTATCACTTTTATCTAAATAAAAAACCACTTTTATTCGATTGACTAACAATAGACAACTGCAGAAAAATTAATGGAAAACTTCTTTTTATTTTATTTTACTAAATAGAAATAAAATTTAAAAAAAACAAAAAATATTACATTGAAATGCAGGTTTCAAGTAACATTGGCGAGAACAGTTGACTATTGCTTTTCTGCTATTAGATAAGACAAACTAAATGGTAAATTCATATAACCGTAAAACAACTTTTACAATAATAAGTTCAAGTTAATAATAGGAATACTACAAAATATTAATCGTATAATATAGAAAATTTTATGTAATGTAATACATAATATCTAAATAATGATAATAAAATTACACCTCTAACAACATTTTCTTATACCTCTCATTAAAATGCATTTCTCATTTTTCTATTACTCGTAACCTAATTATATTATAACGTTTGCTTTTCACCTTAATTCAACAGATTTGTTGTTGTTACGATATGTATACAATTTACATCGTACATATAAAAATAAAATTCAATATTTTAATCTTTATCTATATGATATGCAATCGTATACCATAACAACAGCATTTAATATGAAGTAACTTAACCCTTTCAATACTAAAAAATAATTTTTTATTTAATTTACTATCGAAACAATATTCTTGCATATAAAGGGTTAACACATTCCATTTCAAATATACATATATATATAATAAAATTCTTCATTACAGTTGAACAGGCGAATGAAAAACCTTCATAAATTTCAATAAAATTCATATGATCATATGTTGAAATGAAGATTTTAATTATCGAGACATTACTATATTTCTCAAGTTATATGAAGATACCAGTATTCAATATCCAATTACTATGGAAAAAAATTTTAGGATGGGATTTTATGCCAGAACGAACACAAAACAACTACTATTATGCAACACAAAAACGTGACTAATAAAGTTTTTGTACAGATGTCTTACTTACATCCAATTTGCTATTTTTATACGAAAAGTTTATTTTCCAGGAAATTGAACATTGGTTAAGACTTCTAAGTATATTTGAAGAACGCATGAAATACGGTTGAGTAATTTTATATAGAACATAAGTATGGGTTTAACACATATGGTTGAAAGAGGTGTAAACTTTATATTGTTATATTTTTACTTTTGTATTGTGAAAGCCACATAACAGGAGCAAATTTATGTGATTTCATTGGTAACTGAACAACTTTATGACGTTTCATCACTTGCCCGTGGCGAAACTGCCACCAATTAGGAAATATGGCGAAATATGATTCCTATTGGATTCAAATGCACTCCAAGAACCGCCATGTAAAACGTAGACCCGAGGCTGTTTTGCAAAGTAAAGCTTCAATTCTGTAAAGAATAATAGATCATTGCTTGTGGGATCATCGGACATACAAATCAAGGGTATGGAATTCAAGATCACTTCTATTTGGACCACTAAGGTGAGAAATTGTTCGAAATTCAAAATTTTGTCCCGAGCTACCCGTTTGAGATGCGTTTTAAATGATTTAATTGAGACTTCCCACAATCCTCCAAAATTGGGAGCTCGTGGTGGAATAAACTTCCAACTTATTCTTTTATTGGTGCAAAAATTGTTAATTTTGAGTTGTTTGGTTTGCGTATTGAGAATATCATACCATTCACGCAATTCATTTTTGGCACCGCAAGAATTGGTTGCGTTATCTGACCATATAGTGTGTACTGTACCACTGTGACTAACAAATCTTTTCAAACATGATACGAAAGAATTAGTACCTAGATTTTGTACAATTTCAAGGTGTACCGCTTTAGTACAAAAACAAATAGAGGAAGCAACGTACATCCGTTGGGGTAACGTTTTTCTGTTGCTAGACATTCTTATTGAAAAAGGTCCGCAAAAGTCAACACCTGTATTGAGAAATGCTTTGAATAATTGAAAGCGCTCGGGTGGCAAATTTCCCATTATTTTGCTGTCACGATGTAGGCTTCGCTCTAAAGCACTCGACAGAGGAGCATACTGTCTGTTGGGCTACATTTTTGCCATGTATGGGCCAATAATTTTGACGAACGAGTGATATCAGTAATTGAGGTGCTGCCTGATAGTTAATCTTATAGTTTAACGAATTTGTGTTAGTCAATCTACCTCGCACACGAATTATATCGTTATCATCAATGAATGTAAAGTTTTAAGTAAACTATTTCTACTAATTTCTTGTTTTTTCTTTAGAGATTTAAATTCATCTGAAAATGATTCTCGCTGTACAGCTTTTATCAGTAATATGGGTCTGATTCTCATTTCATTAACAGTAATGTACATGGTCTTGTCGAGTTCTTCATGTTTTTTAAAACTGATGAATCGTAAAACATAAGATAACACACGTATTAACTTTCCAATGGACTCATATTTGGGGATCAATTCCAGAATGACTTCTGTGAACTTGCTATCAAGAGCATCGACGAGCTCCTGTTTCAGTTCAGTTTTTGAACTGTCGAAATCATTTAAAGATGATTATGCCACCACCATAATTTTAAATTATGGAGATCGTTTAACATTATTCCTCTAATAATGAGATCTGCAGGGTTATTCGTAGTATCGATGTTTTCACGTGAAATTCAAACTTAATTCTTGAATTTCATTGACCCTATTGGCAATTAACGTTCTTAAACTGTGTGGTGGAGTCAACCACAAAATTATATTATCGAAAAGTAAATCAATAGCTGCGATGCCCGAAGAATTTAATTTTGCAAGGAGGAAAGCAGCAGAAAGTTCCAGTCTAGGAAGTGATAACGTTTTCGAGGAGCTACTCGTAACTTACTGCAGAACAGGTTTACGGAGATATTGTTATCTGAATCAATAGTTTTTATATACAGACATGCGCCATACGCCTTTTCTGAAGCGTCACTGTAGTTGTGGAGCTCTGTACGAGTAATAATATTCATTTTTGTGTAACCAATGACATTTCTGTTAATAAGAACTTGGGATATTTCATTCAAGGTTGAAGTGAAGTTGTTTCATGTCTCGTGCAAATGACTTGGAATCAACTCATCCCAATCTAATTTGGATTGCCATAAAGTTTGTACAAGAATTTTTTTCGTTATAATCAATGGAGAAAGAAATCCTAAAGGATCGTATAACCTTGCGATATCAGAGACAATCTTCCGTTTCGTTAATGGTTTGTCTCTGTCGAACGTTGGTGGTTTGAAGACAAAGTAATCCTCTAATTAATTTTAATTTCTCTTGATCTTGAGGTGGAATATCTTCTAACAGGCGGGCATCGTTTGCGCACCACGTGCAAGATGTGCAGTGTGAAGATGAAAACCACCGGAATTGAGCATCTTAATCATTTCGTTTTGTAATTGTATTGCTTGCACGATGTTGTCGCAGCCTGTTATAAGATCTTCCACATAAAAGTCTTTTAATGCGACCTTAGACGCTATTGGATAATTTGCGACTTCATCCAAAGCAAGTTGATTAAGTGTTGTTGTGGCTAAATACGGAGCCGACGCTGTGCCGTATGTTACGGTAGTTAGTTCGTATGTGTCCATTTTATTGGTAAGATTTTCATGCCAGAGTATGCGTTGTAGCCTTGTTTGTGTGTCATTAATTTGTATTTGTTTCGGTACATCTTTGATATATCACTTGAAATATCTGCGCGTTCTAAATCTTAAAATTATTGCAAAAAGATTGTCTTGTACTGTTGGGCCGACAAGCATCAGTTCATTAAGGTATTTACTTGATGACGTCTTAGCAGACGCGTCAAAAATGGGTCCCATTTGAAACGCGATATTTTAAAACGCGATTTTTCAAAACGCGATATTTCAAAACGCGATATTTCAAAACGAGATATGGTACAAAACGCGATATGGTACAAAACGCGAGATGGTGCAAAATGCGATATGGTACAAAACGGGTGTTTAGGATCGGGTTATATCAGGCGAGTGAAGGGGAAATTTAGTTTCAGTTTATAGGAATTTAAAAATCGATAGGAGCGAGAGTATATAGGATCGGTATCCAGCGGGTCGCTGCGTTCCCATCGCTTCGCAATGCACATTCTGTACCATAACGCGTTTTGACACATCGCGTTTTGAAATAATGCAAATTGTACCATATCGCGTTTTGAAATATCGTGTTTTAAAATATCGCGTTTTGTACCATATCGCGTTTTGTACCATATCGCGTTTTGGAATATCGCGTTTTGAAATATCGTGTTTTGTACCATATCGCGTTTTGTACCATTTCTCGTTTTGTCATATCTCATTTCGAAATATCGCGTTTTGAAATATCGCGTTTCGAGCGGATCCGGTCAAAAATCACGCGAAGTTTCGTCGAAGATGACAATGGTCTTAATACTACTTGGTGGGGCATATAATACGCAGATTTGTTTGAATTATTGTTAACATTTTCGGTTACGATTCTCATACGTCTCACATTCAGGTACTCGTTTATAAATTCAACATAAGATTGTTTTAAATTATCGTTTGCATTGAGCTTCCGTTCCAGATAGTAAAATCTCTTTAAGGTGTTTTGTTTTGAATCACCTAGACAATTGAGTGGTTCACGGAAGGGCATCAAAACTGTATAGCGACCATTTGGCTCACGTTTTGTTGTTTGAGTGAAGTACGATTCACACTTCTTTTCCTCTTCAGAGAGATAACGTTTTGATGGAATATTTTCCATCTCCCAGAACCTTTTAATACGTTCGTCAAGCTGTTCATTTTTAACAGCACTACTGCTTAATTTATTTAGAAGAAAGTTATGTTCAACTTTCTCTATATGTTTTCCAAAAACTACCCATCCAAGCATTGACTCTAGAACGTTTTCTGAAAATTGATCGTTCTAATGAAAATTGAAAACGATTGGGTTAAAATATTTCTGGGAACATCTCAACACCGATCAGAATGTCTATGGGTGACGCGATGTTGAAACATGGATCGGCTAGTTATATATATTGTGGAAGTTGCCAACGAGATATAACGTATTCGATGGAAGTCTATTTGAAATGTTGTTAGTTATTGAGAATTCCAATTTAACACAAGAACATTTATAATTCGAGTGTATGTTCGTCGAAATACTTTGTGAAATTGAGGATTTTGAACCATTTAGACCATTAACTGTCAAAATATTTGCATTTCGAGACGTAAAGTTAAGTTTTTTGACGAAATAATCAGTAATAAAATTTGGCTGGCTTCCAGAGTCCAGTAACGCTCTGCATTTAACTAATTGGCTGCACTGTCTTCAATTGAAACAATCGCGGTAGAAATAATTGTCGTTTTTAGTAACGTTCGATAAATGATAATTAGTTGTCTGACTTGATTCCTGTTTCTTAAATTGCCAGTTTGCCACATCGTCCGAGTTTGATGGTTTTGTGGCCGTTTGGTCGAAATGTAGTAAGGTGTGATGACGACCTTTATAAATTTTACATCCCAAAGATTTACAACTAAGCACGCGATGTTTTGGATGCAAACAATTAATACATGCATTCACAGAAAAAAAAACTTAGTAGTATTGATAAAATATTACTAATATTGATAAAAAATTGATCCCATAAATAAAATTGAGCATTTTGATAAATTTTTTTATCAACTGAAGGGGAATTTTAGAACGAATCTTAAAATATAAAAATGTAAGCTATCGATACAAAATTTATGAAATCAAGACACTACATTTTTAAATTTTCAGGTTCTTGTGTGATGTTGATAAAATTTTTGAACTGTTTGATTAATTAGTTTGTAATACTTACACATATAATTATAAATTTGTATAACATGTATAAATTTAGTTGTGGATAAAAATACAGGCAAATATCAATACAACAAAGCGAATATAAAATACTAGTTTTAAAACTGAAACAAAATTTATCGCAAACAAACAATATTGTTTCAATTTTATAACGAACCAAACACATAATTTATCAATATGATATATATATATATATATATATATATATATATATATATATATATATATATATATATATATATATATATATATATATATATATATATATATATATACTGTAAGATATATCTGTATAAATAAAATGAATAATAAAATAAACACCAAACAAACGACCTTTTATATTTTAATATATTTATTAGATAAAATGTTCTGAGTAACGCTGCACATTGTAGCATCTAATTAAAGTCCATGTTTAAACTTCACGGTAAATGTTATGTTTATATTCAAAATAAATCTTCTTCGTACCATATGTAGGATTCAATTCCTGATATGCTTTGAATAATCGTCAAGAGGGATTCTTGGGAATCGTCAATCGAAAATTGTTTTACTGCTTGTTCACCAGATTCATCCTTGGAAAATTTTCTTCTTGTTGGAATTATTATATGTGGCAATAGGTAAAAGATCAAACAGGCTTTACTGTCTGTAATAAAAATAATAATATAATAAAATTAATATTTTACGAGTAATATTTATAATAAATGTACAAAATGGACCCTTAAAATGAAAAATCTAAATTAATGATATCATCGTTGTTTAACTCTACATTATTTAAGATATATTTAACTCTACATTGTAAACTAGATCACAATGAGCACAAAACTAACGAGCTATTATTCTGTTGTGACGTTCAATTAAATCAAATGAATTTTGGTTCAAATAAATGTAAACGTCCACAATTGAAATCATACCTAACCAAATTATTTTTGTTTAACTTTCCAATCATGTCGTTTTCAAACATTTATAACAAAAAAAATGTAATACAAAATTTTAGATTCATGCAGATGGTTAAAATATTTCGGGAGTACATGAATACATGTAACAAATGAAATTTTGGGTTATTCTGGATTGATAGCCAGATGGTATTTTTACATCAAGGTGAGGTTATCAAGATGATGGAAGTTTGGTTTCGAACTAATGAATATTTTTCAATATTTTTGTAGTTTGGTCACTGCAGTGTGATGAGACGACCGAATTTTTTAATACAAAAAATTCAATGTTTCATTAGTTCGAAACCAAACTTCCATCATCTTGATAACCATCACATACATGTAACAAATGATCTAAAATTATAGCGCAGCTAAATGGTGGTTTTTAGCTCCTTATCCTTATTATAAAATTAAATTAAATTGCAAACATACAATGGGAGGAATATTGGATTATACGAATAAAATCGTGATATTTACTGTGATTTATTTTGTCCCAGTCTGCCTGCAGTTTTTTAAATAATTTTCGACATAAATCCCCATTAGGTCATTTTGAATGTTGTAAAATACTTCAGTTAAGGGTGTTGGATTTGGATTCATTTGTTTAAAATTTATCAATCTGAAATGAATAAAAAAATTTAAAACAAAATTTAATCTCATAAACTTTAAAAATATATTTACCAATATGAATGAATCCCAGCTTTTTCTTGTATTGTGGCCATTCAATAAAAGCGCCTTCTGTAGATGTCTTCGTAAACTGTGTAATCTGTGCTGCACTCGTTCCTTGTTAGTGATTCTCAATGTCTAGCCAAGTACAAGGTTTGGCCTATTTAACGGATTTAGATGCTTTTTAAAACCCGCATCCGTATGGATAGCAAAACATGTGTACGCATTTATCGGCAAATAAAGAACAATTTCTTTGATTAAGAGGTTTTTCATTATAAATTTTGATTAATTTTTGTTTCCAACTGTGGGTCCATCAAGTGTTGTGGGCAAGAATCACAATCAGCTGCGCTTTAAATAATTGATTACGACTTTGTTAAATGATTTTTCGTAAGTCGTTTACAATTATTTATTCTGTAGAACGAGGAATTACATTGTGCTATTGTGCACTTATACGTACTAAAATGAGTTGGGCATTTGGAAAGATTTACAATGGAGCATTATATCTTCCAGATTCTCACATTTTCTTGTGCAAATAAAGCAATCCATTTTACGCTTAGTTATGGAAAGCAATTCTGTTACTGACAAATATTTCTGTAAAAATATACGTAAGAATTAGTTTTTAAATTCGATTCCAGCGATATTAATCGTAAAGTAAATAAACGAGGCAATAGATTTAATATTAGAGGACAATTTTGGTTTCAGCAATATTTCTTTATGAATTTCCAATAACGAAAATAATTGTTCATCATATGTAGTTGGCGTATTTTTCGGTAGTAATTAACCACTTAAGTGACGACGTTTTTCGAGAGTGTGTCCATAAAATGTCAGGTTTTTTTTACATTTCTTTAGAAAATAATTACCAAGTAATCTGAATAAAATGTTTTTTTCAATTTTTTTCAAGTCACGAGCACGACTCGGGCAAATCAAAAAAACAATGGAAAAACGCCCCCGAGTCACGCTCGGGCAAATCACTCAAGTGGTTAAAGTAGAGTTGTTTGAAATAAAACTAAAAAAAAAAAGATTTTCATAAAACCGATTCGGATTTCAATTACTACTGACATTAAAGCCAACTATGATGAACAATTATTTTCCGTTACTGGAAATTCACGAACAAATAATGCTGAAACCAAAATTGGCGTCTAATAAAGCTAAGCGGCTTTGCGAAAGCAAGACAGCTCATGTATGTGTAATTCATACAAGTATTCCACGTAAACAACCACAAATTTATTATTGTTTATTATTTTATTATTATTTTTATTTATTTTATTATTGTTATTTATTATTTTATCATTTAAACAACCACAAATTTATTAAACATGGATACCTTACTATAATTTACACAATTTACACACCAACAAATATTCTTTTATATTTATTCAAACATTACTTTTTTAATAGTAACTATTATTAATAAGTACTTTTCACATTTTAATCAGATCTTATCACTGTTATCACAATTTAATTACAACTTAATAATACTTTAAATTTTTGAGACCGGTTTATAGCGTCACTTGTTCCAGAATGAAGTAAAAATGTGATTTATGTAAAATAGCTAATTATCTTTGTATATTTGATAAATCGTGATTGTATATGATAAATTAACTTTTAAAAACCAAAATTGATAAAAATTTGTATCGAATCATAAAATTTGTACGTAAAATTAGAAACTTAATTTATCAAACAATCAAAAGTTTATATGCACTTGTGACACCTATAATCCTCTTTAATAAAATAAAGGATGTGTGTTTACATTATATAAACAGATTATAAATAATATACAAATATTATTAAGCATTTATATAATAGCAGAATCATGTAATAAATGACGCCGAGAACTGAAATTGTTTGATTTCCAAGTTATTTCTAACGCATCAATAACTTCGATGCTAACAATGTTAGTTAATGTACTCTGATGTATTTCATTTTCTCGTTACAGTTTCGATCTTTGATTAAAACAGACATTTTTATTGATCTTTCCCAAAAAGAAAATATTATTGATGTTCCAGTGTGAATTATGATACTCGTTCATAATCGAGGGATTCAATATCCCCATTTCTATTTTTAATATTAGAGAGACATAGCCTGCATCACGTATCTCAAACTTAGCTAAACTATGCAACGGGTCTAAATATTTACAGATCAAAATTCTATTGTTAACTACATACAACATATAACAACGATGGAAACACATATAGCACCACCGTAAAATAAAAATATTTATTATTATTTAAAATTTAATATGAAAGTTTATTACGCCTAGTAATTATTTCTTCGAACAAGCTTTAACCAACATTTCTTCGTCAATATATTGAAAATTTACCGCTGGCATATTAATTAATATTTTTTGTGTACAATTGCAACGATTCGCCACCTATAAACTTAGTTGGTCTTTGCAAAGATTTCCTGTATTGTGTTAAGGTCTATAATTTCTACGAGGTATATTGGGTTGGCTTACGAACATATTTTTACTTGGAATATCAGCATCGAAATGCAATGACATTGTCTTTAACATATTGGACGACAATATTTGTAGGTCTATCAGAATATTATTAACCGTACTTTTTATCCGTCCTTCTATATCAGTCACCGCATCAGTAAATGTTCGGTATTGTAAATTGGTAGGAGAATCAAAAACACCAGAAATGCTCTAAAAAAAGCTTGGTTCAAGAACTAGTATTCGTGAAGCAAGGCCACAGAACGCCAAATATTGGTGCAATAAACCGAACTAATTTCCCTCCTACAAATCCGTATGAATCAACTTAAAGTTTTTCTTGACATTAGGGAGCCATCGTTGGTTAATGGTCAGAGATGCAGATGATGAATCATTTAAGTAGTTAGGACTGCATTTCAATTCAGTATAATCACACTCGTCAAACGAGGTGCCGATATTAGTAATAAAGAAGCCTTCGCAATTAAAATAAAGATTTAGTATAAAGTATTTTGGTTATTACTATACTATTTTAAACTATATTAAGCAGTAAAGTATCATTACCCTTACTCTGATAGTTATAGTATGTCACAATTTGGAGTAAAAATATTTTTCCAAAGTAACTGGTATTAACTAAAATTAACATCGGCAGGAAAATGAATATGTACATTATATGCTCCTTGATTGTTATGTCATAGTTACGCTAGGAAAGTGTAGGTGCAAGATTTAAAATGACCAATCGTCTATGTATTTAATTGAATTAAGGAGAAGTGTATATAAATTGTTTAGCGGCTTGACAAATGTTAATTTTTTTAATATATCATTTTGAATTTTCACGACACGAAAAAATACTAAACAGTTGACATACACATTTGACTAAATTTGGATATTTGATGAAGTCCCATGGTTAAATAAAACATTTTAACGCATTTAGCCACCTCATTTCAGATATTTTATATTCTAAACAATTAAAGCATAAAAAGTGAAAATGTTCAGGAATACTATACAGAGATTCCTACGAAATTTCGATTTTGAATAAAGAATTCATCGCAACTGAAATTGATTTTGTATTCCATAAATTGTTAGTACGCAAACAGATTAGAAATTTGGTGCTTTAGAACTTATCCTTACAACAATATATCGTTTTATTATAGTTTGTTTAAATCTCAACATTTATAATAAATTTAAATAGCTGATAAATTAATATATCAAAAATAAAACCGATTTTCAAATTCTATGAACACTTTTTATATATTTTATTCAAGCTACATCAAATGTAAAATTTTATAAATTAAATTTTGTTTTGATAACAAGTTTATCAAACCTATAACTCCTTTTATATTTTAACTAGTTTGCTACAGATTACTTTTCACGCGTATATATTTTTTATCAAATAAATAAACCAAATTTATAAAGAGGTGATAAATTAGAGTTTATCAATTAAACAAAATTTATTTTTTTCAGTGTTTACTGCCTTGATTTTGTTGTAACGCTGTTGCGGTGTAAGGCTGTGGAACGCTGAACAATTAAAATGGGCGTGATATGGTTTGCTACACATACCACATTTTTCGTTTGAAAAAGTTGTTGCATTAGCCAAAAAATTGGATTCCCGTTTAGGATGTGTTTTGTTGAAAAGCGACTTAAACGGAACTTTAGGGTTTGAATGCGAAGTTGAATCGTTCGGTGTTTTAATTATTAAATTTTCAGATTCACGTAACACGCCACATTTTCGTTTCAGCAATTCAATGAAATCTGCCCATGTTGGGAGTTGATGGTGCTCAATAGTTTCTTTCCATTCGCCACGTGTGACATTATCAAGCTTACGAGTAACTAATTTCAATATTATTACTTGAGATAACGTGTCAAATATGGTGGAAATATGATAAAGAGCTCCATTAAGTAATTTTCGCAATTCTACTTCTTTACGTTTATGTACCTGATCGATATATATCAGTGCTTCTATGTGTTTATCTATTATGACTCGATGATCGTCATACATTTTTGTTAGTGTTGTCCAAGCCTTTTCATATCCCGTTTTGGATAGCGTTATGTATCCAATAGATGCCTTAGCATCTCTTCGAAGTTTATCCATAAAATAAGTGAATTTAATTACTACGTCAATCGACTCATTATTGTGTATTACCGCGACGTAAGTATCACGAAATGTAGTCCACTGAGTAAGATCAGTACCATCAAAGTATGGAATTTTAATCTCCGGTAATTTTAACGATTGCATTGACTATGTTTAAAAAAATGAGTTTCGATTGATTCAGTTTTATAGTTTTATTTTCACCTTTGTGATTATTTTCGTTCGAATTTGCTAATGAATTAAGTTTTCCTATCATACTGTGAAAACGATTTTCGAAATCAGCAAGAGGCTCTTCAAATTGTCGAAATTCGGTATCGGAAATTATTTCTATCAAACTATTAAAGAAGCGAATTATAATCATCAAAAGTTTTTTCAAGGGAATTAATTCCTTCGACATTCGTGTTCTTCTAATCCTAAATCATCTCTTTTCGACCACTTTAAATTTTGAATTAAATACACCAAGTTTTTTCTTAAATTCAGGAATGGCGCTATCAGGCACAGTAGCGGTTAACACGAAAGACATTTTTTGTTTTTAAAATTTCAAATTACCAATCACCAAAATATTTTTTAAATATTGACATTAACTCGCGAGAAATATAAATAAAGTTATCTCAGAAATTATTCAGCAAAAAATCGAAAATGTTAAAAAATTCGAATCTGTGAGCAAAAAATAAATTTGTACTTAAAGTTTTATGTTGTACTCTACGTTAAACTGATGTTAATGTTCTAAATTATTATTTACGATGAAAAATATTGCTTTCGACGAGGTAACAAATAGCAATGAATGGTAATTTGATTGAGCACCCCTGACGTTGTAAGTGTTGAACGCTTTCCACAAGTCTTAATGTAATTATTTGTTCACACTCGCTGATAATTAACGAAATCCGTTCTTGAATGTTGTAATTGCGAAGTTTTAAATTTCCAATTTTTTAATAAGTTGAATGGACGTATTTCCACATTAACGGTGATGAATTTTCTTGTTTCAATTCCTTTTGATTGTCAAGGCCAATTTTAGCGCTCGCTCTTGCGAGCAAGCTTATACAAAGACTTACAGCAAAAGCTATACATACCAGAGAGCTCAAAATTTGCGCACAGATAGATACTACTCTAAAAAGGTCACATTTAATTTGGGAACTCTAGGTCAAGTAGTTTTCGAGATATTCAACTTTTCCTAAAAATAGAGGTCACACAGATGAGGCTGTCTACATTTTTTTTAAATTTTCAATTATTATTCTAGGCATACTTTTATCTATAATAAAAAGAGTGTTATTTCAAAACTAGTTTCTGTAATTTTTTCTTGATTTGTTTAAGATTCTATTCATTTTTTGTCTATTGGGCTAATTTGTTGTATTAGCACCTTAGTTGTTTCAGATGTTTTACACCTCTGTCCGTCCATCTGTTGCATTTTTCCTATTTTATCGAGCGCTTGTCGGACAATTTCAATTGTCCGCTTCTACTAGTTTTTTATTTATTTAAATTACATACGAACTCGTTCAAAGTTTTTGTCGTACGATAAAAAAATATGGGCGACATTCAACCAATCAGAGCGATTATTATTTATGTCTGTCAGACAAAATTTCTATACATGAATCATCGCCTTAATCGACTCTTCAAGAAAAAATCCTGTTACATAAAAATTCAGTTATAATTTACGAATTACATGCATATATACATAATGCAAAAATATAAAATGAGAGTGTAAGAAATATTCTCTTACACGCTCTAACAAACAGATTGCCTCGCACACATACAAAAAAAAAAAAAAATTAACGAAAAATTGAATGCGAGAATACAAACAGAATAATATGAAAATAATTGAAAATGAAATTCCCTGCTTTATTTATTACAAGTTTATTCCCTGCTTACATTTAGGCGTTCGTAAATTTCAAAACAAAAACAAATTCTCAAATAAATATGAATGACAGACTTCAACAGAAAGTAGTTCGTTTTTAATTTTCGTTTTCCAGTTTCTTCTAGTTTTTCTCTCCGCCTCGTTCTCTTAAAACCAAAATAATTTTGAATGGCCCGTTCCACACTAATTTTTTTGAAGTAGCTTCTTTTTCGTCTCTTTTACCGTTTACCTATAACCGGTTTTAATTGCGACTCATTTTTCAACAAAATTTTTTTGTTGTATTTTTGAAAAATGTATGGGTAATATGGGACTTCCCAAATGTTTTCAACGCGATGGCCGGAAAAAACTTGTATTTCATATGTTTTTCTTCTTTTGTTCTTCGGGGGTCCCATTTGAAACGCGATATTTTAAAACGTGAATTATCAAAACGCGATATTTCAAAACGCAATACTTCAAAACGCGATACGGTATAAAACGCGATATTTTAAAATGCGATATTTCAAAACGCGATAAAGTACAAAACACGATATGGTACAAAACGCGATATTTCAAAACGAGATATTTCAAAACTCTATATGGTACAAAACGCGATATGGTACAAAAGGGGAGTTTATGATCGGGTTATATCAGGCGGGTGAAGGGGAAATTTAATTTCAGCTTAAAGGAATTTAAAAATCGATAGAAGCGAGATTATATAGGGCCGGTATCAATGGGGCCGGTGCGCTCCCGTCGCTTCGCAATGCACATTCTGACTATAACGCGTTTTGAAATATCGCGTTTTGTACCATATCGCGTTTTGAAATGTCGCATTTTGAAATATCGCGTTTTGTACCATTTCTCGGTTTGTCATATCTCGTTTTCAAAATATCGCGTTTTGAAATATTGCGTTTCGAACGGATCCGGTTCTTCGAATATCCGTTGCCATTAATTCCCAATGCAATATCATGAAATTCTTCTGGAAAACATGTTGAACCATTACCGGTTGCCACATTGGTTATGGATCACATATCTAACAATGATTTCAGAAAGATAACCGGATACCTCATGCTCAGGAATTTAACAGCATTAACAATTTTGATAATGTCTTCCTTCGAATGTGATTTTGAGTCTTCATTCGGAATTATTAAAATATGTGCATGTGGTAATCCTAGCTTTTGAAATTCATATTACATAAACGATTGCCTTCACAGTTCTAAAATTATTAAACTTTAGCCTAAAAATTCTAAGTACGTGGTCTGGCCCACGTTCCACTTTTTCTTTGGGCTGAGTATTTTCCACGATTTATGTCCATTTCGAATTGTAGGTCATGGCAACAAAAAAGATCCGAATTTCCATATTTTCTAACTATTGCCATGGCGTCCTGGTAATGCTTTTACATATTGCGGGGCTGCATTTTTATTTATTTACTATAACTATCTACTCTCAATGTCGGTCGATTGTTTCGGATCCACTAAAGACCCTTTGACTCGGCGAGAACATAATCATCAGCGTTTTACTGCTGTGTTAAACTTCCTGCGTTTATCAGTTAGCAAAACTCTGACAAATGATAATAAAAAATATTTCTCTCAAAAGTATCATAATTATTTCTGAGCATTGCTTGTTCTCTGGAAGGTTTATTTTTTCGTCTGAGTAAATAGTCTTGCTTCATTTTCTTCAGCATGCATTGTTCTAATCCAATGAACTACTTCTTCACATATACGAATGCAATGCGGACTTTTTCCTTGAGGTGGCTTCAGTTGAGGCATATGCAAATGAACTATTGTAAGATAGTACAAATTCCATAAGTTTGTTTATCTGGGGCAGAGCATTGGTCAAACAATTTTGTAAATGCTCGGGATACTTATCAAGTGGAGCAAGCTGCAAAGTTAAGCGAAAAGTAATGTTTGCACACGATGTTCATTAATCCCAAAAAAAAAAAAAAAACAAAAAATGGGGCTTATTTACTGAATGTAGTTTCTGCCAGCTCTCGAAAATCTTAGGTAACCGTCCTTTGTTCTTCTACGGCGAGTGATTTAGTTTCAAGGTGTCATAAGCAATAGTTTTGTAGTCGTGTACCATGCTGGTCAGGTGTGTCACCGAGCTTTTGAAGAAGAGCTCTGCTTCGATGGTTTTTAGGTCGTATGCCATTGTCATGCTAATCAGGTGACAGCTCTTGGACAAGAAAATGTGACTCGAACGTTTTCAAAGCATCGACACATCGTTTGGGCTGCATTGCACAGCCCCAACGGCATGACGACGAACTGGTAGAGCGGACGCCCGGGGACGGTGAAAGCTGTCTTATCCCTTGACTTCGGATCTAAAGGTATTTGCCAGAAGGCATCTTTTAAGTCAATGGAACTGATGAATCTTGTTTGATCCAATCGGCTTAGCAACCCGTCGATCAAGGGTAAGGGATAAGCATCTGACACCGTCACCGCATTCACCTTGCGAGCATCCAGGCAGAGCCGAACCTTTCCGTTAGCCTTATTTACGATGCTCACTGGGGATGACCAAGAACTTTGGCTTTCTTCGATTACACCCAAGCTTAGCATTCTATCCAATTCCTTATACAATTCTGCTTGTTTGGCTGGTGATATAGCATAGTACCGCTGTTTAACTGGCTGTGATGTTCCAATGTCAATCTTATGGGTGACAAGATGTGTCCGTCCCAATCCCAACTTTTCACACGACGGGAAAAGGTCTATTATTTTTGTTAAGATGGCTTGTTGATGGCTACTCAATTCGTGCTTATTGGTATCGGTTGATAGTGGTTCATAAGAATTTTCAATTTCACTCACCATCATAGGAACCAATCCAAATTCATCCCAAAAGTCAATACCCAAATATAGTGGTTGGCTTAAACCGGGTGCTATGTGGATTCGCAAAGTTCTCGTTTTTCCACCATAAGAGACTTTTGCCATGATGTGTCCTATCACGCGTTGCATTTGACCACTTGCTGTCCATAAGGTAGATGGTACATAATTAACTTTTATATGCTGTTTGGTCAGGAATTCTTCAGAGCCACATCCCAAAACTGATACGTTCGCACCGCTGTCTAAGAGACCGTTGTATGGCGTTCCGTTAATAAGCACTGTAACATAAGGCCGTTGGTCAGTTGTATTAATGACCGCCTCATTTACCATCTGTTTAACTAACCTTCTGAATTTAAAATATTTTATTGAACGATCATGTCTTGGTTGTTTAATTATTTGTGTTTGGGTTGATTGATCTTGAAATGTCCGATTTATTATTCCTTCTTTTGATTGGAATCTCTCTTTAAAATATAGCGGTATAGTTCTGGATCCGTATTCGTTGCGGTTTCTTCTTGAAGTGGTCTGGGTGAAGTTGGCGGAGTTCGGGAAATCAGAATCCCAGGATTTCTGAAGTTCCCCTTCATGTTTCCCTGTTTATAATTATTACAGTAGGTACATTGCGCTTTAAGAACGTTAGGAGTGCCACAACCAAAGCAGAATATGTGTCTAATCGTAAGACCACAATCTTTAAAAGTATGCCCAGCAGAACAACAATTCCAACAAGTGTTGGGCGAGTAATAGTTTTGGATGTTAGGATTGATTTCCCTCGGAGTATATGTCGTATTGTTGAAGTTTTTCGTAGTAGAAATAGCACACATAGAATTGGAGTGAGTAGACTGCTCAGTATGTTTAGACCCAAAGGCACCGTCACATCCATTTTCACCGACAACATCCAACTCACTGATTTGACGCGGTTTTACCTGGTGATATATTTCTGGAGTCCAACCTAAACGGTTCCATGTATCCTCTACTGATACGCACTGCCTTACCATTTCAGCAATGTTGGTAAACGGACGTCCAGCGAAATTTGCCTGTAGTCCCCCGCGCATGTTTCGAGTTATCAACCTAATAAGTTCACTATCAGACATTGGCTTTAATAAGGAAAGTGCCAAGCTTCTAATAGCATGGTAAAAATCAAGGAACGGTTCTCTGAATTTTTGCCTACGTCGTTCCATCTCTTGCTTTACATCGTCGTCTATTCTCCTTGTTTTAAAACGCTCGATCATAGCCTCCTTTAAAACTTCCCAGGTCACTATCCCGTAAGTCTCCAAGTACTCCCAATACCAATTGAGTGCTCCTCCCTTTAATAATACGCTAAAGTTAGCTACCAGTCTCTCATTTGCTAAACCATTCTCAGATGCCATCCGTTGAACTCGATATATAAACCTTTCTATCGGCAGTTCATCTTTTTCATCGCCATGGTATAGCAGTTTCCAATTATATATTTCTATAAATTGTTTAGGCAATTTAACACTTGGCCCTGGTGGCAATACATAAGCATTGGTTGGTATCCTAGGGGGCGGTGGAGGTATTGTAGGGTCGAAATTGTAATATGTCTGAACATTTGGAAACTGGTAATCTTCGTATCTGGTTTGGGGAACAGTATTGTTTGGCGGCGGAACGTTAGTAAGACTTAGTTTCCTAGATATTCTATCAGCAATCAAATCTAACCTTTCCTCTTCTGTTAGTTCAGGAACCGCCTGACTTACTTGTTTAGGGTTGGGAACAATAATAGGTTTCGAGGTTGATGGTTGCGGGTTCGTTGCGACTTTAGGAACTCTGTCGTCACCGCTGTTATCACTTGTCACGTTCTTCTCCATTATGATCCCTTCAAAAATTTGTTTGATAGAGTGATCCATAGTGTCCGATACCACCTGTTCTGTGCGGATATCTTGCAGACAATTCAACAATTTCTGGCAGGTATCGAATAATGTAGAGGATGCTGCTGATACTGACTTGGAACTGGTAATACGACTTAGTCGGTCACCAATATGCAATACACGGGTTGTTAGTTCTAATATTTTATCAGCCTCAACATTCTCCCCATCGTAAATATCGTGTAGTTGACCCTCTATGTTGCGTAATTTATCACTGCATAATTTTACTTCCCGTTTTGGGCTTTTTTGTTTTGCTGATGGCAATAAAAAAAAAAAAGAACAAGACGAAGAAGGCCCGTAAAATTAATTTCCAATAATTTTTGTCATTCGCTTTGAAACCTTGCACATAATACATTATCGTATTTAACAGTGCAGTACAGTAGTGCAGTGACACAGTTAAAATTAAAACAATAATTGTAGAATAGCGTTTGCTAATTTAAACTGTGAAATTATTGTGTTTTTACGTACATATCGCGGATAAATAATTTGTTGCCAACGGATTATATGCAATAAATACCACTGAAGACAAGAGTGTTTTGCTGCTTGTTGTTGTTAACGATAATTAATTGTCGCGGAAGGACAGGTAATATATATTCCATTTTTTTTTATTGCGATATTTAGCTTTGCCATTGTCAACTTATGTTATAATTTTTTTTTAATTCGAGTAATGTTGGCTTAATAAGTAATCCGTTGTCGAAAAAGTGTCATTTATTACTCTCTTTTACTTTGTATAGTGCCAAGTTAAAGTGGAATATAAAACTACCGGCCACGCCTTATACGGGGTTTTTCCGCGACAGTTGTTTTTACCGGATTGCTATCGTGACTCGCAAGCTGCTCGAAACGATCGTAACTAATATCAACGGACTAGGATATTTACAACTGGGAGCGTTTATCAACACGCGCATTCGATCACTTTGGTTGTGCTCAGCGGTATTCTATAAATATTCGCGGGATATAAAATTATCGGTCATACAAAAAAAAAAAAACACTAACCAAACATAGAATCCACGATCTTATTATTAGCTTGCTGGAACATCTGAATGTTACAATGTTCACATGTCAAGCAGTTCAGGTGTTTCAGCCTCTTTTGTGACTTTTGTCTTCTTCGATCGTTACGTAACTTGTCCAAAAGATTTTTTTTCAGTGTAAAAGTTAACAACAGATTGACATATTTATAAACTGAAGGCACTAATCTTATAAGCGTGTATAAATAAATATTCACCAACAATTATTTTGTTATTTCTAATCTCAAAAATTCTATTTATTTGGCTGATTACAAACTTCAATTTACCTATTTCCGTATTTACACAGAATAATCACAAAATATGTCTACTTCGAAACGAGTTACATCATGAAATATGTTTGAACATGACATTACGAGAAACAGAAGAAAATTTCAAAGCTAACTCGATTTAACACGTTCAATATTTTGTATCGAAGGCTATTTCTGGTAGAATATGAAAATTTAATAAGAAATTTTAGTACTTTTTCACCATGCAGCGTTTTCTATATTTTGGTAGTACTAGTAATAAAATTGGATCATATAACAAAAGAAAATCGTATCAACATTGAGTAAATCTAAAAAGAAAAAATCGTTTTTTAGATTTTTTTTTGTTTCATGACATGAACTGGCATGATAAATATTTTGCTGTCATTGTTTTATTGTGTGATTGCTTTATTTGCACCACGTTGCCAGTTTTTTCATTATGTTGGATGGCAATAAATGTATTATTTAAATATTTCGAATATATTTTCGACGTTAGGAATAATCAACTTGTCATGAACACCTTTTTGGTTGCGTACGTAAATATTTTATGTACCAAATGACATTACACATTATTATAAATCGTCGAACGTCTAATAAATCTCATGTTTTTCAAAGGGTGTTTCAAATATGTTCAACAACAACAATACCGATGTTCTCAAACGTGTTTGAGGGAATCAGAGAAATTTGATAATTTTGTCATTTGATAATGAACTGATTTTTTTAATTACAGCGTTTTATTGATTTGAACAAACCTTCGGGTACCTCCCAAGACTCATTATATTTATATCGACATGATCAGGAGTATATGCACTTCGATCCCAGTTATTCTGCTTGGCATTATCTTCTTTCCATAGATGTTTTTTGAGTGTCCGATTAAACCTCTCTACCATTCCGCCTGACTGGGAAAGAAATGGTGTGATACGAATCTCCTTTATGCTAAAAATTGTTTATAGCTTTTGGAAAGCGGATGACTCGAGTTTATACCTTGTTTAAATTCAATTGTTCACAAATATTTCGGCTACTCCGGGTTTCTTGATTTTCAATCGGATAGGCTTCCACCCACTTGTTGAAGTAGCCAGAATACACCAGTATGTATCGGTCGGTTACCATGTTTTGTTTCTGGAAATGAACCGACGATATCCATGTTTAGTCGTTCAAACGATACTCCAACATTGTATTGCTGTTTTCATCCTCTCGTCCAAGTATGTGATTACTTACTTGCAGCACATACATTACACTGTCTGAACCAGTCTTAAATGTGTTTGCGGTAATTGATCCAATAAAACTGGGGACTCATCTTATCTAACGTTTATTTGATTCCCAAATGTGCTCCGGATCCAAGATTGTGGGTTTCTTGTACAACTTTTCGTATCCGATTGTATGGTAGCACAACGTGCTGTTTATTGTTATCGATAAGCGCGGTAGTACCTTTTATCAGCTATTTCCTTACTAGATCAATTCACTATCATCCTCCTGGTCCTCTTTCAAATGTTCCTTGTTCCAATAGTTTTCTGATTCAAATTTTTGCAAAAACTATGGAACAGATCTTTAGTTCCTATCTTGCGCATTGCTTACACTGCACAGAGTTTTCTGGATAATCGATCTACATTGAGGTGCACCATGCTTCGTCGGTGTTCAATCTTAAAAGTGTAGGCATATAGTCGTTCTATTATCAAGTACTGGTGCCTCGGGTTCCTTAAACTGCGCATCAACTACTTGAGAACCGAACGACCTGTTCGAAAAATAAGCTCATGCCCACAGCCAACAGTTCTCTCCGTGTTACACAATAGTGGCGTTGCATCTATTTGCATGTTGCTAGTATGTTACAGAATGAACCAACGCCGCAGATATCATCTAAACCACGCAGAGGCCTCACACGGTGATTTTGCCGGTTACATCTCAGGGGGATGTGCTAAGGGGGGATATGGTGTGGGGCGGTTAAGGTTGCGTGGCTCCTGGCCTAAACAGTGAATACAGATATTTTTAATGGAAAAAAAACGCAAATCGTAAATAATAATAAACCCGAAGTTCCGCCTTACTTGGTTGGCCGAAACTTGAGGAATCGCACGAGATAATTAGAACCGAGAGAAGTGCCTTGCTGCGCGCATCCGTTCGAATTTAAATAGCGCCGAGCGCTGGTTTCGACCCTGGATGCGGGCACCAAGGGACCAAAAATATAACACCGACACAGATGGGAGTCCATCACACCATACCGAAAATTTTTAGTAATTCATTTTGTCAAGAGAAAAAATAAACCTCAAGAATTATCAGGAAAATGAATAGTGAAGCGAACCCGGAGCATGCGCACAAACACTGTGCTTCGATGCTCGATTACAATAAGAATTTAATAAAATTAAAATTAGCAAAATAAATTTAAATATAAAATAAAAAAATGATATATAAAAAAATATAAGATAAAACAAAAAAGTCGTACCTTAACCAACAATAAAAAAAATTCGGTTGCAACCCTGAGTGGTTGTTATGCCGCAGGTGTCCACCACCAGGACGGTTAGGCGTCTTTACGCCGTCTTTGGGCGTCTTCCCGCCGATAAAAATGAACTCCGCCTCGATAGGCCGGCTTTACTGTTAGGTATTGTTTCACCAATATTTCAAACAACTGAAAACTACCTCGTGGTACGCTTCCTTTGAAGGTAACTGCTTTGGTCGCTGCCACTGTGCTCGACCGGCATAGGTGCTACTGCCTCACCTGTCATATATATGTCCCCTCTTCGAAAATTATGACCCCCGGATAAAATTATCCACCGGTAAAGTGTTAACGGCTTCCGTAAGAAATACGGTACACATATACAAATTTGACACTCGTTGACTATGTGTCACACTTTGAAATTAGGGTACAAATAAAAAGGTGGTGCCCGTTAATTTTGCGATACCCGTTAATTAATCGAAGCACCCGTTGATTATGCGATACCCGTTAAAAATAAGTAGCGAACCTCGTAAACAACTAACAGTATGTGGCACTATTCTGCTACCCCTATTCCGTATGGTTGCAAGCGTCCTAAAATGCACTTCTCCGGCTACTGCCCGCCAATAATAAATTAAGGATCGTTTTATTCTTCCACTTCAACAAAACAATAATTTTTCAACAAAAAAAAAAAAATTAAAACAATACCCAAAAAATTTTGTAATTTTTTATTTTTCACTAAACAATAGTAAGCCAAAATAGTTGAAGACCAAACAAAATCATTAAAGTTTTTTTGCCCATTGCTCGACTTATTCAAAGAAAAAACTTTTCAATATATGAGCTGTTTTATTTGAAAGTGGTATAAGTCCTCTTTTCAAAAAAATTGAGTTAACGGTAATTTTAGGAAAATATAGACACCTTCTCTCTATATTTATAATCATACATTCAATAGAGTTCGGTTTTCTTATAAAATAAGCAAAAGAATTTTGGCTATAAAATGTTATCGCAAAAACTTTTTTTTTGAAAGTGGAATAAGTCCATTCCTAACAATTATAATGGACAAAAATTCGCTCGTTCAAATGAATTATTCAATTTTTAGTGATCGAACGCTCGATTTAACGGACCTCGATTTAACGGACAATTTTTTTATTTTCCATTTTTTGGTTATCGACTATGATGTGATTGGGTATGTTGAATGAAAATGAGATTCTCAAATGATTTTGGGAAGAAATTCTGGAATATGGCCATCTGAGACGGAACCCGATCAACCCTTAACCGACTATGATGGGATTGGGCATGTCGAATGGAAAAAGAACTCTTAAATGATTTGTTCAAGAAATTCTGGAATATCGCCATGAAACTCGGTAATTTAAACTTGGGCGGAACTCGATAATAAGCAGCCGTTTTTCTTGAAGCAAGCGGCTAATGATGCTAACATGTTTCCGGTAAGGCTGGATGCTTTAACATCTATCGCCAGTACGTAACCCACTCATGAGTGGCAGATCAACTACTTATGCTCCCCAAAAATCATGTTATGAACCCTACACAAAGCGCTCGGATAAATTTATATTATTCTTATCAACAACGACCTCGAAAACTGTTAACGGGAACATGGAATATATTTCCTTCTAAGATCATAAGATCTTCAGAACCAACCAAGCGAAAATTTACACTTTTGAGGTGCTTGTAATACAAGAGCGCATAATCCATATGGCCATATTCCAGAACTTTTTCCAAAAATTATTTTATAATCTCATTTCATCCACAATGCCCAATTTCTGTCCTAGGAGGTCATATACCAGAACTTCTTCCAAAAATCATTTAAGAATCCCATTTCCATCCAGCAAACCCAATTAGATCACAATCGGCTAAGAAATGTATGAGTTCCGTAACAGATGCTCACACTCCAGAAACCCCTCCAAAAACTGTTCGTGCATCTCATTTCCATCAAACAAACAAGATTCCTTGATAATCGGTTGAGATAAACGAGTTCCGGCCTAGGTTGCCATATTCCAGAACAAGTGCAAAATCTATAGTTGATTAAATTTAAAAACATTAGGATTTAACTCCCCAATTAGTCCGTTAAACCGAGGTTTTTCTGTAGTAAATCCCGTTCGCACACACAAACAAAAAATCATCAATCCTTTTAATTTTTTTATTGGCTCGCTATTCGTTTATTACTGATTTACTATTTACGTTTAATACTACTTCTCATTTTAATTATTTATTATAATTTTTTACATTAAAAAATTTATTTTAGTGAATCTAATGTCTATAAAAATATGGACATAAATTTCTTCTTGTTTTTATTTCTTATAATATGTTATTTTTGAAAGTGGTATAAGTCCATTTGGACCTAAAAAACACGTATATTTTTTAAATATTTTCAATAATTATTATTTCATAATAAAATTTAAAAAAATGTAAAAGTGTTAAAAACATTACGAATTGATTAACGTTTGCCAATATTTTTAAATTAATTCAAATGCAAACCCTTAAATATCTCGATACATGAAAAAATGGACTTATACCACTTTCAAAAATAACAGTTCATATATTTCTTTTCGAATCAAAATTCTAACGACGACTACCCAAAATTTTCGCACCACATACCACAACACAATACGAAAAAAATATCTTTTTTCTGTCCCTCTCACTCAACACAAAAAACACAGCAAACAAAATACTCATCCATATCGTATTTGCTCGTACGCACGCACAAGGGCACACATTGCGGTCTCGCTCCATCATCTCTTTCGTTGCACCAACAAACAAAAGGGTGTACAAAAAAACAAAAATCAAAAAATGACTTTAGACAACACACCAACCACGCGATTACAATGAAATGAAGCTAGGATACAAACCAACCAAGATAAAGGGTGTATAAGATAAAATGGTTATGACCGTACAGTCATAACAAGCATCTGTATCCTAGATGAGTATCCCACCTACTTGCTACAATTTCTTCTTCAATTCTTCAAAAGCGTCTTCATATTCCGTGTTCCACTCAAATGGTTGACTTTTTTCGTTGAGGTGGCAACACTTCGTGGAACATTTGCGAGGAAGGCGGAAGAGCAGTTCTGAGTAGGCGAATACCCTTCTGGTATAGGCAAATCTATTACTGATACTAACTTCTTAAGATCCGTTAAAAAATATATGACCAAAAATAATTACTTATAACTTAACCCGAAGGAACAGGCTGCATCACTTTCCACTTTACTTCAATCCGGCTGCCAGGATAGTTTGTAGTATTTGCCTAAGTACGAGTTCCTCAAATATGTAACCTATAGCACAGTGATGTCATCCAAATAGACCAGCCATGTTTTTCAATTTAGATCTCTTAGAAGTTGTTCCATTAATTTCTCAAATGTAGCAGGGGCCTGTTGCATAATCCAAACGGCTGTACTACAAATTGGTGAAGACCGTTTCCTGCTGAAAATGCTACATTCTCCCTCTCACCACGGCACATTCTTACAGTATCCGTATTTAAAATCCAATATACTGAAAATATAGGCCCCTGACAGCATGTCCAAGATATCATCAAGGCGCGGTAATCGATAACGGTCCTTCTTCGACACTTCGTTTAATTTCATGTAATCAATACAAAATCTTGTTACGTTGTCATTTTTCTGGAGTTGAACCACTAGCGAAATCCATGGACTGCTACACTGCTCTCTGACTCCGTTTTTTTTTTTGATAAGTAGGCTGCCTCCTGGTGTATTGCGAGCGATTATCACAACATTAGCACAACATTAGTTTATAGTTTTTAGTTAGTTTAGTGTGTCCACTGCCACATCTATTTATGATATGGTGATTGACGACATTCTTTGAATTAGTTGATCGGAATATACTTGACTCTCTCAGTTTTACCAATGATCATCCCTTTCTAGATTACATTTGTTGACGAGCTCACGTTCAAATAACGTTCTGGGACCGTATTCTTAAAATCGTTAGTAATTTCCCCGATCGGAATATAATTTACTTTGAAATTCTGTATATTATTCGAATTTTTCGCCGGCTGCTTTAATCATTTTTTAAAATTTCTTTTCCTTTTTTAGGTTCGGGTAAATCGTTTACTATGGTAAAAATCGGATTTAGAACATATTTTTCTATCAGTTTGCCATAGAGTTTTTGAAAAATAAATGAATTTACCGAAAAATTTACTTAAAATTGAATTTTACCCGACTATTGGCCCGCATTCTAAAGCTCGGTCTTCACTCGCACAATTTTGTCACGACGCTAGGAAGTCATGACAAAATACATTTATTAAAATTGCTGATGTTTTTTGTCATGACACTGAGACAAAATGAGCAGAAAATTTGTATATGCCTCTCAATTAAACAAAAGAGAGAATAATAGTTGTGAGGTGTTAATAGTTGTGAGTGCAAAAATATAATTTTGTCATGATACTCTACAGTCATGACAAAATTTTGCGAGTGAAGACCGAGCTTTACACTCATAACTATTAACACCAAAATGTATGTAATCTCATTTCATGTTCTCTGTTTTGTTTAATTGAGAGTCAAATACAAATTTTCTACTCATTTTGTCACAGAGTCATGACAAAAACATCAGCAGTTCTAATAAATGTTCTCATTGTCACGGTGTAACGCGCATGGTCAGATTCAATACAAATATATTTTATCATGACATACTAGCGAGTGAAGACCACGCATAAGGCTGTAAAGTAAATTTTTCGGTAAGTTCAATTATTTTTGAAAAATTCTATGGTAAGCTGATCGAAAAATCTGTACTAAAATCGATTTTAACTGTAGTAAACAATTTACCCTTAGATTGGTACGTAGCCTTAGTAGGGAGACAAATATTAGTAGACTTGAAAACAAATTTGAAAAAATGATTAAAGTAGCCGGCGAAAAATTTGAATAATGGCTGCGTGCCAAACTTAAGGTAAATCATTTACTATGGTAAAAACCGGTTTTAGAACAAATTTTTCGATCAGTTTGCCATAAAGTTTTTGAAAATAAATGAATTTACTTAAAATTGATTTTTACCAAGTTTGGCACACAGCTAATATAGAGAATTTCAAAGCAAATTGTATTCCGATTGGAGAAATTTCCACCGATCTCAAGAATATGGTTTCTGCCTTCCTTTTTGTTGGAATTCCACAAATGTTCTTGTACAAAACAACCGATTATTTTTTAAATTTACTGGCTCTCCAATTCCAATCTTGGTATTCCCAAGGTCACCTATTTTTTGCGTAGATCACTTTTTCGTAAATTGGTGGTATCTCAACTCTCTCTTCGACAATAACTACCAATGCATTTTGTTCACTTATTTGAAGGGGTACCGCCACAGCGCACCATTTTACTACATGGTTATCCATATCCACGACCATCTGGTATAAATTCATAACCGAACTTCTCCGAACTTTCTTTCACAAGCTTATGCCCCATAAAACTGGTACAACTTAGTTTTCCGGATACATGCTCTACAAGTGCCACCTTGCCTGGTTTCCTCATCTGCTCTTTTATTAGTGTTTTGAACGGGCTAAACTTGCTCTGGCTCTCTCATATTATATAGCTAACACCAATACTTCATTCATGGTTTTATTTGTAGTGTTGGTTTTTAAATGAAGTTTCAGATACTTCACACAACCATTTCGCTACCTCTCTTTCGGATGCTTTAAAATTCCTCTTAAGCTTCCAGCCACTGGTTCCGTTGAAAACGTTTTATTTAGCTGGCCATCTCTATAATAATTTGCGAGGTATGGGTTTCAAAGTGGACTTCCACTAGCCTAATCTTGTTTGTAATCTCTTTTAAAAGACCATCAACTTCTTTTTCAAGGTTCGTAGTCTTTTGTATAAGCTCGTCTATTTGAAGCTCTTGTGTATGCTGAATTTGGTTAGTTTTTCATTCTGCATGTTCTATTGTTAAGAAGCTCGGCCATCTTGTTCAGCTTGGAGTTCTATCTTGAATGATTAATTTTTCGGCTTATTGGTCTATTTAGCGTTATTCCCTTTCATTGAAGTAAAACGTCCTTCATCATATCTTCCATGTCAAAGCATGTTTTCTGTTGTTTAGTAGTAGGTGGATGTTCTAAAATGGTTATTTCTGTTTAATCCATCGCTCTGGTTCCCTCATTTTTTAATTCTTCTTCGCAGGTCTGAGCTTTCCGCTCATCGTTTGGTGTAACTGGCGTCATTCCTGATGGTTCTGGAGTTGGTTTTAACCATGGTTGTTTTTGCCAAATCTCAACCCCAACACCTAATGTTACGAATTTCAGGCGTTCGATACGGATTCTTAATTAATTTTGCAAATGAAACGTTCAGAATTTAAGGTTACAAAATTAATTTACCAGCAATAACTTTTTTTTACCAAAGATAACTTCTTAAGGCAAAAGAATCATGTCAAAAATTTATTTTTGGTTGTGTTTCCAACCAATTTACACATCCGTCCGAAAAAAACACTATAACTATACACACAATTGTATTGGTTGTAGTTCAAATCAAGCGAAATTTTAATGAGAAACCCAATTACAAACTACGTTTTTCTACTCACACATTTGTGTGGTTTGTACTTCAATTGAGCCAAATTTTTTTAATTCTTGGTCTGCAAAGGGATATACTTATCCATCAGTGATCAATATGTGCTCTGCAATTGCAAATTTCTTGCAAGTACTTGTGGTTTTATTCACGAACATTCACGTCATCAATTCCCATGTTTTGATGATTAATGCAGAACAAAACATTTTGTTATACCACGATTCCCCCTCCAGAAACCAGGATGCCCCGCTACATGGAGTGCCAGAATTCCCCTCCACATGAAATGCCATTCTAAAATCTAATAATCAATCAGTATCGAAGAAAAACTTGAAGCTGCTACATCGATGCATGTTAAGAATATTAATTGCACAATAAAATTATGGACTCCGACTGGATAACTCTTGGTGGTGTACACCTTAATCACTTTACCATCGAGTGTTAATAGTAAAATTCAATGTAAAAGCAAATATAAACCTGGTACTGAATAGACATATATTTCTGCAACCAACCTCCGCTATGAATAAAATAAGTTTCTCATTCACCACTGTAGCGCCTCTGGAGCTGTATTCTAATATAAAAAAAAATAATTTTATTGTAATAACCCAGAAATGTCATGGAGCGGAAAATTGGTCTTATGAAGTTTTAATAAAATTTTAAAAAAAGATTCTTATGAATTCGTATATTGCCTCAATACAAAGAGGAACCACCACTATAAAATATATAAAACCATATAAAGCTTTTAAACTTACGTATTACCATTTTGCGTTTGAGGAAAAGACTTGGAAATTAAAATCTGCAGTACGAAATTTTTATTCCTCAAACACAATTTGAACTTTGGTGTTTTGTATCGTTGTTACGTATAATGTGTACGTAAGCAGTCATACATATATCAAAGAAAGCCAGAAATACATACATATATAAGGAATAAAAGCTTTCAACTAAAAAAATGTTAAAGTTTAATCCTTCAAATAATATAAATACGAACATAAATTCCCCAAACGAAACGGAAAACTTCTAAATTTTTATTCATTTTTTTTCTGTATACAATTATACACACACACACACACATTTACATATACAAACATACACACTATATACATTTATTTATTTCTAAAAGATAAATAAGCATAAAACGAAGATATTAAATTGAAATGTATAAGACGAAATGACTCAAGTCTGATGGGAAAATGGTTTCCTTCTTTATACTTTGAAAAGTTAAATAAACGGAAGGATTCAAATTCTGTTGAAATATTTTTTAACATTTGCTTAGCAAAGAACTACCAATTGGATCCGTACAATATGTGGACCAGATATGTTTAAATTGCAGATGGTTTATGATTTGTAGTTAAATTGAAATTACAAATATTTAAATATGTATATACATTTTGTTTGAGCATTGAAATGTCAAAGGTCCAACCTTCTTTAGTACATACACAAATAAATAAATGCCAGCTGCCAGATGTTAGCCCCATATCTTTATACTATTTGGTATGGTATCTATATTATTTTTCAATATTATCTCAAATTACCATCTTAACTTCTTTTAAAAGCACACCAAAATCTTTATCAATTTGGAATAGTATAATAAAAATGATGATGGCAAATAAAATAAACATGAAAATAAAGCTTTGCTATTTACAAAAATTTGAATTTTCAATATGATTCGATTTTATTTTTTTTATATTGTCGACAAATCGAAAAGCTTATGGTAAAAAGCACACGAATAAAAATTTATCGGAAAAATATTGTGTACCCATATACATATAGGGGAGCTTCAAGGTCAGCGTTGTGTTGCGAATACAGAGGGGGAACGCACGTGCGGAAAATGAAAACATACTCTTCGTATATAGAAACATTTATTATAATAATCAAGTGTAATTTGTATTCAAGTACGTACACACCAGAATTATTTGTGATTACATAAATAAAAGTTTACGAAATGGTTATTATTATGCCGAGATGAAATTATATGAAAATGGCGTACTCGAATGTTGGCATTACATTTAATTTTTATGACGACGTTACCAATTATTTATTGTAGTTGAATATGCCATACCCTGCCTACATATTTTTTGATCATCCATTCTAGGATATTAAAATATTCATGTGCCTATACTAATTTGAAAGGGAAGTGTGAATTACGAATATCATTCTACATCTCGACAAAAACCGTTTCTGTGAACGTCACAAAACTGTATTATTTTTCTCTTTAGGGATGTGTAACTTTTCAAAACTGTTATAAATAGTTTTGTAATTTATTTCTGGATTTTATGTTATTTAATCTCTTTTATCCGGATTATTATTTTAATATGAAATTTTTGTAGCGATATTTATTTAATTTTTGCCAAAGAATATTCACGTATTCCTCAGATGAGTTGATACTAAATAACGTTGAGTGGTATATAATTTGATTATAAAATTTTCAGAATTATCTCGAAAAACAGAAAATATTATTTCAAAAGCAAAATAATACTTAATTCTGGATTCATCAACAAATATCGAAAAATCTTGACAATTTAGAATAAAATTTAAAACGTATTTATATTTTTCATAAATTTTATATGGATAGAGTTGATCTATAGTTCCACGAACTCAAAAACTATTCATGAGCAGCTTATGTTTTTTGGTAGAGGATTATTAACAGTAAATTTCATTCTGAATGTAATTAGGGCTAGAGTTCATAAAAAAATTAAAAAAGTGGGCTTTTGAAATCAGGATTTTGAAATGCGAGCAAACGACCCCAACCCACGAATGTGAAATAAATACAAAAAATAATATCAAACATTTACACTGTTAAATTTAAAAATATTCCAATTGAATTTGTTTTGTAGTGGAATTGAGGAGCGTCGGAACAAAAACCGATAAATCACATACAATTTTTTTTTTTTGGAAATTGAAAAAATATGGCCAAGTCTATGGCGTGATAATAAGAAGTGAACGAAGCTTACCAATTTATTCGTGTCGATAACAACTGTTTTGAATTATTAAACACGTTTGTTAAAAATTACATCATACATTTTTTCACTCACTCAATAACAAAAAACTTAAATAATTGTGACTGTTTCTTGTTTTTCACAGTCGCAATCGGAATCATTGTCATTTCGTTCAGGGTCATCTGTAACTTCTGGTTCAGTGGAATTTTTATTCAATAATTTTTTGTACCAGGAAAAAATTTCGTTTTTCTCCCAGTCGTCACCAAATTGTTTCACCATCAGAGACTTTACGTCTGCCTACTTCTGAGCACTTAGGCACTTATTAACATTCAGTGGGGTCATGGACTCAAGATGTGTCTTTCCAGATTTTAGATTGCTGAAACGTTTTCTTTCCTGTTCACACTCGTTAACGAAATTATGGAACGTTTTCACTTCATACAGAGTTTTAGTTTGTCTCCTTGTTGCTCGTCCCTGTATAACATTATATTTTTTTAATGGATACGTTTTAAATCCTCATTTCCTCCATTTTTTACAAAACGTTTCCAAATATTTTGCATCCTTTAAACCCCGATCTTGTCCCAGTAATAAAACATCCCCATGTGTCTTGTAGATCTTTTGATATTCTTTTATTTCGTGTAATTTTGGAACAATTTTCACCGACTTTTCGACTCTGCCAAAAACACGATCGACGGGCATACAACTGTTCCCACGTACTGGAAGCGTCAAACATATCTGTTTTATATTTTTTGGAGATTCATTGACGAGCCAAAACATAAGACAATGGACTATATGTGAACTTTTGTTTTGCCCATCACAACCGTCACAAAGCAAACTTAATACTCTTTTGCCCACTAAATTCAAAGAATTTAAATGATGCAAGAGTGCTGATCCAAATTCAGTGACTCCTCTTCCACCTTGATGTTCCACCTTGTTTATCGAGTACATACCCATGAAGCAAAGATTGTAGTAACTAATCTGTCGTTCTTCAAAGAACATCTTCTGAAACATGGTTTTTGTCATACGAAGGTATCGAGGAACCAAATCATTGTATAGTTGCCTTAATTCTCGTTGATTTAAGTCGCACGATAGATAAATTCTCTCAGACTTCAATTTGTTATAATGACTTTCCCTTGCAGCTAATTGTCGTAGAAATGTCTTAGTTTCCCCTTTTTGCGGCAGATTTTGATAACTTCCGGTCGCCACCTCGTTTTTCTTTGGGAGTGTTTCCTTCAAACATCGTTTTAGCTAAGTTGTGCAGGCGGTCCTTTTTCAAAGAAAAAGTTTTCATATACATAATTTTACATACTAGTCTCTTTTTATTTCCTTTGTCACTAAGGAAGTACGCCGTACTCATTAGGCGATTGCTACGTTAGGTTTGATCCATCTTACTCTGCCGACGTCGTCTTGGATCGTACGGTGCGATCAGGCGTGTCAAATATATATCTTGATCGAATTTATTTCGATTAAAAAAAATTTCCTATTTTTTTAAAAAAAGCGGTGGGAATTTTTTTTTGCACTGAAATTTGCTGGTATCGTGCGAACATGGCCACTCAAAATTTATAACCAACGGATCAATTTCACGATACCTTAAACAACAAAATACAGTAAAATTAATTATATGTAAAATAAAACAATCATTGAATAAAGCCAAACCTCTACACTATACTAAACTAAAAAAATATAATAATACCTATTCTCCCGTTCCAAAGTAACATTGCGTTTCTGCCTAGTTTTTCTATAGCTCCTAAATTGATATCTGCCACAGTAGGCCGTGTTTGTTCTTTCATTTTGACTACATTAATTCCTCAATCTCTAAAGCCGCAGTCACACGAATGCAAATACATACCAACATTGTCGTATTTGTCCTAATAACAAATCGTGCAGACACAAAACAAATGGCAAATTCAAATCAAGGTTACATTTCTCTAACATTGGCGCACATTCGCTCAATAAGCGGTTTTTCAAAAAAGATAAAAGGAAAAAACAAATACTACTTTGTCAATTGTCATATTTTACCAATATTTGCCAAACATAAAAACACCAACGTTGGTCGATATTTGCATTCGTGTTGCAGCGGCTTAAGGCAAACAACAAAGAACAACCGAACAATAATCTAAAAATAGTTGCGTATATGCGAGAACCAGCTGTTAAACAAATGCTAAAATAAAATTCTTTCTAGAAAACTGCTGTTTTGCTGATACGTAGATACTTATTTAAAACCTTCTGGTGTATTATGCTATTTTCTGTGGCACAAAAATCTTGATCCATTTTTGATCCAAAATGGCTTCTTTGTTTACATTTTTTATCTTTTTATTTTTTGATTTTGGATCAAAAGTAAAATCCAAAAAATTTGTTAGATTTTTTTTGACGTTTACTCACACACATTGTGATATTGTGTGAGTAAACGTCAAAAAAAATCCAACAAATTTTTTGGATTTTACTTTTGATCCAAAATCAAACAATAAAAAGATAAAAAATGTAAACAAAGAAGCCATTTTGGATCTAAAATGGATCAAGATTTTTGTGCTACAGAAAATAACGTTAGTCACTATGAAAAACCATATACTATAAATAACCCAATATGCAATGCCGACGGAATTCCATTTACATTCGCGTTCTAAAAACACACTATTTCTATGGAAAGAACCATGTTGAGTACACGAAAATTCGTACTACCCGCCAAAGAAAAGTGTCACAAAAATTCCATTGTTGGTTGGACTAAAAAAACCGACTAAAAAGAGAAAAAATAAATTGGAGAGAGCAGATAGAGAGAGTAGATAGAGAGATGGATTTCTATTGTACTTTTCACATTGAGGTTTTATTTGGAAATTAAAGACTTTTTTTTGCATTTTTTTGTAAATATATTTTATTTCATATTCAGTACAGGAAATATTTTTTTGTAATATTTTTTTCATGCACCCCCCCGATTTGATATCTTCAACTCCCGGAGCATATTGAACATCTTAAAAAAGTAAGAAGAAAAATTTCAACAGCACGTTGTTGATGAATCACTTACAAAGCACTATTATTATAATTATTATTATAAGGCACAGTTTATAAAAAATTCTTTTAATAATTAAAAACTTTATAGAAAAAAAAACAATAAGAAATTAATATATTAAGCAGCTATGCGGCTGTGCGCGTAGTTATCCGCCAACTTGTCAAATGCATCTAGAGAGCAGAGGACATACAAAATAAATAAAAATAAAACTAAACCGTGAAATAGAAAGAGAAAGGAAATTATTTCTCACCAAAACCATTATTTTTCAAAATAATCTCTCTCCAATTGGATTTTAAAATTAATATCTTTGTGTCTTTGATATTTTCAAGTATGGAATTTGATACTATTTTTTCCACACAGTGGAAAAATTGGATACTGGGAAAATATTTAATGTAGTCGTTTATCACTCACACCACTCAATGTATGCTTTACCAATGCCTCTTAAACTACAGGCCGCATACACCAAATGATGACGACACGCTATGTCTACGTTGTTGTTGCTTTCTCTAGTTGTTTTGTTAGTGAAAATGTCTTAATATTATTATTTCGCAGTCTCGGTTTAGACATAAATAAACGTCATGTGCAAAAAATGAGAGTAGTAAGAGGCCTGTAGTTTAGGAGGCATTGGCTTTACACACACTGGTAGCTAAAATTTGAGATTTTTACTCTCTATTCTTTGTTTTACTTTACAAAACAAAATTTTAAAAATATGTGTTTGGTTTTCTTAGGCCCAATTTTATGAACGCGGATAAACGATTAATTTATTATTAATCCACTGTTTTCATTTTATGAATGGCGATAAACAAAAAATAAAATTCGAGAGTTTTAATTTTTCCTCTGGTTTATCTTCTCTTTTTGGTGTTTAAATCAGGGGATAAATGTAGTTTTTGTTGTTGTTCTATTTGTTGACATGCACAATAAAAATTGTTTGAATATACGAACGTGACATATTAATATTTAAAAAATAGATATTATTTTATTATTAATTTATCTTTTATTTATAATACGGTTTGCATCTATAAAACTGTTCGTACTTTTTACACTACTTGCCGTAGGCACTTCGTGAAACACACTTACACTTAATAAAACCATTTTATTAAACACTTGTTTTTTATTTCGCAACAATTAGAGTTTTGCATATTTTAATTAAAAAATACGTTTAAAAAGTTTAAAAAATTACTCGATCGATTTCGATTTGTTAGGTCATCATCAGGACTATCTACTGATTTGTAAAAGTAAAATTTTTTGTTATATATAGTAGAAAAAAGCAAAATATAAATAAAAAGAAGGAGGGACAAAAAATAGGCAATAAAAATTAATCTATTGATCGTCTGAACCATTTGTTGTTTATACGGAAAAATTAATAATAAAAAAGGGGGAGGAGGATAACAGGTAGGCGATTAGTGATCGGCTGATTAACAAAATTCAAGGTATATTCAACTTATTACGAACGTTAGTAAAGGACGGGATCTGCAATTGGTGAGAAACGGATTTTTCTCTGCTCGTTATATTTGGTTAAAAAATATGGATTATCGAATTTCGTAAGATTCTAAGGTATCTAAACATCTGCCTTTGGGTTGTATCTGTAATATGTCTAAATTGTTCAAGCTAGCTGTATGCGCTAGCTGTTGTAAAGTTAAATGGTTATGGAAAGTTAATTGATTGCAAATCAGTAGATACTCCTAATGATGATAATAAGTCGAAATCGATCGAGTGATTTTTTAAACGTTTTGAACAATTTTTTTTCTCTAATTTTCAAGAAAAAAAAGAAGTATTTAATAAAATGTGTTTAAAAAAAAAAAATTTCGTCGTAAAATATTCACCATCATAGTTGCTGCGCGCTGTAGAACAATGTCACAATTTTTCCAAATTTTTTTATTTCAATCCAATTCGCTCGTGTTGCGTTATTCTCAGATCCAGGAGATCTCCATAATCTATTTATAATTTTATACATAATAAATTGTTAAATTTTATAAACAAACATTTGGGTTTTAAAATATTCAATTATTTTCGCTATTGTTTCTAAATTAATACAGCGACATCTTTTGATTGGTTTAATAATTGCGAAATGCTTTATAAAATAACATTTTTTTATTTTATTGACAACTACAAGTGGATCTGACGGCAAAAAATTAAGCATAATGGGACAATTTTGGTATGTTAATTTTTTTTTTTTTCATAAAGTATGCCATGCTAAAATTTTATGGAAAAAAAGACAATGAGCTTATTTTTAATGCGCTAAATGTCACATTCCCAACTTTAGCAGTCGTCAATAAAGCTCTGTTTTGTTTATACTACAGGATGAAACAATTGAGGACTGTTAAAGTTGGGAATGTGACATCCAGCGCATTAAAATAAGCTGATTGAGTCTTTTTTTACATGGAATTTTAGCACGGCATACTTTATGATGAAAATAAAAATTAACATACAAAAATAGACCCAAGAAGTTTATTTTTTTTGCCGTCAGATCTACAAACAGTTCTCTATATAGCCGGCGAATTTGTTCCGAAATTTTTAACAAGTAACGAAAAAACAGTTTTCGTGGTTTTTTCATCAAAAATGTTGGAATAGAATCCAAAACGTAATTGACTATGCGTAACATGACTATATAGGTAACAACGTCTAGCGGATGAGTCTTAGCTCATATTAAAATTCTAATAAGTATTTTTAAAACAAGTGTTTTACATAATGTGTTGAATTTGTATTACAATAATTGGTCAACATATTTTAATCTAGAACAAAATGTTTGTTTAAACTTTCATTAGTTTTAAAATTGTTCAGCCATTTTGGTTAGTTTTTATTGTTGGTTGACAACTACTAGTCACATTTATAGTATGAGATCTCGGGGGCAATATTTCGGTGTTTCACAAACATACAGAAAACCATCTATTTCTTTGCAGAAAATCCCATCTAAGGACAAACCTTTCGCCAAATATTTTTCAATTTGTAGTCATCACTTTAAAAAAACAAATAATTGTACCTATTTTGTAAAGAAAATCTGCTAATCTACACTATTTAGCTTTGCTTTTCCAACAAAGAATCGTACGCGGTCAACACAGACAGTAGCAAAAAAGTGGAACAAAATAATTTGAGCTAGATATAATCGACTAAGATAAAGAAATATTTCCAAACTGTGGTATGTATAGATTTATTATAATATTATGTCAAATTTGTACTTATATCGTTCCTTTACTAATTTTTAGTGGTCAATGGATTCTAGAGAGAAATGACTGAAATGAACATATGGTAGATGATGTGGCCTTAGGTTCCACCGTTTATACAGAGCCTCAGACAACAGAGATCTATTGGTGTGCAGCATGACCTTAAGACATTCAATAAAGCCATACAAGTAACTGAGGATATTCAGTGTAACTACTTACCATTTCAAATTAAAAAGAATTTTATTCAATGACGGGAATACCAACCATAGAATTATTAAACACTATATTCGATTGTTGTACTATGATACGGCCTTCTAAAAGTGTTAACATGGGTTTTTCCTTAAGACACAAAATTGTTTTTAGAACCTTTAGCATTAAAACCAATTTATAATTAAAACCATTCAAGCTGAATCCTAAAACACGTAAAAAATATTTTAATGATTGTGTTCAACTGTTATCGAATGCCCTAGTATGTTGCATTTATTGGCAAACTAAAGAGGAAAATTTAAAAAGTTTACCAGTTTGCTTTGAAAAATTTACAAATACAATAATCGTTTTAGAATGTATGGAAATTAAAACTATTAAATTCCGATGCCGTACCTGCAGAATTTGCACGTATTCCCCCTAAAAAAGCACCCACACAATTAAACTATTGATAGGAATTTCTCCCTCCAGCCTTATTAATTTTACAAGCACAGTGTTACATAAGGTAACACCCGAACATGCCATGATGGTAGACCAGTGGTTTATGATCGGTAATGAGCTAACAGAAGCTGGGATTGAGATGATTCGTCCGCAATTTCTGCATTACGAGAGAACTAAATCTGACGTTGAAGGCGATCGACTAATAGCAACAGCTCGCGTTCACGTAGAAAGGCGCATATCTCAGATTAAACAGTTTAAAATGTTGTCTAACGAGGTCGCATTACCTTATGTAGGTAAAATTATAACAATTGTGCGTGCTATTTCTAACCTAAGTACACCTATTTTAAAAGATGATAACTTCTATCAAAATATGATTTAAATAAAAACAAACAAACATTTTAATAAAATTTAATTTCATATATTTAATTCATTTCACATGTCGCACATGATATGGAAAAGTGACACAACTCAAAAAACTTACTTTTTGAGTTATTTGACTAGAAAGATGCGCAATGTTAAGCTTTAATTCCATGGATAACATTTGCTGACAGCAGTTTTTTTGCTGATAATACGCAAAATTTTTTTTTTTTTAAATTTCATGAGAGTGACAAAGAACAGAAATATTTTTTATTTCATTTTATAGAAAAATTTTATGGTTGGCATAACCTAAAAATATCATAAAATTTTTAATTTGTACGTTTTCGCACAATTCGATTTTTTTTTATATACTTTAATTTTAATATACATATCACAAAAAACCACTAACGTTAACAAATTTCAACACAAAAAGAAAAAACAAATCGACGTTTGGGTATAAAAATGGCGAACAACTTATTTTATAAGAGTGTGAGAAAAATTTCTTATCTTTACACACATTTTTTGTAGATGTGTGAAAAATGCTGCCATAAAAAATACTCCAATTTACATTTTTTATGGCAGCATTATGGCAGCAAACTTCCCCTATCACACTTCCCCTCTCAGCAAAATTTTACTGACAACATGTTTTGTTTCGTACACAACCAGCAATATCTATATTTTCTTCTCGCTTTTATTTTTGCTGACAGCAGATTATTTCCATGGAATAGAGGCGTTAGATTGCATGTCCCGCAATAACAATATCTTTCTTTTTCTCTCACCGAAAATGATGGAGCGCCAAATAAATAGCGGCATTTGGTATTAAATAACGTAATTTGTATTTTTCTTTTTGCTCTCCTGAAAAAAATTAAATTTTTGAGGTGTGTCACTTTTCCATATCATGTGCGATATGTTATCACATATTTTGTATCAAAATGAGGTTTCGAAAATCTAATGAAAGATGGCACTGAAATCACTTTACAACTCGTCAATAACCCCCATCTTACATTGTTACTCTAAAAGCATTTTTTAACGAACGTTTGTTTTGGAAAAATAACGCTGACGTTTTGGATGGAACGCACTTTATTGATGGTTGTAAAAGTTTGAAAACCCAGCTAGCGGAAAAATTAAAAATTAAATTAGCTATCCTTCTATGACATTTCGTAATAACAGAACTTATGCATATTTTCAAATTGGAATAGCTGGATTATTTTCGTATTGTCAAATTAGCATAGCTCGTTCAGTTTCAAATTTTTCCGCTACGTGCCACTCGTGAATACATCTTCTTATTTTGTTTTTTTTTTTTCTAAAAAAAAAATTAAATTTTTTTGCGTTTACTCGACATAATGACTCAATTTTAAAATATGCATTTCTTGAATGTTGAACCATAGACAAATAAATGAATAAAGATCCCTAAACCAATGGAAAATTTATGTTTAAATCAAATTCTCGATGTCGTTACAAATGGAAAAAAATTTCTAGCGGCTGTTAGTAGAAATATTAGTTAATACTCAAACCCTATTTTGGTCTACATTATGAGCGCAATACATATTTCTCGCTCAATATATTTTTTCAATACGCGCGCGACAAATAAAAAATTTTATATTTGTGTATACAGTAAAAAAGAAACAAACGGGAAAATAACAAATTCAACTTATTTTTTATTTTCGTTTGAAAGTATCCTTTCTCTTATTCTAATATATATGTATGATTTATATTTTAATAAAACAGAATGAAATGAAACTAAAACGTACGTATTATGTATATACATACTCGTATATACATATGTACTATTTAAAATAATGTTTGTGCACGATCGATAATTTCTTGTTTAGATATATAGAATTTAAACACGTGGTGACCATGAAAAGGAAGAGGATCTATTTTAGATGTAAGTATGTAGCTACGATGATTGTTTTGGTGTGCTGCATGAAGTATAATTTAAAAAACGAATATTTGGAGGAAATGATAAGAAACACCAAAAATTTATGAACGAAAGGGAAAATTATTATAATTAAATGGTTTTTTAATGATCGCAGAAAACAATTACATATACATATTACATATTTGTGTTTGGTTACATTATGTATATTTTATATGCCTATCTATACTTGTTTGTCCAAATTAAATACATTCATGACTAAATTTTCCCTAAGTATACTATTAAGGATGATGCATGATTTAAATTCGATAATTTTAAAATACCTAGTAATTTTATAAATGATTTTATTTTTGAGAAAATGAATAAAATCAGCTTACACCGGCAAGATGTCTTTGGGAAAATGTACTATGTATTTGGATTGGTCTCCAAAAAATTGGTCAAGCATACAAATTTTTGTTAACGTTTTCCCCTTATTCCATATTATCTGAAGCATGGTAGGACTTGGTTTGTTTCAACTAGCTTTTGCAAATATTTTAAGACGTCGAAAATAAAAGCTAGTTTTTGATTTTAACTAAATTTGCAAAAACATTCATATTTCGATTGCGGTTGTGGTATATACATATATAGAATTATGAGTATACACAATATCCGTGCAATTCTATTTTTAATCTGCTAACACCAAATTAAAATCATCCTAAGGTTTTAAAATGACAATATATAAATATTTCGTTGTTCGTTGTTGTCAATTGATTTACAAGCTCACATTAAAAGTACACTGCAATTTTTCAGATACCAACCACCCCTTATCATGAAAACTACCCCAAATTTCTCTAGAATAAATGACCACTTCTTTGAAAATTTCAAAAATAGACTATTCAATATCGGATAATGGGTATTGCTTTATAATCCACATCAGAAATGCAATTCGATTGTTAAGTTGTAACTTTAAATCATGGACACAAATTTATTTAGCCACCCACTTTATTTATTAGGTGTATAACAATTTCTACAGATTTTGTCTTCGCGCTTAAAATTATATTTAAAATAGAAATATATTCACGGTATTTTGTGATTTTTACAGGATCGTGAGTTACATTACCTATCAGAATAGCAGAGTTTACAATGGCAACTGATAAACAGCACATTCGGCACTGCATTCTATACGAATTCCAATAAGGAAAAAAGCTTCTAAAGCACGGGAATCAATTTGTAGTGTTCTTGGTGCCAACCTTGTGTCTTATGAAATTTGTAATTATTGGTACAAACATTTTAGAAGTGGTGATTTCAATCTTAGCGACAGCCTCGAAAGTTTGAAGATGTGCGAGCTAACCTGGAATCTACAACAGCAACAGACATAACTCAGAAAAAACCTAATACCTAAATAAAATAATGCGTAATAATTGGATTCACATTAGTTTTCAATTCCTATAAAAATCATAAACATTTGATAGTTTAAATTCTCCTAAACTTCTGAAAATTTAAATGAATTGTAAGAAATATGTACTATGGACTTGAAGGATATAAAAATTAACTAAATAGAGTAAAATATTTTCTGGACAGTTATTTTTCAGTAAGTATCTTCTCCTGTACTAAATATTAATTTATTGCATTAATATGCCCAGTACCAAGTGAATTTTCTAAAACTGGTTATGTAACTGTATTTAATTAATGTGTAGTAATCCATCACCATTAGTCATACATACTTTAATCGTATATAGTCCAATGAGTTGTCACAGATTTTTAGTGAGGCCTCATTAAACCTTATATGAAACATGTCTTTGTTTTCGGTAAGACTTCAGTGGGCTGAACTTGCTCGACATGTTTAAAGAGTTCGTAGTATAAATATTTTTTGGATATAAAATCAATAAGGACTTCTGCCTGATGACCTAAATCAAGGGCAGGATCACGAAAGCCGCACGGAAGTCCCAGAAAATATTCGAACCCAATTCAAACAAAATTAATTATAAACGGAACACGCAATCTAAATTTAATAAAATAAAAAACATTTCGCGCTAACATAAAAGGTGTTTTTTTAGAGGTTCACAATTTAGAATTAAAATAGAACAAAGAAAAATATTTTGAATATCAGTGAAACTAGCTTTATTGGATAGATAATTTTATGCCATTAATGCTTGAATATGATTTCGGCCATGTGGCCACAGCGTCTGGCGCGTAGATTGCGCAATCTGGATGTTCAATTTTTATACACTTTTCGCAGCAATTCACAATTTTTCTTTTTGCCGAATTTTGTGTTCCAAGAGTACAATCGTCTCTGGTTTACCAGCGTTGACAAGTGACTTAACATATCCCCAAAGAAAATAATCTAATAGAGTTAGATCACATGATCTCGGTGACCAATTAACAAGACCATTACGTGAAATTAGTCTTTTATCAAATATTCCGCACTGTGTGGCATGTGGCACCGTCTTGTTGGAGCCACATATCAGCAATATTTATGGCAGCCAATTGGGGCACAACAAAGTTAGAAATCATGTCCCTATACCGTTCACTGTAATATTCTGACCTTCATTGTTTTTGAAGACATGTAGACCAATGAATCCGACCGCCCATAAAGCGCACCAAATAGTGATTGTCTATGGATGTAATGATGTTTCGGCAAAGGCTTGTGGATTACAATTACAATTTTTACAGAAATTATAATGTAAACATTTGTTTTTAGCTTACCAAAATATGGAGAGTTGAAAAAGCAATGGTTGAAAGCAATTGGCTTCGGTGAACAAGATGTCCTAAGTGCATGATTATTCGATGCCACAGACAAAAGAGAATCAGAGGAGTTTTTTAAGAAAATCAGCCATTCTCATCTTGTTCATTTACGAATCAACGTGTGGATTTCACATCATTGAAAATTATCTTAAAAATATATGCCCCCCAATATTAATCAAACCGTAATTTCATATCATACTGAAATAACATGTTTGTTTGAAAATTTGTTTCCCAAGACGTTTATTCAACTTCTATAAATGATGCTAACGATATTATCGGGGCCAATTTAGAAGTTTCTTCTCAAGTTGAGGAAGATCCAATCTATGCGTTGAACTTATTAAATGATTTGGCAATCAAGTCGTTGCGTTTAAATAAAACTAATAAAGACCATGACCAGGATTATTTACCACCAATTGACGAAGTACCTGAACTGATGGTATTCGGAACTAATATAGATTTTATCATCGTGAATTGATAAAAAAATTTAATGACGATAATATATCCGATTTAAACAAAGGTCCTTTGAAATTGCAAACCATTACAAAAATCTCAAATAATTCACCTCTTGGTGCTAGCAATCGTAGTGGTACTACGTCTTCTTATTTTGTTAATAAAAGTATAAAACCTTCTTACATATACAAACAATTTAATAAAATAACGTTAAAGCGAGCAATGGCCTCATCACGTGCTGATCTTTCTACGAGTTCAAGAAGGACTTCTTTAAGGACTAAATACAACAAACACAAAATAATAAGAATCTACGACAAACAAGTATGAGATAAAGAAGAAAAAAATATTATTTTGGGCCACCTGATAGACGAACTAGACGAAAAAAAATTTATTAGTTCTTGCCAGAAGGATAATTTTTTAAACCATTCTGACTCAAATTCCATTTTTTGAGATAAAATTAAAAATCAAAAGTTAGGCAGAAAATATTCAGAAGAAATACGGAAGTTTGCTTTAAATTTAAACTTTTATTCTCCGAAGGCATAGGCCATATGTTCGAAATCAATTTAAAAACTGCTTGTATAAAGTAGTAAATGGGCATCCAGGTTTTACTTCAGAATCTTTTCGTACTCTAAAGTTGCTGGTCCGATCAAAAAAGGAAACAGATGAGGTTGTTATTGAAAATGTATGCTTGGATGAGTTGTCCATTCATCCAAAATGCGAGTATGATTTCCACACCAATAGAATACAGGTAACCCTCCAAGAACACGGCGTTCAAAGAACACGGTTTCGAAGAACACGGATACCCATTTCCTCAAATTTCATGATTTCAAACAACTCGATTTTCGTTATTCTCTTTTATTTTGTGTTTTGTATATCATAACAAAAAATAAAACGTAACGTTTTTTTTATTTTATTTTTTGTAGTATTGAACAACACGATTTCAAAGAACACGGAACGAATTAATCGTGTTCTTGGAGAGGTTCCAGTATCATGATACGCCTAGTTTGAAGGTAGCGACCCAAATGATAATACTTTAGCTACCCAAGTAATTGTGTTTATGTTTGTCAGTTGTACTGCTCGTTGGAAAATTACTCTTGGATATTTCCCTATTAGTAGATTAACATCTGTACAAAAGAAAAATATGATAGAGTTTCATTGGCCTTTATTACACAATATTAGGGTTGTAACAACTGAAACAAGCATAAAATTATCTATCCAATAAAGCTAGTTTCACTGATATTCAAAATATTTTTCTTTGTTCTATTTTAATTCTAAATTGTGAACCTCTAAAAAAACACCTTTTATGTTAGCGCGAAATGTTTTTTATTTTATTAAATTTAGATTGCGTGTTCCGTTTATAATTAATTTTGTTTGAATTGGGTTCGAATATTTTCTGGGACTTCCGTGCGGCTTTCGTGATCCTGCCCTTGATTTAGGTCATCAGGCAGAAGTCCTTATTGATTTTATATCCAAAAAATATTTATACTACGAACTCTTTAAACATGTCGAGCAAGTTCAGCCCACTGAAGTCTTACCGAAAACAAAGACATGTTTCATATAAGGTTTAATGAGGCCTCACTAAAAATCTGTGACAACTCATTGGACTATATACGATTAAAGTATGTATGACTAATGGTGATGGATTACTACACATTAATTAAATACAGTTACATAACCAGTTTTAGAAAATTCACTTGGTACTGGGCATATTAATGCAATAAATTAATATTTAGTACAGGAGAAGATACTTACTGAAAAATAATTGTCCAGAAAATATTTTACTCTATTTAGTTAATTTTTATATCCTTCAAGTCCATAGTACATATTTCTTACAATTCATTTAAATTTTCAGAAGTTTAGGAGAATTTAAACTATCAAATGTTTATGATTTTTATAGGAATTGAAAACTAATGTGAATCCAATTATTACGCATTATTTTATTTAGGTATTAGGTTTTTTCTGAGTTATGTCTGTTGCTGTTGTAGATTCCAGGTTAGCTCGCACATCTTCAAACTTTCGAGGCTGTCGCTAAGATTGAAATCACCACTTCTAAAATGTTTGTACCAATAATTACAAATTTCATAAGACACAAGGTTGGCACCAAGAACACTACAAATTGATTCCCGTGCTTTAGAAGCTTTTTTCCTTATTGGAATTCGTATAGAATGCAGTGCCGAATGTGCTGTTTATCAGTTGCCATTGTAAACTCTGCTATTCTGATAGGTAATGTAACTCACGATCCTGTAAAAATCACAAAATACCGTGAATATATTTCTATTTTAAATATAATTTTAAGCGCGAAGACAAAATCTGTAGAAATTGTTATACACCTAATAAATAAAGTGGGTGGCTAAATAAATTTGTGTCCATGATTTAAAGTTACAACTTAACAATCGAATTGCATTTCTGATGTGGATTATAAAGCAATACCCATTATCCGATATTGAATAGTCTATTTTTGAAATTTTCAAAGAAGTGGTCATTTATTCTAGAGAAATTTGGGGTAGTTTTCATGATAAGGGGTGGTTGGTATCTGAAAAATTGCAGTGTACTTTTAATGTGAGCTTGTAAATCAATTGACAACAACGAACAACGAAATATTTATATATTGTCATTTTAAAACCTTAGGATGATTTTAATTTGGTGTTAGCAGATTAAAAATAGAATTGCAAGGATATTGTGTATACTCATAATTCTATATATGTATATACCACAACCGCAATCGAAATATGAATGTTTTTGCAAATTTAGTTAAAATCAAAAACTAGCTTTTATTTTCGACGTCTTAAAATATTTGCAAAAGCTAGTTGAAACAAACCAAGTCCTACCATGCTTCAGATAATATGGAATAAGGGGAAAACGTTAACAAAAATTTGTATGCTTGACCAATTTTTTGGAGACCAATCCAAATACATAGTACATTTTCCCAAAGACATCTTGCCGGTGTAAGCTGATTTTATTCATTTTCTCAAAAATAAAATCATTTATAAAATTACTAGGTATTTTAAAATTATCGAATTTAAATCATGCATCATCCTTAATAGTATACTTAGGGAAAATTTAGTCATGAATGTATTTAATTTGGACAAACAAGTATAGATAGGCATATAAAATATACATAATGTAACCAAACACAAATATGTAATATGTATATGTAATTGTTTTCTGCGATCATTAAAAAACCATTTAATTATAATAATTTTCCCTTTCGTCAAATATACTTTCGTTCATAAATTTTTGATGTTTCTTATCATCTCCTCCAAATATTCGTTTTTTAAATTATACTTCATGCAGCACACCAAAACAATCATCGTAGCTACATACTTACATCTAAAATAGATCCTCTTCCTTTTCATGATCACCACGTGTTCAAATTCTATATATCTAAACAAGAAATTATCGATCGTGCACGAACATTATCTATTACATATACAAATAGTACATATGTATATACGAGTATGTATATACATACTACGTGCGTTTTAGTTTCATTTCATTCTGTTTTATTAAAATATAAGAGAAAGGATACTTTCAAAAAAAAATAAAAAATAAGTTGGAATTTGTTATTTTTCGTTTGTTTCTTTTTTACTCTACACACAAATATAAAATTTTTTATTTGTCGCGCGCGTATTGAAAAATATATTGAGCGAGAAATATGTATTGCGCTCATAATGTAGACCAAAATAGGGTTTGAGTATTAACTAATATTTCTACTAACAGCCGCTAGAAAATTTTTTCCATTTGTAACGACATCGAGAATTTGATTTAAACATAAATTTTCCATTGGTTTAGGGATCTTTATTCATTTATTTGTCTATGGTTGAACTAACCATTCAAATTGAGAATTCAAATGAAGCATTTATGTTTTTATACACAAAAAGCTTGTAAAAAATATTAAAATACACTGACTGGTTTGTAAAGTAACAAAAAGCTTCCCTTCAATGGAAAGCTTATGAAAAAATGACAGGATCTTACGGCTCTTATATTTAGGAGGCTATGGTATTAATCGTATTGATCAGTTACATATTTTCCGAACAAATGCAATTATAATATCAAGCTTTTATAGTTTTATAAGTAAAATGTAAGAGAAACGAGAAAAACTTTATTACTCCAATAAAATAAAATAAAGTTGAAAATCATTTGTGTTAAAGTGAGCTTAGTGGTACTGAGCATTTTTTAATGCTACCATAAACTAATTCATAATTAATAATAATAATAATAACAACTCGGAATCCTAATGTTTAATTATTTTTAATAATGTTCAATTAAATTCGAAAATGGCAGGGGTTCTGTCATAAAATTTTTCGACAGCGTTTATGTTCGATGTTTTGAAAATTTACGACACCTCTTATGGTGACGAATATCGTGAATATACTGGGATTTTTGTACGCTGAAACTTTCAAATATCTCGTTAAATAAATATCTCGCGCTCTCCGGAAAAATGTCCACTATCAAAATTTAATCATTCCGGGGGGACATACGTTAGTGCTAAAATTAGTACCCCTCCTCCACTTCTTGAGGTGAGTGGGGTTAACTTTGACTTAAAATGACCATTTTTTATTGCAGCTTCGGATTCTACGGCTTAAAATACGTAGGATTTCTTTGATACATTTTTTCGATTCATGATAGATGGCACTGTAAGAACGATATAAAATTTACATATGCGTACAATTCTGCAATTCGTTTGAATTAAAATTAACACATTTTCAATGTATATACCTGAAAAGAGCCTTAAACAAATTGTATTTCTTAAATTAGGGAAAGAAATAAAAAGAAAATAAATAATTTTTTTTAAATGTTTCAAAGAAATCCCGTAGAATCAGAGTCTGCAATAAAAAATAGGGGTGCCTATTTTAATTTCAAAATTACCTATGGAGGAAGGGTACAAATTTTAGCACTAATGTATGAACCCTCCGGAATGATTAAATGTTGATAATGGACATTTTTTCGTAGAGTGTTTATTTAACGAGATATTTGAAAGTTTTAGCTTAAAAAATCACCCAGTATAAAATATTAAATATTAGATGAAATAATTTTAATTATTAAAATTTAATTAGTTTAATTATAAAAAATTTTCTTAATACAATTTTATTGAGATTTTTATATATTTTGCGGCGTTGCAGAATTGATCGATACCGTCAAAAAAAACACACGTCGAAAATTTTAAAATAGACCTCCAGATTTGCATATAGCCTCAATCGCCGTGTCCTTAATGTTTGGACCTTTAGAGAATCCATCAGAGACTTAGGGAAACAGGTTCCTTCAAACGAGGAAGTGTCCAGTAACAACTATAGAACGCCTGCACTATAGAAACTTCTTCTCAGTAAAATAGCAGAAGAACCTAAGGCGAGCACAAGAAAAATAATTTGTGAATTTAACGTGAGTCAAAAGCTGGGCTGAACATTTTTAAGTGAAGAACAATTATACCCCTATCTTATTCAACTTGTACTGTTTCGAGAAATCTCGTGGCAATCGTTCCTTATTGCCACGTGATTTCCCGAAAAGTAAATTTTTATCATTGGATTCAAATAAAAATTTTAAGATAGAAAATTTTTAAGATTGTGAAACGAATAAAAATTGTCAGACCTCTTTTAGTGTGAACTGTGTTTGAGAAATTTGTGAGTAATAGTTTTTAAGTTATGAGTGAAATTCGAAGTGACTAATTTTACAGTAGTAGCTTGATATGTATTGTTATATAAATTTTTGTTCACATTAGTGTCCTTCATCACCTCCCGAATCTATTCTACTTGCTTATGAGTCACCCTGTATATGTTAGATGTAAAAATTGTATTCAAAATTCCTATTTTTAAACAGTTACTAATTCTAACAACTCTATTAATTTGTTATATCTTCTGCAGCAAAAGGGTTATTGTACAACGATTAAAAGATTAAGGTTGTTTCTGATCTTAATATAGTTAGTTAGTTTAAAAAGAAATTAAAAGAACCATAATAATAATAATATTACACCATACACAAAAGCTCATAAAAATAGAGCTTTCTTTATAAATTGTATCTCATGAATAATAAAATAAACGAAACCATTACTTACTGAGGACCACTCCATTAACAATACATCTGTTACATTTCAGAAACATATTGATACGAGTTATGTGAAGAGCAGTACAATACTTTTGCATCTATTCAAGAGTTATCGTTTAAATAATAAAATTAAACCAAGCTATAACGGACGGATGTAATCATCCTGAAAAAACAAAACCCACATACATCATTAATTGCTGAACCGTTCTCAATACACATTCGCGATTCCATTATTTTTTAGTAAATAATGAAATCGTTTCTTAGAATGTAACATTCGAATATGTTCATTTAAAATTACCATCTCAAGAAATCATAGGTATTATATTTTTTGTATTACACATATAAAGGGTCTTTCAATAAGGGCACTCGATTTTTAAATGAATTTTTTTTTTTTAAATATGTTATGACATTAAGTATGGAATTCCTGTTGGAACCACATTTCGTCGGTATCCATATCATCCAGTTTGGGTCACATGACTTGCTGATTATCGATGGCCCTATTCTGGCTTTCCCTGGGAATAGGGAATTGGGAAACATATTTTCATAGCATTTTTGTCTAAATTGTATTATTCTGGCCTACTGTTTTGAAAAATTTTGCACTAAACTTATTCTTTCAGTAAGCCAGAAAAATATAATTTTGGCAAAAATGCTATGGAAATATTTTTTCCGATTGCCTATTCCCAGAGAAAGCCAGAATAGGCCACTGTAGTGCTCGCCGTTGACGATTTATGGCAATGTCAGTTTCTCACGCAGAACAGCGACGTTTTCAGCAGACCTTGCGTTTCTTTCGGCCGCGTACGAGTGTTGGCTGATTATTTATCAAACCGGTTGACTCGCATTCGGCGTATGTTGCGTAAATTTCGAGCGCCTCTATTCAAAGACCCTTTATATATTATATGTATATGGGTGGATTATTAATCAAAATAAATCGTATTTCTACATATAAATTAGATTTTTCATCGCGCTTTTTTATTTTTGTTTACTCAAGTGCTTATAGCTTATAGCTCTTTTCAATATGTTTTGTTTTGTGAAGTAATATTGAAATTGAATCATCCTACGTAAAGTAAACATATATCGAAATTGAAGCAGTATATTGGAAAGGTATATGCCGTAGATATTATAGGAGTAAATTGAATTAAGATATTGGATTTTTATATTTTCGAGGTTTTCATTGGTACTGTTTGATTTTTAGGATTTTTCAATTTATTCTCGAAAAAAATGATAAAGATTTTTCAATAAATACTATATCTACTTGTTGGAAAGAGTGAAAAGAATGTTTCATTTATGAATTCATATTTTCTCTAGATTGATTATCATCAGTAAAAAATAAAATTAGGGATTGGAGAGAGTGTAGAAAAATACGGGTTTAATAGCTTTTATAGCTTCCTTAGCATACACAACATACAACATAAAAAATTAATACACGATTAAGTCAGAACGTTGCGGAAACATGTCACCTGATTAGCAAATCAAATATTTAATTATAATTTTCGCAGAACTTGCGCTGCTTCGCGCAGGCATTATAAACGCTACACGTGCGATTCTACTGCCATTATTGTGATGACGAAAAAAACGTTCTCAAATATAAGTTATGCCCAATTTTATTCAATCTAAAAGTAAGACTAACTTAATTTTAACGTCTTTAAAGCTATCAGAACCCATGCTGTAGAATACTACAAGATGATGTTGATAATTGTAGACGAATTAAATGCTTTACTAATTTTGGGCTCCATCCCTTTTAACTATAATGACGGGTTCAGAAGAAAAATCCCAAATCACAAGATTTAGAACCAATTGGAATATTAAAGGCTAATTAAATCATTTTAGATTAAAGCATTTGGCTTTTCCATTTCAAAGCTTTGCAAATCGAAAACCAAAATTAGAACGCAACACAAGGTCTAGATATAAAAATAATTTTAGGCTTATTATGGCCACATTCAACTTTTTTGACCACCCTTTAGGTTTTTCCATTTCAAGTTTTCGGAACGCAAATCGAAAATCGAACTAAACTGAGATTATAATGCAAAACGGGACCAAATCGGGATTAGAACACTTTAAATTAAATTATTAAAAGCTAGGCGTAGTACAAGTGGAGCCCAAATTGAGTCTAAAATTATTTGTGTGTCAATAGATTTTGTTTTGCATTCTAATTTCGGTTTTTGTTTATGATTCCATGGTTTTCTATACAATTTTTTATAGTATGTACATATCCGATTGACCCCCAAATCCCATTTATGGTTCAACATTTTTATAAAAAAAATTTTGTGATAAATCAATTAGGAAAACTGCGTGCGTATACCCAAGATTTTCACGAACACTAAACTTTTATGAGAACTAAAAAAGCTTAAGTGGTTTATATTACTAAAACTGAACTTGGGTTTTATGATTATTATGTACAATATGTTGACACATATATGCCATAATTTATATCGTTGAAAGGATGTGAGTGTGATAAAAGATCGAAAATTATTTTGTGAATCACGCTTTGACGAATTTGATTTTTGACGTCCTATACGTTTCGCACAACACGCATGTTAACATAATGTCTGTACATATATTATGTTATTTGTTTCGTACGGCATAAAACATATTGCCTACAACTAAATACTTAATTAAATTGAGTGTGTGTGTGTGTGCATGTGAATCTTGATAGTCTAAATTTGTTGCCTTTAAATATTTGGTACATATTTGTAAAAGCTTTGATGTATACATTCTTACAAATGATCTGCTGGCAAAGAAACCAAATAACGTATTTGTTTTTGCTGTTGTGCTTGTCGTTTTGGTGTTTCTTTTAATGTTGTAAAAAGAATTTAGACAAAAAGATATGTTAGGAATTCTATTGACATTATAATTTATAAAATGTTGAGATTCATACATAAATGAAGAGGGTATAAAGTTATTTATGAAGTTTATTTTTCTAATTCACGGAAATATAAGCATTGAAAATTTATTAGGCAGTCACATCACAGGTGAAGGCTCTGTGCGAGCTCTTAGATAAAATGTGATGAAGGCCAATGCTTAACTGACCCATCAAATCAATGAATTAGTGACTAAAAGTGATGCTTACTGACTTTAAATTTGGAATTCGAACTCTTTCTATAGTAGTTGACTGTAACAGAGCTTAGCATGATTTGCTGTTTGGCGGAATTATTTCAAATGACTTGTCTACAGATTACTAAAGGGCCAAATGATAGATGGTATGAGTAAGACCTAGTCGTTTTTATAAGAAGGTGTCAATTCCCAGAGGTCAATTTCCAAATGTTATCATGGCTAAAATAAAATATGTATCGTTGTGTCAATAGTAAACACCTATATTTTCACTTTTGTATAAAACTACTTGAAGATTTACCATTCGCTATATCACCGAAGTCAAAAAAATGATTTTAAAAAAATTTGTGGCTTTAAAAGCTTTTTCCTTTTTTGGCAAATATTTTAAAAAGTTTATGATTTAAGGCTAGTATGCAGCGGACGTAGAATGAAATTTTTGCCGGTCTCCAAAATTAAGCAGAGAATTATTCCATGAAAAATTAGTTTGTAGAATTTCGTAAAATTTTAACTCACATTCTAAATATTCGAAATTAAGAAAATTTTCATTCGCCATATTAAAAAACACAGCGCTAAAATTTAACTTACTTTTATCATAAATGCAGATAAAACGAAGTGAAAAATGTGTATAGTTAAACAGAGACATCTATATTTTAATACGAAACATACTATATATCAATTTCGCTAGCTAAACTGCGCAAAACTGCAAAATAAAATTTAGCAGCGAAATTTTAATTTTCATTTTCACTTGTGTCATTTTTGTAAGAAAAACGTCAGTTACGTAGAAGGTAGAATATGGTTCCAGATCATTTATCCAAAATTTAAGCAGAAATTACGTTTTTTGACACAAACAGTTTTTCGACAGAAATTCGGCTTTGTACAGCTAAGAAGATTTGATTGATTAGAATGAAACACTTAATTAGAAAATCATAGTGAATATTGGCCGAATCGGTTCACCGGAAGTGACAGCTTCCATTGGAGCATTTTCATTTTCTGCAAATATTTTAAAAATTGTATCATTTACTTGAAAAACGATTATGAACTAAAAGATTCTATATAAAATTTACGACAATACCGGTCTTGATTAGTTTTCCAAAATTTAAGCAGAAGTGACATTTTTTGACAAGAATATCCTTTTTCTAACAAAAATGCGGCCCCTGAAGAGCCCAGAAGTACACTGATTGATAGGGATGAAACATCATATGTAAGCATTTTCCAAAAGTTGATCCCATTGAATTTTGGTCGAAATCGATCCATTGGAGGAAACAGCTACCAAAGGAACTTTTTAAATAACGGTCCAGACCAGTTTTCCATAATTTAATCTGAAATAACGATTTTTGTCATAAATTGTTCTTCAGTAAAAATTTGGTTCCTGTACAGTCCATACAGATTGATCGGAATGAAACTTCAAACTTAAGCTTTTTCCATAATTTTAGTTATATTATTTTTGATTATTTTAGATTATTTTCGGCCTTCTCGGAATAAAATATTATTTTTAATGGCTCCCACACAATGTTTTACCACTATTTAAGTTGCACTAAAACAAAAGAGGCCATCTACTCACAATTTTTCTACCACAAAGTACAAAATACACTTCACCCTCCCCCCACCCCAGGGCACTTGTGTACACAGAGATACACAAAACTTTTTCAATAAACTTATTATTCATATTGTGTTGGCTTTAAAACACATGGGTAGTGAGAATTTCCTTAAATTTCTGATTTGATGATATATTTCGCCAAATCGATAAGTCCAGTTTTTATACTATTGGTATAAAGCAAGAGTGGTATTTTGGCAGTTTGGTCGTTGCAACCTGATGAGTAGGGAAACCTTTTATCAGTACGAAACAAAATTGCCAATAAAGATATATAATGAAGTTTCTCATTTTTGTAAGGGTTTGTATATCTCTGTGTACACAAGTGCCCTGGGGTGGGGGGAGTATATTTTCTACTTTGTGCCTTTGTGGTAGAAATATTATGAGTAGACTTAAAGGCGAATTTATTTAGCTCTGTAGCAAAATTTTCTGCAGAAAAATTTGCTGCAGTTTGAAGTGAAGTTAAAAATTTATTTTTATTAAGATGCCCGCGTTCAGCAAATTTAGCTACAGAAAAAATAATTTTTATTCCGAAGGGGCAATAAGTTTTACAAAATGAAATGTAGGGGAAATTTGTTTTCAAAAATATAAACAATTTAGCTAATTTGATTGGTTATTTTTACTCTCCAGCAAATTTTTCTGCGGAAAAATGTGCTACAGAACTAAATAAATTCGCCTTAAAAGCTCAAAACAGAACAAGAGCGAAGACGACGAGCGAAATCGCCTGTCCATTACAAAACAACGAAAAAATACAATACAAACTCCACCATCGACGTTGGCTACGACGATATTTTTTCGTTGACAAAAATTTAGAGTCTATTTCTATTTTTATCGTCGACGAAACAATGCTGCCAACTGTTTTTTATATATATATAAGTTGGTATCATTTAACCGTCATATTATTAACCATTTTTTTCAATTGAGTAGCCGAACGCCTAAACGTCATGTGCTAAAAACAGAAAATTATGCCGTTTGTGGTTGTTTTTTTTTATCGCCATACGCTGACTCTTTTGTTCTGTTAGCTACAGCGATATCGCCGCAATATTTTTTTTAATTTTGTCGACGCTTGTCGTTGTCGCTGCTGTTCTGTTTCGAGCTAAAAACATAAAATATAAACAATTTTTATAATTTAAAATTTTTTTATCCGAGTATGCTAATTTTTCGAATCCATTTTGACATAGATAAAATATATCGTCGTTATGTCATTTGTTATTTTTTTTTATCGCCATACGCTCACGCTCTTGTTCTGTTAGCTACAGCGATATTATGGCGATATTTTTTATGTATTCGGCGACGCTCGTCGTGGTCGTCCTTGTTCTGTTTCGAGGTTTACAGTCTATTTCAATTTGTATCGCCGGCGAAACAATGTTGCCAACTGATTTATATATATATATATATATATATATATATATATATATATATATATATCTGTACCTCGGAGGCATACGACACCATGTCCAAATTTTTTTTTTCAGAGGTATATGAATTTAGGTCCAGATTCTGCCTTCTGTCTCTAACGGAAACCGCACATGTTGTTATTTCAAACATGTGAACCATAAGGACTTTAAGGATCACATAGTTTCATATTCCTTTAGAAAGAGAATTAAACATAATGAACCCACAATGTGGACAGTTCATTTTGTGAAAAAATTGGACATAGTGTTGTATGCCTCCGGGGTACAGATATATATATATATATATATATATATATAAGTTGGTATCATATAACCGTCATATTATTAACAATTTTTTTCAATTTTGTAGCCTAACGCTTCAACGTCATGTGCCAAAACACAGAAGGTTATGCCGCTTGTGGTTGTTTTTTATCGCCATACGCTGACGCTTTTGTTCTGTTAATTGTGTTAGCGATATCGCGGCGATGCTTATTTAAATTCGTTGACGCTCGTCGTTCTCGCTTTCGCTCTGTTTCCAGCTAAATAGTCGTAAAACATTGTGGGAGCCATTAAAAATAATATTTTAGATTGATAAGGCCGAAAATAATTTTAAATAAAACAAAATCACGGACAATTTCAATAAACTTATATTTGATTATACTGTTACAGGCCGGCTACTGCCAACCTGCAGATTTTCACTAAGCACCTGCAGAGGCCTCCACGGTGATATTTTGCCGGCTACGTTCTCAGGGATAAGTGCTAAGGTCGTGGGGTTTGAGGCATACAGGGCTCCTGGCTTACACCGTGATCATACAGAAAGTTAGGGGGAACGCAAATAATAATAATAACCGAGTTCCGCCGAAATTCGTCGTCCGGAACCTGAGGAACGAACACAACAAAATTATAAACCGAGAACGGTGCCTTGGTGCGCGCATCCATCCGAATTCAAACGGGGTCGAGCCCTGGTTACGGAATTGGATGCGGGCACCAAGGGACCGCAAACACTAAACCGACACAGAGGGAGTCTCCGCTCCCATCATACCAAAACCGAAAAATTTTAATAATTCATTTTTTTATTTATTTACCTAATTTAGACAAAATAAAAAAAATCACCACTTCCCACGCGAAACGAAAGAAGGAGAAAGAACGAGAGACAGAGAGAGCAATACGCACCGAGCGCGCACCCGCTTTGCGGCGCTCGATTACAAAATTTCAAATTTAAATTTAACAAAAAAAATTTAAGAAAATAATAAAAAATTAAAAATAAAAAAAATTGTACCTTAACTAAAAACAACTTGTTGCGGCCTTGCGCGGCCGTTATTGTTGCGGGGCCTCTCCCCGATAAAAATTGGGTTGCGGCCTTGGTGCCGTCATGCCTCAAGGGACTCCAGTCCCCCGGACCGTTGCGGCCTTGGTACCGTTGCGTTGCGGCAGACCACCGATAAACAAAATCACACAAATGGCCGGCTAGCCACCCGTGTCGTTGCGGGGCCTCTCCCCGATACCAATATAAAACGAATAGCCTCAACTGGCCACCTGAAACTCGTTGCGGTGTTCCACACAGATAACCACTCTCCAATAGCCGGATATTTGGGCGTTGGCTTGTTGAAAACCGTCAATCGCCGGTACCGTTAAGCGTTGCCTCGACAAAAACAGTAAAAACCACGTTGGGCGTCTTTCGCTTATGAAAATAAAAACAATCCAGCATTGTAGCCCGCCTGCCTGTATATTACAAAGCCCCGATGGGCCACTCGTACGTTGCGACCAACGTAAAATAGTGTGTGCGATACCAGTATATAAGGTTCGCGGTAACCGTAAAATAATTCCGTATTTTGCAACAACACAAATGAGAAAACACTCAGACGAATCGTCTGATATGATACACTAATTCGAAACGAACTTATAGTTTTCTGATTTATTTATATTTATTCAATAAACAAAATCTCTAAAAATTTACCACATTATGATTTTTAGGGTTAATTAACAACTTAATCTTAATAATTTTCAATATTTTTATTTTCAACAAACAAAAAAAAAAAAAAAAGAAAAATATTTATATTTTTCACAAAAATGGTTGAATTGAGTTTTTAACCCACTACTTTATTCAGAAATTTATATTTTTTTTCCGACAAAACAAACTTAACTCTCAAAATTTAACTTTTTCTATCCAAAATCACCACTTGACTGTCATAATCAAAAAAAATTTCGAGCGCCGCACAACTCGTAAAACGTTCTAGAAGAAATGAATCTCTCTTCTCTGTCTCTCCTTTATATCAAATTTTCGTTGGTACAAAAGAGAGACATATAAGAAAAAACATTTTTTTCCAAAACGTTTTACTTTGCACACACTCGATGCTTATTGTTCTCTCTTTCCCGTCCTCTCTTCACCTCTGCGCCACCAAACGATGGGGAACAAAACAAAAGTCGCGGGCGCGTTCAGCGCACAATTTAACAGACAAACACAGAGGTGAATAAAAAATTGCTCGAAACTGAAATTGCTCGATGACTGTGTAGGTTGATGGTAGAGAAGAAAGAGGATTTTCGATAAAAAAAAAAGAATTCGCCGGGCTTAGAAGGCATTGCTTCGTCACAGTTAATACAGCTTATTAAAATGTTTCACGGACTTCCAAATATTTTTCGATTCAAATGTAAACATTACATTACATTACATTACAGACAAAAATTTCAGAATATTCATTCGCATAAAACACATTTAAAAAAAATAAATTACACTCAACCAACTTTACAGATAATGATACTGATAAATTGCAAGCTTTTGAGAATTGTTCAAATCCATTATTTAAAATCTATACTCAACCAGAAGCATGTTTTACTAGTGAGCCTTTAATACAAGAAATTAACGATGCAAGAAATTTTACTGTTGATGTAAAGAAGTCTGCTATTAAATTTTTATTAAAATTGTATGAGCACGCAGAGTTTTCACGAAAAGCTGTTGGTAAAATACAAGATTTAGTAGTAGAGTTCATTATGAAACCAATTCACGTTTTAATTGTGCAATCATTTCCTGATTATCATGAAAATCATGAAAATATTTCGAAACTAATTTTACATCCCTTTTTCGAAATACAATCAGAATATAAAATGCTTAAATATTTGTGAAAATGTAATTTTTACAAACTCCCAATTAGCTTCAGAATTGTTGTATACAAAAATAAACCGAGCTTACAACCGTGTAAGACGAAGCTTGTCTTACTGATATCAAATTTAAAATTAAATCCTATTTTGGATTTCCATCCGTATTTGATGAGACAATGAAAAATTATAAAATCGAAGTTAGCAATTTTGTAAATGGTACCAAATATTGGTCAAGATTACAATTTGAAAAGGGTAAAATAGTACTTCCGGTTTTCTTATATACTGACGATTCCTTAAGATCGAAATCAGGTAGTCATAAAATATTATGTGGTTTATGGGGTAGATACTCGATCGGCTAGCAAGCAAGCAATTTGATAGCCGAAATCCTGGCTACTCAATCAATTTTACAAAGAAAATTTAAATTTCAAATAATATTTTTTATAAAATTTTTGTTTATTTTTGCAATTGCACAGCAAAACAACGCAAAAATTTGCTGTTCATTTTTTGAAACCGCAAAATTTACTGTGCAATCGCAAAAAAAAATAAAAAAATTTTGAAAAACATAATTTGAAATTCAAATGTCTTTGGTAAAATTGATTGAGTAGCCAGGATTTTGGCTAGCAAATTGCTTGCTTGCTAGCCGATCGAGTATCTACCCCTATATTACAGTTTCCCCGTTATTTCTAATTATCAAATTGGGAAATAAAAAAACATTTTCGTTGCGGGTGTAATTTACCGGGATGACTTTTCTGCAACGTACTAATCCCGGACCAGCGACGGGTAGATTTCCTGAGATGATGTCTACCACGTGAGACTCCCAGACCAGCAACGTATGTATTTGGGATTACCAATTATAATTTAATTTCCGCAACGTAATGATGTTCCCAATCCAGCGACGTAATCCCCGTATATGCGGCGTAGCGCAGACACTCCAAAGGCACAAAATGAATAAAAAAAAGTACAAAAGCTCTTTTCACAACTTTATACAAATTTTGTTTTATTTATTAAATTTAAGGTTACACACAAGTTGTTTTTCCGACAAGGATCCAATACGTAATGTCTTTCTACAATTTTTCTACCACTTCAACATATTACCGATTTTACAATTGCGAAATCATGGTTACCAACTTTCATAATTACCGGACTAAGCCTAATTACTATAATCTAGTACAATTTGTTGTTTGTGTTACGGTGCATGAAATTTTGACATAATATGTAAGTAAACAAAACAGCGGATTACATATTTTGGAATAAGTTTCAACACAAATACATTATTAATTTTAATTATTATTTTAACATTCTAGGTAAATCTAAGACAAGTTAATAAGTAATGGGATTTCTTTGCGTTTAGGATCCAACATTCTCCCGGGCATTGAATCGTCCGATTCAATAGGAATTTTGCATAAAGCATGTATAGCTCTACGAATTGTTCCGTTTTGTGTTTTCACGGAAACCACTCTAATTAATCCGTCGTTGCCACTGAATACTTCTTTGATGCGACCAAGTAACCATTTTGATGGTGGCAAATTTCTATCCATGATGAAAACAATATCATCCACCTTGAGATTTGGTTTAGGTGATGTCCACTTTGATCGTGATTGTAGTGTGGTCAAATACTCGATGTGCCATCTCTGCCAGATGTGTTGTATCATGTGCTGCAGCATTTCCCATCGACTTAATTTTGACAATTTGGTATCTGTCATATTGGCCTCGGGAACCAACACCAGTGGATGTCCTACGATAAAATGCCCTGGGGTAAGAACATCAACTTCTCCATCAGTTGGTATTGCACAAAGAGGGCGAGAATTCAAAATTGCTTCTATCTCCGTGAGTAATGTTTGGAGTTCTTCGACCGTAAGTATAGTGTCTCCAACAACTCGTTTTAGGTGGTGTTTCATGGATTTTACCGCTGCCTCCCAAAGGCCTCCGAAATGAGGGGCATTCGGCGGATTAAAATGCCAGGTTATCGACTTCCTTAAAAGAAAATTATAGATTTCATGAGTGTTTTCTTTTAGGAATGAAAAAACTTCCCGGAGATATTTGTTCGCGCCTATGAAATTCGACCCGCAGTCGCTATATATATCCGTGCAGAGCCCTCGCCTAGAAACAAACCGTTTCAGCGCTGCCAGAAATGAGTTGGTTGTTAAATCGCTCGTTAGCTCAATGTGCACAGCTCGTGTACTGGTACAAACAATGAGGCACACATAGGATTTGAACGGTTTTTGACCTCTTCCTCGTCTGTGGAAAACCTGTATTGGCCCGGCGAAATCTATGCCTACTTTCAGGAACGCTCGCATATGCTGCACTCGACATGATGGAAGGTTTCCCATTTCCTGCGCCAACGGGACCGGTTTCGCTCGAAAACATTTCATGGATCTTCTGACGACATTGCGTATTTCTTGTTTTGCTCTGACTATCCAAAATCGCTGCCTGATTATTGCTAGCGTTAACTGCAGACCTGCGTGGCAATATCGTATGTGGTAGTCCGAGATAAGTATAGTGTTGTGAACTTCGATGGTGGTAGAATGATGGGATGCTTCGTTTGGTATGCAATATCTGCATTCTGAATTCGCCCTTTGACCCTTATTAGCCCCTCAGCATCGATGTATGGATTCAAAAATTTCAACGACGTTTTTATTGGTTTTGACTGTTTAATGGCGACAATTTCTTCCTGCAACAACTCCGCTTGGATATTCGTACAACAGAATAGAACAGCCTTCTCTCTTTCCACCACAGTTGTTGACCCTTTCCGTTTTACTGATTTCTGACGTGCGTTGTGCAGAAATCTGAGAACTATTGTGACAGTCCCAATGACCTTTTGATAGGATGATAATCGTTCACTTAATTCTGTGGAAAATGACCAGTATTGATTTTCTGCGGATGTTGCCATACAGTATTTAGGACGCTCTCCTTCTTTGGTCCCATAATTCCCTTTCTGATCTGGCCACGCTTCTGGCCCATACTGCAACCAGCTAGGAGAATTCCACCATATCTCGTTCTGCAACATTTCGGACGGTAGGACTACTCGGGAAGCGCAGTCAGCTGGATTAAACTGTGTAGGAACGTGACGCCAGCCATGCCTTTTGACGATATCGAGTATTTGAGAAGTTCTGTTTCCTACGAACGTTTCCCATCGAATAGGGACATCAGATAACCAGTCTAGGACGATGGTTGAATCGGTCCAGCAAACAATCGACGATACTTTCAACTCCAATATTTCTGCGACTGATTTTACGAGTTGTGTTAGAAGATGGGCCGCACACAGTTCCAGTTTTGCTACTGACAATTTCTTTACTGGAGCCACCTTGGACTTTGCTGCCAACAAACTGCAGTGGTACCCTTCTGGACCAGTTACGTGCCACATATACACAACAGCAGCGTAAGCCCTCTCACTCGCGTCACAGAATCCATGCAGTTCGACATTTTGACTCGGTGTGTGCAACCATCTGGGTATCCGGAATTCTCCTAATAGCGGTAGCTGATCTCTGATTGCCAACCATTTTTTATTGATTTCATGCGGCAGTTCATCATCCCAATCTTTCGACATCAGCCAGAGCGTTTGAAATAATATTTTTATTTTGATTATTACCGGCGAGAGCCACCCCAACGGATCAAAAATTTAGCTACTCTCCGACAGTAACTTTCTCTTCGTAAAAACTGGTTCGGCCATATTGACATGATAAGAGAACATGTCTAGCTTCGGATTCCATTGCAGTCCCAGAACTTTTACCGTTACATCATCCTGGATGAAATCTTTTATGAGCTCCGCTCTCTCTTCTGGTGGTGTGGTGTGTAAGAAATCGTTCGAATTCGAAATCCATTTTCGAAGTTTCATTCCAGCCCCCGCGAGGATTTGAACCAGATTAGCTTTTAATTCGACTGCTTCTTCAACTGTAGCTGCGCCAGTCATTAGATCATCTACGTACGTGCTTTTAAGAAATACAGCTGACGCTGCAGGGAATTGTCTGCTATGCTTATTCGCCAACTCGTTTAGCACTCGAGTGGCTAGATACGGAGCCGCTGCAGTGCCATACGTCAATGTCTTTAATTTGAAGAATTTCATCGGTTCCGCGTCACTCGATCTCCAAACTATTGCCTGTAGTTTCTGGTCTTCCTTGCTGACTAATATCTGCCGGTACATTTTTTCCACATCGGCACTAATGGCTATTTTATTCCAGCGAAATCTTAGTAGGATTGCGAATAGTGTCGGTTGAACAGTAGGGCCGACCATGAGCAACTCGTTTAAGGACACACCGGTTGAGGTTTTCGCGGACGCGTCAAAAACGACGCGAAATTTTGATGATCTCAGTATGCCATGGTGCGGTAAAAAGTTCAAATTGTGCTGTTCGGTGTCTTGGACTTGCACCATGTGACCCAAATCTAAATACTCTTGCATGAATTGTACATAACGTTGTTTGAACATCGAATCCTTTAGGAACTTTCTCTCCATTGATTTTTGCCGACTGACTGCCAAATTTACCGACCTTCCAAGTTCGATCGTACTCTGCTTCACCGGCAACTGCACCACAAATCTTCCTTCCATACTTCTGCGAGTGGTTTCGGCGAATAATTTTTCACACGCTGTATGCTCGATTGTCATCTTCATAGTGTGGGGGACCTCTTCAATTTCCCAAAACAGTTTTAGCATCTCATCAACTCTGGCTTGTTCTGTCTCTATGTGTGCCATATTACTTGATGTCGCGTTCGTTCTGGCTGAATGTAGCTGGCCGCCAAGTACCCATCCAAATATTGTTTCCATGGCGATGATGTTGTTTCGTTGCTTGATTCTTCCCTCCAACATCACATTGAACACATGTTGCACGCCTAAAATTATATCGACATCTTGGGAAACATTGAAATTAGGATCAGCTAAGAATATATCGTACTCGCTCAGGTTTAGATTAAATGACTGAGCCGGTAACTTCGAACATAGTTTCGCCATAATCAACGCTTCGACTTTCATTTGTTGGCGCTTGTTTTGACGTGATCTCAGGACAAGAGTAACTATTCCTTTCGACACTTGGGTACCTGCACCACTAATACCTGCTACCACGGTGCGATCGTGCTGTCTGGATATTTTCAATCTGCTACAAAATTTCTCTGTCACCAAAGTTGACATTGAGCCTGAGTCCAATAGAATACGGCATTCGTGTTCAAATCCGTTATCATCAATTACCATCACAACCGCCGTTGGTAGTACACAGTTGAGTAATGTGTTAGCGTGGGCAATTGTTGTTGTCGGTTTCTCTTCAACTGCTGAATAAGCTGGCTTTAAATCATCTTGGTGAAGTAATGTGTGATGCTTTTTCCCACAACTATGACATCTCAATCTTGACATGCACCGAAAAACTGGGTGATTAACGCGTAAACAATTGAAGCACCGATTGTCTGATTTGATGCATTGCCGGCGCTCGAGTATCGTGAAACTCTTGAACTTGTCACAATCCGCCAATGGGTGGTCGCCCTTACATACTGGACAGCTACTCACTTCTGCTGCAACGTGTACCGTAGTTTCCTTGGGAATTGATGTACAGTCTTCAGTAGCAACGTGAACCTTTGCTACCTGGGGAATGATGGACGTTTAGTTATAACTGGTCTCAACGATTCTAATGCATCTGAACGGTTCAACAAAAATTTAAAGAAGCGTTCTAAACTGGGCATGTCTTCTTCACATGATGCTTGCACCCATAGCGCTCGAGAATCTGCATCTAATTTTTCTTTCAGAATATAGATTAACCAAACGTCTCTGGATTCAGCATCTTTTCCCATTGCCTTTAATCCCCGTATCACTTCATCAGACGTGTCCAGCAGTTTCCTTACGTTGGTGACGTTGGCCTGATGAATGGTTGGTTGATCCATAAAATTTCGAATAAATGACTTTATCGTATGCTTTTTCCGGTCATATCTAGCGCACAGCTTACGAAATGCTTCAAAATAGTTTGATTCGGTAATAGAAATGTGTTTCAATAGATTAAATGCATCATTCTTCAAAAATCCTTTCAGGTATTGGAATTTTTGCGCCGGCGGCAAATTATTGTTCTCGTGTATGGTTTTCACATATAAGTCATAAAATGACTGCCATTCCGTATAGTCACCTGAAAATGGTTCTATGTTTATTTTCGGCAATCGGACATCAACTGGATGCGTCATCGTTACATTCATACTGTTGTTGCCTGTGTTAAGAGTTTCGTCTGGGTTTTGCAGGTTATACTCCCTTATGAAACGAGTGAGCCGGGACTCTACCACGTAATACTGCTCCGAAACATCGATAAAACCACTCTCCTGATCAGGAGCTACATCAAAAATTAGGTTTTCTACATCCTCAAACTGCTTCAATAAAACCTTTGCACGTGCTAGCTTTGATTGGAATCCGTCGATATCCTTTTTATCAACTGCACCAGTTACATAATTCTGCAGTTTGGTCATCTGTCCCTTTATCGACGCACGTGTACTTTTTAGGGATCGTAATCTAGCCTCTGCCTCCATTCTGATAATTTCACTATTTTACTTGAGATACTTCACTATTCACTTCGCGGGAGTTTCCCAGATGTATAAACCAAACCCAAGCGACAATGCTCTTTCAAATAACCGCAATAATTAAATGTTACACCACTGCGCACGTATGATACAACGTTTGGCTACCACCGTATAATTTGTTCACTATTATTCGTATATTCCTTTGATTTAATTATATGAATATATAATTGTATTAGATTTTAGATAATCGGCAAGAGATCTACGTACGAATTTAATTGTAGGCGAGACAATTAAATTTACACTGCCCGTATGATATAGCGTTTGGCTACCAACGTATACGCTACAATTTCCAGTTTTTTTTTTTCGTATATATTCTTCGTATATATTCTCCGTACTTAATTAAATGAATATATAATTTTAAATTTTAAATAATAGAAACAACAATCTTATCGCCAGTTTATTCATTAAATTTCGTTGGAATTAAATAATAAAGTTTTCTACTTGCGCTTATTGACCATGCGGTTTATGATGCAACAAAATGTCCGCCCTCTAGAATTTTCCTCGACTAAATCGGATGTACTTATGATGTTCAAGCACATCCGGCTCGAAGGACCATGTAATTTACCGGGATGACTTTTCTGCAACGTACTAATCCCAGACCAGCGACAGGTATATTTCCTGGGATGATGTCTACCACGTGAGACTCCCAGACCAGCAACGTATGTATTTGGGATTACCAATTATCAATTTAATTTCCGCAATGTAATGATGTTCCCAATCCAGCGACGTAATCCCCGTATTTGCGGCGTAGCGCAGACACTCCAAAGGCACAAAATAAATAAAAAAAAGTACAAAAGCTCTTTCCACAACTTTATACAAATTTTGTTTTATTTATTAAATTTAAGGTTACACACAAGTTGTTTTTCCGACAAGGATCCAATACGTAATGTCTTTCTACAATTTTTCTACCACTTCAACATATTACCGATTTTACAATTGCGAAATCATGGTTACCAACTTTCATAATTACCGGACTAAAGCTAGAAACAGAACAAGAGCGACGACGGCAAGCGTCGACGAATAAATAAAAAATATCGCCGCTATATCGCTGTAGCTAACAGAACAAAAGCGTCAGCGTATGGCGATAAAAAAACAACCAAACGGCATAACCTTCTGTGTTTTTGACACATGACGTTGTGGCATTAGGCTACTAGATTGAAAAAAAATGGTTAATAATATGACGGTTAATTGATGCCAACTTATACATATATAAAAAACAGTTGGCAACATTGTTTCGTCGGCAACAAAAATAGAAATAGACTCTAAATTTTTTTCAACGAAAAAATCGTCGTCGCCTGCGTTGATGGTTGTGTTTGTTTTGCATGATTTCGGTGTTTTCTAATATGACAGGCGATTTCGCTCGCCGCCTTCGCTCTTGTTCTGTTTTGAGCTTAAGCCTAATTACTATAATCTAGTACAATTTGTTGTTTGTGTTACGGTGCATGAAATTTTGACATATGTAAGTAAACAAAACAGCGGATTACATATTTTGGAATAAGTTTCAACACAAATACATTATTAATTTTAATTATTATTTTAACATTCTAGGTAAATCTAAGACAAGTTAATAAGTAATGGGATTTCTTTGCGTTTAGGATCCAACAGCGGGTTTTATTAAATTTTCAGACTTTCATAAACATGAAACAAAACTCTCTTTACAAGCTTTATTAGAAGTTTTTAAATCGCTTGAAGTAAATGAAATAAAAATTCAAACAAAACTCAACTCTCTTTAAAAAAAACTTGACTCGTTGGTGGAAATTCATAATAATACATGTGTATCAAAAATTGCACACATGTGTCAGAAATTCCATAATTTAGTTCACTATTCGACCGTGATTCGATAACTGGGACCAATAAAATGTTTATGGCGTTTCCGGTTCGAAGCAGAACACCAATGTCAAACTATATGCCAGGAATATCACTTCGAGAGTTCATATTTCACTCATGTTATTAGGCATCCCTCAGATTTTCAAGTCGTTTATTAGCAGAAATTTTTTTCTTAAAAGAATTCGGAATAAATTATAGTATACTTCTGCTTCATTTTGAAAACTGTATCTATTTCGATAGACTGAAAAACGTATTACATCTAAATGATTTTCCGAAACTTAGAATACCATCGGTTGTTTTCAGAGGTACTATCTGTAAGATTCTTCACATATTAGTAATTAATGAATGTAACATTTTAATATATTTGAAGTATTTGACGGGTACAACTCCCAACTCAAAGGAAAGGTTGAAAATGTGTGGAAGAACGGGACTAATAAGCCCAGCAATGATTGCCATGTGAAAAAAAATTCAGAGGTATATGAATTTAGGTTCAGATACTGCCTTCTGCATCTAACGGAATCTGCACATGGTGTTTTTTCAAACATATGAACCGTAAGGACTTTAAGGATCACATAGTTTCATATTCCTTTAGAAAGAGAATTAAACATAATGAACCCACAATGTGGACAGTTCACTTTGTGAAAAAATTGTACATAGTGTTGTATTCCTCCGGGGTACAGATATAATTACTCAGGCCAACATTATCAATAGAGTATTTAGGTTCTAAAGCACAAATAATTGAAAAACTTCATAACTAGACCCTGGGGTCATAAAAAACGTTGTCGGACCGAAATCAAAAGGCAAATCGAAACTAGATGACGTGCTGCTAGAGTCGAATTTAGCTTCTAAGCCTTTAGCAACACTAGAAAAATACCAATTAAACTCATTAGCAATTTCTAGATCACTCGTAAGAAGTTCTCCGTTCTGTGCTAAAATAGATTTGACTAGTGATGTTTTACGTTTACAAATCACAACATCGTTCACTTAAATCCAGTTTTTTATATCACCGCGGTTAGCTGAAATACGCTTAGAATAATAGCTTTCCTTTTCTTTTTTGATATCTACATCAATTATGGTGCATATTATATTATAGCTTTCACGAAGTACTGCATTATTAGGACGCTTATTTAACTTGGACCACATTTTATTCCTTTTATAAATACGTCGCGCAAGGTTGAAGGAGATCCAAGACGAGCAGTATGTGTAGCAGCGTTCTAAAATAGTTAAAATATTATCCAAAATTACATCAACAGCTAGCGATGGATTGTCAATGTTAAAAATGAACCCCCAGTCCATTATGATCCAACGTTTCATATAACAACAACAGATTGAACTTCTTTCTTCTTCTTGTGGAGTTTTGGTTCAAATTAGAGCTTGATAACAGCATCTGAAAAGCCTTAAATCATATATCAATCAAGTGGTGGTCAGAAATTTTTAAGTCCACAGCCAACACTGTTATATCTGAAAGATCATTAGACCTAAGTCTAGCAAACAAGTGGTCAGTGCACGTTGAAGAAAAAGGAGAAGCCCGCGTGAGAGTATCAATCAATGACTCAAGCCCAAAACAAGACATAAGATTGATATAATCAATGCTGCTGCTTGGGAATCCAAGAAAACCAATGTTAATGTCTCCAAAAACAAACAAATTTTTAGACCTAATACTGCCCAAAACCTCGGTAACTTCCCGAACAAAAACGATCACAACTATAGATTGAAGCCGATAGATGCATAAAAAGACATATCATTCAGAAGAAAATCTCCACTCAACCTTTATGAAATCGGCTGATGGTAAATTATAGGCACTTACTAAGCAATCTAAATTTGAACCAAAATAGACGGCAACACCTCCAGCCACGAATCATTGTACGCACCATACAACGTATAACCATTTAATTATATGAAGACAATTCATTAGTGTGAATCCAAATTTCATTCAAAAATATAAATGAGGGTCTTATATTATATGCATTAATTATATTGCTAAATGGAAGTATTTACACATATTATAAATAAAAATAATTAATTATTTAATTATAATATAGAAGCAAAAAATGTACTTGTCTACACGCAACTTGACTACACGTACTACACATCACACAAAACTATGTTTCATTTTTTTATTACTAATCGTACACTACCACTCGAAACTAAACGCAAATTAAAAAATACGGATCAAAAGTGTATTGGAGATTTTTTTTATTACTGTACTTTGAAACCATTATTTTATATATCACAAATGATATCACGCCAATTTTTTTTTATTGTTTTAGCGCACTCGAAAAATAAAATTAAATTAAAAGACACGTGCAAAAAATGTAATGGACATTTTTTAATTACTACTTTAAAACCTAATTTTATATTTAGACACAAATATTTTTGTATTGTTTTATTACTGTTCTCTCGAAAATCAAATTTAAAGTAAGATCTACATGCCAAAAATGGCCTTGAATTTTTTTTAATTCCATTTTTGCTTGTGTTAGTGCTGTTTCCCCGAAAAAATATGGTTGAAAAATGAGTCGCAATTAAAACCGGTTTTATAGCGAAACGGGAAAAGAGACGAAGATGAAGTTGCTTCAAAGAAGCAGTGTCTAACGGCCCAATAACATGATACAGTCGAGTATTGCAACAATACGGCTTGTAGAACACAGTTGTGTCAGTTTTGACTCAATCGAAAAATGTATTGACTGTCATAGTTATGAATAATCAAACTCAAAATTTTCACGGATACTCAACCTATTTGTACTCTAAATTCTAATATAAATTTCTCGAAAACCCGATAATCAATTAAAATAGATAATTGCTTTTTAACGTACGTTAGAAAAATGTTTTATGAGAATTACTTGTTTTTCAAAACAACTAATCCTGTCCCTTTGTTATTTGTAAATGTTTTTCACTTAATTAAAAATAATTGATTCCAATCAGTCTTTTTTTTCTTTGCATTCTCTTCTGGGGTCGTCCCAATTTTCATAGAACCATCTGCCACCAGGCTATAAGTACTGGCATGAAACATGGGTCGGCCCATTGATTTTGCACTCCAACTCATAGTTATGTTCATTTTCATCACAGATTGTAATCTGATGATGAAAAATCTCTTTTGCATCCTGCTCCTATCGAGATGCGAAACTGATACTTCCCGAATCAAACGCTAAAGCTTTAAGCACCGTACCGTTTGGTCGGTTACAGTCAGTCTTTACTGCCAAATATATTATTTTACCTGTCTTTAAATATATTATTTTACCTGCCCGCGAAGGTATAGCAAGTATATAAATGGCAAATATATGCCTGTGTTCAAGGGTCTTCAGTAATGTTGATTATAATTTCTCCAAAGTCCTTTATAAAGTGTTAATTGTAATATAGACTAACACAGTTTTTTTTCTTTTTTAGGTAAGCCTCACATTAATCACTTAATCATCAAAGGAAGTAAGTATGTACATGTAAATTCTAGTGACCTAGTTTTTAGCGGGAATAACGCTTTGTTAGTTATGAGCGACTCGAAACAAACATTTTGATAAAATAATCGTTATTCTTTTAAATAGATAAAAAAATAAGATTTAATCTGGGCGTGTTGGTTTAATACCACGCCAACCCAATGTAATTTTAAACCTTAAAAAATCTGAGCACCGCATAATCTCATCTTTTCTTAATATAAAATACAGAAACACAACCAAACAATTTTTTTTAGTAAATGAACCACATCGTGTGTTTAGAGCTCAAAGTACGTACAATTTAGTTTTCATTTCCGTCGAATTAAATAAACCGTATAATAGGATAAAAAAAATTGTTAACAAAACCCGGATTAGTATTTTATGTAGAATGAAACTGTTTGCATAATATGTAAAGTTTATGGTACTTTTTTTATACACATGTGAATCTGAAAAAAGAAAAACTTCATCTACAAACATCGTAAAATGGAGCTCTACTGCAATGTTTTTGATGCAGGTTTAAACTTTTAAATGTATACAGAAAATATTAATCACTGTAACACACGATAAAAACAACTTTTCAATTTTACAAAATAAACTTTTATAATTTGCGAAAGAATTTCTTTCCGTCAAGTTTCAAACCGGCTGCAAAATAAGTTTGGTAGAAGAAGTTTGAGCTTTACGTTATTCTCGTGTATATTCTATTCATCTTATAACAGAAGAATTTTTATTAAATTTATTATTATATTTTCTGGAAGAATACTTTACGATAAATGAGAAAAGCTCAAAGCGTGCATTTAACCTTTGGTGTAATTTGCTTTCATATTTTCATTGTTATTATTTTCACGATTACTCGTTTAATGAAAATTTATAATTTTTTTTTATTTTTTAATTTCCATTTCATCAATCTAGCGCACATCTGCTGCGGTTTAGTTTCACCACGAGAAGTTTTTTTCTGTTATGTCGCGTTTATTGATTACATTTTCTATTATGTCTCGAGATGTATAAATAGCATACATATATTGGTTATTCTGGTGAGTTCATTTTTATTGTACAAGCGTTTGCATATTTCAAGATATTGTTATCATATTTTTTTTTTCAATTAACTTGGAATATATTTTATTATTCGCAATGAATAGCGGATGTGGAATCAATGCACAAATACATCCTGGTTTGAGTGCTGAATTTTTAAAAGAAATCATCGTTTATAAAATCGGTTATACTTTCTTGATTTGGCAAGCTTTGTTAAGCTACTGAAAATCAGTGTTGTACGTCTACGCGCAGTTTGAAATCGTCTACATGTTAGTAGCGAAAATAGTGTAAATAATTGGTGTGTGTAATAGACGATTCAGAAAATTGGTGGAGTATGTAGACAATTGGTAGACAATGTAGAATACACAAGGAGCCAATAATGGTAATACATATATAAATATATAAATTTAAAAAAAAAATTATATAAATACAAAATGAACAGAAAGTACATTTTAAAAATTATATAAAATATGATTTGTTTGAAATAAATTTAAATTTAATTTAAAATAAATTACTATTTAAATTGGAAATTAAAAGAACAACAAGGGAGACAAAAACAAATTACACAAAATAATTATAAACATTTCCGATATAAGTGCACTCCCACTTTGTTCGTTATCGTTATTTACGCCATTTTTATGTTGATAAACTCGTTTTTCTAAAAATTGCTTGCCTTGACCAATATAAACAACAATGCAAACACATTTAACTAAGTCACTGAAGTCATAAATAAAAGAGAGATAGATAGCTTATGTAGAAGAAATCTCTTCATTGACACCAGCACGCGTGTTTATTTTTTGAACCCGAATAAAGAGCGCCTTGAGTTTTTGTTGTTGTTCACGTACAATTGAAGATCGGTGCATTTGTTTTTATTTTATTCGTCACATGTGTCGACGGTGTGACGAAACAAAATGGAGAAATATATATTTTTGTTTCGTAAAAATATAGAAAGCGAAGTGAGGGACGAACAAATATGTATATAAAAAAAATGTTTTGCCTGAGATCAGAAAATAATTTTTTTATGTATGTGATATAATAAACTTTTATTTAGTACACACACATTCAAATATATTACGAAACGAAATATCTTCTTGTTGTTTAGCAGAAATATAGAAAGGAGAATTGAAGGACAAACAAATATGTATATAAAAAAAATTATTTTTGCTTTTTAGAGATCAGAAAATAATTTTTTAGTTTGTCCTATGAATGTATGTGATATAATATATGTACATTTAGTACGTACACACATTCAAATATTTTTTTTTTTGAAAATGAAGTAAAAGTAGAATGCATACATAATGTATTTGTTGTTTGTACAAAATTAGTTTTCCCTTTTGTTAGTCCCTTTAAATATTATGAACAGCAAAAACGAAATGTTAAATTGCTATTTTGTTTATTTTACCTAGATATTGGTCGTGTACAAAATATTTTAATGATAAAATATAGATGATTATTAATATAACATACAAATTATAATATGTAATATACATTAATAATATTAAAAATGCAGGTAGCCCATTTTTTAACGATTTAAATATAAACTGGAATACCGCAAAATTAAATAAATTTTAAATTTTTAATATTTCTTTAGTGGTTGATCAGATGATTGGATTATGTAACCAAAATTTCATGAATTTCGCCCTTAAATTATTGCTCATTACGAGTACTTTGTTAAATGAATGATTTCAATTTGGTTGGTTTAGGTCGGATTATTTCACTTATTCTGGAATATGTGAATTGTTTACTAATTTTAATTCGAATTGAGAATTCTAATTGGCACGAAATAGAATCTATGATTTTTGTTTTAAGTTGTGGAATAAATTTAAACCAAAGGGAACTGGCCATTTCATATAACCAAATTTAATAAATGATTATATTTAGATTATTTAACGATTGTTATTTAACTTCCTAGAATATGGTCAAACAATTAAATGCAAATTAATTGAATGATTTTTTATAAATTCGAGCAATTAAAAGAAACGGGATGAAAATGAGATTTTATTATTTTCCAGTAAAATTCCATAATACGGGTAATGTATTTAGTGTCATGTTCCTCCTTTATACTTTGCAAAGCAAACTTTTGTTGAAATTTTTTGTAAACATTACGCATGAACCCTTGCGTCTGCGTTGCTAATCTTATTGATACAAAGTGCATTGATGTCGGAAAAAAGGGGAGAGAAAAAAGGAGAGGTGAAAATGTTTTGGCCAACACCAGACTTTGTTTCACCACGAATGTATACATGATCTTAGATACAACGCACCAGATTTCTAAAGCGGAAAAACTTACTGGACTTTTGGTTAAACTGTCTTGATAATGAAAAATCATTATTCCTGCTTAAATTTCAGACAACGAACAAGATCAACCCTTGTTGAAAATTTTATCTTTAAATTTATTTGAATTTTTTAATTCCTTGTTGTTTTGTGTAATTGCAAAATTCTTCAACATCGTTGCAAAATTGAAAAGGCTACAAATTCCAGTACATAAATTTCCACCAAATTTCGCAATAATCTCTTAATTAACAAAGAATTTAAGTATGAAGTTTCATTCCGAATAGTCCATCCGACTGGACTGTAGAGAGATGCCGAATTTTGGTGAAATAAAGTTTTTTTTATCAAAACTCGTCATTTTCCGGTAATATATATTTAAAATATGAACTGAACTAATTTTGTTTGAAATTAAATTTAAACTCATTTTGTTTCGTAAAAGTTATATACTTCTCAAAATGCTTGGAAAAAAGGAAAAAACTCAGAAGAAAACTGTTACTTCCGATTTTGGCCAAACATCACTGGGACCTCTCAAATTATGGTAAAAGCTTAAGCATGAAGTTTTATTCCAACCAAGCCGCTATGCCATGCTCTAGAGGGACCGATTTTTTTGTTAAAAATAGTTTTTTTTTTTTACCAATACCGTCATTTGGGGTGAATATTCTGTGGTTTACAACCGTCTTTCTTTTACCACAAATCTATCCATAGATCTCGAATTCACCGCACTTCATTTCTAAAACGGAAAATTAATGTTACCTGTCTTTTGATAAAACTGTTTTGCATAATCAAACATCACAAATCCTATTTAAAACTCAGAAAAGCAACAAGGTCAACCCTTCTTGAACATTTAATCTTTAAATTTGTCTGAATCTTTAATCTTTAAATCTATTTGAATTTACAAAAAATGGGAAAGAATTAATTCTTTCTTGTTTTTTGTAAATCCTAAAGTTTTCAACATCAGTACAAAAATTGGAAAATCTTCAGTGGAAGCTGCCATTAATGTCGCAATTAATGGAAAAATGTTATAGTGCTCATTCAAATGTCCGCTGCGGCTTTGCTTGGTGGCACGTATTCAGGAGGTTCAATTGTCGATGACTTTGTCGCATAAATCAGACTGAATTTGAAGGATGGTTCGTTATGTTGATTTTGAGGGCATCAATTGTTTGCGGTTTATTCGCAAAGACTTTAAGATAGCCCCAAAAGAAGAAATCTCAAGGCATTAAATTACACGAAACCTGTGTTCAGTTAACATCACTGCCGCGCAAGATAACCATGCTCATATCGTTGGTATCCATATCATCCAGTTTAGGCTACAAGAACTCGATCTGTAGCACTTGCCGTTGACGGTTATGACAATACCAGTTTCGGAAGAAACACGGATCGGTGATTCCGCCAGATCAAAATCCACACCAAACAGTGACTTTCTCGGGGTTCATTTGGTGATGGTTTATCTCGTGTGGATTGGTAGTTGGTACCGCCAAAATCCACCAATTTTGCTTGTTCACATACATATCCATTCATTCAAAAGTGTGTCTCGTCGATAAAGATGAGTTTTTGGCGAAATTTGGGTCAACTTCCAATTACTCCAGGGCGCTTATTCTTGAAATCTACCGATATTTTCGCTTGCGAATTATAATTTGTATTAAAATTCTTTATATTATTCGAACTTTTCGCCGGCTACTTTAATCGTTTTTTTTTTTCAAATTTGCTTGCAAGTTTTCTTTTATTTATTTTACGACTAAACAAAAATCGGTGAATATTTCCGACTGGGTATAACCAGTCGGAAATATCCACCGACTTTTGTTTAGTAATGAAATAAATAAAAGAAAACTTGCAAGCAGATTTGAAAAAACGATTAAAGTAGCCGGCGAAAAGTTCGAATAGTATAAAGAATATTAATACAAATTATAATTCACATGCAGAAATATCGGTGGATTGCAAGAATACGCGCCCAGAGCCCAATCAGCGAACACTTGTCTATATAGTCGTTTACCTTAAATTCCTGCGACAACTGGATTTTATACGGGAGCGAAAGTTCTTGTGAACGACGAGAAATTAACGGTCTCGGGTTTGCCGTACACTCTCGCACAGCAGCCTTCTTTTAGCAGACCTTTGAAATCTCGAGCAACCCTATTGAAGACCCTTTACTTTCCAAATTATTTGGCAAAAATAGAAAAACACTTCCATGGAAGCTGTCACTTCTGATGGACCGATTTCAGCCAAACGTCACTATCCCAATTTCTGGTAGAAGCTTAAATGTGAAGTTTCATTCCAATTAATCCGTTAGGCTGTACAGGGAATTTGTATTCAAAACAATTTTTGTCAAAAATCATCATTTCCGCTTAAATTTTGGAAAACTGGAATGGGCCGATATTATTGCAAAACTAATTTATAATATTTTATGAAAAAGCTTCTATGGAGGCTGCCACTTCAGTAGGACCGATTTCGGTCAAAAATCATATAGTTCTCTGAAATTATAACAAAAGATTATGTATGAAGTTTCATCCCGATCAGTCAATCCGTCTTGTCATTCTGGGCTGGGATGTTGTGCCATCACTATTTTCGACTTTCGACTTTTTTTATGTCTCATTTTTTACGAGTAAAATGGCAGCCTATTTCACTTCCAAAACTACACATTTTCTAATGTGTTCTCAGCTTGCTCGAGTAAAACATCACTCTATTTCTTTTCTTCGATATCTAACACTACTAGATTAATCGACTCTATTTATTACCTGAAAATTAATTGATTCCTGAAAATTGAGACACACAAAAGTCGAAAATAGTGATGGTACAACATCCCAGCCCTGGGCTGTAAAGAAGCTTGTCTGTTACTCTGCATGGAACAGCATATGCACATATACACAGAGATTTTTTTTAAAACCACATTTTTTTCGTTTTCAATAATTTTGAAAATATTGCTGCCACTTCTCGTGGACCGATTTCGACCATCATTTACATCTCTTAATTTATTCTAAAATCTTAAGAATGATCATCCTGATCAATCAACCTATTTATGCTAAACAAAGGTTGAATTTTTGTTGAAAACAGTTTTGTGTCAAAAATCGTAATTTCTGCTTAAAGATCGAAAAGCTGATCTGTACCGGTATTGTTGCAAAATTAATTTAGAATCTTTTAATGGTCGTTTTTCTAATAAATGATATACTTCTTAAAATATTTTCACAAGCTCCTATGGAGCTGCTATTTCACTGGAATCTCCTAAATTATGGAAAAGCTTAAGTATGAAGTTCCATCCCGACCAATCAATCAGTCTAGGCTGTACAAAAGACTAATTTTTTGTTGAAAAACAGTTTTTTGCCAAAATTATTGTATCATTTCCATGAAAACTGATTTTTACCGATATTATTGCAGATTTAACTTAGAATCGTTCACTTCATAAGCGTTTTTCTCATTAATAGTACAATTTTCAAAATATTTGCAAAAAACGGGACGCTCCTATGCCACTTTCGGACTTTCGGCTAGAAACTACTGGGATCTTTCCCTCACCGGACAAATGGTGCAGTGGTTAAAGCTTCGGCACTTGGACCGGGAGGTACTGGGTTCGAATCCCATCAGAGGCTAGATGCAAATCGAATTTTCATGATCGTTTACAATCGGCAACGGTTAATAAACACAAATAAGACCCCTGATGGAGTGCAGAATTCAGCACCAACCCACCGTCCACGTCAATATACAGGTTGGCATGGAGATGGCAATGTACAGATGGTATACTATTGTTGTATGAGTAGGTGGATAGGTGAATGGGTTAATGATGTGGCGTGAATGCGTGGTATAACAATGGGCCAAAATTGGCCTAAGTGTAAACAAAATATATTTTTGTGCTCTAACCATGTCAATTTTTGTGCCATCAAAACGCAATTTGCGGAAAGCGCTTTTTTGTTTTTATTTGAAGATAATTGCAGCTGATGAACATCGATTGCTGTGTGAAGCATATGGGGAACATGCTCCATCAATAAAAAGATGTGTGTACTGGTTCCGCCATGTGAGTTCTGGTTCCGACAAAATCGGAAGGGTTTTTTTTCACCGAATCGTGACCATCAACTTCAACCGCCAAACAGAATATTCATGGCAAGAATCTAATGCTGGTGCATCTGGTGAGATCAGTTCGGAGTGATATACTATGAGCTACTCCAGCCTAACGAAACCATAACTGGATATAACATTATCAACAACAATTAATGCAATTAAGCCGATCATTGAAGCTCAAACATCCACAATATGCCAAAAGACATGAATACCGTGGTCTTTCAGCACGTCAATGCTCGGCCACATGTTACAAGAAATGTTTTACCCACTCGCCGTGTTCACCAGACATTGCTCCTTCCGACTACCACTTGTTCCGGTCGATAATTCCTGGCAAAGCAACACTTCACTTTTTACGATGAAGCCATAAATTGGGTCGATTCTTGGATCGCTTCAAAACTTGAGGAATTTTTTCGACACGAAGTCCGTATGCTGCCTGAAAGATGGGAAAAAGTCGATGGACAATACTTTGAATAAAATAATTTGTGTCAATTTCTCTCAATAACGATTCGAATTTATAAAAAAACTCGAGACTTATTTGTACCCTCAATACTAAAACGACTGTACTTAGATCATAATATTAGCACGGTCATGGTTTACGGGTTTTTCAGTATATTGTATATCGTGTTGTTAGTCTTTGGGAAGCTTATTTATATTTGCAGGAATTGTCTAATGCCCGTTTACACAGAAAAATGACTAATGGCCTGGGCTGGAATGTTCTAACATCACCTTGTTTCGATAATTTATCGAAGTTTATTTCTCGTTTCTATATATAAAATTTATCTCTGTTTCAATTTTTATATCATTTACCAGCCTGCTAGATTGCAATATTGTGATGTTTCCACTGTGTTTCTATCACCAAATAATTTTTTTTCGATTGTAGAACGAAAAAAAGTGAAATAGATATTCTTTAAATATATTCTAGTAGGCTGTGATAGCAATAAAGAAGAAAAATTTATAATTGAAACAGAAATGAAATTAATTCTAGCTGAAAGAGACGTAGACTTCGATAAAATATCGCAAAATGTGATGTTAGAACATCCCAGCACTGTTTAGTTGTGTGCCAGTTAAATGTTTCATATGAAATCTGTTTCCACAATCAGAAAAAAAAATCAACGCAAACTTGATTAATATACATATGTATTTTATTTCATGGAAATATTTAATTAGTTAAATATTTTTTTAGTTAAAATTTATTCAATCAAAATACTCGTAAACTATTTAAATTTTAATACGCAAGCTAAATATTTCCACGGAATAAAACATGTTTAATCAAATTTACGTTGGCCGTTAGTCATTTTTCTGTACGACCGGCCATAAGTCAAATAAATGTATTTAGATTTCATCCGAACGTAAGATATTTTGTTATGGGTCTCACGGACAAATTAACAAATCAGAAAAAATCCATCAACAAAAATAAATTTGATCTGAAGTATATTCGAATTTGATAGAAATCGGTTTAGAAATAATGCCTAGTTCCAATGCCACGACTTCAAAAAAATTTAATTTTAGAATTAAATTTCCGCAATTCATAATAAATTTCATTTAATCTCGCTAAGAAATACTCGTTACTTTTTAATTTGGAATCGTATTTTCGAACTTCGCTTAAGAATAGTTAAATTGATAATTTAATCACAAATAAAAAATAGAATAAAAAATAGAAATTGAACAGAAATTGAATTTAATTTGCCCATATTTCAGTTCATAGTTAAATTATGCTTTGGCGAAGAAACAAACCAAAAATGTCGATTTTTTTTCCACCGGTATTGGACCTTTGAGTTTCGAAAAAATGGAATCTTTTAAACTAATTGATAAGTTACCAACAATTTTGAAATTATAATTTTTGAACAGGTGTTTTATTTTTTCATACAAATGTTTTATATATGGAATAGATAAATAATTTTGAACATCATTAATAAGCCAAATATTAGAATTACTAACATAATTTTTTTGTTTCCAAAAACTTTTATTAATTAATTTTGCCAGATAATGATGGTTGTGTAAAAGTATTTCTTTTAAAATTTTTATTATGGAATTTTTTGTCTGAAAGTTTTAAGATTTTGTGAGCCAAAATATTTACTGTATTAATTTTATATGAAGTAGGAAGCCAAGAATCAAAATTTAGATATCTGCCAGACCAACTATCTTTATTTTCTGGTATAGCAGTAATAATATCATCTACATACTGATAGCTGAGAATCTAAAGAATCTAGTGCTAAACTTTCTAAATCTTCCATTAGCAAGTTAGCTAATATCGAACTTATGGGAGAACCCATTAGAGAACCAAAAATTTGTTTGTAATTAATATTGTTAAAATAAAATTCTGAATGATTTAAACAATGCCTAAACGGATTTTGCGTTCTTTTTAATGTTTCTAAAAATTTTCCAAAACTATATGACTATCTACATTTATAAATAAATATATAATGAAATTACATCTAAAGAAATTAAAATATAATTTGGAGGAATATTCACGTTTCGAATTTTATGGTTTAAATCTTGGGAATTTAGAACAAATGAAGAAGTTTTTCCTCCAATAAATTTAATAATATTACCTAAAAATGCCGATAAGCTGTATGTGAGACCATCTATAGAGCTTACGATAGGTCTGTATGGTATATCCGGTTTATGAATTTTAGGCAAACTAAATATAATTTAGGTACAATTGGTGTATAAAGTGTTATTTGTTTCTTTGTCAAAACATCAATATTACCAACATTGTACCAATTTTTTACTAAAGAATTTCAAATTACGCGATGGCTCGCAGCATATTGAATGACAGATACGACTGCACTTGGACGACTGATCAAAGAACACAATTGGAATTTACACTTTTCGCAGAGTTAATGAAACACCTAGACTCTCATCGAACAATTTCGCACCAATATGCAAAATTTTATCTCCATAACAACCTCGACAACAAATTTGCTCGACAATTGCGATTTGTACAAGTAGATAAAATTCGTACAGGCTTTACAACCAATCTACGAAGGACCATATAAGGTAATTCGTGGCTCAGGAAAACAAGTCGTTGTCTCGATTAAAAATAAACACCAATTTATCTCGATCGATAAATTAAAACCAGGGTACGGAATTATTTAATTCGCTGATCGACTTCCAGTACCCAGACCACGAAAATTCATTAGAAACAACTGCGGGGAGGGGTGATATAGTGCATTACAAATGTAAATAATTTTGTACAGCACATGCACCGGCGAATAAACACCATAATCTCAACTTCACATTTACTCCATACGCGTTTGGTAATCGTGTGAAGTTCATATACGTCTACATCTCAGAACCAAAAGAAAAAAACCAATTGTCACAAGAAGAATAAAATAAAAATATGAAGTATGAATACGTCTATATCTATTTTTTTATTAAACTGTTTTTTTTTCGGCTTTTAATAGACAACATATTACTTACATGATATTCACAATGGTTACGACTAATCAAGTCGTCAAGAAACAAAGAGGTCATCTATACTTATAATATATCTGCTATAAATAGTAGAAAATTAACTCCCCCCCCCCCCTTTTTAACCCCCTGGGTCACTGTGTAAAAATACACACAAACCTTTACAAAAATGAGAACCTCCACAAGTTCTATCGTGGCAGTTTGGTTACGTACTGATAAAAAGTTGGTCTACTCATCAGGTTGCAACGACGATGACTTGAATAGTCGTAAGCATTGTAAATGTGTCATGTAAGTAATAATAATAATTAGTCTAAAAAAATGCTTTAATTAAAAATAAAAATATGCACGCGAATATAATAGTCAAACCCACGCAATAAAATTATATGTCGCAATAGGTAGTGACCGAAGGGTAGAATACGCCATGAAAACAAATTAATTAAGAAATATTTAATCGCGCCAAAGAAAAATGTATTTTTCAATGCGGGAAGAAAATTGACACCATATATCTATTTTTGCCATGAGCCTCGGTGTATCCGGTGGTTTAATGAAATTTTCAATTGACACATACTACTTATAAGAAAAAATCACATACCATTTGATTTATATTAGAGATCATCAAACCTACACATTTTTTGTAAATTCTGATAAAGCTGATTCGATAGCCGAATACTTGGAAAACTGCTTTGGGGACCACCGGGTTCTCCAATCCTACTTAAGAAATTAATATTATCCTTCTTTTACAACAACAACAATTATAGAGAGTCGAAAGTGTAAACAATGTCGAGGTTAATCGAGCTATTTGGTTTTAGTTGTCTTGAATGAAAACACATTTAATGAATTTTGTATTAAAATTAATTAAATAATTTTAATTAATAAAGGAATAATTAATAATTTTAATGAATTTCACAATATCGAATCTCTTCATGTTATGGCACGCTCAAAATACAATATTTTCATCTGATCTCAGAACCTGATATGAAAATGACAATGAAAAATTCGGTAAAGAACTGACATTTACGTTCAACACACAGACGTTCAAAAAATATATTGACTGTTTAATATGCTTCCTCGAAAATTGTCTCTGGAAAAATAATTGTGGAGGATACCCCAGAAAATCATCTTCAAACATTTCTAAACTAATCGGCAGATACGATTTTCAAACGATTTCATTTTATAGAAAATTTAAACAAAAGCACAAAAGGTTTTATTTAAATATTAAAACCACTAAAGTCGACATTTTAAAATTCAACCCACGTATACCGAATGTTATTCCAACAAAATTTGTTGATACATAGAACTTGTCACGTTTTACTAAAAAAAAAAAAAAGGAAAATCAGCTACTCGAGCTGAAAACTGTAAACATTTTACAGAGTGAATCCTTTAAATTTGAACAAGAAAATGGCTTTATTTAGTCGGTGGTTCCAAAATTATGGGTTTATATTTTGGAAAGAAATTTACTTCGCAAACTAACCAATGTAAATTTCCTTGAATTATGTCACGAATTTCTTAATTACGTATATAAATATACGGAGAGTAGTTGCTATCCCAATTTAATCGGTTCACCCGGTACAAATAATATGTTAAAAATATCAAAGCAAAAAAATCCCAGAATGTGGAATAGAACATGTGACATGCGTCACTTTTAATTATATTCGTACTCCATCCCATAAAATCGAATGGGTTAATTGGGTAAAATTTGCGTTTCCAAAAAATAACCCCGTATACAAAATTATCTATATAACCCAAGTCTAAATAAGCATCAAAAGGCTGTGAAATTTGTATATCATTGTTAAATAACAAAGGAAAATTTAAATAAAATTTGAGCTACCAATTTCCTCTTTTCGAGGAGCAAAAAGGTTAAAGTTGTTTTTCCGTACATATTTTCCGTTTTTTTTCTAAATGCTGTACATCTAAATAATATTCTTTCGTTCGCCTTGAAATTTTTTGTTTACTGTTGTTTGGTAAAATTGTGAAATTCCTGATTTTCTTTTGTTTCGGTTTTTTTGCTTACCCAACAGAAGTCTTTTAAATAATAAAAAATGGAAATATAAAATTTTGCAATTATACTTTTTAATGTGTTCATATTCCTATTCGACCTAGTATTATCGTATCCTACTTGTGGGCAAATGAAAATTTCCGTTGGGAATTTCTGATGCATGTCAGAAAAGCAAATATGTTAATATATAGTAGTAAATAATCTGTTAGAATTCTTCCAGAATTTATTTTATAATTTTGTTATTTTTTTTGTGCTTATGATTGCAAGTAGTTGGGAAATAGACGGGGTTATTATACCAAAATGCAGTTGTAGTATTATACAAAAAGCGTTCGTGTTTTTGTTCCTAACAATCGCATATTCGATTGTAGCTATGCAGGTTGTGATTTTATTTTGCGATTTTTATTCTGAATGATTCGCTACTGTTCTATTGCAGAGCAGTCCGGACGGCTTTGTTCGATGCATCAGTTGTCACACTATATTTTGTGTCGTTAATCGGGTGAGCTCACAGTCACATCGTTATATTATCTCATTCACTTTTAAGTTTCGTGAATGTGTTTTCGTATCCGTCGGGCCAAGAGAAGAGTTTGGGGGGGTCTTTGGCTTCAACAGTCGGTAGCGTCGCCAAGTGGCAGTGAATTGATCCAGTCGCTTGAGTAAGTTTCGGAACAAATTGATGGTAATAATTTACCATGCCGAGTCAGGTATTCCGTAATTTCGTCAATTCATTCCGGAGAAGGTAAAATACTATTAGATGTTTTCTTGTGGCTGAAAAAATCTAGTAATTAAAGTTTTGGCGTTTGGATCGGGAGCTACCGGAGATTTTTCATCACTAGAATACGATCTGTGATAAAAATGAACACAACTATGGCTCCCTGTTGGAGTGCAGAAATAGGCCGATCCATCTTCCGTGCCAGTATGATAGGCTGGCATGGAGCTATGCAATGCGCAGATGATTCTACGAGAATCAGACCAGCAGTACGCCCTCAAATTGGCTGGGAAATGGTGAGAAAGTAAATATGTGAAAACCGAACCGCGAAAGAGTTGGAAGTACCTACATCCCAGAATAGATAAAACATAGTCTTCAATCGTTATCTTTTATCTTGGCCATATGTAATGGACTAGAGACGGAAGATGCCGACAATCGGCAGGCCATATCCTAATTCCACCATGTGCTTAAATCTGTGAATGCAGGTTCATGACGTGCCAGAGATACAGGTAGATGACCTCTTTTGGTACTTCTTTAGCAGCGAGTCGTAGCCGTTATTGATCGCGTAATGTATCGTTGTAGGCATATTAACCCAAAGTGTCGTTGCATTGTTTGACAGCGTCCCTGAATCGACCAGCCATTTGCTTCTAAGATCAACAAGTAAAAATAAATTTAGCGTTTAAGTACTCAAGGAGCCCCGATAGGTCTGCTGCTTTGTTAATAAGAAAAGTTAGGTGATATCTATCATATAGGAAGAAGTAGCTGTTATTTAAGGTCGATGTTGTCGTTCAATCAATCGAGTGGCATTCGTTTTTTTTTATTGTTACTACTGGTCTCCGGGAAGAAATAATCACATAGCTTGTTTTTTGTATCTTTCGTTATACCACCAAATGCCTTGTGGATTTATCTTGTTACCAGGGGAAGGTGAACGTGTGGTTGATCTTGAAACGGATCGCGATTGAAAACGTCCGCGTTCTTGATTTTCAATTGTGGAGATATATTTTTTGACCATCTACTCGAGTCATGCTATTCGTTATTTTACCGTGTTAGCACAACTTGCGAAGATAGGCTCGTACCCTTCTTGTGACAATGTTTAGTGTTTTGGAGGGGTGGGGTCGATATGATTTATTTTAAACCGATATCGTTCCACTCAAATTCGCTTAACCGTTGTTCACAAATTTTATGTTAACCTATTTGTAAGCAAACCATCCACCGCTTCCTGCAGGATAGACATTTTAAAACAGCGTTGTTCCTGAATTTATTCGTTGCCTCCCAAAATGAATTTCAGCCGTCTGGAACCATGCCTTCACCTAATTTAAACTTCTGAAACAAATGGAATACACAACCAGTATAAAAAGAAGCTCGGCCCTTATATAAAAAAGTTCTTTTAGATCTTCTGGTTGAATTTGACCACAGAAGCTTAGAAATTGCCGATCCTAATCAGTCTAGCAAATTTTAAAAGCACGTTCAAATTTTTTTTTTAGAACAACAAATCCCATCATGCAAAATAAGAAAATACTTTACCACAATTTGATATGAATTTTAACTCCATAACCAGAAAATTTGAAATACAGAGTTTTTCAAAATTGTAATCTGATCTGACTAGCCAACATATAAAAACCAGAATAAGTTCTATTTTTAAATTGATATCTTAAAATCCAGAATTTTCTCTTGAATTGCGATTTTGATTTCCGGGATTTCGGCGGAAACCTCATTATGTATCTTTAAAATGGAAAGCCAATTACAAGAATCGCATAACGTTTGTTAATTTCTACGTTTTCTATTAAATAAGGCGTATTAGATTAAACAATTAAATTAAATTAAATAAATTCATAATTTTATCACATTTTTTTCAATTTTAATCACATAATCCTTCAAAGGAATTTCTAGCTTTGTGGAATGGAACACTTCGTGAGGAAGAATATGGTCAATTTCATCGTATTGCATGCTCATCTTCGTATGGCCGTTTTTCCGATTTTGATTTTCGAAGTGGATTTTCAGAAGGGTCTTCATTCAGATTTGTAAGAACTTGGACGCCCTCGTTTTTAGCGTTTACGATATTTTCTGATAGAACTAAACAGTTTCCACAATTTCCATACGGAATTCAATAAGATCCTTGACATTTTTTTTAGGAATGTTATTTAGCTGACAATCCTGCTTATCGTTTGTCGACTTGGTCCTTAGGATTTTTCAATTATAAAAAAATATTTCATTTGTTTTAATTATTCTAACCTCTCCACATGGGGGCTCAACATAAACTGTTGGTTAATTGTGTGAGTGTGGTGAAAGACGTTCCACAGGAGAGATATCGATGGTCTTGAGGAAGAATAACACAAAAAGTTGTAACTGTGTCGTGACGGTGAAAAAAATGGCACCTAAATCAAAAAAAGATCAACGAAAAGTTGAAGCCAATGACGATAACGTCAACAAAGAACTTTACCCGCGTATACTAACATCCCATTATGGGGTCCATTCCTAACCATTTTTCAGGAGCATGCCCAAAATTTATATTAAATTCCCATTTATATCATATAAATCGAGTTCCGGCCAAGAAATTAGTATTGTTCTTTTGTGAAACAGGACGCATCATAACGATTCGACCTCTAAACAAATTTTCTGGAATCATGTTTCATACATTAGTGAAATTTGTCTTAAATCTGTACTAAAAAGCAACAATAAAACAAAAGTGTAGGTGTGTTTGTAAAATGTCTCGATATAACGAATTTTAAATAAATCATATGTATGATTTTCCAAAATTTCCAAGGAAAATACTCCTAGGTAGACGTGAGAGACGCGGATTATAGTATTTTCCCGGAAAATTTTAGAAAACCGTACATATGATTTATGGAAGGCCAATACAAATTTGGCTGTCCTAAACACCCTTAACTCCCAATTTGGCCAAAATAAACATATTACCTAGTCGCATTTTAAAATATACGTTAGTTTTCATCCTGGTTTATTTGAGATTTCCGGAGAGAATCAGAAAAGTGTACGTTCTATTTTTAGTACTCCAAGGCAAATTTGGCTGACCTGACACAAAAACTCTAATTTTGTCTTAACTAAACGGGATTAAATATTACTAATATTTAATATTTCATTAATATTTATTTAATTTTTGTGGCCATTTTCTATTTGTTTCTAAGAATATTAGGTAATATCAAATTTGTAGCAAATTCGATCTACATTAGTACGTAAAAACAAACCAATCAAGGGTTTAATCGGTTTATCCGAATTTAGTATATTATACTAACTACCATATTTAAATGTTTTTAGGATTTAAGACAAACTTCACTATTTTGTACAGTTTAAATTTGTCCTAAAAAAACCCCAATTTTTTTTTTTTTTTTTTTTTTGGACAATTTAGGACAAACTTCACGCGAATTGTTTCATTGCAATTTCTGCTGCTGCTGACACTCGGAATCCATCCCTACAATTTTTATCAAAATGTCCGAGTAAAAGCTAACAAGAAAACTAACAAGAAAACTGAAGCCCGTCCCCCGAGGACCACATAACTCGAAATCTCTTCACGAGTTTTTTTATATATGTAATTCCTCCGAGCCAGCAAGGAGTGAAACAATGAAAAGATCAATAACGTATCGCCAACACTGGACTTTCTTTTATGAGAAATTTACATAGATCTCCAATAACCACAATCGTTTTCTAAATCGAAAAATTGAACCTATTGGATTTTTGATAAAAAATGTCTTGTAAAATAAAAAATTATTTTTCATGCATACATTTCAGAAAACCGACAAGGTCAACCCTTGATGAAAATTTAATCTTCACTATAAATATTTAAAAAGCTTTTACGGAAACTGCCACTTCCGGTACACAGATTACCACCAAATTCTACATCGATCTCAGAATTTTGGTAAAGAGTTGCGTAGTATGAAATTTGATTGATTAAATTTCATTAAAATGCGGCAATTCTTTAGTCGCATTTTAATGAAACCAGGTTTTTTCATCAAAACTCGTCGAACATTTTTGTTGTTAAACAATAATTTTTCGCATAAATGATATAATTTTCAAAATATTTGCAAAAAAAGAAACAGCTCGTATGGAAGCTGTCACTTCCAGTAGACCGATTTCGATCAAAATTCACTGGAAACAAACAACTTGTGGAAACAGCTTAAGTATAATATTTCATCCTGACCAATCAATACGTCTGGACAGTAAAGGTCCGAATTTTTGTTGAAAATCTATTTTTTTTGGCAATAAACGTAATTTTTACAAACTGATCTGGACCGATGCATTTTTGCAAATTTGATTTAGAATCTTTTAGTTCATAACCTTTTTACTTGTAAAAGATTAACTTTTCAAATTATTTGGAAAATACGAAGAAGCTCCTACACACGCTGCTATTTTCGGGCGGTCGATTTCAGCTAAAAAACGCTAGAATATTCCAATTTAAGGAAAAAGATTTAGTATGAATTTTTACATCGAGCAGTTAATCCGTCGCGGCTTTAGAGAACACGCACACACAGGTTGGTTTAAACCCCTTTTTGACTTTCATGTTATAGCGAATGGTAAATCTGCAAAAATTTCGTGGTCAACATTTCTCATAATTACGATACTTTACAGAAGAACAGCCATTATCGAATTTCCCTAAAAATAAGAGCCACTCTAATCTCTTTCTAGTAATCTATAATCTCCATCCTCACTTAATTAAAAGCCATTATGCAACATTGCTAAACCCTCACAGATCGTGTACACGAAAGTACGTAAACCGTCAATACAATATGGCGAAATATGATACTACATGACGGAACATGGTACAACATGGTGGAACATACTGCAGCACGAAATACGATTTGAAGATATTCGTAATTAATGCTGTTACGGATGTATAAAATATGCAAAGTTTTAATGATATCGGTCGAAAAATTAAGTAATTCTATTCAAATCGTTCTTTTCTTTTGACATCCCTAATCAGCAATCTTCTTAAAAGTAGTAAACAATTCATTAAACAAAAAAATTCACCAAAAAACAAAAGAGCAGAAAACAAAATGGAAATTAAAATAACAAATAATAGCTTCGCCGAAAGACTCCGTTTCCAAAAATCAAAAACCATTGCAATCACAACTATCTGGGGCCTTATTCTTGAAATCGGTGAAAATTTTCCCACTCGGAAAATAATATGCTGTATTAATATTTGAATTTTTCGCCGGCTGCTTTAAACATTTTTTCAAATGTGTTTTCAAGTTTATTAATATTTGTCCCCCTCTACTAAGGGAATGAGATTTATCCAGTCGGAATTTTTCCCTTAGTAAGGGGACAAATTAAGAAACATGCAAATAAATTAAAAAAAAAAAAAAAAAGATTGAAGTAACTGGTGAAAAATTCGAATATTATACGTATATTATTTTACGAGTGGGGAAATTTCCACCGATTTCAAAGATTCGGCCTCTGGCATTCGAAAACTCGTCGAAATATGCGAAAAAACAATTATCGAAAATATTAAACCGGAACTACGAGACATCATCCCTAATCAACAATTTAGTTTCAAAGCCGAGCACGGAACCATTGAGCAAGTGCACCGAGTAGCTACAGAAGTAAGGTTAACATACCAAGAGAAAAAATACCGTTCAAACTCAAAATGCTAAAGAGTAACCGCAAAAAACACCATTTTTTCGCCCGTTTTTGCATAGTCTGTAGCAAGAACGGGGAAGGTCGTACAGAGGGTCCCCGTGGGCTTAAATTGACCGTCATAAAAAATGTGGGTGAGCATAACTCGATTTTTTCAATATTGAGTCAATTTACCCCTACTTGAGGGGTGGAACTACTACTACTATTTACCCCTACTTGAGGGGTTTCCTGCCGTTTTCGGCAACAAGGGTGGTTTCCCCTCCACCCAGGAGGTGTGTTTCACCCTGAGGATATTTGGAAGACCATTTCTGATGTCACTTTTGCCATGAAATTCCAAGCATTTTTATCAAAAACTTCCCGACCGTTTTCCAATTTCTTTCTTCTGAGGGTGGTTTCCACCCCTCAAGTAGGGGTTAATTGACTCAATATTAAAAAAATCGAGTTATGCTCACCCACATTTTTTATGGCGGTCAATTTAACTCCACGGGGACCTCTGTACGACCTTCCCCGTTCTTGCTACAGACTACGCAAAAACGGGTAAATTTTGCGGTCACTCTTTAGTGGAGGAGTATGTGTAATTTTATTTTAATGTAGTATTTAAATAAAAAAATGAAAAATTTAATGTTGCCCAATGTGTATAATGTATGTACTAATTTACTATGTCACTCATAGTAGCTCAATGTTTTTACAGTGTTTTCAAAAGTAAAACGAAGTTAGCAATCCGACAAAATCACCTACACCAAGCGATTTTGGCAATTTATCAATTTCAAGAAAAAGTCTGACGGATACCCTGCTACCTTGAAGTACAATTTACAATCTTCCAATGATTTTAAAACAAACACGGACTACTTCGAGTATTTGAATAATTTTGCGGAAACAGCTCTAATTTCCATACAAGAAGGATACTGAATTTAACTAGATTATTGAACTAACAGATGGTTTTTTTAACCGATCCTGATTGTCTGCCGCCTATATCGTTTTAAAAAAGTGTATTTACAGTCTCATCGCACAACCCAACAATCACTCTGATTGGGAGTTCTTTGAAAGATTTTGTTATAGTTCCAGTATTTGAATTCCAAAACTGTTTGAAAGTATTGCGTATTCACTGTATTTGAAATTGTTTTCTGATAAGCAACATGATTTTCTGAAACGAACATCACAACCTCTAATCTAACGGGATTTAAACCGCATTCCTTCAACACGATGGAGGCAGGGAACGTGGTTGAAGCTATCACCATATATGTACGAGGGTATATCAAAAAGTCTTGCAATATCATATGAAAAAAAAGAGTGAGTGAGACAACAATATATTTTTCAAAACCATTTTTTGTCGCGATGAAACTTCTAGAAGAACATTTCGATGTAAATTTTACAGTTCGTTTGTTTTTGTCAATTTAGTAACACGTGTTTTGAATTTTTCTTAAAATGAATGAAATTGAATATCGCGCCGTTATTAAATTTTTCTGTAAAGATGACCGAAATGCAATTTATATATTCAACTATATATCAAAAGTTTACTGCGAATCTGCACCATCATATGCCACAGTAACAAGGTGGGTAAAATTATTCAAAAGTGGTCGGGCATCATTAGAAGACGACAACTGCTCGGGTCGGCCAGCTGATGCTATTAGCCATGAAAACGTAATTTTGGCCGAATCTATTGTATTGGAAGACCGGCGTATTTCTATTCCGCGGTTAGCGTGGAGACTTTCTCTTTCATACGGTACCACATATACTATATTACATGACCACCTTCACATGTCGAAAGTAAGTGCACGATGGGTTCCCCGTTTGTTGAATGCAGAACAAAAAAAATGCGTGTTCAAACTTCAAAGGCGATTTTAGATATGTACAAAGAAGATCCAGAAAATTTCTTGGATAACATAATAACAGGCGATGAAACATGGCTTCATCACTGAATCCGGAATCCAAACAAGAATCGATGCAATGGATTAAACGTAGCGAACCACCACCAAAGAAATTCAAAACTCAACTGTCTGCTGGTAAGGTTTTGGCAACAATTTTTTGGGATGCTGAAGAAATTTTGATAATCGATTATATGCCACCGAAAACCACAATCACAGGCATATATTACGCAGCGGTTTTGCGAAAATTGAAAAAAGCGATCCGAGAAAAACGGCCAAGGAAAGTTAGAAAAAAAATCTTGCTTCTTCACGACAATGCACCAGTGCACAAGGCTAATGTTGCTCAAGCTGCATTAAAGGACTGCGGCTTCGTGGAAATTCCGCATCCACCGTACAGTTCAAACTTGGCACCCAGTGACTAATTTCTGTTACCCAATTTGAAAAAAAAAATTAGGGGCCGGAAATTTTCCAGTGACTATGAAGTACAGTCTGTTGTAAATGGATATTTTATGGAGCAAAAGAAATCTTTGTTTTTAGAGGGTTTAGGCAAGTTAATTGATCGATGTGACAAATGTATAAACCTTAAAGGAGATTATGTCGAAAAATAAAAATATTGCTGTCTCACTCACTCTTTTTTTTCATATGATATTGCAAGACTTTTTGATTTGCCCTCGTACTTCAGCAAATCATTCGACAGCGTTTCCCACACTGAAAATTTTTTAGCCTAAATTTGATGTTTTTGTAATTAATTTCTAAGATTTTATGACTTGTTAACCAACTTATGTTTGTTTTACCTTAACATAATGGTTGGCACAACAAAATTAATGCTAGAAATTTATCATTAAACTTAAAACGTTTATACATAGCATCAAAGCTTATATACCATTTATTCCATCATTGGCTTTATGATAAAATACCTTGATCATAGTATACAATGCTCCAAAAACGGTGGATACAAATTCTTTAACTAAATGAGTGATTCCTTGATTATATGTCCAAATAATCAATAATTTAGTGATAATATACATAAATGTGGATTGCTCGAAATATAGAAATGAATGTTAAATAACCATATGCTGATGTTTATGACACACAATTAAACCGTCATGTTAGCATAGATTTGAAGAACTTTTCATTAGTTTATTGTATAAATTCATCCTAGAAACATGGAAATAAATTACTTACTTCAAAGGAAATAATCATTTAATTTAATTAATTTAATTTTTATGATCTAAAATTAATACAAGAAACATTTTTTAATTTTTTTATTTATTGTGGTTTATTTCAATTTGAATTTTAACTTATTTACTAAATTTACTTATTTTAATTAATTTTACAATAAAGTTGGCTTAAAATAAATGTTGGAGTTATGCAATGTGTATAGTACAAATGGTTTTATATTTGTTTCGCCCAATTTAACGACATCATATTCTAAATCTAATGCTCCAACAATAAATGCCCTCAATTGTTTATCGAACATTTCAATAATGCGACATTGTGTGATTAGATAAATTTCATTATTTCTAACAAAAATATCATTTATTTTCATTAATTTATTTTTACTTTTATCAAATATATAAAAATTTACTTTATATAATGTGTTCCGATAAGTAATAGAGGATGGTTTCTCAAACAAACTGGGGTCTAAACCAAATTTTTGTCTAATCGAGGCAAAATACGGCTTTTCTACTATTAGCGAATCGTTTTCTAATTTATTTATTACAAATGCTTCTTTAAAACCAACGTTTTCTAAAATTGTGTAAGCAAATTTTGACAAATACTTTTTGCCTATGGAAATTGGTAGATTTTTCCTCTATACTGTAGCATTTGTATAAAACTTTATTTCTCGTTGTTTACCTTCAAATCTTATACACCAATAGTGAATAGGTGGACCAGAATTTTTAATAATTGAGGGATAATGTGTTAGAATGTGATGTTTCGGCTTTAAGCAATCATCGAATAAAGTATTATATAGTTCGTTGTGTAATGCTATTTTATCCGCTAATAACTTTAGTATATTATCATTAAAAGAGTCGTACAATAAAATATCAACAACCTCTTCAAGCAAACAAATGTATTTCCAAACCCGATCATATCTTGATACCCTATCACCAATGAAAAAAGTGAAAAAGTGTAAAAGTTTAACTGATTCTCGGGCTGATAAATGAAGTTTTCGATTTTTTTATGATCGATCTTTATTGCAGGGAGGCGATTATTATTTTCCAACTCACCATAGTCAAAGTATTGAATACGATTGTTTATGTCGTCTATGGTAAAAATTTTCTTTTCTACAATAAAATAATGCAAAGCATTAGATATACCATATTTAATTACACCCTCGAAACAATCGTGCATTACATCCACAAAAAAATGTTGTGTCACATGAAAATTTGTAAGCCTATTAAAAATAGAATCAAATTTTATGCCTGATTGATGATACTCGTTTATAATTAAGTCATGATTATAATTATGGACATTTCTAAGCTTAGTTTTATCCTCATAGTTGTGTTTAGCTATATCCTTTTTATCAATTTTGCAAAACCGACAAAAAAAATTGTGACTAAATGATGCACTAAATCCGAGCATTGTATTCAAAGCCAAATTATTTCCAACTATATTTCCTAAAACAAAAAATATTTGATATTTAGAATCATTCACATTTAGAGTTATTCCATTATTTTCTAGATCATTTAAAACATCGATTAGTGGCTTAATACACCTATTGAACCCGTATGATTTTATTACAGACGTTTTTATAAACATAGCGTAAAAAATTGTCGACAACGACGAATACTCTAAGGGAAGTACGGGAAAATTAAAATAAAAAGCTGCTATGGATTGGTTTCCGGCATGACTTCCAAGAGAATCGCCTGTTTCGAAATCATCATAGTATAGATTAATCGGTATGACATATTTCTGCTCAAATTTTTTTATTTTGTGCTTCCAATGCTCCCCTTGCACTAAGCTAGAAATATTAGAAGAACAATTTTCTTGAAGAGTTTTAAGATTTTGTAAAGTTTGCAATAAAGCACCGGGCATTTCAAAAAATTTTCGAATTTGGAATTCGATTGGCATTAGAACTCCTATTGATACTTTCTTATTTAATTGACTAATACCTTTTTTGGACACTTCTGAAGTTTCTGTATGAATTACAAAAGATTTTATTGTTTTATATAAATCTAGTTCTTCCAATTTTTTCAGAAGCAATAATTCGCTATGAATTTCTTTAAAAGGTTTTTGACATACGAGGGTATATCAAAAAGTCTTGCAATATCATATGAAAAAACAAAGTGAGTGAGACAACAATATATTTTTCAAAACCATTTTTTATCGCGATGAAACTTCTAGAAGAACATTTCGATGTAAATTTTACAGTTCGTTTGTTTTTGTCAATTTAGTAACATATGTTTTGAATTTTTTTTAAAATGAATGAAATTGAATATCGCGCCGTTATTAAATTTTTCTGTAAAGATGGACGAAATGCAATTTATATATTCAACTATATATCAAAAGTTTACGGCGAATCTGCACCATCATATGCCACAGTAACAAGGTGGGTAAAATTATTCAAAAGTGGTCGGGAGTCATTAGAAGACGACAACCGCTCGGGTCAGCCAGCAGATGCCATTAGCCATGAAAACGTAATTTTGGCCGAATCTATTGTATTGGAGGACCGGCGTATTTCTGTTCCGCAGTTAGCGTGGAGACTTTCTCTTTCATACGGTACCACATATACTATATTACATGACCACCTTCACATGTCGAAAGTAAGTGCGCGATGGGTTCCCCGTTTGTTGAATGCAGAACAAAAAAAAATGCGCGTTCAAACTTCAAAGGCGATTTTAGATATGTACAAAGAAGATCCAGAAAATTTCTTGGATAACATAATAACAGGCGATGAAACATGGCTTCATCACTGGGATCCGGAATCCAAACAAGAATCGATGCAATGGATTAAACGTAGTGAACCACCACCAAAGAAATTCAAAACTCAACCGTCTGCTGGTAAGGTTTTGGCAACAATTTTTTGGGATGCTGAAGGAATTTTGGTAATCGATTATATGCCAACGAAAACCACAATCACAGGCATATATTACGCAGAGATTTTGCGAAAATTCAAAAAAGCGATCCGGAAAAAACGGCCAAGGAAAGTTAGGAAAAAATCTTGCTTCTTCACGACAATGCACCCGTGCACAAGGCTAATATTGCTCAAGCTGCATTAAAGGACTGCGGCTTCGTGGAAATTCCGCATCCACCGTAAAATCCAGAATTGGCACCCAGTGACTACTTTCTGTTTCCCAATTTGAAAAAAACACTAAGGGGCCGGAAATTTTCCAGTGATTATGAAGTACAGTCTGTTGTAAATGAATATTTTATGGAGCAAAAAAAATCTTTTTTTTTAGAGGGTTTAGGCAAGTTAATTGATCGATGTGACAAATGTATAAACCTTAAAGGAGATTATGTCGAAAAATAAAAATATTGCTGTCTCACTCACTCTTTTTTTTCATATGATATTGCAAGACTTTTTGATTTGCCCTCGTATGTCTAATAACAATTCGCACGCATTTCGCTTTTCCTCTTCAGTTATACATGGAAGTATTTGTTGTTTTAACTCATTTACAATATTCTTAATAACTAATTCAGACACGTCCGATACAATATTGTTTAATAAAGTGGTCGTCACATTGCTCCTGTTATCAATTTGCAGACAAATAGAAGCATAAAATCAAATTTTTTTTTAAAACTAATAGGATCTATAGTTTGAAAATGATCATTGATTTTGGTTTTTTCATTAGTTGTGGTGGTTTATTATATTTGGTTGACTTGAACTTGGTAAAGTTAGGGGGTCAAGATTTACATCGTCTGTTTTCTTTTTTTCCAAATCATTGGCAACCTCAGTATTATATTTCTTACAACGGCTATAGTGGCGTTTTAGTCTACTTGAATCGGAAAATGTCGATATACTCGTACATTTGTTACTAGGGCATTTATAATTGTAGCGACCAGGCTTACATCCATGAACAAATTTTAAATGTTCCGTATACACATCGATATTCGAACAAACAAAATTACAGTTTTCGCAATTCATTTTTGTTAATAAAAATAAAATTAAATATTTATTATTGCCGTAGTTTTCTTAATTCAATTACAAATTCAAATATATGTATATTTTCTATAATAATGAATTCAATTCAACGGTTGTTCGTTAGAAAATTTTCAAATAATAATTAATTATTTAATTATAACATAAATGAATATTACTTGTATGTTTAATTCTGCAATTATAGTTGAAATGTCGCTGTCCGGTTTGTCAGAAGCGGTATGAATATCAAAAAAATATTTTTGTATGAAGAGCCACACTTTATTGGACTCGACTGCATAACTTAAGTTAAATGCAAAATGTATTTTAAAAGTGTTTGTTAAGCAGTCCAAAATATTGTGAAATTTATAGAATATTTCATCGTAACATGTGGAATATTCGTTATTTTCTAATAATATCATGAAAGGTTGAAGAGTCATTCCATACTGTGAGTATACTTCTTTCTTTTCATTTATGACACTTCATAAATTATTAATTGGTCCCACTTGAATAACAAATGATTCGATGGAATTCTGCATTGAAATTTTCCAAACTTTTTTATCAGTTTTTCTGGCGGCACGAGCTGTTGGCTTTAACATGTAGTGTAAAGCTTTTAATATAGTTAAAATTTTTGCATCTGTAAACAAGAAAAGAATGAACTAAAATTGATTGAATGATTTACAGAATATTAAGTAACATTAGTTTATAAAATTAAACATCAGCTTCCAAGCGGAAGTAGGAAATTCAAGGGACTGTTTTGCTAATGCCAGGAATCTCACTAAAGACTTCCACCCAAGAAGTACAGCCATAAAAGACGGGAATGGAGAATTGAGAACAAACGTGGCTGATGTTCTCTCAGTATGGCAAACCTACTTTCAAAGTCTGCTAAACCGGAATGACGAAGTGACCCCCATTAGAGCAATAGCTCCTCCAGGTGATGAGGTCTTCGTCGAATATCCCACAGCAGAGGAAGTAGACGCAGCTATTAGTCGATTGAAAAACGGCAAGGCACCCGGTCTCGATGGAATCCCCGCAGAATTAATCAAACTCGGAGGCGCTACTCTTGCAACAAGTTTATACGATCTCGTCGTTTGTATTTGGGACCAAGAAGAGTTGCCGGAGAATTGGAAGACCGCACTCATATGTCCGTTGCATAAAAAAGGCGACCGTCTTAAATGTGAAAACTTTCGTGGCATAGCTCTATTGAACACTGCTTACAAAGTGTTGGCTAATGTTGTACTTGCCAGACTCATCCCTTTCGCCGAAAACATCATTGGCGACTATCAGTGTGGTTTTCGTCCCAACCGATCGACCACTGACCAGTGTTTCACCATGAGGATGATCTTGGAAAAATGTTGGGAGTACAACATAACCATACATCAATTATATATAGACTTCCGGCAGGCATATGACAGTATAAACCGCGACAACCTTTGGGCCGCGCTCATATGCCTAGATATTCCAGAGAAACTTGTTTCTCTGTGTAAATTAACAACGTCTGGATCTGCATGTAGAATTGTAATTGAAGGATCTGTGTCAGACTCCTTTCAAATAACATCTGGTGTTCGACAGGGAGATGCACTCGCGCCTGTGCTGTTCAATTTGGCGCTTGAGTACGTAGTGAGGAAAAGCAACATTGAAATTTCGCGCTGTATATTCAATAAATCAGGCCAAATTCTTGGATATGCAGATGATATCGTGCTTCTTGGCCGAAGACCTAGCGACATCAAGGACAGTTTCATACCGCTCAATCGCTGCGCAAGAAGACTTGGTTTGGAGGTGAACAGTACCAAAACGAAATTTTTAACAACACCCAGGAACATCTCTATGGCAAATCTCGAAATTGGCGACCATAATTTTGATAGCGTCGAAAATTTTAAATACCTCGGGTCACTTATAACATCATCAAACGACATGCAGGCAGAAATAAAAGCCCGAATCGCTGCCGGACAACGAGTTTTCTACGCGCAATCAAAATTATTGCGATCTAAACACCTATCGCAGTCGTGCAAGCTCGCACTTTATAAAGCACTGATGAGACCTGTGCTGACTTTCGGAAGCGAGCGCTGGACCATGACCTCTAACGACTGTAGATTATTATCTACCTTCGAAAGGAAGGTCATCCGTTCAATTTTTGGTCCTATTAAAGTTGCGAACAATGAATTTCGAATTCGCATGAACCACGAAATAAAGCAACTTCTCGGAGGTAGCGATATTATCGGCTTCATCAAATCTAATCGAGTGAGATGGCTCGGCCACGTTGCAAGATCGCCACAACAACGAATGGTTTACAAAGTGTTCCATCAACAACCAGCCGGAGTACGTCGTAGAGGAAGACCCCGACTGCGCTGGCGTGACGACGTCGAACAAGACCTACTCGTATTAGGCAAAATCCCTTCATGGGATGTAAATGCTAGAGAGAGAGAGAGAGAGCTTATAAAATTTATGTATGTCTGTTATATATCTATAAGATAATTCAATTAGAAAAAATTCTAATATATGTGACTAACATTATTAAAGATAACTGGAGGAGTATTAAACAAAATTCAAAAACTAAATTGACTAAAGTTCAATTTATGGCGGCATTGCAAATAGTTTTGAATAATTCTGATTTTTCTTTTGGCAATAAAATTTACAAACAAACTTTTGGTTCTCCAATGGGTTCTCCTATTAGTCCCATAATCGCAAATTTAATGATGGAATTTTTGGAAAAAATGGGATTAAACTCTTTGGATTTTCAACCTTTATTTTATTTTCGTTATGTAGATGATATTATAACGGCAATCCCTGAAGACAAAATTGAAATTTTTCTGGATGTATTTAACTCTTTGGATAATAGAATAAAATTTACTGTTGAAAAAGAAATTGACCACAAAATTTCATTTTTAGATCTACTTTTAATTCATGAACCGGATGGTAAAATTTCTTTTGACTGGTACCATAAAAATACCTGGTCTGGTCGTTATCTAAATTTTATTTCTTGGCTTCCTATTTCTTACAAAATTAATACAATAAAAATTTTAACTCAAAAAATTCTAAAATTGTCCGATACTAAATTTCATTACAACAATTTCAAACTTTTGGAAAACACTTTGGTAAATAATCAGTATCCTAAAAAATTAATTAATAAAGTGATTTGGAAACAAAGAAGTTATCAAAATTGTACATTAAATCCTGAAATTGAAAGTACAAATTATTTATCTTTACCTTACATAAAGAATCTTTTCGAAAAATTAAAACATTTATTTAAAAATTATAATTTCAAAATTATTGGTCGTTCAGCTATGAGTTTAAATGATATTTTGTTTTCAAAATTAAAAGATCCGATACCATTAAAGAAAGAATCTAATCTGGTCTATAGGATTAAATGTAACGATTGTAACCTAATTTATACCGGACAAACTAAACAGTTTTTGCGGGAGCGGTTCTTTCAACATTTACGTGGTGCTTCGGGAAATTCAAATTCAAATCAAATAAGTGCACTTTCGGAACATATTAGAGATACCAACCATAAAATTATTTTTGAAGATGTAGAAATTTTGGAAAAACAATCAAATTACAGGAAACGATCTATTTTGGAAATGTTACATATAAAATCTAGTTCAAATTCTCTAAACAAAATTAACGATTTTGCATACATTGGCAATTCATATAATCTATTTTTATAATTTGATTTTTTGCTTTTACACAATTCATATTTTACTTAAGATGGATAAAATTGTTTTCAATTTATGTTTTTAGTCAAATTTTATTTTGTAAAGTGTTTTCCTGTAGATATCAATTTTTGTTGCTTTGCTAAAATAAAGAATATATTTTTTCTAGTAGCGAGCGATATCTACAGGAAAATAGCTACGTTTTAGTTAGCCTTGATTTCGATTTTATTTTGTATAGAAAATATTTTTTTGTTAAATTGATTTACATACTTTTGAGAATGGAACCGAAATGGTTCCGAAAGCTTAAGTACTAATAAATAAAAACAATAAAAGAGCTAAATAACTGTTATTTTAATTTTGTAAACTTATAAGCTCATAAAACAATTTAAGCACTGGTAATTTACTATTTGATTTTCGATAAAAAAATAGAATATATTTTCTTTTTTCTCATTGTCACCTGAAAACAAACAAAAAATAGCATTACTGATAATATATAAACAAATTTACCAAAAAATCTTAAATAAACAATGTATAGATTCAACAACCAGAAAAGAAGAATGAAAATTAACAAGTTTGTTTAACTGCAGAACTCATAAGACGAACAAGAAAAGGTCAGTACTAAAATTTAACTTGCATCTAGTACCTATGACACAGGACACATGCTATTCCTTTTCTAATATCAAACGGCCCATTCATCACACATAAGTAAGGTAGAGTAGGTAAAAGATAAAAACTGGAAGAGTTGGAATACTATGACTTTAACATAGCTGTTATACTGAATCTGTACCATTAGGCAATAAAATAAATAATAAAATCTGTATCAATAATAAATAAAATTAAAAATTATACTTTGTACTTATTAAATACTTATCATAATCTGCTTACATATAATAGAAAAGCAAGGAGTGGCATCCAGAGGTTCAATTTCGTTTTGAGTTGTTCCTGCCTTAAAAAAATATATACAGTATAAATTAATTATAATTAAATTATTTGAACGTATTTGGTATATAATTACAGGATATTAACGTATCATCAATTCTAAACTTTCGTTGAAATGTTGTGTTATTAATTCCAGAACTTTAATGTCATCGTCTGTTGAAGTACATTGAAATTGTTTCTTTTTTTGTGATAACTGATTTGTGTTTATCTTGAGATTTTCCCATCGTTCTAGGAAAGTAGTTTCTTTTATATCCATTATCCGTTCGAAATGTATTATCATGAAATATGGTGACAATAAATGAGGCCAGCATTGTCGCACTTCAATTATTTTTGGATCTTGCATTAAAAATTTTCTTTGGGTCGTAAACGTCTTTTGGAAAACGGTATAATACCGGCCCAAAGGTTTTTGGTCATTCAATAAACTGGTTAATTGATCAGGCATTTTGTTATATGGTATTTGGTATTTTCTCTCTCTCTGGCACTATTATATCCCATCAAGGGACTTGGCCGCCTCACATGAGGTTTCATAATCATATTTTCATTTCGGATAATGAGTGATTAATTCATTGATCCTAAACCAGCCGTGAAATATTTTCTTTGTCACCACCGGGAATCGAACCCGGGACCTCCGGTCGCTGGAGCAAGCATGCTAACCACTTTGCCACCGGGGCGGTATTTGGTATCCTGCGAATAATTTTTGAGCGTTCAAAATTCCAATATTATCAGATCTTTCAGAGTTAAGTGAAGAAATTCGCCCGCTAGACATTGAAATTGTTGAGCTTAAAGGTGAATCTGGAAGTTCTACAATCTCCAAAGTAGAAATAGTATTTGACTTTGCAAAAGTATTAATCCAGTTTATAATAGCATTACTTGTGTCAACATCAGTCGCAGTCTCCTGTTCTGCCACGCTAGTTTTGTGTTTGTTTTCTAGTGAAGAGCTAGCGTCCATTTTTCGTTTTCCGGATATAATTGAAAAATTTCGTTTTTTTTCACCATAATATTGGAGTACTTCTGCATCATCTATTTCAGTTCCATCGGATTCAAGAACTAGCTTGGATCCTTCAATTCCTGCAGCGTTTTCTGAAAATAAAAAATTAACTCAATTGAAAGTTTTTATAGTTTTTTTTGAGTGTATACCTTTTTCTATAGTAGTGGACAATAGACCAGTAAATACGAAGCTTTTTTTGATGGTTCGGCTAGTATCCCAAATTTTAACGACTAACCGTGCGGATGACATAATTATAATTCAATCTAAAGAAAAAAAGTTATTTAATAAACTATAGTAATAAAATGTTTAAACCTCACCAAAAGTGCGGTACAGCCCATGTTAATGTGGCGTATTTAGATTTGCTCAATTGTACGGGTCGTGAAAGGAAAAGGAGAGGATAAATTGGAAGGAACGACTATTATGTCATTTGTATGTATATATATTATTGATTTCATATAATCCTAATTTGTAATTAAAAATCATCGAAAAAGCTAAATTTGAAAAATTTTCATTGATTAATATGTTTTTTATTGTTAGAGCTTTAACAGTCCCATTATGGTTGTTAGATATCGAAAGCGACTGGTTCAAAAAATAATCAACATTTTTAAATGTGACTTGGCTGGCTTGATATGGGAACTGTTTTGCAACTGACAAACATTTTGTCTGTGAAAACTTTTTGACTACAACATCAGCAGAAAATCTTTGGCCATCTAAGGTTGACTGCAAAATTTGATGTCTTTGTGTTAACGATTTTGATAAATTAATAAAATTTCGAGTTTTTGCAGCAATTTGTTTAAAATATTGATGTTTGCTTTCAAATCTAAGTGTTGAAAATTTTACTAATGGACCATACAATTTCATAAGTAATGGATAATGCTGAATGTAATGATGCTTTCGAATCAGACTTTTATTTGGAAATAATAAAATTCTTAGTTCGAGATATCGATCAATTAATCCTTCTAAACAATCTAAACAATTGATTTGGGTAAAAGTGACATGATGTGATGAGACAATTTGAGTTATTTCCAAAAGTAGTGTAACCATTTCAGAAACACTATCATTTAAATTTTTAATTTTACCATTAAGTACTAATGGTAGTAAAGTGAGTTGATAAAAATTTTGCATTGCATGGCCACCAACTTTTTTACTATTATATTTCATTTCAGGAAAACTGACATTATATTTAAATGATTTTGCTAATTGATTACATGTAATATTGAAATAGTAATATGTGATCTCATTACGACTAACAAAGTAATGAATAGCTAAGCATAAATCTTGAGGTATAACACCTTCATACAAATCATGAGCAGTACATAGCGGAAGGCCGCTGCTTACATAAAAAAATTTAAATCATTAAAACATGAATTATTTTTAACTCTTCTGCTAGATTCCCTAAACACTAAATTTGAAAAATCATCGTTATACGAAAACTTGGTTCTTAAATCTCGGCGCGTTCGGTAATTATTTTTAAATTCTGGTAATGTTATGTGACAATATCTACAAAAATATTTACCGAAACTGAAGTTTGTAGAGTAAGTAAATTAGATTGGGGATTCAGCTCTATTTTAGAATGCTCTGATAATTCTGGCATTGAGTGTTCTGGTATAGCAGCTACTTGTCTATCAAACGAAACATCACTGACAACAGAATTATTTTTTAAAAATTTTAATTTATGTACAGAATTTATGTGATTACGAAATGTTTTTTCATGTGTACATTTTTTTACACATTTTGATATTGGGCATTTGATTTGATGGCTCTGAGGATTTCGGAAATGTTTCATAACATGACGTAAAACGTTTTCTAAAATGTTCGACCTAAATAAGCATCCATGTTCAGAACAACAAAAACTGTTTCCAATTTCTGTTTTTTCTTTTGGGGTTTTTCTGTGATTTCTGTAAACGTGAGAAAGGTAATTATTATGCCTATTGAAAACTTGTTTACGGTTATTGTACAGGCACTTGAAAACAGCTCTTGTTTCTAATTTATGAATTCTTAAATGGGAGCTAGCTTATCACAATTTACACAAACGAACATTATAGCACTATTGAAAGGAAAGTCATAAATATTAAAAGGATAATCACAATTACGAAGAAGTTGTCTCCAAGTCAACAAACCCTTTTTGAAAAGTTTAGTTTAATTAAATTTAGTAAAGACATTTTACATTACGGCTAAACTTTAATAACACGAGGATTACCTAACCTTAAATTTATTGAATTGCTTACGTACCTATTAACAAACAACCTTATTTCACTTTCCAACTCTACACTGAATAATTATTAATTTTAATAATTATTATTAATCACTTTTTTACTTTTTTTTTAATTTAAATATAAATTGAACTTTATTATAAAATATTTTTTATTTCACATCTGCGTGGTATCAACTGCGTGGTAAAATGAGATTTCATCATATTCGTTTGTTCGGTCGTGCATTTTACTTTTGTTTAATATACGAATTTCGCCGATCTCTTATACATTTATTAAAAAAGTATGTAATTTTACACACATTTTCTTGCAATTTTAAATTTATTTTTAAAAATACATGAAATGACTGTAATATTATACAACAACAAATAAAATTGTTGTTTACCATTACAATTCAAATGAAATTGTTGTAAATTAATAAATGTAATAAACTAAATTTATTTTTACAAACTTACACGATTACTATTTGTACTATTTTCAAGTAAATTTCAATTGTAATTAGTTAAAGTTACAAACTGAATGTAATATTCAAACTAAAATCCTGCAATATAATATTTTTATTGAAATTTACTGAAAAAATGTATTATTGCACGAAAGTTAAAAAAAAAATAAGAAATTGTGTAATTTTACGTAGAATTAGTAGTTTTGTGGTGAAAAGCTTGTAAAACGCAAGTTGAAAATTCAATTTTTTTTTACTGTGCATACTTGATGCTTCCCACCTCGCGACGGCACTATCACCCCTTTGTATTTCAAAACTACCACGACAGATCTGTACCACTACAGGAAGTTATTCATGATCATGCACATCGATCACCATCATACGCCATCATCCACTATTATCAACCATTTTCCACCACCTTCCATCATCATCAGCCATTATTCACCATAATCCACCATCATCAACAATTATCCACAATCATTCACCATGCTCAACCATTAATTAAAAAAAATAAAAAAACCAACCGACAGATCCAACCATCCCCGCGCACCCCCATCTCTTCTACCACTTACATCTCTCACAGTCTTCTTACTGCTCCCACCTATAACATTTCATTATTTTTTCTCCGCGATCCGTTTTCAAAAATTGTTTTAAATCCTGTATCAAAAACAAAAATGTTTATTGATCTCATAACAACAAACAAATGTACTTTATAATAATTAATGTCCAAGCTAATTTAAATATGTATATTGATAAATATAAAACAGAATATTTTTAACTTACAAATCGATGCGAATGATAATGAAGTGGATGGGGACTGTGATGATGTGGGTGTGATTGTTTGGGATTGCTCCAACCATTTGTTAACCGAACTGGTCACTGATTCCGTCGTTCCGGACAACAGATTCACTTGAACTTTGTAACCCTAAAATAAAGTATATTTAAGACGAAATAACAAACATAAATTATGGAAAATTCTGAATATTTACTTGGTTTTGTCGCCATTCGACGATTTTTGAACGAAGCCGTGTTTTCTGAGCTCTTTCTGTAACGCTCGAAAACATGGCGTCTAAATCAGATTCCGTTAAAATCTTTAAATCGTCCACCCGATCGAGTCCCGCCTCTTCTCGATGGTGTTCCACATAAAAAAAATTCATGATTAGATATATGTATTTTGATTTTGGATAAATCTGATACATTACCTGCAAATTTTCCTCTTAAATGTAGAAGGCCCTATGTTTTCAATAATGCCTCCATTTCATTAAGGAATTATTCACCCGAATTTTGAAGTCCGATACTTATAACCTCAACGTGTGGTCCTGTAGTTTCATCTCCTAAATTTTGGATATGCACATCTGCAATTTCTTCAGCACCTGCAATGTGCATTATCAGGTTGTTGTTGCTGCAAAATTGGTCTAGAGTTAAAAGTTCCCCTGAGATTAGAGAATATAAGTAAAAATTTATAAAACCAATTTGTAAAATAATAGTTTACCTTTGTACTCAAGCATATTAAACTGTATAATTGTGAAGCTATAAACATCAATATAATAAAATCAAACATTAAATTATTTAGTAAAACGTCATATATATGTTACGGTAAAAGTAGAAAATAGGCAAATCTGCACATTCGCCGATAAATGTGCAAAATATAATATGACCGAAAATGGAACTAATATTTTGTACATCTAAATTCAACTCAATTCTATACTCCCGCTCCTATAGAGTTGTAAATTCCGATGAACTCTAAATAACATTCTAAAATTGCGGGGGTTTGGGTGCGACAGCCCCGATCCAAGCCCTAGAAAAACTGAATATATATTGGCACTACTTTCTATGTCGTCGCACATTTTACACATTCGTCGATTTTCTAATCTTACGCTTCCTGTAACATATACGTACAAAATATAGATATAAGTATACTGGTATCAACGACTCGTAGGACAATGGTTTACAATAACAATATATTAGATTTTAAATTGAATAATATGATATATATAATTATATACATAATAGTACTAAAATTACAGTAATTTAATTTAGTAACTAAATCTAAACACAATAAAATAACTGTATAAATCACTGTACTTGTGGAAACTCACTTGTATACGTATGCCGAAAAATTCCGTTTACATTAAAATATTTGATAAATTCACGTTTAACGTTTTTTATGGAGTTCACAAATTAAATATTATTAATAAATTCTATCACTATTAATGTACGTACACAAACTATTCACTAAAACTGTTAAAAACTGTTGACGAAAATAATTAATTATTATTTTCACGAGCAATCACAAGTTGCAACTTTTAACTAACACGTCTCAAACAGAAATAACCACTCACAAAATGTGATTCCATAATTAAAACCGTTATAAATCGTCGAATTTTAAGCATAAAAACATTAATTTTTGGTATTTACTCGATTTGTATGTATTGCTACCTTGTAATGATGTTTATAATTTTAGAATTAAGAAATATACACATAAAAATTTCAAAATAGAGACTTTACTTTAATGCGAAATTTTCTCTAAATAACAAATTGTAAATTTGTTTCTAAATCAAACAAATTTTTATCTAACTGTATTTATATGTATAATTCTTTTCTATACTTTAAAATTAATAACAGGATTTTAATTGAAAAATATATTTGCATAAATGGTCTGGAAAATGTAGCTTAGATTAGGTGTTGTTATACTAGAAAAACCTATAATTATCAAAGGGATTCCCTAGCAACTAAGTATTTCGGAAATAAAATTAATGTATAACATTAACAATATTTTCAGAATTGATTTTTATGTAAAAAATATAGTAATTGCGATTAATTTTCATATTAAATTTTAGGAATGAAAATCATTAAAATTTATTAAAATATGTTTCCTCTATTTTAGACTTTTTTTTTTATATTTGATGCATTTTTCTTAAAATTAAGGATTATTTTATAAAATCATTCCTTATTTTGAAGAAAACAACAAACACTGTATAATTGTTATATTCAACTGAAGTTAATGTTAATGCCTTCTTAAATTTAATGACATTTTGCATTTAAATTAGGTAAATTCATTATTTTTTTACTTATTCTAAGGAAAAGTTAAAGTCTTTGAAACAAAAATTAGGGATCATCAAATTTATGTTCAATAATTTTTTCAGTGCATAAAATTATTTTATCTAACTACGAGCCCTTGGCATTACAACTCAATTTATGTTTATTGATGAGCTCTTATTTGCAGTTACGAAGATATCTGGTGCTTTTCAGATCATAAACGATTATTTCTGTATACATCGTCGATAAGAAATTCTACTATGCATTGTCACCAATTTATTAGTTTCAGCTTGGAAAAATTTATACTAACAAAACATACTCGACCAATAATCTCCTTTAATGGGTGTTACAGAGCAAACAGGTAAAAATGTAAAATTAATCGCTTTGATAAATGATTCAATTTCACTTTATGCTATTATTAAGGTTATTCGTAAAGGTTATAGAAATAATCACCCCACACAATTCTATAAGGGAGGTAGTAAATAAGCGATTCGTTTGCCCAAATAATATTCAATAAAAAACGAATAAACCGTATCATGAATTCTGCACATTCACATCAATACATGAATTTACGAAACTCATAAGAAAACGAAGGCGAACTTATTTTATTTCTTGGTCATTGAATTTCTATTATCAAATATTTATTTGCTGTAAATAAATAGATTTATTTTTATATCCTTAAAATTTCATCGATTTTGAATCAAATGTATATGTATTGTAATTGTGAAACGTATATACATAACTTGCAAATATATCTTATAAATCCCATATGTACATACGTACATCTTACCAAAGAACTAGGATGTTTCATATCTTTACTTTCTTTCAATAAATACTCGTACGAACGAACGAACAAATATTAAATAAAATTTATTCCTTTTGTATATAAAGAGGAAACTTGATTACAGTTCTTGTACTCATATAATTTATTTGTTGTGTAAAGTATCTAGATATGTACAGTACTTGGGTATGATGTAGGAATGTGCAGTAATACCTATCCGCAGCAAGAATACTCGATCGATAAAAAAAGATAAAACTAGTATAAAGCTACATACATAAATTGAACGTTTTATATCTCAGGGCTTCGCTCCGGGCCACTTCGAGCTCTATTACTGCTTTGTAGTAGCTGTTAATGATTGAAGAAAACAGTACAGTTGGATCAGTTTGTACTTTTTAATTTGTAATTAAATTAACTGAAAATGTTTATTATTTCCTTCTCCCTTGAATACATTACATATATAAAAAAGTCCGGTTCATAATATAGGTTCCAAATACACTTACATATCGACCATTTGTATTATCCTATTATGATCGTTATTTTTTATTTACTGTATTTGTTGGTTTTCTATCAATATTCAATACTCGCTAATGTGATTGATAATACATACTTATACGATACAGAAAGTAAAATAGAATACTTAATTCTCAATTGTTTAGTATAGCCAATAAAAAACTACACTACCCATGAATTTCATAAGAAAATTATTTCCTCTCTTTCGCTACTCTTATAACAATAAATACTCTTTGATTTAATACAAATATAATTTTAGATGAATTTCAAGAAGTTGCTTGGAAACTTATTCACAATAGCTACGTTTTTAAAGAAGTCGAAAATAAAAGATTGTTGTGTGTAGCCATTGCCTTGATGTTGAGATTACGGATAGGGTGGGGCGCCGGAGTGATTGAAGGGCTGTGCTACTTATCACATATTAATCTTTGTTTTAATGTTGATAGTCGTTTTCAGGCTGCCTACCAAAGGTAATTATAAAACTAATTTTCTAACAAAGAATGAAAAACACAGAGGAAAGTTTAAAACATACAGTACTCTTCGGATGTATGATGTATAGAGTGCGATTAAGACAAAATCAATAAAATGTAGATCGGAATACACAGGTTGCAAGAAAGCAAGGCCATTTTTTTACAATTTGTTTTCCTGTATAGCCTTTATCAGTGTATTTTTTGCGGTCCTACTGTTATTTTAGAGTATTCAGTTTTTTATCATATGTCTTAGTGAAATTAAAATTGCGTTGTGCTTTGGTTATCCCTCAACAATTTATTAAAAAACGGATGAATTTCAAAAACAGAAGTTTCCCTACATGGTCTTAATTCCAAATGGTTAATATTCTAACTTTGAATTACCTTTACTTACATAAACAGTTGAATAATTACTTTGAAAGGAGTGGGAATCGCTTCGTCATTTTTAAAATTGCTTCTTTAGTATAAAAATAATTTGATACAGGAGGGTTGTCTGAAATGTTTCTGACCTAGACAAGAAAATAGCTGCACTCGACAATAATAGTGGGAGAGTGTGTTTGTTCCTATGTTGAAAGATAGTCACAGAAATATCACCCATTTTGGATGTGCAGTTGTCGTTAACAATCGTTTGAATGAGTCGATGTGAGTGTTTTTGTCAAAATAGAATAAATCGAGGATCGAGCAGTCATAAAATATTTATTTTTAAAAAATCAATACGCCTACGGAAATTAAAGATGAGTTGGACCAGAAATAAGAATAAGGAGATAAATCATTGCGAGCAATTGCGTGATCCGCGATACTAACGCCACTTTTAGTAATGCAATATTTTATTAAAGCTTGTTTCTGTAACCCATGAGTGCACCATCTATTTTCAAATAGTCAAAACTACGGAACACCAAATCAAAATAACAATATAAAAAATTATATTATATGAGGAAAAGTTGGTTACAAACACGACGATTTGCACATGCTGCACGCACATGTTGAATACAAACTTTTACTTCTCGTAAAATATTATTTTATTTTTTTGTGTGTCCATCTAAACAAAATTATGTTTTGTTATCTATGTACCTAATGAATGAGCTGTGAAAATATTTTAAGATATGAGAGATTCCATTAAAAAGAAGTTAGTAATTATTATTATTGTTTTATTCGTATTATTAATAAGCGATAATTTGTTAATCCGTGGATGTTGATAGAAGGGATAATAAATATGTAGATTATTTAATTTTAAAACTGAGAAAGCATGGCTCGAACTAATTTTATCTTGCCCTTACGAGTGTTTATTTTAAAAATGATTACACCCAAAATCAACTTTGAACTGGTTTATGAACTAGACATTTTTGGTTTATAAAATTATTCTTAGGCGAATACCGTCGATGACGTAAAACTAGTCAGCATTGCACTTTTTTATCTATTTATTACTAGCTGACCCGGCGAACTTCGTACCGCCTCAAAATCAATAAATGTTGTTTAAAGTTATAATAGCTTAATTAAATTGAGTTTTTTATTAAGATAAAATGAATTTCTCTCTCCCTCTGGCACTATATCCCATCAAGGGATTTGGCCGCCTCAAATGAGGTTTCATAATCATATTTTCATTTCAGATATTGAGTGATTAATTCATTGAGCCTAAACCAGCCGTGCAATTTTTTCCTTGTCACTACCGGGAATCGAACCCAACACCTCCGGAGCGGATAAAATGAATACTCCAAATTGATTAAATTCGATCAAACTGAAATATATTTTAATCACATTGAAATGAATGTAATTCACGTGGCAGCAAGGCTTTCGTTTTATTGAATTGATTTGAAATGATTCGCGTAGCATTGTTGCACTACTTTCTTTTAAACTATTTGCTGGGTGGGTTGCAATAGGGTCGATTCCCTTCAGTAAAGCATCTTGTGATATACGACATTTTTTGTTTTATTGTCAGGTGCGAGAACGAACCGCTATGGTTTGCCGACAAGTGAACATGATATGTACAATTGGCCGTGAGCGAAACATTCATTTTCTAGATTCAGGCCACAAACACTCAAGAATGGGTCTTGTGATTTGTTGATCGTCATGGCGAATGCAAGACGAATCGGAAATTGAATTCGTTCAAACTCGAATGGCATATCGGTTGGGATCATCAGAATTCTCGGAATGAGAACTTCCTCACCTTTGAATTTTCCTTGAGTTTTCTCAAAACCAAACGCGTTCCGTTACATAGTTATGGTTGATTCAGGTTTCATAGCATGATGATTACCGCACCAAGTTTCAGTTGTAAATTGTGCGGTGGTAAGCCAGCCAAATCCAATGAGTTTAAAAATTCAGTTGGATAGTTGGTTGCTTCGTCTTTGTTTGTCACACAGTCGATAGATTTGAAGCAATGAAGTGGACCGACGATTAGATTCTGAATTGTGAAATTTAAATGATCCCCATCTTTGTTCTTTGCCGCAAGAATTACTCGTTCACTCACCCAATTGTGATTTTTGTAGTTAGTAATGATGTTCGGGAACACTTTGTTGATGAGCTCGTCCTTCGTTGTGACAAAATTGCAAAAGTTCTGAGGAAACGAAATCAATAAGTTCGATTCGTCGACCGGCACACGGCCATTACCGATAGTCAGCAATTGCTTAGAGAAATCGACGGCAGATGGATCGTTTAACCACAGACAATCAAATTAAATTTTTCGTTCGAGCTAAAAAATAAAAACAAAATATATTTCTGATAATTCCAATGTCATCGTGGTATCTGTCATTTTAAAAAAAAACAAAATATTTTTGGTTGTTTGCGGCTATTTACAGAAAATGAACTCGCAGTTTAAATTTTTACGTTTACATAGGATAAAATATCTCTTTTAGGTTGTCCCTGCGGTTTAACAATGAAACTCGCATGTTTGTCGTACATTCTGGTTCTATAGGTTCTCGGGAACAATTCACGTATAATTTCTGTTTAATTTTATTTTTTGGCAGACTAAAGTAAAAAGTGGTAATTGTTCTAAAACAAAAAATCTGTCGAACAACAGAAAACCGCTCATATAGATACTTCAAATATCTAGGGTGTCACTTAATTAAACCCATCAAACTAACATAAAATTGCTGTTCAGCATGCTTAAAATTCACATGGTTTTAATCACTGAGGACAGAATGCCAAGGATAAGAATCATTTAGAATGCAGTAGAAAGTGATAAGGCACAATATCTCCTACTTGAAAAGTTCAAACTGTCGCGATGTACTTATAGACATTGCTATAATATGCGAACAATATCAAAACTTGTATGATACCTGGGAGTAGATGAAGGATACTACAAACAGAGCATTCTGACGTTTCGGGAAATGGGCTTTTCAAGATAATTCAGACGGACTCTTACTCTTACTTTGTAAGAGCTAAAGTGGGCTGCATTTATATCTTTAGTTGTTATGTACGGGTACCACCGGTAACATCTCTTGGCTTAAAAGCCCTTTTCTTATTGTTAGTAACACAGCCTTAGCAATTAGTGTGAAAGCAATTAGAGACTTATCATAACTTTATGTCCACAACAGAAGAACGTCAAACTGGAACCTATTTTGGAAGTGACTGCACCAAATACTGTAGAAGAACTACTTATGTCTACTTGAATGATTAAGAATAACAAAGCACTACGTCCGATTTATGAATGAAAATTGCCTTTAAAGTGGTAGTCCATGGTAGAATATTGATTTTCGTTTACGTGTATAGTTAATGCCTTCAGTAGTCAGTTTTCCCAAATATCCGTTTAATTAAAAAACTTAATACTAATTCCGAAACTGATGAAACCACCCGATAACCTGTCTGCTTATCACCTAATATGTTTGCTTAAAAGATTATCATCGATATACTTTAGATGCCAGTGAAAAGAGTAAGAGATTTCGCTGAAAATGAATACGACGAAGAACACGTCATATATGCAAGTAATAAAGAGTGAAGAACAAGCACGATCAATAATAAACGCGAGCAAAGAATGATGCTAAATATAGGCGGGAAGTAATAAAGCCGGCGACTACTATTGGTGGATGTAACCAAATCAATTTTACTCTAAGAAGCTCTTATTGAGGCCGACGCATTGCAATTGAATGACCGCTCAATGGCTAAAGTACATCGGACATTTGGTCATAGAGTAGCCGGTGCGTTCCGAACAGTTTCAAATAAGGCTGTATTTTTATATTGCTGGACTGTCCCTAATTGCAATCCAAATCTTATCTATGCCGTTCTTTTCATGCATACACACAAACTTTGCTCTAAATGTTATACAACGATCGTTAAATTAAAGACATCTTAAATTTAAGGCTTGAAACAATTTATCAAAATTAAAAAGAAACAAAGTTCACGCTTAGTGGCTCTGTTCTGGTAATTCCCTGGTAACAGGGAATTAGGGCAATTTTACGTAGCATTTATCTATAGATCGTTTTCTTCTGGCCTGCTGAGGAAAAAGTTTCATGTAAATATTTGTAAATCGAGATTGATTTTTTCATTGCAAAAACTACCAGAGAATATTATTCTTAAAAATATTTATTTTCAAAAAAATTGTCACTTACTTTTAACTTTAGTATCAATTCCCTATTCTCGGAGAATTTACGAGATAGAATAAATAAAGTAAAAAACAAATCTATAAAGAACTTCCATCACAGTTGTATCAGCGTGTTTTTATGTGTTTACGTTTTATTGGCCGGCATGCATGCATACTCCATATATTGGAATGGAAATGGCAGTATGGCACTGAGTATTCGTTTAAAATTTATTATAACTATGTGGTGCCCGAATCTCAGAAACATATAGTTTTTACTCTGTCTCTCAACCTAACAAAGGTAAATTTTTCCATCTTTCGCTATATTTCGTTTGCTGTCGTGTAATTTTTTTATATTTTTCTGTGTTAGACTGTTAGAATATGATTTAGTTGTTTTTGTTTTCTGAAAAATTAATTATATCTAACTACCAAAATGTCCGCAATCCAAACGGGAGAATAGTATTGCAAGGAGAATAGTACATTAATAAATAAAATTTACAACTTTCAAACTGTATTTTATTTCATAAACTTTATATGCAAGAGGACTAGACTCGATTACTTGTAACTTGTTGTGATATTCACAAGGTCATCCATCTCAAATATCGCGAATTAATTCCAAAATCCCATCATCAAATCATCATCATGAAGTAAATACAAATTAAATGGCTTGACAACGTAAACGATATAACAAAATACATTTTCGCATATGTACATTCTTACGTACACACAAACGGCACATAATAAGCGCGATCGACACTATTCCTAAAAATATGAAAGCAAAAAAAAAAAAAATATAAGTCTACGTCCTCACACATCCATTTTTTCTTTCCTATATAATATCAAAACGTAATAAAAACAACAAAACTAGTAATATACATACATATATTACTCATCATTTTGTTACATTTCCATATATTATCGTAAAACAATAAAAAAAACAATTGTACGGTAATAAAGAAAAAGAACAACAAAACTAATATGTACTTAACATTAAGGAATCAAATTGCATACGTAACTATTAGAAAAAAAATAAGAAAATAAAATACGAATAGTTGAAAAATTTTGGGTAACTTGAAAATATATGAAAAAAACATTTATCTATTTTCTAATAGATGGCATGTATGGTAATGGGTTACCAGTTTTACTTCTAATTTTTCTCACACATGATTGTCGCTTTTATCAGTGAATTTTGTAAATCCATGCAATTATTCACAATAATTTATCTCCTTATTCTCCTTATCTCTGGTTGGACGCTTTGTAATGGGGACCCTGCACCATCATTTACCACCGTGAAATTTTGGACAGCTGTATTTATACGAGGCCGTACCCGCTTGGATGACGATCCAAAAAATGTAACTGAAGTAGTACTTTCGGCTGCGAAAGTGATGGTGACTTTTTTCAGGGACAGTCATGGAGTTATATCTTAATCGATTATCTTCAAAAAGAGAAAACCGTTATGCTGAGGGCAGAAATTGCAGAAAAACGGCAACATTTGCAAACAAAAATCAAGCTGCCATGGCAAAAATCCAAGAATTACGGTTTGAACTACTTGACGACCCTCCTTACTCACGAGATCTAGCCCCAAGTGACTATTTTGTTTCCTAAGCTAAAAGTAGCGATCGAAGTACAGAGTTTTTTGTCAAATCAGAGGCCATCACCTTCGTAAACAACTATTTTGCAGAGAAATATGCCGAGCACTATTTGGACTGCTACAGCTCTCGCTGGGAGAAGTGTATGGACTATGTAGAGAAATAAAAATAAATTTGAAGAAAAATGCTTTGTATGTTTGTTAGGTCAGAAACTTTCAGACAATGCTCGTGTCTTAATTTAATAAGGTTTAATTTAAAACCAATGAAAAATTATTTTAATTATTTTGGTTCAGTAGTTTTTTAGCTTTCATTAAAATCAAAATACCTAATTTCTATAGTAAACCCTAGTTTACTCTATCAGGATTAAAGATAGCGGCAGATATGAGTAATAAAATGTTTTGCATTATTATGTCTTTTACTAGGATATGAAATGATATAGACAAAAATGTCTATATACTTGGATAAGCCTAATATCTTTATAGTACGCTCGAACACCTTAAGAAACAAGTTTTTACTATTACTATTTCTGTCAAATCTATTATTGTTTTAATAGATTAACATAACATAACATTGGTCCGTACGTGTCGGATATTTGGGATTTTTTTTATGTATAATGTGCAGTGCGCATTTCCAGATGCGACGCCATTTTCAGCGTTAAAGAAAATATTAATTTGTGTATTCGAGAGATCGTTCGTATTTCCCCAAAATTGTTTGGGAAAATACTTGTTGCATAATCATCATATTTTCCTTTGCGAATTTTCTTTCGTTGCAACATTTTTGTAAATAACCGCACTTTCCACCCCGAAAATTAAGTGTTGCATCATATTTTCGGAAATTAAGTATTGCATTGTATGTGTTCGAAGCATGTTTATATTGGCATATCGTTGTGGCATAATCATCGCGTTTTCGACTGGGAAAATATTTGTTGCATCATCGCTGAGTATCCTAAAGTTCAACTGACATCGTTTTAAAACGGAGGATATATTGATCATCGTCATCAATCAAAATCGTGAGGCGGATATACATATTTGCAGGGTCGGGTTACGTATTATAAAAATCTATTACAATCTGAGACCCAATTTTCAGAGGGTGAATACGAGTCGATGTTACATCGCATTTAAGCCCTATATATGTTAAGTTTGATGAGTGTAGGCAAAGTTGGAAGATTTTGAAGCCATTGAATTCGAAAGTGATGCTTAATAATTTCGAAGCGCTTTGTAGATATGTAGAAGTGAAAGTTAGAAATAAATTACGTGAACTAACTACAGGTCAGTTCCCTTTGCATGACACACATTCTCATTCAAATTCGATTAAACCGTTGTGCATACCACTTCCAGAAATTCCTTTACCGAAATTTATCGGAAGTTTTTTGTCTTGGCTTGAGTTGCGAGAAATTTATTTACAAAGAATACATAATAAATAAAGATTATTCTTTATTAAAATTTACATATTTGTAAGAGTATCTTAAAGGAGGTTCAGCTTATCAATATATTGGAGGTATTCCCAATACTGAACAAAATTATGATGCAGTTTGGAAGTCGCTTTTCAAACATTATGAAAATAAACCACGCATCAAAACATTACACATGCAATTACTGTATGAGTTGAATCCAGTGAAAATATTTTTCGAGTAATTTTGGAAACAATTTAATGCTTTCAAGGCTTTGAAAACTCCTGTTGAACACTGGGATTTATTTCTTGTGTATCATATTACTCTATTAATCATTGCGTCGTTAACAAATCGAAATCAAAAGATCTTTGGAGGAGGATCTAACCATAACCGAAGTAATGGAAATTTTAAGCAACCGGGCTCGTATTTTAGAGGTCATATCTCCAATTACACTATCCTAGTTGAAAAATGTGACAAGCTTGGCACCCAGGGGGTAAACCTAATTCGAGTACGCTGAGTTCAATCGTGGTAGTCCCATTTTAAAGTTAGTCTGCATTTTTGAGATATCGCATTCGACATGTTTTGGCTCTGAGTCAAAATATACCCCAATTTTCACGTTGATAGCTCTTGCCATTAACATTTTCGTTATACTTTCTTGAGCAAAGTTGTTGCGCAAGTCAAGACCAACAACTTTGCCGAACATATCAAAACCGAAAAACCACATCCACCATATATGTGTGTTTTACTTAGTCCCAGGTTAGGTTGACGTTGGTGCTTCCGCACACTTAGAAGAGTAGTGGCCCGTTGTGATAACACAGGAACCTATTTCCACTTTAACCCTGTTCAAAACCATTAGGAGCTACGTTAAAGGCACAAAATATCTCACATTACACAGTCAGCGAGATCTGAAAGGCTGGCCATACTGTACACGCCAAAATATCTATGCATTCTGTATGATAGTGCCGGACACAAGCATATAGGAAGTTATCTTAAGCCTCTTTCTCTTCTTCGTCCATGCAAATTCTACAAAGTCATTCGTCTGTAGACCCCGCCTTCTCGCATGTTCCCCAAAAAGGCAGGGCCTTGTCAGTTTTGGCAAAAGCTTCTCACAGAAGACTCCGGCTCCTACCTTGCCGTCTAGAGAAACATGGGTCCACCTGTGCAGAAATCCGCATACACAGGCAAGATTAAATACAACTTGAGGTCGGCATACTTAGGCCAAACAGGACGCTCATTTCAAATAAGATACAAAGAACACATCAAAGCCATAACCAATTTTAAAAGGAAGTACATAACACATAAAAACTGAAAATCATAGGTACAGTAAATTAAATACAAATGTAACAATTTTGCACAGGATCAAAAAGGGCCTAAATTAGACAGGTTAGAAGATCTTGGTATTTTTTGGACACAATTTCACTCATGAGCCATGAGACTGTACGTATACAAATTTCTAATGAATCATTCAAGTTGCGGCCAAAATTCACACTCCGAAAATATACAAAAACAAAAACACCAACAATTTACTGAACGATAAAGTCAACTTAATAAAATTTAAAACTTTTTATCCTTAACTTAAGAACAAAGGAGGTGCCAAACAGCAGCGCCTAGCAACAGTATACAAACAGCTTCAAAATAAATTATGTAACAGTATTAAGTGTCTATTCCATGGGAAAATTTTACTGACTGCAAAAATAAAAGCGAGAAAAAAATATAGATTTACTGGTTGTGTACGAAACAAAAATTTTTGTCAGTAAAATTTTACTGAGAAAATAATTATCATTGTGGTAGTGTGCTGCCAATTGCCATAACGTGCTATAAAAAAATGTAAACTTTAGCACTTTTTATGGCAGCATTGTCAACACATCTACAAAAAATGTATGTAAAGATAAGAAATTTTTTTCACACTCACACAAAATAAATCGTTCGCCATTTTTATAGTCAAATGTCAGTTTGTTTTTTTATTTCGATACCTAAAATTCGGGTTTTGTTTACATTAGTGAATATTAGTGTTTTTAACGTTTTTTTAGGTGTTTAAATATACAAAAAAAATCTAAATACTTGTTATAAAATACAAATAATTTTATATTAAACTACATAATAATAAATTAGTATGGAAAATTACGGTAAGTTTGATTGAGCATTATTTTATTTGGTGGATGTAGCATCAAAATATTTTATTGTGTGTCGACGAAATTATTAGATACGTGAGAATTTTGTATTAATCTATTTATATAATTACAGCACCGAGTAAAAAAATTATCGGGGTTGAGCAAGTATCGCAACTGGACGACAGCGGCAATTCCCCGATACAAATTTTTTTTGCCAGCTATGGTGAAGAGTACGATGAATATTCAGCGTCCGCAGAAATTACAAACATAATTGCCGCAACTCGTTAAAAATACAATTGTATCCCCCGGTTTGACCCCGCTCTAAATAATAAGGGCGTACCCAACATTTACGTTTCTTTTTGGTCTTATTTTCCACATTTCTTAAATTCATTATGTTTAGTGGATCTAAATAATCCAAATCTTCCAAATCCATGGTGATATTAATAAAAATTATAAATTAATTATAAAATTAATGGCGATTACAATTTTTTTGTTTGAAACGAACGAAACGAAATTACAACTTTTATGAAAATTTTAGGCTATGTCAAAATGTAACTGTCAAAATTAAACCATAAATTTTGCTATAAAAATGAAATAAAAGATATTTGTTTTCTTTGTCACTCTTATGGAATTTTAAGTATTTTTTTGTTTTCGTTTTTGCAGTAAAAAAATACAGTCAGTAAATTTTTTCCATGGAATAGGCACTTTAAAAGATAAACCGAAGAAGAGATTATTCTCGAAATCGATATTTCTAAAAAAGTTAATAAATTGGCACAATAAGTAAAAACTAAAAACTACAATATAAAATTAAAAATTAAAAGTTTTTCATTTAAATATATAAAGTGACAAAAGAACACAAAAAATAAAGTGAAAATCGGCTTGTGAAATCTGGGTTGGGATCTTCTAACATCACCATGTTTCGATAATTTATCGAAGTTTATTTCTCGTTTCTGTAGAACAAAATTTATCTCTGTTTCAATTTTTATATCATTTACCAGCTTGCTAGATTGCAACATTGTGATGACTAATTTTTTTTCGATTGTAGAATGAAAACAAGTGAAATAGACATTGTTCATATATATTCTAGTAGGCTGTGCCTGTAATAGCAATAAAAAAGAAATAATTGATAATTAAAACAGAAGTCAAATTAATTCTAGCTGAAAGAGTCATAGACTTCGATAAAATATCGCAAAATGTGATGTTAGAACATCCCAGCACTGGTGAAATAAATAATATGGATAAGTGATTTAAACTCAAGTGCTTTTGTTATGTGTATAGAAAATTTATATTTGCCGCAAAATAAGTGATAAAACCGCTGATTTATATCGGCTATGTTTTTCACAAAATTTTATTAGGGATGCCGTCTTTTGTCTGTAAGGCCTGTATTTTCCATTTGCATAGATGGCAAAAAACTGGAGTCGCATTGTCATTTGGTGTCCCGATGATTTGGATGATTCTTTGACGTACAATGCAACGACAAATGCTCAACTATCGCTGCCGCATTCAGATAAAATTCCTGTTCTGGAATGATCAAACCCAACTGAAGAATATTTACCACTAACATTTAAATCTGCTGAACCCGAAGAAACATCTGCATCAATATATCAACCATCAAATGCCACTGCGCCATTCAATCAAAGAATCATACGACGGAAAAAAATCTCGGATTTTTCTATCCCAGATTATTTTTCAATTATTTTCAACTTTTATGTATGAAAAGTGGCGTATGTGTTGTACAATTTACTTGATGTAATTGGTTAAAACGATGGGATTGAAAAATCTCGGATTTTTATCTACTCTCACAGCGGCACGCCATTGTTTTGTCAAGAGAAGAAAAATGTTAATGTTTTAGGATTTTTTTTTAGGAAAAATCACCATAAAATCAACTGAATCGATTTAACATTCTTTTAAATAGTTTCTATTGTATCTATATTTGTCGATTTAAATTCAACAAAATGATAAAAACAGTGTTTCGTCAAAACGAAAAGCAAAAAAAAAAATTAGATGTGGTTTTTCGGCCTTGATATGTTTCGCAAAGTTGTTGGCCTTGACCTGCGCAACAACTTTGGTGAAGAAAACATAGCGAAAATCATAATGGTTCAAAAGCTATCAACGTGGAAATGGGGGTATATTTTGACTCAGAGCCAAAACATGTCGAAGGCGATATCTCAAAAATGGGGACTAACTTTAAAATGGGACTAGCACCATTGAATTCAGCATATTCGAATTAGGTTTATCCCGGGTGGGTGCCCAGCTTGTCACGAAAAAAAAGTTTGCGATTCAAGAACAGTGTTATTACTAAAAACAACGGATATACAAATAAATATGGGTAAAACTTATAAGTCGGTTCAGTTACTGGTGTCTAATATTGAAAACCCAATGTCTTGTAGTTATTGTAAAGCAAATCACAGCGCATTCGCAATAAAAAAACTTATGACTTTTGCCTTAGAGAAAAGTATGAGAAGAAAAAAATGTTTTTGTTAGTTAGGTTGGTGGTTTCCTTATGAAAAAAGTTATCAAACGTTTAACTTTTGCCTTATGAGAAATACAATGAGGTTAACCGCATTTTTAAAATTGGTTGTTGTTGTTCTTCTTCTAGTTGTCAAAAAATAAAAAATGTCATACTTGTCATACTTGTTTGTTTACAATTTTTTAGCGAAGTGTTTTGTGAAAAATAATGGAAGATAAATTAATCGAGGCTGTACACAGCGGAGCCGCTCGAAACGCGATATTTCAAAACGCGATATTTCAAAACGCGATATTTCAAAACGCGATATTTCAAAACGCGAGATGGTACACAACGCGATATGGTACAAAATACGATATTGGAAAACGCGATATTTCAAAACGCGATATGGTACAAAACGCGATATCTTATAAAACGCGATATGGTACAAAACGCGATATGAAACAAAACGCGATATTTCAAAACGCAATATTTGAAAACGCGACATGGTACAAAACGCGATATTTTAAAACGCGATACTTCAAAACGCGATATGGTAAAGAAGAATGTGCATTGCGAAGCGACAGGAGCGCAACGACCCGCCTGATATCACCCGGTCCTATACTCCCGCTTTTATCGATTTTTAAATTCCTATAAACTGAAATTTTTTCTAAGGAGCGGAGCGACTGGAGCGCAGCGACCCGCCTGATATAACAACAGGCTGTCCCCCCGTTTCTATCGATTTTTAAATTCGTATAAACTGAAGTTTTTTTTTTCCTAACTAAGGAGCGAAGTGCTTACCTGCGGTTTTTAAATTCCTATAAACTGAAATTAAATTTCCCCTTCTCCAGAATGTACATTACGAACCGACGGGAGCGCAGCGATTCGCCTGATATAACCCGGTCCTATACTCTCACTCTTATCGATTTTGAAATTGCTATAAACTGAAGTTTTTTTTTCTAACTACACACTTAAAAAAATTATTTATATACGATGCAAATAGTATCGCATATGACTCCCTATCAATTTGTATCGTTTTATGATATAAACTTTGCATCAAACTAAACCAAATTTAAGATGCATCAAAAGCCGATACTACTTACATTTAATTTGTGAACGAAGCAACCTGTATCGGAATTAAAAGTTACTTCCTTCATTGTGTTTAGATGTAGTCTATATTAAAATTCAACATAAGGTACACCTAATTTAACAATGATGCATTTTGTATCAAATGTATTAGTTGTTTGTATCTATTTAACCAGATGGAAGTTGCATTAAAAACCGAAGCTATTAATGTTTAATTTATTAACAACGCGACATGCATCTAAATTAAAAGCTACATCCATCTTAGATTTTTAATGTAAATTGTGTTGAAATATAAATTAACATACGTCTACGATTTTTTTTATCGGTTTTAATTGTATGGACAGGTCACTGAATGTAGTGTAATTGAATCATAATAAAGAATATACGCACTTTTTTATAAGAAATTAAATTTTATTTTTCTGAAATAATTCTAATCGACATTTTTTAAATATATAAAATTATTTTTGTTAATTTTTACACAGGTTGTATATTATAAGCTAATATATAAAAATTATTATTCTGATTACAAAAATGTTTTTCATATGATTTCTTAAATGGCAATGATTTATAATTAATACAAATTGGATCAATATTTTTATCAATTATTATTCTTCATATTTCAGATGTTGTATTATTTTACTAAACTCTTGAACGACAAAATTGCAAATATAACAATAAAACATTTTATCTTTAATCAAATTAATATACCAATATTTCAGTTAATATACGATTTGTGGCCAAGAAAAAATCTGGGAAGTAGCAATGTTTTAAAGATTGACTTTATTCAAAATACAAAATCTTACTATAGACAAAACAAATATAAAAGGAATAAGCCTTGGTAATCTTGTTTTAAAAATTTCGAAAGCTATTAGGTATATGTACATACTATTTTAACAAATTTGCAGTATAATAAACGGATTCAAACGTTATTTATTTTTGGCTAAAAAATTAATTTAAATCTTATCAGAATCTTGAAAATACATAGAATACAAACAATTTGACATATTTTCCCAGATATTTCTTATCACGAATATTTTTGTTATAAATGATGCCACAAAAAATTATAAAAAATATTTAAAACAAAAAGTAAGTAAAAATATACTTTTAAATGTCAATTCATGTCTTATATTATAGGTTTTCGAATAACTAATTTTGCTGAATTATTAATTTCTGATCCAGTTTACTGGCAATTTCCCTTATTCTACTTGTAAGTTTTTTCTCCTCTAAATCATAAAAATAGTGCGATATAAATGTCCAAAATGTTTTTAAATTAATTTCGAAATGTTGGCCGAAAACATAATGTGACTTGAATAATAAGTCCATGCATTCAATAAACGAGATGTTTGGAGGTAAAATAATAATTTCTTTTTCAACACATAAGTAGTAAGTAGAAATTGCCAGTTTATTATGCCCTTCGGCTATAATATATGGCTGTAGCGATCCGGTTTGCAGCAATTCTTCCTTTGTTAGGTTAGGCTATACAAATAAAATACAATATGCTATCGTAAGTATTAAAAGTAATTTAAAATGTTAGAGACGTTATTTTTTTTACAATTATTAACTGTAAAGAAAAGTAAGTTTTATCCAAGGAAGTGTTTTTTAATATTTACCTGTTTAAATGTAATTATTTTATTTATTGTGGCCGAGAATGTCTCTCTCTGCAAATTTGCCGATTGTTTTCCAGAAATCACTTGTGGTAATATATTAAGCAGCAAAAAAAAAATTTTCATCGAAGGTAAATAATCTGCAACAGTGTTAATTATTTTAAAAATTTACAGGTGTAAGAAATATTCAGGCGTCTTTTAATATACCGTCTAATTCAGAAAATCCTGCAAAATTAATTCCTTTAGTTTCCTAGAACACTTCGGTTATGAATGGAGCGCATCTTTCCCATTTACTGATGAAATTAGACTTATTGGGATATCTCAAGTCGAAATCGAATAAAATCTATAACAAACGAAATATGGTTAGTAATATTGAAAAAAGGAGAAATTCTGAACATAATTCTTACCAAATCTGGAGACGTAAAGAAAAATGGAAACTGTTCGGAGAATTTTTTTATTATCTCTGATCCAATCTTAAAAAGATTCACTCTCTGGTTTAAAGTTTCTTTTAACTTTTGTTTTATTAGCTCTTTTTGTGTGCATGTATTTAAGTTTTTTAGTATGAGAAAATTTTCGTTTTCCTCCAACTCAGTACTACTCGTTGGCAATATATGTTCTCGTTGAGTAATTCGTTTTCGGCTCGATTTACCTGACCCTTTTTCAATTGAATAGAGGTGTTGCCGTACCCTGTTAAGTCGTGAAACTAAGAAACCTCTATTGCTTCTGCGATCGTAAAGTGCATCCTGTAAGTAAAATGTATAAACTTAAGAACTTAATTGAATAATTTATTTTTCCTCACTATCCCATCGAATTGCGTGTTGCTTGTTTTAAGTTGTGGAAAAATCTTTAGGCTTAAGCGTTTATGTGTATCGGTTCGGGGTGATATGAGAACTTTTCAGTTAAGAAATCAATACACTCCCGCACGATGGTCCGTCTCTCCACGTCTGATAATGGTTTCAATGGTTCATTTAATTTATACTTTTTACAAAGTAAGAATGAGTTTTTGGTTTTCATTATGTAGTTATCTAGATCCTTAAATAATAGATAGTTCATTAAATTATAATACAATAAATTATTGTACACCATAATTACTTCTACATTTATAAACATGTCATATCCCATTCGACAATTTTGGCGGGTGATGGTTTGTGTTTCGGTTAATTCTATTATGAAATACAATAAATTAGATACTGAATGTTTTATTATGACGTTTGATTAGAATGAAAAATGGGCAACAGGCCAAACAATAATAAGGAAAATGTTTTAACAGTTTACAATACAATTGGAGAAACAATTACATTTGTAATATTTGGATAAGCAATTGACAGTTAATTAAATTTAAATAGAATATTACAAATGCATTTTTCGTTAAAATAAGAAAAAAAATTGTGTGTGAAAATGTTATTGTTTGGCCTATGTATAAGTTCGGCTGTTAATTAGCACTCTTTGATAGTTGAGAAAACAGATATATGGAGAAAAATAAATCTCACCTGGGTTGCTTTTTTCAAAACAATTATTAAATAAAAATCAGGGTTTCCTTTATATTGATTAAAAATATCCATAAAATCCTCTTCGCTTATTTTAACATTTTGTTTGTCAGTGAAGTAATCAATATCATAACACGAAATATCGTAATAAATGGATGCTGGAATTTAGAAAGAAAAAAGTATAAATAAAATGCCTCGAATAAAATATATGTATACGTAAAAACTCGCATACGAGCATTGGGTTAAAATTTTCATGTTTACGCATATTCCAAATGAATACGTAATACTATAAAATGTTTAAAAAGTGAGGTGCTCATGGTGGTTCACGGATTGAAATTCCAGAACTTTAAAATGGTTTTGTTGTCAAGTAGATCATCGAATCCTTTTTAAGACTAAAATTTTAATCAAATGAAAACGAATTCATAGTAGGTTTTAATCTGGTGAGTTCGGCGGTACTAAAAGAATCTTCGTGAACGGTAAAGAACAACAATTTTCAATAAAAATGTGAATTTCATATCTGAAAGGGAACTACCAAAAGATAAATCTAGTATCATTGTCTCCCATATTGCTCATACTCGACGACATACACAGCTTCTGTCATATTAAGAAATTGACAAAATAAATTAAATGATATAACATTCAACGAGAGTATAATAAAACATAAATGTTTGCGAGACACAAACTTTGGGGAATCCCCTATTTTTGTATAATAATAATTCACGAAAATTCAAATCTGCCACTCCTATCCATTTTTAAATTCCTTTAAACTAAAATTAAATGTCCCCTATGTGGATTATAAAAAAATGAAATAAAATAATTGAAATAACAGTAAAATTTTTTATTTGTATAAAAGTTGGGATTTGGGGCGGTAGCCCTCAATCTTAAGGTATAAAATGATTTAAAATAATTATAAAAGCATTTGTGCTTCGAAAAAAGAAAATATTTTTTTGCGTTTGGGTGGTCTTTTAAGACCATTTGGGGCATTTAGGGCCACTTGGGATCATTGAGTGCTACTTGGGGTCGTTTCTGGATATTTTCATGGCCATATTCGTAATCAGCATTCTAAAGTACCTTAGTATACTGATTTTCAGAATTTTTGGAGGTATATAACCTAGTCGGAAGTATAACCACGCAGTTAAAATTTTCGGCCGTCAATTTTTATCAAGTGCAAATTGAATGAAAAATTGAATTTTATTAAAACCTTCAATGTTGGGCATTTCTGTATCTTGGACACTTTTATTCAGTCCCTTGAAATTTCATATATTTATTTTTACAAAAATGGCAAAAATATTCTGTATATTGACAACCTCTTTATATTGTAACTTGGACACTGAAAATTTTCGTCTAATCTTTAATAAATTACCCTTTATATATTGGACACGAACACTTTTGTTCAATATCGGTAATTCGATTTAATGATAAAAAATATCACGTTTTGTACCATATCGCGTTTTGTGTCGTATCGTATTTTGAAATATCACGTTTTGAAATATCGTGTTTTGTACCATATCGCGTTTTGTACCATATCGCGTTTTGAACCATATCGCGTTTTGAAATATCGTGTTTTGAAAATTCGCGTTTTAAAATATCGCGTTTCAAATGGGATCCGTACACAGTTATGTGTATTTATACGATAAAACTTGTAAGTTGTATAGGAACAAAACTGCTACAGAAAATGCCTGGCAGGATAGCGCGAGTGCCATCAGAAGATTGTTTCAAAAGTGGACTTTTTTATATATATAATAATATGTACCAGCAAAATTTAACTATGTTAAAATCAATACTTATAATAAATCAATTTTTAATTTTAAAACAATTTAATTTTGACGTTTTAGATTTTGGCATTAAACAAAAAATGATTTTGTACAATGAAGTTAGCTTTACTTTGATTTTTCCCTATTCAGTAGGGATGCTTTTCATAAGGTAAAGTCATAAGGCAAAAGCCATAAGGAAAAGTATTTTGCATTGAGGGATGCTATGTCATTTTATTTACAAGTGTGGCAAGTTTATAGCATTGCCTTGGAAAGACAAAAATCAATGGGTGCATGATCGAAAAGTATGTTTTGCTGTTCGTTTTGTTTGTCAAATTGTTTTGGATCTCACTACGTGTCGAATTGTAAGTCAAAAGTAACATGTTTCAAGTGTAAACGAAGACATAATACTTTATTGCATATTTCAAATTATCAACCGGTCCCAGATCAATCTAAAGATAATACTAATGTTTATGTCACGGAACCTATAAAGTTACAACCAATTAAATCAGGTACACATTCAAATGTTGATAATGATTATAATTTGTTGGGAAAATCAGTCCAAAATAATGGTCGAATATCAAATTTAAAACGCAGACCAAAATCCATTGGCATACCAAGATTAAATTCTTGTTAAATCTTAATTAAATGTCCAATTAAAAAGCTTGAGCTCCATCGATTCTTAAAAAACATTGGGGTATTTGCTTCCAATCAAAAAAACAAACCACAATTGAATATCGGTTAAAACCCAATAAGCCCAAAATTGTTTATTACAGCATTTAGCTAATTATAAATAGGTTTTAATTTTTTATAGATCATTTATATGGTGGACCAATAGGCTTTTCAAGGTATTAAAGAGGTGACAGAAATATGCAAAGCTATATTCAATGTATTCACGAACATAGTAAAAGCTCACACTCTCATTATAAATCGAGCTAAAATAAAAAAATGAGGTGTCACAAGGAATTTCGCCAATTGCGTACATGTGTAACTGAAGGTATGAACAATACATATAAACATTTGCACATAACTAGATTTAATTGTTTTACTCGTACATTTTGTGGTTTAGGTAATTTTCTAGAAAGTAAATAGCTATTATTCCATCTAAACCATAAATGTTAAAGAATTGAAATTAAAACTGTTTTGTGATCCTTAAATAATTTTTCTATTGTTCTTACCGTAAATGTTCTTGCTTTATACTTTGCGGTATTGTTCTCAAATTTAATGGGTTTCGTGTAATTATAGAAATAAAAGGATTTATATCCTTACGTAGATTGAGACACACACACACACACACACGTATAAAAATAAAATTGTTTGCAATAATACACGAGTACATTATAGTTCTATTTATACGTCTTACGTTTATACTGTGAAGCAAAGCTGTAACAGACGAAACTTTTAAAAGCGTTTTAACAGCAAATATTTTACGACAATTCAAAAACTGCCTGCACAAAAAATCATTTCATGCACTTCAATTAATTCGTTAAAAGGATTTATAATTTTATTTCACTTTATATGGCTTCTTTATGAGTGATTTAAAGTAATGGTTCCGCGAATTTTATGTTGAACAGAAAATAAAATATAATTCCAATTAATGATCTATGTAAATTCTTATCTGTTAAGTATAGAATACAACTGAAGTTGTCGGCATCTATCATTTTCAATAATTAAATTGAAACGTCAACGTCGTTCAAAATTACAGATATTAGAAATAGTGTAATGTCGTGGGCAAAGTACAGTATTCTACGGAACAGGTCAACTCAGCGATGGTCAACTCGGCAACGGGAAAAATTTAAACTTCAAAAATGCGGAAATGCTGATTTTTGTTGCCACAACGTGTAAATAAAATATGATGCAGATTACATCTTCGAGGTATGCATATTTGGTTTGTCTGTGTTTAATTAAAAATAGTTCTTTGTGGAATAGATATAATATTAGAATACTATCAATTCTAGTTACATAATCAAATTGTAAATATTAATATGTTTAATTAATTATTAATAATGTGAATTTTGACCAAATATCAGTAGTAAATTTTAGCGAACAATTTTTTATTCGATAAAAGCTTTCTTTTGTCATATAAAATTCAATTTTATTATAATGCTTAAAAAATAAATATGCAATTTAAATTAATTACAAAATATTGGAGTTGTATTTAAAATAAATCTTTTGTGACATACGAGACTTATAATTAAGAACAACTTATTCTAAGTACTTTTTCAAACTGACCATTTCTCACTGTCTTATCTTTTTCATAAGAAATTCTTTTGTTCATTACTTCTGCACCAGTTCTGGAAGTATTTCTATGTTTGCTGAGTGTCTTTGGAACTAAAAAATAGGAATCACTTGTAATTAAAAAACTGAGAAAATTCGGAAACTTATTCCTTTGCCACAAAATCAGAAACAATAAATTATTTTAGAAAATCCAAATGTCCAAAGTAATTTTTCACAATCTTTTTTATTTAATAACTAGCTGACCCGGCGAACTTCGTACCGCCTCAAAATCAATAAATGTTGTTTATAGTTATTATAGCTTAATTAAATTGAGTTTTTTATTAAGATAAAATGAATTTCTCTCTATCTCTCTCTCTCTCTCTCTCTCTCTGGCACTATATCCCATCAAGGGATTTGGCCGCCTCAAATGAGGTTTCATAGTCATATTTTCATTTCGGATAATGAGTGATTAATTCATTGATGCTAAACCAGCCATGCAATTTTTTCCTTGTCACTACCGAGAATCGAACCCGAGACCTCCGGGACGGATAAAATGAATACTCCAATTTAATTAAAGTCAATCAAAATGAAATATATTTTAATTACATTGAAACTCAAATCAAAATGAAATATATTTTAATTACTTTTGAGTTTTTCCGACTTTTCTTTTTTCCTAAACCATCACTGTATTGAGACGAACAAAATAAAAAAAAACAAAATGTACTAAATATATGAGAAAATGAATTTTCTTGATAACTTTTTTTTTTGGTGAATTTTTCCAATGTTTTAATAGTTATTATGCTATTCGGAACGGAGTCAAATCCAACAAAACAAAGATCATGAAAATCGGTCCAGCCGTTCTTCAGTTATAAATGGTGTAACTAACCCGACTTTGTTTTATATATATAGATAAGTAGATGAAATAAAAAAAAATTGGATAAAAAATAAAATGGTAAATGTCCATGCAGCCTCCAGTCGGATTCGTATCCAGTACCTTGCAGTCCAAGCGCCGAAGCTTTAACCACTGCACCACTCGTCACATACAAACTACACCTACAAAATTCATATAAAAAAGGTTTTTTTTTATTAGATTTTTTGGGCTTCTCTTTTGAGTTTTTCCGACTTTTCGAATTGCGTTTTCATTGCGAAAAGTTTATTGACAGCTCCAAAAAATTTTGGAAAATTTTTTTTTCTTGTGAATTTTTTAATATTAAAGTTCAAGTCCGAATTGCGTTTTCATACAGAAAAGCGCCATTTAATCAATTGTACTAAGTGGACTGAGTGAATAGTGAGTGTTAACAAAGACAATAATTGTTAAAACACAATAAATTTTGGTGAAAATATTTTTTTTGTACGGTAAGGTGTCCAAAACCAAAACACCGAATTTTTATTTAATACGGTAACTGCCTACGGGCAGGATGCCGAGTGCATTGGAAAATAGATTCTCGACTCTTGTCGATTCGAGAGGATACGCGAGACTTGAAGATAACAAAAATAAAAGGCGAAGAAGTTTTTTCGATGACGCGAAATCTACACACAAATATGTTGTGATCAAACGTGTAGATGAAAACAACAAAACTTTTAATGAAGTATCACCTTTCTACATCGAGAAAGGATTATCTATGATAACCATTCAAATTAAAGAGACACAACGGACAAGAAATGGGGAGCTTTTAGTACTTTTAGACAAAGAGGAGGCATATAACAAGATGCTAGGTGCGACAAAACTTGGTGGCATACCAATAAAAGTAACAGAACATCAATTCTTAAATCACTCTAAAGGAGTAGTATATTGCAGAGACCTTTTAATGATAAAAGAGGAGGAGATTACAAAGGAACTCGAAAGTCAGAAGGTAATAAAAGTTGAAAGAATAAAGAGGAAAATTAACAATGAATTGAAAGATACGCCGCTACTGATCTTAACTTTCAACATGACCGAGTTGCCGTTGACTATAAAAGCTGGTTTTTTAAAGCTCGACGTCAGAACATATTATCCGAACCCAATGAGGTGTCACACATATCAGCGCTATGGGCATACAAAAACTAGGTGCGATAGAATAGCGGTATGTCCAAAATGTGCAAAGAATATTCCTAACGGACATGACAACATAGCATGCGAACCAATAAGTTGCGCAAATTGCAAGCTGGAGCACTCCGCATTTGACCAGAAGTGTCCTACATTCCTATTGGAGAAGGCTGTAATAAAAATCAAAACGGATGAAAGGATAACATATTTCAAAGCCAAAGAGGTGTATTATAGACAAAATGCGAATACAACTGGAGCACAAACAAAAACATTGTATAGTGAAATAATCCAACATGAGACCACAAAGAACACGTTAAATCAAAATCACAAACAACCAAATAATAGCGACAATAATACATTACAAAACAACAACAATAATAATGTCAATAATAATAATAATAATAATAAGAGCTGCTATAATAATAACAAAACCAGTAACAACAATAATAATAAAAATAACAACAACTTTAATAACAACAAGAACAACAACACTAATAAGGCCAACGAGGCAATGACGAAAACAGAATTGAAAACAAATGGAACACGAGAATTAACAGCAAGCAGTTCAAAAATTGAAATAGGTGCAGAAGCAACAAAAAATATTGATGCAATATTCGCAAGAAGATACACATTTCTCAACCAAAACGAGTTGTCAGTTTTAACCGATTTCGATGTAGGTATGAATGATCTCGAATGAGTTTTCTTTATTCTTTTTTTTTCTTTTTTGATTTTTACTTTTTAAAACCCTTTTCCTTTTCTCCTTTTCCTTGAATGGCAGAGCGTATGATAAGATCCAATGAATGCTTGACAATTGGACAGATAAACATCCGCAGCATGTATGCCAATGGTGATATGTTGCGGAATTATCTGGCCAAAAATGATGTGAATGTGATGCTTTTGTGTGAAACTTGGGAGCGTGCGGGTAAGACGTTTCGGGTAAAAGGGTACAATTTTCTGTCCAGACCGAGGGCTGATGGCTTTGGTGGAGTGGCGATATTGGCGCGAACCAATATCAGCCTGGTCCTGTGCGACACACCGACATTCGAGCGCATCGAGGTTATCGCTGCCAAAACTCGGAATCTGGACAGAAATTTGTTATTTGTGAGTGTATATGCAACTCCAATTGTATCAGTGAGTGATAGAGAAAAAAACCTGAGAGATTTTCAAATTTTGCTTGACTGGGTGGAAGGAAAAAGTGACCTGATTGTAGGGGGTGATATGAATGCGCATTCGAGAGTCTGGGGGTGTGAAAGAAATGATGCTCGTGATCCTGAACGATGGTGAGTCAACAAGGATACCGTCTGTGGGATCGACAGCCAATGCATTAGACTTAACATTAATGTCTAGTGGGCTGGCGGCCCAAGTCACTTGGAATGTAACAGATGAGAATTTGGGTAGCGATCACTATTTGATCAGGACGTGCTTAGGTGGTGTAAATGTTGACATAGACCGTAAGGTTATTTTGAATGGTAAGAAATGGGTAGAACGTATGAATGAGATTCTCATAACAAATGAAGCAAATGAGGTTAACCAACTTGAGGATGAAATAGAGAGAGTAAATGAAATGTGCTGTATACATGTAACAGGGAATGAATGTAAGGTGAATGGTTGGTGGAATAATGAAATCCAGTATTGGTATGAAAGGAAACGGATAGCATTGAGAGAGTTCAATAGGTGTATATGTCATGAATGTAGAATAAATTATGGAAGAATGAATGCAAAATTGAAAAAGGCTATACGTAGAGCGAAGAGGAAAAGTTGGCGGGACTATGTGTCCAAAATGACACATAGGACAACAACAAAGGATGTATGGGATAATTTTAATAGAGTGAGAGGCTATAGAGCGAAAGGCAGAAATGCAGTGTTAGATGATAGAGAGAAGGGAGGAGTCTTTTTACAAATGATGATGAATGTTAGAAACAATTTGGGTGATAGGAATGAATTTTTGTTACTTGATAATGAAAGTGAACTGATGAATGGCATGTGTAAGGAGTTTGAATGGGATGAGTTCCGTGGGGTTTTAGAATCCTCCAAATCTACTACCCCCGGAACTAACAGAGTGAGTTATAAAATGATTGGTAGATTGGAGTTCGAAGCCAAGGTGGCATTGCTTCGAATTCTTAATCAAGTATGGATGAATATTCAAATACCGGAAAAATGGAAGGAAAGCAGGGTGGTACCCATTCCGAAAAGAGATCGGGACCAAAATACAGCAACAAATTACAGGGGAATATGTATGTTGAATGTATTTGTCAAAATTGTGAATGGTATGATGAAAGGTCGTTTAGATAAATTGGTGAATGAGGGTAATTTGTTGCCGGAAACCACCTTTGGGTTCCGCCGTAACCACTCAGCAAATGAATGTGTTGAAAAGTTTGTATGGGAAGTAAGAAAGGAAAAGAAGTATGTTGTGGCGGTATTTTTGGATATAGAAAGGGCATATGATTACGTGGTTCCGGGGAAGCTTTTTCAGGTCCTTTTGGACCTAGGGTTTCCTTGGAAAATTTGCAAATGGGTGTATGAGTTCATGAATGACAGAAAGTTAGTGTTGTGTGGTAGAGGGTATAGGTTGGAGGGAACGGTGAATATAGGCCTACCCCAAGGCAGTAAAATCTCACCGACTCTCTTCAATCTATACACGAGCTCGGTGCATAGGTTTAACTCCCCGGACAAAATGATTTTGCAATTTGCAGATGACTTTGTTCTGATGGGCAAGGGGAAGACCATCGAGGAGGATTTGAGTCGGGCTCAAGAATGTGTGAATCAGAATGTTTGACTGATTTAAATTTGGGCGTAAATTCGAGAAAATGTTGTGGTATGACTTTTCGAACAAATCGTATGGTAGATGTGCAAGTGTATAATGAAAGAATAGAGTGTGTAAATTTGACTAGGTATTTGGGAATCTGGATTGATAAGCGATTAAATTTTCGAGTACATATGGATAAATTAGCCGATAATTGCAAGAGCAGATTGAATGTGATTAAAAGGGTGAGCAAACCGAAATGGGGAGCTCATCCTTGTGTGACTGATATGTTACGAAAGGCACTAGTGTCATCGAAAATTGCATATGGAATGAGCATTTATGGTGATGGGTCTAAAGTCGGTTTTAAAAAGTTGATGACTGTGGAGAATGCTTGTGCCAGAGTGGTATTGGGGGCGATTAATTCAACCCCAATACACACTCTATGGTCTGAATTGGGTGACTCACCTCTCAATTATAAGAGGGAATGGATCACCGTGCGAGAGACTGTGCGGATGTTGACTAAGGACAATAAATTGGTGAATGAAATGAAAGAGAGGTTGCAAAGAGGGACGGATTACCAAAGAACACAACGGTCACGGGTGATCTTGGAGAATATGAATATATTCTCCAAGATTCGGCCCGTAAATCCGAAAGTCCCTCCGAGCAATCTAATTGTGCGTTTGAACTTTGGTGATACAACAAAAGCAATGATGAATGAGTTATCGGTTAAGAGTGAGTTTTTAAAAATGCGAACAAATTATTTTGCACATGTGGAAGTTTATACAGATGCTAGTGTGAGTGGTGAGCGAGTAGGTGTAGGAATTTTTATTCCTTCAATGAGGAAAGAGAAAATGGTAAGAGTGCATGAAAGTATCTGTATAATGAATGCAGAGTTGATTGGAATTATGGAAGGGATCAAGTTGGCAATGGCACAAGGGAGGAGGAGAGTAGTGTTATTCTCCGACTCCCGGAGTGGGTTAGAATTGATTAGTAAGGGTGGGGGAACTCATGGAAATGTGTATGCGGAAATGTTGTATGAATACCTTCAATCTTGTGGGAGTGAGGTCATTCTTCAATGGATACCTTCACACCTACAAATTGAAGGTAATGAAAGAGCCGATATGCTTGCAAAACGGGGTTGCTTGGTTGAAGGTATAAATGAATATGAATTCATGGATGCAAGAGATGTACTTCGCATGTTTCAGGTGAATCTGTGGAGAAAATGGGAGAGCGAATTTATTGAAAAATGTCAGGTGAAAGGCAAGAAGTACTTTGAGCTGGTTAGTTCTCCTTTGATTCGACCTTTTTTTAAGGAGATCAAAGGAGATACTAGAATGTTACGAACAATGGAACGTGTGAGATTGAATCATGGTAATTGGAAAGAGTGTTTGAAGAAACGCAATTTGATTGAGTGTGAATTATGCGAAAGCTGTTTGGTTGTGGAGGACATCGAACATTTGATTCTGAAATGTTCTTCATTCAATCAGAATAGACAAATGTTCGATGGCCTCTTGAGCGCAAGGAATCTGACTGAATTATTACGAATGGGGATGCAAGTATATAAGAATGTGTATGATTTTATAAGAATGAATCAGATAGAAGTATGAAAGGGGATCGATGCGTGAAAGATGAATAAAAGATTAAAATTAAAAAAAATAAAAATGTAAAATTTGAAAATTTGTAAAATTTAAAAATTTGTAAAATTTAAAAATTTGTAAAATTTGAATGAAAATTGTAAATATTGAAACTGGGCCAAATGGCACCATATTTTGGGGCTAGTGCAAAATAAATAAATAAAAAAAAAAAAAAATTTCCGACTTTTCTTTTTTCCTAAACCACCACTGTATTGAGACGAACAAAATAAAAAAAACCAAAATGTACTAAATATATGAGAAAATGAATTTTCTTGATAACTTTTTTTTTGGTGAATTTTTCCAATGTTTTAATAGTTATTATGCTATTCGGAACGGAGTCAAATCCAACAAAACAAAGATCATAAAAATCGGTCCAGCCGTTCTTCAGTTATAAATGGTGTAACTAACCCGACTTTGTTTTATATTTATAGTATTTAATAATTTATGCTTACATTACAATTTTTTCATTCAGAAAGAAACCAAAACATGCTCAATTATACTACAATCATCCAATCGGTAGTAATGAAATTTTTTTTTCTCGGTTTATGTTTCCCTTATCTTTGGCTGATGTTTGTATAGTGAAAATATCATTTGAAAAATACCCCAATTTGTTGGATATCACTATTGCTACTGGTAGAAATCCAGTCAAATCTAATTTGAATATTCTATTAAGAATGGTGGTTCATTCCATTCTATAAGAATGGAACATTCATGTTGTACTGTGAGAAATGCAGGAAATGTCGTGCAAAGTATTTTTCCAAGTGAAAGTATGCGCAGAAATATCCAAAGAAGGAGAGTTAATAATTTAAGAGCGCCAGCTAATCCAGAATCTCACCAAGTTAATAATACACCTGATAAATATACACGTTACGAGTTAGCCCGATCAATTTTGAGCGTTTCTTACTAGCGGATTCAGGTAGAGATCAACCAAACCCGCAACGTATTCTGGTCTTTCGCAGAGAATATCACTCAACGTGGAGTGAACATATGAAAAAGTTATATATGGATGGCACTTTTTGCTCTCTCCTCCTGTTTACTCAAACTTTTGTTACTTTCTAGAAATAATAGAAGTACAGTTTTATCTGTACTGTTTTGCTTGTTGTCGGATAAAACAGTTGGTTTCTAATTAATCCAGAAGGTATAAATGTGGATTACGAGCTAGCAATTAATCAAGCCATTTGTATTATTTCCAGAAACGAACGTTTATAAGAAGTACAGCTAACTGTTTCACGACTGCTTTTATTTTTTGAAGAACAACATTTCCTGCATTTCCCACAGAACAACAAGAATGGTGCATACTTATAGAATGGAATGAACCATCATTTATATTAGAATATTTAATTTAGATTTGACTGCGGATTTCCATTAGCAGCAGCAGTGGTATCCTACAAATTGGGGTATTTTTAAACGATATTTTCACTATACAAACATCAAATCGTTTAGTCCAATTTTGATGTCGAATGGATTAATCATGGAAGCTTTGAAGTTCGTCGATGAAGATAACATCTATATCTGTTGATGATGCAGTAGACTGGATTGGATGATTGTAGTATAATGTGAGCATGTTTTCTGAATGAAAAAATTCTAACCTAAGCATAAATAATTAAATAAAAAGACGATGAAAAATTAATTTGGACATTTGTATTTTCTAAAATAATTTATTGTTTCTGATTTTGTGGCAAAGGAATAAGTTTCCGAGTTTTCTCAGTTTTTATAATTACAAGGTAACAATTACAGTGAAAATCAACACATTTAAGCTTAAAATTCTAATTTATTGAATCCTATTTTTTTAGTTCCAAAGACACTCAGCAAACGTAGAAATACTTCTAGAAATGGTGCAGAAGTAATGAACAAAAGAACTTCATTATTCATGAAAAAGATAAGACAGTGGGAAAAGGTTCATCAGTTTGAAAAAAGTACTTAGAAGTAGTAGTTCTTAATTATAAGTCTCGTATGTCCCAAAGTATTATTTTAAATAATGTCGCCGAGTTGACCGTTGCCGAGCTGTCCGTCGCCGAGTTGGTTTCGCCGAATTGTCGCGTACCGGTATTCTATATACTTGCATATAATGACATTTATTCAGCTGGGTGATTTACGACACTCGCCTAAGGGATCGGGTCGTAATCTTTATCCTCGTGAATAATAGCTCGTTAAATAATATTCTATTTAGTACTAACGTTGAGAAAATTCTGCAGGCACTCGAACTGCCACTGTTTAGGCATAATACCTTCTGGCAGATCAATGATAGTGTTATCCAATTTTTTTGCAATACATAGTTTCAATTAAATAAATGTAATGGTTATTTTTGGTCATATATTTTATTAACTTAGAATGCAATCTTAAACCTTAATTAAAACGGAGTGAGTGGCTGCGAAATTTTATCAAAAAAAAAAAAAGCAACAATAAAATATTTAATAAACTATCCACGCAAGTGAAGTCAGAGACCTCAAATTAGGCTCAAATTTAACACGCCTGGTGCACGCTATTGAACTTCGAACTAAATTGATCCTCAACCAAAACAAATACAAAAGTGAGTATATATTGGTTAATCTAAAGTACAATGATAAAGAATAGGGGCAAAAGTTAGTTACTTTTTTCCCGGTAGGAGGCTTTACATTCATATATCTTAGTAAGCATTGATCGTATCGGAAATATGGATGTCAAAGATGCACTTCGCTCTGGTCGACTAACCACTGCAAAAAAACTATGAAATCATGCATAACATTGAAGAAGACCGGCATATAAGCAGCCATGCAATTGGTAAAGAACTAAATATTGATCACAAAACAATTTTAAAGCATTTGAAAATGGCTGAATACAAAAATAAAAATTAATTAAAAATTGAATAAACCAATGAATACTGGTGATGAAAAGTGGATAAAGCTTCCCAAACGGCACCAAAGCCATGATTGACGCAAATTGCTGTGTGTTTGGTGGGATTGGAAAGCAATCATGAATTATGAGATGCTGCCACCAGCCCAAATATTGACTCTGATGTTTACTGTCAGCAACTAACACATTTAAGGCAAGCAATTCTGTTAAAACGTCCGGAATTTATCAGTTGTGTTCCATCATGATAACGCTAGACCACACACATAATTGATGACCTTGCAGAAACTGAGAGAGCTTGGCTGAAAGTTTTGATGCACCCATCATATAGCGCTGACCTTGCACCATCGGACTACCATTTGTTCCAATCCATGCAAAACCATCTTAATGGTTTTACATTAAATTCAAAAAAGGCCTGCGAAAATGAGTTGTTTCGTTTTTTCCCCTCTAAACCGCAGAAGTTCTGCAGCGATGGGATCAAGGCTCTACCAGAACAATGACAAAAGGTCATAGATCAAAATGGCACATATTTGGTTTAATAAAGTTCATTTGAAATAAGAAAATTCTTTGTTTCAATGTTACCCAAAACAGGCAACGAACTATTTCCCCTACCTATTTAGGCGAACTTCTAAAATAATTGAAACAATTTCTTTATTATTGAACTATATTGCCATATCTTCAGGACGAATCGCGCTAAATGGCTCAATTTTGTATGTGGTATATTTTCAGCTTAATCTTCATGAGTGCCCATAAATTTTGATCGAATTGGCATCAAGTGACTGAGATGGCCAATCCAATGTTGAGATTCCCTTTTTGAGTTTAAATATCGAACAGAGTATGTTATGGTGTTTTGGATCGTTGTCTTCTTACAAAGCTCCCCGCTCGAAACCATTTAGGGACAGACGGTAACAAATCTCGTGAATAAATTTTATTCATGAAAAGTGCGCTTAGGTCTCGTGTGGAAATGATTTATTTACCAAAACCATGCTTGGTGAAGCATCTCCATACATGGAGCTTGGGCGGGTGTTTCATAGTACCTTCATTGTTCAATCCTTTTGTTTTGACCAAACACGCCTTTAACATTAAAACTCCAAAAGGATGACTGATCGGTAAACACAACATTTTGGTAAACACAATCTTTGTTTTTATATTCAATTGACCACTGTGGTCACTTTTCAATGGCTTTTGTGTCAGAAATTTGTTGTTTTTGGTATAATAGTATTCTTTTTCGCAAATTTTTCCACAGCTGCATCCACCGTAAACGAAGAATTTTCAACAAATATCTGTATGATGGCATCATCCTCCTATTTTTGTATTGGTCCGGATTTTGCCTTTATCTGGCAAATCGTTAAAATTTGTATACATTGAATAATGTGTAATCCCTCTTCTTTACAAACGTTTTCGACTTTTTTTATATATTTTGCTGCACTTGTGCTGAACTTTTTTGTTGGACAGTTAAGCCACATACGCTCTTGTTGAAAATACTGTGCAATTTACGCAGGCCAGAATAATACCATGGAAGGAAGAACTGAACATTATTTTTGCGAGTGTAAGGTGCGGATAGTTCAATATAATCAGAATAAAAGCTAACATTCTGTCAACGGTCGTCGGTTAAATCGATGTTCGCTAGGAACCCGTTAAGTTTCCTAAAATAAGCTTTTCGAAATTTAAACCAAAGCATAGCCTCAGAATTAGCGTTAAAATTATTAGTTTCGTAACAAAATGTGATTAAAATCGATGAATGATAAACATTAATAGAAGGGAGAAATACATTTCTTACTACAACAACTGTGTCAACAACAATGTCAGTATTATAAAGAAACACTAGATCGAGTTGCCTGTGCAAATTGTTTTTGCTATTACTGATCAGCAGCTCGATTCTGGTTTGTCCTATAGGAAAATGAATTTGAAAAAATATTTTCATAGTATTTTGGTTAAAAAAAATTTTTTTTGGCATACTATGGTAAACAGTTAGTGTAAAAATTTCAAAAACAAAATTAAATTGGGAAAATAAAATTTTCTTTTTTTTTTAAATTTTCCTATCCAATTTCGATACGGAAAAAATATTTCCTAAATTATAAAATTTTAGATCAAACATGATTTCTCAATAGGCCAGAAAGTGATATTTTTGTCAAAAATCCTATGAAAATATTTTTCCTAATTCCTTTTCCTATAGGAAAAACCAGGATCGAGGTGCAGAGGGCTTATTATGTATTCCGAACCGAAGGCGATGTTTCTAGAATTCGGAAACTAGATACGAATTTCAAATTTGAATGTATGTGTTAGTTCAGCCTCTGCTTGAACTAGAATATTCTTTCCTTTTATTCCGAGCGGACCACTGATGGGGGCTAATACCGGAATAAACTTAGTAAAAGAATGTGAGTAAGGTTTTTGAGTACTAACTTTTTTATTCATTGAATATCTACTTATATACAAAAATTTTATACCTAAAAGTGCAAAGAGCGCATTTTTATTACACGTATTATAACAATTGCATTTTGTGTATTTTGTGTTATATATAAGTGCCAATGTAGCACAAAAATATGTTAATGCACATTTATCAATTTTAATATAGAAATTTCTGTATACTTTTGTTTTATGTGTTTAAACAACCTGGGGCGCCCTAGAAGTTCTTGGGGCTGGAATGGGAGATGCTGTTGGTAAAGCTCCACGACAGGCCGGGTGCCTCTTTTTCTGTCTGTTCTTGAAATATTTAATGGCAATTGCAGTTGCAATGATTATTCCGCTCCAAAATAAAATATGAGTTAATACGTAGTGATGAACATGATGTGTATTATTCCTTTCGTGAATATATTGATTTTCCTTCAGTAGTTTTATGTCGTGCTCTAGCTTGCTGGTATCCACAGTTAAGTTAATATAATCTTCCTCCACCCGATGAGTATAGTTGTTTCTTATCGTTTGCCAATTCGGGGTTGAACTTAGCTTGCTCGAGTTGTTGTGCCTTACGAAAACGGGCGTATTGATTTCTCCTTTTATCTCACTATTAACTTTATCGGCAGCAATTAGATACTGGCTTGAATCTCGTAACATGCATCCATCATCTAATGTTAAGATACCTGACCCACTAAACCGTGTCGTTATGACAGATGATCCACAAATTGCATCTTTGTTTGTTTCATCAACGACAATAAATAACCATTGATTTTTGTCATGTAACTTTATCCAGTGATTGGTTGCATTCATTGTTTGTATTTTACATAATCCTTGTAGATTTGTGGTATGACGAAGGATCGCCATTTCACAAGCATGTTCCGTAGATGCTGCATTGTAAACTTGTGACACCTTGCACAGGAAATGTTTAAATTTGACCTCTTGACAATCATTTAATTTCTCTTTGGTAAATGATGCGAAGTGTTCTCGATGTTCATCCACAGCAATATAATTTACACTTGTTTCAATATATGCTTGTGACTCGTTGTAATAGATATTTGGAAATGGAATAACCGAGAAGAGTGTGTAGCTCCATGAATATATTAATGGAATAGTTGCTCGTATTATTAGGTTATCCTGAGTTATTCGTGTTTGTAATTTCATGGTTTTGTAAATGTGCTCTAAATTGTCGGCTGTGTGATCATTAAGCACAGTTATTGACGGAGGTAGATATTTTCGTATCTTAGATAGTTCTTGTTCTAGTTGCGATGGCGTCAGCAGAGTGGGATGTAAGACGTTTTTTTGAGCATTATGCACTAAGTCCAACAAACTTTCCTGTGTTTCTTTGATGTTATTTAATATTAGAATTATTTCGAGAGTTGTTGTAAATATTGCTCGTACTTTTTCCTCAATGGAAGCATATTCCTTCAGAAGATCTATTTCTATTTGCAGTCGGTTCTGATTTTCCCTGAAATTGTTTAACGACAACAATGTCAGGTTCGTGTTATGTTTGAATAACTTGATGGTGTTATCAATGATGCTGGTTTGATTGCTAAGAAGATCTAATAGATGCCGCTCGTTTTCATCAATCGTCTCAAAATGGTTTTCATATTGATTTGCTTCCCGTTGAGTTAGTATTCCGAAAATATCTCCAAGCAGGATCCCCGTAGTATCTCCAATTCCCCTCTTTTGGCGGTGTCTCTCCTTATTACTGGACATTAAGAAGTCATTATTCTTTCGTACAACCTCTAGTTGCCAATCCAATTGGTGAAGTATCAAGGCACAATTAATGCCTGGTGTTCTTTTACAGGCTTCCGCTAGTTCCTTATGAATCACATTTATTTGGTTTATTTCTTCCCAATAGTTAGTCAATTGGTAACGGATTATTAAATTCCATTCTTTTGCAATTACTTCTACGTGGCCGATGTTTTCCAGATAAACCCCAATTGGCTGGTTAAATTGTTGAATGTGTACCTTGTCAGTTGCATTGGTGAGGTGTCCTCGTGAAATGATCATTACAAACATAATGGCCTTAATTAATGCCACAAACCTCATTGGTTTCACTTTCCTTACTGATTGCGTTCTATTGTTTGTCATGTTGTTCATGACAGAACTCAATCCACAATGGTTGGCCTTCATGCTTCTTGTCACTCTTCTGGCCGTTGTTATATTTTCCTCCATATCAAATTGATTCTCGTTTGGTTGTGCTTGTGGTGCAGAATATCCGATGTCATCGATTGGTAAAGGGCACAAATTTCTTATCGAGTGTTTTGTAATACCATTCTTATGTTTTACTGATATTACTCTGACATTACCATCAGAACCTGGATGAACCTCCACCACCTTTCCCATTGGCCATGTACTGGGATAACGTTCTTTGTTCTTTATTAGTACAATTTGATCCTTGGTAATATTTGGTTGCACTTGCTTCCATTTGTATCGTTGTTGAAGTGAGTTCAAATAGTCCGTGTGCCAGTGCTTCCAGAAATGCTGCTTCAGTTTTTGTAGAAATTCCCATCCAGATAATCGATTTTGCTTTATTTCACTATAATTGTCTTCTGGCACCGTTAGCAATGATCTCCCAATTAGAAAGTGTGCCGGTGTCAAAATTAAAGGTGTGCTTTCACTCGAAATTATAGATAGAGGCCGCGAGTTCAAGCATGCCTCTATTTGACTACATAGCATTGATAATTCCTCAAATGTTAAGTGTGTATCACCTATAACTCTTTTTAGGTGATATTTTGCCGATTTCACTCCCGCTTCCCACAAACCACCAAAATGTGGTGTTCCAGGCGGTATAAATTGCCAATTTGTACCTTGGTACGCCGTTTCTTCTATTAGTTGGGCTTGGAGTAGTTTATTGAATAGCCCATTTATTTTTCGGTTGGCTCCAACGAAGGTTGTACCGTTATCTGAGTAGATGTGTGTACACACGCCTCTTCGTGATGCGAATCTACGGTATGCGGCAATAAATGCTTCTGTTGTTTGATCGCTAACTATCTCAATATGGCAGGCTTTTGTCGTAAAACACACAAAGATGGCTATATACCCCTTGTATGTTTGTTTTGACCTACCTTTCGTTGTTTTAATACAGATAGGGCCCGCATAGTCTACTCCAGAAATCTCAAATGGCATGGACGCCGTTACTCGTTCTCGCGGTAGTGGCGCCATTAACTGATGGTTTGTATTTTTCCTGTATCGACAGCATGTTACGCATTTGTGAATTACATATCTTATTGCTGATCTTGCGCTTGTAATCCAATACCTTTGTCGTAAGAATGCGACAAGTAAAGTTGTTCCTCCATGTAGGGTAATACGGTGAGCATCCTTGATTATCAGGATGGTTAATTGGCTATTCCTCGGCAAGATGATTGGATGTCGCTGATCATATGGGACTAATGATTTTTCGATTCTGCCGCCAACTCGCAGTATTTTTTTATCATCCAAGAAGGGATTCAATGATAATAACTTACTGCCTTTGTGCAACTGTTCTCCTGTTTGCAATCGTTTGATTTCTTCGTTGAATTCCTCATTTTGTGTCATCCTAATAGCGATTTCGTTTGCTTTTTTAAATTCAGCAGCATTGATCTTCACTGTTCTTGGTATTATTAAGTTTTTGCATTTGTCAATGAACCTGTGCGTATAAGCTATAACTCTAATTAATTTTCGATATTCCGATATTCTCGAAAATAGTTGTAGAAATGGGTGCTCTATTTTCACGTTTAGTGATATTATCTGTTTCAATTCCGATTTCGTGTCAGACACAATATCTTCAGGCCACCTTCCTTTATTGAAGCGTAAGAATGTTGGTCCATTCCACCAAATTTCGCAATCTTTAAGTCTCCCTGGTGTAATTCCTCTTGAGGCGACGTCGGCAGGGGTTTCTTCAGATGGTACGTGACGCCATACAGCTTGAGGAAGCAGTTTTCTCATTGCAGACACTCTATTTGAGACCCATGGTTTATAGTTATTTATATTGCCCTTGATCCAGCTTAACGCGATTGTTGAATCCGTCCAACAATACACTTCTGCATCGGCATATTGTGTTGACTCACGAATATGGTTTACTAGCTTCACTAGTAGTAAAGTTGCATTGAGTTCAAGCATTGGGATACTAATTTTATTCGTTATGGGTGCAACTTTGGTTTTGGACATTATTAGGCTTGTTTTCACCTTTTCATCAATAACTCGGTAATAAACTACCGCAGCCAATGCCCTCTCAGATGCATCCGCAAAACCATGAACTTCAACCTTTTTGCTTTTAATTGTGTTCACCCATCTTGGTATGACGATGGCCTCAATGTTGTTCAATTCATCTTTATATTTTGCCCATCGTTTGTCGATATCTGAGGGCAATTTGTCATCCCAACCAATTCCACTTATCCAGACATCTTGCATTAACAGCTTACTGCTGATTGTAATTGGAGAAAGCCAGCCCATTGGGTCAAAAATCTTTGATGAATCCGACAGCACTGTTCTTTTAGTTGAGATGTTTGAAGTAGAAAGCTGTAAACGTTGCGTGCTGAATTGAAAGTTGTCATCTCTTGGATTGTATAAAATGCCCAACGTTTTAATAATGTCATTCAGTTTAATGGTGATTGTGCCATTGCTTTGTATTTCTTTTGGAATTTCGGCAAGGATTGATGCATCGTTCGAAGTCCATTTCCGTAGCAAGAATCCTCCTCTTGCCATTATGCCGCTTAATTCATTATAAGCATTGAGAACATCTGCTTTTGTGTCACCTCCGGTTAACATATCGTCTACGTAAAAGTCTTCCTTCAATATTTTAGAAGCAACGGGGTAGCTTTCAGCTTCATCTTGCGCTAATTTGTGCATTGTTCTTATTGCTAGAAAACTAGCTGCCTTGGTTCCATAGGTAACTGTTTTTAAGACAAAATCTTGTATTGCAAGGTTAGAATCTTCTCCAAACAATTCTCTGATAGTTTTGCTGCTTTTCATCTATCCAAACTTGTCTAAACATTTTCTCTACGTCTGCCGCTATAACATATCTATGTTCTCTCCATCTTAGAATTAGTTTATCCAAGTCATCTTGAATTTTTGGGCCGTTTAACATTATATCATTTAAACTTAAACCGTTTGTTGTTTTAGCTGATGCATCAAATACGACCCTCAGTTTGGTGGTGCTGCTGTCCTCATTTACTACTCCATGATGTGGGATATAGTAGATTTTGCTGGATTCATTCTTATGACACGTAAGCGTTTGGTTCACTGGTGCCATATGTTTTAATTTCTGATATTCTCTCATGAATTCTACATATCTTTGTTTAAAGTTTACATCTCTAGCGAACCGTCTTTCTAATTGAATTAGTCTGGCAATGGCCGTTTTTCGTGATTCTCCTAGCGTCGGAACGTTTTCTTCCAAGGGTAAGTTTACAATATACCTGCCATTGGAATCACGTCGAACGGTTTTTACAAAATGTTCGTCAGCTCTCTCCTCTTCTTCTGTTCGTGTTGTTCCATCAGCTATGCCCTCGTTCTCTATGAGTAACTGTAGTTGTTCACTGATCACTTTTGTTGACACCAAGCTAGTTTTAGTTGCTTGATTAGCTGACCTCATGCATCCGATTATTATCCAACCAAGCTCGGTCTCTTGCGCCATGGGTTCTCGTTCATTCCCCTTTATTATGTTGTTCAACACAATTGCTGGATAATAGTCAGCTCCTATTATAATGTCGATTTGATTTGGTTCATTAAATTTTGGATCTGCCAACTTTATGTTTTGTAGATGCTTAAATTCGTTTGTGTTAAATTTAGCTTCTGGCAGGTGATGCGTCAGTTGATCGAACACCATCGCTTCCATTCGAACTGAAAATTTACTGTCAAATCTCGGAGCTACATCGAATTCAATTATGTGTTTACAAACTCCTGCTTTGACTCCACCCATTCCTGATATGGCAATATTTGTTTTCTTCTTCCTTACGTTGAGTAAATTTGCAGCACCTTTTGTGATGAAAGTACCTTGCGAACCCGAGTCGATCAAGGCCCGCAAAGTTATTGGTTCTTGGTTATCCCTTTGTGCTGTAATTAATGCCGTACCAAGCAGAGTTTGAAGTGTCTTTTCATTGTTTAAATTATGAGAGAGCATGTTCAACTTAGTTGGGTTGTTAACGTTATGCATGAGTGTGTTATGGTTCCCATTGCAAACGTTACATTTCTCGCCACTTTTGCAAGTTATAGTGTTATGTTTCTCAAAGCAAATTCTACATAACGTTAGGAGTTGGATAAGCTGTGTTCTTTCGTATACGCTTAATGCTTTGAACTTCGCACATTGACTTAGTTTATGATTTCCATCACAGTGTCGACAATTAGTTCTTACAGTATTCTCCTTATTGACGTGTAAGTTCTTAACAATTTTATGCTGCGTTGCACGTACCTCATAAGGTTTGTTGGTTGTGGTAAATTTTTTATGTGTTTCAAGTGAGAGAAACCGTTGTTCCAAAAATCGGAGAAAATCTTTGAGATCCTCGACCTTTCTGGGATCCTTTAACTGCATTTCATACAGTTTGCTGGTTTCGCTATCAACCTTCTTTAGTAATATATGCGTTATGAATAAGTCCCAGGTAGATGTATCGAATCCTAATCCTTTTAATGCATTGAGAACTTCCTTTGTTGTATCATGCAATTCTTTCAGGGCTTCTCCTGATTCCTGGGATAGCTTAGGTAACCGTAAAAAAATGTCTAACTGCTTGTGAGCAAGTAGCCTTTTATTTTCGTACCTATCATTTAGCAGCTGCCATGCAATGTTGTAGTTGTCGTTTGTTATTTCCAGGTTACTTATTATTTTTGCCGCAGAGCCACCAATACATGTTTTTAGATACGAGATTTTAACTGCGTTCGGTATTTGTTTATTTTCGTGCACAATTTGGCAATACAAATCTCGGAAATTTGACCATTTCGAATAGTCACTATAGAACTTTGGTAACTCTAATTTCGGTAGTCTCATATTACAATGCATCGTTTGTTCTTGATGAAATGATGTGTTGATTTTAGCTTCATCTTTCATGCCTGATAAAACTTCCTGTATTCTTTGTGTTACATCTTTATATGATTTTCTTGCCTTTATGTAATAATCGAAGGTGAAGTAATTTGATTTCCCAATTGCCGCATTTTTAATAGATTTTACGCAAATTTCGTCATGAAGGTTTGTAATTTTATCCATTAAAATACGTAACTCCTCGTACGTGCTTTCCAGTGTGGCCTTTGGTGAATGTTCTTCTAGCAATTCTTCAGCACTTGCTATCTCGCTATTCATTCTTCGGATTCTTATTATTTGCAGGTCTAGGATTTCATCTTCTTCAGGAACCTCAGGTTGTCGTTCTCCGGATGAGGATTGTTGATCATTCTCCTTCTGCCATAATGTATGCGGTTTTTTTGTTGAAAATGTAGGTGTCAGTGGTGGATTTTCATTTAATTTTCCACGAAATTCGTTAATGTATTGTTTATAATTTTCGGCAACATTTTCCCTCAAAATCAGATACGGATGATTGTCTTGTAATTTTGCTATGTTTGGCTTTAAGTCTTCATCTGTTTTAACGAATTTGTTATAGAGTTCCTTTATTTGTGCAATTTTTTTTTTTTTTTTTTTTTTTTTTTTTTTTTTTTAAGGTTTTTGAGTATTAACTGTTTTATTCATTGAATATCTACTTATATACAAAATTTTTATACCTAAAAGTGCAAAGAGCGCATTTTTATTACACGTATTATAACAATTGCATTTTGTGTATTTTGTGTTATATATAAGTGCCAATGTAGCACAAAAATATGTTAATGCACATTTATCAATTTTAATATAGAAATTTCTGTATACTTTTGTTTTATGTGTTTAAACAGTATGACTACTGAGATTTGTTTAGTTTGGCTTTAGTAAAAAGTGCAAAGTTTGAAATGATATGTTAGCATCCTGGAGATGCATCCTCAACTATATGACTTCCGGAACGAAAACAGTTTTCAACTCAGTCTTCAACAATTTCTTACTACCGAATTCAAATTTCAAAAGTAGTTTCCTTTTTGCTAAAATACTGTTTTATTTCACTTTTTATTTTAAGAAAACCAAATAATACTGGGTTTACACCAGAGCTACTTTAATAGTATAATAATTTTTTGCTAATAAAGTATAATACCCGGCCAGTTTACATCACAAGCGGTGTAAACCCATACTATAATACTATATTACTTTTTTTGTTGAAAAATATAATTTTTTTTGTTTAATATCAGAAATGGAAATGTATGTATATCGAAACAAAAAATGTCTTTACCGGCCACTTGGGAAAAAAATAAACAAAATTAAAGTATTATAATATTAAAATAGATCCTAAACCACGACTGTAATACCAATACTTTTTTGATAGCTATTATACTTTAATAGCAAAATAGTACGTGATAATGTATTATAGTATTTTAGTTTGAGTTTACACCAACATACTTTTTTGCTACATACTTTTATTCTACTGGTGTAAACGGGGTATAAGACTGAGCACATCTCAGTAGTCGTAAGTCCTAATTTAGTCCTAATTTAAAATTCGTGTCGAATTTCTGGATCCTAGTATAATAACTTTAATTTCAGAATAAATAGTGGCCCCTCTGGGTGTTAGGTTTGGAATTCGTATTCATTAGAAAGAATTTTACGAATTCTGATAATAAAAAACTGATAATAACAACTTGGATTTCCATAATAACACAACAGCTGTGTTGCTTTCAAAAGATTACAACAACAATTGCATTGTATTCAAGCCGATTGTATTAGAATGTTAAGAAAAAATTTTTTAGGATTAGGGGAAATAAAATCATTTTATGGTTATGGTGTTTACCGCAAGGCGTTATTTTTTGTATTTTTATAGAAAAATTTATCTTGTAGAATAATTTAGCATTTGTTATTTGATAGCAAAAACCAAATTTAATTTATTCTATTTCTTAAAATAAAAAAAAATAGAATAAATATTAAGAAAATGAACCATTACAGAAAAATTAAAACGCATTAAAAAGTTAAATCCAAAAGTTGTTGCTTTCACATTTCTTAGCTAAGCTAAGCGGATTTGCGAAAGCAACACTACAAACTATAAGGAACATTTAAAAAGTGGTATATTTCTGCTCAGAATGAACTACGGAAGGAATAATCGGCTTTCAATTTTCTGAGTTACAACTTATTGGGGGGACAAAAAAGCAGCATTTTCGAAAAAATGCCGCCATTTTTTTTATTTTTAAACCAATTTTTTTCCTTTTAGTGCATTCCAAGGGCGATTTAATGCTGAATAAAACTCGGTTTTTTTTCTCTGAGAGTAGTTATTGTAGCAGACGACAGTGGGCTAAAAAAAATCAAATTTTTTTTTTTTGTATACTTTCAGTTAAATAAAATGTCAATGGAATGTTTCATTAAAAGATATCTCTTTTTATTCCATTAAAAAAAAAATCTTTGAAAAACTTTTTTTTTTCAATTTTGAAGGTGCTATGTCCCATTAAATTTGTAATTCGCATGTAATTACCGAATGCTAGTAAAACAACTTTCGATTCGGAATAATAACCCCGCGTAATGCTAGAAGCACATGTACGTACAAAATCAGAATACACTTATGTATGTGGGATAAAATACATGTACGACGCATGCCATGCATAATTCCGCACGTCGTCTCTATTTCTAATTTGACTGCGCATCCGTCGGTGTTGACAACATGAAAAAAATAAAACTAAAAACCTTCGGCAACTTCACACGACATTGTCTGATACTTTCCACTTTTCACACTAAATTTTGTCAAAATGGAGCAGAAAATTACAGAATTTATAAAAGAAAACCAAATTTCGTGCGATACAAGACATTTCAATAGCAAAAATATTTATCTGTGCGACAAAAAGTTGATAGCTTGCTTTTACTCTAATAGTGCGTTCATGACATCGTGAGTTAGTTCAGAAAACATACTATGGTACTATCACACAAAATGTATTAAAACAACCAAGATAAAACAATTTCAGCTCGAGTTCAGAACTAGTAGGCGTGGTACAAAGCATTTCAAATAATTTTATTGGTTTTGAGTTCGTTAGCGAGTATGGTAATATATTTTGTTTCCGATGCCGTGTACGCGTCATAAATAAAAAATGTCGCACACAAGTGTCAAAAAATTATGCTCATGTGTTTTACGTGCAGATCTGCATGCGGTGCTGCATGCAGAAAATCTGCACATTTGTTTTCAGCATAATTCAACATATTATCCATAATACGAGTTTCCTTTGCAGAATGTGCATTAGCAGGAACATACTGAGTGTTAACACTCGTGTATTCGTTAGATCCAGAAGGTTCAGATCACCGACGATGAAAAGGTTATATTGTATATTCATAATATCATAAACGTAGTTGCCGTTGGCCATTTTGGTTTATATTTGCCAAAACGGCCAAGTCAGAACCAACACAGAGCGAAAATGTTTTTCTTATTCACGTTGACTTTAAGAGAAATCAACTCAATAGCTATGTTTCTTGACGCTTGATCTGATCCAGTTCAGTTCATGTTTCATGAAACAACACAAAGGCGCTTGCTAGATTTTAAATCAAAATTTGTGATCTAAAAAAAATGTTGATCATGTTTTCCATATAAAATTTCAACTGAACCGGATCAATGATCGTCAAGAAACACTGCAAATATTTTAAGTATTGGGAATAGTGAACGATGGACCATCAAATTTGTCGGCCACCGCAATAAGATCTTCCCAACCGGTTAGTATTATAATAATCATCACAAGTCCGGAGATATAAAATCCGACATGAAATACTTACACATAGTTGTTAAATTCATTGTTGAACTTTGTCTCAGTAAGTGCAAAACATCAAATGAAGTTTTTGAATTTTTAGCAAAACCTTGCGGGTTTTGTGCGAGTGCGTAGTCCTGTTACATTCTGGAAATAAAGGGACATACACTAAGGTTTTTTGATATGATGAATTGAATATATTATTCCCTTATTATTTCGTAAGTCGTCAAATTTCTGCAGAAGCTTACGTGAGAGAATGTGTATTATAGGTGTAGTATAACTTCTTAAACTTCAAAAAATCGGCTCTTGGGAGTAGACACGATTCTAAAGAGACAAGGCCCATGACAGATTATGATAAGGATAGAATGAACCCCTGCCGAATTTACAGATGAAGGAGGTGTAACTACATACACAATGATAGCAGGTGATCCGGGAATGAGTTTCTGTTGAAACGCGTGCCTCTTTGGAGTGAATAATGTAGACGAAGATAAGTCTGCAGTTACGACAGATACAATGCATGCTTTTCATGCTTTCTGGAAAATTATTCAACTGGGCAATTATTTCAACTGGACTATAGGTTTAGCAATTGACCATCTCGGTTCTGAAATTTCAGTAACATAATTCGATTATCCTACTAATAAATAAATTACATAAAATTTTAAACATACCAACCGCTAAAACTTTAAATAAAATTTACTAAAACGTTTCTCAATTATATGAAATAAGTGTACATCAATTATACCATACTTAATGGTCGGCGATTGAACGTCGTAGAGGAAAGACGTGATTTCGTCTCTCCTCTAAATAAATAAATAAATAATTTAAAATGTGTTTTTAAATTAATTAATCTTTTAATTAATATAAGTATGTGCATATATAAATAAATAATAATAATATTAATAATAATTTGTGTATTTTAAGTTAAGTGAAGTGAAAAGTTATATACATGTTGAATAGTTATATTAATTTGTGTATGATGCGCTTGCAATGGCGTAGAAATATGTACATATATAACAATTTTCGTTTATATATATTTTGATACCGTTGTTTAAATGCATCATACGCATTGTATATAAATTTTCTATAACAAAGGATGCTCAAGATAAGTGTTTTTTTTTTCATTTTTAACACATATATTATATTATTACATATTACATAAGCTATAAATTTAAAAATAAAATTAACAAAATTTTTATGTAATTAATATTTACTGTTTTGTGTCGTTTTTGTTTGATCATGCAAAAGTTGGTACAGTTTTCACGATCGCGTGTTCTTTTGCTGTACGAAAGTAATTAGGGTTGAGGTTAAATTTGGAACGCATTAACATGTTCGTATTGAAATGTTTTGTATTTCTTGTTCTCTTTGCGTTTTTGTTTAGAAAGGTAAAGAGAAAATTTTGATAAAATATTTATTTACATATTTACTTGCAAATTTAATGTAAAAATGTGTTTCAATGTGTATGTGTGTGTGTAATGAACGTGCATGAATGAAGAGTATATAACAAATCAGATAACTGTTTAATCAGTGTCTATGCATGTGTATGTGGCCGTCTCGAAATGTAGGGACTTTATTTGTACGTACATATGTGGAATGTAAACACGGAGAGTAGCTTTCGTGCAAATGCTATGGATTTTTTGGAGAGTTTTTTGGCTTTATTGGTTTGTATCTTGTATCAGGTGCGGCGGATAAATGAATTTTCATTCTACTGGGCATTGACTTTGTTTGTATATCTTATATTTGGTGAATTGGTTTTTGCTTTTGGGGTGGTTTTCGTTTGGAGATTTGCCATTTTCTTTGGTGGTGTCTTTTTTAGTCTGGTTGGAGTGTATCGTATGAAGAGTGGTAATTTCGTTTGTTTTTCTTCTCTATTGTACGGTAGATCGGGTTAGGGACGTCGTAGCGGAGAATGGTGAAGTTCTGAGTGGAGATTTGTTTATGGATAAGGGGTACTTTATCAGAATTGGGGATGGATGGACGGAGTTTGTGCTCGGGTGACTGGGGGGTTTGTTTCTCCGTCACATGTGCGAAATGTGGATGGGTGGGATCTGCATTCGTGCAATTTGGGCCTGCGTACGTGCAAGCCGTGTTTTTTGTCCGGCTTCTACTTGGTCGTATTTTGACTTACTAATAACAATACATTTCAAAGTGTTAAATTTCTAAATATTTTAAGATTCTTGAGCCGTCTGAGTTAATGAACATTAATACTATATTTTATTTATAGTTTCCTGATTGGACAGCTATCAATACTGAGTTTTATTATTAGAAATTAATAAATTATAATTTGTACATAAACTTTTAATCCCGGGTTAAGTTGGTTTAGATATATATATTTTGTAATTAAAAATTTTCTTCCTTATAAGCTCATTCAATAGGCTTTACTGGGTATAAAGCTCCCAAATTGATCGTGTTTGTTAACCGCCATTTATGGTTTCAGATCGAAGTTAGTTTGCTTTAAGAACTGCATTGAAGTGACAATTGCCGTCGCTAGGAATATAATAGATTTCCACTATTAACCAGATAATAAATTTTTAATTATAGGTCGAATTGTAATTACAATTTAATTGTAATTTTTCTTATTTTAATTTAATTTAATTGTATATTTAAGATTTAATTTGTCTCACGACAATTGGTTTACTAATATTATTTTAATAGATTAAGGGGTAAATCCTCCATCCGGTTGCAAATTAAATATTTGCGATCAGAAATATGGTTACTAGATTTATTTTGCCATGCCAATTGATACATTTTTGTAAAATTTAAATTTGTTTTGCGATTGTAAAGTAGAAATCTACGAAAAGACTGCTACGCATTTTCCGAGGTCGCAGTCTTTTCATGTATTTCTACTTTAAAATCGCAAAACAAATATAAATTTAAAACAGATGTGACAATTGGCATGGCAAGGTACATCTAGTAACCATATTTCTGATCGCAAATATTTAATTTGCGATCGGATGGAGGATATACCCTAAATGACTATGGTTATATGTAACATTGAAGTGTCGGTGGAGGGAAACTTTATTGGTTTACTTTTTTTTTGGCTTGGAGGCTACATAATAAAATTTATAATCAGACAAATATTGATACATAGATGTTTTTTGTATTTTGGGGATCAATGGCACTTCTTTAATTAGATTATTTTCTAATAGCTACTTATTACTAATTCTGTCATCTTGCAGATTCCTGATTAGCTTAATAGTTTTCTTTAATTCTGATTGGGAATAAATTGTAATGGGTTAATTTGTTTAGGTATTGGGGTTTCTTAACCTGTGACACATTCATTATTGATATATTACCTTATAGATTCCAGATTAGCTATTTTTGATACCAGATGTCTTTGTTTCATTTTTTGTTATTAATAAACATATTAGTTTATTAGGGATGGTAAGGTTATCCGTTGAAGAGGGGATCCATCCGTTTGATACTACAATATTTGGATTCGATTTATTTTATTTTATTTGTTTTACGACAATCAAATTATAATTAATTTAGTTATAATAATCATTACATTACATTTATTATCCATACTAACAAACTAATTACTTTTTTACACAAACCATGAATTGATTGATTGATTGATTGATTCTGAATGTACGACCAAGTTCTTACACAGGAGCTCCCGGGTGACGGGCCCACCGTACACTCTTTTTTACACATAACAAAACCGAAGGATTGGATAGGTAAGTTAAGTGGGACAGAATCGGCCCGGTTACAGACACCTAGGTATAGCCGATAGTTAGTAACACAAAGACAACACAATACTAATCTACTTGAGGAAGGATAAAGGTTTAATTGGTTTTAATGGATAACGATGGTATTGGTCTTCAACAAATGGTTCTCTAAATCAGCAACCTGAGGAAAATTTTTTATTATTTCACGTACATCTGGAAATTTTAATGAAAATTAATTCGAAATTAATGCTTCCCCGCTTCCTAAACAAAATTGATTGATTGAAACAGCTAGAATACACCTAGATAAAGTTGATAGTTAGTAACACAATGACAACACATTCTAGAATACACAATCAGCAATTAATAATTCAAAGAAATATTATTTGACAGGCATCTGTAGATTTCCTGAAATTAATTTCTAAATTAATATCTTCCGGCTTCCCAAATATAATACAAACAATAATTAACTATTAATTAATCATTAGGAAGCCGTTATTTTAATTTAAAACAAAAAGATAATAATAATAGTACGTGAGGCATCCCAAAGGCAATGGTTCCTGGGAAACTATCAATGTTATGCAATGTCGGAATCACTTCCAGATTGGATATTTCAAATAAATTTAGATTTTGCTAAAAAATTTATTAATTTTGTTCACCAAAGAATATTCGATTTATTTCAATTATACTCTCTCTCTCTCTCTCTCTGGCACTATACATCCCATCAAGGAATTTGGCCGCCTCAATAAGGTTTCATAATCATATTTTCATTTCAGATAATGAGTGATTAATTCATTGATCCTAAACCAGCCGTCAAATTTTTTCCTTGTCACCACTGGGAATCGAACCCGGGACCTCCGGTCGCTGGAGCAAGCAAGCTGACCACTTTGCCACCGGGGCAATTTCAATTATACTACCAATCTAAAAACAGTTAACATTAAAAGGCCGAAGGATATCACATCAAAGATTTAATTATCATTACAAATGGAAATAAAAATTTAAAACCATTTTCCCTTTGTCATGCCGTAACACGCACACCTAAGGTCTCACCTCTTACAAAAAAAAAAAAAAAAAAATTCTTGAATATTTACACATACACCCAAACCTGTTCCTCCACGGTGTTTTTTTTTTATACGATCTTGAAATAACACGGTCAACAAAAATTAAATAGTCCTGTTTTTACTTTACTTTAGTACTTAAATAAAAGATGGTTACAAGGCTTTTTGTGAAGACATGTCATTATTAATAATTTAAATTAGATGCGAAACCGCATCAAAGGATGCTGCAGCTACTACAGAATATCCTTCTACACTTGCCAAGAAAAAAACTAAAGACGGAGAATTGACGTCGATCAAATGTTGAACACTGACGAAACCGGCCTTTTCTGGAAGAAAATGCCAACCAGAACATTTGTGCCTAGAACGGAAAAGGCTAGGAGTTTCAAATTGGCGATCGCATTACGTTTTGGCTTTGTAGCAATGTCTCAGGAGATCGTATTTTAAAACCTCTCATAGTTAATCGATCACTCCGACTACGAGCATTAACACGTCTCAATGTACAGGAACTTACCGTTCATTAGATAACAAATAAGAAAGCCTGGATTACGAAGTCATTTATTCAATGAGTGTTTCGAAAAATGTTTTGACAAACAAATTTGAAGGAAAAAGATGTGCCTTTTAAAGATCTGCGGAATTGACCGCCAATGCCACAGGCCACATGTTTTTGTAATAGTCATCTTCTTGCCACCTAATACAACTTCTTTTCTGCAGCCACACCAGGGAATAATTACAACTTTTAGAGTATATTATGTAAGACGATCATTTAGGTATATTTTAAATAAAACGGACTTTATAAAACACGCAGTTTTGTCCGTGTCTGAAATAAGGCTATCTACTTGAATGCTCGATGGAAGAACGTTTGGGCCGATTGTGTTAAAACTGTACACATTGCTCCATCAAATGTGGCCGATGAAGTATACCGAAATAATCAGTCTCGCACAAGCAGGTGGCAGTAAGGGATTTTGCAAACTCACTATATTGATGATATAAATGAAGTAGTTGCCAACAGAGTGCTTAATAAAGAGGAGTTGCTAGAAATGCGCAAGAAACGATCAACGTAACGACAGCAGCGACGAGGATGAACCAATAGCTTTATCTACCAGTCTTTTTATTGAAGGTCTCCAGTTGGTAACTAAATAAGAAATCCTTTATTGCTGAATGATCCAATGATGAAAGATCCACAAAATCTAAATCTGATTTGAATTCTTGTATGGTGCACTACAAAGTACTTTATAAAGAACTATTGAAAACCGGTAAACAGCGAAATATTACAGAACGTGGTTGTGTCTGAAAATTTCTCAGATTTATGAGAAAGTAAGTTGCCACAGAAGACAAATGATACTGTTCAAACCATTTCCGATGAAATTTTTCGTGTTATTTTCAAGTCTATGCTTCAATATAAGAAACCAACCCACACAAATGTATATAAAAAAAAAATATTACATATTGTAATGTTCTCCGGATTTTAACAAATCTTAGTTAAATCGGAATTATTTTTGAAAAAAACATTATAATTTGACAATATATAAATTATATAATAAATTAAATATTTGTTTTTGATAACAAATTATTTTACTATGTACTATCATAGTCATAGCGTTCACTTTTTTACACAAACCATGAATGGTAAAAAAAAAAATATTAACGGGGATTAGAAAACTGGTAATTGGTAATTATAGAAGAAGAAAAAATCGAACTGAGGTACGTTGTATAACGGCAGTTTGCTCTTGTAGTTCTTCTATTATTAGAACCTATAACATATCCTTAACCTGTAGAATTAGAGAACCTCGTAGGATCAGGATACCTAGTCAGTTCAGTCACCGAATCTTGTCTCAAGTTGATACAATTCATGGGCGATTAAGTGATAAACGAATGCAGGAGTAGTAGTGCATGTACTCGAGTCATTCTGTTACTGCGTCATCAAAGGAATGTATCAACTATGGACTTGGACATACTTAATTGCTTGTAGTATGTTATAGGATACCAGCATAACAGCTGCCCTACGTTGTAAAATATCATATCATATCATATCATTATTAATACTGCATCCAGTGCGTGGTATTTAATAATTATTATTATTAATTTTAATTTTTTATTATTTTTGATCTTTCTTTTAGATTTTATTAAAAGTAGGTATTAACGGAATTTAAAGAAGATAACTTCGCAGATGTGGGCGCAATTAAATAACAATTTTTAATTTTCAAATGATCGTGTAGTTTTTCAGTTACATTATTAATAATTATTTCGTAATTAGAATTGTGTCATTGTGTTACTAACTATCGACTACTTAGATGTCTGTAACCGGGTCGAGTCTATCCTTACTAACATAACCTTTCCTATCCCTCGATTTTGTTATGTGTAATAAAGGTGGGACCCGGCCATATCTGGGATTACTTGTCTAATGACTTTTCCGTACATCTCAATCAAATCAAAATCAATTATACCATACTTAATAAACACATTTTTATTAATCACTTGTTTTTTGTTTCGCAAAATTATTTTGAATATTTTCAAAAAGTTTAAAAAATCACTCGATCGATTTCGACTTATTAGGTCATCATCAGGAGTAGCTACTGATTTGTATAAATAAAAATTTTGTTATATAGTAGAAAAAAGCAAAAAATAAATAAAAGAAGGAGTTGTAGCGGCTCAAAATAGCGGCTCCCTCGGTGGGCGCGATCGCCTTTGCGGGGGCAACTGGCCCAAAATATTTTACCTTATATGAATATAATACATATAGGTTGCGGTTTCCATTGAAAAAAAAACGTTAATGGATTTACCGGGTATCGAACTCCTGATACCGTGAGTACTAAACACGTACACCGCGCACTAATTTGTAGCACTACACAGTACACACGATTTAACGTTAGCGTAATAACTGTAACTGTTTTGTGTTTTATTTTTCTATTTTTATTTTTCACACTTGGCGTTTCTGTGCGCCTGTTATTTTTTTTTTAGTTAGCGTATTTAATTTTTTTTGTTGTACGTGTTATGTTGCACTATTTATGTATGTTTTTATAGTTTATATTTAAAATAGTAAATTAATTAATTGCACTTTATCAACATACTTTAGAAAAAAATGTGCTCTCGCGCGGAATTAAGTAACGGTTGCTGTTTTGACTGTTATTCTCGCGCGTCGGGGTCACCAGTTATAGCGGTGTTACCGGGTTTATAATTATTATGTTAATAACACTCACTATATTTTTGATTATAATTAACTATTTATTTATTATAAAATGATTGTTTATAAAATATTATTATAATCTTAGTTCACAAAACACAAAATGGTGTGAACGATTGTTCGCGGCTTTCACTTTATATTATATATGTAAGAGACTGTGTCTCAGGAACTTCTAAAACGCGACTTGTCGTTTTCGTTTCTCATTCCGTGTAATGAACTTGAAATCTCGATATTTATCGATAATCGATAAATATCGAGATTCGCGAATGTAGGAGGCGAAATAACTCTATTCAGGTTGTCCGCGTCCGAATATTTTTTTTAGTCTATAATTAAATAGACAAGTTTAGAAAATAAATATTTCTGCTACGCAGGTTTAGTAAAGTGAAGTGAAAAATAAAATAAATAAAATGCCACCGAAACAACAAAAAGCCGTTTCATCATCGGAAGATGAGAACGACAGCCATGCTGGCACATAAACATCGCGGGCAACGACCAAAATATACAAGATGCCACCTAAAATACCTCCCTTCTGGAACGAGCAACCGGCAGCTTGGTTCATCCTCGTCGAACATCAGTTCGGTATCCACCGCATTGTCGACGACGATGAACAATTCGCATACACTCTTGGCGCGATACCACAAGAGACGGTACAATTCATCACGGACATTTTCAGGAACCCGCAGCCAGGCACGAAATATCATCGACTGAAATCCGCGTTAACCAACCGATACTCTGTCAGCGAGGAACAACGACTTGACGAGTTGCTCTCAGGCTTCCAACAAATGGGAGACCTTAAACCGTCCCACTTCTATCGCCTGCTTGAACAAAAAGCAGGTGATTCTAAATTAGTAAAACACGATTTACTCAAAAATCTCTGGCTAAAACGTTTGCCAGACGACTTACGAGCGATAATGGCGCGGGATATAAAGAACGACATCGAGGAAATCCTACCGGTCGCCGACAATATCTGGATTTACGCTCAATCCAGAGCACCCAAACCAATTGCTGCTGTCAACCAGCCATCCACGAGCAAGGCAACTGCTGACGGTGAATCAGCCCTTGCTTCAATGCAAAGACAACTTGACAAGACGCAACAACAATTGGCAGATCTACAGCGAACACTGGCTAACATGAACATTGGTTCACGTGGAAGATCGCCAAACAACAGACGGAATTTCAATTACCGACACAGGTCTACCTAGGTCGAGATCGTCATCTCGATCCGGACTCTGCTACTTCCACCGTCGTTTCGGCTCACGCGCACGCAACTGTAATCAGCCGTGCAGTTTCCGACCGGTAGCTCATGGAGAAGCTACTTCAAAACATTTCAAACCTTCGGAAAACCGCTAAATTCTGCTGTCTCTACGGCAAACAGTGGGATTGGTTCATCTCGCCGTCTTTTCATCAAGGATCACGAAAACCACTTATAATTTCTGATCGATTCGGGGGCTGAAGTATCTGTGATACCCGTCAACAAGTTTCCCCGACATGCTAAAGACACCGTTTTGATTCTTACCGCAGCAAACGGATCCCCAATTTCCACTTACGGTACCAAACTGTTGAAGGTTAATCTCGGTCTCAGGCGTACGTTCACACATCCCACATCTCCTAGAGGAACAAAAATTAAGCAATAAAAATTAATCTACGGATCGCGCAGGTAGGCGATGAGTCAACGGTTGAGTAACAAAATTCAAGGTATATTATTGCGTACGTGAGAATAGAAAAGGGCGGGGTCTGTAATTGGTGAGAACCGGATTTCTTTCTGTTCGTTAAGGATATTTTGGTTAAGAAATATTGATTTTCGAATTTCGTAAGATTCAAAGGTATCTAAACGTCTGCCTTTGGGTTGTATATGTAATATGTCTAAATGGTTCAAGCTGGCTGTGTGATTTTCTGAAGTTAAATGGTTACGGAAAGTTGATTGATTGCAACCAGATAAATGTTCTTTAGCTCTAACTCTAAAATTGCACCCAGTCTGACCAATATAGGAGAAACTACAATCATTGCAATTGATCCTATAAACACTAGACTTGGAAAGGCGATCAACTCTAGGTTTATTGTTAAAAATCATTTTCTTTATTGTATTATTATTATAAAAAGCAAAACCAATATTGGTATAATTGGACACGATGTTGCTAATCCGTTGGCTCGTTTTTCCTATATACTCTATATAGAGTTATAGGAAAAACGATCCAATAATAATATAAGTGTGTTTCGCCAAGTGCCTACGGCAAATAGCGTAAAAAGTATTATACCATAATTAATTCTCGCATAAATTAGAGCCCCAATCAAACTCATCTTTCGTAATGAAGTTACTCCAGCAGTCCGAATTGCGATATCCGCTTTAGATTTAAATGTTGCCGTTTAGAAATACGAGTAATTTTAGTTACTCAGGTATCGTTCGATTGTAAAAACAACAAAATAAAGTCTAACGTTAAAGCCATGTCAAAGAGTGATGAATTGTCACGATATAAATATTCATCCAGCATCCCTTCGAAAGTTCAACATATAATCAATTTTCTAATACAAGTACTTTTCGGTTAAAAGTTTTTTATGATTTATCGGAAAACGTATATGGAATAAATTTCAAACCAGGTTTAATTCAATGATGAACCAAAAAATTGTAAAATTAATTTTATGTTATGTCATAACTTTCCGATCAAAACACCCTTTCTTCATAGAATATACGCGTTTGGGTACCAATATTGAAAGCTCGTTGAATTTTGTTAGTGTCGATCGATTAATGCTTCATTAACAGTTAACTCCAAGTTATCGACAAATTTTGTGGGTTTGGTCAAAAGTTTGTCGTGATCAAAATCAATCAAAATCAATTTAGGGCCTTTCTTATTAATATGTTCTTCTCCTCTTTTTATAGAGCCAGCAGACAGACAAATGCTCAATGCTCGAGCATAATTAACTGAGCTAACTCTCCATATTAAAATTTTGGTGGGAGCCTAAATTATAATCGGTTATAACCGATTATAATTCAACTCCCACCTAAATTTCACATTATTAAAGCCTGAAAAGTTCCCGGTCTGACACATTGATAGTGCCACAAATTTAAAACCCATATGATTTTTAAATTCTGCCAACCAGATTGTGATTGCAATGGTTTATGATTTTCGGAAAGGGAGTCTTTCGGCGAAGCTATTATTTGTAATTTTAATTTTCAATTTTTTACTGCTCTTTTATTTTTTAAATAATTTTTTATTTTGTGTATTTTTTAGTTTAAACAATTTTTTAATAATTTTAAGAAAATTGCTGATTAGGGAATTTAAAAGAAAATCACGATTTGAATGGAACTACACCATTTTTCAACCGATTTGATTAAAACTCTGCTTAATTTATACAACCGGACTTCCAGCACCAGCATCAATTACAAATATCTGGCAATCGGATTTCGTGCTGCATTATGTTCCACCATGTTCCGTCATGTTGCATCATATTCCGGCATATTATATTCACGGTCTAAGTATACTTTCGTGTATGCGCCACACGATCTATGTATAGGTTTTGCACTTCAAATTCACGATTTTGCAAATCATATTCAATTTTTTTTATTTCAATCTCAACTTTTTACAAGTCAACATCAATTTTTTACAATTCAATCTCAATTTTTTATACTTCATTGTCAATTTTTTGCAAAGCAAATTCGTGTTTTTACAAACTAATTTGCAGAGCAAATTTAAGTTTTAATATTTCAAATTCGTAAATTTTTTGCAACTTTTTGCAAAACAAATTAAGTGCACCCAATTCTTAACCGATTATGATGGGATTGGGTATGTTGGATAGAAATGGGATTCTTAAAGAATTTTTGGAAGAAATTCTGGAATATGGCCATCTGGCACGGAACTCGTTCAATCCTTAACCGATTTTGATGGGATTGGGTATGCTGGATGGAAATGGGATTATTGAATGATTTTTGGAAGAAATTCTGGAATATGGCCACCTGGGATGGAACTCGATCAATCCTTAACCGATTATGATGGGATTGGGTATGTTGGATGGAAATGCCGGGATTATTAAATGATTTTTGGAAGAAATTCTGGAATATGGCCACTTGGCACGGAACTCGATCAATTCTTAACCGATTATGATGGGATTGGGTATGCTGGATGAAAATGGGATTGTTAAATGATTTTTGGAAGAAATTCTGGAATATGGCCCCCTGGCACCGAACTCGCCAGGTTAAATGATTTCTGGAAGAAATTCTAGAATATGGTTACCTGGGACGGAACTCGATTAATTCTTAATGGATTATGATGGGATTGGGTATGCTGGATGGAAATGAGATTTTTAACCCTGTAATGCATATACCCGCCTAAAGGCGGACTTTACATTTTCAAGAATTGCGCAAACGCATCTAATTTTTTCTTTATATTTTAAATTTGTTATTCTCTTTTATACTTCTCTCATCACAATAGTTTAGTGTTTGTTGTTGTAATATGTACATTCGGACCAAAAATAACAGTTAAATTCATCGTTTTGATTGAAAGTGAAGTTTTATTGTTTTATGCTAGTTCGCATATTTTAATTAATTATAAAACATATTGTTACGGTGACCCCTAGAATAGAATAGAATAAGTTAATTTCATTAATTGTTCAATTACATTTATAATTTATACTCAACATTTAGGCGTATTTCTATACTAACATATTTGCTGCGCATTTAGGATTATTCTAGAAACAAATATTTTGGTATATAAAGGCGCGCGTTGACGTGGAATGTTGAGTATTATTTTAAACGTGATACAGTGAAGGTTAAATAGAAAGATTATTAAAGTGATTATTAAAGTGATTATTAAAGCGATTATTAAAGTGATAATTAAAAAGTGTGTTATAATTATAATAATTAATTGTGAATTTTGTGTTGTATAATAAATTGTGTTGTGTAAATAAAATTGTGTGAGTTAAAACTGAAGCAGTTGTATTTATTCACAATCCAGTGATTCGAACCTTGATTGACAAGGCAAAATCGTAACAATTGGTGACAGCGGTGGGATTGTGAATAATAAGAAAAATGATTCTCTACGAATTAAAGCTTGCGCAATTAAAGGAGCAACTGAAGCAGCGAGGTTTGGCTAGTGAAGGCACAAAAGCTAGTTTGGTGGAGCGACTACGTGAGGCCATGGAGAAGGACGGTTTAAATCCAGATGTGTATGATTTCGAGGAGGACAACACGGATGAGATCAGTATGGATAAGAAAGAAAAGGACGTACAAACGGTGGTCGAAACAACACAAAACCCATCTGGAAGTTTTGATTTATCGCAGTTGATGGCAGCTATGAATCAAATGATGGGACAACAGTTGGGTGGAATTAAACAATCGATGGAGCAACAAGGGGCGGACATTAAACATCAAATGAAACAACAGATGTTACAAGTGGAGCAACAAGGGGCGGACATTAAACAATCGAACCACGAAATAAAACAGCAGATGTTACAAATAGAAGATGGCCAAAAGAAAATGGACGAGAGGTTTCTGGAGTTATCTTCTACACTACACGGTAAAGTGGAAAAAGTGCAAACAGAAGTACAAGAAATACACGCAGAAATTCAAAATGTCAAAGGGACGGTTCAACAAAAATTTGAATCGGTTAAACAAGATTTTCAAACGGAAGTTAAACGTCTCGAGAAGGAGCTCCAAGATGTCAAGGCGAATGGAACGACACAGCAAGTGATTCAGACGGTTAATGCAGTTAAGATAAAACCACCAACATTTGATGGAACAACATCCTTCAGTATTTTTAAGTTCCAATTCGAAACGGCCATTAAGCAAAATCAGTGGACTGAAGAACAATGTGTTGCAGCGTTAATTGTGGCTCTTAAAGGCGAAGCGGCGGAAACACTACAAATCATTCCCGAGCAGGAACGGAACGTTTACATGGGAATTATGAAAGCGTTAGATCGAAAATACGGAAGTGACCACAAACGAGAAATCTATCGCATGGAATTGAAGGGTCGATACCAAAGAGCAGGAGAATCGCTACAGGAATTTTCATCGGCAATTGAGCGGCTCGCGCATTTAGTACATTCAAATATGTCGGCCGATTACATGGAGCGAATTAAAATGGATGCATTCATTGACGGTATTCGAGATCCTGAGACGCGCAGAGCGGTGATGTTGTCACCTAAGGCAACTTTCACGGAAACCATCGCTTGTGCGTTAACAAACGAAACTGCGCAAACCATCGTTAAACCAGCAATGGAAATTCGCCGAATGGAGATTGATTCCAGAATGGACACCGAGCGGGCTACACCAAGGTTCAGATATGGAAGTAGCAGGATTAAATGCTGGGTATGTAATAGAATGGGTCACATCTCACGGGACTGTTGGGAGATTAAGAAGAAACGAGCAAGGTCGCCATCTCCTATCAAGCGTAGACCAAACGAACAGCAGAGAGAGGCCAGAAAGGAGGGTCGGACGACATTGGAGTCGTTAAAAAGAGAGAGCTTGAAGGAGCAAACGCTGACTCCCACAATCGATTGCCCCATAACATCCATCCAAGTTTCGAGATTAAAAGGAAGCGGTAAGAGCTTGACAAAAGAAGCCGATATTGAACATCGGAAGGGAAGTGCACATAAAAATGCCGACGCGTTATTAAGAAGACCATGTCCCGCGGAATGCAAGAATTGTGGGCACGTGGAGGTCAAGGAAAACATCGTCGATATTCGGCTCATGCAAGCGCTACCTGACGAGCAATGGACTGATGAAATGATCAAGAAGGAGCAATTACGGGATGCTGACCTGTCATTCATCATGAAACATAAGGAAAAGGAACACCGTCCCACATGGAGTGAGATAGCTGACAAAACTCCCATTGTAAAAGCATATTGGGCTCAATGGGATAGCCTCCACGTAGAAAATGGATGTTTAAAACGAAAGTGGGAAAGCACGGATGGTAAAGTAAAACAATTGTTGGTAGTGGTGCCAAAGGATCGGATAGCGGAAATCCTGAAGGAGTATCATGGAGGAGCAAGTGGAGGTCACCTAGGGATTAATAAAACATTAGCCAAAATTCGACAACGTTTCTACTGGTCCGGATGTAGACAGTCAGTAGTAGAATGGTGTCGAAGATGTGACCAATGTGCTGCAGTAAAGGGACCAGCACGAAAAAGCCGTGGAACCATGAAACAATATAATGTCGGGGCACCATTTGAGAGAATTGCAATGGACGTGGCGGGGCCATTTCCGACCACCGAGAGCGGAAATAAATATGTGCTAGTAATAATGGATTATTTTAGCAAATGGCCGGAGGTGTACCCCATACCCAATCAGGAGACAACAACAATAGCTGATGCAGTGGTTAACAATTGGATTAGCAGATTTGGTGTACCTATAGAAATTCACACGGATCAAGGAAGGAATTTCGAATCGGTGGTATTTCAGGAGATATGTCAGATGCTTGGAATCAATAAAACAAGAACGACGCCTTTACACCCACAATCGGACGGTATGGTGGAAAGATTCAATGGTACATTGGAGGAATATCTAGCAAAAGCTGTGGAAAGGAACCAACGCAACTGGGATCGACATATACCAATGTTCCTGATGGCCTACCGATCAGCGGTACATGACACAACAGGAGTGACACCAGCTAAAACCATATTTGGGAACAATCTGCGATTACCAGGAGATTTAAAATTTGGGGCTGTTCCATCAGCAGCTCTATGCGGACAGGATTACGTCGACCGGATGAAAGAGGAACTCAATGAAATACATCAATTTGTACGGGAGAAAATTCGAATATCAAGTGATCGAATGAAAGCTCGATATGACATACGAGCAAATAATCAAGGCTTCGAGGAAGGGCAACTGGTATGGCTTCACAACCCGCAACGGCAGAAGGGATTATCACCGAAGTTGCAACCCACATGGGAAGGCCCTTACACTGTCATTCAAAGATTGAACGACGTGGTTTATCGCATACCGAAAGGACGGAAAGGTAAACCAAAGGTGGTGCATTTGGAGCGTTTGGCGCTCTACAGAGGAGGTGATCTGGATCCTGTTCGGGACGAACAGGCTTAGGTGGGGGGTAGTGTTACGGTGACCCCTAGAATAGAATAGAATAAGTTAATTTCATTAATTGTTCAATTACATTTATAATTTATACTCAACATTTAGGCGTATTTCTATACTAACATATTTGCTGCGCATTTAGGATTATTCTAGAAACAAATATTTTGGTATATAAAGGCGCGCGTTGACGTGGAATGTTGAGTATTATTTTAAACGTGATACAGTGAAGGTTAAATAGAAAGATTATTAAAGTGATTATTAAAGTGATTATTAAAGCGATTATTAAAGTGATAATTAAAAAGTGTGTTATAATTATAATAATTAATTGTGAATTTTGTGTTGTATAATAAATTGTGTTGTGTAAATAAAATTGTGTGAGTTAAAACTGAAGCAGTTGTATTTATTCACAATCCAGTGATTCGAACCTTGATTGACAAGGCAAAATCGTAACAATATTTTCTGCAATTTCATAAGACTAAAAAAATTATTGGTAGGTAGTTTTGTCTTTATTATCTCCGTTTTTGGTGTTGATATAATAAAAATTATTATGGGGCACCGTAGCGATTGCATTTTGTAATACCTGCCTATAGGCGGACTTTTGCATTACAACAAAATAAAAAAAACATTTTGTCAACTATTCTGAAGAAATGTTTACTGAAATTTCGCGTAAAAAATTAAATATATTGTGTTGCCTGTTTATAAATATGTGTGTAAACATAACTCCTCGCTATGTTTCATTCAATACATCTGTATTTTATTTAGATATGGCCTCTCGACAAGTGTACAATGTTTCTGAAATGACTGATGCGGAAATCGAAGAACTTATGAATTCAATACAATCCGATGTAGAAGCAAGTGACGATGAGGATGACTGTAATTTGAACGATGATCAAATTTCGTCAATACATACTGTGGTTACTGAAGATGATGTAATTGAAAATTCATTAACCGATGTGGTAACCGGAGAAATTACTGAGGTCACTATAGGTACATTGAGAGATGCCCACGAACAATCTGAGAATGAGCCATCAACACTTGCTCAAAGTAAACATACAAGTCGAACCAGTAAAACATATAGTCGGAGAAAGCGTATCCGATCACCAGAATTGGTAGAAGATCCAAACGGATCAATTATTTCCACAGCATCTAAATTTTCTGGAGATGTACTGAAAATAAAAAATGGCAGTCGTGAATTCCAATCTATAATTTGGAAAAAACGAAACTTAACGTTGCATTTTAACGATATAGTATTTCGAGGCGATAAATCTGTATGCCTGCCAAAAGAATATGGGGACAAAATTTAAAGTCGACTCTAACGACATGCGGAAAATTATAGGGGTCTTAGTCTTTATGTCTGTGTATCGCTACCCCAATACAAGGTCATTCTGGGGAAGACACTCATTTGAAGCGATCCGACAAGTGATGCCTGTACTTAGGTTTGAAGAAATTCGTCGATATCTTCACTTCAAAGATAATACTCTTGCAGTCGATAAAGATCATCCAGATTTTGATAGGTTGTTTAAGGTTCGACCACTCACAGTACACTTTAACGAAATTTTTTGTTCAGTGCCAATGCTACCTAGGCTTTGCGTAGATGAGCAAATGTGCACAATATGGTAGGAACTGTGTTGCGTCAATATATGCCAAACAAGCCACACAAATGGGGTTTTAAACTGTTTTCGCTTTGCGATTCCAGTGGCTTCTCGTACGCATAGAAATTTATTGCGGTGCTGGGGATAATAAAATTCCTGAAGACGCACCTGATCTTGGGACATCGTCGAACATAGTTGTTAGCCTTTCAAAAAATATACCGAATTTCGTTAACCATATACTATATTTCGATAATTTTTACACGTCCATGGGCCTGTTAACATACCTACGTATCAGAGGAATATTTAGCTTGGGAACTGTCCGTCCAAATCGTGTGCCAAATTGTAAGCTGTCGAGTGATGCGGTCTTAAGTGGGGAAAAAGTTGAACGTGGATACTCTGAGGAGTATGTGGGCAATGCTTATGGAGTCGACATCTCGTCAGTTTTATGGAAAGATACAAAAACAGTACTGCTTCTGTCGACCTATGTTGGCACGAAACCATTTGTTTCCAGCAAAGACACCTTGCAACCACAGAAAGCTGCCACATGGGATAAAAAAGTAAGAAAGCAGTATGAAATCGATTGTCCATACATAATAAAAGAGTAGAACCGGCATATGGGGGGTGTCGATCTAATGGATGGATTATTAGGCCGTAATCATATACGGATGAAAACTCAAAAATGGTTAAACCGTATATTTTATCATCTTATTGACGTAGTAGTTGTGAACCAGCCAAGAGAGCATATCTCCCTACTGTAGATGGCCGTTACGATCGAGTAGGTCATTGGTGCATTTTTCGTGACCGATCAGGTAAACGGCAATGCAAGTTTCCAAAATGTAATTCAGAAACACAAGCATTTTGCGTGAAATGCATATTAGTTTATGTAACTCACCGAATAAAACATGTTTTTATGAGTTCCACAATAACTAAATAAAAATATGATAAATCACAATTTGAATAACTAATCGCCCTATATTTGTTTTGCAATGAATTTTGTTCCTATATTTATTTTGCAATGTCTTGTGAATAAATGATATTAATTTGAAAATTTTGTTTTGTTTCGTCGTACTGCATTACCCCGCCTAAAGGCGGACTTTGAATTTTCACATGTGGCTGAATGGATTGGCCTCAAAAATAATTTTTGACTTTTAATTTGTCCTATTCAACACAATTTCAACATAGTATGAATTTACCAGCTCGTAAAAAAATTCATGCATTAGAGGGTTAAATGATTTTTATAGGAAATTCTGGAATACGGCCACCTGAGACGGAACTCGATCAATTCTTAACGGGTTATGATGAATAATAGAGGACATTATGACGGATTCTTAAATGAATTTGGGAAAAAGTTTAACCCATTATGATGGAATTGGATATATTGGATTGAAATTGGATTTTAAAATATTATTGGAAGTAGTTTTGGAAAAGGCTACCTCAAACTCGGTTTTTAACCGATTATAATATAACTGCACTGAGAAAAATTTTGGTTTGTAAAAATTAAAAAAAGAAGTTTTTAATTTCTCAAAGTTATAAATATTTTTGAATTTCAAAAGTATTTTTTTGAAATTAAATGAAATTTTTGCAAACTAATAAAAAGCTTTTTTATTTTAAAAACATATTTTGTAAAATGATTTATAAAATACTTTTTAAATTTAAAAAGTTTATTTATTTAAACATAATAATTTATTTCAAAAGAAGTGCTTTAGCATTTAAAAACAATTTTTTTGATAATAATGACAACTTATGAAAATGTTTATATTTATTGTTTTGCCAGAAATCCCGTTGTTTTATTTTTCAATTCGTCTATATTTTATTTTTTATTTTAAAGTGTTTTCGGCTATTTATATAATTCGCAAAATCGATATGTTCTTGTGTTATACTAAAGGTATGGAGGTTTGATTTTCCGCAGTTTGGTCATTGCAACCTGATAAGTAGAGCAACTTTTTATAAGTACGAATCCAAACTACCAAAGCAACTTGAGAGATACTCATTATATTTTTTTAAGGGTCGTATGTATTTTTACACAATGGCCCTGGGGGTTAAAAATTGGGGAGGGGGAGTTCCGAGTTACATGTTAGTGATTACCTCTTAGTTTTTGCTGACTTGAACAGTCGCAAATATTGTGAATGTCATTGTAATAGTAAAATGTATTACTACGGATTACTTTGAAGTAATAAAATTGTGTGACATAATTGTTAAAAAATAATTAAAAATTAAAATAAATCTTTTAAAACTAACCAATAGTATTTTATTCTTAAAAAACAATCGCTTAAAATTTAAGAAAACTATTTGACAAAAGTAAGGAGAGTATTTTTGGAAATAAAAACCATTTTTTTTATTTTTATAAACAAATTTGGTGAAAAAATATATTTTAAAAATAAAAAGATTATCTTTTTGATTTTAAAAACGAGACTTTTCGCCTAAAAGATATATGTATATTTTTTTGATTTTATATGTATATTTTTTTATTTTTAATGGTTTTTTTTCTCAGTGTGGGCTTGTTTGATGAAAATTGGATTTTTAAATTAATTATGGAAGAAGTTTTGTAATATGGCCACCTTGAACGGATGTCAAGCAATTTAACCTATTAGATTGGCCGATTGGCCACATAGAATAATGATTCATAATTTCAAATTATCTGTTTAAATACTAATTCTTAGTTCTTAGTCCTATACCTCCTCAAAATTTATTTTTTTATTTCATATTAAAACATTATATAATAAAACAATAAATCCAAAATAATATACCTAAAAACTACCTGATCGTACGATCCTAAAATTATAATTTTTATTGGAGGTGTTCATTTAACAAGCCCATTTCCATCCAGCATACCCAATCCCATCAAAATCCGTTAAAAAATAAGCGAGTCCCGTGCCAGGTGGCCATATTCCAGAATTGCTTCCAAAAATCAATTAAGTATCCCATTTCCATCCAGCATACCGAATCCCATCATATTCGGTTAAGAATTGGGAGCACTTAATTTGTTTTGCAAAAAGTTGCAAAAAATTTACGAATTTGAAATATTAAAACTTAAATTTGCTCTGCAAATTAGTTTGTAAAAACACGAATTTGCTTTGCAAAAAATTGACAATGAAGTATAAAAAATTGAGATTGAATTGTAAAAAATTGATGTTGACTTGTAAAAAGTTGAGATTGAAATAAAAAAAATTGAATATGATTTGCAAAATTGTGAATTTGAAGTGCCAAATCGTGAATTTACAGTGCAAAACCTATATAATTTCGTTAATCGTTAATAGCGTTTTTTCGAAAATGCGAATTGTCATATACATTTTTTTAATAATGTTTTTACAGTTATTTATCGATCTCCTTTATTTAATAGCAATAATTACATTTTTGTACGAAGGTTCTAGGAAGTGATGGCTAAGCAATGTAGCTTAATGGCTTTTAATTAAGTGACGATTGAGATTATGGATTACTAGAAAGAGATTAGAGTGAGTATTATTTTTGGAGAATTTCGAAAAAGGCTGTTTTCGTAAGGAGAGGGGAGGGAGAGGGAGGGGAAGAGAAGTAGTGAAACACTTTCAGAAATATTTTTGAAGAATTTTATTACAATCCGTATTTACGTAATAAAATAAAGTATCGTAATTATGAAAAATGTTGACCACGACATTTTTGCAGATTTGCCATTCGCTATAGCACGAAAGCCAAAAAGGGGTTTAAAAAACCTGTGTGTGCGTGTTCTCTAAAGCCGCGACGGATTAACTGATCGGTGTGAAAATTCATACTAATTCTTTTACCTTAATTTTTAATATTCTAGTGATTTTTAGCCGAAATCGACCGCCCGGAAATGGCAGCGTCCGTAGGAGCTTTTTCGCATTTGCAAATAAATTGAAAAGTTTATCATTTACAAGTAGAAAGGTTATGAACTAAATGATTTTAAATCAAATTTGCAAAAATACCTCGGTCCAGATCAGTTTGTAAAAATTACGTTTTTTGCCGAAAAATAGTTTTTCAACAAAAATTTGAACCTTTACTGCCCAGACGTATAGATTGGCAAGGATTAAACCTTATACTTAAGCTTTTTCCACAACTTGTTTGTTTCCAGTGAATTTTGATCGAAATCGGTCTACTGGACGTGACAAATTCAATACGAGCTGTTTCTTTTTTTGCAAATATTTTGAAAATTATATCATTTACAAGTAAAATTATTGTTTAACAACAAAAATTTTGGACGACTTTTGATGAATAAATCATGTTTCTCCGTCCAGGCGGATTGACTATCGGATGCAATTTTCATACTACAGCTCTTTACTGAAATTCTGAGATCCATGTGGAATTTGGTGGTAATCTGTATACCGTAAGTGTCAGTTTCCGTAAAAAAAATTTAAATTTTTATAGTAAAGATAAGATTTTCATCAGTTGACCTTGTTGGTTTTCTGAAATGTATGCATGAAAAATAATATTTGATTGTATAAGACAGTTTTTATCAAAAATCCAATAGGTTCAATTTTTCGATTTAGTAAAGGAATGTGGTTTTTGGAGATCTATGTAAATTTCTCATAAAAGAAAGTTCAGTGTTGGCGATACGTTATACACCTCTTCATTTTTTCACTTTTTGCTGGCTCGGGGAAATTATATAAAAAACTCATGAGGAGATTTCGAGTTATGTGGTCCTCGGGGGATGGGCTTCTGGTTTCATGTTATTTTTCACTCGAACATTTTGATAAAAACTGTGGGGATGGATTTCGAGTGTCAGCAGCAGACAGCAATTGCAATGAAACATGATTCCAGATAATTCGTTTAGAGGTTCTCTCAACGGCCCAATCGTTATATTGCATCTTGTTTCACAAAAGAACTATACTAATTTCTTGGCTGGAACTCGATTTATGTGATGTAAATGGGAATCTAATATAAATTTTCGACATGCTTCTGAAAAATAGTTTGAAATGGACCCCATAATGGTATAAAACTCCTTCTGGATATGATAAAAGTAGGATTCTAAAACAAATTTGATATTTGATTCTGTATAATTTGTAAATTGTTTGAAATTAAGCAATGATTCATGATTGCGAAGAATAAACTGGCTGCGCTACTAATAGATCAAGGCTTCTAAAATTCTGTAGAAAACTAAACGTGAAAAAATTGATGGTGTGTCCATCTTAGTAGTGAACTAATAAAATCTGTATCCGCACCATGGACTAGATTAAGCAGGAGTCGCAAATTTATAAGCGTCCTAAACAAACCGTAATTTTCGCGACAGTTTTTCTTTAAATAAATTCGACCTTACCGCTTTACAGAGTTCGTGGATATATGGTGATGATGGTGACACACAATTATTATTTAGTGTCACTTATGGTTGCGCTATGGGTTTCCTTTATTTTAAATTGGCCTCTCAGATTGGTTCGCTCAGATTTAACGATTCACTGTGCTAGTTGAAAAATGAGACTAGCTGGGCACCCAAGGGGTAAACCTAATTCGACTATGCTGAATTCATTGGTGCTAGTCCCATTTCAAAGTTAGTCCCCATTTTTGAGATATCGCTTTCGACATATTTTGCCTCTGAGACAAATATTTGTCAAAATATACACTCATATTCACGTTGATAGCTCCTGAACCATTAAGATTTTCGTTATGCTTTTTTCAGCAAAGTTGTTCCGCAAGCCAAGACCAACAACTTTGCTGAACATATCAAGGCCGAAAAACGACATCTACAATCACATTTTTGTGTTATTTTATTTTTTGAAACGCAAAAAAATAAAATAACACAAAAATGTGATTGTAGATGTCGTTTTTCGGTCTTGATATGTTCAGCAAAGTTGTTGGTCTTGGCTTGCGCAACAACTTTGCTGAAGAAAGCATAACGAAAATCTTAATGGTTCAATAGCTATCAACGTGAATATGATTGTATATTTTGACAAATATTTGTCTCGACGAAAAACATGTTTTTTATCATTTTTTGTCCATTTATTGAATTTAAATTGATCGAATAAACACCTCATCGACAAATATAGATACAATAGAAACTATTTAACAGAAAATTAGATTGATTCAGTGGCGCTCCTTCAAAAGTTAACTCAATTTTAGAATCAAAAAAAAATCTATTTTGCTTGCCAAATCCCGATTTTTATTTTCTTTTTCTTTTTTCTGTTTTTTTGTTTCTAGAATTTTTGGAATTGGGCCTGCTCAATTGAATTTGACCATTTCACAATCAATAATTGTAAAATTTAATTTTCAAAATTGGAATTATATAAATACGTTCTTTTAATAAAATATATTTTTGGTCGTCCTGAAAAGAACGTTTGGGTTTTTGACGTCATTAATAGATTCTATATAATCCGCTCCTACGTGCGGCACGCAGTGCGACATGTTTGCTGATCCCGGCTTCTACGTCCCCCGAAGTTCAAATCTAAAGCCCCTCGGAGGGCTAAGCGGGGGGGAGCGCAGCGACCTCCCGCGTGCCCGTGAGAGTTATCGAAGCCGTTAGCCTCTACAATTATTGCATTTCAAAATGTTGTGCATTCCAAAACCTTGTCGAATGATTGACAATAATGTGTGTTAATAATACATAATTAACAAAAACTAACTAATACAACTATAGCAAAAAAATAATCTCGTAAACAAACAAAAAACACCACCATAAAAAAGAAGAGAAACAAAATTTCCTTTACTTCATAAACAAACTCAAAAAAAAATACGAAAACAATGTAACGTGTGCTAATGATAATAAAACGAAGTTTGGCAAGCAAAATAGATTTTTTGTTTTGTTTTTGAAATTGAGTTAACTTTTGAAGGAGCGCCGATTCAGTTGATTTTATTGTGATTTTTCTCAATTTTTTCCTAAATAATTTACATTTTTCTTAACTTTTAATTTTAATTTTCTGATTTGTTCGTGTCGTCTTCGGGTTCTTCTTCCTCTTGCAAATTCCAACAAATGTCACCCAAGAGTGCATCTAGCTTTTTACCGCTGTACCAATGTTCGAGCCTTGCCGTCACTTGGTGAAAACGCTCGCCGTGCTCATCGGATTCGGCTGGTGATTGTTCGGCGAACTTTTCCACATGACAATGCAAAAAATGTATTTTCAGTGACATTCTAACGTTTATATTATGAAAAGCTGTCAGCATATTTTCAATATATCTGCGCCAATCATCGGCTCGGTTAATTCCGAGAACATTCTTAATAACTTCTTTTACACATTTCCATGCCACAACCTCTCGTTCACTAAGAGCATTTTCAAATGCATCATCTTTCATCAGACGACGAATATCTGGTCCATTAAGTATTCCTGTAATAAAAAACAAGATGTGAGATGAAATTTCATTTGATCAAAACTTAGATTCGGGTAGATTTAAACACCAACCTTCTTTTATTTTCATTCCCTTAACTGTGGAAAAATGTGACGCAATTCGACGAACGCATTTCCATCTGGATTCAGCGCTTTTATAAAATTTTTAACTATTCCAAGCTTGATATGAAGTGGTGGTAGCAATATTTTTTTAATTGGTACAAGTGTAGCCTCAACGATGCTGTCGTATCGCAATCTAATGTTCTCACGTAAAGCCCAGTTCCGTTCGTTGTATTGGTCGCCTTTAAAACGAGTATCCCATAAGCACATAAAACACAAGTTTTTAGTGTAACCCAATTGCATGCCACTTAAAAGAGCTATCACTTTTAAATCTGCACAAACTTTCCATTGATGGTCATTGTATTTAATCAGATCGATGATTTTTGTCATTGATGCATAGATTTCCTTTGTGTTTGTGCTGAGTGCAATTGGAATGGAATTCTTTGAGTTGGTAACGTGAAGGAGAACTGCCTTCAAGCTGCTTTTAGAGGAATCGATGAACAATCGCCAATCTTCAGGATTATATGCATTGTGCATTGTGGATACCAAACCTCGGATATCAGTGCAAAAAGCGAGTGAACTATTCTCAATTGATTTGAAAAAATTCGTAAAATGACGATGACAACTTATTGCTCCGGTCGGCGATCGATCGTCGTACGAGAAAGACGCGTTTTTGTCTTTCTCTGTATAGAAAAATTAAAACTTAAATTTTATGTGATTTAAATAAATAAATAAATAAATAATATGTTATATATAAAAGTTATTAATTAAATTAAATAAAATATATAATATAAAGTGTTATTAAATAAATATTAGTGAATTAAAATTAAAATTAAATTAATGTGAAAATATGTCAATATACATATAAATAAAATAATTTGTGTGATGCAGTGACGCAGCAATGATGAACATCATAAGACAAGTTTTTTTTGTTTTTCATATTTTTTATTTATATTTTGTTTAATTTATATTTTTTATAAAAATCTATCTAAATTTTAATTTTATTAATATAAATATGTTTTACTATTTCCATTTGTAATATGTGTCGTAGTAATGTTGTGGTATGGTTTACGGTGTGTGTGTGTGTTTGTGTGTGTGTGCACAGCAACATTAGTTTTTATATCCCTTTTCCTGCCTGCCCACACAACTCTGTCGGTAAGGCAGGAAAACCATGTCAAAAATTTATTTTTGTATGTGTTTTGGACCAACCTACACATTTGTGCATAACTTTCAAACTTATTTTCGTTCTGAAAAAACACTATGACTAAACACACAATTGTGTTGGCTGTACTTCAAATCAAGCGACATTTTTAATTATTGTGGTAGAAAAAGGGATGTATATGTACATACATTCACGCAGTCAAATATAACGCAGTCTAGTTTAAAGACAAATAAGACAAAAAGGATGAAAATAAAAATACTCTTCAGTTGCTTATCATTCATTTTCCGTTCATTTTCATATGAATTTTTTTATGCTAATTTCTCTTCGCTCTTGAATAGTAAAATGAATTTTCAGAAATGTTATGCAGTAAAAAATGAATAGTGTCTAGTGAGCGAATAATGAGAAACTAAAAAGGTTGATCTTATTTTTTGTGTTAGCGTACGGGATCTACTGCTCTTTTGGTTTTACTTTTCTATTCTAATACGAAAGCGAAAATTCATTGTAGTACTGATTGGATAAAATGTATTGTTGCCTGTATTGAACGATCGAATAGATGATACATATCATTTCTTTCTACTTTATTCTTGATAAGTGAATAGTAAAACAAAATATTTTTTGTTCCTTTACATATTTCTTGTTGAGATCAGTTTTACAAATAATGCATTAAGTCCGTGGAAAGATTTGCTGACAGCAATTTTTTTACTGATAATACGCAAAAAAAAAACTTTAAAATTTCATAAGAGTGATAAAGAACAGAAATATTTTTTATTTTCATTTTATAGTAAAATTTTATGGTTTTACATTTTCGCATAACCTACAAATTTCTTAAAATTTTTAATTTGTACATTATTTCGTACAATTCGATTTTTGTTTTTTATATATTTTAATTTTAATATCCTATACCACTAAAAACCTCTAACGTTAACAAATTTCAACACAATAAAAACAAATCGACATCTGAGTATAAAAATGGCGGACGACTTATTTTGTATGAGTGTGACCAAAATTTCTTATCTTTGCATACATTTTTTGTACATATGTATGTGAAAAATACTGCCATAAAAAAAGTCCAATTTACATTTTTATGGCAGTATTATGCTAGTAAACTACCACCATCACAACTATTCTCTCAGTAAAATTTTACTGACAACATATTTTGTTTCGTACACAACCATTAAAATCTATATTTTTTTGCTCGCTTTTATTTTTACTGACAGCAGATTTTTCCCATGGAATAGGAACATGACACTGTTCGATCGGTGTAGAGTGAACAATACATTTTAACGAGCGACTTTTTTAAACCCTGATATAGGCGTATGTGTGGATTTGTGTGCATATGCATGTGTGTGTAGATTCATATGTATTTATACTTATATATATGTTTAGTTATATATACGCATGTGTATATTTATATAATATGATTGAATGTTTTTACCTTTTTATAATCATTTTAATATTTTAAAATATTAATATTTTAAATGTGTATGTATGTAAATGTATGTGTATATATGTATGTAAGTGTGTATGTGTATATATGTATATGTATGTTTTTTTTTTTTTTTTTTTTTTTTTTATGGGCGGAGGAGGGGAACCTTCGATAGGCCTCACGTGTGAACCCATATCTCAAAACACGTGATAGTGTCGGATTCTTACCGACTAAACCACCACCCCCGATAAACCATGCCGTTCGGCCCCGTGGAACTACCGTTAGGTATTACTTCGCGAGGCTGGCTCAGCTTTCGCTGCTCGGCTGGAATTAACTCCTCACTGAATTTCTGGTTCTTTCGAGGCATCTCAACTCTCCCATTATCCGTGAGACGCTTCCGCTTACGGCGTTCCACCCATCTTCAGATGCTAGCATAAACTCCAGTATATTTTCCGGCGTTAGTTGGACCCTACGTGCACATATAATGCTTCTTTCCTCAATGAATCGTGGACACTCGAATACTACGTGCTCTACATTTTCTGGTACTCCGATGCATAAAGGGCAATCTGATGACTCTTCGTGTTTGAATCTGAACAGGTATGATTTAAAGCAACCATGACCCGTCAGAAACTGTGTAAGATGGTAATCCACCTCGCCGTGTCGCCTGTTTAGCCACGTCTCGATGTAAGGGATCAGGCGATAGGTCCATCTACCATTCGTCGACTCACTCCATCTTCTCTGCCATACAGTTATAGTCTCCGCCCGTGCTAATCGGTGGTTCTCTGCTTTTGTTCCTTGACCACGACGCAGGTACGTGAATTGGCGCTCCTTGGCCAGAAGATCTATTGGGGGCATTCCCGCAAGAACACACGCAGCGTCTTCTGACACCGTCCGAAATGCGCATAATACTCTCAGGGCACTTAGCCTCTGGACTGAGGCTACTCTTTGCCTATAGGTATCCTTCTCCAACGAGTTGACCCAAATTGGTGCCCCATACATCATTATCGATGTAACGTCATTGGCGAGGAGAACTCTGCTGCTCATTCGCGCCCCTCTTGTATTAGGCATTATTCGTGCTAGTGCCGCATTAACTCTCCTTGCTCGCTCGCTTGAGGTAATGAGATGTGTCTTATATGACAATCTGGCATCGATCATTACCCCTAGGTACCTGATGGATGGTTGGCTAACCATTTGTTGGGTTCCAATCTCTAAGGTGACGCTCTCCGTTACTTTTCTGCTAGTAATAAGAACAGCTTCTGTTTTATGCTCTGCTAGTTCCAGCCCAGCCGACGTTAACTACTGGCGAATAAGTCTAACCGTCCTATTACAAATCTCCACAATTTCCTCTCTGTGTTTTGCGACAACTACAATCGCGATGTCGTCCGCGAATCCAATCACCCGTGCATCACTTGGTATGGGCAGTCGAAGAACACCATCGTACATCACATTCCATAGTGTAGGACCTAACACTGATCCTTGGGGAACTCCACCAGTCACCTCGTAAGTTTTCTTTCCCTCCTTAGTATCGTAAATTAAGATCCTCTCGCTAAAGTAGCTGGAAACTAGTCTCAGCAGGTACTTCGGTATCTTCATCCGTGTAAGTGCGTTAAATATGCAGCTCCAGTTTGCCGTGTTGAATGCGTTTTTCACGTCCAATGTGACTATGGCACAGTATTTTTTACTACCACCTCGCCACCGAGAGCCGGATATCGCCTGGTGCGCCGTATCTACAACTTCTTTAACCGCATCCACTGTTGAGCGCGCCTTTCGAAAGCCATACTGATGCTCTGCCAGGTTTCCTGCTCTAACTATAGCCTCTTGTAACCGGTCACATACAACTCTCTCTAGGATTTTGCCAGCCGTATCCAACAGACAGATTGGACGCCAGGAGGACGGCTCACCTGGTGGTTTGTCTCCTTTTGGCAACAATACCAGTCTCTGTTCCTTCCATTTACTAGGGAACACCCCCTCAACTAAGCATGCAGTATATATTTCCATGAATAAGTTTGGGTATGCTTTAACCGCCGACTTCAATGCAATATTCGGAATGTTATCCGGGCCAGGAGATTTATTGTTACCCACTCTGCCACATGCCTTCAGAACCTCCTCCTCAGTAACTGGTGGTACATCATCCTCCTCATTGCCTAGTACTTCTAATACACAATCGGGTTGCTGCGGGAACAGGTGACTTACTATGTCAGACAGCATTGCCGGACATGTGGGAACAGTGGTGTAATTGCTTCTCAATTTTTTCATCACCAGTCGGTAGGATCTACCCCAGGGATCGCGGTCGACCTCCTCGCACAGTTCGCGAAAGCACTTTCGTTTACTTAATTTAATGGCATGTTTGAGTTCTGATCGAGCTTTACAGTACTGTTGTCGAAGGGGAGAGTTTTCGACATATCTAGCACGCTGGTATCGCCTTCTTGCGTCCAGGCACCTTTTACGCAATTCCGATATCTCATCGTTCCACTAGAAGACCGGTTTTCTACGATTATCCACCATTCTTCTTGGCATTGCTGCATCACAGGCTCTTGTGACATGTCTCATAAGCTGGAAGGCTTTGTTATTTGCGGTACCGGATAGGATAAGGTCCTCCATCATGAGACGGAAGATGTTCTCATCGAACGCTGCTGACTTCCATCCTATTCTCTTCCTGTGTCTAACTATAGTCCTTTGGGGTCCAATATCCGCCAGTTCATACACAATAGCTTGATGGTCACTATGCGTATATAGATCACTCACTCTCCATGCTACTCCTCTCACAGCAAGACAATGGCTCATAAACGTTAGGTCAACAATTGAAGTGGCATTTCCTCTATAGAAAGTAGGTGTATTTCCTGTATTCATTAATACGACCGGTAATGATGCGAAGGCCTCTAACAATGCGGTACCTCTGCTATTGGTTTCTCTACTTCCCCACTCTACGGCCCATGCATTAAAATCCCCGGCTATGAGCACCGGGTTGTAGCTCCGTGCATCATCCGTTAATTGATCGAGGAATGTTTTAAAATCTTCAATCGATGCACTAGGAGGTGCGTAGCAACTATAAATATGAACGCCGTTCACTTTGGCTCTGACAAACCCGGGTAGAGTACTCACACCAATTTCCTGTAAGGGGTAGGTACCACAAACCCATACAGCAGCTCGATTCGATCTATCTGGCACCCAACACCGTCTATCGAAGTTCCTATATTGCTCACACACAATTACAATGTCCGCTTCCACTTCCTGTATGGATTGCTGCAGCAGGTCCTGAGCAGCCTCGCAGTGGTTAAGATTGACTTGGATAATTTTCATTTCCAACGTTCTTTTTGCAGCGCTTTCTGGTAAACCGGACATTTACCACTACCAGTTACGTGTTTGCTACAGCCTTTGGTCGCTTCGTCGCATAGCATGCATTTTGAGTCTTTTTGGCATGTCTTAGCAAAATGCCCTTCTTCACCACACCTCCTGCAGAGCTTTGATCTATCGGCTTCGCTTCTACAGTTCCAAGACCGATGCCCATAACCGTGGCATTTAAAGCACCTAGTCAGCTCTATTTTTTCCCGGATTCGACAGGAAACCCAGCCGATTCTAACCTTACCCACTTCTAGCACTTTCCCAACCATAGTGTTAGGGAGGCTAACAACCGCTGTCTGCGTTCCTCGGTAGGCCTTTATGAGTGACTTAACAATACAGACACCTTTCACCTCTTGAAACTGTGCTTCCAGAGCCTCTCTTACCTCTTCAGACGTGGTAACTTCGTCCATGTCTTTGATCACTAGTAACGTCTCCTGGGTCAGAGTTTTAACTGACGCATTGCCCCCGATTGCTCTCGCTAATTGTTCTCGAAATATTGCGGTCTTCGGCTGGTCTCCTATAGTTTGTAGCTCCAACAATAGGTCTCCACTATGGGTTTGACGAAAGTTTGATACCCTTTCCCCCAGAGTATTTAGCGTCGGGTCCACCTTAACTTTCCGCAGCCAATCGGCAAATGAAATTTTGTCACTCTTCTTTATTAGCAACGCATCCGGGCGAGCCCTTTTCCTTCGCGGACGTGATCGTCTTTTCCCCTTCACCTTCTGCCATTCTTGTTCTGAACCAACTGTCGCATCCTTCAATTGGTTTGAATTCGCGGTGTTTACATTTCCATTATCTGACATAGATTCTGTGGTCTTTTGCTTCTTAAGGGTCTCCGACATTCGAATGGCTTGCGGAGGACCTTGCGGAGCAGCCTTAGTATTCCTTCTCTTAGTTTGCATTTTTTCTTCACTCTTAGGTGGTGTGGACAACTTCCTCTTACTGGGCTGCACAAGTGATGTATCTTCGGTAGTCGACCCCTTACCGTCATTATTGACCGGCGAAGTTTGGCACTGCTTTTCCGAAACACTCATCTTCCCTATAGCTGAGCCATAAAGCGTGCTAATAGTGCTTATCATCTTTTTTATCTCGCTATGAACATTATTTCGCGGTCTTACGAACTCCACCAGTTCCTCAATTTTTTCCCCAAGCCTGGCTAGCCTTATTTCTTGGGTTTCCTCCTTGTAACTCCCCAAAGAAGGCGATGAAAAACATCTCTCCAATGTACCGGTCATCGCTCCCTTCTTAGGGGACCTCTGTATTAACGCACTCCTTCCGAAGACGTTACCGGGTATTTTTTCCCCATGCACGGGTGTAGTGCTTCCTCTCTCTTCGCTTGTAGACATATCTGTCACACCGGCCAAGTTGGCCACCGTTGTAACATTGCAGTTGCTGGATCTCGACCGCTGGGAGCCTGCTTGCTCACTCCCTTCGGCCGGTACTGGGTTTCCTACTCCCTGCACCGTAACTAAATTCTCCTCATGTGAACTCATATTGGATTCTTTTTCGAGGTGCCGCCCCTAGCATTTTATACTTTCTGCCAAGTAAGTACACAGCCGCCCCTCCTGGGATACAGACGCTGACCTGGAAGCCGCTCAATGTGAGACAGACGCTCCAGGATTTAAGTCACATAACTCTTACATGCATCATTTGCAAGTGACCTATGTGACCTCCCTCTGACTTCTGCCTCGGCCTAGCTTCCTAGAACCGAGTTACCACCGACACGAGCGTGGACGTAGTCAATCGGAGTAGGGATGGAGAGGCTACGTCTAGTAGTGAAAGAACCAGATATCATCGCATCATATCCCATTCGCCGGCGTATATGTATGTATGTATGTGTGTATGTATGTATGTGTGTATATATGTATATGTATGTATATGTGTATATGTGTGTGTATATATGTATGTATATGTGTATATATATATATATATATATATATATATATATATATATATATATATATATATATATATATATATATAAATATTCATGACTTTTTTGTAGATTGATTTAAAGGGATGAAATCTCATATGTGGTACGGCATGGCAAAGGGAAAATGGTTTTTAATTTTTTATTTCTATTTGTAATGACAATTAAATCTTTGATGTGATATCCTTCGGCCTTTTAATGTTGACTGTTTTTTTTTTAAATTGCTTACTGCTGGCACTATTTTATCTAAAAGAATTTCTGGCTCAATAATATTTCTTGAAACAGGTTCGTCTTTGCATGGGAATGATATATACGAATATCGATTGATTTGGATTCTAAATCCTAATCAACGACCTGCTCATGCACCAATTGTGAAAAAAGCCTTCCGCGTGGTTCTATCTTCCGTTCGTGTCATCACCTCACATAAATCATGATCGTTTTTGTTTGATTGAAACAGTATACTGCGGAAGATGCATAAAATCATTTTTGGGCTTAATTGGAATTCTAACAAATCGCAATTCTAGCAATTAGCATTAATTTGGGAGAGGCTTAGTTCGGCTGGGTCATCTGTCAACTGGTTGTTTTGACGTGAAAATGGAGGAATAGGAAAATTTCTTGGCCGATTATTTTCGGATTTGTTTGTTGAAAAATCCAGTACTTCACCCGGGATTTATGTTGAAATCCCGATTCAGCTCAACATATCAAATTCGAACATGATTAGTTAAGACATTGCTTAGCACGGCCGAACTCCAGAACTTCTCTAAAATCCATTTTTACATTCACATTTAATTCTGCTTACCTGATTTGACAATAATTGGTCGAGGTATGGCCAAGTTCCATTCAGAATTATCGAATTTTAGAATTTTATCAAAAAGACACATTAAAATCCCAATACAAGTTGATCCTAATTTATTAGAATCATAGCCCAGCTCTACAATCTGAACTGGAAAATTTCGGTTGGAAACGGCCTATTTCATTCATTATAGCTGAATCCGAAAATTTCGTCAAATTCGGCTTTGCACCCCGAATTTGATCATCATTTGTTTTGAGTTGGCTTAGTTCCATTGAACATGCTAGAGTGCCAATCCAATTCTGCGTACCATATTTAACAGTTATTGGTTGAGGAATAGTAAAGTTCCATTGAGCATGATATAAATATCCTGTGCATTATAATTATACTTGGTAATTAATCGAATATTCTCTACTTTGGTGAACAAAACTAATAAAATATTTGAAATTTTTGCGAATTAAATTAAAATTGTTTGAAATATCCTATCAGGTAGTTAATCTGGTATTGAATAACATTGATATTTTTCCGGGAACCATTGCCTTATAATACAAATTTTTTCTCAGGTTGCTGATTTAGAGAACCAATTGTTGAAGACCAATACCATCGTTATCCATTAAACCTATTAAACCTTTATCCTTCCTGAGTAGATTAGTATTGTGCTGTCTTTGTGTTACTAACTATCGGCTATACCTAGGTGTCTGTAACCGGGCCGATTCTGTCCCACTTAACTAACCTATCCAATCCTTCGGTTTTGTTATATGTAAAAAAGAGTGTACGGTGGGCCCGGCGTCACCCGGGAGCTCCTGTGTAAGAACTTGGTCGTGCATTCAGAATCAATCAATCAATCAATCAAAAATGACGATGACGATTTATTGCTCCATATATCCGAACATTTGGAGCCAAAATGTTCACTTGTTTTAAATCCTTTGACAAAAGAATGGCTTGCCGCTGAGATAGTTTCAGGCGTCGTACCATAATCTCCAAACGACTTTGCGAGATTTCAATGTGATTGCATGGCGCAGTGACATTTGATGGTTGATATATTGATGCAGATGTTTCTCCGGTTTCACCTGGTTCAAATGTTGTTGGTAAATAATCCTCGGTTGGGTTTGATCTTTCCGGAACAGGCATTTCATCTGAATGCGGCAGCGGTAGATGTGTATTTCTCGTTGCAGTGTATGTCAAAGAACCACTTTTGTTTCTGTTTGTACCGAGAATATAATTCATGCACCCATAACATTGAACTGCATCATGTCCTTGTTGATCGACCCATATCATCGGGACACCAAATGGCATTGCGGCTCCAGTGTTTTGCCATCTATGCAGATGGAAAATGCATGTTGTACAAACAAAAGACGGCGTCCAATTTACACCACTAATAACAGTTTGTGAAAAGTATAGTCGATATAAATCAGCGGTTTCATCACTTATTTTGTGGCGATTGCTCATAATTGGAAATTTTCCACACACATAACAAAAGCACTTGAGTTTATAACACCTATCCATATTATTTATTTCAGCAGATTCACAAGACGATTTTCACTTTATTTTTTGTATTCTTTTGTCACTTTATATATTTAGATGAATAACTTTTTATTTTTAATTTTATATTACAGTTTTTAGTTCTTACTTCTTGTGCCAATTTTTTAACTTTTTTAGAAATATCAATTTCGAAATTTCGAGAATAATCTCTTCTTCGGTTTATTTTCTGCTACTGTTACATAATCTATTTTGAAGCTCTTTATATACTGTAGCTAGGCGCTGCTGTTTGGTACCTGCTTTGTTTATAAGTTATGGAGGTCGTAAATTTTATTGGGGTTTTTTGTGTTGATTTTGTCGCGAAGTAAATTGTGGGTGTTGTTGTTTTTGTATATTTTCAGGGTGTGAATTTTGGCCGTAATTCGTATACGTGCAGAATACAAATGTCTCATGACTCATGAGTCAAATTGGGACCCCTGTCTCATTTCCTTCCTTTTTTGATTCTGTGCAAAATGGTTACATTTTTATTGAATTTAGTGTATGGTTTTCAGTTTTTATGTGTTCTACGAAAATTGATTTTATGTACTTGTGATGTGTTCTTTGTATCTTATCTGAGATGAGTGTCTTGTTTGGCCTAAGTATGCCGAATTCCAGTTGTATTTAGCCTTACCTGTGCACTTATGTTTCTCGAAACGGCAAGGTGGAGCCGGAGTCTTCTGTGAGAAGCTTTTGCCAAAACTGACAAGACCCTGCATTTTTGGGGAACATGCGAGAAGGCTGGGTCTACAGACGAATGATTTTGTAGAAGTTGCATGGACGAAAAGGAAGAAGAGACTTAAGATAACTTCCTATGCTCGTGTCCGGCACTATCATACAGAAGGCATAAGTATTTGGGCGTGTCCAGTGTGACCAGCCTTTCAGATCTCGCTGAATGTGGAGTGCGAGATATTTTGCGGTACGTACGTAGCTCCGAATGGTTTTGAACAGAGGGGTGATACCACAGGGGAAATAGGTTCCTGTGGTATCACAACGGGCACTCCTGGTCTAATTGTGCGGAAGTGCCACTCCAAGCTCACCTTGGCCTAAGTAAAACACACCTATATGGAAAAATATCACAAAAATGTGAATGTAGATGTCGTTTTTCGGTCTTGACATGTTCAGCAAAGTTGTTGGTCTTGGCTTGCGCAACAACTTTGCTGAAGAAAGCATAACGAAAATCTTAATGGTTCAGGAGCTATCAACGTGAATATGAGTGTATATTTTGACAAATATTTGTCTCAGAGGTAAAATATGTCGAAAGCGATATCTCAAAAATGGGGACTAACTTTGAAATGGGACTAGCACCAATGAATTCAGCATAGTCGAATTAGGTTTACCCCTCGGTTGCCCAGCTTGTCACGCAAAAAAAGTTTGAAATTCAAGCACAGTGAATTATAAAGCCGAGGTTTACAGACATGATCATCATACAAGTAAATATAACAAAATATTGTGTATTTACTGGATTATATCTTGTGTTATTTTTGCTTGCCAAAAGTATTTGAGGTATTAATGTACGAGATAATTTGACAGAGTATTGTGTAAATGTATTCATTAAAATAGAAAACCAATGAACAATGCAAATTTTTAATAATTTTAATTTACATTGTTTGTTGTTTTAGTAGACAAATTGTTAAATAATTATTTTTTTTCTTTGCAGATTCACAGTGCCGTACAACAACCTGGTTTTGTTCGTGTTAAACGTGGTTACAATTCCAGAACATTATCAATACCCCTAACAACAGCGCCCAGTAATAATGATTTATTAAGTACCGAAGCATCTAAGGGTTTGATAGGTGTACCACCATCCGATCCATATTTTCCTCTGCAGTGGTATTTACGGAATACGGGGCAAAATGGTGGAAAAATACGGCTTGATCTAAATGTGCAGGCGGCATGGGATCAAGGTATTACCGGGAAAAATGTAACAACGGCTATAATGGATGACGGTGAGTTAAATTTTGTTTTTCGTAATTTATGACCGTATATGGATTACATTTATCGTAAGCGTATTACATTTTATCAGCAGACATGTAAATTCTAATCTTTTATAACAACAGCCACTGTAAATTAAATTAGAAAACATTTATTTACAGTTTTTATTAGGATGGCCTAAATACGCATGCAAACTACATCAGTTATACATTTCTAATCCTTTCCAACTGGTTGTAATGTTTGCCATTATACGAAGTAATATTCACCTGTTCAAATTAGATTAGCATTTATTGTAGCTGATTTGCATAAATTGTCTATACATTTTAACTACTGTGTATAAATTGGAAATTATCTACGAAGAAACAGGTGACATAATCAATATGGATATGTATGTTAAGCAAAATCTGGTGATGTGCTAATCTTGTAACGATCATATTTTTATTAGACTTCACCCTGTTCTTTTTAAATGGGATTGATCCTTTTTAATGGCCATCACATAACTTTTCATTATTATTATTTTTCATTTCGTTCCAAAAACTTTTAAATTATTTTATTTGCCACTCTATTGTTACTGTAAATTGTTGGTGTTATTTTTTTATGATTCACTTACATTCATTAGGGAAAAGCACCGAGAAGAAAAGCAGTAAGGAAAAAATCCAAACGTAATTACTGACTTACGTTTGTGTAGTTCTTCGATGTAATTAAATATTTAGGTCGGTAGATGAAAATGACCTGAGATAAAAAAAATTCTTTGCTTCGTGATAAAATGCCATGAAATTGAATAATAAAGAGGTGAACACAAAGGTAGCATAAAAGAGTTAAGATAGACACAATTTTTTATTTAACTCGAAATACTTCACGTTGAATGGGAGAAATTTCATAAACTGTGTAGATTTTATACAAAGAAGTTTCTGTAATTTTTTTCTGGATTGTACGAATAAGATATCATCTGCGCTAATTTAACGAAAAGACGATAGTGAATAAAACGGTGATTACCGCTAAACAATACCGATAGCCATATTGTAATGGTAATGGTTCTATGAGAACTATGCTGATGTGGCTAAATCGTCGATCTGGAAGTTTATGAGTCGATGCTACTACATGTTGATGTAATTTTCTTCTTGAATACGGTTGAATTTTCGGAATCGATGTATTGCTTCAATCATCTCGTTCAGCCCTGGGATAGAATTTTTTTTAAAAATTAGAGAAGTTGAATTGCCTTAACGGATTTCGGTGAAATCATCAATCATTTATGTTTCCAAGGATAATTTATAATAATCAAATGTCTCGATTTGTTGGATCCTTGAAAGAAAGTCTACTGTTATGTTCTCTTTCTTGACACTTAAATACATTGTCAATTACAGTTCTCGATCATACGTACTGTATTTTTGTTGGGTATTCGTCAACTTCTTCTTTCGTCAACTTTTCATTGCCGTCATGAAGCAGTGCTGTTTGTACACCAAAGTTCGATGCATCTACATTTAATGCGAGTTCTGCGTTCTTTCTCAAAAAAGCAAGTACTGTGGCTGATCCAAGTTCATTTTTGCATTTTACGGAGGCTACGTTTGCTCCATCAGTCCTGTTTAATATTGTTTGCTCGAATACTAATCGTATGTGTCTCTCGTGATCGGGTGTGTTTTCGGATGCGATTAAAATATCATCCAAATACGGAAGAACGAATTTAAAGCCTCTTAATCGTTCAAGTATTAATCGTTGGAACGTTTGGTTCGCATTGTGCAAACTAAATGTTATAAACATAAACTCGTACAAACCAGATGGAGTATGGAGAGTATGATGGCTGTTTTTGAAATGTCGTACGAATGAATTGGAGCCGGATGAAATGCTTTTTGTAATTCTATTTGACTGAATATTGTTTTTGCAAGAATTAATACTTTCTTAAAAAAATCAAAAAAAAATCGTGCATATAACTTATGGGTATCGGTATCTATCAGGCACCGTTTGAGCATTATTTTAATCAACAGGTCGAAATTGCATGTAAAAACTGCTTCTTTGTTCGGTGTTTTGACGTCAGCAACAAAAAATTCCCACTCGAAATGTCGTCGTAAACTTAGTTTAATTCGTTTTTTGACATTATCATTGTTCCATTTGCTGCAAAGAGTTTATACTCGATTGGATTCTTTTTTTCACTTGGCGATGATGGTGCTACGGATAAATTTGCACCCATATCGGTGAGAAAATTAGTAGTCGACTTTTTGTATACTATGAATAAACAGTATAAGTTGAATTGACTCGAATGTATTGATAGTTCGCATTTAAAATAACCTCGACAATAGGATCGGCTATCTTACTAAATTCATCTACTAATCCGGAGGAAGCAGCTACAGTCGCTTGTTCATGACCGGGTAAACGTTGAGCCCATAATCCCGTAAGGGCTGAGCACTGATTGAATTCCTGGTTCCTCGGCGCGTTTAGTGAAAAAGTAATCTAGGTTTCATGTCACCCAATGACATTTCGGATAATAACCGGTTGTGTCATCGCTAGCTCAAAATATCTAATTAATTTCTCCTTGATATGTAAATTGTGGCGTTGATAATTTCGCGCAATTGTGCTAGTAGTGACGGGTCGAGAGCAGCTAAAACCGTATTTGTCAGCCACGATGCCACATGCTAAAAACTAAAAATCGAGCGATAAAACCAACTTCTTCCAACGTTGAAATTCCATTCTCGTATAGTTCACCCTGTACCAACTTGCTTTACTTTTCCCCATTCGTATTTCCAGGTTGTGGGGTGAATTGCGTATTCGTGGTAAGTCGATGGTTGTCATTTTTGCGATGAACGGTGAACACTAATTTTGATCAAGTATACTTTATATTTTATTTGTAGATATGTGTGCTATGTACGATGTTAAATGACGCCCGTGTTGATAAAATTTTGAGTGTGCACGATTTTTTACACTCGAATTAAAAACGCGAGAAACTATTTTTATACTTGTAATTAAATTTAATCACGTCGGCTTCACCAATTTACTCTTTGCTCACGTGAATTTAATAAAAAAAAAGTTTGCGATCGAATTTCATGTCTTTATTCTCTCGAGTTCTCAACTAATTCAGACTAAAAATAAATAGTAAAATGGTTGAACATAACTAAAAAGGAAAACAGTGGATCAACAAAAATGATAAAATGAACATCTACTTTTATAATCCTTAACTATTTGTAGTGTCACCATAGGTTTCAGTGGTTTCAGTGGTTGACACTTAGTCCATTTTTGGCCCATTGTAATACCACGCATTCACGCCACATCATTAACCCATTCACTTATTCACCTACTCACACAACTGCAGTATACCACCTGCACATTGCAAGCTCTATGTCAACCTGTACATTGACATGGACGGTGGGTCGACGATGAATTCTGCACTCCATCAGAGGATCTTAGTTGTATTTATTAACATCACCGATTGTAATCGATGATGAAAATTTGATTTACATCTAGCCTAAAATAACAAAAAATATACATGTGTATGAATATACAAATAGTATACATTTAGGTGGAATACTGGCAACTATTGTTGCGTGATAAAAATAAATTAATAGTTAAAATTAATTAAGTAAATAGTCTCATATATAAAAACATAATTTTATATGATAGCATTAGTACTTTAATACAAAAATGCCAAATGGTTGGTCCCTGGGGTCGGTCATATCAATAACAAACAATAACTGCAACAGTTGTTGCACGAAACTTCAATGCAAAATTTTGTTCTACAGAAGTCAAAAGTCCCATATATAGACATCGTTTTTTATAATGTCCTTAGTATGTACTTTAATACAAAAATGCCAAATGGTCGATCCCTGGGGTCGGTCATATGAATAACAAGCAATAGCTGCTACAGTTGTTGCACGAAACTTAAATTAAAAATTTTGTTCTACAAAAGTCCCATATATAGACATGGTTCTTTATAATGCCCTTGATATGTACTTTAAAATAAAAATGCCAAATGGTCAGTTTCTGGGGTCGGTCATATCAATAACAAGCAATAACTGCAACAGTTGTTGCACGAAACTTCAATGAAAAATTTTGTTCAACAGAAGTCAAAAGTCCCATATATAGACATTGTTTTTTATAATGGCCTTAGTATGTACTTTAATACAAAAATGCCAAATGGTCGGTTTCTGGGGTCGGTCATATCAATAACAAGCAATAACTGCTACAGTTGTTGCACGAAACTTAAATTAAAAATTTTGTTCTACAAAAGTCGAAGTCCCATATATAACTGCAACACTTGTTGCACGAAACTTCAATGAAAAATTTTGTTCTACAGAAGTCAAAAGTCCCATATATAGACATGGTTCTTTATAATGCCCTTGATATGCACTTTAATACAAAAATGACAAATGGTCAGTTTCTGGGGTCGGTCATACGAATAACAAGCAACAACTGCAACAGATGCTGCACGAAACTTCAATGGGAAATTTTGTTCTACAGAAATCAAAAGTCCCATATATAGACATCGTTTTTTATAATGTCCTTAGTATGTACTTTAATACAAAAATGCCAAATGGTCGATCCCTGGGGTCGGTCATATGAATAACAAGCAATAGCTGCTACAGTTGTTGCACGAAACTTAAATTAAAAATTTTGTTCTACAAAAGTCGAAGTCCCATATATAACTGCAACACTTGTTGCACGAAACTTCAATGAAAAATTTTGTTCTACAGAAGTCAAAAGTCCCATATATAGACATGGTTCTTTATAATGCCCTTGATATGCACTTTAATACAAAAATGACAAATGGTCAGTTTCTGGGGTCGGTCATACGAATAACAAGCAACAACTGCAACAGATGCTGCACGAAACTTCAATGGGAAATTTTGTTCTACAGAAATCAAAAGTCCCTTATATAGACATTTTTTTTATAATGTCTTTGGTATGTACTTTAATATAAAAATGCCAAATGGTTGGTCCCTACGGTCGGTTGCAGTTATTGCTCGTTATTCATATGACCAACCCCAGGGATCGACCATTTAGCATTTTTGTACTAAAGGACATACCAAGGACATTATGAAAAACCATGTCTATATATTGAACTTTTGACTTCTGCAGAACAAAATTTTTAATTCAAATTTCGTGCAACAACTGTTGAAGTTGTTGCTTGTTATTCATATGATCGACCCCAGGAACCGACCATTTAGCATTTTTGTATTAAAGTACATACCAAGGACATTATAAAAAACCATGTCTATCAAAGAATATAGAGCTACATAGAAATTGCATATGGCACAAAATCGGTATGTGGCAGAATTCCTTGTCCGTACAGCAAAACTTCAATAATTATAACTTTTTTTATTTATTTATTTTTTATTTTATTTATTTATTATAAATGTAATTAAGCTAGGAAGCTTTTATTTACAAAATAACCCAAAACATTAAAATACATACAAAATTAAGAATATAATACAAATATTTACAATACATACATTGAAAATAATATAAAAATAATAATTTAAATTTAAAAATTAAATAATGATAATATTGTAATAATAAACATAAGGTATTTTTTTTTTTTTTTTTTTTTTTTATTTTTGGTAGGAAAATACAACAAAAATTAGATTACGGAAAACAATAAATGCAATGCAAAAACTTCAAAAGTGGATTTCAAATCCTAAAAACTTTTTATAATTATTTATAAATTTTTGCTGCGTATCACTTAAGCGAACCGACAAGGGTAATTTATTAAACATACTCATTCCGAGAACAGAAAATGAAGAATGAAATATACGATGGTTATTATGCGGTAATATAATATGCTGTATGCGATCAGAATTAGAAAACTTTATTTTATTATACAAATAAGAAGGTTTCTTAATAAGCAAAAGTTTATGAATATAGACGCAGGTTCGAAAATCGAAATAATTTTTAATATCACAACCAAGTAGTAGATGGCTAACCATAGAAATATGGTCAAATTTTCGAAGTGAGAAAACATATCTAACGCATGCATTGAACAGAGATTTTATTCTATCCATACAGTAGCCATACATACCGAACAATACAACATCACAGTACAATAAATGTGGTAAAACATAAGCCATAAATAATTTATGTCGCAGTCTAGAATTTGCAAAATCAGTCAATTTCCAAAAAGAGCGCAAAATACTATACACTTGACTACACATTTTATCAATATGTTCGTCCCAAGTCAAAGTTGAATTCATAATGAGTCCTAAGTTCCTAACTGTATCCGAGTAAGTTATTAACTCATTACCCATTAACTCATAACTTTGTTAATATAATATACGAGTAGATACGTATTTTGATTTTTCTTTCCACATTTTTATTTTCTCTCAGCCAACTATCGCATTCACATACAATACACATATACAATCATTTAAAATCCAATCTATAGATTTTTTATTTTTCTATCCGTATTTTATTTGTAATTTGTGCATATAGAAAAAAATCGGTCATATGATAATTTTTAAATTTTGTGTTTGTTACGCCAGAATTTAAATTTTAAAATTTTCACGTTTTCTTTATATTTTATAATAACAAAGTGGTATTTTGTGCTTTTAAGTAAAATGTTTAGTTGAATTTTATTTGCCAATTGCTTTGTTGAATTCCTCAGTAGAAATTGGACGAATTCCTGCTATATTGATAGAATTGAAAATCAAATTTCAAAAATAAGTTGCTGTGTTCACCACGAAGCGCGATTTAGTTTTAGTTTTTAGTAAATATCTCAAATATCCAAATTCAATTCATTGCAAATTTATTTGACAAAATATTAATTTTAATTCCAAGGCCAATTCATTGGCAAATAAAATACGCTTTTATGCATATCGAATTTTATCATGCGAATTGGTGTAATTTTTCTCGTAACTTCATACAAATCTATAAATTTCTAACGATCTATAGTTACATTTATATAATGATTTTAGGTGAGGATAAAATCGTAATAGGGGCCTATATCGCCAGAAATTTCATATAGCATATTTTAAGAATGGAAAGCGGAAAGAATGTGTCGACTGAGATGTTTCCCAGTTTGCGAAAAGCAATTTAGCAAAAAGTAATCAACACTTCAATACAAATTACAATAATTTACACGCGCGATTGTGCAATTTCCTACTGAAGGAATCTTCTCGTTAATGTGTCTAGAAGAAACCCGGATTCTACGGAAGGTGCCACTTCTTATATATGGATGGCCACCACATTTCGTATACATCTCTTAATTTGTAGAAAAACCTTTAATATGAAGTTTTGTGGCATCTCCCCGCGCACGGGCGAATATACCGATCGGGATGAAATTTCATATTTAAGCTCTTCCCGTAAATCCGAAGATCCCAGTGAATTTTGGCCGAAATTGGTCCACGGGAAGCTGTATTTTTGGCTGATCAGTTTCGTCAAAAAGCGTGTGGCTTCTCCACAGCCCAGACAGATTGACCGATTGGTATGAAATTTCATACTTAAGGTTTTTTGATTAATTTCTCGCGTAAAAGAAGTCACAACAAATACCTTTTTGTGGTAAAAGACCATGTGATCCTGAGTTGTGATTCAATTCGTCTGCTTGGTGATCAAATTAGCAAGAAGTTAAAATGGAATGAACACATTCTTTCATTGGCCAAGTCAGCTTCACGAAAACTGGGGTTCCTCAATAGATGCAGAAGGCTCTTTAAGTCGCATCAAGTTCTCCATATATATACGACATTTATCAGACCATGTATTGAGTATTGCTGCCAAGTTTGAGGTGGAGTATATGGTAATGCCCCCCAGTAGCTGGATAAGATTCAGTGGCGTGCCGTTCAAATAATACGCAACTTCAAACTCACAAAAGATCTAGACGGCTGTACAACACCGCAGAAATGTCGCAGAACTCTTCATGTTCTACAAATTAATGCATGGTAAATGTTCTGCAGAAATAAAGGAGAAAATATCACCATTCATTACGCAAGGAAGAGTAATGAGAGGAACGGCCAATGACCATAGGTTGACGGTGTAGCTGCCGAAACCCCTAAACTGAGAAAGCCAAGCGCGAATTTATCTATCTAACATCGAAGAAGTGGAATTCACTAACCGGTTTCGAATTTGCGTTGGATTATAAAATCCAGAAATTTAAGGTAGCTATCAACCGTTACTTGAAGGATTGTGCATTGTGTGCAGGAGCTCTAACAGTTCAGACAAGAAGATAGGACAGTCTAAAAGTCCGCCCTGCGCCCAATTAAAACAAAATATAAAATAAAATAAAAATCGTAGATCCCAGTGAATTTTATTTTTTTTTTTAATTTTTTGGATATTTATATTTTTTTATTCAATTTTTATTTTTATTTTTTTTTTACATTTTTTTTAATAATTAATTAATAATTATTTAATATTTCAGCAATTAAGAATATAATTATTAATTCAAATTTCAGTTAAATTCTCAAATCAGAAAAATTCTAAATTGATACATAATACAAAAATCGATTTAGCTTCGATGTACAGGAGAGGTATAGTACATATATTAAACTTACTTTTTAACATACGGCTTTTTCAAACCAAGAAATTTTTTAGTACGCCATTTACAATGTTTTCTTAAAGAACTAAAATTGTAAAACCCCAAAATTTTCCAATTATGTTCATAGCAACGATTATCCTTGTTAAACCGCGAGTTAAATGATTCACATGCATTTGTGCGCATTATACACACTTCACTTAAGTATTGTTTGATGCTATTAATAACTGGTTGTTTTTTTAAATATATTGGAGAAAATATCAATATATAGTTTTGAAATTTAAAAAAAAAATTCAGTTGGTGCGTGAAGTGAACCGAACTGGCAATTTTTGGTATACTTTTTGTAAAATAGAAAGTTTTCACTTTTCATTTCAATTGTTTCAATTATTTCTACAACAACTTGTTATAAGTTTTTAAAATTTTATGAGCGACTAAGCCCGTGAAATACCTAATGGAAGCATCATCTAAAGATTCATCATAGTCTTGTTCCGTCTTTGCAATATCATTCTTATTAAGTAGAAATGTTTTCCTGATTATTGCTATCACCATACATACATTAATAATTCATCATTGTCATTTTCACAATTTGCTGAGGTTGAGTTGTTCAAAAACCTCATTGTCATTAATTTTGAAATTGTCTTGGAAAATTCATGCACAGATGGATTATGGTTATTTCCACCACTTTGTCTGATAATCGAAAAAAAAAATTACAACGGGTCCTGATTAAGCCTTTGATGTTAGAATAAAATCCATTTTTGAATTTTGCTCCTGAATAGAATCCAATAACAATAAAATGCCTCTACTTGTTTGAATCAAACCATTAAAACAATTCATAGTTTTTTAGGTTTGGATTTAATTATGTCAAGATCTAGCATAAAATTTAATTTCACATGAACAACATTACATTTCTTTAATGCAGATGTCTGAGTATTTGGATCGTAGAGTAGTTTACTGTTTAAATTGTCAAACAGGCGGTTAAATTTTTCGAAAAAAATGGCTGTTGATTCTGCATTTGATTTAGCTTCATCCGAAAATATGTTAAAATCCATCATTGTGTTTGTACCCACGGCAACAGTTCTGCTAAATATTCGAGTTGCATATTTTACTCTCATTTTTTGAAAATTGTTGCGATAAATATTTTGCGCCGTTATTTCCGGACAAAGTTTAGTGGTTTTGAATTTTTCACTTTTAAATATTTCAGTATTAACTTTCCAAGTTACCAGTTCCATTATCTAAATTACAGGAAAGTAAATAATTCCTGGCTGATTTGAACAAGTGATGCGAATCATATAAAGCAAAAAATTTATGATTTTCATTAAAAAGGAATGGATTTTCTTTTTACACGTTAAGTAAACGAAAGCATTTACGATTATTAGGCCCTTGATCGCACACTACTGCTTGAACTTTGAATTCAACATCAAATAAAGCTTTAATGGCTTCCATCAAAACCTCTTTGGTAACCTGACCATCCATACTTTTTTCAGTTGCGTGATAAGCAAATGCGTATTTATATTGCTTAAATAAACCTGGAATCATAAACACGTTAATGTACTGACAAATTGTTGAGTTTCTATTTTTGTTAATTTGTGAAAAGCATTCAATTACGTCATTTACTTGATCATACTCCAAATCAGTTTCACTCATTTCACAAACTTCATCTTTTAGACTATTGAGTACAAAACTATTTAAGCCGGGTTTCAAATTTTTTATTAAAGTCCATCGACAAAGTGAGGATTTTGAGGGTAGGCGCAATTTTAAAATTTTCTCTGAGAAAATTGTAACAGCTAGGTGAAATAAAATAAATTTTTTGTGCTATATTTTTGTGCTCTAAGGGCCATTTCTTCGAAACGTTGATCAACATTTTTATAAACTCTTTGGCTTCTGGTTTTATTAGGGATAATTTATCGATAAAATTAAAAAGAGATTTTGGTTTGGACACAGACACTATCTTCAGAGTTTCGCAACTAATGCAAGATGGGCTATCACTATTATTATTTTAAAGTGGCAACTCTAAGTCATTACATTGCTCAATACATTCGACTAGAGACATATCTTCATTTATAGGAACAATATTATTGCTATACGTTTTAATATTTTGGTATCTTAATGGAGTTTCTTAGTCTAACTTAAAATCCGGATACGTCAAATAAAGCTAAGGAAACGAATTTCGCTTCAACCTTCTTTTACCTATACAGTCAGTCTTTTACCTACAGCAAATATGTAATCGTTTTGGTACATTCCATTCACTTAATCCACATTTGTTAAGCCACACTTAAAACATGCCTTGGTCTGATGGAAATATAAAAAAATTTCTCTCCGGATTTTTCCTTCGAAATGATTTACACGAGCTAACCGCACATACGAGTCCAGAATTTTTCATATAAAAACTGCTTATACAGCAAAACTACAATAAAAAAATTGTACGACCAAAAATAATAAAAACGGTTGGATATATGCAACGAATTAATCAATGAAAAATTAGCAAATAACAATTTATACTTTAATATTCTATTTACAATAGTAACCGCAAACTGAAGACGATCTTTTCTCGTTAAAAGTAAAAATCAAATGAATAATTGCCTTGTCTGTGACACAAAAATATATTCAAAAATCTATACAAACATGCAAAAATAGAATTGGTTTTATATATATATACGCAATGTATATCCCTTTTTCGACCTTTAAAAATAATTTTTCGGCCGGAAAATGGACATAAGAACAAAATTTAATTTAATTTTTTACTCATAACACTCCCTTACGTAAACTTTTATTTTGTTTTTTATATTATGTGCATTTTTGTTTTTTTCTGTTTGCATACTGTGCTGACATGTTCTACCATCACATTTATGATACTTTATCGAACATTATGTCTCGCTTCTGTAGAATATAATGTGACACTATTTCACATTTTATACCATTTACCAGGTTGCTAGATTGAACATTTTTCATATTCTACTCCATTTCTATCACGAAATAATTTGTTTTCGATACTTCAACGAAATTAGAGAAAGACAATTTGTTCGCATTTGTACTAGTAGGTTGTGATTGCAATAGAAAAGAAATAATTCATAAATGAAACAGTTGTCCAATTTAGTTTAGGAAAACGAGAAATAAACTTCGATAAAATGTCGAAAATTATGATGGTAGAACATGTCAGCACTGATCGCCGGATCGGTGATTTTATATAGAAAATGTTATTTTCTATGTATATTATGTATATGTATTTTAGTTTCTCGTAAAATGATAAATTCGTATAATTTTACGAAAAACAAAGAGAGCAATTGAGAACATAATTTCTATTTCAATTGCAATTTATATGGAAGGTTTAGATTTGTGAGGTCTACGTTGCGATTGTTCCCTTTAGCACAGCGATAGCTCCCTAAGAAAATTTCTTGCTGTTTGTTCGTCGTGACACTTCTATGTAGTTCTATATTCTTTGATGTCTATATATGTCTATATATGACTTCTGCAGAACAAAATTGTTCATGCTTTTTATTCATATGAACCAACCAGTTAACATTTTTGACATTTAGTATATGGGATCGACCATTTAGCATTATTATACTTTAGACTATGTTATGCTTTAACTTACAAACACGGTTTTATTTTTATGTTGCACATATTCAGCACATTACAGCCTTACTTTCAAATGAATGTTTCGATTAGCTGCGTTTTTCTGAAAGTAATCGAGTTGAGTTCGAGCTTTAATTTCAAACACCATTCAAACACACAATTTAATTTTTTTTTAAATTTAATAATTTAGATTTAATATGTATAACCAAAAACATCCATCTTAAAAGTTGTATAGTTTCAGAACTATGCAGAGAAGTAGTTCAGAACTATGCAGAAAAGCGATTATGATGGATTTTTTCGTTTATACTTAGAGGATTATTAAATCTAATTTATTTAATTAAAAAAATTATTTTTTTAATTTTAAAGTGGGCAAATTCGGAAAAACTGTCGCGAACTCAACTCGATTATTTTCATAAAAACGCAGCTGATTGTGTTACAGAATTTTATTTTAATTCGCCTAATTGTACTCTATTTTTTTTGTTTACCTTAGTGTAACATTTAGGGAAATAACTAACCAATACATATATATAGCGTATACGTATATGAGAAAATGTATTTTTTTTTGTTAAGTATGCCCGTTAATCTAATGACTTCTTAATGACTACTAAAAATCCACCAAAAATAAAAACTTAATCACAGCACACATGACAGTGAATCCATCCTGCTAGTTTATTGGTCGATTTAATCTAGCATCCATTTCCAATTGGTTTACCATTTTTATGACATGGCTCTGTAAATTCTTACTTATGGTTTCCAACCGAACATTATTTTTTTAGGTTATACGACGTATTGAAATTAACGTTTAAAATCTTTAAATTTACTGTGTGAATGATACCAATTTATACAACTAAATTACTGGCAATATTTATTGTTAGTTCGTGTCCTTTTTTATTAGATGGCGTAACACGCAATACACTAAAATTTTTAGAGAAAACAGCTGTTAAAACTAAAAAACTCTAACTATATTCAAGGACGTTAAGTATTGTGTTTGCTCGGAATATTATCGTAGTTATTCGTGTAAAGTTGAGTTTACAAATGTTATCATTGTTATGCGCCGGCCGTCTTTTTCTTCACTCTGTTTCCTCTTCATTTTTAGTAAACTTTTCCACAAATTAAACTTTCGGGTTTTCATCAAGTGAAAGAGCGTCTCATACTCTTCCGAACGGCAAAAATGTGAAAAATGATTTTTTGACACCTAAGCTATCAATTCTTTTCCTAATTCCTATTCCCGGGCGATTACCAGAATAGTGCCACTTGTCACATATGTTAAGCCCTGATCCGAGACTTTTTTGGTTTTGGCCAAATAATTTTAGTTTTATCGAGCGGGACGAAAATTTAAATGAAATTCAATAAAATTCCGAGCCCAGAGTTCATTTTCAAGAACTTGCCATGCAACGATTTTTTCTAATTTGGCCTAAAATTAGCTACTAGTATATATGCTACGGTCAAAGTCGCAAATTGGTAAATATCCAAAATTTTAATTTTATAAATTTGTTTACACGATTTTAAACATCCCCTGTTAGTTCCTACTATTCTTAATTGCAATTTGCACTAACACCGTAAAAAATACTCCGTGGGGTGCGAGAGGAAAATTTTTATTTAACCATATTTAAATTGAAAACGAACTGATCCCACGTTAGACCAGATCATTTTAAACTAATCATTGGGAGTCAAATAATGCACTGCACGCCGTTCCTGAGAAAAACTGACTATTATAAAAACGGGCAGTGTTGTGCATCTACGCGTAGTTCGGAATCATCTACATGTTGGTGTTGAAAATAGTGTAGACAATTGATTTTTGTGTAGATAATGTTGACAGTTAGTAGAAAATGTGGAATTCGGTTTTTTGTAATTTTTTCCAATCATTTCTTAGTAACAGGTTGCCATATTTTAGATTTCCAGATAAAATTGGTGTTTTCCTAAATTTTGGTAATTAATAATCAATTGTTGGCTGTAACCTTTCTCATTTTCAATATGTAATCTCTCACAGGAATATATTACATTAAAGAGTGTAGTGAGTGACGTTGCGGTGAGGTAGGCGATGTGTAGGGCAGATAAATTTTAATGATATCACAGAAAAACTTGTTTCTGAAAGTAGGAACGGAGCGGAGCATTTTGGCCGAATATCAAGTCTGTATTGAAAAAATTGCGCCAACTGATTCATTTTCTGTCATAAAAATTTTATGTTAACGGACGTCAAAACTCGTTGGAGCTCGTTGGTTTCCATGATTGAAAGTTTGTAAAACTTCAGAAAGCATTGTTGGACATCGGAAAAAATAATTTTTATTGGAAAAATTATTTTAAAATTTTGGAAGATATTTTGAAAGTTTTAAAACCCTGCTGATCAAAGCGCTAAGTAAGGATGATTTGATGATTTTAATCAGTGAGGATGTTAATCAAATCTTTTGATTAACACACATCTACTTTAAATCGAAGAGAAGAAATAAATCTTTGAACGTATCTGAATGTGTCGATCCATCAAATTAAGAAGTTATTGAAGACGCCGATGACAGTGTACGTAACTGCCTAGTTGCAGTAATCTTTGACATATATGATCTGATTACAACACAACAACTGGGAATTCAAGCAGTTTGAAGGGAGTGGAATTCGAACATCGAACGTTTTTTAAAACGAATTCAACCAACATTGACATCTAGCGAAACGACATTTTCCGTTGCTGAAAATGTCAATCAGCTTCGTAAACGAATTTATTTTGAAATGCTAAATGCATTAAAATGTTTAATTTTTTTTGAAAATTAAAAAATTGAGATACATATTTTTGCAATAGCCATTTATTATGAAAGCGCTAAATTGAGTTTTGAAATGTTTTTATCGTATTTCCAACGATTTAGTTAAATTTTTAAAATGTTTTACATACCGATACTGCCATATCTACCAATATCGATATCAAAGCATTTTGAATGCCGATAACCGATATTAGAACGTATTTTGGAAACTCTATAGTTTAATATAATACATGATATTTCAAATTTATTAAAATACATATTTCCAAATTTTTTATTCGCAATGTCATCTAACTAACGTCATTAATAAACTCATAAGAAATTATCATGTTATAATTACGATAAGAGCATTAGCACTAAATTAACTGTTAGAAAGTTTTTGTGTTTGAAACTGTCAAAGCGTCTGTGTTACATGAAAAAAGTCGGCAGGTAAAATATCGCCCACTGCACCTGTTTCAATTACTAATGAAATTAAAACTACGTGTGCAATTTTTAATTATCGCTTATTTTTAGTAGTAGATTATAATAACTGGAGCCTATAAATAAATCTGTCGGCTTAGTTCTGTTTAGAATCCTTCAAAAGTATGCCACAAGCATACCTTCCACCAGCCATTTACTTTCGATATTGAGCACCTGTACGTGATATTGTGTGGAATTTTCATAACAAGCTGAAATAACCACCGTTGGCGTAATTAAAATTATCGAGCGCCAATCCTGACAATTTCTTCAGTACATTTGTACTTTTTACAGTCCAGGACCAATGGTAATTACTAGCATGAAGTATCTGGCAACTTTCTGGCAAACCTCATAAATCCTATTAAGCTTCGAACAAACGTTATAAATGTAAATAGACCTTGACAAATGCCAATTGACACATGATGCAATCTAATAATTGGACCAGTACAGAACATATTCTGCGTTTCTATGTTGCATTGCTAATAAAAATATTCTAATTAAATGAAACTGCTAAAAAATAACTAGTTCATATGTACATATGTAAAAAAATTTATAATGGTATGGTAAAAATTATCAACACATAATAATGCCATTTGTGAAAGTTTACACAAATGCCCATCATATATTTACAAGTTAACCATAAGAGTCCAGGCAAACAAAAAATACTGTAGGTTTTAGAAATGTAGAGAAAAGGAGCAGCCCCGTGGCTCTTAATAACGTCACCGCTCCCCTTCTCTATATTTCCAAAACCTAAAGTATATTTTGTTTGCCTGATCCTGAACTTTTATTTGATAGCCATTTGTGTAAACTTTCTTAAATGGTAATTGTGTCGATTAGTTACAAAAACCCCCAATTCTATTTTTAATAATAAAAAAAGTTAACGATGCCAAACGAAAGGTGGCGTCATTTTACATACATTCAAACCGTATTTTAATAATAAGGTTAGGTTTTTCCCATCGGAAACCTGTACAGGAATTAAGCGTAAATTTTATCGATAAAAAATAATCAACAAAATTTATTGCAATTTGCTACAAAAACGTACGTCCAACATTTGAATTATGTAGGAGTTATACTTTTTCTAGCAGACGTACGTCTCTTCTTATTTCTTTTTCTTGTTTACAAAACATTTTGACGTTTCGATAATTTTTGAGCGTTTGTGGTATTCTGCATTAAAAATTTTTCGTGTTATTAATTTTTATTTTAAAAGTGAAGTGTTATACATATTTATCAATATCGATATATTAAACGTTGTATTTAGATACAATTATAATTATAATAACATAAATAAATAGCGTATACATAGAAAGGATTATCAGTTACGACAGATTAAGCAGTCAACCTATTAAAAATGAGTGTTGTACCTTTGGCGGTATTACACTACAAAAACAGGCATCATATGAGGATATTAAGAAAAAGATTCAGGGATGTGATGAATCCATTTGATGTGCCAGAAAATAGGTAAGAATCAAGAAATGCTGCTCCAGTTTATTTAAGGAATTTAACTAATTCCGGTTTTTGTTTGTTTTTAGGTTTATGGAAATGTATAGACTCCCAATACGTTTAGCGAAGGACTTCATTGAGGAGGTCAGAGAAGTTGGGGGCATCATTGAAACTCAACAAAAAATTCCTCTACATTTGGAAGCAAGTTACTACATGTTACTAATTTCTGGTATATAAATTTAAATATTTGTGTATACTTTTTTAAGATGTTAGCTGTTCTAAAATTTTTGGCGAGCGGTAGCTACCAAAAGAGGGTTGGGAGTGATGCGTTGTCTTTTATGAGTCAACCGAAAATTTCAAATTGTGTGAGAAAATACACAACTTTGATCACAGAGAAGCTATCTGGAAAATACATAAGGTTTCCTCAAACTGCGTCGGAAATTGAGTCCACCAAAGCAAGGTAAATACATATTAAAAATTAATTTTATACATTATAATACATATATGTATAACTAATGTTACCTTAATAGTTTCTTTGCAGACCATGGTTTCCCACACATATTAGGTGTCATTGATGGAACCCATATTGCCATATCCGGGCTTAAAAAGGAGGTTGAACATTCATATGTCAACCGGAAAGGATTCCATTCCATAAATACCCAATTGGTAATATATTTTATTACTATATCTAATTTTAATTTCTTCCCTAATAACTTATAAATTTTAGATATGTGATAATAAACTTAGAATTACAAACTGCAATGCGAGATATTGTGGGTAAGTATAAAGTAATATTTTGTACAATTCAAGCATGAAAATAAAAATGTTCATTACAGGTCCACCCATGATAGCTTTATTTGGGCTTGTAGTCAGAGTTTTGCATTTTTGCAATTGCGGTACGAGCAGGGTGAAAGACGGGAATGGCTGTTAGGTAATGTAGTTTGCTATGTTTGTCTTTAACAGTATACATTTTAACATTTAATCTATTATTCATGTAGGAGATAGTGGATATCCTTTGCAGCCATTTCTTATGACAAACTTAAAAAATGCGAGAACGCGAGAAGAGAAGTATTATAATCAACTCCACACAAAAATACGTTCAAAAATAGAACGCTGCATTGGTTTATTGAAAACCCGGTTTCGGTAAGTAAAATTAAAAATTTTTGCTATAAGCTAATTTTATATGTGTATTTCATCATTATGTATATTTCAGGTGTACGTTGGGAGAGCGTAAATTACGCTACGAGCTACGAATTGCTACCAATATTATTATTGCATGTGCTGTTCTACATAACATATTAATCAATAATAATGTTTTGTAATTGTATGAAGACTTCATCGCACCAGGGGCTCGATTCTGTGTCGGTGATAATGATAATGAAAAAAAAGATTTCGTTTAAATTTTCATTTTATGTTTATCAGTTCAAATTATCATTTATTCAGCAATTGCGATTCCTTGTGCAAAATGAAAAAAAATAATTAATTAAAATATATTACACAAGATGTCGGAGCAAATTGTTTATTATTTTTAGTTCAGTGTTTGCTTTCGATTTATTTTGAGAAACGTCAAAATAAAAAAAATTCATATTTTTTTGTCCCCGGTCTTATTGGTCCCATTGAATGCATTTAATTCCGTTGCCAAATCATCCCATTATTGACTTCGCGCATGTGCTCCGTCATAAGATGACTTATATCTTACAGGTTTACATAAGTTTATATTTAATAATAAATTTAAATAAATTTAATTGCATTGTACAAAGGTACTTATCATTGGCCAAATCTATATGTTCTTCCAAAAATTGGAGCAAATGTAATTTCTGGTCATTATTCGGCTGCGTTGCCCTACTATGCTTTAAAGTGTCTATTTAAATTTGTTCTATAATCTATAGATTACTTAAAATTGCCATGAGAACACAAAAAAACAATTTTTAATACTGTGATAAATATTTATCATCGACAAAATGTGTATGATAAAATATTTAGTTTTTTCACTAAATTTGGCATTTATTTATCAAATATCACCAACTTGGAATCGCAATTTATATTTTATCGATGATAATTTTATCATTTATCATTATCACCGACACAGAATCTAGCCCCAGGTCAAGATGAAATGCAAGTCCCTAATAACGAAAGGGGTTTGTTATTTATTGCTGGCCAGGAAAACCGCAACTGGGTTATGGATCATCTAAACGCTATAATTTAGGGAAATTTTATTTAGTATATTTTTAAAGATGTCTTTGACTTGCGTGTCATAACGTTCGATTTTTAGATTTCAGCTTTTGAATTTTTTATTAATTTTAATTCCGTTATGTACCAGTGCCAAAGACATCTTTCACGTTAATCTAGGGATTCGTTTTTTTTTCTTGTTCTCATTTCAGATTTGGCAGACTGACGAGAAGTATCAAAAAATTATTTTATTTTTTCAATATAATGCTCTTTCGATTAGGGTTTTCTACAGTTTTCCCTGATCATAATGCATTGACCGGAATCAATTTAATAAATGTTTCCATTTTTAATGTATTTATTATAGGAATCTGAGAGAGTAATCCGAAGTCGGCTGTAGACGCCAATATTACAATAAATATTGTAAATTGCAGCCTCGTGTTTTATTTTATTTTAGTGAAACACAATTTAAACGAAATTAAATTAAATTTTTATTTTGTAGGGACAACAGAATCTCGTTCGTTCTCGCAACTAATTTGTTGTTTTCGTTAATTACATTAAGAATGTCAATTTGATTTTTGTTACTTTGATTTATAGATTTCAAAATTTCAATTTGAGTCTTATTGTTTTTTTCCTGTAATTTGATTAAAATATCTTGCTTTTTATTTGTTTGACGTTAAAGTCGCAAAGATTTTTGGATGGACTCCATTATAGTATCTTGCTGAAATTTAATTAAATAAAGTTTGTATTATAAGTATATTATTATTGTTTTATTAATTACTTACTCTTGGTCTAGTTTGACTAAATTGGCGACGAACACTCCTTTCTCTGGGCGATGGACTTCTGTATTCTAATGGTGTCGCACTAGAATTATTATTATTTGCCTCCATATTATTGGTCGATATCGGTGATTGTGTTACTGATGTAATTGGTAGCGGTTCAATTATTAAATTAACCAACTGCCCAGGTGATTCTTCTGAAATCGATAACTGAAACATGCATATGTAAATGTTAAAAATTTCTATAAGTAGTCAATAATTTTTGTACCTACAGGGGTTTCTGAAATCAGTAACGCGCTTGTAGAGGTAGACGGCTCTGGTGAATTGGGTCCATCTGATGATGTGAAAAGTGAATTTGGCATATCTGGTGGTGGCGCCGACTAAAAACAATTTTTTTAGCTTATTTTACCAAACAAACAGAAATTTTACTTACTATTAAATTAAAGCCACATTCATATTCTGAATGACCGTCTAATGCCTGCATATTGCACAGGCGGATTATCCTCCAATCACTTTCGGTGATTTCGGTTGTTGTAGCGTACTTGACGTTTATCTGTCAAAGATAAACGTCAAGTACGCTGTCATTTATTTAGTTGACATTCTGCCATTTAAGAATATGGAGCATTTAACAATCGACCAACGCGTTAAAATTATTAAATCTGCTGATGCTGATTTTTCGAACAAAATTTTCTTCAGTGATGAAGCTCATTTTTCGCTTGGTGGATACGTTAATAAGCAAAACTGTAGAATTTGGGGCTCAGAAAATCCACAATTGATTGTAGAGAAGCCATTACACCCGGAAAAAGTCACTGTTTGGTGCGCATTGTGGTCTGGTGGTGTGATTTGGCCGTATTTTTTTGAGAACAATCATGGATGAACCGTTACCGTCAATTCTGAGCGCTATGGCCGCATGTTAACCGATTATTTTTTTACGAAAATCGAAGATTATGATCTTGACGATATGTGGTTCCAGCAGGATGGAGCAACCAGTCACGTAACACGAGCCAATCGAGATCTTTTGCAAGAGAAATTTCCTGGACGTTTGATTTCACGATTGGCTGATGTCAATTGGCCTCCAAGATCCTGTGATTTAACGCCTTTGGATTTCTTTTTGTGGGGCTACGCGAAAGATCGTGTTTACGCAAACAATCCTCAAACTCTTGACGAATTGAAAACTAATATTCGTAAGGTAATGGCCGAGATACCGCCCGAAATGTGCCGAAAAGTCATTGAAAATTACCTCAAAAGAATCAAGGCCTGTAAGAAGTCCCGTGGATGACATTTGAATGATATCTTGTTTAACTAAAAATGGCAAGGATCAATCTGTAAAATGAAATAAAAATTACAATACATTCCGAATATTTTGTGTGTTTTTTTTAAGTTTACTTTATCAAGCTTGAATTGGATAACCCTTTATTTCAAGCTTATCCATGTCTAAAGAGAAATTTTATATCAAATTGCATATTTAGAAGTTGCTTATGCTTTACATACTTTATGCCATAGTTCTCCGGTCTTTGTAATGGGTCCAATGGCATTTAGCGTCTCTGCAACTGTATTCCACATTGTTTTCTTATCAGTAGCCCCTCTCGCTGTAGCGTGCCTCCCTACAAGTAGAAATTAACAAATATGCTCAATATCCATATTAGAATACAACCATAGCAAAGCTACAATATAAACATAAAATCATACCTTGAATAAATTCGAAATTTTCTTCCACCAAATCTATTAAAGCATCTTTCTGTCGATTGCCGAATCGAGGTCTAGAAGACTGAAAATGTATTAATTTAAAATAACACATAGATTACATTTTCCAAAAAAATCGTTTATTATTTATTTTAAAATGCTTCTAATGTTGAACAATAAAACATCGAACGTTGGTTTAAAATATTCAAAAGTAATAATAATAAATTACATACCATTTCAAATTTTCTTTATTTTCACTTGCAAAACACTTTTGTTAATTTCTTTGATAGATTTATCAAAAATTTTAAACGATTGTTGAGAAACAAAAGTTTAACGACCATATTTATTTTTATGAATACCTTTGCATATGTCACTAAAAATGATTTTCCTATAGAGATTATTTTCTAGCAGTTTTGGTTGCGTACAATTTTAAATTTTTAAAATAATTTTATTATATGGATTATATTTATCGATAAAATGTGCGCTTAATTCCTGTACTGATTTGAAAATCAAGGTTAGATGCAAAAACCATTAATTCCATCAAGTTTTTCAGGTTATTGCTTATTATGGGATTGGGGGTTTTGTAACTAATAGGCACAATTAACAAACTGCTAATGATATCATTTTTAGTAATATCCGTCGGGAATAGAGAATATTTTTTTGTAGCAGCTTATGTCAGACATTTTTTCCGGATTGCATGTTTTCCAAAAGTTAATTCTGTCAATTAGTTTACGGGGAAAAATTAATTATTCGCGTTCGATACGCGAACACAATAAAACAAGAATACAAATATCTAAACATAATTCGTTTATTGGATTTTGTGAATATTTTTTTGATCGAATTTTTTTAAATAGTAAGTTTTGTTTGTTAAATTGAAAAATTTGATATTGATATTTCCAATTTATACATTTCATCAATTTTCAGTATAAATTTTCAGCCATAATATAGGTATGGAATAATAAACGTCAAAATTGCCATAATTGGGAAAAAATTGTTTCACAAGAAACATTTTCCCAAAAGCCAGAATGCACTTTTGGGAAAAGGGAATAAAACTAAATTTAAAATTTGTGTTTCCCGGGAATTACCAGAATAGGGCCATAAGTGGATTGACCATTCGGAATGAATGCCTTTTCAAAATTTTGATTATACTCGGTTCGTCAAATTTTAATCTAAAATTAATGTCGGTGCACGAAGCGTGTGTGTGCAAAGTAAACAACTATGTAATACTATATGAGGTGCACAATACACGGGTTAACTTTGCTTTTATTTTTTTCCATTATTTTCTGTGCACTTTTACTACGAGATTTATTTTTAAATTCAAATAAAACGTGAGAATATCTTTTTCATTATGTGATAATTTTTATTTTTTATTTTGGACTAGTTACGAGTGTTCTCTCTTCGACCCAAGTAAAATATGTCCCAAAAAAAAATCCCAAGCCTTGCCCCTAAACGTTGCACAGTCAATAGGTTTTTGCAACAAGTTTCAATTAACAAATTTGTTCAACAAATTTCAAAAGATGTACATGTCTGCGAAGTTTGTTGAACAAATTTGTTAATTGAAATTTGTTGCAACAACCCTTTTGTAAAAGACCCGTTATTTACATTGCCGACCCCAGGAATTGTTTGATTCGTTTGTCCCGTTAAGAGAACGTATCATGACCATTCTAGGTAACCTACCCACATGTCAATCTTTTGAAATTTGTTGAACAAATTTGTTAATTGAAATTTGCGGGAACAACCACTTTGAATATTGTAGGAATAAACCCATGTGTCTCTTGTGAAAATCTAAAATTTATTTTTATTTCTAATCAATCCTTATATTTTTTTTAGATTTCTGTGTGAATTTGTTGCATGCAGCGGACGTATTTCGCACATGCAACATTTGTGCAACATCGTGCAACAAATTTGGGATTTTTTTTTGGGGCGTATTTCACACGCATACTCTTCGTCAGCTATTTTTTCTATTCTGATAGCTGAATTGGTTTATGGTCTGGAAGTGTAATTAGACCATATTTTTTGAGAATGAAAATGGCATTGCAGTTACCGTGAATGAAAAGCGCTATACAGACACATGATTACTGATATGTTATGGCATGAATTAGATGATTTTGACTTGAACGGTATGTGGTTTCAACAAAACGCGTTTAATAGTCAATTTTAAAACAATATTTGATGATTGTTTTAATAAAAAGCTGACCCCATGACCTATTGGTAGCTATCTTCATGGCTGGGTATAAATAAAAATATTTTTTACTAGACCTTCAGATCGTTTAAGTGCTATAACGTTCATTTTAAATAAATCAAACAGAAATACGATTTTATGGCCTTTTATCAATATTGTGATTGGTTTTGACAGTAAAATCAATATCGTAACATTTATACTAAATCATAGAAAAACAACTTTATTAAATGTTTGACATTTTCTTTTAGTTCTATCCCGCGTATGTAATATATTATAGTTTTACGCCATAAAAATATATGCCCTTGAAATTTATCGTATCCCCTTGTTGGTTTATGTTTCTATTTGTACGGTAGCAAAATAAACCAAATATCATGGTTTGTTACATATTTTCCCAAGCGGTCAAAACCATTTTCTTGTGGTTTTGTAATCCCATCTTAATGAGAAAGAATACCAGCTTCGGTTCCTATTATTTTGTTTGTATGTGTATTGTTATGTACATATATGATGAGCGATGACTAAGAATATGTTCCATCATCTTCTATTATATTACGATACATGTAAGGAAAGTAATTTTCAATTGGTGTATTTAAGTATATAAAGTTATATTGTATTATCATATCCATTATTTATCCTGATAAGACATTAATCATGTTATTATTTTCTTGTGATACGAGGAGACACGCCTTTAAGATTTTTCTTTTGTTTTTTTTTTGTGTATGCGGTAATGAAATTTCAATAATCATCATCATGTGATTATTGCTAATAATGAGTGAAAAAGAGTGACGTCAATGCCATATTATCTAAATTTTTTAATTTACATAATTAAACGAACTCAACAATAATAATAAATGAAAATATAATAAATTTATCAGAAAACTGATAGCAGCTAGGCAAAATGAAATTTTATTGTTGATAACATACGCGCGGGGTTTCATATGTTTATTGCTTTATTCTATAGGGCAATTTTTTATCAGTAAAATTATTACGACTATGACGGTTTTGATGAATTTAACAAATCGACTATTGATTTTTATAGATCCCATGAATTCCCCGTAAATCTTAAATATTTTCGAATTTTTCGAATTTCAAATTATCATTCGAACGCAAGGTACGAGTATGCTAAAATTATTCTTTTCGACATAATTTTGCTTAAATATTTACACTACCTGCTTCATCCTACAAATATTTGTACATATACATATATGTATTTGTACATAAGTAAGTAAAAATAATGATATTCAATCTAAAGATTTGTTGTAGTTTTTTGAGTTGAGAAACAAGCACTCACACCACATAAAGCACACAAATGGATGGTGAATATTTTGTGGCCAACACCCGATTTGCTTTTACCACGAATGTATACATAGATAGAAAGTATATGTTACGGTCAAAGTGTATAATTGTTTATTATATATTTATAACTACCGGTTAATATGAATAATTTTTTAGAACCCGGCAGACGTTGTCCTGCCAGTCTGTATTATAACAGCTTGTAAATGAATAAACTGAATTTTAGTAGTATTTTTAATAATTAATTGAATTTTTATTTTATATAAGTAATTTAAAACAATTCAAATTAACACATCTAGCGTAACGCAAGTGGACAAACAACATTTTTCAGCAACATATAGTTGACCACGAGAAAAACAGGGATTCGCTAAATTTAATCCGGCAACGCGCAGTGACTGCCCTTGAGCTTTTGTCATCGCGAAAACAAAGCTCACAGGAAATTGTAAGCGCTTGAATGTAAAAGGCAAATCAGTAGGGATCATTATGCGTGGAATCAGCACGTCTTCTCCTTTACATTTGCCATTAATTATTGTTGCTTCAATCACATTTGGCATCATTTTCTTAATGGAAAGTCTGGTTCCGTTACATAACTTTGGTGTGTTCAGGTTCCGAAGAAGTAGTATTGGTGATCCAGTTTTCAACACCAGTGTGTGCGGTGGTACCCCCGATGGCTCCAATGAATTTAGAAATTCGACTGGATAATTAACAGCATCATTCTCTTCTATAACTGTATCAATAGATTTGTATTCCATCACTGCACCAGGAATTTTTAATTGAATCCTATCATTGATTCGATTAACGTCATCGTTCTTCGGAGCTCAGATAGTACGCTCACAGAGCCAATCATGATTTCTGAAGTTATTAATTATGTTCGGGAAAACCATATTTTCAAGATCTTCTATTGATGACTGAAGTTGACAGAAGTCATGTGGAAATGATATTTCCTGTGTTGAATGATCAATCGGAAGTTTACCGTCGCCCATGTCTAGCTGCTTGGAAAATATTTGTGCAGAATCATCTCTAAGCAAATGTACACGCATGTTAGTCGACAGTGTAATTTTTTTCACGTGCCTCCAAAGGAATGAATACTTTAGGCACGCGTTTAGTTCGTCTGCTGGTTGATCTTGGAATAACGGGCAAAGTTTGACGGAAATCACCGGCGAGCAGTATCACAGCTCCACCCATTGGGCGTTGATTGCTTCGAAAATCCTGCAGAGTACGATCAAGTGCTTCAAGTCCTTTTTCCAGATGTTTTTGCAATGTTACAAATAGGACTTTTAGCTATATTTAGATTCAATGGCAGCTTGAGAGCCAAATGCGCCGTTCGTTCTACATCAAGTAGCGTTGCTGCATTTCCCGATGAAGCTACAGCCAAAGCAATTTCACCCTTCATTCGAATTTCTACGAGTATCAGATTGAGCAAAAAAGTTTTCCCTGTGCCTCCTGGTGCATCAAGAAATAGAAGTCCACCATTTCCGCTCCATACATGCTCCATAACTGTGTCATACGCAAGTCGTTGATCATTTGTTAAGAGCCTTATCTGAGCTTCAACATAAATTTGTAATGCGTTGACGTCGTTTTGTTTCTCTCTTAATATGTCTAATCGATAACATTGTCTCTATCACGTTCTGGAGAAAATAGCCCCAGCTGATTAAGGTTTTTTTTTGTTAATTGACATACACATATCTTCAAGTAATATCAGCGATTCATTGAAAATGTCTTCTGCATACTGCATATACAGGTTAGGATTTTCTCTGCGAGCTCGAAGAAATATGCCTGCGCTCATACTCTCTTTATGCTTTTCCCATAAATCTTTTGGATCAGAAGGCGCACAGATTGTCAAAATGATGGCGAACAGAGTTCGTATTTGGTGAGCATGACGTGTTTCAGATGCTTCTGTCAATGCGCTGTCCCAATGTTGCTCATTTTCAAGCATACCAAGTTTGAAACATTCTGCTCTATATGTCTGACACACGTGACCATCGATGGTTTTCATTGCTTGAAACGATGTTGGTCCTTTGATCACGTGAAGCAGCATTTGTAAATAGTAGCATTCACTATTATTCGGGTGAACAGTGTACACTCGTCCCAATGTGCTAGTAGAAAATATGCCAGCCACTGAAGAATGTTTTGCACCCCGTTTTCTTCTGCAAAATTTCTTCGTTGATTGATTCCATGGATAATACTGCGGGACTTCATGATATAGCAATGTTTTCGCAAATTCATTAGTTGCACACAGTTGAAAAAAAGCTGTCAACGTTGTGTTTGGTGGATCTACAGCTCTTTGAAGGGCGTTCTCTTCCGTGAAATAGACTCGTTGACCGTTTTCTAAGTGAACACTAAGATGCATAACAGCAGGAAAGCGTTCATGGATATCAAAACCAAAAATTCGCCATATAGCTTCATTACCGCTAATATAACGTCCCATTTGAAATTGTTCGACTTCATTAACAGGTGCAATTCCAAAAACTGCCATATCACTGCCTTTATTTAAGTATTTACATATGTATTTAATGGACTTAACTGAATTGCAGACCTCTATGTGGATATGCGACTTGAATGACTTTAAAAGTATAGGAGAATAGGGCACAATCCATTGATTATCAATTTCAATATCAACATTACTGAGTTTGACAGTTGTTGTGTGTCCACCATCAACTGGTTTTCGTCGTCTGTACAGCGGATAACCATTGCCACACGTTTGTGTTTCCTTCAACAGCAGACGTGGATAACTTTTGGTACATTTTCTGTCTTTCATGCAGGGCGAGTGTGGGTCATGTAGCCCACATGGCCCATGAATCATGTTCTTCTTGACAATTTCAAATAATCCCGGATCTTCTTCTGGGTCAGGTAGTTCAGCTCTAATGATATCGTCAATTTGAGTGGAAACAATTTTTTCAACCAACCAAATTAAGATATGAGCATGTGGTAAACCTCTTTTCTGCCATTCAATGGAATACATCCAGCAGCGAGTTTCTCCGTATATATGGTTCGTAGTGATGAAATCCATAAGACGTATCAATTTTTGTTTGAAAACTCTCGCTGTGAGGTCATCTCAGTGAATCTATAATTTCATCCCAAGATGGATTACATGTGAAAGTGATGACAAGATCTGGACGTTCATATTTGCGAACGTACGTCAAAGCATCCTGAGCATATTCATGCATGTGTCTTGGACTTCCAGTGTACGAAGCTGGAAGTATAACCCTTTGCCTAATATCACCAGCTTCTTTATCATTTGCAATTGTATCTCGTAAATGAATATAATCTTCAGCTCGAAGTTTCGATTGATTGTAACGAATGTAATTTAGTCGTTCGCTTTCAACTTTAGCGTACATATCAACAATGAATTGCTGAAAAAGTTGACGACATTTCAGAATATGGTTGAACTGTTCACCTCGAATCATGACACGGTATGCATAAAAATCCATACAGCTAACTTTTTTGATGTTACAGCACCTGTAGTGGGATTAGTTTGATACAATTCAAGATGATATCCGTCTTCTCCTCGTGGAAACAGTATTGGATATTGCAGTGCGTCGTATGACCGATGTGTTTCAGAAACACGTTGCTTGGTTTGATCTCGTTTGCTAATAACAATATCTCGCCGGGTAATTTCTGTTCCAACAATTACAGCTGCTACTGCAGGAGCCATTGGAGCATTGAAGCGTGTTTCATGCTCATTTGATGGCGTTTTATCTGCTCTGATAATGACTTTCAAGTCATCAGATCTCACATCCTCTAAAGCGGATTTAAAATCTCTGACCAAACAGTTGTGCCCGTGGAATAGTGATCGTAGTTCAGCAACAATTTCTCGATCTGTTGCTATAATGAATGTGCATCGTCGATTTATCTCTTTCTCCACGTTGTCCATAAAATAAATTTGCGAAAATTGTGGATCTTGTTCGGGTACTAGAAGAAGTGAACCAATCTGATGATACACTTGTCCTTGGGCTTTGAATGTGGGCATAAAATTGTCATATATCACAATATTTGTCGCTCCAAATGATGTCATTTGAAAACATGAGTTATATTTCCGAATATGCTTTAGAAAGTGTTTGGACTCCCGAGTAGCTCCAGCCACATAAGTAAGAAGTGGCTCTGGTGGTTCAGTCAGTTGTGGCAAATTGACTTTGCCATTGGAGCAGCACATACCAGGTGTTTCTTTCAATAATTTTAAAGCGCGACAATGTAAGCACAATGTTGCCATTGGACCAATAACAACATCGCGATGCATTCCATAATCGAGTATTTATCGTAATGAAATGCCACATTCCTAATATTGACTCTAATTTTTAACAGAGCCTGCCGTGAGCGTTGAGCTTTATTTCGTGTGGTTCGCTCTTCAGGTGTTTCAGCCGCTCTTGATGTAGAGGCTCTTGCTCGAAGATCTGCTACTCGTGCATCGTGCTGTTGTGATGTTTCAGCCGCTCTTGAAATAGAGGCGTTGATCCGATTAGTTTCTAAGCGTGTCTCTCGGTTTTCAGAAGTTTCAGTAACTCTACGAACTGATATTCGCCGCGCAATTTTAGTTGACCTTCCAATGTTTGATTTTGTTTTTCGTGGCATTTCAAATAGTTCCTATTTGAAAATGTATTGTATGTAAACATAAATCAGAATAATAAGACATAAAAAGAATGTATATTCACTTGAAACAATATTTAGTACCTGAAAAATAGTCACCAACAATTATTTTATTCCAATATAACTAAGTAATTGGGAATAACGGGCATTCGGATGAACACAAATTGATTTACACTAAACTATTAAAAATATGGCCACTTCGATACGTTTCACTGCGAACTGTGTTTGAAAATGACATCAAGGAAAACAAAAGAGATTTTTTCAAAATAAGCCAATTTTACACGTACAATTTTTTATATCAAAGGGTATTTCTTGTATAAGATGTAATTTTTAATATAAAACGTTAGTACTATTTCAAAATAAGTCAATTTTACACTAACAACAATATTTTGTAGCAAAGGATATTTCTTGTAGAAGATTTACTTTTTAAATTTTAAAAGTTTTTTCCTTCTAAATTGATCATTTAATAAACCTTGATTATTTATATCATAAACTACTGGCGATTGGAACGGTGGCATTAATGGACTACAATAGAATGTGAATTATTTCTAAAGATATATAGAATTTCGAAGCCGCGCACTATGTCACATTGCAAAACCGGTTGAATAGTACATAAGTCCAAATCGTGCATAGTACATTAAAGTACATGATACGGAGGAGGACCGATTAAAACTGGACTTCACAAAACAATACAGTGCACAATAGTGGATCGTTAGTATGCATATTATGACGTAGAGATTTCACTTAGGTTTGAATTATTATTTAAATTATTATTTGAAAGATTAACTTAAATTTAAATTATTAAAATTAATTTGCTTAATTAAGTTAATCAGATTAATTACGTTAATTGAAATAATTATATTAATTAAATTTGTTTAATTAAATTAAAATGTTCCTTCACTTAACCGTTGCAGATATTATGTCAATATAAATCTCGTTCTTTAGTGTACTAAGTACTGTTTTGTGATATCCTGTTTTGTAATGTCCATGTTTTAGCATTTCCTGTTGCAAAACGTGACGTTTCGTAATTTATTCAAATATTTAATTTAAAATAAAAAATTTAATTTATTCAAATTAATCTGTTTGAGTCTATCAATAAATTTCGGCGGATTGTATAATTCAAAAACAAAGAATTATGTGTTTTTAACTTTTATTTTTTTTTTATTGAAAAAAAAAAAAATTTTTCTTATTGTGACAATGGTTTGTTTTAATGTTTGGAATGTCGATTTCGGATTACTTCATTATCAGTTTTGTTTACAACTATCTGAACTGAAAAAAGGTATAACAGTTAAAAATAATTCTTTGTTTGTGTCTGAGTTAGACATTAAAAAAATGGATAATCATTATAACTTATATGGATCGATTCAATTGGTTAATAAATTCACACCATTCATCCAAAATTGGATGAATGGTGTGAAAATTTGTAGGAAGGGTCCCCTTGATTCAGACCCTTGATTAACCGCTTTAAATTCATTCCTGTGAATAAATTTAAAAAAAAATCAAAATTTTAGAAAAAATTGTACCGATGCTTCTAGACCATGGGGCTAGCTCCTTCAAAAATATCGTAAGGTTTGTTCTGTATATGCAATTTATGCATGGTAAAAATTTCATGACGATCGGTTGAGAAACTGGACGCTCATTCGAGACAAACAGATAATTGTGTATCTATGTAAAATTAATTTTTGATCCAGAGGTGGATGGCCAGAGAGGATTTTGGATCCCTCGGATTTGAGAATGTCCCTAATTTTATATAACTCCATTCCTAAACTCATTTCCGTAAAAAAATATAAAAAAAATATAAAAAAATTGAAATCTTAGAAAAAATTTGTACCGCAGCCCTTAGACACCGGGGTCGGGCCCCTTCAAAAATGTCGTAAGGTTGTTTCTGGACATGCAACTGACACATGGTGAAAATTTCATGACGATCGGTTGAGCGGCTTAGACGAAAATTTGGAACAAACAGTAAATATATATCTATGTAAAAATTAATTCTTGATCCAGGGGCTTACCCCTCGATCGAATTTTAGCATCTCTCTAATTTCATATTCTCAACTCATTCCCGTGAACAAATTTAAAAAAAATTGAAATTGTCGAACAATTTTGTACCGCAGCCCATAGACCCCGGGGTCCAGCCCTTTCGAAAATATCGTAAGGTTGGTTCTGGACATGCAACTAATGCATGGTGAACATTTCATGACGATTGGTTGAACGGTGCGGAAGTTGATATGCTGCAGCGCTACCTGGCGGGGAGGCACAATAAAGAAAATAACACAAAAACCTTCTTCACACAAAAATACATACACATACCAATTTTCATAGTGATTGGTTGAACGGTGTTGGAGTGAAACGGTAACATATATATATATATATATATATATATAAATATAAACATATACAAACATCCATTTTTATATATATAGATTACCAAACCCCTTTGGTTAAAGTGTTAAATATGAAAGTTTAAAACTATAACAATAATATTGGCGTAATTTTACTTTACGTATACATCAAGAAAATCACCCAAGTAACAATTCAATAGGTAAATTGTCCTAGACAGCAAAACCAGGGCTCTGACAACGTCGTGAAATTCGAAAAATTACACAAATTAGTTATAAATGGTAAATAGTTATTTAATAACTTTTGAAAACGTTGTTGCAGTGAAAACAATAGCTAATTAGCTTAAGAAGGTTTATAAGACATTGCTACAGCGATTTTGTTACAAACCATAAAGCAAAAAAATCGGGACAAAAGCAATTTTGCTGCGATAAAATAAGTAGGTATAACGGCATTGTAGAAGGGTTATTGCGATATGCCGCAAAGAAAAATGTCGGGAGGAAAGCATTGTTGCTGTGCTAGTCAAACTGGTTTGGTTGACTGACGACATCTATAATAAACTAGTTTTGGCATTTATGGTATATAATCGAATAAGGTGTTGTGTCTTTGTTATACTTGGCGAATATAATGGCGAACAAAGATTTGTATACTTATTTTAGAACATCAAAAAAATACAAAACCAACACCACATTTTATAGAAAAGCAAAAGTCACTAACAACCACATGAAAAAAGTAACAGGTATGTCGATCTTCTTAATTTTACGTGCAATGCAAAACCACTGAAATATATTATTTTTTCCGCTAATAGTAATATTAAAGTTGCTGCGTTTACGTCCAACGATTTGGTTCCTCTTTAAGTGGCTTCAAGAGAAACAACAGCAACAATATCACCACATACGCGTGACTTATTAATGTAGATAAACTTTGTAATTAATTTAAATTCATACTGGACTCTTACATGTATATAATAAACAAATTTTTAGATCAAGTTGTAGATGACAATTTAACTGCTGCTGCAGAGCAACCATCCCAGCGTACATAACCTCAATCACAAGCTATGTCAGATTCTGAATGTTATAATAATGATGAAATTGAATCCGAATATTATTTAAATGAAAGCGAAGATGAAGAAGAAGATTTTGTGCAAAAAAAATAAAGAGATCGGCAATACATTTTAATATAACACAAACTGAATTGAAATAGCTTTTATATATTTATAACTACTCTTTAAAAAATAAACAATTGCAAAAACTACCAAGTGAAAGTTTACTTACAATTATATTTTAAATCCTTAGACCGCCCAATGTAAATCAGGGTTAAATATAAATACAGGTAAACCTCACTTAACGAACCCTCGCTTAACGAAAGCTCGGATCTACGAATATCAATTTTTGATACAAAAACCTCACTTAACGAATACATACCTCGGAATAACGAATAAAAAATTTAAAAAAAATAAAAAAAAAGTCTCTTTTACTTAATTTTAGCCGGTATTGAAGGAGTGGACGAAGAAGGCATTCGAGATTTGTGAATCGAGAATCACGTTCTAAATTATCAACAGAAGATGAAGAGCCACAAAAAAATTTATGCCGCCACACTCTGAATGAAATTTTTTCAAAAATGGATGTAACTTATGAGATTATCAGAAGTAATCATCCATATGACAACAGAAGTAGCATTGTGATTCCCGTAGTGATGTTCGAACTGAGTCGAACCGAATACTTTTAACCTGATACTCAAAAAGTTCGAACTATCAATTGAGTACTTTTAAAAGTATCTGGTTAAAAGTATCAACTAATACATTCGATGCTCAACTCAAATAGAATAACCAAATACATAGTTGGTTCGGTATTCGTATGGTTTATTTCATTATAGATATAATTTGTTTTGCGAGAAAGAGCGAATTGTGTATATCGTACCAATTAATAATATTTTTGAATGTTTCGTTCTGAAAAATAGAGATAAATACAAACATAATATAACCCCTACCGGAAAATGTTCATCAAGCCTCAAACACAGTAACGCAAAAACTCTCACAATCATACGAATTACATAAATTTTTGATTTAGTATTGAAAAATCTTCAAATTTTATTTGATTGTATGTGACTGAATTTTTTGTGAGTCAAGCAATTGATGACAACATAAGTGAACTTCTCGATGAAATTCTGGTCCAAAGATATGTTGCATTATTTTTCTCTCCATGAGAAAGTTAAAATTATGTATTGGGCGTTCTACTGAACCAACTAATGAACTTGTTAATAAAAGTCATTAGTGGAGAGGCTATTATTACTTTTCTAACGGTAAAATCCAGTTGCACTCAGAGAAACCATTTAATTTTTTAACTTGTATAAACATGTTACTCTAGTAAAAATTGTAGAAATGATTAAACACACAATTTTAATTTACTTTTGGCAATTCTTTAGTTTAATTATGGGATGTTATTTTAATAACATAAGAAATTAATAGTAATTCAATATGTGTACCTGAACTAAAAGTGACTTACAAAGTGAGGACGTGTTTTATTTTATAATTAAAACATAAAGCTGTGTTACTATTAATCACAAATCATAAGGAACCATTCAAAATGCACCTTAATAGATTATAGCACACTACTTACATGAATTTCCGTAAGAACGACCTTATTACTATCTCAATGACTTCTTTACAAAAATCGTCGATGAATTCATCGATGCGTTATATAGCAAACTACTTATGAACACCCTTCATTAGATCATGTAAAACTTCATTAAATATATAAATGACTTTAGTCCCGGGCACAGAATAAAGTTCATTTGAGACATCATTGAATGAGTCATGGTGAACTCATCGATGAGTTCATCGATTCCCTTCCAGTAGGGAACGTAATATGTATACAAATAAAAGTATCCATCTCTCAATTTTAATTATATGTATTTACGAAAGAGAATCCAAAAGAGATGAAGCATATGTAAGGAGTTATTTTTCTTTCACATTGAGCTGATATACCGAATTGATATTTTTGAATGAGTACCAAATAAATACTTGTATGTGAGATTCGTAAATCTCTACTTGACGAACCGATATTGATATTCGAGTTGATATTGATATTAAACCTGATACTTTCGATTTCGGTGTATCGATATTTATATCGGATATCTGTAACTATTGTTGATTGTTCGGATTTACTATTGAAATATTTTTCTTTATGTGTGATTTTTATTTCGAATGGATTTATATAAAATTAATAAATGATATTTTTATTTCGAATAGATTTAAATAAAATTAATAAATGATTAATTAAAATTTTAACATTAGTAAATCTTATTGTTTTTGATTAGTAGCCCCTTTTGGGTATTAAATTCATATATATCACAAAAAGTATCAATTGGTTAAAAGTATCGGGTTAAAAGTATCAGGTAGTTCGTTCGAATGAATCAATTGATATTGATACTGAAAAGTATCTAATAAACCCAACACTAGATTCCCGCAATCCAAATTATAAACAAATGTTAGACGAGTTCGAGGAAAAGAAACAACTTACAATCGATAATTTTGTTAAATAATAATTTAAGCATTATATCCATACACGATACAATTATGCGTGCGCAATCGTATGATTGCACAATCATGATTTTTACACTCATGAGTCACGATACATGCATTTTCCACATTTATCAGTTTTAAAATATGTATGAAGAAGCTTGCGTTGCGATTTTAATTGGACTAGTAATTCGAAAAAAAATATAAATAAAACAGAAATAGACAAATTTCGATGAAAGAATGGTATAAAAACGTAGTGGAAATGGACATTCGAAATTCTAGCAAGTGGAAAAACATCCGAGGATCTTAAATTCTTTATTTTTTATTAACTATGCCATATTTACTGTAATACGACACAGAAGAGTTAGAACATTAGACTGAGCAAATTACACATACACGACGCAGTTTTGCATGCACAAACAAGAAAATATCAAAAAATTTGAAAATCACACAATCACCATGTGCAATCACTCAATCAATACTATACCACTGTCAAACAGCATGCACAATCATACGATTGCACATGCATGATTGTGTCGTGTATGGGCCCTATAAGTGTTTTCTTTTTTATGATATGCTTTGGTTTTTTTATTTTGCGATTATTATTATTTATTTTATTCGAAATAAAACTGAATTTTTGTACTGAAAACTTTTTTTTTTATTAAATTTGCACTACGGGAACCAAACTAACAATTGTTCATATAAAATCATATAATTTGATACGTTGATTAACGAATCCTCGCTTAACGAAGCATTTCCAGGAACCGAACCCCTTCGTTAAGCGAGGTTTACCTGTATTGATGGTATTTCAATTTACAGAAGCTCAAATATACAATTGGCCAATTTTTGTTGCAATACATGAAATTGATAATTTTGTTCCAATGGTGGTAGTTCTTTACTGTGAAGATAGTGAGCCTGGTTCAGTTCCAAATTATTTGAAACCTCTTGTGGAGGAACTACAACCACTTTCTAAAAACGGAATTATTTCGGAATTATTTCCCTCTTCGGAAGTAGTTCCTTCTTCCAACCGGTACATACTTTCAGAAGTACAGTTGTATTGTACAGTGGTATGTCAAACTTATAAAAGAAACACTGCTTATTTCAAATCACAATTACTTAACAAATAGCGAAACCGCTTAACACGCAGTGAAAGTATTAGTAAACTAAATATGGATAAAAAAACGAAATCGCTTAACTCAAAGCAAAATTACTTACCAAACAGCGAAATTGCTTAATACACAGCGAAAAATGCTAAATGTGGTAAAAGAGAAACTGCTTAACTCAAAACAAAATTACTTACCAAACAGCAAAACTATACGGTTAATAAAGGAAAATTGCTTAACTCAAAGCAAAATGGTTTAAAACACCACTAAAATGTTTAACACACAGCAAATTCTATAACTACAACCTTGTTGTTAACCCTCCACCAGGTACAGTGGCTTCAAAATGTTAGGAAAATTTGACAGCTCACACGCATAAATAAAATGTAAATAAATATGGCTGAAAATAGAGACGAAATTTGAATTTTTGAGCTTATTTATATATTATATATGTATTTCTCAATATTTTAATGGAACTGGATTGCATTTTTTTTAATTTAAGCGACAAACAAATATTTAATCCTTTTTTTTCGGAAGATCAGATCGCAAACTGTTTCATTTTTAATATTGTCTCAAATAATCCTCTGAATGTAAAGTTTTTCATTATGTAATTTTGTTTAGATTGTAAATACAAATAAAATTTAAACTTAGCTGCACAATGCCAGTTTTTTAATTAAAATCGTGAATTGTAAATTTGTAAATATGGTAATTTGTAAACATGGCTAATATAGGGTTAACGTAAATTATTATTCCATGCAAAGTCCTACAGTTATAAAACGCTTAGCACACAGCAAATGCTTTATTATTACTAATTTCCTCATCTAAAAGCTGATTAGTTATTTAAAACGTTTACTATATTTAGGCAGCTTTTTCGTAAATCCTTATTACACTTTAGCTGTGATAATATTAAATTTACCATAAATAATTAAACTCGTTATCTGAAAAGTTATTTAGCTGTTACAAATAGTAAAACCATCTTTTAATTTTGTATTTCTGTGCACAAAAATGGCTGCATCATTTATTAGTAGAAAAACTTCCACAAAACCCAGTTTATCACATGAAAATATTGTAAAAAACACCAATTTCATGCTTTTGGTTAGTTACCAGATGCTTTTTAACAGATTTGAATTTCTTTTCAGAAAAAATAAATTTTTAAAAATAATTTTTGATTTTGATTTTATTTTTAATATCAAATAATTTTAGGTCGCGTTTTTCTTTTCTGAGCTACTTTTACAAACTGATCGACAAAACTTGTTTGCCACATAGTTTTACGATAAAAAATGATGAGACAAATCATATTATCCCTGTCAACATTTCATAAATATATAATGACATTTATTATTGAAGTATGAATATGGAAAACATATAAATAAAATAACAATTATAAAAGAATGATGTTTGCTATAATTTTTACACAAATTATTATTGTTACAATAATGTTCAAAATAATAGCTCGTTAGTTATTTCTGCCTTTTTGTGTTATTTTGAAACTAATACCCTTAACTAACTATATTGCTTTCTAACCAGAGGAATTGAATCTAAAACATGTTTGCTATTATTGCATTACTTTTTCTTTTGTAACTACTTTGTGTTAAGTACAGCAAAACTGCAAATATGACGTTTTTGCTATTTGGGAACCGAAGTCACTAAATTAATCAAAATGATGCCTTGAAAGTAATTTACCATTTATAACGAGTTTACTGTCTGACGTTGCTATAACATATTGCCAGGCAAATGACAATTACCATTTTTGGCATAACGTTGACAAACCAACAAATTCATGTTGTTTGTTATTATTTTAAGAGTTATTATAATTAAAGTGCTGTAAATTTTAGAAGGTACAACGTTTTGACAACTCCAAATTGTTACTTGGGCAGGTAAACAGTAAAAATTTAGAAATTTTTAAATGTAGGATTATTTATCAAACGTTTTAAGAGGGGAAGTTAAATTTTTCCGAATTTTTTTTTATTTTTTCAAAATAAGGTAAAATGTTAATTTTTTGAATAATTTTTGTCGTTAGGATTGCGGGCATTCTATATCCAGGCAACCTTCATGAAACTCTTAAAGAGGATCACTCACAACCTTAATACAAATAAAAACGAAGAGATGATTAAAATTGAAATTTTGAATTAACAAACTACATTTTATTTCATTTATTTTTATTAATACTAATTGCTTCGTCAACCTTGCAGACACAGATGAAAGAGTTTTAATAGCTGTTATCTCTTCTTCTGACAGTGCCATAAATGTTAAAAAATCAGGTTTGGTAAATCAATTTTTTTTAATGTAATTTTTATTCGTTGTATACCTTAGAGGATGGGGTTGTATACCAAACCCCGCTTGCTTTTCCAGAATTTATTAAATTCTTAAAGTGTCAAAATTTATTTCTAATTTTAAAGTAAGTCATATTATTTACCTTTACCAAAGGGGTTTGGTAATTATATATAATAATCCGTTAAAATGTAAAATTAAAGCAAAATCATTGATATTTCACAAATTGAGCAAACGCACTGGTGATTATATATAATGACCGGTAATTATATATAATCACCGGATTATACACTTTGACCGTTACATATACATACATCACAATTGATTTCTAAAGCGAAAATTAAACCATCCGGACTGTTGGTAAAGCCGTCTATAAATTTATTTAAATCATTGCAAAAATTAAAAAAGCTGTCACTGAAATTTCCGGTACACATTTTCCAGCAAATTTATCTTGTAAATTTTAAAAATGATCTGTATGAAAATACTAGTTGGTTCTATGTCATTTTTTATGAATACAACATCGTTCATGTGTCCACCACGGCTCCTGTTACAAGCCTGCATCCGAACATCAAAAATTATGACTTTTTCCAAAGAAACCTATTCAATGGCCACAATTTCAGCTCGACTGTTGTTCTTACGATCTTGACTTGGTTATGGATTATAGCTATACACTTTACTTTTCAAAAGACACAAAGAAAATAATCTAAGGGCGTCAAATTGCATGAGTTGGGTCGCCAATTGATATCAGAATTACTGGAAATTTAGCGATCATCGATCTTGGTTGCCAATAAGTCCGGTGTTTCACAATTTGTGTGACGAGTGACACCGTCTTCTTGAAACCAAAGATCATTTAAATCAATTTCATGCAATTTCAGTCACAAAATGCTATGTTAAATGTTAACTTGCCACAAAGAGATGTCTGGCTCTTCACAAATATTTTCACTTACAACTGTTGCTGTTTCATGAGTAAGAACTAGATGATGCTGTTCATATGCTCTACGACCTGCAAATGATCCAGTTTCTTCAAAACGTTCACCAATTTTGAGAATCCCAGGTTATGTAGGCCGTCCAATTTACGAAAAAAAATTTTTACAGAAGACTATTTTCGTAATAAACTTGGATAACCAACACGTGTTGTTGTGTTGCAAATGAACAGAATTAAAAATGGCATACTTTTGACTTTTCATTTGTCAAAAAATTTCAGGTTACCACACCGCACAATAAATATTTTTATTTACAGTCAGTCACAAAAGTCGACATACACCACAAAAATTTGGAAAATCGAGATAAATGAAACGAACTAAATATTGTAATATTAATTAAAATTTAAACAAAGGAGATTGACAAAGGAATTGTTGACAAAAAATAATAATTTTCAAAAACTTCAAAAAATTCATAAAATGTATATGACAAAAGTGTGCATACTGTTGTACGTTTCTATTTAACTAGACACGTCCATCGAGACTTTCAGTATTAACTTTGCACTCGTCTTGAGTGAGAAATATTTTTCGTCTTTGGCATTAAACGATTGGTGCCTCGAACGGAGGTGACAATCGTAATACAAAATTTAACAATAAAGCTACGGGTACATAATAATAGTTGAATGAAATATCTAAAATGATTGGTAAAAATCGTGCAATCATACAAACAATAGTGCGAATTCTTGATAACAGAGTAAATATTCAAAATAAATAACGGCCTGGGCGTCCTAAAAAACTTAACACACGGGATGTTCGAAGCATAATTAAAAAAGTGGCATCCAATCCGAGGATTAGTGTTCCTAAAATAGAGGTCGAGATTCACCTCTATTGAGGCACTGGTAACGATGTTCATTTTACGAAACGAAGGGTTTAATGGAAGAGTGCCAACAAAAAATCATTTATTAGCTTTGTAAATAAACCGAAAAGGATTAAATGTGCAAAAAATAAGTAAATGAAGGAACTAATTTTTGAAGCAAAGTGCTTTTCACTGACGAAAGTAAATTCAATATATTCTGATTCGATGGAGGGGGAAAAATTTGGCGAAAAATTAGCCAAGATATGGCTCCAAAAAATTTGCTTCTCACCGTTAAATTCGGCGGTGGCAATGTAATGGTTTGGGGATCTATGGCTGCAGCTGGTGTAGGGAAATTGGTATTTATAGAAGGTAATATGGTTCACCGAATGTATTTGAATATATTGCATAGCAATTTACAACCATCGGTCAAATGCTTAGGACCCGAGACATACGGCGATGGCAGTAAGAGAATGGCTTCTATGTAATGTGCGAAAATAACTTAATCTGCCTTCCCAGTCACCGGATCTGAATGAAATAGAACATATCCGGTATGAAATGGAACAAAGGGTCCAAAAATATATGATTATCAATAGGGAGGGATTCATTAAAAAGTGCCCTTTCGAGTGCATGGGCTGACATTTCGTCACTGATAACCTGGTTTTAGGCGCGTTTCATACTTGAGTTATGTTAGCAAAGTGAGCTATGTTTTTAGACCACAGCTTCTTCGCTTACTTTGCAAAGCATAAATAAGTGAAACTGAATTCGTGAAGCTTAGCTCAAGCCACACTTTTGCCTCGATTTATTTAATTTCTTTATTTAAACGTGTGGAATAGAAACATAGCTGACATTACTCATTTTTTGCTTTACAGATTGCGTTGACCCTGATATTTATCTACAATGTTTCTTTTATTTGGGAACCAAAACGGGAAGCCAGAAAATGAAAACAAAGCTCACATCAGTCAAAAAGCATAGCTCAAGTGTGGAACGGGCCTTATCAATGCCCAGGCGACTAAGCGCTGTTATTGAGTTATGGTGGCCAAACTTAATATTAATTTTAATTGTTAAGTGTGTCTGAACATTATCCTTTTTATATTATTTACTTTATGTAGAGTTTTGTGATATAAATTTTATGAATTTTTTGAATTATTTCAAAATAATTTTTCATTTTTTTTTAGTTTTGTTTGTCCAATAATAATTTTATCTGTGTAAATATATTATTTAATTAATATTACAATATTTTGTTCGTCTCATTTATCTCGATTTTGCAAATTATAGTGGTGTATGTAGACTTTTGTGACTGACTGTAGCTTAAAAATCGAACAGAAAAACCAACAAACAAAACCAATCAAATCGTGTATCTGAAATGGATTGCGAGAGGTTCAATTCGTTTGAGAGAGGTCTTCCGATGGGGCCGGGCTTCGTATTCTTATTTATTTCTCAAGTACCAGGAATAGATTGCCATGGATTCTGATTTTGTAGGAATTGGTTTTGGGGATCATGTGACCCATTTTTAATTAGATTTTTGGTTTGCTCGATTTGATTAAAATATGGCGAAGAGAGATTTTTATATGCCAGGAATCGATTGAGATCGAGGTTTCCGAAAAATTCGTTCAGAGGGTCGAACGGTGGCCCGAATCTTTTTCTTTAATTTTTTCACGAAAAATTTGTGAGAGATAGTTTTTGGAATCGATTGCAGTGGGTGCTGATTTCTGGAAAGGCCGTTCAGTGAGTAGTCCAGTGAGACCCGGGTCACTGTTTTTGATTTGTTTCAGCTCGCGCGATTTTTATAAAAATTGTTTGAGGAGCCTAATCCTCATAATCCTCTTAGGTCCTAATTTCAAGAAAATTCATTTAGGAGGGCCATCTGCTGGGGCAGTTGGGTCTCGTTTTATTTTTTTTTATTTTTACGATTTTGGTACAAAATGGTAAAAGGTATTCAATTGCTTGAAATCAATAACGATTGGTCTAGATTTCACGAAAATTCATTCAGAAGGTTGAACGGTGGGCCCGACTCTTTTTTTTTGGTTGGCTCGAATTTTCCAAAAATTGGTGATTGAGGGCTTTTGAGTGCGAGGAATTGATCGCAACTTATTTCAGGAAAATCTGTTTAAAAGGAGGGTTATCCGGTGGTCGTACAAGTCTTGAAGATGATTCAAGTGAAAGACGTCCAAAAAGTGAATCAACACCAGAAATCCAGAATTCTCTGACTTCTCTTCAACCAGACTTTTGAAGATTCGCTAGCAATGGAACAAAAACCCATTCCAATGCGACTTTCTCAGCAATATTTGGAGCGTTTTAGAAAGGATAAAAAGATTTTGTGCGTCATTTAATGACTATAGATGAGATTTGGGTCTACCACTATGATCCTGAATCAAAACAAGAGACCAAGAAGTGGTGTGAACGCGGTACTTCGGCTCCGAAGCGTGTTAGGCTCCAGAAATCGGCCAAGAAGGTGTTAGCGTCAATTTTTTGGGATGCAAAAACATTTTTGTTCGTAGATTACCTCCAAACTGGTAAAACACTAATCTCAGATTATTATTGTAACCTGTTGGACCAGCGGGATGTAAAATATCGTAAAAAAGGATCTGGTTAATAAAAGAAAAAAATTATTTTTCATCAGACCAACGCACCCTCTCACACAACTCAAAAAGCCCATCGTGAAAATTAGTGAACTAAAGTACAATTTGTTGTAACAACCATCCTATTCTCCAAACGACGCCTTTTCTTTAAATTTTTTGGGCTCAGACGATTTTTATAAAAATTGATGAATGTGCATTTTCAACAACCAAAAACTGGGGGTCTATTATGAAATTTTTAACGCGCGTATTTTTTTCGACAACGTCGACAGTCGACAACGTCGAAAATCGCTATTATGAATTTTTTTTTCGACGACTTCGAAAAACAAAATTAATTATTTTTTATGTGAAAATTTAAATTAATTATTTTTTATTAAATTTAAATTAATTAATTAATTTTTATTAATTAAAATTTTATAAGTTTAAATTATTAATTTATTTTTACTAACAAACTTTTTTTATTTCTCAACACTTAACACTTTTCTTTTATGTACTCGACACCTCAAGAGCTGTCGTAAAATAGTCGACGTTATCGAAAAAAAAACGCGTCGAGTATTTCATAATACCAAAAATTCGACAACGTCGAAAAAAAAACGCGGTCGAAAATTTCATAATACCAAATTTTCGACAACCACGAAAAAAATACGCGCGTCGAAAATTTCATAATAGACCCCCTGATTTTGATTGGTTCTAAATTCGAGAAATTTATCGAGACATGGTATTCGAATGTAAAAAAACGATTACAAAGAGTTCTGATTTCTAGAAAATTTTTACTAGGATTCCCCGGTTAGGCCGTCATTTTGCATTGCACCATGTTGCGTGATATTGCGTCATGTTGCGTGATTTTCCACGATGCATATGTTGCACCATGCTGTGGTATGCTGCGCTACGTTGTGGGATATTGAATCATGTTTGGACGTATTGCACCATGCTGTGTGTTGTTTGATGTTGCATCTTGTTGAGGCATATTATGTATATTCCACAATGTCGCATCATGTACCATATAAAAGTTACAGTAGTTACGGTTTTGAACATATAAGTTTATTTGTAATGAGAGTGGTTTAAATATAACAACCAAAATATTGCCCTTCTCTTTGATTTTCCAACTTCCATGTCATTACTTTGTATTATTGTGGATCTTGCAAGATCTTCAATTTGGCTGTCGATCGCTTGTCACTAAAATGATCCTCATTGCAGATTCAATACAATTAATGTAAGCAGCTTCGATTTTTACCCGTGATTTTAGGTTGAGTTTGTGGTTTCAAAAATTATATAATTTTAACTTTAATTAAAAAATACAAATGTAAAAAGAAATAGAACATCATCTCTCCTTCAATGACTTGAACGATTTTGATCAAATTTGGTTGGACTGGGTTTTCGAATGCCAGGAAATGCTTACAACAACTTCTCGTTGCTGGATAATTCTTTTACGTTCCATAATGTTGTACCATATTGCGTCATATTGCATGATGTTACACCACGTTGCGTCATATTGCACCATGTTGCGCGATGTTGAACCATGTTGTGGGTGTTGCGCGATTTTGTAATATGCTGCGTCATTTTGCTTCACTTTGTATCTTGTGTTGTTCTTTAATTAGATATCTGGCGATGTGTTTCATCATATTGCGGAATGTTGCACCATGTTATGGTTGGTTTCATTGCATATGTTTGTTGCACTAATCGCGTCCTTTTGAAAATGTTGATTGTTATGAGTAACGATATTGATTTGTAGCTTTCGCTATCTAATTAATGTTTGGACTTTGGTCCCTGTTCATGTTTTGTTCCGCCTCAAACGATTTTGTTGTCATCAGGTGTGGCCCGAGTCTCTTTATCTAATTTTGTTCAGCTAGCACTATTTTGATAATAATTGGTGAAGGGAATGCCAAGGAATCAAATGCCAAGAATCGATTTCGATAGATAGTAATTTTTGGCCCGGGGCCATTTTTAAATTTTTCCGATTCAAACGTCATTGTGATGTGTCCTAAATTTGGTGAAATTCATTTAGGATTTCGGGCTAACGACTTTTAATAAAAATGGATAAGATGGATTTTTTAGTGCTAATAATCGATTGTGATGAATTCTAAATTGGAAACAATTTATTTAGGGAGTTCTCAAATGGGATTTGTAACCCTATTTATAAAAATCGGCTCGAACGATTTTGATAGAGAATGGGGATATTTTCGAGTGTAAGGGAAAGGCTAAAAATTGTTAAAAGGTGTTCCGGTTTAGCCATTATATTGTGTCTTGTTTAACATTATAGCTCTGTCATTTCTCAATTGAACAGAATGAAACTCAGAATTATGGTGAAAATTAGAATCTAATATAAATTTTGAATATACCTCAGGAAAATTGTCAATTTAAACGAACTAAAGCCATTTCTTAACCAATTAGGATACACTTCCTTTTTGTGTTAAACATCGGGTAGAATTCTATAATGAATTGTGAACTAAGTCCTCTCTCAAACGAATAGTATGAAACTTGGTTGGTACTATGAAAGTATCCAATTTGATTGAAACAACATTGATTGGTCTTGACATTTTCGACGTCGCGATTTTGGCAACTTTATCATTCTTTTTTCGTAAAATAAGAGGTCCCAATAAAATTGGGTGGGAAGCGGACCACCGGAATTGCATAGTGCTCGCGCAACTTCATTTTTTTTCCATGATTCCTATAGTTTATTTTACTGCGTAACAGAAAGTAAAATAAATTAAACCAGAAAATTCTTGGAAATCATTTTTCATGTAAATTTATCTTAATAAAATTAGAAAATGTGAAAAATATCTATTACCATGATACCACATCAGCAATTTATTTTTCTGAAATGAAAATTCATACGAAACCAATAATTCGAAAAGGATATTATATACCTCGTATACATTTACGTACATGTATGTATGTATATAAGTATATTATACCTTCTTCTAAAACGAAAGCACTCAAAACAACAACAAAACATATATGATGTTAACATAACGTACTAAATTATAAATGATAACGAATTTTTCATGATAAGAAAATGTTTCGTTGATGATGAAAATTTACTTGTTCTGAAGTTTAAATTATTTACGTAATTTTTTAGAGAGTGACGCTGATTTAAAAAAAAATTAAAAATTCTAAATTACTTATTTATGTAACCGTTTCAAAACGCGAACAGTTGCCACACGTACCGTCTTCTTTCGAATAACAGCGAGATACAAATTTGTTTTATTTTTGTACCATAAGATTGATTTAAAATTTCGGCGAATTAATAAAATTTTCTTGTTTACGTAGAACTTTGCTTGTTTTGATTGATTATCATAGAAAAAATGTAGCGTTCGTGTGCTTTCCACGTGTGGAAAGGGGCATTTTATTTCTTAGAATTTTTTTTTTTTTTTTTTAATTGAAGCTTCGGTGATAATCCTTTTCTTTATTGCGGATTGTAAGAGCCATACTAGTTGTGCTTGGTAAAAAGTTTTATTGTTTGCATGTATGACATCATCGTAATGTTGACTGCACAATGCTGAAAATAGAATAGCTGGTTCTAGCTGAGTTGAGTCCGGAGTGTCATGTACCGCTGCTGTAAGTCGCACTGAATTTTATTCACAACCTTTTCAAAACATCTCCCTATGATTACTCGCAGTATTTATAGGCAACTTCGCATGGTGATAATGCGTCAGTTCCAACGGTTTTCTTTTCTGATGCTCGACATCAAACTATCTGTTTGATATACGTGTGGCCTGTAACAACAGATTCTTGATCTGTAGCAATAGCTCCACTTCGGTTTCACTAGGATTTTTGGAGTAATTTAATCAATAGCTAAAACACTCATCCTTTGCTTGCTTAGAAATTCGAAATAAATTTCACGTTTTGTGTAGCCTCTTAATATTTTACACCATTGGCCAATCCTGGCACAAATCCTCTATAGTATAGTAATATTAAGGATGCACAATCCATGAAAGCTTCGTAACACATGTACATTTTTGGGTCTTACCAATTCCTGCACACTTGTAATTTTTGTTTTGTGTGTATCAAATGCAACAGCGATTACTTTGGGAATCAAATATTTCACTTCTGTTCTGAAGAGGGAACATTTCTTTGAAGCCAACTTTATCCCGGTGGATTGTATTCACTCAATCACTTCTGTTAAATGTTCACGTGCTCTTGGAATATACAAGACACATTGTCCAATTTAATACTTTTGCGACACACGCAATTAATCGTCAAAAAACACTAGGGAAATTGTTAGACCGTTGCCTATTCTGAATTCCGTGTTCTCATGATCTTTCTCCTTGAACTTCTATATAGCAATAGCCTCTTTAAAGATCCAAAATAAAGAATATTCTAGGCCTTAATAATTTGTCTAATGTTTCGTCGATCCGTGGTAATGGATAGCCTTTTTATTCGATCCACTTCTATTTTTTCGCCAAAGACAATCTTTTAAGTTTGTGGTGAATCTACGTCTTCGTCCTGTGCCCTAATTCTCTAAGCAGTAAGATAATTTGTAAACGTGTAAACAATAATTTATCTTGCCTTTTTACAATATTCGCATTCTGTAATTGCACTCCAAGATAAAATTTAAAACGGTTACGATAAATAAATGTCAAAACTTAACAAACTCCTATGATGTATGTAGGTTCATGTTTAGACTTTGAAGGCCCATAACTACTGTTCCCATTTAAAGTTCAACATTAATCTTATGGATATAAGTTATTCTAAATAGCATCTGTTTCACAAACTACAGTTCAAGTTGTTATGGGTTGTGGTAAAGATAATTTTACAGGTGAGCATTTTATACAATATATTATATTGGTATTTTTAAATCGCATTCTCTAAACAGTTTTTTTACCCAAGATAAACCTATTGACAGCAAGCGAGCAAGATAACATTAAACGTCAAAACGAAATTTTAATTATTTTCTATCCTTAATAACTCAAAAAATATAATCTGTAGAAACGTAAATTCTTGCAAATACATCAAAGCCATCTAGAATCACACATAACCCCCAAAATCATATTGAAAAATGGTCGGAGTCGGGAGTTATTTGATATTCAAATCAAGATACGGTTAGATAGACTTATAAAACAAACCAAATGTTTGAAAAGAACATTACAACAGTCAAAAATTTCTTTACTTCGTATGGTAAAGACGTGTACAATATAAGTCTTATTTACAATTCATCCGTTGAATTTTGGTCAAGGTTGTGTATTATCTGTTTAAAGGTTATTCTTTATACTAAGTACAAAATCAGATTATTATGTAATTATTATTTGCGATATGATTTTTAAATCCAATCAAATCTGTCTTAAGCAGATCATAATTTCAGTGTATTTCGTTGTTAAAGACCTATTTAGCTCTTTCCGATGCCATATTTAGCTCTTTCCGCACATGCGAGTTGACAATACGTAAGTATAATAGTCGGATCTCGGAACGCCCGGGATTGTCTTGTTAGAATTTTAAAATTTTGAGTAAACCACAAAAAGCTATGCGTTTTAAGCAACGAAACTCATTTAACCATCAAATTCAGTTAGTCACTGACCGATGTGAAACTGGCCCGAAAAGTAGCCCGAAAAAATGTGTCTTTGCTTAATCTGTAAAATTTTCGGGCTGGCACGAAATATTTAGAAAAACTGCATTACCTTTACTTCTTATCTCGTGTTTTTTGCATTTACATTCTACAACCATATTTGATTTTGCAAACCAATACTAGAAAATAGAAAAAAAATTAATAAATAAACAAATTTGTTTATGAAGAGCAAATTTAGTGGTAGCTTCAAAACATAAATCTGTAATAAAAATACGAGTATATTAAATAAACGTAAAATTTTGATAAAAAAATACGTTTACGTTAATCGAAACAGAAATAGTGAACCCTTATTTCTATACGAGGTTAAAAAAGTGCGTGCCAGTCTCAGTATGTAACGATTTTCAACAAAAAATTTACTAAGAAATTTTCTTCTGTGGCGGTTTTCACAGGGATTACCTGAAACTTCGGCGACTGTCGAGAATTAATGTAGGCCGTTTGGAACCCAAATAATGTAGTCCCATTTCTGTACGAGGTGGAAAGGAGGTTCGTACCAGTCTCAGTATGTAACGATATTCAACAAAAAATTTACTAAGAAATTTTCTTCTGTGGCGGTTTTCACAGGGATTACCTGAAACATCGGCGACTGTCGAGAATTAATGTAGGCCGTTTGGAACCCAAATAATGTAGTCCCATTTCTGTACGAGGTGGAAAGGAGGTTCGTACCAGTCTCAGTATGTAACGATATTCAACAAAAAATTTACTAAGAAATTTTCTTCTGTGGCGGTTTTCACAGGGATTACCTGAAACTTCGGCGACTGTCGAAAATTATTGTAGGCCATCTGAAATCCAAATAATGTATCCCCATTTCTGTACGAGGTGGAAAGGGGGTTCGTACCAGTCTCAGTATGTAACGATTTTCAACAAAAAATGTACTAAGAAATTTTCTTCTGTGGCGGTTTTCACAGGGATTACCTGAAACTTCGGCGACTATCGACAATTAGTGTAGGCCATCTGAAATCCAAATAATGTAGCCCCATTTCTGTACGAGGTGGAAAGGGGGTTCGTACCAGTCTCAGTATGTAACGATTTTCAACAAAAAATTTACTAAGAAATTTTCTTCTGTGGCGGTTTTCACAGGGATTACCTGAAACATCGGCGACTTTCGAGAATTAGTGTAGGCCGTTTGGAACCCAAATAATGGAGTCCCATTTCTGTACGAGGTGGAAAGGAGGTTCGTACCAGTCTCAGTATGTAACGATATTCAACAAAAAATTTACTAAGAAATTTTCTTCTGTGGCGGTTTTCACAGGGATTACCTGAAACTTCGGCGACTGTCGAAAATTATTGTAGGCCATCTGAAATCCAAATAATGTAGCCCCATTTCTGTACGAGGTGGAAAGGGGGTTCGTACCAGTCTCAGTATGTAACGATTTTCAACAAAAAATTTACTAAGAAATTTTCTTCTGTGGCGGTTTTCACAGGGATGACCTGAAACATCGGCGACTGTCGAGAATTAGTGTAGGCCGTTTGGAACCCAAATAATGGAGTCCCATTTCTGTACGAGGTGGAAAGGAGGTTCGTACCAGTCTCAGTATGTAACGATATTCAACAAAAAAGTTACTAAGAAATTTTCTTCCGTGGCGGTTTTCACAGGGATTACCTGAAACTTCGGCGACTGTCGAAAATTAGTGTAGGCTATCTGAAATCCAAATAATGTAGCCCCATTTCTGTACGAGGTGGAAAGGGGGTTCGTACCAGTCTCAGTATGTAACGATATTCAACAAAAAATGTACTAAGAAATTTTCTTCTGTGGCGGTTTTCACAGGGATTACCTGAAACTTCGGCGACTGTCGAAAATTAGTGTAGGCCATCTGAAATCCAAATAATGTAGCCCCATTTCTGTACGAGGTGGAAAGGGGGTTCGTACCAGTCTCAGTATGTAACGATTTTCAACAAAAAATTTACTAAGAAATTTTCTTCTGTGGCGGTTTTCACAGGGATTACCTGAAACTTCGGCGACTATCGACAATTAGTGTAGGCCATCTGAAATCCAAATAATGTAGCCCCATTTCTGTACGAGGTGGAAAGGGGGTTCGTACCAGTCTCAGTATGTAACGATTTTCAACAAAAAATTTACTCAGTAATTTTCTTCTGTGGCGGTTTTCACAGGGATTACCTGAAACATCGGCGACTGTCGAGAATTAGTGTAGGCCATCTGAAAGCGAAATAATGTAGCCCCATTTCTGTACAAGGTGGAAAGGAGGTTCGTACCAGTCTCAGTATGTAACGATTTTCAACAAAAAATTTACTAAGAAATTTTCTTCTGTGGCGGTTTTCACAGGGATTACCTGAAACTTCGGCGACTGTCGAGAATTAATGTAGGCCGTTTGGAACCCAAATAATGTAGTCCCATTTCTGTACGAGGTGGAATGGGGGTTCGTACCAGTCTCAGTATGTAACGATTTTCAACAAAAAATTTACTAAGATATTTTCTTCTGTGGCGGTTTTCACAGGGATTACCCGAAACTTCGACGACTATCGACAATTAGTGTAGGCCATCTGAAATCCAAATAATGTAGCCCCATTTCTGTACGAGGTGGAAAGGGGGTTCGTACCAGTCTCAGTATGTAACGATTTTCAACAAAAAATTTACTAAGAAATTTTCTTCTGTGGCGGTTTTCACAGGGATTACCTGAAACTTCGGCGACTGTCGAAAATTAGTGTAGGCCATCTGAAATCCAAATAATGTAGCCCCATTTCTGTACGAGGTGGAAAGGGGGTTCGTACCAGTCTCAGTATGTAACGATATTCAACAAAAAATGTACTAAGAAATTTTCTTCTGTGGCGGTTTTCACAGGGATTACCTGAAACTTCGGCGACTGTCGAAAATTAGTGTAGGCCATCTGATATCCAAATAATGTAGCCCCATTTCTGTACGAGGTGGAAAGGGGGTTCGTACCAGTCTCAGTATGTAACGATTTTCAACAAAAAATTTACTAAGAAATTTTCTTCTGTGGCGGTTTTCACAGGGATTACCTGAAACTTCGGCGACTGTCGAAAATTATTGTAGGCCATCTGAAATCCAAATAATGTAGCCCCATTTCTGTACGAGGTGGAAAGGGGGTTCGTACCAGTCTCAGTATGTAACGATATTCAACAAAAAATGTACTAAGAAATTTTCTTCTGTGGCGGTTTTCACAGGGATTACCTGAAACTTCGGCGACTATCGACAATTAGTGTAGGCCATCTGAAATCCAAATAATGTAGCCCCATTTCTGTACGAGGTGGAAAGGGGGTTCGTACCAGTCTCAGTATGTAACGATTTTCAACAAAAAATTTACTCAGAAATTTTCTTCTGTGGCGGTTTTCACAGGGATTACCTGAAACATCGGCGACTGTCGAGAATTAGTGTAGGCCATCTGAAAGCGAAATAATGTAGCCCCATTTCTGTACAAGGTGGAAAGGAGGTTCGTACCAGTCTCAGTATGTAACGATTTTCAACAAAAAATTTACTAAAAAATTTTCTTCTGTGGCGGTTTTCACAGGGATTACCTGAAACTTCGGCGACTGTCGAGAACTGATGTAGGCCATCTGAAAGCGAAATAATGTAGCCCCATTTATGTACGAGGTGGAAAGGGGGTTCGTACCAGTCTCAGTATGTAACGATTTTCAACAAAAAATTTACTAAGATATTTTCTTCTGTGGCGGTTTTCACAGGGATTACCCGAAACTTCGACGACTATCGACAATTAGTGTAGGCCATCTGAAATCCAAATAATGTAGCCCCATTTCTGTACGAGGTGGAAAGGGGGTTCGTACCAGTCTCAGTATGTAATGATTTTCAACAAAAAAGTTACTAAGAAATTTTCTTCTGTGGCGGTTTTCACAGGGATTACCTGAAACTTCGGCGACCATTGACAATTAGTGTCGACAACCTCTTTTTCACCTCGTACAAAAATAAGGCTACATTATTTGAATTCCAAAAGGCCTACACTAATTCTCGACACTCGTCGAAGTTTCAGGTAATCCCTGTGAAAACCGCCACAGAAGAAAATATCTTAGTAAATTTTTTGTTGAAAACCGTTACATACTGAGACTGGTACAAACCCCCTTTCCACCTCGTACAGAAATGGGGCTACATTATTTGGATTTCAGATGGCCTACAATAATTCTCGACAGTCGCCGAAGTTTCAGGTAATCCCTGTGAAAACCGCCACAGAAGAAAATATCTTAGTAAATTTTTTGTTGAAAATCGTTACATACTGAGACTGATACGAACCTCCTTTCCACCTCGTACAGAAATGGGGCTTCATTATTTAGGTTTAAAATAACGTAGGCCAATTCTCGACAGTGGTCGATGTTTCAGGCAATCCCTGTTTAAACGCCTTATTTCAAAATGTTTTGTTATTTTTTTTTTAAATATTACGTAATATCTTTAACTCTATTTTTGAGACATTTTTTTTGAAATTTTTTACTAAATTTGCTTATAATATACATACGAGTACATATCTACATACGTATTATATATTTACATAACAAATTTTTTTCTATTTTTTCGTGTTGGCTTGTAAAATCTAATATTGTTGTAGTATGTTGATGTAAAAAAAAATTCGGGATGAGAATTAAAGGTAATGCAGTTTTTCTAATTTTTTCGGGCCAGCCCGAAAATATTACCGATTAAGCAAAGACACATTTTTTCGGGCTACATTTCGGGCCAACTTCACATACATTAGTCACTGCGAGTTTTCCGAACTCCGCGAGTTCCTCATCCAAAATGTATGTGCCTCCCCAATAACACCGAAAATTTGTTAATCGAAACCATTTCTAGTATTTGATGTAGGTATAGTTATGGACGTGTTACGTTTTAGTGTTACGATTTGTTTTTTACCTTGAGTTAATTTTTAATCTTTGTAAAATGTTTGGGTTAATCTTAGGGATCGGTAACGAGTGGTGAGACTTTGATCAATTACCTGCACTTTAAAAATCGACTTTATGCAATATACATCTTGTTTGACCTGAGTGCTAGTTAAAAGCTACTTTTAATGCATAATATAGTTAAATATTGTTCTCGATCATTATTGTTAGAAATTTGTCCTAATTATTACTTTTCTTAAACATAAGTTAATACATAGTTTAGAATTAAAGCATTGCAAGATCTTATAAACTGTTGAGAGCTCCTAGTGCCTCTAAATGAAATATTAAACAACAACAAACTGAAATTTGTTATTGCAAGTGTAATGATCAACTAAAATATTGCAAGTGCATATGAAGTTGAAAGCTTTGCTTGCTATGTGGAGAGCGTGTCCATTTTAGGTTTTGTCGAATCAGACACTTGAAACACTTGACATTTATATTTGAAAATTGAGAAACTAAATTGCTTTTGCTGTAATCCACAGACCAACTTGTTCTAGCATATTCTACCCCTTAACCCTTCTTCTTCTAATAAAAATAGGTAAATTATTTATTAACTACTTTAAACATAAAATCATACATAAATTATAAACTTATTTGTTTTGTTGTTTTTGTGGAAATACTGAAGGTAAAACTAAGCAAAAGTATAGGTAAAAGTGAAGACGATCCATTAAAATATTCGAATGTTTGACTTTACTGAAAGAATATTGTTACGATTTTGCCTTGTCCCTCAAGGTTCGAATGACTGGATTGTGAATAAATACAACTGCTTCAAATTTGAACTCACACAATTTATTTACACAACACAATTTTCACAATTAATTATTATAATTATAACACACTTTTTAATTATCACTTTAATAATCGCTTTAATAATCACTTTAATAATCTTTCTATTTAACCTTCACTGTATCACGTTTAAAATAAGACTCAGCATTCCACGTCAACGCGCGCCTTTATATACCAAAATATTTGTTTCTAGAATAATCCGAAATGCGCATCGAGCAAATATGTTAGTATAGAAATGACGCCCAAATGTTGAACCAAATCATAAATGCAATTGACCAATTAATGAAATTAACTTATTCTATTCTAATCTAGGTGTCGCTGTAACAATATTTTAATTCCAACGATAACAGTCCATTTTTATAAGTACACAATAATTAGTAAATTAATTAATTAAGTTAATTAAAATGTATGAGCTTGATCTTATTTAATTCTCAAATAAAACTATAAACTAAAATATCAAAAATTGCAATTAATTATGAATAATATCCAAACGAAAGCGGTTTACACAATCAAGCAAAGTTATTCCGCGATAAACTACTTGTGTTACTTTTTGGCATAAACTTATCTTGTCTCTTTACATTTTATCCTGAAAAAAATTTAGTGAATGCGAATTTACTAAAACATCACGATATCCAATATAAATCTAGACTTCTACGATATTTTTTTCGTGTGTAAAAGTTATCACTTTTACATTTTTCAATTTATCTTGGTTTTTAGAGAATTAGGGCACTGGTGTTAATTCTAGGGTTTATCATGGTTCTTCTGTTATTATCCGGTCCTTTGAAGAAAATTGACGTTATTTGGTTGGGTTTATATTTCTGATCCAAATGTATTTTCACAATCCACAACTTTGGTGATCTAGAAATCCCTTCTATATTCCCCAATAGGTCTTTTGATGATCAATTATAACTCGTCGAAAATGAAGCTGTCGTTCTCGTGAAGTCCATATCTAGAATAGCCTCACCCAATGGCAGTGCAGTATGTCCCAAATAACAAAAATAAACCTGTATTAGTATATACACTGTTAAAAAATTCTTATAAGAATTTTGAGTGAAAACTAGAAAATAACTCAAAAAAATTATTTGACATTCTTCATAATACCCCGGAAAATCATTTCCATTTTTCTTCATTTGTAAGTAGTTTGCAGAAGATAATTTATTTCAACATATCTTAATGCCGGGTATAAAAACCGCAGTACTCTCCAAATATCTGGTAAAAAAAAAATTGTGTAGAAAGCCACTATGTGAAATTTACACGATAAGAGGATATCCAGACAGAGAAGAAAATCAAGTAAGCTAAAGGACATTTCCAAAAAACAGGATATTTCTGAATTTTGTACTGGTAAATGGAATCGTTTCGTTAGGTATAAATAGTTTTAGTTTAAATATATTACTAAAATCGTGGAGTTTGTCGGAAAATGACTATAAGATAACACAATGAAAGGAACCTAGTTTCCAAAAATCCTTTTTAGTTCTGCTAAATTTTATTAGCTTGCGTAATTCTTGTTAAAATAAATTATATGGTTATCGTAAACTTTGTCGGAAAAATCACCAATGTAAAAATAAGAGCCTTTGTTGACAAAAATAAATTAATTAGGTGCAATTTCCAAACGATACCGAGAATAAGCTATCATTTTTAGTTGTGGAAAATGAAGACGAGTTTATTGGATTGAACAAAATTTGTTTCGATAAATTCTGAATATCCTAGAGTTTGTCGGAAAATTTCACTATGTCCAAATGTTAGGTTAAGGTTGACACAATCAAATAAATCCAAAGCCATTTCCATATCTAGGGAATAAGTGTCATTTTTCGCTCTCGCAAATGTAATCGATTTTATTAGTTTGAGTAGTTAAATTTAGATAAATTCTGAATATCCTACAGTTCAATTTTTCGACAAACTCTAGGATATTCAGAATTTATCTAAATTAACACTACTCGAAACCAACAAAATCGATTAGATTTGCGAGAGCAAAAAATGACACCTATCCCCTAGATATAGAAATGGCTCTGAATTTATTTGATTGCGTCAACCTGAAGCTAACATTTGGGCATAGTGAAATTTTCCGACAAACTCTAGGATATTCAGAATTTATCTAAGTTTAAACTACTCAAACCAATAAAATCGATTAGATTTGCGAGGGCTTAATGTGTATTAATTTTTCTGGATTATTTCTCACTCTTTCTTTCATCTTTGCAAAATACATAAATCGAATATGAAAAAATGTGGCACCTATTTCCGTCTCTTTCTATTATAATATAGTTATTTCGCGAATATTTTATTTTAACAGTGTAAATACTAATACTGTTTTGCATTACAAATTTCTAATTGGATTTGTATATGTACACGGGATTTTTTTTGGGACAAACTTCACAACCGTCTCACCCATCATCTTATTGCCACTTTCCAGCCGCTATTATAGCCCATTATTTATAACCCGTTGACTGTTTGTATGGTTCGTGTGAGTTGTCTCTGTAATAAAATTAATCACTTACTTACCCCATGAACATCACATCCCTCTATCTAATTTAACTCGTTGTTGTTTTATAACTCCTTATTTTGGCTTTCAACATTTTTCAATGCTTTGTGTTGCATGAATTTTTACTGCCAGGCATCACAGCACTCTCGCAACTAATCCTGTTCTGTAGTCGAGTGTCGGTCGTTCAATAATTCTTCTCGTGTATTAATAGCTGGTTTGTTGCTTGATTGCGCAGTATCATTAACCTCTTAAAACCCGAACTATATTCTAATGGCCCGATTTCTCAGAAAATCATAATGCACGTATATTTCGAAAAATGCAATTGTGAAATAAAAATTCAAAAAGTCATGTCAATGGTGTTCACGGGCTGGTATAATATACCATACATAGACAGAAACATGGAACGGATGGAGATATCAACTTAGTTTTTTCACTAAAAGTTCAAGCAAATCATGGGATAGAGCCCTATTGATTTGGACATTTCCGTGATTAGGGTGTTCAAAGATATGTAATGTTTTGTTATTTCCCCTCCTTAAAATAATCCCCTCCTTAAAAAGTTTGTTTATCAAAAATGTTAAAATAGAATCCAAAACACAATAACCCCCTTCTCCCTCCCGCCCATACACATATAAACAAATCGCCGGCGATCTAACATTACCTGCTATATGTATTTTTCCTGTTTTTTCAGGAGAACCAAAAAACCGATTCAATTTAGTATGCCCGGTGCTAGAATGACTTTAGTCATTATAATTGGTTTATTGATCAAAAATAAACCAATTTTAGATATTATTTTGAAAGAAAAATATTTTATCGCCAGGAAAATGCAGATAGCAGGTATTGCGTTTAGTTTTATGGGAACTTAGCAGATATTGTTGTAAAATACTCTCAAGAAAGCAATTAAAAATTATTAAATTAAAAACTTGGTTGAAATGGTGAATCCTTGAAAAACTCATGATTGAGTTGATTGAGTCGTAAGATATTTTTGGGTTATTAAAATAGAGTGCACGTTAGCGAAGTTTAGTAGAGCATTTGCCATAGTAATATTGTGATTCTGAAATGTACAGCCATCTGAATAAATTATTATTGAAAGATTTTTTCTAATGCCTTCCCAAATAGTCTATAGCACAGGAAACAAATGTGGAGGCTGATAGACCACAATTTACTTCGGTGAACCAGTAACAGGTCGCTTAATGTCTAGCACAGTTGTAAATTGTAAAATTATGGCATCCCAGTTTTGTTTTGAAATGCATTTTTGCGGCATTTAACGAAGGGGCTACTTTAACAGCCTGTAGTCCATGCACAGCATAATACATTGATTCTGTATTACTTTCGCTTTGTCATTCGAATACTCCTTTCGCGCACTCTCCTTACTTACAATGTGTTTCTTCCACTGACTCTCAACAATATTTTTATTTTCATACTCAGTACATATCTCGCACCGGTCTTTTTTAAGAGTGAACAGACTGAGATTTTTGTTTTTGAAAAATTCGGTGTTCGTCTTAATTCCAGCACTTTTCTTCTGGTTTTCATTACACACTTCATTATAAAATTCATACAATTGTTTTAGAGTTACGAAATGCTGATCGAGGTATAATTTGTTTGTGTCCTTTCTAATATCATATGGGAAGGTTGTTTGGGCAAATCATTCAAAAATTTTATCAAGAACTCTTTTTCCTTAAAATTTGGCACGATATGGATTTGGAATCATTCATTCCGTCTGCACTTTCCTTAACCCAAGTTTCTACTGTAAATTGACCTACGCTAACAGTTTTGAGAAACATTTCCCGGCATACTTGTACCAACTTCTCACCATCATGCAATCGGTAAATTAAAATTTTACCTCTTCTGCTTTCATTTTGTGTCGTTTGCGTGAAGTATTTTGAAGACTAATAGGAGCTGATACTCTGGTCTCAACTCATATTCTTCCAGAATTTAGAAAAAAAAAAAATCATTTCTTGCTTCGCCAGTAATGGTTTTGCAAAATCCTTTTTTAGAGGTCAAGCATATTTTTGATGAACAGCGTTCTCCAATTTAAAGCAGGACGAGGAACATTATGTTTAAAAATTTTACTTCTGTCACGTGTAAATCCTAAATATTGTTCGCCTTTCATTCTCAATAGTTGAGTTTTTATTCTTTTCCATTGAGTATTGTCAGCCAGCTAACTTATTCCTTTTTCGACCTTCATCCATATCACCACAAAAAGCATTTTCATGGTTGTCTTCTACATCATGGTTCTCATTAGGATTGTATGATTTCTCTTGGTTCTCTCTGATTATTAATATCTTCACTGTCATCCTTAATTTCACTATTGGGAATGATCATTAATGCTTACACTCAAAGGACTATGAACTTCTTTCTCATCGTGGTAAGGAAGATCAACATAAGTTTCATTAGATGGGTGTAGTTCACCCTCATTTGGAACGTATTCGACCCATTTTTACCGTTATCAACATTTTCTACTACATCAAACGGTAAATTAGTAATATCTAGATTTTCTACTAAAATTTGATTGGTGTCAATTTGAAAGTTTTCAACAGTGGTCAAATTTTCATGACACAATAGAACTTCCGGTTTATTTTCTTTAACTTTCTAACGAGCAAGACTCAGCATCCTCAAGCAGGTTTCGACAACACGTGCGTTGCATTGTTATGAAGTCAGCTGACTAAAAAACTCGATTTCATAAAAAATTTAGTTAGCAGGTATTGTCTGATCGCCGGCGAAATTCTTGTTTCTACAAAAAAATGTGTTAAACTAATTTAAATGTTTTTGCGTTAACTCGACATAATCTGACTCAATTTTAAAATATGCTTTTCCTGAATATTGAACTAACCATTCAAACTGAAAATTCAAACGAAGCATTAGGTTTTTATATCCAAAATAGCTTTTCAAAAAATATTAAAATACACTGATTGGTATGAAAAAGAACAAAAAGCTCATGGAAAAAATGGCGGAATCTTACGGCTCTTATAATTAGGAGGCTCTGATTTTAGTCTAGATTGAGCTGTACATACCTTGGATCGGTATTATTTTTGGCCTGTGCATCTCTTATCATATCATATCATATAATTAGAATATTCACTCGATGAAAATGTTAGCCATAGCAACGCCATAATATTTATGCGGATATCCATAAGTTAATTTATTTTATCAATGTTGATCTTTTCGTAAAACCTAATTACCATTAAATTCCAAGTAAATCCTCCACGTTTAATTCCACATATAAACACACACCTCGTAAAATTTTCGACAATTTTTTTTTTATAATTCCTTTCAAATGAGAAAAATCTTAAAAGCATAAAATGTAATTAAAAATCCAAAACGTGAAAAACTTTTCCTTCCAAATCTACTTTAAGAAGCACAGCACACAAAAAAACGTCGATAAGGAAAAATCAAATAAAAAAACTCTGAAATCATTAATCAAATTTGATTATTAATTTTAATCATTTGTAAAACACTGGGTTCTAGTTATATATGGTGATTGATTTTATAAACAGATTGACAATTTTCGCCATTAAAGATAACACACCAGACCATAACTAGAAGACCGCATGTTAAATCGATCAAGGATATAAAAGTTTCTTTTTTTTGCGACTTTGTAACAAAAGCCATTAGTCTTTTTATAAAAAATAAATAAATACTTAACGCCTGGTCCAGATGTTATCGTTTATTTGTATATGTATATTCGCATCCATATCTAAATTTAGGATAATCCCTCCTGTTCCTCAAATCACTTAAACTATGTACTGGAAATAAGCCTATTAAACGTTACATAAAATTACACTTTAATAATCTGAAAAGTATGTTAAAGTGCTAACAATAGGAGTCAGAACCTGAGAGTGTATCGTAAATCATAAATATAAAAAAAACGTTCTTAAATGCATTTATGTGTGACCTAGTTTTTCCAGATTGTTTTTATTATTGATATCTTCACAACGAATCCGTATTTTTAGTTCGGTCGCAAGTTTTATTACTTGTGTTGTGTGTTTGTAAAGCTTTTTACTATATACATAGAAATGTATAGTAGGTATCGTATGTGGTCTAAGGAGGGGGTGACATTTCTAACTGTCGTTCGAACATAATTTCCTGTATTCAGTTCACGTGCTACATAAGTAGAATATAATGCAAAGCAATTAGAAATAATCATATTTCAATTTATGTTATTTTGTGATAACAATAAAACTAATGAAATTTTCTATAGAATAATTCATTGTTCTGTTTATGTATATATGTTTATCCGACTATGTGTTGTGTATCAGTAGAAATGACGAGAGTGTGTCTGTGAAATATAAGATTAAGAGGTTTTATTAAATTTCGTTTTTTTTATATTTGGATGCGGGAATCATCATAATACAGATAATGGTAAATTGTGTTTATTTATACAGCGGAAGAATCCTAATGCACTAATAATGGCTCCAGTATCTGAGGGATTATATTAAGAAGATTAAAATTGAAAAAAAAACATCTGTATATATTGACTGTCTGCATAAATGCATCGGAAAATGGAATATAAAATATTAGTTCTTAAAAAAATATTGACGCTTTATTTTTCAATTCACTGAAGATTCTGAAATCGATTTCTAAAATTATTTTTATTGCAAGCAAACTCCCAATAGTACAGGCGATACGTGTTCAGTTTTTATCTGTTTACATATACATATAGCAATAAATAGTTTTTTTACTTTAATTATGATATCCCTTTGCCGAGCAAAAAAAGAGTGAGTCCATTAGTACTCTCAAGGAGATATGTAAACATTACGCGTGTATTGTGCGTGTATACACGGTAGTATACTTTGATAGAACAAGGAATGCAACTTTACTAACCAGAGTTTTTCATTTGTTTATTATCGTTAAATTGGTCTATTACTCTTTCGGTATAATCGACGCAATTGGATTATGATAGCTAAAATAAGATACATATACTGTCGACTCTAACTTTTCTAATTTTCATAAACTGCACAATGGTCGTCCCATATCTCATAGTAGATATATTTCGATCTGAGTTCATGTGCAAATGGATGTTTATAAGTGGTTCAGGTTGAGGAACAGCCAAATTAATATTGAAATCCCTGCTCATAATCATCGCCAAAAGGCGATAGTCTCCTTGGAGAATTTTTGAATTCTTTTCACCAGTTGTTTGTCCAACAATGATTTCCTTATCCGAGGTGACTGTATAAGTTCTACTTGTATTTTTATATATTGGTACTCCGGCAGCCCATAGACCATCTTTCTTGAACTGAACGCAGCATTCAAAATTAGTAATATTAATTCTCGGAAAACAAGAAAATTGAGCATCCCTGCGTGACTGTATCAGTTAGATCGAGGTGATGTGACCTGAGACTCTAGCAGTTCAATGTTAAAAACAAGATGCCATTATTATCTCGTACAAAATTCGCCATTACAAAATGAGCAGTGATAAGGCTGACTGTGTTTTTAATCGTAAGAGTATGCAATTTCGTAATCCTAATTCGTATTTCGTATCATAGTTTTTTTTTGATTTTTCTGATCGATAGAAATATTGATGGTTTCTATTTCATTTTTTAAATTAGTTTTTTTGTTTTCCCTATTATTATACATCTACATACAAGTATGCCATGTATAGTACAAAATTGTTTTTATTGAGTTTGTTGCTTTTTTTCAAACGAAGTAGGTATGTCATTTCCGTTCGTTTCATTTACAAGCTTACCTAAAGGTGGATTTACATATCCGATGATTTTTCGGTGGAGCTGCTTGCCGCAGGAAATTCTGCGAACGCTTTATTATCGATGATTCACATATTCGACGAATTTTCGGCGCAGTTTTTTCACACGTACATAAACAATATTTTGACACATAATTTTTTTTAATTTGTAAGTGAATTAATATTGTAAATAAAATGTAAATAATAATACTTAAGGCCGATAAAATAATATATAAACATAAACACAAGCTACAAGAATTAAATATGTTGCAAATTGTAGAAAAAAAAACAATTTTTTTTATCTATGTGTGCTTTCTGATTGGTTGAATGTGTCACGTGATGTTCGGCGCAGAAAAATCGTCGGATATGTAAATCCACCTTAAAGGCGGTGATACATGTATAAATTTTGTCTAACAGACATAAATATTAATCGCTCTGATTGGTTGAATGTCGGCCATAATTTTTTATCGTACGTCAAAAATTAAAAATTGAACATTGCTCAATTTTGTATAAGATTTGACGGCAGTGAGAACAAAAGAATGCATAATAAAAAAAAATCGAAAAGAATAAAATAAAAACCCTTTTCGGTTGCTTACTTTATAATACATACATATATCAAAATTTATCCATACGACAAAATTTTATACATATATCGCTTACGTGTCAATTTCATTTTTGTCGTATAAGACAAAAAAATAATAACCAATCAGAGGGATTATTATTTATGTCTATCAGACAAAATTTCTACATGAATCATCGCATTAATACCATAATTTTTGGTAGGCGCGAGTAAAGATGTTTACACATAAAAAAATTAAGTGTGCTTTAGACCACACTACTGAAGTAAAACTTCTAATATATATTTAATATTTATAATATAATATAGAAAAATTATAATATTGGAAAAAAAATTGGTCACCCTTTGCGTTCTCGAGTGTCACCTAGCCGTTTATGTCTGATGCCACAAGAGGTAACCTTGTAACTTGGTAACTTTTTCAAGGCCAACTAGTCGTAATAGACAATGTTCATGTATGTGTCACAAAATGGACAAAAAAACCATTTTTGAAATCTCTTCGCATAGTAAAAATGGCCTTGAAATATTTTTTATTTCATGTATGTATAACCACAGCCCAACTAACATTTTGCCTTATAAAATGTCTTTTAAGAATATTTTTCACTTAAAAGAGCCCTAGAATAACATTCTCCAAGAATGTTTAAAACTGAATACTTATTAGCTTCTTGTCAAAGAAATGTCGATTTATAAACTATATTATATTCTTACATGTCATTTTTAAACCTTGCCAGATTCTGTTGTAAAGCTGTTTCTTACACCTCACTTAGTATACTCTTATTGTTTTTAGTGGAAATTTTTCTTAGCCAAGACATATTTAGTCTTACAGTGCTCTTAATTTCTTTCTTTATAAGTGTTCTGTAGGATTTCTATTGAACAAGAGTTTTATAAGATTAAAACATAAACAAATCTTTATGGGGAACGCTATAAGATTTATTGTTTAAACTCTTTAACAAGAGCCTTTAAAGTGTGTTTCTTTGAGAAAATATGACATTTGTTTGAGTACCGCAGAAAACAAAACTTAATGATCGACTTAACTCTAAAACTAATTAATGTTATAAATCGATTGTTAGATATACATATTACTGTTTTATTCAGTTTTTTTATTTCAATAATATAGTAAATATGTCTCTAAATATAAGCCAGTGGCAAAATATTCTCCTAATAGTCTTGGATAAGTTCTCTTAAGAAAAACTCATACCTCTCCCTTATTACATATTTACTTTATTCTTACATAGGATAAAGATAAAAATATTCTTTAAATACTCTTAGATGTTTTCTATAAGAAAAACTCATACTTTTCCCTTATTACATACTTACTATATTCTTACATAAGAAAATAATTAAAAATATTATTTTAGGTGACATTTCTGTCAGTGGCGAGCTCAGGGTAAACGCATTTAATTATTTGGTGATAAAGTATACAAATACACAGTATTGCAACAGTATAACCGAGTTGTTGTATCAGGTGAATCTGGCCAAGTCCAGGACATGGTGTAGAATTGTTTACATATTTTGCTGGTTAATTTATATTTATTTCTTCAATTTTACCGAAGTATATAAACTCAAGCCGACCCTGGAAACTAATTTAAACGTTTTCTTATAAGACACTTATAAGATATTTCACGTAGAATGTCATTTCGTGCATATTGGTTTAGGAATTTTCATTATGGAAAAAGCATCCATTTTATAATTTTTTAGAAATTTTTTTTTCAAATGGAAAATTTTTGTATATTTTGGCAATTTTAGGAACTTAGCAAGTGCTTTTATAGAGTTTCCTCTCATAACAAGTACTATGTACTATTTTAATTAGTCCATTTTATGATATTTGTTTTTTTTAATAATTTTTATTTTTTAAATAATAATAATTCTTTATTTTATTATTCGAATTTTTAAGAGCGCAAAAAAATTAGTCCTGGTAGCTATTATTTTTAATTGAAAAATTTGAATTCGCAGCTAAATTCTATGCAAATTTCAATGTAAATTTTAATTATATAAAAAGCAATTAATTTTTCAAGCATTATCTGTTTTAATTTAATTTATCTGTTGTAATTGTCAATGATAATAACAAGTTTGTTATAAAACTGAATTAAGAATTATTAAAGTTGTATAATCCTATAACATAATTTCCAAAGATTATAACAATATAGGAATACAACGTCAGTCTTAAAACGCTCATACATAAGAATTTATATATTCTGATAACAAACTCACGAAAGACTACTCTCTGACTATTCTTATAACTTATATCATTCTTTCACAAGAAAGATAAGGCTTATATGATACTTATATACACCTTATATGTCACTTATTTTAACCTTATATGCCCAAAAAGTTCGCCAGAAGACTCTTAAAAGTTTAATATAAGATGCATTTTAACTCTTATATGACGCTCATAAATTTCAAAATTGTTAGTTGGGAGTACATCATGTGGTTTCATCGAAAATATGTTTAAGTCGCATTAAAACCTGTATCATAGGCAATCGGGGAAAGAAACGAAGAAAGAATCGGTTTCTGTGATACCTCGTGTGAAATGGAGCTATAATATAGAAAAAAAACATATATAAAATATATCACACGGACGAATTTGTTTTGGTCACCCTGTGCGTTCTGGAGTCCCAACTAACAATTTTGAAATTTATGAGCGTCATATAAGAGTTAAAATGCATCTTATATTAAACTTTTAAGAGTCTTCTGGCGAACTTTTTGGGCATATAAGGTTAAAATAAGTGACATATAAGGTGTATATAAGTATCATATAAGCCTTATCTTTCTTGTGAAAGAATGATATAAGTTATAAGAATAGTCAGAGAGTAGTCTTTCGTGAGTTTGTTATCAGAATATATAAATTCTTATGTATGAGCGTTTTAAGACTGACGTTGTATTCCTATATTGTTATAATCTTTGGAAATTATGTTATAGGATTATACAACTTTAATAATTCTTAATTCAGTTTTATAACAAACTTGTTATTATCATTGACAATTACAACAGATAAATTAAATTAAAACAGATAATGCTTGAAAAATTAAATGCTTTTTATATAATTAAAATTTACATTGAAATTAGCATAGAATTTAGCTGCGAATTCAAATTTTTCAATTAAAAATAATAGCTACCAGATCTAATTTTTTTGCGCTCTTAAAAATTCGAATAATAAAATAAAGAATTATTATTATTTAAAAAATAAAAATTATAAAAAAAAACAAATATCATAAAATGGACTAATTAAAATAGTACATAGTACTTGTTATGAGAGGAAACTCTATAAAAGCACTTGCTAAGTTCCTAAAATTGCCAAAATATACAAAAATATTCCATTTGAAAAAAAAATTTCTAAAAAATTATAAAATGGATGCTTTTTCCATAATGGAAATTCCTAAACCAATATGCACGAAATGACATTCTACGTGAAATATCTTATAAGTGTCTTATAAGAAAACGTTTAAATTAGTTTCCAGGGTCGGCTTGAGTTTATATACTTCGGTAAAATTGAAGAAATAAATATAAATTAACCAGCAAAATATGTAAAAAATTCTACACCATGTCCTGGACTTGGCCAGATTCACCTGATACAACAACTCGGTTATACTGTTGCAATACTGTGTATTTGTATACTTTATCACCAAATAATTAAATGCGTTTACCCTGAGCTCGCCACTGACAGAAATGTCACCTAAAATAATATTTTTAATTATTTTCTTATGTAAGAATATAGTAAGTATGTAATAAGGGAAAAGTATGAGTTTTTCTTATAGAAAACATCTAAGAGTATTTAAAGAATATTTTTATCTTTATCCTATGTAAGAATAAAGTAAATATGTAATAAGGGAGAGGTATGAGTTTTTCTTAAGAGAACTTATCCAAGACTATTAGGAGAATATTTTGCCACTGGCTTATATTTAGAGACATATTTACTATATTATTGAAATAAAAAAACTGAATAAAACAGTAATATGTATATCTAACAATCGATTTATAACATTAATTAGTTTTAGAGTTAAGTCGATCATTAAGTTTTGTTTTCTGCGGTACTCAAACAAATGTCATATTTTCTAAAAGAAACACACTTTAAAGGCTCTTGTTAAAGAATTTAAACAATAAATCTTATAGCGTTCCCCATAAAGATTTGTTTATGTTTTAATCTTATAAAACTCTTGTTCAATAGAAATCCTACAGAACACTTATAAAGAAAGAAATTAAGAGCACTGTAAGACTAAATATGTCTTGGCTAAGAAAAATTTCCACTAAAAACAATAAGAGTATACTAAGTGAGGTGTAAGAAACAGCTTTACAACAGAATCTGGCAAGGTGTAAAAATGACATGTAAGAATATAATATAGTTTATAAATCGACATTTCTTTGACAAGAAGCTAATAAGTATTCAGTTTTAAACATTCTTGGAGAATGTTATTCTAGGGCTCTTTTAAGTGAAAAATATTCTTAAAAGACATTTTATAAGGCAAAATGTTAGTTGGGGTGAGTAAGTTAGTGAGTGACATAGATGTTATAATATAGAAAAAAAAAATTTTGGTCACCCTGTGCGTTTTCGAGTGAGTCAGTCAGTGACATAGAAGTCTATATTATGACTTTCCAATTTTCCTGTTTTTCAATTTTCCAATTTTCCAATTTACAAATTTTCAATTTTCCAACTTTCCAATTTACCAACTTTCAAAATTTCCTATTTTCCTATTTTTTATTTTCCTATTTTGCAATTTTTCATTTTTTCAATTTTTCAATTTTCCAATTTTCCAATTGTCCAATTTTCCAATTTTCGAATTTTCCAATTTTTCAATTTTCCAATTTTCCAATTTTCCAACTTACCAGTTTTCCAATTTACCAATTTTCCAATTTTCATATTTTCATATCATCATATTTTCATATTTTCATATTTTTATATTTTCATATTTTCATATTTTCATATTTTCATATTTTCATATTTTCATATTTTCATATTTTCATATTTTCATATTTTCATATTTTCATATTTTCATATTTTCATATTTTCATATTTTCATATTTTCATATTTTCATATTTTCATATTTTCATATTTTCATATTTTCATATTTTCATATTTTCATATTTTCATATTTTCATATTTTCATATTTTCATATTTTCATATTTTCATATTTTCATATTTTCATATTTTCATATTTTTGTATTTTCATATTTTCATATTTTCATATTTTCATATTTTCATATTTTCATATTTTCATATTTTCATATTTTCATATTTTCATATTTTCATATTTTCATATTTTCATATTTTCATATTTTCATATTTTCATATTTTCATATTTTCATATTTTCATATTTTCATATTTTCATATTTTCATATTTTCATATTTTCATATTTTCATATTTTCATATTTTCATATTTTCATATTTTCATATTTTCATATTTTCATATTTTCATATTTTCATATTTTCATATTTTCATATTTTCATATTTTCATATTTTCATATTTTCATATTTTCATATTGTATATTCCTATTTTCCATTTTCCATTTACCTGTTTTCCAATTTTCTAATTTTCCAATTTTAAAATTTTCCAATTTTCCAATTTACAAATTTTCAAATTTTCCAACTTTGCAAATTTCGAAATTTCCAATTTTCCAATTTTTCCAATTTTCCAATTTTCCATTTACCAATTTTCCAATTTTCCTATTTTCTTATTATCCCATTTTTTTAACCAATGATTAAAATAAAATGGTATCAACTAATGTTCCACCTAGGGATTTATGAATTGTCATGGCACATCCTGATACTAAAGGAAAATGATTTCGTTTTGCGTCTATTGTTTCGTTCGCCTCGTTCGATTACACTTTTCGTAACGCATTTGCCAGCTTAGTCCCCAAGTCAAGCGTTCCTAAAGAAGTTTTACTTCAAAAAGATCTGGCGACTCAAATGCACGACAAAACGCGAAGACAATTTTATTGTCACCACTAGTAAGCGAAATAGACACTTTACAGCGCCAGAAATCCGTTATTCTTTCGCCACTCGCGAAAATAAAATCAGTCTAACGACAGTAAAACTCGATTGCGAGCTAACGAGCTTTATGGACTTGTGACTGCACGTAAGCCTCTATTACGCTCTAACAAACAGACACACTTAATTTGGGGAAAAACTCATACTTCTTGGTTGCTTAACGATTGGAAAAAGATGCTCTGGACAGACGAATCAAGTTTGAGGTCTTGCATTCGAAAAGGAAAATCAGCAAACATGTGAAAGAAGACTGTGTTGTTCATTCCATTAAACTTGGAGGGGGATCGGTGATGATGTGAGGTTGCTTCGGTAATAATAAAGTTGGAGATCTAGATAAAGTGAAAGGAACACTTCATCGTTTCGGGTATAAGGAGATATTGGAGAAGAACTCCATTCCATCGGGAAGGCGTTGTATTGGTTACTGTTTAATAGTACAGCAGGACAACGATCCAAAGCACAAGTCTAGATTATGTACAGATTTCTTAACCGTACAATATCGACGTCGGCAACTAAATATCATGGAATGGCCGCCGCAATCACTCGATCTTAGCCCCTTCGAGCCACTTTGTGAAGAATTAGACCGGGCCGTACGAAAGTCTTGTCCCCCGTCAGAAAATGATTTGGAACACCAACTACAAATTGCGTGGAAGAAAATCAGAGTAAAGATGTTTGCACATCAAAAGTGTCATGATTTTTTTGAAGGTGGCCTTTGACAAATTAACATCAAATAGGTCATCGGTGATGAGTGGTTTTGACTATTAATGGGGTTGTTATCGCCAGGGTTTGAGGATTGGCGTTCTAGTGTTAAAAATTCGTGGTTTCGAAAAGATCTGCATGGAAAATAAATTGATATGTTTTCCAAAATGTAAGCTGAATCAATGTGACCAAGCAAAACGTTACCAATAAATACCGCGCCCAAGAGAAGTCATCTATGTATTTTGTAATCCGTGCAATTTGATGAGTACGGTAAGGAGGAAATCGAGTCACATTTTCATGGAGTTGGTTTTAATTTTAGTTACGTTTCTTTAACAAACAACAAAAAATTTTCACCATTTGACCCTTTGTTGAAGGTTGTGAAAATATTCTGTGCTGAATTTCTCCCAAAATGATTAGACGCGTTGTTGTTAAATTGCCATCTGGAGAGTCTGCCAACCTGAATGTTTTTATTCATTCCTCCTCAGGTACATAAAAATTCGCTGAGCCAATTAAAAATGAGCTGCAGTTAAAACATGAAAAGATTCATCATATGCTACTGCGTAAAGTAGCCGTGCATTTAGCTAAACCCTAGGTGTGCATTGCACACCTCGATTTGACTCAATAAGGTTGCCACCTCCTCAAAAGTAAGGTGAGTATTTGCGGAACATTTTGAAAGGTCTTCACGGACTTGACAGCAGCCTCCGACAAACCCCCAAAATGTGGAAAAACATGTGGATTGAAGTGCCACTGTATTTGAGATTTTGCCAAATGCTCTACATTGGTAGAAATGTGTTTATTATAAGATATAATTCTATGTACCTCATTAATTTTTCGTGCTGCTCCGATAAACGTTGAACCATTATTGCTGTACAAATGGGCTGGTGATCATCTCCTCGATACAAATCTCTTCAAAGCAGCGATAAAAGCTTCAGCGGTTAAGTCACTGACAACCTCCAAGTGTATAGCCTTTGTGACCATACAGATAAATACCGCAATTAGCGCTAGGTGAATCCCCATGATTTGCTTGGAAGTCCTCGATTTGTTTTCGAAAAATACGACGCATTTTTTTATAATTTTTCGAATGATGCTTCTTCCTCCAATTGGTACAATGTCCGGATGCTTATAATTTATATTGGCAATCCAAATGCTTCAGTCTGCCACCGATTCTGAAAATACCATTATCATCTATAAAAGGCGCCAAAGATAGTATAGCCGTAGTTTTTTCTAATTTCTCTGCCTTTCTGCAAACAATCGATTTCTCGACCAAATGAATCTCGCTGCACATATCGTATGATGGTGCATTTGGCGGCTCGCAGCTCCTTTACAGTAAGGGCACCTAAAATTCATCCACCATCGAGCCACTTTGAGAAGAATTAGATCGGGCAGTACGAAAGTCCTGTCTTACGTCAGAAAATGATTTGGAACACCAACTACAAATTGCGTGGAAGGAAATTCAGCCAAAAACCTGGCAGCTGTTAGCTAGAATGCCAAAATTATGTAAGTCATTCATCAAAGCAAAAGGTGGCCACATTGATGAATCTAAAAGTTAAGTTTTAATTTTTTTATTTTCTTAAGCTTTGTTTTGATTTTTCCTTTTCTTGTTGTTGCGTACTTATATATGTGAATTTAAAAAAAATATAAAATAAAACAAAATTGTTTTCAATTCACCAAAATTAATAAACATGTGTTTGTATTAAAACTTTCCGCCTGTGTGTGTACACAAGTTGTTGACTATATGTTTTTAATCGTCATTAGTATTTAGTATTGTATTTTTTTTTTGATTTTTCTGATCGATGGAAATGTCGAAGGTTTCTATTTCATTTTTTAAATTAAATTTTTTCTTTTCCCTACAACTATAAGCTAGAAACAGAACAAGAGCGACGACGGCAACCGTCGACGAATAAATAAAAAATATCGCCGCGATATCGCTGTAGCTAACAGAACAAAAGCGTCAGCGTATGGTGATAAAAAAACAACCAAACGGCATAACCTTCTGTGTTTTTGACACATGACGTTGTGGCATTAGGCTACTAGGTTGAAAAAAAATGGTTAATAATATGACGGTTAATTGATGCCAAGTTATACATATATAAAAAACAGTTGGCAACATTGTTTCGTCGGCAACAAAAATAGAAATAGACTCTAAATTTTTTTCAACGAAATATCGTCGTCGCCTGCGTTGATGGTTGTGTTTGTTTTGCATGATTTCGGTGTTTTCTAATATGACAGGCGATTTCGCTCGCCGCCTTCGCTCTTGTTCTGTTTTGAGCTATACATATACATACAAGCATGCCATATATAGCACAAAATTGTTTTTATGGAGTTTGTTGCTTTTTTTTCAAACGAAGTAGGTACTACGTCATTTCCGTTCGTTTCGTTTACAAGTTTACTCTAATACAAAAGTTTTTGGTAGGCGCGAGTAAGTGTACGGTTCGACCAAAGAATTCGTTGCTATTTTAACAAAGGGAAATTTTTTTGTGCAGTGGTATTAGTAAATCATTCTGCTGTGTATTTGTACTTTTGACATTAATAAAAATCAACAAAAACGTCAGTGGTTTATTTTGTGTGTTAAAATTGTTTGGTTTTTAAAAGTGTTTTTGTGCATCAAAAGTGTTTAATAAATAGTTCACTAAAGCAATTAAAAGAAATGGATGATAATTATACAGAAGACGAAGATGTCTGTATTGCTGTTCTTGCATTCGTCATAAGTAGCATGGCCACAAGAAAACTTCATAAGAAGAAAAGGAGAAGCCCAAAATGGTGGGTTCGGCCGATATTCACACAAGAATCCAGAGCAAACTTTGGTGATCACAATTTGGTAGCCGAAATGCGTCTTAGTGATCACGAATCTTTTTTTAATTATACACGTATGTCACCAGCTTCCTTCGACAAGATCCTCAAACTAGTTGGTCCATTGATTTCCAAAAAGGATACAAATTTCCGGACATCCATAAATCCGAGTACGAGATTGGCGCTTACACTAAGGTTCATATAGTCATTTCTGTTTCTTTGTAATATGCTAATCTATACATCTATTTGAATGCTTTTAGATACTTGGCAAGTGGTAGCAGCCAAAAATCAATTTCATTTGCATTTCGAGTGGGCAAAAGCACAACATGCAACATAATCAGTGAAACACTAACAGCGATCCACCAGTGCCTCTGTAATATACTTTTGCCTCTCCCTACCCCACAAGAGTGGTTATCCATTGCAGAGGGATTTAAGCAGCGGTGGAATTTTCCAAATTGCATTGGTGCAATCGATGGGAAGCATATAGCAATTCAGGTATCATATTTATATAGGTACATTCAGCATTCCAGTGTTTATAAATTTGAATTATATTGCAGGCACCACCTCATTCTGGTTCTGAATATTATAATTATAAGCAATGTTTTTCAATTATATTGTTGGCGGTTTGTGACTAACGCTACCGATTCGTATTCATGGATGTCGGATCACAAGGTCGTCAAAGCGACGGAGGAGTTTTTAAAGATTCTGAAATTGGCAGAAGATTAGAAAACAAAACATTGACGTGCCTCACGATGGCGAAATTTTTATTGCCGGCCCGATTTTGCCATACTATTTATTGGGGGATGAAGCATTCGGATGAAAATCATATTTGCTAACCCCATTCTCAGGAAAATCGTCTGGATCCTGAGCTATGAGAAAAGTATCTTCAATTACAGACAATCGAGGGCTCGAAAAGTAATTGAAAACGCCTTTGGCATATTAGCTGCCCGCTGGAGGATATTGCGAACTAGCATAGAAACATCCACAGAAACTGTGGACAAAATTGTGAAAACAACAGTGTGCTTACACAATTTTTGTTTGGCGGAGGAAGAAAATGTACTACACCATCAAAAAAAATATTGCCCAAGCTCTCTAGTCGACCAAGATAATCTGGAAAGTGAAGAATTTCGGTATGGTGATTGGAGGAGAGCTGGAGAATTGCCTTCAATATCAAAACAAGGTAGTTACAATGCGTCTTTTGCTGCAACAAATGTTCGCAATGAGCTGACCGAGCATTTTATGACCGATGGGTCAGTACCATGGCAATGGGGTTTTGTCTGAACCTATTTTTACATTAATAATAAATAGAGGAGGTCTTTACGTTAATAATGAAAAATCACAGAAATTAATTTTACTTCGTTTTATTTTTTACAACTTCATTCATGTATGTCCTGATGTACAGTTGTGATTCATATTTTTGCTGTTCATTCAGCCTTCTTAAAAATATGGCAACTTGTTCACCAAAATGATGCTCCATATCTTTGACCACGCCTGCAGGTCTATTGCCCACTTTATCCACAAGTTTGTTTAATGGGGCCAAAAAATCAGGTGATGAAGATGTGGAAGTCGAACTGGTGGTTCTAACCCTTTTAATTGGCGGCAACTCCATGCTGTTTTCTTCAGATATTGAAGCTTGAGGACTGTCTCCGGGTTGCGATGGTATGGCTGTGACGTCCATTTTTACTCCATCAAAGTTGCTTTTATGTCTGTAAAACAAAAAAATTGTTTTAATTAGGTGTTAAAAGTTCACTTACATATTGCATACGCCCGTTTAATAAGAACTGCATCCAAATGCCGCAGTTTAGTAAGATGTCTCGGTTCCGGGATATTTTTATACTCAGATCCGCTCGTTTGTACTTTTTGAGTTGTACTTTTATATCTGGTATAGTTATTTCGCAGATTTTTGTACATATCCTTTACCATATCCATTTTTACATCGATGTCTTCAAATTTTGTCTTTAATTCTTCGCACACTTCCTGCCATAAATGATTAAGAATCGCAGGCGTGCGACTTTTTATCGCAGGCGTGCGACTTTTTATCGGGATGGTTTAGTCGAATAATGGGAGACGCTCGAATACGGCATCTAAAAGCAAGCTTTCGAATTCGTATTTGTTGCTTTTAAGGACATTTGAAATATTTTTTTGTTTTCCGGTGTTTCTTCTTTTTGGAGTTGGCGCATCTATAATATTTTCTGAATTTTGTGTTTCTTCATCTTCAACTTCAAGATATTCAATCTCGTAGTCAGCCGGGTCATAATCAAACATACTAAAATGAACATATCATGAATAGAAGCGTACATATGCGATTATTATTATGCAGATTTTAATAAAAAAGTTTTTTGAGGAAACTAGTACTTACATTTCAGTTTTATCAAATCACAATATTTTTAATTTAATTTTTATTTTTGTAGAAATATTAAATTCAATTTATTTTACTTTTATTTGTCCAAATTGTGTTTTTTTGTTATTTCCAAACGAGAACTGTCACAACAATGGTGAAAGGGTTGAACAAATCTAATTTGTTAGAGGAAATTTTATATTTTAGTACTAATGTAAAAATAACAACCAAAAAACATCTCGGCATTAGTACTTTTTGGTTGCTATTTTCTTTGTTTTTTTAATATGTGTGTATAAAAAAATTTGTGTTTGAACACAATTTTTTGTGTATGTATACTATCCGTGTGAGCTGCTTTGTTAAAATAGCAACGAATCCTTTGATCGAAACGTACACTAAAGATGTTTACACATCAAAAATTTGGCTCAATTGAAGTCCAAACCACACAAATGTGTGAGTAAAAATCATAGTCACTGCGTTCCATTGGCATGAGCAAACTACTCACAAGTACTTGTGAGTAGATTACCAATGGATCGCGGTTATTTTGACAGAAGTAAAACATAACCTCAATTTAAATTGATGGCTTTGGTTAAAAGACATATTATTTACTTTAAATGAATTAATCAATTATTTTATTAGATTTCTATTTAAATATAAATTTAGTTTCACTGTTTTTATTAATTTAACAAGCCTTGATTGTCCATGAATTGGTTATAAAACCTAAATTTAGACTTTCAAAAATCGTAAGTCTGCGAAAACGACCCTTCAACAATCCAAACACATTTTCGACAACTATTCTAGTTGCTGAATGCAAATAATTGAATTTAAGATGTTTCGCTGTTTAATTCCCAAAATCTTTGTAGGGGGGAATTAAGTAACTGATCTCAGGATACGCTGAATCACCCAGCAACACACCTCCTGGTGTAATTAACGATGGATCTTCATTAATACGCCTGTAAAATACAGACTTTCGCAACGGTTGAGCACCCTGCATAGATCCAGGTTCACCACAGTGGATGCCAATAAACTTTTTTCTATTATAATAGGTATCTTTGTCGTTTTTAGGGGGCTACCATCTATCGCTTCAATTACCCGAGGTAAGCCCTTCATTCTTGCAAAATTTATTTGGTTGGTTTTCATTTCTATTGGTGTAGGCCATACTTTATCTGTGGCTTTCTTTAACCATCCATTTTATAACGCGATAAAGGATTCGGTGCACAGAACTCTTATTATAGTTACGTTGAACCTGTCGGAAAGTTGTCTGTGGGTTTCGGTGTTTGCTAAAAACCATAGAGTAATATATATCTCAGTTTCTGGACCAACTTTTGAGCGCCCACCGTGTTCTAAGTTTTCCAAAAATGTTATGCTGTACTGTTCTGAAATAATTAAATACATATTATGATACACATGTATTAACAGATATTTCATGCACATTTATAGTTACATACCTATAACTTTTTCTGCAACAATTCTGGATAATCGAAAATGTTTCGTCTCGTTCTCTTTTTACAATTATATCCTCTTCCGAGTCTGAAGATGAAAGGGATGTCGAGCTTGACGATGCATAAAATAAACTGGTGCCGCTACTACTGTCATCAATTAGTTGAACAATAACCTTAATTAAAAAATACATATTAATAAATAAATGTTAAAGTTTTGTTAGTGTAAAAACTCACTGCATCGATTACTGAATTATTTTCCGCCATTTTTTAAATATGAAATGATTTATTTATTTAATTAAAGTTTTAAAAAGTATAATCAAACACAAGTAAACAAAAAATATTTTTGTATCTGACATTTCAACATAACCTAAAAATATTGAAAGCCATCTATTGGATTTTTAAGAACTAAAATCCATCTGGCGGAAATTTTTTGGGTAACTATTTTCGACATCTACACCACCATTTGAGTATGAGTAGATGTGAGTAGAAACAAGTACTTGTGAGTAGTTTGCTAACGCCAATGGAACACGGCTAGTATGTAATGGCGTTGTTGATAAAAAATTTCGCTTGATTTGAAGTACAACTAACACAATTGTATGTATAGTTATAATTTTTTTTTCGGACGAAAATAAGTTAAAAAGGAATACACAAATGTGTAAGTTGGTTCAAAACACATACAACCATAAATTTTTCACATGATTCGTTTGCCATACCCTCACAATTGTGTGGGCAGGCCGGTAAAGGGATATTTGAAGACTAATCAAATGTGATTAATAAAATAACAACTGTGATGAATGTAAGCTGTAGTTATTATAGTAACAACTGTGATATGTTTTCATCAAATTACCGTTATTATTGATATAGTACACGGTTAAAAATAAAAGTATGAAATCCATTCTTTTCCTATCTTTCTGCGGAATAACTATACGTTCATCCTTTTATAAGGAATAAAATTATACTTCCCAAATAAATAAAATTTATACTTTTAAAATTTAAATAATTTTGTCCTAATTTTAACAAATTTTATTTTTGTCCAAAAGATTAAAATTCATCTATCGGACAGTGATAATTTTTATTCTTTGGCCGAGTGTTAAAAGCACTCAAATATAAAATAGAGTTTGCTCTTTGAAAATGACTAAATTTACTCTTTTTGGCGTATACAAAATAAGCCACAAAGAATAATATTTATCTAATTAAAATATTAAAATAAATACTAACCATTACCATATTTTATACAATTCAGGGAAACATTTTATTATTTTTACCAATTCAACGTTTTTATAAGTAAAGTTCAATTAAAAAAAGTACAAATTTTAATAATAAAACATAGTTTTTTATTTAAAATATTGGCAATATACATATAATATACAATGAAAATTGTTCATGAAAATTGCGTAGATCATATAATATCCGCCCGCATATAATAATCTTCGGATTCATGAAAATCCGTTGGGTGAAATGTTGGGTGAAATATCAAGCTGATTAATTCCATGTTATAAACTCGTGGTTTAGCTCCATCTAACTTGTTTTTGCCTAAATAAATTAAATATTTATAAGAATAATTATCAAATACATATTTGTATTATTTATTTACCCGTACATTTTCAAACAAAAGGCAGTTTCCATCCTTGTTCCTGTAGTGTGAAACGACCGGATAGAGGATGTACCCCTAAAACTTATTTTTAAGAGCATATTTTTGGTTGCCCTAAATGTATATATCCCTTTTCCCGCCAGAAAAAAAAATGCTTGCTTCATTTTAAGTCCACCACACGCAAATGTGTATGTAAATAACCATGGTTTGTAATGGAATTTGTATTTTTCCATGATTCTCTTTCGCACACGATTTATACGTTCACAATTGTGATCGCGGGCCGGAAAAGTTTATTTTAAAATAATAAGTATATTGTAAAAATATATATTTACAAATCTATATATATAAAAATGAATTCCTGTTTGTTTTTGTTTGTTTGTTTGTTCAGAATTGGCGTCTCAGCCGCTCAACCAATCGCCATGAAATTTTTACCATGTACAAGTTGCATATCCAGAACCAACCTTACGATATTTTGGAAGGGCTGGACCCCTGGGTCTAGGGGCTGCGGTACAAATTTTTTCGAAAATTTTAATTTTCTTTAAATTTTTCTACGAAAATGAGTTTATGGGGATGGTTATATGAAATTACTGATATGTTCGAATCCGAGGGGCCCAGCCCTGGTTCAAAAATTAATTTTTACATGTATAGATACAAATATTTGATTATTTCAAAATGACTTCTCAGTCGTTCAACCGATCGCCATGAAATGTTTACCATGCAAATGTTGCATGTTCAGGACCAATCTTACGATATTTTGTAAGGGGATGGACCCGGGGTCTAGGGGCTGCGGTACAATTTTCTGTTCCGAATGGGCGTCTCAGCCGCTCAACCGATCGCCATGAAATTTTTACCATGTACAAGTTGCATACCCAGAACTAACCTTACGATACTTTGGATAGGGCTGCGGTACAAATTTTTTCGAAAATTTTAATTTTCTTTAAATTTTTCCACGAAAATGAGTTTATGGGGCTGGTTATATGAAATTACTGATATGTTCGAATCCAAGTGGCCCAGCCCTGGATCAAAAATTAATTTTTACATGTATAGATACAAATATTTGATTATTCCAAAATGACTTTTCAGCCGCTCAACCAATCGCCATGAAATGTTTACCACGTACAAGATGCATGTTCAGGACCAATCTTACGATAGTGTGAAAGGGGCTGGACCTCGGGGTCTAATGGCTGCCGTACAAATTTTTTAAAAAATTATAATTTTCTTTAAATTTTTCCACGAAAATGAGTTTATGGGGATGGTTATATGAAATTACTGACATTTTCGAATCCGAGGGGCCCAGCCTTGGATCAAAAATTAATTTTTACATGTATAGATAGAAATAGTTGATTACTCCAAAATGACTTCTCAGTCGCTCAACCGATCGCCATGAAATGTTTACCAAGCAAATTTTGCATGTTCAGGACCAATCTTACGATATTTTGAAAGGGGCTGCACCCCGAGGTCTAGGGGCCATGGTACGAATTTTTTCATAAATTTCAATTTTTTAAGATTTTTTGACGGAAATGACTAAAGAAAGGGGTTAAATGAAATTAGTGACATGCTCCAATCCGGAGGTCTGCCCAGGATCAAGAATTCATTTTATAGATACAATTATTTAAATGTTCCGAAATAGCGCCTTAGCCGCAAATTTAGACACCAAAAAGAATATCTAGCGTGCGTCTACTATAATTGATTTAGTTATTCAAATTAATTTTATTAATTTAAATTTAAGACAATCTTTCATCACTTTAACTGAAGACAAATGTCTGAAACACTTATATTATCCATACTAATAATCCATTTTTACTGGTTTGCCATGTACTGTTTAGTGATATCCTATTTATCATATCCTGTTTTGAAATGTACCATAGTCAGCGAATTCTAATTTCCACATAACTTCAGAAATAATTAACATTCTATATAAATCCACTATTGGAACCGGCAGCTTTTAATGAAAATAGTAGTTTCATACTAAACGCTAATAGTTTATTACTTTATTTAGTTTATTACTTAAATAATCAATGATTGTTTCATAAAATCAATTCTAGGAAAGGTACTAAAAAATATTGTACGTATAAACTGATTTACTTTGAAAAGTACCAGCGTTTTATATTTGAAAATAGCATCTTCTACAAGAAACATCCTTGGATTCAAATTATTGTACGTGTAAAATTGCCTTAGTTTGAAAAAACTTTTTTGTTTTTCGAAATGTCATTTTCAACCACAGTTTGCGGTAAAACGTATCGAAGTGGACGTAGTTTTAATCGTTTTGAATAAATTAAAGTTAATTTGTGTTTCGGATGCCGTTGTTCTTGAGTAGTTAGCTATATTGCAATAGAATAATTGTTGGTGATTATTTTTCAGGTATTAAATATTATTTCAAGTGAATATACATTCTTATTAGATTTAAGTTTTCAGTTTATAAACGTGTTAATCTATGATTACTTTTTGATTGTCGGTAACATTTGATTTTGCTTAAAAAAATTCTGTAAAGACATTTTCAAACACAGTTCGCGGTGAAACGTATCGAAGGGAACATTAAAATCGTTTTGATAAATTAATACTTATTTTTGTTTTGAATGCCCGTCATTCCTGATTAATTAGCTACACGTTTCATTTTTGCCTAAAAATGCCACCGAAAGAAAGATCTATTGGGCAGGTAACTGCAAAGTCGAAGAAGATTAGAGCCGCAAGGGTGGCTGAATCAAGCGAACAGTATGAAACACGACTTGCAAATGTTCGAAGCAGTACATCTTCTTCTAGAGCTAATGAAACAACTAAACAGCGCGAAACACGACTTGCAAACGTTCGAAGCAGGATGTCTTCTTCAAGAGCTGATGAAACAACTGAACAGCGTGAAACACGACTTGAAAATGTTCGAAGCGGATGTCTTCTTCTAGAGCTACTGAAACCATTGAACATCGTGAGGCCCGCCTGGAAGTCGATCGGTTACGATATAAACGATTAATAGAAACTTTTAGAGGTGATTTAAAGTTAGCAGCATTCAATTACGAGAAAGACTATGATTACAATGTTTCAATTGGACAAATGAAAAACATTTGTTTGTATTGTCATGCTTTAAAGTTTCACAACGAATCGTCGGGAATGTGTTGTTCAAATGGAAAAGTGAATTTGCCTCCTCTGGATGATCCACCTGAACCTCTTCTAGCTTACGTCTCCGGAACTACTGAGTTATCCAGACATTTTCTACAAAATATTCGAAAATACATCTCATGCTTATATACCTCCCGTGCAACGCCGGGTAACTCAGCTAGTATAATATATAGTTTAGTAAAACCGTTTGCTCGATAAATTTTATAAAAATGCCACCAAAAAAAGGAGCGAAATTTGGTTGCATTTTACCGTAAAGCAAAGTGCGATATTTGCAAAACTGAGTTTTCGGATCAGGATGGTGGTACCACTAACTTAAAACGTCACTTAGATCGAAAACACCCTAATGTTATGTACAAACAAGCCCTTCGAAATATGCCCATATCGGGGACCGCAGATGCTCAACCGCAAATATCTCAACAGTCAGAAGAATTACCGTTGTCAAATCCGAACACCATCCAGGTGTTACCAGCTATACGGGACGAGCTGGCTTCGTCAAATCCAGGACCATCGAGTTCAACATGGCGTGGTTTACAACAAACAACTATTACTCATTCCATAAAATGGCCGGCTTCAATATCAATACAAAAGAAGCTTAATAATGAGTTATTAAAATTCATTGACAAGGATTTTCAGCGTTTCTCTATAGTGGAGAATGATGGATTCAGGAAGTATTCTGCAGCACTTGACCCCTCGTATCAGTTGCCATCAAGATCGATGCTAACTAGATCTCTTTTACCACAACACTATGATACTTGCCTTAAAAATGTATTAAATTTTATTAATGATAGTGAAAGTGTTGCCCTAACCACTGATACGTGGACGTCTTTAAGTACTGAGAGTAACATGGCAATAACTGCACATATTATTTATAAAGATTGACAAATGGGCAGGGTCCTGCTGAGTTGCGTTGATGTGTCATCGTCGAGACACACAGCTGAATTTTTAAAAGAAAAGCTGCTAGAATGTTGTGTAGAGTTCAAGATCGATAAAATATTAGTGCGGTGATAATGCTGCCAATATATCCGTAGTAATCAGACTATCCAAATATGAGCACATTCGATGCATCGCACATGCACTCAATTTAATTGTGCAAGACGGAGTGAAAGAAGTAGCAGATATATAGAGGAAGGTCAAGGGTATTGTAGAGTATTTCATCGATCGACTAACGTTAATGAAAAATTGAAATAACTCCAAAAGCAAATCAGTGGAACGGAAAATCCGCTTAAGCTGATAAATGATGTAATCACTCGATGGAATTCCACATTCCATATGTTTGAAAGGTGAGGCCACATAATATTCAAATAATAATCTAAGCGGTCTAACTATTACCATATTCCAAATGTTTTGATACAGATTCTGCCAATTACGTGAGCCAATTGAGGCTACATTAGCGGTACTCCATGTGGAACAGCTAGAAATGCTTACTAAGCCGGAAATGGAGGTATTAACCGAAATATGCGAAATTTTGAACCTATTTGACAGCATTACTTCAGAATTAAGTGCCGAAACTAGCGTAACGTTTTCGAAAGTGTTAGTAATAATTGAAGGTATAAAACATCATCCAGCTAACCTTACAGTTTCGTGTACTAAAGCCACTTCAATGGCTCGGATTGTGACAACGAAAGTTAAAGAACGTTTCCAGAATGCGGATCAAAATTGTATTCTACAACTTTCCACATACCTTGATCTACGGTTCAAAGGTAAAATATTTACCGAATCGACTTTAAAACAAGTCAAAGATCGATTAATAAAATTAATTACGGATCTAATTCAACGAGAGGGTTTAGTAGAAGTACCAGACGAAGATATCGCCGAAGAAACACCACAATCGTTTTGGAGCTTTTTCGACACCCAAAATCCGCTTAAAGTGACGAATTCGCCTACCACTTTGGCAATAATTGAAGTCCCGCAGTATGCTGATGAGACCATTATCCGCAGAAAAGATGATCCATTAAAATGGTGGCAAAGCCGAAACTTAATTATTATAGCCTATTATAGCCAAAAAGGATTCTATCAATTCCAGCATCTGCGGTTTTCTCAGAGAGGATTTTTTCAAAAACAGGTTTCATTCTAACTGCAAGGAGGAGCCGGATTAAACCAAAAAATTTAAAAAAATTGTTTTCCTAAATGCTAATTTTAAGTTTTGTGATTAGGTATTATTTTTGATTTTTATTAAGTTTTGCTATAGCGTATTCCTTTAGGAAATTTATATTTTGATACGTACTGAATTATAGATTGGAAGTAAATTTTAATTTTATTATTTAATCCGGATCCGCTCGAAACGCGATATTTCAAAACGCGATATTTCAAAACGAGATATGACAAAACGCGATATGGTACAAAACGCAATATTTCAAAATGCGATATTTCAAAACGTGATATGGTACAAAACGCGATATGGTACAAAATGCGATATTTCAAAACGCGATATTTCAAAATGCGATATTTCAAAACGCAATATGGTACAAAACGCGATATGGTACAAAACGCGATATTTCAAAACGCGATATTTCAAAACGCGTTATGGTACAGAATGTCCATTGCGAAGCGACGGGAGCGCAGTGACCCGATTGGTACCGATCCTATATACTCTCGCCCCTATCGATTTTTAAATTCCTATAAAATGAAATTAAATTTCCTCTTCACCCGCCTGATCTAACCCGATCCTAAATTCCCGTTTTGTACCATATCACGTTTTGTACCATATCGAGTTTTGAAATATCGCGTTTTCAAATATCGCGTTTTGTTCCATATCGCGTTTTGTACCGTATCGCGTTTTGAATTATCGCGTTTTGAAATATCGCGTTTTGATAATTCGCGTTTGGTGTAAGCGGTCTGTAGTTTAGAAGGCATTGGTATACGTTACTAACATTCAAACAAGTTAAACAAATTATGGCTGTGCAAATGCAATTTAAATTTATTTTAATATAAAGATGATAGTTGAAAAAATCTGAATATAATAAAATACATCATATTTTTCGTTCAACCTTAATAATCAAAAGCTAATGAAGATTCATATTACATATTTTCATTATTGAAACGAGATGTTTATGTTCGTAGAATACACGCCAAGAGTAAGCATGTGTGTGTAAGGAATTTTTCGTAACTTCAAAATAATGCTATCACATTTTTATTCATTACATAAGAATAAACAAAAATAATTTTGCCATCCGTTGTCGCCGATTGGCGTCTTTGATGCTTAAACGGATTGCCACATTCAAGTGATGGCGATCGGCATTTCAAAACGTTAAATCTATTTTTTGAAGTGTTTCACCTGCAGCAAGAAAATTATTAAATATAATTCGGCTCTACCAAAACTATCATATTTGAAAATTTTGGTAAAATTGATTTAACTTCATTTAAAAAAGTCCAATTTATAATTTGACGGCTGGCAAAATACAAAATGTAATTTTTCTGAATGAAACAAACCAATTTCAAGATTTTTTTTTGAATAATATGATAGTTTTAATAGAGTCGAACAATTTGATAGTTTGGTATGCCTAAAAAAACTCCCAATTTGGTTGTAGAAGTCGCTTATATTAAATTTTAAAATAAATTCTTCTTATATTTGGTGGGAAAATTACAGCTTATGTAAAATAATTCCTGATGGGATTGTTTCAAAAATGCAGGAGTCTGCGGGGATGTGAATCATAAGCTTATAGAGAATTGAGCTGTTTAGTACACATTCATGCTTTTTCTTCATTTCTAACCTTTTGCATTCACATTTTTTATGGACATGGTCGCAAGAAGTATGGAAGCAAGTTCTTGCTTGAATATCCATCTCTGGTCTACTGGATTAATTCTGGAACACAAGTTATTGCTTCGGTATTTTATTGTAAAATCAAAAAGGCAGATTGTAAACCTAAAATCAGCAACACTATTATAAAATCTGACATAATGAATGCTCAAATAAGTAAATTAAACAAATTTGTTAAAAGATAAAATTAATTATTAAAATAAAATGTTTAACCATGTTTTAACAATTTGATCGTGTTTTCATGATTCAAAATACGTAAATCCCACGTATTGCAGCTTTGAGGATTGTTTGCGTAAACACGATCTTTCGCGTAGCCCCACAAAAAGAAATCCAAAGGCGTTAAATCACAGGATCTTGGAGGCCAATTGACATCAGCCAATCGCGAAATCAAACGTCCAGGAAATTTCTCTTGCAAAAGATCTCGATTTGCTCGTGTTACGTGACTGGTTGCTCCATCCTGCTGGAACCACATATCGTCAAGATCATAATCTTCGATTTTCGTAAAAAAATAATCGGTTAACATGCGGCCATAGCGCTCAGAATTGACGGTAACGGTTCGTCCATGGTTGTTCTCAAAAAAATACGGCCCAATCACACCACCAGACCACAATGCGCACCAAACAGTGACTTTTTCCGGGTGTAATGGCTTCTCTACAATCAATTGTGGATTTTCTGAGCCCCAAATTCTACAGTTTTGCTTATTAACGTATCCATCAAGCGAAAAATGAGCTTCATCACTGAAGAAAATTTTGTTCGAAAAATCAGCATCAGCAGATTTAATAATTTTAACGCGTTGGTCGATTGTTAAATGCTCCATATTCTTAAATGGCAGAATGTCAACTAAATAAATGACAGCGTACTTGACGTTTATCTTTGACAGATGTCGGTATACAGATTTCTACTTTATCAACCTCGAATTGGATAACCCTGTATTAGGCCAGAAAAAACTGATTTATAGATAAAATCTATGTAAAATCTTTCCTCAGTTCCCTATTCCCGAGGAATTACCAGAATAGTGCCACAGATTGGTTTCGTATGGTGTCAGTAAACGATTTGAAATTGGATTTGAAACTTTTTAGTTTTGTCACCACAGTTACGACTGTTTTATATGTTTTATTATTACTTATGAAATAAAGACTAAGAACTTTTTGTACTTATAAACTTTTATTTCTCTTTATTATTATTACCAACACGTTTGCTTCTTAGGTTTACAATGTTCTCCCTTGTTCTACTTCATTCATTCACTTGTATCCTATATACCTCAGTGTCCTATACAATATGTTTACATGTACTCTTTTTATATAAAGGTAAGCTTATACTCATACAACACCTTCCCTTTTTATATCCTTATTATTAATTTCCATTTCAATTACTAATATGTATGTATATCCATATCCATACGCATGCATTTATCTAAATACATGTCTTATTAATATACATATGCTTATACATACAAAAAATTATAATATAACATACTTAACTAATATATATATATATATATATATATATATATATATATATATATATATATATATATATATATATATATATATATATATATATATATATATATATATATAAACATAAAATAAATTCATTTATGCCCAACCTTCCTTTCCTTCCTGTTTAATACCTTACATAATCATTTAAATATTTAGGTGGTCTTGTAATTCGACTCACCCTTGTCGTCACCCGATTTTCAAAATTATTATTATTATTCGATATATTATTTGATGAATTTGTCTCCGTCTGTGAAACATTAACTCCTTCTTCAATGTCTTCCTTTATTTTGAATTGATTCCATGAACGTTTTATGTGTGTTTTGTTTCTTCTTAATAACCTATTGTTTTCATTTTTAATCACATATGACCGAGGAGACTCATGAATGTCAATTATTTTAGCTGGCTTCCACAATTTCTCTTTTCTGTAGACTATATTTTCACCAGGAAAAAACTGTCTACGAAATCTAGCCGTTTGATCATAATAATTTTTTGTTTTATTTTGCGTTTGTTCTTGTTTGTCTACTCATAAGTAGTTGAGCTGGAGAGTAGTTCAAGTCCGATACTGGATGATTTCGATATTCTAACAGAACATATGAAAAATCTCCGTTGTCATTCAATGTTTTTTTAAATAACCCTTTTGCAATATGAACAGCCTTTTCAACTTGTCCATTGGAACGAGGATAATGTGGACTAGATGTAGGTATTTTAAAATCCCACTTTTTACTGAAATCTAAAAATTCCTTCGAAGAAAACGGCATATTATCTGCAATCATTTCCTTTGGTATGCCGTGGGTACTAAAAATATGTTTTAACTTTAATATTAATTCTGTCGAATGTTTTGCTTTTAATGCCATGACTTCTATCCATTTAGAAAAATAGTCCACTACTACTAAATAATCTATACCACCATACGTCATAATATCTGCACCAATTTTTTGAAAAGGCAGTTCAGGTATACTGTGTGGAATTAGTGGTTCTTTAATGTTTGAACTAGAATACTTCTCGCCAATTTTACATTTTCTCAATTTATCCTTTATGTCACTATCCATATCCGGCCAATATAACACATGTCTAGCCCGATTCTTCGTCTTTGTTATACCTAAATGTGAATCATGTAGATAATCCAACATTTTTGCCTGTAATACTTTAAGAACTATTATTCTATCTCCTCTAAATACCAATCCATTCTCGCAATAAATGTCATTTTTAAATTTATGAAAAATTCTGATATTCTCTGGTATTTTATTTTTATTATTTGGCCACCCATTCATATATACACGCATAATATTCTGTAGCTGTAAGTCTTTCCCCGTTTGTTCCTTAAATTCCTGTTGTCGTTCATCAGTAACATTAATAGAATGAACCACTTCGCTAAATTCTGTAAATTCCATTGATGGCTCATCTTTCAAATATGATCTCGATAAATAATCCGTGATATGTAAATCTTTCCCAGGGATATATTTTACTTTTAAATTGTATTTCAACAGTTTAATTTTCATCCTTTGTAATCGCGACGAATTTACTTTGCATATTTCGTTATTTAAAATACTAACCAAAGGTTTATGATCTGTATTAATTTCGATTTTTCTACCATAAATGTAATCATGAAATTTTGTACACGCATACAGTATGGCTAATAACTCTTTTTCTACTTGCGCGTAATTAATTTCAGCATTTGTTAAACTTCTTGACGCATATCCTACCGGTTTTTTATCCTGCAAAAGTACACAACCTAATCCACTTTTGGATGCGTCTGTCTGTATTATTATAGGTTTATTTGCATAAAATATTTGTAAAACCGGTGCACTTATTGTTTTATTTTTTAACAATTCTATTACTTCTGAATGTTTGTCTGTCCAAAAAAACAGTAATTCCGTGTAAAGTGTACAGTAAAACTCCGTAGATAATTCACCATCCCCAAAAAACGTTGGAGCTCTCTTTTATCTCTTGGGTTCTCCATTTCCTTTATAGCTTTTACTCTTATAGGATCTGGTTTCATACCATCTTTATCAAAAATGTGCCCTAAGTATGCGACTGTTTTTACTTTATATTGAACCTTTTCTGCATTAAATTTGATATTTAATTGTTTTGCTCTATTCACTACTTTTCTTAAATTATCATCATGTTCGGCCTCTGTCTTCCCTGTAATTAATATGTCGTCTATATATATAAATGTACCTTTAATATCACCAAAAAAATTTTCATTTAATTTTTGAAACCATTCTGGTGCTACATTTAGTCCGAATGGCAATCTTTTAAACTTAAAATTACCAAAAGGAGTACTGAAAGATAAAAGTCAAACAGTCTAAACAGAGTCTTAACGTTCCATTTGGTTTTTCTACTACCGTTAAATTACTTATTCATTCTGCCGTTTCATATAATGGTTCTATAATATTTAATTTTACTAACTCTTGTAGTGTCTTTTCTACTTTCGGTTTTATAGTTAAAGGTAATCTTCTAGGTGGTCTTATAACCGGTTTTGTATTTTCTTTTATTTTTAATTCTAGTTTGATTGGAAATTTACCCAAACCTTTGAATATTTCTATATTATTATTTATGAAATCTTCTTTTTCACTGTTAGAAATTTCTAAAACCCTTTTAATTAAACCTAACTTTTCACACGTCTCACGTCCTAGAATGGGCATAGCCTTTAAATCTACTACTATGAATGATTCCTTATACAGCATTTTTTTCCACATTAAATTTAACTTTATACTGCCTAATATTGGAATTTTAATACCTCCGTAAGCTCTGAGCCCTACATTTGTCCGTTCTATTCTATTCTCACTATTTATTCTTTCTAACTCCGTATTTGTGATTAAATTAACGTCCGCTCCCGTATCCAATTTAAAATCGACAATTGTATTCTCTACTTTAATTTTCTCTGTCCATTGCAGGTGAGGAAACGAAATTTGAGCATTTACATTATAAATTACATTTAACTTATCACTACTTTCATTATTATTTTCATTTTTTCTACTTTATCAATTTTCTTATTTATAATTTTTCTTTTCTTATAATAATTTTCTTCAAAATAATTTTCAAAATTTTTCATAAAACCATTACAACTGTCATTCTTATCTATAATATTTTCTATTGTGTCTACTACAAAGTCAGTTACCTCAACTTCTTGTACCATTTTTGATTTACAGCATTTGGCATAATGATTTCTTCTATTACATTTGTTGCATGTTGCTCCATATGCTGGACATTTCCTCCATTGATGCACTCCATTACATTTACCACACCGTTGTCCGCCATCTTGTTCGACTGGTTATATTTTTCCCTTATTCGATTTTTGTTGAAAATTATTTACTCTCGATGCCCTATTTTGCTGATTATACTTTGGTGCTTCCCGCTTATATGTATTCCAACTACGAGAATTTACATAATTAATTTCCTTTTCCTTCTGTATTTCTCTTGCTTGGGCTTTCGTTGATTCACATATTTTACACTCCTCTACTGTTTTATCTAACGAGGGATCCCCTATTTTAATTAATTTTTCTTGTAATCCCAGATCTTTTATGCCAAAAATTAATCTGTCACGTATCAGACTTTCTTCATGATCACCAAATTCACAATTTTTACTTAACTGTCGTATTTCCGTGTAAAATTGATCAAAAGTTTTGCCATCTTGCTGATTTCTATTGTAGAACTGATATCTTTCATAAATTACGTTACATTTCGGCATGAAATATTCTTCCAGTTTTTTCATTAGCTGATCATAATTTTCTTTTACCTTTTGTTTTATACTTAACGATTCTGTTATTTCGATCACCTCTTCACCAACTAGCTTAATTAAAATTGCAGCCTTTAATTCCTGATTTTTTTCATCCATCTCTGCAGCTTTCATGTAATTTGTAATTTGCCTTTTGAATTTTATCCAATTCCATCGGCTATTTCCCGTACAAATCATCGGGTCAGGCTTATTTAAATTTATCAACTGCGCCATGTTTTATATGTTTTATTATTACTTATGAAATAAAGACTAAGAACTTTTTGTACTAATAAACTTTTATTTCTCTTTATTATTATTACCAACACGTTTGCTTCTTAGGTTTACAATGTTCTCCCTTGTTCTACTTCATTCATTCACATGTATCCTATATACCTCAATGTCCTCTACAATATGTTTACATGTACTCTTTTTATATAAAGGTAAGCTTATACTCATATATACTCATACAGCTTTGAAACTAAAAATTGTTGCTTGGTATATGTCAAACTTGCATGCATTTAGGCGAATTAGTACAATTATTGCATAACTTAGTTTTGATTAATGCGCGCTATCCGAAATTTCATCGTATACATTTTTTTTTCGTATGGTGCCACTAAATATGGTTGCATTATGTGTATAACTTAGTTTAATGTAACGTCACGCTACAAATATTACGCAATAATTCACTGACAAATAATTTTTAATTGTCCAACCCCCTTTATTATTCTTTCGGTATTACTAAAATTGGAACCGTACTTGTACAATCAATTATTAACGTTTGCGGGGGTTTAATTCTTTCTTCAACATTACAGAAACAAATAAAATTTAATAGTATCAAACTGTTCCTCACGTCCTTGCCATATGAATAAAAGAGCAAACAAGGAAAAAAAATATTTAAAACTTTAATGGCGATACCTACAATGTTTACTTGAAAAATGTAACTTAAAAGCTTAATATATTATTACAGTTGCTTAAACAACTCTAATTAATCCTGTGTAAATATTTTTTTTCTTGCATGTGTCTCTCGGCGCTAGACCTAGATTGTACATAATTATATTATTCCTTAATACAGGATAAACTCTAATGCTCCATAGAGAAAAAGGTTTGCTTTATCATACACATACGTAGATACATATATCTACGAATACATAAATAAATTAATATGTAGCATACATGTACACGTTTTATTTCTGGTTACCGTGCGTCAGCCAAGAACAAATTTTTGCACCAATGATAAATTTGTTTTATCCTTTTTTACGGCCTATCGCTTTTATGCTACCGCTGTTGTTGCCGTTGTACCTAATGGCATACAAGTAATATTGTGAATACGTAAATTTAAAGGTTAATGTAAATACTAAGTATAAGAAAAAATTGGTTTTTTTTGTGAAAAGGATATAAATTAAACTTTAAATAAAAAATAAACAAGGACAACAACAACAAAATGATTTATAGCCGAATTATGTAAGAGGGATCAAATAATTAAAAATTGGGCGTTTTTTTGTAAACGTAATCTAATTAGATTTCATTCAAGTGGTTGGTTATGGGTGGTTTTGCGGATGTATGCAATTTTATAAGAGTAAAGGATTAATATTTAGTTCCGTCTAATCAGTGACAATGGTAAACCGGTGGTAAATATAATTAAAATCAAATGTTTGTGGGCTATGTGTATGCTACGGGTAAATGTGCAAATTAATCCAAATGCGTTAATGTAATATAATATTTAGTTTTGGTTACATTTTTTAACCTATTTTTTCTCCTTTCTGATCCTAATGAAATTCGGATTTGTGAGCGAATTAAAATGAAAAACGATTTGGACAGACGTTTTGAAATATACCTAGACCAGTCAGTGGCGTCCGATTTGGATTTTAGTTCGAGATCTTACATTTTACCAGTTTTAGGTTTTCCGTGTTGGAAAACCGGATCTATATGACGAAATGACATTTTAAACGGTCAATTTTTAGAAATTTTCAAATATTGTGTGTTTTTGATGTTCAGCGTAATTCCCATGTGGATTTTTATGGATTGAAGCGATTTTAGAACATGGTCATTTGTATGTTGGAATATATTGTCCATGGGTATTCGTCGATTTTGGATCATCACTTGACAATATTCATATCTCAGCTGTTTTAGTTTCAGATTTTTAAACTAAACTAATTCATTCTACTAAAATATTTAAAAATAATTTTGCTTCTGAAAAAATCGGTATATTGTTTCATAATCAGCTAAGTTGTTTCATTATCTTCATGATTCTAGGAGGATTTGACATCAAAACTCACATAATTACGAAAATAAAATTTTTAAAATAATTGCTCGCGAAGGAATCTTATTAGATGATCCCTTAAACATCTAATTTTCTCCAATAATATTCGTGTTTTCATATATTTTAGGACTTGGGGCCTAACACTTGCACCGTAACTTCCCGAAATGTTCGATTTATTATAGTAATTCAGTTTGATTCAAATAAAAAATGCACCTGATCGCAATAATCCTTTTCAAAATCTGCTACATATATCAAAGTAATTTGATTTCGATGAATTGTAAAACCTCCATAGAAAATCTCTACCTGTGATTACTGATGTTCAACAGAAACATTTAGATGAAAAATTGCATTTCTATGAATTGTTTGCAAAATTGTTTTCATGCACATTTGGTTATTGTAAAATAGTAGTTTTCATATTTGTTTTGCGATGAATTGTTTTTCGATGAATTATCTTACAGTTCGTGAAAATTTCCATAATTTTCATATTCAATCTATGATTCTAGTTCAGTATTGAATAGTTATTTTGCTTGAACTCGTGACTGTCCAATTGCTCTGAAATGGTACTGGGGAAATTAAGTTTGAGAAGGTTGATGCCATTGACGAGCCGATTGACTTAATTTTTGAGAGATATTTGTTGTATCCATCGCTTCTTGGCGTGGTGGGAATGATCTAGAATTTTTGCCTGCTTTACTACCGCCTCCCATATACCACCCATATGAGGCGTTCCTGGCAAATTAAATTTTTAGTTTATTTTGTGCTGGAGCAGCACTGTGGCTAAGTCTGATGTCTTCGATTTCAGAAATTGTAATAAATAGTGTAACAATTCCCTCTTCATGATGTAAACCTCGAAAGTGCTCCCTGAAAACTCTCAGTGGTTAAGTTACCTACTGTCTCTATATGCACTGCCTTTATGTTTTAGTATAGAAATATACAAACGTACATCTTATGTGGTGTCTTATAGCCTCTGCGTCTTATGGGATGCCCTTTGGACAGTCCACAATATAGTCTTCGTAACCCCAGTGCCATCTAAAAATGGATTCAGGCCATAGCTTAAACTCAGCCTGGTGCACGTGTCGTATCAGCATCATTTTTGCAGCTGCCATTTCGTCTCACTTGGTTTCCGTGGAATTTTAGCTCATCCTACAATACCCTTGTCATCTTATACCTGTTAATAAACTCATCAAAAAAAGGAGGCAATTGTAGGAGGCAATTCCTTTATCGTCACACTCTGGTCTAGCAAGTTGATTGAATGGATTCTCTTGGTTGTGCCCCCAATTTGATCGCTTGTATGTTTGAATGATGCTACTCGATCTATTGGCCGTAAATGTGGTGCAACGCCTTGGATGTGCCGACAACCAATCCAACATTATTTTTAAGTCGGTGAATAGCAGAATTTTTGGTACCTTAAATGTTAACGCCGATTAACCTGCACCCATCAATTCCAGCCGTGGAATTATAATCTATTTGACTGGTGCATTTTGCTGTAGTAATATTGGATTTTAGACCATCTTTCGCTTTACTACTACATATACGGTGGCATATGCATATTTGCTTGCGTTACTGAACCCAATTAGGCTCAGTTCGTTGCGGTTCAATCTGTTAGTTCTGTTTTAAATTTGAATGCGTCTTGACAAGGGTCTCACTGAAGGCCTTATACCTTTTGCGACTCGGCCTGCTCTTTGATGTCAATGATATTCTCACGTGCACTTTGAATAAATGCTCTAATCTTGTTGTCATGTGTCATTAATTTGCTCAATATAACTCCATGGTTGACTAATGCCGTCGTAATTTGTGTCATCAAAGTTTTGACTTATGCCCTCGAATAGGTTTCCGTCATCGAATCGTCCACATGCATGTCTTGTTGTATGACGTGTACTGCTTCTGGCTGATTTGCTTGTACCTTGATACCAATTTCTTTAATACAACGGGTTACCAAAAATGCTGCTGATGCCATACCGTAGATTAATGATTATTGGATTGTACTTGTTGTTCAGTTGCACCGTTTCTTATTAAAATATTTGGGTGTTCTTTATCCTCTGCGGCCAGCCAAACCTGCCTCATATCTCCACATAGGAAGATCTCTAGAAACCAGATTAAAATATAAAAATGCTTTTATCATATGGGCTTGCTCTACACTTCGCTCGGCGACTATCCAACCAAACATGGTACGAACAGCTGTCAGCCCACTAGATAATGTGTGTTGCTCTGATTGTAGGACTTTGAAAAGGATGTCCACAACTAGTAACACGTCAATGCGACCACGCTTATTGAATCCTGGATCTGCCAGTACTAACCCATTTAACTTTTGAACATCCTGCTCTGACAGCTTAAACTCATTGTGTGTACCGGATACCTTAGGAACAATGAATGCCCGTGTTGTTAATGTTGTTGAATTGTTTTGCGCCGTAATAGCAGATCCCCGCGGTGTGCCAATACCCATTTCACCAAAATTCTTTCACCATAACCCTTGCGTTATTGCATCTAAGTCGCAAACCTTGCATACACTTCTCCGAAATAAAAGCATCGTTTAGTGACACGGAATTTGACAAATTTCTTGTAGCTTTGGATATTTGTTTTAAAAAAATTTTCGTATTTAAACTTGAATACCCAAAGCAATCCTAACTAAATTTTGGGTTTTTGTACAAAAGTGTTTCTATAAAATTTCCACAAATTTTGATAATCTTACTTCCGACATAATAGATCTAATATCGGAAATTCAAAATTAACTTTCAATTTATATGTTTGCTTGTTTTATGTGTTCCGATACTATGTGTTCAAATACATTTTTTACTAAAACATTTTACTTACTTACATCTTTTACCATCTTCAGCAATTTTACAATATTGTCAACCAAATTGCAATCAATTATTTTCTAACCGAAATTCTTTCAAGCGCGATTGAAAATTAATTTGTGATAGTATCGAAAAAAAGTGATGTTATAACATCCCACCCCTGATTAATTGCTCATAAATTGTGTAATCATTACTTAATAAAATTTGCACAAAGTATACTTATTACTTCATTATTATTCCTAAGTTAGGTACAGTTGAAAATAGAAAATATGTTTTGCATAGACCGTGCGTTATATGAATTCTTTATTCAACTATTTCTCTGGGTGTAGCTTCATAAACACTCATTCGAATATTCTATACCCAACTTGGTTAAATATTAGACACATTATTCCTGGCGATGTAGCTATACTGAACATGTTCGTGTAACTGAATCAAACCGGACAACTCTCTCTCAAATAACCCTTTATTGATTCCATCATGGGCACTCTTCGCGCAAGGAATGCAAGTAGATCATCTACTGTAAGAAAATATCTTTCGGTCATCTCCTGTTCCCAAAGCGATGTAGTTTCTGTATCCAATTTGTTTAATGCCACATATGTTAACCATTGATCTCTGCATAGTGCTTCAGGACCTAGTGCCTTTAATATCCTGACCGATTTGCCTACACGGAGATAAATCAGAATACATTATTCCTAGCAGCAGCTCGATTCTGGTTTTTCCTATAGGAAAAGGAATTAGGAAAGATATTTTCATTGTAATTTTGCCAAATATAACATTTTCTGGCCTACTGAGAAATCATGTTTGATCTAAAATTTCATAATTTAGGAAATATTTTTTCCGTATCGAATTTGGATAGGAAAAATATTCCTAATTTAATTTTGTTTTTGAAAAAATTTACACTAACTGTTTACCATAGTATGCCAGAAAAACGTTTTTGTGACAAAAATACTATGAAAATATTTTTCCTAATTCCTATTCTTATAGGAAAAACCAGAATCGAGCTGCAGGAATCTATTATTCCAAAATGTCACAATTTAACCCAACTTATCTAAAGAATAATAAAACATATTTAGGATCAATATATTCTTAGCAACAAAAGTTAATATTATTCCGAATAAAGACAAAAATTATTATTAATTCCTTTTAGTTTTGTTCTTAAAAAGAATAATTTAATATTTTTTTTGATACATTTATTCACAAATCGGAATAATTTAAATTTATATTAGGAATAAATTGTTTACTACAATGAATAGTTAATTCAAATACTAGGAATAGGCTCATCAACGACAAAGAATAAATTGATCATATAAGGAATAATTAAGTTTAAAAAGTAAGAATAAACTATTCAATTATAAGGAATAAGTTAATCTTTATAAGGAACAGATAAATCAAAAAATTACGAACAAATTTACAATGATAAGGATTAAATTGATCGTTACAAGAAATGAATTTTTATTCTAAATATTAAAAATAAAATCACACATAATTTTAATTTAAAGATGTATTTTTTTAAATTTTATTCTTTATTGTTTTTTATTTTTATTTTTTTAAATTATATAATATTTTATTTAATTTTCATATATACTATATATCTTATCATAAAATAACTTTTATTTTTAAATCAAAGAATTTTAACCGGCTTTTCCAAACTTAATATTTTAAAATTAATACAAATTATATTTTAAGTTTTTTGTTTAACAAAATAAATTTGAAAATGTTTGTCAAAATGACTTATTAAATATTCTGTTAGCATTAAATATATAGTACAATTTCATTTTCGTGTTTCAAAATATGCAATATTTTATATAATTTTTCATTAGCATATAAAAAATAGCCCTATTTAAAATTAGCGTTTTTGTAATTAAATGATTTATATACATTTACACGTTCATTTATATTAAATCGAATTATTATAGTTTCGTTGAAATAATCTAATCCTGTTATTAATTGTTTTGTTATATTGTTATTGGAATGAATATTTGATTCAATATTTAAATGTGAGTTAGGGAATTTTAGTGAACATTTTTTAGCTACAGAATATTCCAAATTAATTCTTCAGCAGGAAACTTTTTTATATTCTTTTAGAGATTTATTTTTATTTTCATGCCTCATGCACCATACAGCTTTTAATGGACCAACTTTCTTTATTATATGGAAGGATAATGCGTAATAAAATGTTGTTTAGGTCTTAAGTGTTGATCTTTAAAGCAATTTAAATACACCAAGTGATGGTCTTTGATTATTTCTCTTAAGCAAGTAATTTCCCAATCAGTGAAGGTATCTTTACATATTCCCCGACAAGAAGACAAAAATGATGCAAAAATGAGTAGTGGAAAAGTGTAAATTTTTATTTTTTATTTTTATCATGTGGGTATATCAATCAGAAGTTTTTCCAATTTTCATGGCTCTTATAACAAATGTGCTTTTTCACTTATGTGAAATGAGTTTATGGGCTACAGTGGGCCCATGGAGATGTGTAGTAATCCATCCAGTCAATATCGTCCTTAAAGAGTTCGTTGTTGTTTCCTGACGATGTATCAATTTCATTCAAGTGTTCACCTATATATTAAAAAAATAATAATATTACATATAACTTTTATATGCAGATTAATGATAAAATCGTTTAATTTTCAGTTACTTGATGGTTTCGACTTATTCCTTATTGTGTCAGTAAATATACCGCTTTTTTATAGGCCTTCGATAAAGCTCTGTATTTGGTACATAATTTGCTGGTATAGCTCGGTATTTGGTATATAAATACAAATTACTTTGGATTCTTCTTTAAAAGTAGCACAAATTTTATCCGCTATTTTATCCAAATTTACTAAGGTCATGGACGTGTTATTTTCCAAATGGGCTTTTACTATAGAAAAAGCTAAAAATTCTCTTGCTTCGGCAGTAAATTTTATGTTTTTTTTTTTCAAAGTTTTCTAAATTTGTTTTCCAATTTTAAAGGCTAAAAACACTCCCATATACTATAAGTTGGAATTTATAAAATTATTAATCAATTATTTAAATTAGTATTTACAATTGTACTTACAAAAATATAACTTCTGTGAGTAGAAGGAGAACTGGAACTAACGCTAGCGGCAATATTTTCTCGAATACTAGTATCAGCAATATGGTTCTGGCAACAGCATGTGGAACATAATGATGGAAGTTCCTAAACAAGCACAGAAGCAAATATAATTACTAACTGAACTAACTCAATTTACCTTATGGTCCTTATGGTACATGTAATTTGCAATTTGACTCGTTAAATCGTGTTTGACCTTTAGCACTATTCTTATTGTCAATTAAATTAGTTTGTTGAAAATATCTTCCAATCAAAATTATATATCAAGTATTTTTTTCAAAACACAAATTTTTGGGATCAAAAGTTTCACATTTATATGTTTTGAACATACATATATTTATCAACTGATTTACATAGGGCCTAATGCAGATAAAAATTCAATGGGCGCTTTCAGGACGAGTTTATACGATTTTCAAATGTGCAGCACGGGACAACTAAGCGCGGGTTTTTTACTTTTTCCGCAGAGAAATGTGTAGCACGAAAAACGTAAATGGCCAATCATAGCAAGTCATTTTGTTAACAAATTTCTCCTTCAAAATAAATCAATAGAATTCTGCTGCACATTGCTCTGTGGAACAAGTATAGTAACTCGTACAAATGCCCAAGTCTTTTTGTAAAAAAAAATCCCCTCCGATCAAATCATCGCCGATTTGATTTGAAAATTTCTTAGATACTAACCATTTTCTTATCGTTGAACTGAGCATGTTCTCAACTGTTTAAGTGTTCTGAAACCACCCAATGTAAATATTTCTTTGAATACCCTTTTCGTTTGAAAAGTCAGAATAGTGCCACTGTGTATGAAGAATTGTTTAAATAAATCTATTTACAATCATTTTCCTATAATTGTTTAATAAATCGCGGAATTGTGCTCGTACACCAAATAAATCATATACATCTTTCTCGGTCAAATATTTTAAGTTATTTAAGGACAAGGTAATCCCACTTTCTGTTAAAAAAGAAACAGAAATTTTTAAAAATACAAGAGTACTGTTTAGAAAATAATTTCCCTTTCAAAATAATAAAATATCCTTCCATTTTTGAACGTAAAAGCAGATTGTAGAATTCCTTTTCATCAATTTAAAGTTCTTCTAAAGAAAAATTTTCTATTTGTAAGTTCTCCAATTCAATTGATCTAGAATCTAATTAAATTTAAAAAAAAAATACATTTTTTATTCCGATTTAATACGAAAAAAATTAAATTAATGGAATATTATAAAAAGAAGTATTTATTGAAGAATTAGCATCTACAGGAAACCCTCCAAGAACACGATTAATTCGTTCCGTGTTCGTTAAAACGTGTGTTCGAGACTACAAAAAAGCAAATAAAAAATACGTTACGTTTTATTTTTTGTTTTGATATACAAAAAACAAAATAAAAGAGAATAACGAAAATCGTGTTGTTTGAAACCGTGTAATTTGAGAAAATGGGTATCCGTGTTATTCGAAACCGTGTTCTTGGAGGGTTGCCTGTATATTAAAATTCGCTCTCTAATAGGAAAATTTCACTATGGAACTTAAAAATAAAATAAAAAATAATCATACAATATAAATACATATTACCATTTACACTTCAAAACGAATTGTTCAATAACCAAAACAAAGTTAAAAAAATTAAAACGTTGATGTGTAAATGCAAAATCTTCATAAATAGCTAGATCCGCAAACTTTAAATGACATATCCCTTTTCCAGCCCGCGATCACAATTGTGCGTGTACGAAAAAAGCATCACGGCAAAAAATTATTTTTGTTTGTATTTTGGACCAACGTGCACATTTGTGCATAGCATTTATCCCTTTCGAGTTCAAAACAATTTTTTTTTGGTTCAATTTAAGTTCACCATACACAAATGTGTATGTAAATAATGATAGTTGTAATGTCTTCCATATTTTAACGGATCTTAGTTAAACCGGAATTCTTTTTGAAAAAAGCATAATAATTTGTTAACAAATTAATTATATAACATATAATTTATTTATTCATGTTAACATATTAATTATTTTATCATTATTATAGTAACTATTAGTTTTCGGACGAAAACAAAATTAAGTGGTTTACACAAATGTGTACACTGGTCTTCAATTACCACCTAATTCTATGTTTGACATCTTCGTTTGTCGTAATCGAAATTTACATACACAATTGTGTATGCGGATTAGTAAATCGTTTTCGTCCAAAAAATAACACTATAACTGTACTAATAATAAATAATTAATATAATAACAAAAACAAATAATTATTATATTATATAAAGCAGTTTTAAAACAAAGTCCGATTTAACTAAGATCCGTTAAGAAGACACTACAACTTGTCATTTTTTGCATACACATCTGTTTCTGTACCAAACACTTTTGAGTAGCTAATTAACATTCACAACATTTTAACTTTCAAAACGTTTTTTATATCATACGTTATGCTATCATGACTTCTATTTATGAAGATTTTGGTAATTACAATGCAGTAAGCTAAGACAAATTGCGGTTAATAAACTACCTGTAGTAATTTTTTCCAAAAATGATGAAACAATCACAAAATTAACTGTATTAAACCGCTGTATGTCTAGTAAAAACTTATTTATTAAATAGAAAATATTATAACAAGTTACTTAATTTAGTATGTATATAATTAGTATTAACAAGTAGTTACAAAACTCACCAATAAAAATGGAATTTTAAGTTTAAAATTATGTATGTACTTTTTTACCACTATTTATCTTTTATGACACTGTTTAAATTTTTACGATTTCACTACACTACACGTATTTGCAATTGAAAATCTAAATGTCGACTGAATACTGATCAACAATTTAATTTATAATTATTATTGGTTATAACTTGCTTTGTGTGTTTAACATATTCCCAATAGGAATAAATTTATATGTTTATTCTTAATCGGAATAATATCATCCTAAGCACTTTTTAATTTATTCTTAATGGGAAAGATGAAATTTGGTGTTTATTCTTAATCAGAATAATATGTTCTATGCACTGTTTCATCTATTCCAAGTAGGAATAATTTTTGTTTTTGCTGAAATAGGAATAATATATTCCTTAAAATGCTAATATATTCATATAAGAATAATATTGCATTTTATTTGTACTTATTAAATTTGAATATATGGTAATGTAATATAAAATTATATAATAATTTAATATACTAAATTATGAAGTATAATGAGCTACATTATGTGAAGATCTTTTGACATTTAGTTTTCATTTTAAAGTATAGTTGATATGGTTTTACCTAAACGTGATTGTCAGTTATGTAAGTGCAATGAGAATAATATCTTCCTAAGCACTTCTTAGTTTGTTCTTTATAAGAATAAATTTGGTTTTGCTGTAATGCGAATTTTGTTGTTTATTCTTTATCAGAACCATATCTATATCTATAAAAATGGTGCAAAAAATGTATGTGTATCAGTTGAGAACGGCTGAACCGATTTAGCTCAATCTTTTTTTATTGTGTTCGCAATTGCCAGGAGATGGTTCTTACGAAAGAAAATTTTGAAAAAATTCACCGGAAAAGTCTAAAAACCCGAAAAATCAAATAAAAAGCCATTTTCATATGAATTTTGTGTGTACAATTTTTATGAGACAGGTGGTGCAGTGGTTAAAGCATCGGCGCTTGGATTGGGAGGTACTGAATTCGATTTCCACCGAAGGCTTCATCCAAACTGCTACTTTGTTTTTTATCCAATCTATTTATTTTATCTATTTATTTTCCTTATCTATTTATCTAAATAAAAATCAATTGCCGTGCGTTAGTCTCGCAAAAACTCGAGAACGACACGATCAATTTGAATGATTCTTTTTTGTGCATTGTCCATCGCAATACAGTGGCGGCTTAGAAAAAAAGAAAATTTGGAAAACTCAAAGGAAAATTCGTAAACACGAACAAAATCAAAACCAAATGGAAAACCGAAAAATAAAAAAAAATCGGAAAATCGAGAATTGCGTTTTGTAGAGGAATTTTGTATGGAAATACACTTAACACCACCGATGAAAATTGTATTTTGACAATGATCATTCATTTAAATAGCCACTTCGGATTATTTTCAATAGATGGCATTGGTTGCGGACTACTATAAATATAAGTTGTGTAGAATTTTGGCAATCTTATCAGTTGCAACGAGGCGATTTGGCGTATTTTCTCATCTGGATTACACGAACGTGATCCCACTGTTCAACATTTGTGGGTGCACTTGGAAAATGGACAACGTGTCTATTTCACGGAAGCTAATGCAGCACAACGAACAGAACGACCACCAGCTACAACACTCACTAATTTCTTTGAAATTTGCCAAAGCGATCCGTTCGCATGAACATTGCTTTACTGCGAAATGCCACGCTATCATACTTGGAACCAGTCAACGAAGAAGTTTCAACGTCGAAAAAAAGGTCAACCTGTTGCAGGATACGTAAATGTGTATTCGAATGACGCGCTGGACCGTGTGTACACCGTGCATCAACGACAAGACGAATGCTTCTATCTTCGTTTGCTTTTGTTCCATGTTCGTGGTCCTACTTCGTTCAAATCTCTTCGTACTATAGATGGTGTATTGTGCGCCACTTATGGAGAAGCTTGCCAACGTCTGAATTTGCTGGAAAACGACTCACATTGGGAATCAACACTCGCCGATGCCACTGCTTCTGCGCCGGCATATCAAATTCGTGCATTGTTCGCGATCATCATAGCGGCGTGTCATCCATCGAACGCATTGGAATTGTGGAACAAATACAAGGACGAGATGGCTGACGACATTTTGCATGTAGTTTGCACTACAACATCAAACTATGAGCTTGAAATGAACGACGAGATACGCAACGAAGCTTTGATCATGATCGAAGACATGTGCGTGCTTATGTGCGGCACCTATTTGTCAAAATTGGGCATGCCAGCACCAATTCGTTCGATGCACGATGCATTTAATCGTGAATTGCAACGAGAGCAAGAGTAAGATCGAGATTCAATGAGCCAAATAGTGCGAACAAATGTCCCGCTTTTGAATGTACAGCAAAAGAACGTGTACGATGCATTGATGAACGCAGTTGATGAAGGAAACGGTGGAATATTCTTCCTCGATGCTCCCGGTGGAACAGGCAAAACATTTCTGATTTCATTGCTTTTGGCCAAAATTCGCTCGAGATCTGAAATAGCGTTAGCCGTTGCATCATCGGGAATTGCAGCCACATTGCTAGACGACGGCCGGACAGCACATTCTGCGTTGAAGTTGCCGATGAATATCCACACGAATGACAAGCCAGTGTGCTCAATTGCAAAAAACTCGACGATGGCCAAGGTATTGCAGGATTGCAAAATCATCATCTGGGACGAGTGCACAATGGCACATAAACGATCATTGGAAGCGTTCAATCGTCAAGTTTATGGCGCTATGTGAAGAAGTTATAGTTGACCACGACTCATCAACTGCTGATTTTTCAAAACAATTGTTGGCGCTTGGAAATGGTCAAATTGCTGTTGATGTTTTGACCGGATCGATTTCGCTTCCTTTGAATTTTTGCATATTCACGACGTCGAAGGAAGAGCTAATCACGAAAGTGTTTCCGGACATCCACCGAAATTATATGGATCACAATTGGCTCAGCGAACGAGCGATTTTGGCAGCGAAGAACAAGGATGTTGACACTCTGAACTACTTGATTCAAAACCAAATCGCAGAGGAAATGCGTTGTTACAAATCCGTTGACTGTGTTACGAATCAAGACGAAGCAACCAACTATCCAACCGAGTTTTTGAATACGCTTGATTTGCTGGAAATACCACCGCATAACTTGATGCTCAAGGTAGGATCTGTTATAATCATGCTGCGCAATCTGAACCATCCGAGATTGTGTAACGGAACGCGATTGGCTGTGAAGAAACTGATGAACAACGTGATTCAAGCGACGATCATCAAGGGCAAATTCAAAGGAGAGGATGTCCTAATTCCGAGAATTCCTCTGATTCCAACTGACATTCCGTTTGACTTCAAGCGCATTGAGTTCCCCGTTCGTTTGGCGTTCACTATGTCGATTAACAAATCGCAAGGTCAATCGTTGGAAGTGTGCGGAATAAATCTGGAATTTCCGTGTTTTTCTCATGGTCAGTTGTACGTCGCCTGTTCGAGAGTTGGCAAACCGTCATCGTTGTTCATTTACGCACCGGACAACAAAACGAAAAATATTGTTTACCACAATGTATTGTATTGATTTGCGTCTGTATTACATTTATTTCTACTCGAATAAAATACATTGAATTCTTTTAAGTTCCAACTGGCTCCAATTCATTTCCATAGTGAGAGCAAAAATCCAATAAACAACTTAATTTTCGATAGATGCCTGAGTTTCAATAGACATTTCATTGCCTTTCAATACTTTAGTGTTGAATTCGATGAAAAAGTGAATGGAATGGCCACTCAATCGTCTAACTCAAACGTCTATTGAGAATTGAGTTGAGTTGTTTGATTTTTCTTTCATTAAATTCAATTTTTGTGAAGGTCTAAAGTGTTTGCTCGGACGAAGTAATTTGGGGCGAGACAAAGTTCGCCGGGTCAGCTAGTTTTCTATATATTGTTTGATCTACTCTTTATAGGAATAATTATATTTCTGCATAATATAGTCCTTAATACTGATTATTCATAATAAGAATAATTCTGCATTACATTGATCTTAATTAAATTTAAAAGTGTTGCATATTGTATACTATACTTTTAGAATAGAACTATTCCAATTCTGATAAATTGCATTAGGGGAAGATGCCTTGGACGTATGTCTATATAGATCCCGTTCGGAAGTTTATTTTATAAGGTTTAAAAAACAAATACTTATATGAGTGTATGGTATATAACTACATACATAAAAATATCTTCTTAAGCTCTGCTTAATTTATGCTTTATAGGAATATATAGTTGGTTGATGCTTCTTAATATGTTGCGGATTCCACTAAATTTACATTTTATTTTTTATTCTTTTAAGGATTAATTAATAATTTCAAATTATAAAATTTCTGAAGTTGTATTTATTCATGAAAGGAATAATATTAAAAAGTAAAGTATTAATTTATCATAAAATGGAATAAATTAAACCGAACTGCTAAACTACATTTTATTCTTAAATTTGGAATAATTTATACAAACAAATTTCTCTCCGTGTAGTATATTCGCAAGCTTTCTTATATTAGATGTAAAATTTGATGAAAACGTTAACTGTATGCCGCTTACGATCATACTCTTGCATCAACTTCTGCAAGGCCTCATTATAACTGGCTTATGTTGCAGACAGGTGCCGGGTAAGTGATTCTATTGAATGGTGTTGTTATGCATTCATATAATGTTGTCCGGATGTGATGCTTTTGATTCTATTAAACTCCTCTCCCGCATGGTAACATTCAGCCTAGCGCCAACCAGATAGTAATTGTCCTCGAATTCGGAGAGATCTTATTCTGCCTGACTATCGAAGCCAAACATTTCCCGTTTGATCACCTGAAATTCGCAGAGCAATTTCACTGCCCTATCCTGTTTCACTAAAACATCGTCTAAGCTAACATTATCCATAATGCCCTTTATGAATGTCAACAGTTTGGTCATGGATCCCTTTATTATTGCTCCTTGCTTCTTGAGGCTTAACGTGATAAATTTTATTTTGTTTTGGATTCACGACACCCTTTTGAAACCGTATTAAATGACAATAGTCAAAGGATTTATGGAAATACCGCTTGGTTTGAATACGAACGATGCGCTGTAACCTTGCGGTTTGGGCGGATGTAAGACTGACCACTTGGCAACACACTTGCACAGAATTATTTAAAGAGTTTATAAATTAATAAACGAAAATATGTAATTTACTTTAATAAACGGAGCGTTTCTTAAGTACGGGTTCTTAAAATGTTTTATTACTCACGTCACGTTATACTTGATGCGGGGCCAAGTGACCGCTTTCACGCAATTTCCGGAACAATTTCACTGTTTCTGCAGTTTTGATGTGATGATGCTTGATTCTCGTAACTATACAATATCCAGTCCTGCTCGGGCGCCAATGTTAAATCCTCCAAATTTAAAAGATTTGTAGCTTATTCTTTCAATCTAATCTCACACAAATTTTATGTAAACTTTATAAAATATCGTTTTATTTCACTCTAGATGCTACCTTGATGGTATCTCATTTGCGTATAATATTTTTCCCAGAACAGGTTTAAACCGCCAAGAAATTGGTGGTTTTATATTCCCGACATCTTCATTTAAATATAATAAATTCTAAATATACTTTATGTTTAATAATTTAATTTTAATAAAAAAATATTTCACTTTTTTCAAAATCAAAGTAAAAAATTTTTGAGATACGTTAATCTCCGTGAACGCTGTTAATGTGGTGTGGATCCGAGTGAGCAGGGTATTCTCTCGAAGTAAAAAGAAAAATTGTTGGCATTCTTGTTTATACTGAACAAAAGTTGAGAGCCATTATAAATTTACGAAGCTTGAACACTAGGGTATCGTATATTGTGGTAGGTATCGTAAATTTTTGAACCGTTTGTGCGGCACTATCGTATTTGAGTGGTTTGCATCAGGGGATTTGGCTTATTAATCTATATTACCCTCTACCCCTTATTAATCTATATTCTAGTTTTGGGTTATTTTCAGGAAACAAAATAGCGGAATGGGTTTGAATTACTTGGGAGACAACCTCCAATGAACAAATAGTTAGTGTTGTTCTCTTTCCTTGCAAGACGAAACGATTTTGGTATCGAACACACTCTTTGGTTTTTTCGATATATGTACATATTTCAAATGGTTCGTTTTAAATGGATCACACTGTATATTGTCTTAAAATCCATTAAAAAATAACAAAAGCCATCACATTTTATTTATAAAAACAAATCATTTCTTGGAATAATAATTTAAAATATTTTTTATTTTTCCAGGAGTGGATTATATGCATCCAGATTTGAAGTACAATTATGTAAGTAAACAATAACAAAAGATAAAATTTTTAAAATAAATTTAAATTGTTACAAATTCTTTAGATAAATATTGTCTTCTAGAAGTACAATAAAAATAATAATCGAACACAAATTTTTAAAAACGTGTTGCATGCAAATGGCATGGATTTTCCGATCGATCAATCATTTTCTAACTTAATTGAAATAATATCCGTATTTTAAATAATTCGAAATTGAATTGTGTATTATTATGTATTCGTGTGTAATTGTAATATAAATTAAATTATTAAAGGGTTTTCTTTTGGATTGGGTCACGTGTAGTTATATGATATTCTTGCTACAATTGCTACATACAATTATTTTTGAGTGGGACTTCGATTATGTTCTTCATCAATTGTTAATTATATTATCCAGATGTGTAAAGTAACATTAAAAATATTTCAATTTCCATGCTAAATGATGCGGGTGTGGGTTTGCACAACGCTTTTTACCTCCATACACATTAACATGCGATATAAATCATTGCCAATATTCATTTATTGATAAATTTTAACTTGATTTGAAAAGTTGAACAGGAAATTAAAATTTGTTCTGTGCTTTGGTTTAAAATTCGTTATAAAAAAGTGTTATATGCTTTACCATTTGCTCATGTTGTTCGCAACGGATGTAATTTAACATTTTTTATGATTTTAGATTTAAGAAGCGGTTATATATTTTTCTAATCATATCTCTAGTTTTACAAGAAACATGTCATATTGCAACGGTGCAATTAAGTTGTTTAAATATCAAAGAACGTGTTTAGTTAAGCCTTAACAATTAGCTAATCATCACAAGTAATTAATTAACTGATTCTCTGATATCTGCGATAATTTGTATTTGGAACCATAATTTCAACAGACGTCCGAGGCAATTGCGCTTCCAACTTTTTCGCTGGCTACTTCTTACATTACGCAATATGCTAATCGAGGATGTACTTCTCTCGGTTCGTTTTATGTAAACTACGTAATCATTACATACCTCTATGCTAACCTATATAGTACCGACAAGAAAGTTGCTCGGCCCATATTCCTCGTCATCCCCTATCGTAATCAGATATACTCTGGCTGCTCCCAATCTAAACCCACAACTTTACCGAAAATTGAGAGAGTAGCTACACCAATTAACGAAAGAGTATCTATTAAAAAGTTTAGCAGTGAGAAAATAGAAATTGTATATCTGTGCTAAAAACGTACGAGTTGCTCCACGATAATTTTCCGGTAAATTTTAGAAAAATTTAAACAATCGTCAAAATACTTGTTACACTATGACCGATTCTAAAACCAAGAATCTCAGAATTATTTTTAAATTTTTGCAAATGTTGTTTGGACGAATTGAGCTGTTCAAAACAATTAACAGTGTTAAAATAAAAAGATGTGGGGTTGCTCCACATTAATTCTTGGAATGAACCGAAAGTATTTGGGCGAATATTTGAATTTTTCAAAAATTTTATGAATTTAAACTTGTGTGGAGCCACCCCCCTGGTTAACTGTTTTAAACTGCTCAGTTCGACTTTATTGCAGGACATATGACCGCAATTGTTAATATGTCTAAGATTATTTTAATGACCATAGTGTAGCATATGTCATTTAAAACATTTAAAGATTTTTCTTTAATAAGCTCAAGCTATTAAAAATGCTACACTTTTCCATTATTTATATAGCCATATTTTTCGTTATATTGTGTAGCTACACTCGGAAATCAAAATCGCGAAAATTTAAATCCCGGAAATCCAAATCCCACCGACCAAATGTACAGTGGTTAAAGATTTGGCGTTTGGATCGGGAAATACCAGTTTTGGATCCTGATAAGGGCACGATCTATGACCACCTTTCGGAGTGGAAAACTTATGGGCCGACCCATCTTCCGTGCCAGTACTGTACGCTGGGATGGAGGTATGCAATGTACAGATGGTGATAAAATCGGACCTATAGCCATACGTCCTCGAACTGGCTGACAACGGCGTAAAAGAACAGAAAAACCAACCGTGAAAGAGTTGAGAGAGCCTTGGCCCCAGAACAGGTCGCAGGGATAATAAAATAAAATAAAAAAACAAAATCTTGAGTTTCATAATATCAAAAGAGATCGAATTCTGGGTTTTAAAACCTTGCTTAGTCAAACTCCTCTTGTTTTTTAAAGTTATTTTCAAATCGTTAGCAATTTTTTATACGTTTAGTTTTAATTGGGTGCATGGCCGACTTTTAGACTGTCTTAGCTGTTTGTTGTTACGGGATTGTTCAATACCATCCCACAGATTTTACAAACAGACTAGATCTTAGGGTTTTGGGTCGTGGGGAAGTTGAGGCTTGCGTGCTCATGGCCTACACCGTGGAACAGAAATAAAAGTAAAAGCAAACTATAACTGAAATTAAATTAAAGGACACCAGAATCCGATGCTAAAAGCCGATGCCCAGCCACACCGAGGTAGCATAACAGAGTAGGAGCATCTCTTCAACAGACCAGACCTCTCTTCACCCGGAGAGGCCTCCAGTGAATCTCCCACATTACACACTGTGACAGCTTGTGACTTATGAGTGCCATGGAGAGACCGAGTGAATTGTACGAACGTCCCCGAATGGACGACACATATGCTGGACTCGCCACTCCGACCCTGTGCTTTATTATATATTTTACGCAAAAGCTAATCAGAAAGGAGGAAAAAGAAATTACCGGCCGAGAAAAAAAATAAAGGATTTAAAAGTAAAACGAAAAATTTGAAAATAATAAAATGAACGACCAACCATTAGAGATGAAACCAATGTACACCACGGTCGCACACACGACCACCGTAATTCGGTGCTCGATCACAATTTAATATTTTTAAATAAAATGGAAATTTGAAAATTAAATTGAAATTTGAATAAAAAGGAAAAATAAAAATAAAAAAAAATTGTACTTTGTAACCTCTTTGTGTAGCCGCGTTCTTTTGGCGTTGCCAAAGAAAGACAACTTGGGCGTCTTCCCGCCTTTGTATTGCTAATGACCGGTTGGCCACCGGTTGTAATAGGGTTGGGTTTCTTCCTGCCTTTTTAAAACTGCTGGCCTCGGTTGGCCACCCGTAACCGTACTTCCGTTGGGCGTGGTTTTGCCTTAAACCGAAATACTAATGTGGGGCCATGGTTTTGCCTTACCAAAGATAATAATGTTGGGCGTCCTCCTGCCTTAAACTATAGATACAGTTGGGCATTGTGTTGCCTTAAACCGAATAATACAAACGTAAGATAAAATGCGACAACCGTTGAAACAAATAGTGAAAAAGTATCTTTGCACTTTGTTATTATAGTAAGTGTTGGTTCTGTTTCGAATTTTTATTTTAGTGATAATTCAACTTTTCCACTCCCAACCTTTTCATAAGCCCGTTCTACTTTTAACAAAATGCTTAACACTATCACAATTCACGTACTCTATGGACAGTTTAATAGTTCCCGATCTTCGCAAGTCTTTAACAAAAAAAAAACACTTTTCCATCGAACATAAATTTATTTATTTTTATTTATTAATCAATTGACTCAACTTCACAAAATCTCAAAAAAAGAAAATAAAAACTTCTCGCACCAAAAACATTCTAGAACAATATTTTTTCATTTTTTGATGCTTCTTGTTTTGTTTTTTGTATGTGCGTCACTTGCTCATTCTTTCGTACCGCGTATCAATCGCACGCACCAAAACAAGATAACACAACAAAAATACTCCATGTTTTATCTCATCACACACACGCACAAGGTGTACGTTTACATGAACAGTGGGTGTGAATACGGAGGCTAATTTCTAGAAAATCAAAATTTAGCATCTATATACAACAACAGATGGCACTGCCGTCAAAAAGAAAAGCATTCCATACATCCCATTACTATGGAACTAAAATTCAAAACGAAAACAAGAAAATGAAATAATGTTATGACCATGGAGTCGTAACACTGTCCAAGCTCCTGTATCAAACGCTCCATCCTTCAAGTAACGGTTGATAGCGGCTCTATACTTGTGCATTTTATAGTAAACACTAGCGGACCCGACAGACTTCGTTCTGCCCACAAAAGTATTTATGAAATTATTTACTCTTTAAGGGGGGGGGGGGGGCTGGGAGTTTGTAGAATTCAGTGATTTTCCACTTGAGTTGATGGGGGATCGACTCTTTCTGAAACCATCAGACTGTAAAGATCCTTTACTCTTTAAAGATCTCTACATACCATTCGGAGTCAACAGTGAACAAAATAAAAAAGGAATCAGCGAAATCCGTCACTCCGTTCTTTAGTTATGCTGTCACAAACACACGCCAACACACCCGGCGTGGTTTGCTGCGCATGAATATTAACATTGAATCAAATTCATTGGTTTCTTTTATTTTTTATTTTTTGGAAATAATGAAAAAAAGCAAAGTCAATTCAATTCAATAGTGTATACAATATTTTTTGTTTGAGTTTTTGGTGCATGAATAAATAAATTTGTTGGTGCTCCCACTCTGGAACATGCGACGTATAATTGTCCGTGAGAAAAGCACGGTTCCTCCAAATTCACACCACACACTTGAAACGTTTATCCTTGAGCTTTATTAGCGGTTATAGCAAAGGATAAACGCACGGGAAATTGAAGACGTTTGAATTGAAATGGCATGTCTGTTGGTATTAATAGAATCCGTGGTGTCAGTACATCTTCTTCTTTTGCTTTGCCAGTGAGAATTGTTGCTTCGATCAAATTTGGCATTAATTTTTTCACGGAAAGTCTCGTTCCATTGCAGAGTTTTGGTGAAAATTTCGAAGAAGTATGATCGATGAACCAATTTGCAAATGTAAATGATGCGGTGGCATACCGGGTGGTTCCAAAGAATTCAAAAATTCAACCGGATAATTTACTGCGTCTTCTTCATTCGTAGCAGTATCAATGGATTTGTATGATACCAAGTCACCTGGTAATTTCTGTTGAATTTGAAAATTTATTTCATTAACATTTGCATTTTTTGGTGCTAAAATTGCGCGTTCTCTTAACCAATCATGATTTTTATAGTTTTGAACAATGTTTGGAAAAACGCGATCAATTAGTTCTTCTTTTGATGGCATAATTGTGCAAAAGTTGTTTGGTAACGTGATAAAGCAATTTAAATCACTTGCAATTTTGCTATCGCTAATCTGTAGCAGTTGCTTCGAAAACTCACGTGCTGATGGATCATTTGGAAGACGCACACGCATATTTATGTTGAGCGATAACTTCTGTACATTTCCCCAAAGAAACGAACTTTTCAAACATGCATTAATTTCATCACATGGAGTCGATCTGGAAATGACGGGCAACGTTTGTCGAAAATCACCAGATAGCAATATTAATGCACCTCCGAACAACTGTTGTTTTCCACGTAGATCCTGTAATGTTCGATTCAATGCTTCCAAAGATTTTTATGGGCCATCGGACGTTCATCCCATAAAATAATTGCTGCTTGTTGCAAAATTTTGGCCATTCCAGAATTTCTTGAAATATTACACGTTGGAATCTCAACCGTTTACATGTTTAATGGCAATTTTAAAGCGGAATGTGCAGTTCGGCTACCATCCAATAATGTAGCTGCAATACCTGAAGAAGCAAGTGCCAATGCAATTTTTCGTTCGGATCTAACTATTGCTAAGATTAATGAAATGAGAAATGTTTTTCCAGTGCCACCAGGAGCGTCCAAAAAATATAATCCACCAGTGTTGTTAATGACAGCTTGCATAATCCTATCGTATGCATTCTTTTGCTGAACATTCAATTGTGGAATGTGTGTTTGCATAAACGCACGCAATTCATCACATTCAAACAGCTGTTCGCGTTGCAATTCTCGCTGAAATAAATCATTGGACGATTAGGTGCGATCATGCATAATTGTCCTAATGCTTTATTTGCAATCATAAGGCAAATATCTTCAATCAATATCAAAGCCTCATTATAAATTTCTAATGTATCTACCAATTCGGGATCCATCGAACGATGTTGAAGTCGATTCAAAATGCCTTCAGCCATGAAATCTTTATTTTTATTCCACAATTCAAGTGGGTTTGATGGATAGCATGTTGATATTATTATTGCGAATAACATACGTATTTGATTTGGGTGAGCTGAAACTGATGCATCATTAAGCGTAGCATCCCAATGCGTATCATCTTCAAGCAAACGCAACCGTTGGCATGCATCACGATATTTTACACACAATTCACCATCAACAGTTCTTAAATTCTGAAATGACTGTGGCCCACGTACGTTCACCAACAACAACCGCAAGTAAAAACATTCAACATTATTTGGACTAACTGTATAAATGCGGCCTAAAGCATCCGTTGGAAAAACACCTCGGTAGCCATCAACAGGAGTACCTTGTTTGCGGCGTTGAAATTTTTTTGTTGATGCGGTCCAAGTGAAATATCGTGGTGCTTCCGAATATAATAGTGTTCTTGCAAATTCATCCGTTTCACATAACTTGAAAAAAGCTGTCAGTGTAGTTGCTGGAGGCTGTACTGCTTTTTGTGCGGCATTTGCATCAGTAAAATAAACACGTTGGCCATTTTCAAGATGGACTGCTAAATGTGTAACAACAGGGTGTCTGTCATGTATTGGGAACGATAAAATTCGCCAAATAGCTTCGTTAGTACTAATATATCTTCCCATTTGGTACTGCGCAAAATTTCATCATTTCTATTTTCAGCAGCCACTCCGAAAACAGCCATATCGCTACCTTTATTAACATACTTGCAAATGTATTTTATTGATTTGACTGAATTGCAGTATTCGACATTTATATGAGCATTGAAAATTTTTGATAACAACGGTGAATACGGCACTATCCAGCGATTATCAACTTCAAAGTCTTGGTTCCGAATATTAACGGTAGTAGTTTTACCATTATTTTGAGCTGATCGTCGACGATACTGTGGATATCCATCATCACCGTGTATTGTTTCAGCAATCAATTGTCTTGGAAAACGCTTTGAACATTTGCCGTCGATCATACATGGTGAAATTGGATTGATTTCACCGCAGGGACCGTGTATCATATTTTTCGTGACAACTGCGAATACTTGTTGATCGATGGTTTGATCTGGAATTTCGGCCGATATAACACTATCAATCATATCTGGTGTTATTTTCCGTACCAACCATATCAAAATGTGAGCGTGCGGCAAGCCTCTCTTTTGCCATTCAATTGTATACATATAACGGGTGATTTTTTAAGAGCTTGAGAACTTTTTTTAAAAAAAAACGCATAAAATTTGCAAAATCTCATCGGTTCTTTATTTGAAACGTTAGATTGGTCCATGACATTTACTTTTTGAAGATAATTTCATTTAAATGTTGACCGCGGCTGCGTCTTAGGTGGTCCATTCGGAAAGTCCAATTTTGGGCAACTTTTTCGAGCATTTCGGCCGGAATAGCCCGAATTTCTTCGGAAATGTTGTCTTCCAAAACTGGAATAGTTGCTGGCTTATTTCTGTAGACTTTAGACTTGACGTAGCCCCACAAAAAATAGTCTAAAGGCGTCAAATCGCATGATCTTGGTGGCCAACTTACCGGGCCATTTCTTGAGATGAATTGTTCTCCGAAGTTTTCCCTCAAAATGGCCATAGAATCGCGAGCTGTGTGGCATGTAGCGCCATCTTGTTGAAACCACATGTCAACTAAGTTCAGTTCTTCCATTTTTGGCAACAAAAAGTTTGTTAGCATCGAACGATAGCGATCGCCATTCACCGTAACGTTGCGTCCAACAGCATCTTTGAAAAAATACGGTCCAATGATTCCACCAGCGTACAAACCACACCAAACAGTGCATTTTTCGGGATGCATGGGCAGTTCTTGAACGGCTTCTGGTTGCTCTTCACTCCAAATGCGGCAATTTTGCTTATTTACGTAGCCATTCAACCAGAAATGAGCCTCATCGCTGAACAAAATTTGTCGATAAAAAAGCGGATTTTCTGCCAACTTTTCTAGGGCCCATTCACTGAAAATTCGACGTTGTGGCAGATCGTTCGGCTTCAGTTCTTGCAGGAGCTGTATTTTATACGGTTTTACACCAAGATCTTTGCGTAAAATCTTCCATGTCGTCGAATAACACAAACCCAATTGCTGCGAACGGCGACGAATCGACATTTCACGGTCTTCAGCAACACTCTCAGAAACAGACGCAATATTCTCTTCTGTACGCACTGTACGCATTCGTGTGGTTGGTTTAATGTCCAATAAAGTAAACTGAGTGCGAAACTTGGTCACAATCGCATTAATTGTTTGCTCACTTGGTCGATTATGTAGACCATAAATCGGACGTAAATCGCGAAACACTTTTCGAACCGAACACTGATTTTTGTAATATAATTCAATTATTTGCAAGCGTTGCTCGTTAGTAAGTCTATTCATTATGAAATGTCAAAGCATACTGAGCATCTTTCTCTTTGACACCTTGTCTGAAATCCCGCGTGATCTGTCAAATACTAATGCATGAAAATCCTAACCACAAAAAAATCACCCTTTAGCAGCGCACTTCTCCAAATACACGGAGCTTGACAATCAGATCCATCAACTTTTTCAATTTTTGGTGGAATATGCGAGCGGTTACATCGTGTCGATCTGTTGGCACCTGCCCATCAAATAAGTAATCATACACATCAGCCCATTTTGGGTTGCAAGTAAATGTGATGAACAAATCTGGACGGCCGTAATGACGAACATATGACATGGCATCTTTTGTATACTCGTGCATATGACGTGGGCGTCCGGTATATGACGATGGTAATATCATCAAACGTCCAATGTCATTCACATCCACATCATTCAATAGTGCATCACGTAAATGTATGTACTCTTCAGATCTCAATCGGGCTTGATTATCACGGATGAAATTCAATCGTTCGCTCTCGATTTTAGCATACATGTCCACAATGTATTGATGGAAAAGTTTATTGCATCGCAAAATGTAATTGTCCTCTTGATCACGAATCATCAATCGATACGAATAAAAATTCATCGCACTAACTTTTTTCGTTGTTTCTGCACCTGAAAATAATAAAAATTATTCTTTTATTTTTATTTTCTTTTCTAATCAAAAATCATATTTTTTTTACCAGTCGTTGGATTTATCATCGGTATATTTATATGATAACCATCATCTCCTCTCCAGAATAAAATCGGGTATTGCAATGCGTCATAACAACGATGGAGTTCAGAAATACGATTTAGTTGCTCATTTCTACGGTACAAAACAATATCTCTTGGCCGAAATTGTTCACCAACTATTACGATTGCCACTTCATCGATTGTTGGTGCATTAAATCGCCTGGCATGTTGTCCGAGTGGTGTTCTGTCGGCACGTATTATTATTTTATGGTCATCCGTGGGCATCTGATCCAGTGCAATCTTGAATAATTTGACCAATTCATTGTGCTGATGTAAAAATCTTAACGATAACTGCGAAACTTCACCCAGTTTTAATTTCCGTAAAGCCGATTTTAAGAAGCTCAATGAATTATGTCGATTTTAACATCATTCTCGATAATAATCACAACCTGGAAACCCAAACTCTCAATTTTTATGCCGCGATAGTTGAATGCTTCCAACAGTCCATTCCTTATACTGTACGAAGACACAAACGGATAGTTCCCCCCTGGTATAACAGCGAATTGCGATTACTGCGTAATCAAAGAAACAAAAACTGGAAACAATTTTTAAAGACGAGATTGGACTCGGATTACTTAAATTACGTGAACGTTTACAATGCATTTTCGACCATGTCTCATGAACTTTATAATGGTTACATCAGTAGTATGCAGTCAGAAATAATTGTTGACCCAAAGCGCTTTTGGCAATTCTAACCGTTTTTGCTTCCGACACTTTGAACGTCATGGAAGTGGGAAAGGAAGTTGATGTTATTACCACGGATTTCAGCAAGGCGTTTGATAGGGTTTCCCATAAGATAATTTTGTTTAAACTCAAGGCTCTCGGTTTCGGACCTCAATTCTTACTATGGGTGGACTCTTATCTGAGGAATCGTAGTTACCAGGTGATCTTTAGGTCATCCATATCTGCTCCTTTTAAAGCTACTTCCGGGGTACCGCAAGGCAGTCATCTTGGGCCTATTTTTTTCATTTTATCAATTAACGATGTCGATTTCATTATCAAAAACTCGTCAATTTCCATTTATGCGGACGATATGAAAATTTACAGACAAATTTCAAGTTCCATCGATGTTAACTTATTGCAGAACAATCTCAATAGCTTCTCAACTTGGTGTACTAAAAATAATCTTCATCTGAATGTGAGTAAATGCCAATTCATAACATATTCAAGAAAACGCGCAAATTCCATTAGTCGAGAGTATACCATCAACAGCGCTGTTGTTGTAAACGTTTTAACCATACGGGACCTAGGGGTAGGTTGTGACCACGAACTTAACTTTAGGGATCACATCGATTATAGTGTCAACAGAACAAACTCATCGCTTGGATTTGTGAAACGTTGGTCTAAAGAATTTTTGAACCCTTATGTTACGAGGGCTCTATATATGACATTTGTTCGACCCCTTCTCGAGTATGCCAATCAGGTTTGGTCCCCTTACCATGGAGTACACATACGAAGAATTGAAGCGGTTCAACGTAGATTTTTGCGCGTTGCTCTGCGTGGACTGCCTTGGGTGGACGTTTATAATTTGCCTCCTTATCTCGACCGCTTGGAGCTTATTAACTTGAAGCCACTGAGTAAGCGACGATCTGTTGCCGACATCGTTTTCATACATCAACTCCTATCTGGCGGTGTAGATTCTTCAGCTCTGCTCGATAAGGTAAATCTTAATGTAAATGCTCGCGGTTTGAGAACGACACCAGCTTTTAGAATTGCCCCTCACAGAACGACCTACGGCCAGAACGAGCCTATGACAAGAATGCTGCGTGAGACTAATAAATATTTCGAACTTTTCGACTACCACATTAGCAAAGTCGCTATTAAGAGATTACTGTTTTCCACCGATCGATAAGGCAATTTTTATTTTATTTTGATTAATTTTATTTCTTTTATCTATTTCATCTATTTGACTTAAATACTCTACTGAGTATTTATAATTTCTAACATATGTTTTTTTTTGCGTCTCTTTTAATTTTATTTTTGCTTAACTTTGTTTTTATTTTTATTTTTTTTCTATTCTCTCTATTTTCCGCTTTTTTCCCCAGTTTTAAATTTGCTTGCTCTAAGCAAACCAGCGGTTGGTCTCTCCTTTTTTGCGGCGGGGTATCATTCTCCTAAATTCAGTATAAATAGATTCATCCATTTCAATTTCCTCACCATAGCTCTTTAAATACATTTTTTATTTCGATTAATTGTTAATAATTTTGTTTTTCCCGTTTTCTTTCTTTTTATTTTTAATTTAGTAGAATGATATCCTTGTTTATAATTTCCCCGGAATTATATTCAAAAAATAATAATAATATTGATGGTGACTCCCCGCGTGCGGTCGGGGAGGGGAGATTGGTCGTTGTTAATTATTATTATTATTATCTTTGCAGCTCACTCAAGATTTCTCGACTTATATTTGAAGCAATTGCACAGTGCTGATTTAATTCGCTGTTCTCATTACCAATGAAATATATTTGCAAAAACTGATGGTCAGCATCTGGGAATGGCAACAGTGACCCAGCTCTATGGTATATCTGTCCTTGAATCTGTAATGTTTTTGAAATAGATTTAGATGACGAATCTGAATTTTTGAAGACATCAGAAACAGCACATAAATGAAATGTCATATCATTTATTCCATGCGAAGTAATTACCTTAAAAGTCGGCATAAATCCATCTCTAATAATATTTGTTGCTGCAAAAGATGTCATTTGGAAGCATGAATTGTACTTTTGAATATTTCTTAAAAAATGCTTTGACGCTGGTGAATTGCCATAAATTAATGAGTGCAAAGGGTCTGGTGGAGGTTCTAATACAGGCAATTTAACTTTCCCACCAGCACTGCACATGCCAGGCGTTTCGTTAATAAATTTGACTGCTTTACAATGCACACATTGTTTATTCATTTGTCCAATATAAGAATGCATACTGTAATCAATTGTGCTATCATAATTATAAGCCGTCAATTCCATTTGTCGTATGATTTGAATTGAGGGACGCGTACGTCCATTTATTGACCTTGCACCTTCAACCGTGTTTGCACTATCAACCGATTGGTTTATACGTCTACGTCGTTCCCTCTGTGATGCATTTTGTTGATTACGATCTTGTTCACTTTGTGATCTTCGATTGGTTGAAACAACTGTTGAATGACGTGTACGTCTACCAATATTTGAACGTCTTGCACGTGGCATTTCAAATCCGATAGCAATTCAACCAGCAAATGCAAATGGAAAGTGTATATACACTGCTGTCTGTTTGTATTCAAAAGCGTAAACAAAACCAAAATGAATTGTTTGATGATGTATAGCTGTATAGCTGAAAAAACAAAAAAATCAAATGCGACTCTTACCGATTACGTCTGTCCACAATGCGAGTTCGATGAACAACAACCTTAAAATGATCAATCACTGACACTGACTGTATGCGCTACAACGTGTATTTACCGTGTGTATGAAGGTGGATTTACATATCCGACGATGTTTCTGCGCCGAACATCACGTGACACATTCAACCAATCAGAAAGAACTTCTTCGCCGAAATTTCGGCACAGCGAAGACATGAACAAAATTTATCTTTTCGGCGCGACGACACAGCACACATGGATAAAAAAAATTCTGATTTTTTTTCTACGATTTGATATCATATTTAGCTTGTGTTTATGTTTATATTTGATTTTATCGGCCTTAAGTTTTATTATTCACATTTTATTTACAATATATATTTACTTACAAATTAAAAAAAAATTATGTGTTAAAATATTGTTTATGTTTGTGTGAAAAAACTGCGCCGAATATGTAAATCATCCATAATAAAGTGTTCGCCAAATTTCCTGCGGCAAGCAGCTTCGCCGAAAAATCGTCGGATATGTAAATCCACCTTGAAGCAGTGTTGAGCGTTATTCAATAAATATTTATTCAAATAGCAAATAATTTTTTATTAAATATTTTATATTTGGAATTTTTTGATTTCAAATTTCAACTGATATCTTTTTAATTGTGTCACAACTAATTATTCGTCATTCGTTAGTAGTTATTTGAAAACAATACATATAAAAATATTTTTTTGCTGAAATCATAGGCACCTACGTATTTCTTGTTGTTTTTTTATATGGACAAAATCACATGTTGACATGATAAATGATAAATCACGAACGCGTCGACCGATCTCGTGCAAACTTTAGATAAACCATCTACACGACCATACAAACAAACCCTAAAAATTTGATCGAATTCGGTTTGACCGTTCGTGAGTTATAAAGTCACAACACACTTGCAACAATTTTTTATATATATAGATTAAATTTGAACCCGTTTAGCGAACTCCACCATTTCCATTCCACCTCGAATGGTGGTATTTTCTCCTTTATTTTTACAGAACTTGAGGGCAATACCATATGCTCCTGTCCAAACTTAACAATAATCCTCTATACATGTTCTAATGAAGGTCTTCTATAATGTGATTTAAAGAACCTTCTGCATCTATTGAGAAACCTAAGTTTTCGTAAAGCTGACTTAGCCAATGCAACAATATGTTCATTCCATTTTAAATTGTTAGTAATTTGAACACAAATCAAACAAATTGATTCACAACCCATGAGCACATGGTCTTTTACCACAGAAGGGTATTCATGTGACTTTTTTACGCGAGAATAAGCATATTTGTGTTTTTTCGTGAAAAACTTGATATGATTTTTTTTTATGAAATGAAAAAGTACAATGTGGCGTCACCAGCAAAGCTTTGGGTAGCATTAGCAATGCTATCTAGCAAATACTTGATCAATAACAAAACTGAGCGCTCAGGGATCCTGGTATTTGGAGAGCATCGATGATCTCTCGTTTAACACTAAGTAGACATTTCGTCTTTTAGAGAGCTTTTACCCTCTGATGTCCATCGAATTCCAGCCGTATGTCACAATTTTAGAAATATTTCATTTGTTTGAAAAAAAAAAATCGGTGGTTGAGTGGCTTTCACGAAAGCCGTATTATTTATTTGGAATTATTTTATAATTTCAAGATACTTTACTAAATGTTGATTAATGCATTTCTAAACATTTTGACAATTACTGACTCAATTGATATTGGCTGGTCGCTTGAGAGGTCAATTTATCACAACCACGTTTCAGAACTGTTTGCAGTCTTCCAGGTTTAAAAGAAACGAGTAAAATTTTAGTCAATATTGGAGCCAAGTCACTGACAAACTCTTAAAGTTTCTGAAAACATTTCCTTCGAGGTGTTGATGGGGTCCATTTTGGAACCACAATACAGAATTCATCGAAGCGTTACTCAATCGGGGACAACTAACGGTGAGTATGGATCCACCACCAAAGCACCGTGTATCCATTAAAATGCTGAAATGGATGTTTTAGAATAATATTGGTAACCCATGCGACCATCTGGTAAAAGTTGCGATCGGAGATATTCAACTCAAAATTACCCTATAATCAGCCTCTTCAAAATGCCAAAGTCGCCTTGGTTGCTGTCTGAATTCCAGTAGTATTTCAACATGCTCACCGATGAAGACGGTATAGGTTAAGTGAACCGGTAATTTTCTGCTGGGGTTAAATAAACCCAATGCTTGAAACCAGTTCATGCCAAGAATATCCATAGCATCGTTTGAGTTTACGATGATAACAGATAAGACAAGCTTTTTATTACGATATATGATACTTCAACATCGACGGTTTTCTTTATTGGAATGTGTTGACCCATATACGCTTCAAATCGAGTCGTTGATGGTTGATATGTGGGAGAAGTAATTGATTTGTACGTATTTAAACAGATAATTGGTGACGATGCCCCAGTGTCCAGTTGAATTTGAACCGGTTCCGTATTAATGCGGAACACAATCCACATTTTCTTTTTCATAGCACCACTGTTGATTTGAAAAATTGTTGAAACAACAACTTCATTCACCATATACGTTGTTTGAGGATTGTTAAGCGATTGTTACGTTGTGATGCGTATACGAGCAGTTGCAAGACTGTTGTTACTACGTTGTCGGCTTGATGATTGACTACGTTGTTGCGTGCTGTGATATACATACGGTGATAATATGACCGAATTTTTTGCGTCGATCGCACGTAGCTTTGTAATACGGACAATTTGGACGATCGTGATCAATTTCACATTGCGGACATGACTTCAACGATGTACGAGAACGATAATCTCTTCTTGGATGATGATTATGCACCTTGAATACTTGCGATGCCAAAATGAACTTTCATCAATAATCGTTGCATTTGTTCGCACCGGTGTTTCATATGCTTTGGCTATTTCGAATACATCCTTCATCGTTGGATTTGCTTTCTGTAGACACATGTTTTGTGTACCTGCTCGTGAGGAGTTAAAAGAACGATAACGTCGCGGATTAGAAAATCTACATATGATTGAGCGCAACTGCTTTTTGTGGAAACAAATTTACAGTTGTTTGCAATACCACGCAAATCAGTCACCCATTCAGAATAAGTTTGGTTTCATACCTGTTTTGTCAAACACTTACCTTGCCGATAGCAAATGAGTTTTCTACTCAAAATGGGTCCTAAGACCAGCCGTAAGTTCTGAAAACGTCTTACTTACCAGATTATCGAACAGTTTGTTTAATATATCCAACAAGTTATGAAACAATCATTGATTATTTAAGTAATAAACTATTGGCGTTTAGTATGAAACTACTATTTTCATTAAAAGCCGCTGGTTGCAATAGTGGATTAAAATAGAATGTTAATTATTTCTGAAGTTATGTGGAAATTAGAACTCGCTGACTATGGTACATTTCAAAACAGGATATGATAAATAGGATATCACTAAACAGTACATGTCAAACCAGTAAAAATAGATTATTAGTATGGATAATATAAGTGTTCAGAGATTTGTCTTCAGTTAAAGTGACGAAAGATTGTCCTAAATTTAAATTAATAAAATTAATTTGAATAATTAAATCAATTATAGTAGAGGTATGATTATTGATTTGTGTATAACAATCATACGCTAGATATCCGTTTTGGTGTCTAAATTTGCGGCTAAGGCGCTATTTCGGAACATTTAAATAATTGTATTTTATTTTATATTATATAACCGCTTTCCAAAACTCATTCTAGTAAAAAAAAATTAAATTTTTGAAAAAAATTGTACCACAGCCCCTAGACCCCGGGGTCCAGCCCCTTCAAAAGTATCGTGGGCTTGGTCCTGAACATGTAACATAAACATCGTAAAAATTTCATGGCGATCGGTAAAGCGGCTAAGGCGTTATTTCAGAACAATCAAATAATTGCATCTTTACATGTAAAAATGAATTTTTGATCCAGAAGAGGATCCCCCAAATCCGAACATGTCTCTTATTTCATATAACCCCTTTCCAAAACTCATTCTCGTAAACAAATTTAAATTTTGAAAAATTTGTACCATGGCCCCTAGACCCCGGGGTCCAGCCCCTTTCACAAAATCGTAAGATTGGTCCTAAACATGCAACATTTGCATGATAAACATTTCATGGCGATCGGTTGAGCGGCTGAGAAGTCATTTTGGAATAATCAAATATTTGTATCTATACATGTAAAAATTAATTTTTGATCCAGGGCTGGGCCCCTCGGATTCGAAAATGTCAGTAATTTCATATAACCAGCCCCATAAACTCATTTTCGTGGAAAAATTTAAAGAAAATTAAATAATTTTCGAAAAAATTTGTACCGCAGCCCCTAGACCCCAAAAACCCCCATAAACTCATTTTCGTGGAAAAATTTAAATAAAATTAAAATTTTCAAAAAAATTTGTACCGCAGCCTCTAGACCCCGGGGTCCAGCCCCTTACAAAATATCGTAAGGTTGGTTCTGGATACGCAACTTGTACATGGTAAACATTTCATGGCGATCGGTTGACCGGCTGAGAAGTCATTTTGGAATAATCAAATATTTGTATCTATACATGTAAAAATTAATTTTTGATCCAGGGCTGGGCCCCTCGGATTCGAAAATGTCAGTAATTTCATATAATCAGCCCCATAAACTCATTTTCGTGGAAAAATTTAAAGAAAATTAAAATTTTCGAAAAAAATTGTACGGCAGCCCCTAGACCCCAAAAACCTCCATAAACTCATTTTCGTGGAAAAATTTAAAGAAAATTAAAATTTTCAAAAAAATTTGTACCGCTGCCTCTAGACCCCGGGGTCCAGCCCCTTACAAAATATCGTAAGGTTGGTTCTGGATACGCAACTTGTACATGGTAAACATTTCATGGCGATCGGTTGACCGGCTGAGAAGTCATTTTGGAATAATCAAATATTTGTATCTATGCATGTAAAAATTAATTTTTGATCCAGGGCTGGGCCCCTCGGATTCGAAAATGTCAGTAATTTCATATAACCAGCCCCATAAACTCATTTTCGTGGAAAAATTTAAAGAAAATTAAAATTTTCGAAAAAAATTGTACGGCAGCCCCTAGACCCCAAAAACCCCCATAAACTCATTTTCGTGGAAAAATTTAAAGAAAATTAAAATTTTCAAAAAAATTTGTACCGCTGCCTCTAGACCCCGGGGTCCAGCCCCTTACAAAATATCGTAAGGTTGGTTCTGGATACGCAACTTGTACATGGTAAACATTTCATGGCGATCGGTTGACCGGCTGAGAAGTCATTTTGGAATAATCAAATATTTGTATCTATACATGTAAAAATTAATTTTTGATCCAGGGCTGGGCCCCTCGGATTCGAAAATGTCAGTAATTTCATATAATCAGCCCCATAAACTCATTTTCGTGGAAAAATTTAAAGAAAATTAAAATTTTCGAAAAAAATTGTACGGCAGCCCCTAGACCCCAAAAACCTCCATAAACTCATTTTCGTGGAAAAATTTAAAGAAAATTAAAATTTTCAAAAAAATTTGTACCGCTGCCTCTAGACCCTGGGGTCCAGCCCCTTACAAAATATCGTAAGGTTGGTTCTGGATACGCAACTTGTACATGGTAAACATTTCATGGCGATCGGTTGACCGGCTGAGAAGTCATTTTGGAATAATCAAATATTTGTATCTATACATGTAAAAATTAATTTTTGATCCAGGGCTGGGCCCCTCGGATTCGAAAATGTCAGTAATTTCATATAACCAGCCCCATAAACTCATTTTCGTGGAAAAATTTAAAGAAAATTAAAATTTTCGAAAAAAATTGTACGGCAGCCCCTAGACCCCAAAAACCCCCATAAACTCATTTTCGTGGAAAAATTTAAAGAAAATTAAAATTTTCAAAAAAATTTGTACGGCAACCCCTAGACCCCGGGGTCCAGCCCCTTACAAAATATCGTAAGGTTGGTTCTGGATACGCAACTTGTACATGATAAACATTTCATGGCGATCGGTTGACCGGCTGAGAAGTCATTTTGGAATAATCAAATATTTGTATCTATACATGTAAAAATTAATTTTTGATCCAGGGCTGGGCCCCTCGGATTCGAAAATGTCAGTAATTTCATATAATCAGCCCCATAAACTCATTTTCGTGGAAAAATGTAAAGAAAATTCAAATTTTCGAAAAAAATTGTACGGCAGCCCCTAGACCCCAAAAACCCCCATAAACTCATTTTCGTGGAAAAATTTAAAGAAAATTAAAATTTTCAAAAAAATTTGTACTGCAGCCTCTAGACCCCGGGGTCCAGCCCCTTCCAAAATATCGTAAGGTTGGTTCTGGATACGCAACTTTTACATGGTAAACATTTCATGGTGATCGGTTGAGCGGCTGAGACGCCCATTCGGAACAAACAAACAAACAAACAGGAATTCATTTTTATATATACATATAGATTAAATATTTTAATTGCACAACACAACTCGCGACTTTTTTCAATTGACTTAGTAGTTTTTTATACATCAGAAAAGTAACAAAAAATTCACAATTATACAAAATAACGAAACTGCTAAAATTTGATATGCGTGAAGTTATAACAGAATCCATCTGATTGGGGAATCTAGACAAGCTGATTAAGAAAATGAGTCACCGACCAAACGGCACGGTGGTTAAAACTTTGGCGTTGGGTTCAGGAGGTACTGGGTTCGAATCACGATAAGGCCAGTATGCAAAAGGGATTTTTCATAATCTGATTACGATCGGTGATGGAAATGAAAATTACTATAACCCCCTGTCGGAGTGCACAACCCATGGGCCGACCCGTCTTTACTATAGGCTGGCATGGAGCAAAATAATGTGTATATGGTTCTACGTAAATCGGACCTATAGCCGTACGTCCACGATTTGACAGGCAATGCGTAAGGTAGGACGTGGAAAGCGAACCGCTTTGGCCACTACTGCTTATTGACAACACTCTAAATTGCAGTTAAAAAATGTCGTTTTGTGTCGATGGCCATCTAACCAGCGAACGAAAAGTTGTCACAGCAGACTGTCATACTTTGGTGCTCAGTGGACGATAAATTGCCAAAAACGTAACTCTGTAACATTTGGTTGCGCAGTGAACAGACTCAATTACTTCAATAAAAAATTGTTTTCAAAATAACTTTCCACTGCCGGTGGCACATTCGTTGTTCATTTAATTTTTCAACATTTCGTAAAACTATTTCTTTTCTAGATATAACCTGTATCAACAATTCCTTCATTTTTTTAAGTGTGTTTTGCAACATATTATATACATTGTATCATACAATTCCTTAAATAAACCAAATTGAAGCTTTTCTTAAAAGGCATTCATCTGAATTTTCTACGGTATTACGCACATTAACATTTTTCGTTTGTGCACTCAACATTAAATAATTTTGCAACATTCTAATTTAATTCGCATCCAATACCTACCTACACACAATTTGGTATATAATGATTACCAACATGTTATGTGTTAAGCATGTAAAAAAAATATATAGAATGGAGCTTTAAAAATATTATAATATGTTCGTTTTCTAAAGTGTATAACGATAAATATGTTAGTATTTCTTTATTTTTATAATTAACAAAAATCTCATTTTCTATGTTTTGTCTAAATATTGTTGTAACAATTTAAAATGTATCTCTCACTATAAGTTAACACATAAAATTCTAACTAAACGTTATTTTGCAAACTAATATTAGAAAATAGTAAAGCTTAATAGGTATTTTCTCCTATCTCTTGTCGTTTGTTTGTTAATAAACGATTTAATGTTTAGACAAATATTAGAAATTTAAAAATAACACAACATACGTATAAATAAATATGTACAAGTTGAACATACTCGTACATATTTAAGTATAAATGTATGTATGTATATATAGCGATATTGAAAGCTTTTTATCTCTCTAACTAACAGATATTAAAATAAACAGTTTAAAGTTTATCGTTTTATTTTTAAACAGAAATAAAAATACGATTCTTCTATAATGGATAAAAAAAAATTTATTTAATGTTTAAATTTAATTAATAACAAAAACAATTGATTGAAATTTGTTTGTTTATTCTTATTTTAAATCGAAATTAAAATGTGTGTTGTCTATTTTAAAGATCTAATTGGTAATATTGATTTTGTTTATTGTTATGAAAATATTAATAGATTTATTTTTAACAGTTACATGAATGTCTCTAATACCATAGACATATGTGTCTAATACCATAGACATATGTGTCTAATACCATAGACAATAGACATATGTGGTTTCGTATCTAGGATTAGGAAACTATGGTTTGCGAGATGAAAACTCAAGACACACTACAATTTCTTTTGTCTTCTCGTTTGGTTTTAAATAGTAATGGAGTAGGCATTGACAAAAATGCCAAGATTGACATTTAATTGACTATTAAGGCTGCGTGCCATACTCAAGGTAAATTGGAATTTTAGGAAATTTTTTGGTAAATTGAAATACTGTACTAAAAAGCAAGGTAAAATGAAAAAAAAGGTAATTGGTTGTTGTCGCTATTTTTTTGACATTTGGTTTTGTTTCAATCAATTAAATAAAAATCGCACATTTATTGTTCCTGCTTGCGCGTACAGGGTATATTATTGGTTTTTATATATTTAAATACATAAAACAAAATACAATATACAATTTTAAATATAATGCAAATTGAACGAAATTATGGATAAACCAATTTTGGAAAAGCAAAAAAAAAATTATTCGGAAAGATGTAAGTTGATTTTTGGCATTACATGTACAAATTTAGATTTATTTTATTTTATTTTAGGGACAACAGAGGAAGAGCACGATCTTATCCAAGCAAGGATAATGTGGGATAAACTCTTCCAATCCAAAAATTGCAACCCACGCCAGTGTTGGGAGTAAGATTTTAATTTAGATTTTTATATTGTAGGTTTTATACGTTAAATGTTTGTTTAATTTTTTGTAGGAAAGTTTTAACAGAATGAAAACTTAATAAAACAATAAAAAATTTGACGCAAAAATGGCAAAACATTTTGAAAAAGTATAAGGTAAATTTTGTTCTCAGTCAAAATCATCCATCAAACATACCTAAATTAAATATATGTATATTCTTATTACAGAGATTGATCCAACCGCAATCTGGAGTGTCGACCGAAGGCGGAGAGTTACTTCCTACTCAGTGGGAACTCTTTGATGAACTCCACAATTAAAAATTAATTTAAAAAATAAGCACGGTCTACATCCAACATATGTAATCGATGAAGAAGTGCGTGATATTCCTACTGATCGAACAGCTCCAGTCGTATGAGCATTAATTCTGCGGACGACCTTATGAGGTTAATTCCGACTCCACGGATGAAGTTGACCATTTTTTACCCGAAAAACGCGTTAAAAAAAACAATAAAGAAGAGATGATCAAAATCATGAAAGAGACTTCGAATGACATACGGAAACGGGCAAGAAATATTGAAAAACTAGTTCACTCTGCAACTAAACAAATGTTCCCTGATGCGGAGTTTCCAGATTTAGAATAAATCAAACCACTTGTAAAACAAACAAAAAACCAAGACTAATTATGTGATATTGAAATGAAATGCGCTTTATTTAATTTTTTAATAAATGAATTATTTATGTGTATTTTTCTGTTTTTATTTTTACATACGTGAACATAATTCATCTCGAAATACCGTTCCATCTCTATAATCTCTGAGCCCACTAGATAAATTATCGGCCGTTACAATTTCCGTTGAATCGAAGTCTGTGAAATCTCCAGCTGATAAACAAATATTGTACATGACACAGCATGCGCATATCACTTGCACACATCTTTTTACTACAAGCTCCAAAGGTTTGAAAAAAATTACTCGCCACCTTGTCTTCATCATGCCAAACGTCTGTTCGATTGTGATACGTGCCTTCGAATGAGCATTGTTGAAATGTGTTTGTGCTTCAGTGATTTGGAATCTTTTGTATGGTGTAATAATAGCGATCGGATTTACAATACATTTATATCCCGCATCACCCAGCAAAAAATATCCTTCTGGTGGAAATTTACAAGTTCTATATAATTGGCTGTTTACCAATACTCGCTGGTCATGCACCGACCCCGGATAACCACAACACATATTTATTATTTTATAATCTGCATCGCAAACAGCTTGCAGTTGGATGGAGTAGTCTAATTTTCTGTTAATATATTGATCTCGTTGATTGGGGGGCATTTAATTTTGATTTGGCACCAATCAATAGCACCTACAGCTTTCTTAAACACTTCCGAACGCGCTTTATTCGCAAACTTAATTCCGATGTCATCTAAGGCGGTCATTGCCGGCGCTTTTTGTACTACATCTTTTGCCAATTTCTCGAAAATATTCAAATATTTATGCACGATGTTTTTATAGTGCTTTTAGGCATTATCATGGCCTTAGATACTACCCTATAGCTAGTACCACATCCCAACCAAAATAAAAACACTACCAATTTTACTTCAATGCTCCAGCCGTAAAGTTTTTCCGGAATCAATTGTACCAATTTTCGGAAGGATTCTGGAATTATTCGGATATTTTCCCTGGTCTCTTTTAAATTTCCAATTAAATTTGCCACAATTACTGGTGGTTTATAATCGATACACCTAGATATTTTCGGCTAAAAATTAAAAACAAAGTTATAAATATTCTCAATGTACTACACAATGAAATTATCTCTCTCAAACCACTAATTTCATATAAAAGAGAGTCGTGAAATTTTAAATATTGATCTAATAACTTCACAATTTCTCCACACATTGCAATAGTTAACGTTAGTTTATTATTATTAATTATTTCCAAATTATTTTCTTCCATTTTACAAACTAGAATTTTCGAACTTCAATAGTAAAATTGTAAACAAAAGCAAACAATTTGTGTTTGACGTTTCTTCCATTACCTATAAACAGGTGATTTTAGCCCTCCAAACCCGCATATTCACCCCTCCAAACCAGCACATTTACCCAAAGTTTGGCACGGCATCAAAGGTAAATTTGTACTAAAATTATAATTTACCGAATTATAGGATTTACCTTGAGTATGGCACGCAGCCTAAATTGTGGCCTAAATGACTTTTCTAAAAATTTGATCCCGCCAACCAAATATCTCAATGACAAATAGAAAACTCAAACGAAACTAGATTTGCTTGGTAAACGTCCGAATGAGTGTCCGAAATCTCTATTTATGATGTATTCGGCGTTGGGAGCACAAAAATGCCTCGGGATGACAAAAAATATATCATTCCGAAACTATGTTTAAACCGAGTTGCAAACCATTGTTAGGGGTGACACATTACAACGAAACCATGGTTAACTCGAAACCATAGTTATGAAACCAGTAATGTGTCTATAGCATAACCTGTCTGTAAACAATATTTTTTTTGCTATTTGTAGTTTGAGTATTTTTCTCGATAAACCGGATATTTACCACATTAGTCTGAGCATTTCCTAAAATGTATATGATATGAAATTCCATTTTGCAATATCGTTTCGTGCTGGGCTTTTCCAAAAGTTTTTCGGTTGGAGTGATATCGATTCATGCAAGGCATTTTCAAAATTTTGTTGGATAACACTTGTTGGGTTTGTCCCACTTCATAGCCAAAATCTCTTTGAACTTATTCGTATGATAAATTCAAATGATGATTCCAAATCACAGAGTAGCGTTAAATTTCAATGATAAGAAAATGGGATTCTCAGTGTTGCGGCTACATATCAAAATCATCATAACTAATTTTAAGCGTATCACTCATGGTTTGTTTGTATTTATAAATTTGACACATCAGGTTTAATTACCGAGTTGTTATTGTATAAAAAATAGTAATTATGATTTATAAAGCCATCTAATTAAAGTACATGGAACTTTACTTTAACGATTACACTGCTTGAACATTGAGTACATTTATACCATTATGTATTGTGTCTTGTATAAAATAAAATATTAGTTTTTGATTCGGGCAGTCGTTAAAAAATCATTAATCAAGCAGAAACAAATTTACCTAGAAGAATATCAAATTGTTAATAATTAAAATTTATTGAAAGCTTTACTCTATACTGTGTTTTTTTTAATTTTAAAGGTGAAGTAGATATATACGGTAAACAAAATAAATAAGTGACACATGAACCTAAAAATTAAACAGTAACGTGTAGTGTAGTGATCAGTGAAAATTTACAGTCTACTTATTCGATACATACATCGATATCAAACTTCATTTCTCCCTACTGTGTCGCGATCGTGAAACCATAACCCGTTGGCAGAAATATACACTCAGAGATTATCGGCATGACCAAGGCCTAACTAGCCGTGTTTGCCGCTAGTGCCATTTATCCGTATAATTGGGGCCATAAAATTTCAGGTTGCACAAAAAATGTCGCGCTTTTGTAAATATGAACCACAATTTGCAGTATTTATCCTCATGATTTGAATATGGGATTCTTGCCATAACCAAAACCTAACTAGGACAATCCATTTTGAATCTGCCTGATATTCAAATTAACCCGAACCTAGTTTAATTTCGAAATATATATCACGGCAATCCCAAATACCGACAATATTGAGCTGATTTGTGTTAAAATCAACAAGGGTTATACGAATAAAAATGTTTATGTACTCTGTTACTATATACGCCCTAATAGTCATGCGGTCACCTACCAGATCCTCGATTTCATATATGGTCACAAACTGATTATAATACCCATTATATTGCTGCGAATGCACATTCTGCAAAATAAACTTTAATTACTTACAACTTTTCAAATTGTGGTTTGAGGCAGATCAGTAACGTCAATAACAATCTGAATAGGCAGCTTGACTTAGTATTCTCTTCTGACGCCAATAATTTCACAGATTCTAAAACACTCACTACTGTTGACTTACCTCATTCACTTATTTTAATCACCGATTTTTCACTTGGAAACCTAAACACTCAATATATATTCCGCGATTTCAGTCCGTTCCTTATGCTGTACGAAGAAATAAACTAGCACTTCCTCCATAGTACAACAGGGATTTGCATTCACTGCGTAATTAAAGAAATACAAATTGGAAAACGTTTAAAGGCGAGATTGAACTCGGATTCGTGTCATTATCTGAACGTTTACTATGAATTTTTCGAACTTGCCTCATGAACTTTACAATGATTACATCGGTATTGCAGGCGGAAATAATCGTCGACAAAAAGCGTTTTTTGGCAATTCGTAGAAGAAATTAGCAGGATATCCTTCTACGATAAAGTGTAGTGATCAGTGTTGGTGATATTAAAACCATTGCTGACTTGTTCTCAAATATTTTAAGGCATCCTACTCCTACGTATCCACCATTTAGTATGTTGTTGTAACTACTGCATAGGTAGCCACTAGAGCAACTTTTCCAAAATTCATCTATAATCTTTTGTATTAAAAGCCAACGTGTTCTTAGCGCGCAAGTATCATCGTAATTCCATTGCTGGAACTATTTTTATTGGTCCGCATATTAGAAAACAGGTGGTGAAAATTCCAAGTTTTCCGGATTTGTGCCGTTATTGGTGTTGCTTCTTCAAATGTCAATGCGGTCTCGCCTATGACTTTCATCATGTGAGTCTTTACTGACTTTACCCCTGCCTCCCATATTCGACCAAAGTGTGGTGCAGCAGATGGTATAAGGTGCCAGGTACCCGGTACCCTTGTGTCAGGTACCCTGTACCCTGGACCCTTGTACGAGGGTGTAGATGGCCACTTATCTGAATTTTCCTACAAAAATGTTGGCTCCTTCCACTATCGAACCGTGTGAGGTGACGCTGCTAATCCTCTTGTTGCTAAATTGGGTAGGTTTTTGTTTGTAGGTACGTAATTCCATTGTAGCATGTGTAAATTACCTTTAATCTGAAATACCCGATTGGCTACAAATGGTTCTAACTTCATGATATCAGCTCTGATCCAGCTTAAAACTATAGTGGAATCCGTCCAAGCGCACATCTTTACATCTTGGATGTTCATGGTATTTTAGGCATATCCTAGAAGCTTAGATAATAGATGCGCTGCGTTTAGGCTTTATAGAACTGCTACTTTTGTTTTGATTGGAGCAAATCTGGATTTTGCTACCAGCAGCTAGTTGCAACTTGCTCGAATGTAGTTGTGGTTCTTAAATAAACCACCGCTGCATATACCTCTATTCCGCTTTATTCATCTAATTCAATCTTATACTTTTTCCGTTTTTCTTCAATTGCTTCGGGTAGCTTGTGGTGTCCTGCATTAACGGCTTTCCTGTTATCGTTATTGGTGAAGTCTTGAGATCTGTTGTTGAATGGTTACAATCTCCTCAACGCTGTCACCCTCCAGTCAGTATAGATCATCTACGTAAAAATCTCTTTCCATGATCTGCTGTTCTATTTATCTTCTGCCGCAATTGCATTAGTGTTCTTACAGCAAGAAACCTCGCTGCCGTTGTTCCATAGGTAACCGCTTTTAATTTATATTCTCATATATGCGTTTTAAGTTCTGGTGACAGATTAGAAGGGACATTTTTTCCGCATCTACTATTAGCACGAATTTGTGTGTTCGCCACCTCAAGATAATCTCAATTAGGTCACTTTAAATTTTGGGACCGTTCATCATTATTTCATTTAACGATAGCCCCGAAGTGGTTTGGCTCGATGAATCGAATACTATTCTTAGCTTTGTGATACTTCTTTCGTGGTTGATCACTCCATGATGTATTATATAGTATACTGGACTGTCACCTGTCCTTGCGCTAGATAGTCTTTCATAAATTCATGATATAATTTGGCGGACGGTTTATCTTTTAGAAATTTTCTTTCAATTTGCAGTAATCGTGCTAGTGCTTTTTTCTAGATTCTCCTAGCATAGATGGTTCTACTTTGAACGGTACATTTATACCATGTATTTCCCATCTGGTAGTCGCGTTGTCCTTTCTGTATATAGCTTTTCAGCGATTGCTCCCTCCTGAGTATGTGTTGTTTCTGGCGGAATGGCATCATTTTCAACTAATAAATCTAGTTGTTGCTTAATTGTTTTGGTGGTGACCGTTGGTAGCATTTTATCTTCCTGAATATAGCTTGCGCTGCCCATTATGATGCAACCAAGTTCGGTTTCTTGGGCAATTGGATATTGTGGGCGTCCTTTAATAATGTTACTGTTTACAATTAGAGGTGAACCTCGATTATTAAGTCTTTGCTATTGGAATTGTAGTATTGTGGATCTGCAAGTTGTAAATGTTGTGTATCTGCGTTCGAATCGATGAGCAATCCCGTGTTATGCTTTCCATTGCAAGCAGAAGAATCAATGTAACATGATTCTTCTGCTTGCATACATATGTCTCATGTTCTGCTGAAAAACAGTTTCTGCATACTTTTTGAACTATTGCAATTTGCGACCTTTCACTGGAATTTATTTTTTTTAATCTTCCACATTCATTAATTTTATGCCCCCCTCAGCAGTAGACACAGATATTTGTTGTTGTTAAGAAGGTCTTTTTAACCCATTTCCAGCTGGTACCTCATCCCATTAAAATGTTCGATGTTCTTTAATATGATGGTGCAATTAGAACATACTTATTGAGAATTCATCAAGAAAAAAACATCCGACTTTCCGTTTTCGAGAAAATGGAAATCGACCAATGGCCGAATGTGATATACAAAACTATATAAAAACACAGTCTATTGGAAAATTCATGTTTTATTCAAATAATATAGGGCATCAAGATAACAGTAATAAATATATATTTTTCATGATAGTCCTGGAAGCACTTAGCATGCAAATGCACGTTGCACTTTTGTCAAATAAATGTTGTATGCTTATGACATTGTTGACATTGTCGTGGTTTGCCATAATCCGTTTTAGCAATTGCATGGTCTCCGGAGATTCGCGGCATGTTGCTAAAGTGCTTTGTATTTCTGGAATGTTTATCAGTCTCAGCTGAATCTGGCACTGAATCAGTCGTAAGTAGCAATCTTTCGGTAAGTTCAACTTTGAAATCTTTTTGAGACATTGGCTTAGAAACTGCGTTGTCGTATAAATCGACACCACTCATCCACCGGTTATAGCTTGCAATAACATTTGCCTGAGGAACCGAGACGTATTTCTTTTCTTCTCTATTGAAATGGCACGCGTTTGTCATTGGGTCAATAAAGTCGTGTTTTGTGCTTATTGTGACTTCTTTATTATCACTCCAAGGAACAAGAAGAATAAGATTTGTGTCATCAAATAAATGATCTGTACTACCCTTAGGTAATTGCTTTTTAGTTTTTAATACTACACCTCCCAAGCGGTTTATGCGAATAGTGCCCGTTGCCAAGAAACCCCTTTCACAAAGGAGATACATTAGATAATAGGATGTAAAAAAATTATCAAAATATACATCGTGCATGTTTGGATTGTCAATTACATCAAGAAGTTGTAACACAATAGCTGTATTTTGTTGAGAATTTACAACAACAATTGTATTTGATAATTCCCAGTAGAATAAACTAATTCCAAAATTTTTTTGGAATTATTTAATTCTAATTCCAAAAGTTACTTATCGTATTTGCCACCAGAAAACATTTTTTTGTTTTTTATTGTTTTTAAGTTGGTGTTGTAAATTTAATGACATTTATGACAAGCGACATTTGTATTCGTATTGTGGTCGATATTTTCTTAAAATGTATATATTATATTTTGTGTTATAATTAATAATAGGAAAATACAAAATACTACCAACAGAAAAAACATTTTTTGCTGTTTTGTTGAGAATTAAATAATTCCAAAATAATTCGAATTAATTAATTCTCAACAAAATACAGCTAATATCTCCTCCTAAACCAATCTGCTTGTTGTAATGTCCCGCGGACCCAATATACCGAATAAAGTTAAAAAGGTATCCATCGGAAGAGAAGAGACACCATAGCTTGTATCCAAACCTGATTGGCTTCCCTTTTATAAACATTTTACATGAGTGACGTCCAAAATATGGAACCATTTGTTCATCTATGGACAGGCGAGGGCTAAACTTGCCAAATTTAATAAACTTTTTATTCAATAGATTAAAGTATATGGTGTTATTTTAGCGAATTTATCTGATGCGTCCAGATTGTTGTTATTACTTAAATGCAGGTAACGTTTTATGGTTTTAAATTTTGATCTAGATAAACCCTGTTTTACGATGTTTACTCCCAACGAAGGTCGAGTGCACCAATAATCATCAATTGATGGTAGCGTGTGGTATCCTGGTATCAATAAAACTCCAAGGAACCTTTTTAGTTCAATGACCGAGCACACTTGTTGCGCATTTAATTCATTCCCATATCTGTTTGTTTCTACGTGTATATGTTGAATGACTTCATCGTCAAAAAAATGTTCAAATAATTGCAGTGGTTTTAAATGTTCCAGATCGGTGGTCAAACTCTTCACTATATTGTTTAATGGTGTATGATTAGGTGCCCTATTATATTGTATGGTACTGCCGCGTTTCCATTTTGGATTTCCGAATTCCTTAAGTGATTTGTACACATTTCTATGTGGCTGTGGTGAAAAACTGTGCTTAATGTACTGGGCGACGGCTGATCAACTACTGATGGAGCAGGATAGGGAACAGCATAGTTATTTCTAGATGATGTCCACTCTAATTCAGCACAACCTGTCACTTCATTGAAGGCACTTGGATCAACAGTTGGTATTTCCTCGTCGTCAATAGCTTCTTCATCAGTGACACAATCAACGTTTTCTGTTGGACAACATACCACATTTACGATCTCTTCATCACTATCACTCCATTCATTAATTATTTCACTAGCCTCACCTAAAGTGTAATAACGCTTCCTCTTCATTTTGATAATAAATAATAATTTTTCGCTTAAAATATAGGATAATCTTAATTATAATCACTTAAGTTCTTAGACTCAACAAATATGTAGTTTACATACCTTTATTAAGTGAAAAACATCCAAAAATATTTAATTATTTAAAAACATTCCCAAATTTTAGTTGTTTCACGTATTAGATCTCTTCACATAATAATTAAAACCCTTTTCATCCAATGGTTGATTTTTCGACCATTAAATTTTTAACTTAATTTGGGGTTTCCCGTTTTACTTAAAAAAATTAAAATTTTCGTTTTTACGTTATTTATACCTTTCTTTTTACAACGTAATAAACAACGAATAGTAATTTATTTGTTTTATATTTTTTGTAACGGTTCACAAATACCACTACAAAAACGACATATTTCTACTTGGTAGTGTTTTAGGAAATATTTTTTTTTTTTTTTTTTATTTATTTAAATAGTACAATCTTATCAAATGATAATTTATTACTAAAGATAATAACGCACTTATTTGAAACTTATAAGTGGAGCGAGTGTGGGTTTACAGAAATCAATATTCTGCTCCCAATAATGAAACTTTATTTATTAGATGACTAGCTCATGCGGTTTAATTCTTTTAAGGCGTCTCAGTTCTTGTGTTATGTAAAGAAGTTGTATTGCTTCACTGTTGGTATGTTGCAGTAACCTTCTTTCATGTTTGATTGCAAATTCCTGGATCACTTCATCAATCCATTTGACATTTAGGTCTTTGTATAATTCCTCGTTGGTTACGTAGCGGTAAGCATTCGTTATTGTACGTAGAAATTTGTTTTGATAACGTTGAATAATTAAACGATTTGATTGTTTAGTACAGCCCCAGAGCTGGATACCATACGTCCAAATTGGTTTAATTATTGTTTCGTAGATCAGGCGTTTACAGTACAGGCTAAGCTTAGAATGTCTTACTATTAGCCAGTACATCTCACGTTGTTTCATTTTCATTTGCTCTGCTTTTTGTCTAACGTGATGTTTCCAGTTCAATCTTGAATCGAGATGCAATCCGAGATATTTTGCAGATTCAGCTTGGGGAATTTGTACCCCATTGAGAAATGTATGGATGTTGCTATTTTTGTGTATGTTACATGGACCGCAACGTGTATGTTACATGGACTGATTTCAGCTCGTTAAGATTTAGTTTCCAATCCCTGGTTCATTGGCTGATTTTATCGAGTGCGTGCTGTAAGTATTCTACTGCTTGGTTCTGCGATTCGCTTGATGCCAATACTGCGGTATCATCAGCAAAAGTTCCAATGAAGGTTGTTTCCGTTGTCGGTATATCAGAAGTGTAAAGGAGATATAGGATGGGTCCTAATACGCTACCCTGGGGGACTCCTGCTACGGCTAAGTAAAAGTTGGAGTATGTTACTTCATGTGATACTCTAAATATTCGTTTGGAGAGATACGACTCGAGCAATTGGCAGTAATTTTTTGGCACTAATTTACTTATCTTGTACATAAGACCCTCATGCCACACTCTATCGAAAGCCTGTGATACATCTAGAAATACGGCAGGGCAATATTTCTTCTCTTCAAGTGCTTGTTCTATCTTTGCAGCCACGCGATGAACTTGATCAATTGTCGAATGTTTATTCCTGAATCCAAACTGGAAGTCAGGTATAATGATCATTGGTCTTAGTCGTTTCAATAACAACTTCTCAAACAATTTTGAAATAGTAGGTAACAAAGAGATCGGCCTGTATGAGCCCATTTGCTCGGCTGGTTTGTTAGAGTATCCAGTTTATCTCTAAATAATTCCCAATCAGTAAATTTATTAGTAAGGTTAAGTTTGGTTTTCTTTCTTATGACTAATGTACTCAGAGTCATTAAGACCGGTGTATGATCGGAAGTAAGGTCGTCAATGCCTTCAAGTTCAATGTAATTTGAGGCTATTCCTTTCGAGATATAAAAGTCAATCAAATCAGGAATTTTGCTTATGTCTGTAGGCCAATAGGTAGGTTTACGCGATGAGTGATATTCACATCCTGATATTTCTATTGCACTTAGGAGTTCTTTTCCTTTTCCTGGTGTTATGAGTCGAGATCCCCACGCAGTATGTTTCACGTTGTAGTCACCTCCTATAATAAACCTTGGTCCAAGTTTATTAAAAATGTTGACATGTTGATTTCTTACGATATTATGTCTTGGTGGGCAGTAGATCGCCCCTAAACTTAGTTCAGCACCACCATGGTTAATCGTTATTACGGTTGCTTGCATAAATGGTTCCTTAATTTCTTCTTGTTGGAAATGCAGGATATTTTGTTTGATTAAGATTGCTGTCCCTCCTCGAGCACGACCACTAGAATGCAATGTCCAATAGGCTCTATATCCTGTAATTTTGATAAAGTTTTTCTCCGTAAAGTGCGTCTCTGATATTAAAGCTACATCTATGTTGTTGGTTCTTAGAAATACTTCTAGTTCTTGGGCTCTTGCATTAAGCCCGTTAGCATTCCAGGTAATTATACGTAGGAATGTTACAGTCATTTACTTTTTATGTTTTAGCGGTTTGTTTGGTGGTTTGGAATTATCTTCCAGTTTATCCACCCTGTTAGTAAGCTGGCTGAAATGTTGTTTCATTTCTGCCTGAAATTCGGTGAGCATTTTCATTATATTACTAATGGTTGGCTCGTTTGGCACAGGCTTCTGCCTGCTTACTTGATTTGAATTGTTATTTGAGGTTTTGGTCACCTGGGCGTAGGAAACCCCCTCTCTAATTGTATCATATTGTTGGTTTGGCTTTTGCTGTAGGCGCTCTGCTACTGTAATTTTTCTCGGTAGCTGAGCATTTAGTTTTTTCTGATACACCAGGCATCCTTTATAGCTAGCCGGATGACCTTTTTCTCCGCACAGTGCACAAGTTGGTATAACATTTCGCGGCTTTTGACATTGTTTTGTTTGATGATTCTCAGCACATTTGACACATTTGGCTTGCCTATTGCAGAAGTTCTTCGTGTGTCCTAACTGTTGGCAATTTGTACACTGAGGTATACCTATTACCTTTTTAGGTGGTTCAATAGACACCTTGCAATATAGCAGGTTCTTAATTTCGTATATGTCCTTATTGTTTTCCCCCTGTAACAGGTCTACATAAAACAATGGGAAGTGTCTAATAATTTTCTCATTATTAATTATCAACTTTTTATGAACGTTAATAATGTTGGTTACTTTATGACCATGGTCCTCGATTGCCGCTTTGATCTCTTCGCGATTGATAGAGGACGGTAAACCTCGTATTACGATTCTATACCATTTTTCACTTTTGAGCTGATAAGTATGGTATTCCATCTTATATAGTGTACTATCCTTGTTATTGGATTCAGTGTCTTTTATATCGCTAAGTAGTTTTTTAATTTTACGGTAGTCATTTTCAGACTGCGTTGTTATTTTGATGTCGTTATTGGATATTGCTTTAAACTGAGCAGGTTTCTCTGTCACTGCCAATACTTGAGCTCTGAGTATATTAAAATCTCTAACGTTGCTGACATTGATTGGTGGTGGTAAGGGCTCCTTTTTGTGTGCTTGTTGTAGTTGTTTTGGTATTTCGTTATCTTGCGGTAGAGTTACCCTTGGTGATGGCGTTTTGGAGAGTCTCCTCTTTTTATGTACATTTAGTTTATTTTGTCTAGGTTGGGTTTCTTTCTCAAGTTCCTCTTCATCCGTAAAGTAGTCATTGGTTAGACTTTGTAGGCTGTGACTTCTACCATTAGTAGACGTAGAAGGTTTATTTTGCCTTTCTAGTGATTCGATTCTGTTTTGTAAGTTTACCAAAATATCTTGTTATTTATTACATTGTAACTCATATTGCTGGCATTTTGTCCTTAGTTCATTATTCTGGCGCTCAAGCGAGGCTAATTTTGATGTCATTTCATTGCCGTCTTGAAGCATACGGTGTCTTTTCGTTAATGTTGGAGAATGCATGAGTTCTAATGGAGAAATAGGGGGCTTATACTTCTATCTGCTCCAATAGCTAAGCTTGCCACTACTAAAGCATTGCGGTCGCTGGATATCGACGACTGGAAGCCCGCTCGCTCACTTTCCGAAGTCGCCGATACTGGGCATCCTAATCCCTGCACCGTAGCATTAATCTTCTTCTGATCTGCCATGGTTGGTTTATTGTTCGGGGTTCCTTCCCCTAGCCAGTTTTGGTCCGCGGATGGTATTTTATTTCCCACCTACCCTCCGGCAAGCCGGTTAAAGAGCATTCCCCTATCCGCCACCTGGGGACGCGCCACGATGGAAGTTTGGCATCTCCACACGGGTTTTTTTTAGGAAATATAAATAATAATCAACACATAATAATATATTTTTTTTTTTTTTTTTTTTTTTAAATACAACTACATATTAAAAATTATAAAATTGTTTTAGGAAATATAAATAATTTTTAATATGTAGTTGTATTTAAAAAAAAAAAAAAAAAAAAAAAGGTTAAACTTTGTTTAATTACAAAAAAATACGATAAATATAACTGTAAATAGATAGAGAAAAAAAAATAACAAAGTTGTTGGTCGAAAAATCGAACAGCGGCCGAAAATGGGTTAACTATTAGACCTTTGTTCTCTCGAAAGGCGGTTGTTAGTCCTTGGTAAGACTATTGGCTTTTGGTTACCATTGGCCTCTAATAATTTGAACCTTTCTTCCAAAAAATTTAAAAATTCCGTTGTTGTTTGGAATTCCCTTGGACTTTTTAAGGAGATCTGATAGATCGCCTTGATTCATTATCTAGTTTTTTAGTTAAGGTGAAGATTATTTTTGACTACCACGATTCAATGTTTATCGTTGCCTTACGTATTCCGTACAAACATTCAATTTATTATATCGTGAAGATTTCTCAGTGCCGCTGCATACTCTATGTTTATATTTACTTGACTGAGTAACGTATTTAAATAAGTTGAAATCAGTAGTCTTCTGTTCAGGCGGCTTTGTAATTGTTCTGTTGGTTAGAGGTTATTTATTAATTTGGCCGCAGCACCTTCCAACTGACCCTTTAGATAGTTAATTTTATGGGTATCACTAATCTGTCTATTCTCATGGATGAGTTTGGTGCATGTGTCACGAAATTCAGTCTACTTGTGTTAATCCCCATCAAATATTGGGATTTGTGATAGCCGAATGTCCATTGTTTGGTTTGTTGGTATAATTTTTTCGGTTTCTTCTAAGCTCGTTATTATTTAAAGGATTACTGTTTGACAATTGTTAGCAATGTTCTCGAAGTACTGTTCTGCGAAGAATTTTATACGATGGAGAACATCAGTAACGAGCATGCAGATTTCATCATGCAGTTGAGCTATTTGCTCCATGAGTTTTTGCATCACACTTGACATATTCATTGGCGGTTATGGCCCAATCACGACAAGGTCTACGGCCTCAACAATCTTACTGTAGAGACTCCTCATCCTAATGGTCTGTCGTTTTATTAATTGATGCAAATCTGGATTTATTCTTTCTAACCCTGCATCTTTGTTGTTAGAGTTGGTGTGGGACATCGTTTGAGTGTTTTCAATATCTGTTGCTTTTGAAGATGATGTCTCTAATTGAATTATACTGCGATGATCTGGGACCGGGGAAAAATTGCTCCTCTAATATTAATTTCTTATTTTATTACCCCTAGTTTATTTAAAATAATTATTTGTTTATCAATATTAATCGGATCTATTGGAGGATCAATTTTAATCGGATCTATTGGAGGAGTGGGCCGTTGTTAAAGTTTTCACGCATTATAGCAATAAATGCATTATATTTTCCCACTCTATTTGTTACCATTTTAAAGTACGGGTGCTCTAAGTTCAGATCCTGCAGTTCTCTTATTTTGTCATCTGTTTCTTGAAAATTTGTATAAAGCTCTTTTAATTGTTGTATTCGGTTGGTGAGCTACGTTTTTATTTTCCTCTCTGGGCCATCCTTCTTATAATTATTACATATTTTATCTTGATTTATCTTGATTAGCTAGCCATATTTAAACCACAGAATTTAAGGAGCTTTATGAATTTCATAAAAATGACGCTCTGCAGTCTTGGCTAAAAGTATTGAGTATCATTTAAAAATAAATTGAAATAATTTTTGTAAGTTCACATTACTATTTATTTAATTGAACAAGTTGTGCAGTGGTTAAAGATTCGGCACTTTGACCGGGAGGTACTGCGTTCGAATCCCATGAGAGGCTAGATGCAAACCGATTTTTCACCGTCCATGTCAATGTACAGGTTGACATGGAGCTTGCAATATGCAGGTGATATACTGTAGTTATGTGAGTAGGTGAATGGGTTAATGATTTGGCGTGGTATTACAATGGGCCAAAGTGTCAACCACTGAAACCTAAAACCTACTATTTATTTATATAAAATTAATATTTTGTGGGTCCATCCTCTTACCTTAATTACGGCAGAAATTCTTTTGGGTAGAGAGTTTACAAGTTTTTTACATTTTGCAGGAAGTATGGCGCTCCATTCTTGGTGCAGTCAGCATTTTGGTCTTCTTTGTTATTTATTGTGTAGCGCCTGACTCTATCTTTTAATAAATTCCATAAATGTTCTATGGGGTTCAGGTCCGGGGACTGGGCAGGCCACTCCAGAACTTTAATGTCATTTTCTCGAATGTTGAAATATTAACTTTTAAAGCGTTAATATCTTTGCAGTGGTTCACGTGTTTTACTATTAACAAAAACTACTAATTAATTTATTAAATTATTTATTAAAAAAACTTAATACACTTTATAACTTGTTTTCCATACGCTCGGCTTTGTTCTTCTAGAATGAAAAAAACGTCTACACAATAATGACAGTTACCCATCAAACCAAGTTATACGAAATAACCAATTCCTAATACTATAAACACTTAGTTGATAAGTACAATATTTCAACATTTCCCCTTAATTATAAACTAAGTAGTTTTTCTATTTAATTCAATTATTTCCCCTTAAATTATAATTACAAAAACGTTATTAACAGTATTTTTTTATTTAACTAAGTTAAGATCTGATTTTTAAATTTAACAAATTTAGTATATCCTAATGGTTTAGTTAATATATCTGCCGTCTGCATTTCAGATTTACAATACTTGATTTTAATCAAACCATCTTTTACCTTTTCGTTTATAAAATGATATTTGACATCTATGTGTTTACTTCTTCTGTTGACAATCCCGTTTTGAATCATTTTTATTGCACTTTGATTATCAAGAAAAAGATTCACATCTATCTTTTGATCATCGAGTAGTTCTTCTATGAGTGTTTTAAGACATAACAATTCACGACAGCATTCAGCAGCAGCAATGTACTCTGCTTCCGTACTAGAAAATGCTACAATGTTCTGTTTTCTAGAAGACCAACATATTGGCCCGCCACAAAAATAAACTACATAACTAGTAGTACTTTTACGTGTATCCATATCTCCAGCAAAATCGGAATCACAATAGGCTATTAAGTCTAATGTACTGTTGCAATTAAATTCAATTCCATCACTAATGGTACCATTTAAATATCTAAAAATTCGTTTTACGTTTGTTACATGTTGAGTGTAGGGTTTTTTTAGATAGCGGCTTGCAAATCCTACAGAAAATGCCAAATCCGGTCTAGTCTTATTTGATAAATATAGTACCTTACCTACTGCTATAGTAGTACTAATAGTACTAATATAGTACTACCTACTGCTTCTCGATAAGGGTATCCTTCTTCAATGTCTTGTTCTGGAATTTGTTCCTTATTCGGTAGGATTGTGTCTTCACTGTTTTAGATTCTTGCATTTGAAATTTGATCAACATTTTCTTTGAACAATTTTCTTGTTTTTTATATTAACCCAACTGGTGTTTTTCGATACCAAGAAAAACGTCAGGATTTGTGCTTGATGTCATATCAAATTTAACATTCAGCTGGTCTAATAGATTTTCCATTTCTTGTTGATTATTTCCAATTAACAATCCGTCATCAACATAAATTGCTAGAATTATTGAGGCACTTTTATTTTTGAATATACACCTTTCTGATTTTAATGGTTCAAGTCCTTGGTTCATTAAGAACTTGGTAAAGGTTATATTCCAATTTAAAGGAGCTTACTTAAGTCCATAGAGTGCTTTTTGGAGTTTACAAATTTTGTTTTCCATGTTGTAACTTTCTGGCGGTTGCATGTATATGTTCTCATCAAGATGTCCATATAGAAAAGCTGATTTAATATCGAATTTCATAATTTTCATGCTTTGTATCTTAAAGAACTTATGTTTACTACTGGACTGAATGTGTCTTCAAAATTTACACCATATTGTTGTTCACATCCTCTAATGACTAGTCTAGCCTTATATTTTCCGTCATCTTTGATTCTGAATATCCAACGACTGCTTAATACCTTTTCTTTTTCGGCTTCTTCACGATTTACAAGCGACCATGTTTGGTTGTCGCTTAAGGCTTTATTTTCCTCTTCTATAGCTGGTATCCATTTATTCTTTTCTGGTCCATTGATTGCTTCCTCATATGTAAGCAATACGTAGTCTTTGAATTTTTCCGGTAATTTCTTACTTCTTATACTACGTCGCAATTCGGTTGATTCGGTTGACGATGGTTCATGGTTAGTTACAGTTGAATATTGATTATTACTTTGATAATCAGTTTTATCCTCTTTTTTGATGTTTTCATTTAAACAGCTGTCATTTGTATTTATATAGCTATCATTTGAATTCATTTTACCGTGACAATTAAATATTACATCCCTTGATTGCACAATTTTTTCTTTAACTGGATCCCATAGTCTATATGAGCTTGTAGCATAACCCACGAATATACACTTTTGACTACGATCGTAAAGTTTTCTTAAATGACCTTGAATTTTTGCATATGCGATGGATCCAAAAATTTGAAGTCTAGCAAGATTAGGTACTCTGTTATACCAAGCTTGCGCAGGTGTTACTTCCATGTTTCTGGTTGGATTTCTGTTTAAAATATACGCCGCTCTACGAACTGCTTCTCCCCACATTTTATTTTCTAATTTAGACTCATATAGAAGAGCTCTAGATTTCTCCATAAGTGTTCTATTAAGTCGCTCTCCCTTGCCATTATGTTGAGGGGTGTGCGACGTTGTGTAATCCAGAACAATTCCTTTTTGACTGCACCAATTTTTAATAAAATTACTAACATATTCTCCTCCAGAGTCACATCTTAATTTGGATACCTTTAGGTTCCATTTTGATTCAACTTCAGCTATATAATTTTGAATTACCTTTGCTGTTTCACTTTTATTGTTAACTAAATACAGCATCATAAAATGTGTATAATCATCCAGAAATGTAACTATGTATTTATTGTGGTCCCATGTTGACGGGGTAATAGGCCCACATAAGTCAGTATGGACTAATTCTAAAGGTCTAGATGCTCTAGCCCTTTCTTCATTAAATGGTTGTCTTGTATGCTTTGCTTTTACACAAACTTCGCATACAGCATCTAGTTGAATTACATCACACTTTATATCATCAATACCAATCGACATTGATTTGAGCCTTTTTAAATATGCGTAACTAAGGTGACCTAACCTCTTGTGCCACATTTCAGCAACTTGATTATCAGCAACTAACGCTTCTTCATAAGAGCCTCTTTTAATTTTTACCTCATACAATCCAGTTTCATTCTTGTTACCCTTCATTATAGTTTAATTATTTAATTTTATCTCTACTAGGTCCTTTTTGAAATTAACCTCCCCACCATGTGATGTGATTGCATTTACACTAAGTAGATTTTTACTCAGATCAGGAACATAAAGAACTTTGTTAAAAGTGCCTTCCTCTGTTTCTATTTTACCGATCGCCTCGGCTTGCATGGACTCCGACTGTTTAGCTATACCTATTTCTGATGATGACTCAACCATTGAGTTTAGACACTCCTTTTGATTTACCATATGTGTTGAACATCCAGAGTCTACTATCCATGACATTTCTTGAACCTTTCGTTTCTCAGAAGTATGTGTGAAAAAACAGAATTTCTTCTCGTTTGTTGAATTCTTCTGCATTTGATATTTATTTTTACGAAAAAAACAATCCTCTTCCGTATGATTTGATTTTCGACAAAACTTACAAAATTTTCGTTGACTATTTGAAATGTTCTTGTTTGGACAGAAACGAGCAAGATGATTGCATTTACAAGCAAACATTTCTTTTCTGCTGATTTGAACGCAATTGGTTGTTTTGTCTCATCTATCTTAGTGTCTCGCTCACGTGCTTCTTCATTTAATAATCTTGTGGTGAGATTTGTCATTGTTTTCTCATTAATTTGCGTCGACTCCCACGCTGTAACAAAATGCTTATATTTATCCGGCAACGTTGTGAGAATTTTGGTTATTAACATCATGTCATCGATTTTAGTATTAAGAGCATTCAAACGAAATGCTAAATTTTCAAGCTGACTTATATGTACTGCAAGATCACTGTTCTTATACGAGTAATTATAAAATTCTTGTAGTAAATTGCATTTTTGTTGTTCATTATCCATCTGGTAAATTGAACAAATTTTCTCAAACATTTGTTGAGCTGTGTTACAATTAATTGCATTAATGGCATTGATGCAATTAATGGCTATTTGGTTATTGTAGAGATTATTATTTTCTGCACCTTGGCGTCTGATTTTATCCATTTTTCAATTTTTACTTTATCTTCTACATGTTTCTCGATTTCTCCATTTGTATATTCTAAAAGTCCTAAAGCTAACTAGCTCCAACTAACTATAATACTAAAAGTATTATAGTTAGTTGGAATTTCCATATTTGAAAATTACTTCCATCTCGAGTTAACTTCTCAACTTTCGATATATCTTCCAACATATGCGATTCCATATTATTTTTCAAAATTGTTTTTACTTTTTTTAATTAGTTTTACAGTTATTACTTTTTTAATTTTTGTTAACCACGTTTTTAAAAAAGGCTTAACCTCTTAACTTCTTTACTTCTTTTAACTCGGATATCGTGATAACTGGGATATCTGGGCCCATAACCTGTTGAAATATTAACTTTTAAAGCGTTAATATCTTTGCAGTGGTTCACGTGTTTTACTATTAACAAAAACTACTAATTATCTTATTAAATTATTTATTTAAAAAACTTAATACACTTTATAACTTGTTTTCAATACGCTCGGCTTTGTTCTTCTAGAATGAAAAAAACGTCTACACAATAATGACAGTTACCCATCAAACCAAGTTATACGAATACATAACCAATTCCTAATACTATAAACACTTAGTTGATAAGTACAATATTTCAACATCGAAACCATGCCATTGTGCGGGCAGATTTATTCCATGGCGCGTTATCCTGCTGGAATTTAACGCTATCTATGTTTGTATCACTTAAAAGTGTTAAAAGTGACGGCAGCAACGCAGATTCTAGGACGTTTATGTCCTGTGTTTAGTCCTTTTTAGATGTCGAAAAAATAATAAACAAACAAAAGGGGTTGTTTTCTGTTATACTTATCGTGTACGCCTCAAATTTATAGGGTGCTCAACACTTTTGGTCATGGCTGTGTTTAAATATAAACCAAAATTGGTATTTGCCATCTACAAACAACGTTTGAATAAGATTGAAAGAAAATGGTGTGGAAATATTGAGGTCTCGATGTAAAAGGAAAAAATAAAATTGTTTCGGAGTCCCTTGAGCCTGGGAATATCCGGGGGATATTTTTTATATAGATTATGCTAATTACAATATTATTAGACATACAACAATATTAAGGAATCATTAATTAAACTTAACTAAAACTTGACTTAATTGTTAACTCGTGTATGTATTAAAATAAAATGTGACACGATTTTTAATTAATGCTTATAAATAAGTAAATAAACTTTATTCGTCGCAAACTAAAGAAAACTTTGAAAACATAAATCAGGTTGTTAGGTTGGTTTTGTATAGATAATGCGTTAAATGTGGTTTTCCTCCCATCTTATATAAACAAAACTAGAGAATAGAAACAATTTAATTTATTATCAACCTCAAAACCTAGAAGCAAAGGTGTATTAATACATATTATCATGTATACATTGTTACAGAGCTCAAGCTTTTTTATACGAGAAGATCTACCTTGTCACACAAAACATTTACTTAATGAAAATATTTTTAATTAAAATAATGTTAAAAAGGAAATATTTTCGAAAGATCCCTGGCATCATGGTATCATAAAATGTGATTTACTCAATTGATGATGGCCATGCCATAATTAATGATATAATTATTATTATGGCCTATAAACAGTAAAGCAATGATAAATCAATTTTAAGATTTTGTTTTACAAAAATGTAGATAACATCAAATAACATTGAAACCACCCACAACAAGTATTTGAGATACGAATAAAATCTTATTAAATGTAAATTTTGTCGCATTAAATTGGCGCAGATAAAATTAAATTACGAAAATGTTTAATAAAATATTATTTTATGTAAATTTAAAAAATCATGAAATAAATCATAAATGAATAAATATATTGCACTTGACATATGCTAATTTATCATCGAGATGACGAGCTGTAAAAAAGCGAAAAGCTTACGAACAAAAAGTAATAAGCTTTCTATATCGTTAAATGCCTGTCCCTCCCGTACATAGCATCATTTATATTTATTTTTAAAAATATTGTTTAATGTTTTAAAAATAAAATATTGTGCAGTTTAAATTATGGTTATGTTTATTTACATACAACATGTTTTGTATAAAGTTTTTTATTGTTTACGACATTTTATGTAATTTGATTTAATAAGGCAGAAAGAACATGTTAAAATGTGTGTAATCTACTGCATATACGTATTTCACCCGCTAAGCTAAGAAAAGTTATTGTTTTTCACTTTATCATAAATTTATTATATGTATATATGTATGTATGTATATGCTATGTACGCCTAGAAACATAAAAAACATTAATATCAAAAAGGCGTTGGAAATTAACAACACATTGTTTAGTATCGCCTACACGCAGCATAAATGTTACTAGGGAGTTGGGTATATCAGTTAATTCTGTTCATACTTTAGTATTTTCTTATTTAAGCTGTCCTTATTATTCATTACCCTTTATGTCCCTAGAGAATTTTTCTTATGTAACACCCTGAAGAGGTACATATGTACCATCATGTTATTTCATATATATTGTTACGATTTTGCCTTGTTACTCAAGGTTCGAATCACTGGATTGTGAATAATTACAACTGCTTCAAATTTGAACTCACACAATTTATTTACACAACACAATTTATTATACAACACAAAATTAACAATTAATTATTACAATTATAACACACTTTTTAATTATCACTTTAATAATCGCTTTAATAATCACTTTAATAATCTTTCTATTTAACCTTCACTGTATCACGTTTAAAATAATACTCAGCATTCACGTCAACGCGCGCCCTTTTATACCAAAATATTTGTTTCTAGAATAATCCTAAATGCGCATCAAATATGTTAGTATAGAAATGACGCCTAAATGTTGAGTATAAATTATAAATGTAATTGAACAATTAATGAAATTAACTTATTCTATTCTATTCTAGGTGTCACCGTAACACTACCCCCCACCTAAGCCTGTTCGTCCCAAACAGGATCCAGATCACCTCCTCTGTAGAGCGCCAAACGCTCCAAATGCACCACCTTTGGTTTACCTTTCCGTCCTTTCTGTATGCGATAAACCACGTCGTTCAACCTTTTAATGATAGTGTAAGGTCCTTCCCATGTGGGTTGCAACTTCGGTGATAATCCCTTCTGCCGTTGCGGGTTGTGAAGCCATACCAATTGCCCTTCCTCGAAGCCTTGATTGTTTGCTCGTATGTCATATCGAGCTTTCATTCGATCACTTGATATCCGAATTTTCTCCCGTACAAATTGATGTATTTCATCAAGTTCCTCTTTCATCCGGTCGACGTAATCCTGTCCGCATAGAGCTGCTGATAGAACAGCTCCAAACTTTAGATCTCCCGGTAATCGCAGGTTGTTCCCAAATATGGTTTTAGCTGGTGTCACTCCTGTTGTGTCATGTACCGCTGATCGGTATGCCATCAGGAACATTGGTATATGTCGATCCCAGTTACGTTGGTTCCTTTCCACAACCTTTGCTAGATATTCCTCCAATGTGCCATTGAATCTTTCCACCATACCGTCCGATTGTGGGTGTAAAGGCGTCGTTCTTGTTTTATTGATTCCAAGCATCTGACATATCTTCTGAAATACCACCGATTCGAAATTCCTTCCTTTATCCGTGTGAATTTCCATCGGTACACCAAATCTGCTGATCCAATTGTTAACCACGGCATCAGCTATTGTTGTTGTCTCCTGATTGGGTATGGGGTACACTTCCGGCCATTTGCTGAAATAATCCATTATTACTAGCACATATTTATTTCCGCTCTCGGTGGTCGGAAATGGCCCCGCCACATCCATTGCAATTCTCTCAAATGGTGCCCCGACATTATATTGTTTCATGGTTACACGGCTTTTTCGTGCTGGTCCCTTTACTGCCGCACATTGGTCACATCTTCGACACCATTCTACTACTGACTGTCTAAATCCGGACCTACATCCGGACCAGTAGAAACGTTGGCGAATTTTGGCTAATGTTTTATTAATCCCTAAGTGATCTCCACTTGCTCCTCCATGATACTCCTTGAGGGGCTATCCGATCTTTCGGCACCACTACCAGCAATTGTTTTACTTTACCATCCGTGCTTTCCCACTTTCTTTTTAAACATCCATTTTCTATGTGGATGCTATCCCATTGAGCCCAATAAGCTTTTACAATGAGAGTTTTGTTGGCTATGTCACTCCATGTGAGCCGGTGTTGCTTTTCCTTATGTTTCATGATGAATGACAGGTCAGCATCCCGTAATTGCTCCTTCTTGATCATTTCATCAGTCCATTCCTCATCAGGTAGCACTTGCATAAGTCGAATATCGATGATGTTTTCCTTACCCTCCACACGCCCACAATGCTTACATTCCACAGGACATGGCCTTCTTGATAATGCGTCGGCATTTCCATGAGCGCTTCCCTTCCGATGTTCAATTTGGAAATCGTAGCTTTGCAAACGTTCGATCCAACGTGTTACTTGTCCTTCTGGATTTTTGAATTGTAACAATCAGCGCGAAGCTCCATGATCCGTCCGTAGAAGAAATTTTTGGCCATAGAGATACTTATGGAAGTGCTTAACACATTCCACTATAGCCAATAACTCTTTCGGTGTCACATAATAATTTCGTTCCGGTTTTGATAGCATCTTGGAGTAATATGCAAAAACTCGCCCTCACCATTTGTTGCCTGTGATAATACTCCTCCTATACCATCATTACTTGCATCGGTGTCCAAAATGAATTTAACGTTGGGTATAGGGTATGCGAGAATTGGTGCTTCACATAATCGTTGTCTTAGTTCCCGAATGCCTCTTTTTGATCAGCCGTCCATTCGAATGCCTTGTTCTTCCTGGTTAACTCGTGTAAACTCTTGGCGATACTAGCGAATCCTGGCACGAATCGTCTGTAATATGTGCACAATCCAAGGAAGCTCCGTAATTCATGTAAGTTTTTAGGTCGTGGCCATTCCTTCACCGCTGCGATCTTATCTTCAACGGTATGGATTCCATTAGTTGTTACCTTATTATCCAAATAGTTTACTTCCGTTCTAAATAGTTTACATTTCTTTGGACTTAGCTTCAATCCGGCGGCCTGTATCCGATCCAAAACCTCTGCCAAATTCCTTAAATGCTCGTCGAAATCCTTGCCCATAACGATGATGTCGTCCAAATATACGAGGCACGTCCTCCACTGTAATCCCTTTAGTACGCGCTCCATTAGCCGTTCAAAAGTTGCAGGGGCGTTACATAATCCGAATGGCATAACGTTAAATTGCCATAATCCGTTACCCACACTGAATGCCGTTTTCTGGCGCTCTTCCTCCTGGACTTCCACTTGCCAATAGCCGCTTTGCAGATCTAATGTTGAAAATATTCGAGCACCCGATAATGTGTCTAATGTGTCATCGATCCTTGGCAATGGGTAACTATCCTTTTTCGTCACAGCATTTAATTTTCGGTAATACACGCAGAATCTCATGCTACCATCCTTTTTTTCGACTAACACCACTGGTGAACTCCATGGACTGCTTGATGTTTCGATTACCCCTGCCGCTTGCATATCTTTTACCATTCGATCCACTTCTCCTTGCTTTGCCAAAGGTAATCTCCTGGGTGGTTGACGAATCGGCATTTCTGCTCCTGTATCTATTCGATGTTTTACCATTGTGGTTCTCCCTTTATTGTCCGGTGTACTGCAGAATATTGGCATGTACCGCTCGAGCAATTGTTTTGCCAAATTTTTCTGTTCCTTAGTAAGATCTTCGGTCCATTTCGCCATGAGTTGTTCTACAACCTCTTTCTGCCCTTGCGAGCTAGTCGTATTAATCGGATTTTTCTGCTCGCACTTCACAACTGCAGATATTTCTTCGCATTTTCCGATTATTGTCTCTTTCTTGATGGTTTTCGTCTTATCCGAGAGATTTAGAGTCCTAATTGGTACTCTATTATCGCTGTCTGGTTTCACCAGAACTTTCCCGATCATAATTTCTCTGGCTCCGCTCTCCGCTTCATTGGCTTCCACAACCCACAACCTGGGTGACCCAGAACCTCCCTCCAATCTTGCCCATACTATTGTTTCCGAGTTCGGTGGCAGCTTCTCCCGATGATCCATTATAATTTGCCTGGTCGTTTCTCCTATAGTGCTAACGTGAAGTGGCAACTCGATATTATCGTAGGTTAAAACACCCCATCCAACATCCACCACGAAGCCATTCGTTCTCATGAAGTCCATTCCCAAGATGACTTCGTCTACAATATCTCCAACCAGCACCTCGTGTTGAAAGTGATTTCGCCCAATCCTTATTTTTACGATCTTTTTCCCTTTGATTGCTGAATTTTCTCCAGTCACCGTTCGTAATTTCATTCCATTAGCTGGTTCTATAATTCCATCGATAATATCCTCACGAACAATCGTATGAGTTGCTCCCGTATCCAGCGTGATCATGCATTTCTTCCCATCAATATCGGCTTCAATTATCAAGCTGTCATCGCATCTTATTGCTACTCTCGAAACTTGGATCGACGTTATGGGGCAATCGGTTGTGGGAGTCAGCTTTTGCTCCTTCAAGCTGTGTTTCTTATTAATCTCCCAACAGTCCCGTGAGATGTGACCCATTCTATCACATACCCAGCATTTAATCCTGCCACTTCCATCTCTGAACCTTGGCGTAGCCCACGTGGTGTCTATTCTGGAATCAATCTCCACTCGACGAATTGTCATTGCTGGTTTGATGATGGTTTGCGCAGTTTCGTTTGTTAACGCACAAGCGATGGTTTCCGTGAAAGTTGCCTTAGGTGACAACATCACCGCTCTGCGCGTCTCAGGAACTCGAATACCGTCAATGAATGCATCTATTTTAATTCGCTCCATGTAATCGGCCGACATATTTGAATGTGCTAAATGCGCGAGCTTCTCAATTGCCGATGAAAATTCCTGTAGCGATTCTCCTCCTCTTTGGTATCGACCCTTCAATTCCATGCGATAGATTTCTCGTTTGTGGTTACTTCCGTATTTTCGATCTAACGCTTTAATAATTCCCATGTAAACGTTCCGTTCCTGCTCGGGAATGATTTGTAGTGTTTCTGCCGCTTCGCTTTTAAGAGCCACAATTAATGCTGCAACACATTGTTTCTCAGTCCACTGATTTTGCTTAATCGCCGTTTCGAATTGGAACTTAAAAATACTGAAGGATGTTGTTCCATCAAATGTTGATGGTTTTATCTTAACTGCATTAACCGTCTGAATCACTTGATGTGTCGTTCCATTCACTTTAACATCTTGGAGCTCCTTCTCGAGACGTTTAATTTCCGTTTGAAAATCTTACTGGAGTTTTTCCTGATCCCTGGATCCCTATCTTTCATTCGCCCGATTTTTAAATCTGGCAAAACAAGTGATATCAACAACTGTCGCGGGATCGCGATACTTTCTGCCATACCAAAACATTTTGAATCCGAATACGGATTTTACCCGGGTAGGTCTACCGTTACAAATCTAGTTTTTTTGTGAACATTTATATGGTAGATTAGAAGGGCAACAAGGCAACAAGTGGATGCAGTATATACCGTTTTTTCAAAGGCTTTCGATAAAATTGATCACTCGATTCTTATCGATATGGTGGATAAACTAAATTGTCAGGACATCCTTATCGGGTAGTTGCATTCGTACCTTTCTGACCGCTACCAATTTGTTAAGCTTAATGATTTTAGTTCTCGCTTATTTCGAGTTACCTCAGGAGTTCCTCAAGGTAGCCACATTGGTCCTCTTTATTGCATTACGCAGATGATAAGGAAAATGTTTGCTCCAATTACTGGTGTCTCTGATTGTGTTAAACTGCAAGGTGACTTGAAAACTTTTGTAGTTGGTTGTTTATAAACAAATATTGTTGAATGTGGGTAAATGTAGGGTTTTGTCATTCTTTCGGAGGCACTCACCAGTTTTTCAGCATATTTTCTATACTACTGTTGAAAGAGTTGAGTGCATAACTGACTTAGGTATATTTTTTTTATGATCTTAATTTTACCAGACACATTGATACTGTCATTTCAAGAGCTTACATTATGCTAGGCTTCATTAAGCGCAATTGTAATGACTTCGACGAGCCACTCACATTGAAAGCTCGGTGTGTGTCCTTTGTTCGTTCCATTCTAGAATATTCTTATGTGGCAAAGTTAACCAAGCTATCATTGCCATTCAAACAGAATTAAAAGCGTTCAGAAGCGGTTTCTTTTGTACACACTTCGCGGCTTACCTACTGATCACCGACGAGACGTTGCATCTGCTGGCAACCCGAAAATTAAGCGCAACACAATTTAACACAATTACAAAATTGCGACAAACAATTGTTAGAAATGAATTCAGAGAAGAAGAATTGTACTACAAACAATTGTACACAGAACAATTCATCGAAAAATCAAATATGCGAAAGAAAGAAACAATTCATAAGTCATTGAAGTTGGCCCGAAAAATCATCCCGAAATTTTTGGTAAGTTTCCTCGCTAAAGTGTAGTCAGCCCGAAAAAGTGTAAATATTGAAAAAGTGTAGTCTCATCCCGAAAAAAAGTGTAATCTCATCCCGGAAGTGTAGATACATTTTTCATGAAAAAATTGAAAGATAATGAAAGATAATTTAAAAGCTCTAACGACAAAGCGTAAAGGATAATTTCATAAAGTAGTTATACATAGACAAAATATGATCTTAATTTTCTAGAGCCTAGGGATACTAGGGATAAATATGTGTAGTGGCATATACGGCTATATAGGACCTGATCATACCTTATAACCCTGGGCAACACAAGCGCATATCATGACGACACATATATTTATCTCTAGTCTCTAGAAAATTTAAGATTTTATCTTAATACGATTAACAAATATTTATAAATTTATATCTTATCGTCATGATATGCGCCTGTGTTGCCCAGGGTTATAAGGTATGATCAGGACCTATATAGCCGTATATGCCACTACACATATTAATCTCTAGTATCGGCTCTAGAAAATTAAGATCATATTTTGTCTATGTATAACTACTTTATGAAATTATCCTTTACGCTTTATCGTTAGAGCTTTTAAATTATCTTTCATTTATATATCTATTTTATTTTCAATTGGTTTAATAAACACATATTATAAAAAATCCATACTACCTAATAATATGGTGATAAAATAATATCAATTTTTTCATGAAAAATGTATCTACACTTTCGGGATGAGACTACACTCTTTCAATAATTACACTTTTTCGGGCTGACTACACTTTAGCGAGGAAACTTACCAAAAATGTCGGGATGATTTTTCGGGCCAACTTCAATGACTTACAATTCATCGAAAAGACTCGTAATGCATATTAAAAAATATTGATCAATTTTCTCTAATTGTTCAATTTTGTGATATACGGAAAGCAAACCAGGACAACTTCACGTAAAAAAAAAATTGTATCGTTATTAAGCAGAATTTGAAGCGAATTATTGTAATGAGGAGCATCATTTATTTAAATCAAATTGAATTGTTATAATAATTCGAACGTCTCGGGCAAATAGTGATTTGGATTTAAGTTTAATTTTGAAAATCTGAATCAATTACACACTAAATGTCGCAAAAAATTGAAAACCTGTGTTAAATTTCTATAAATTCAACTTATCTGGCACGCAATGGTTCGATCGCCCATATCTAAAAAATCAGTGTAAATTCCAGGTAATTCACATAAATTTGTAATTTAACATAGATATGCAATAACTCGTTCTCTATCGTCGCTTGACGATTTCTTAAGTAGGAGCTGAGATATGAATATTCCCGCCAAGTGATGCACCAAAATCGACAAATATGCTTGACCAATATATTTCCCAAGCAAATAACCATTTTCTTTATAAGCCACAATCGCCGTAAAAGTTCAAAGTGGAAAGCTCGCTTTGGTAGCAATGAGAAAATTTCAAATAAATCAATAGCAGGTTTTTGTTTTTCAACACAGTCAAATTTGGATAAAATCTAGGGCATTATTTAACCAAGCGATCTTCATCTTCCGACAATTAGAAAACCGTCATACAAGGGAAACAAAAAAATACTGTTTATTTTTCCCTCTGAATATTAATAACCAATCTCTAGCCTCTCTTCCAAATAGGTGTTACAAATTTAACTAAAATTTAACAATACTCTTGGAGTACATTGAAAGGATGCGGAGTGTAAAATGATACAAGAGGCCAAACTGAAGAAATTGGAAACCAATTTTTGGCTGAAACATGCTACAGTTAATTTAGAACATCCTGAACTACAACAAAGCCGTGTTGGTAGTTCTTCCTCTCAAACTAGCAAACTCTAGAGAAAACATAGTCTTATGCAATAACCGCTACTAAAAATTAACATAAATTATGCGACCTTAGAGCGAACGGGTATTGAATTATATTCTCAGGTAATCCCGGGAATATTAGATCTAGCATATTATTCTGAAAAGTAATTTAAAAACTTTTAGTCCTATTTTCTACTCGATACTGACGGCAATATAATGGTGACTTGTCTAGAGATAAGCATCGTTACTACAAGATCTGGGTGTTAAAAGCGTATATAACCAGACAAAATTTGGGGCAGGCCAATAGTAATATGGTTGTCAGTGGAACTTGAGACCTACCAGAAATAGAGGTAAAAAAACCAACAATAAAACTAAAATTAGTATAAAGGCTCTGCTTTGGAATTCGTACAAGGAGAATCTTAATATTATTAAAAATGAACTGAGGAAGGTTAAAGGAAGTTTTATTATGAAATTGAAGAGGTGTACGGACCATACACAAGCAAGTCTTGGTTAGTTTTATGTGATGAAATGGGGAATAGAATGGCATTTCCGAGCCCTCACGCCTTACGAAGATTATTTCTCCTAATCAAACCACTCCCAGTTACCAAATTCGACAGCGTGATGTATGGACATTTTCAAATGCGAAATTCTTAAAGTTTTCTTCTAAACTGGCAACTTCTACATGTAACAATACACAGTAATATCGTTCAAAAACGGATGTTGTGAGTGATAAACGGATCCAAGTGATTTAAATTCACCGGATCAAACTGGATCTTTCCTGTAGGAACACAGTACGAATAGAAGTTATTCTTTTTTTGCTGAAAGCAACCTCCACTGAGTGTTTAAAGCTGTTATTTGTTCCCAGAAAATGGACAGATGTCAAGGTGGTATTTATGAAATCGGCCAAAAGTGTCATATTTACCCAAAAATCCTAAGACCCATAATTTTGTTGTCCCTTCTTGAAAATATTTAAATATTTCTTCGCTGCAAATATTTAAAAACTAATGAATATTGTATTTTTCGATATTGGCGGTGCTTTTAACAATATGAAGACTGCGTTAGTCATGGAAGGTTTGTTACGGGACAGAGCTCCACTAATAGAAGACGGGTATCTAGAAATAATTTGCCAACGGATTCTTGTTGGAACTAGTGGGGAGAATGAAAGCCTTTGCCTATGCAAGCGTTATAGTGATTGATGTATTAGTACCACCACTAGGACATACTGGAAAATGCCACTTCAATAGACTGCACGTATTATAAAAAGATGGATTTAAAATGGTCGTCGAAATTGTAATGAAAACGATTATATTTTTAAGGAAAATTCGGGGCCAATTTTAAACCATTTTGAATATGAAAAAATTGAAATAAAGAGGCGTTTTTCTAAGCATTCTTAAATCGATAAAATGAAGCTAAATATCACTTTGGGACCGGAAAAATGTGCGAATATACAATTCATCGAAAATATTCATTATAACTAATATGCTTTAACTTTTGGCTCAGATTTCGGCAGTTTCCCATGATTTTAGGCAAAAATGAAGTTCTGCGTAATTACTCAGCATAGTCTAGAGATTATTCATGTGGATTTTTATGATGATTGGGGCTTATAAAGAAAATGGTTATTTGCTTGGGAAATATATTGTTCAAGCGTATTAATCGATTTTGGTGCATCAATTGGCGAGAATATTCATATCTCAGCTCCTACTTAAGAAATCGTCAAACGGCTTTCTGTTCTCGATAGAAAAAGAGTTATTGCATATCTATGTTAAATAACAAATTTATGTGAATTACCTGAAATTTACACTGATTATTTAAATATGGACGATCGAACCATTGCGTGCCAGATAAGTTGAATTTATAGAAATTTAACACAGGTTTTCAATTTTTTGCAACATTTAGTGTGTAATAACTAATAAGTTTTAGGATCAGATTTTGTTTCTGATTAAATGGCATATTATCCCATAATCAGCTAATTTTTTGCAAGCTTTTTGTGTTTTCACATTTTTTTCATCTAAATCATGCTTGATTCAAATAAATTATACACCTCAATTTAATATTCTTTTTCAAAATCTACTCAACATCGATATAATTTTATTTTGATGAATAATTGTAAAATCTTCATTTAGGAAATCTTATGTAAGTACTGATTTTCAACAGGAACTTTTAAGTGAAAAATTTTATTTCGATGAATTGTTTATCGATGAATTGTTTTTTTCAAAATTGTTTTTACGCACATTTGGTTATTGTAAAATTGTAGTTTTCATATTTGTTCTTCGATGAATTGTTTTTCGATAAATTGTTTGTCGCATAATTGATATCGCAGAATTTTCGAGGAATCAGTTTGTTCTATCCTGTTTTGCATACCGATTGTGAATACTCACTGTAGGTTAAATAAATAAGTTAAAATTTTTTGATATGATATGATAGGGGCGTACAAGCCAACCATAACGGCGATCCCAGGTATGTTACCATAATCCTGAAATACCAACAATCAAATAACAAATTATATCTGAATGCGAATAATATTTCAGCATCATGCGGGCCCAGTCCCTGCCTTCATCCTTAACAGATAAGGTTATTTAGGAAAGGATGTTAGTCACAGAAACAACTAGGGCGAACCGCAGCAAAGTTGTTGTCTAACTACTTAAATATATTAAAATGTTAGTTACAATTCAAATCACACTCTAGAATAGATTTTGTTAGTTTATTAATTTGGGTTAGTTGTGGTTGTGGTAAAGGATACTAATATTCATCATATGTATTCGGCATCAGTCATAATAGACTGGTTCGGTTATTTAATTCACATCTACGGGTCATCTCATCATATGCTGTTTGTTACCTTATTTTGCCCTATCTTCCCACCCGACACCATCTAACCGAGGGATTTTACGTTCGTATGACTCGACAGCATTATCATACATATGATGACCTAAATATTCTGTTTATATTGTAAAAATTAAATTTAAATTCGGTATTGTCAATTAGCTACCTATATTTAAACTCATCCAACTAAAATTAGGGTTGGTTTATAACTAACATTCACAGAACTACACAAAAAAAAACATAACCTGAATTCAACCAGAAAGACTTACGAGAAACAACATTCTCTAGCAAAAAGTCTTTGGATCGTTAACATATTTAATTGTATTGAGTTTATCCTCAAAACATAAGTATTTAAATAGACCCCCTGATCAAGAATGTTGCAATTAAAATTTTCCCTGACCTTCCGGTATGTTCAAAAATGCATTTAAAAAATTTAATAATAAAAATAAACTGAATTATATTTGTCGACAACTTTATTGTTTAAAGTCAGGACTTTCGACAAAATTTCAATTTATATAATTGTTAAAATTAAGGAACGAAGGAGCACAAAACAATCTAGAGAAGTCTCGACCCTAAAAACGCTTAGAAGTCGTTTAATTAATTTAAATTTATTTCTGTAAAAGTGTTTTGTTCTCTATACGTTATCATGAATACTTTTCAAAATTATTCAATCATACAAGTGCCTCCCGATGGTAATTGCTTGTTCTCCTCATTAGTAACCCAAATAATATCCTGTCGTAAATGGCGTAGTGAATATAGGACCTTTGCAAAAAATCTTAGAGAAACGGCTGTTAATCATATTCGCTTTAATGTTACTCGTTATGAAACCGTTTTAATCGAATCAGCCAAGGATAAATGGCCTGAATTAGAAACTAGCGACCAATTAATCAATTTATTTCTTATTGAACTTGCCCGTGATAATACTTGGGGTGGTGAGGAAATATTACAAGCTACATCAGAAATTTATCAGGACAAAATCGAAGTATATCAATTCAATGCACCTCCAATAATCTTTGGTAATTCAATTCAGAAAATATTTCGAGTACTTTATATTAATAACAATCATTATGATGGATTATGTAGAAATGATTTTTTAAACTACCCTTCCATTCATCCACCTTCAATTAGTCACCTCATGCAAGTGCAAACCGATTCTAGTTCCTTCCGGTTACAACCAGTCAAATCCAGCCATCAACTTCCTAACATAATAACTAAGCGTACTAATTTATATGTAGGAACATGGAATGTTCGGGGTTGTGCTAAAGTTACAAAGCAATTAATAATCGATAAAGCTTTACTTAAAGTTGGAATAGATATTGTAGCTATACAGGAAACAAATTCAGTTGCCCTTCAAATCAACACTCCACATTATAATTGGTGTTTGAGTCATAGAAAAAGAGTAATGCCTACTGTACGAAACCGTGGAGTTAAAAACGGAGTCGGAATATTGGTGAAACAAAATTGTGGATTAAAAGTGCGATATTTTAGTGGTATATCAGAAAGATTATGTTTTGCAATCATAGATGTCAACGGATTAAGTGAAATATTGCTAATTTGTACCCATTTCCGATCAGAGTTCAATTCAACAATTTCACATCTCTTAACTCGCAGAATATCTACAATTATACGAAAATATAGTAAAATACGAATGCTGTATAAGATAGCGGAATTTTGACAGCGGAAAATAAGAGGTTGCGCTACTCTCCGCAAGTGGAAGCACTATCACTAAAGAGAAATAATTTTGTTATGTAATTACCAGCGGAAATTTTTCATTCATTATGTACCACTTTTTTCACTAAATAAAATATCCCAGCGGAAAAAATATAAAAAGTGAACCTTAAAATGGCAAATTAATTGATCTCCGAAGTAAAGAAACTCGGTATATGAAATCTTGAAATTTAACAACAATCCGTCTATCCGCCATTTCTTCCAATAGTAACCAATACTTTCGGTTGTTTTTCTAGTAGCCTAGGTCATACTGAGACTATATGGAAAATTTGGGGAAAATTCAGAGACCAGAATTTTCAGTAGAATTTTTTGGTTTTCTGCGGCCATATGTTATTTTCAGTTTTTGACCAATAACTCAAAATATATGTACATAGTCGTACCCATAAAAATTTCATAAAACTAGATTGAATGTGAAAGATCTCAACTTTGAACTAATATTAGATTCCACTACCGTAAGTACATTAAAATTTCGTTATATTCAGAAATTCTCAAAATAAATTTTAAGACGGGTTACATTTACAAAAATTTGTGCCAAACACATTCGGCAAAAATATTTTTGCAACAAATCGTCGTGTGGAGTATTATAGTGACATATACGCCACTTGTAAAATTGTTGTTACCAATTGTATTGGTTACTATTGGACATCAAATTTTAAACTTTAAAAAAAAATTAACTTGGTTTAAAGATACAATTTCAAGTCAATGTTCATTTTTTTCGTTAGTTTAATCATTTCTTTATTTGAAACTAATTTAAATATTTTGCTAAATCATACCGTTTTAAAGAAAATTATTATTTGCTGAAAAGTGGTGAAAATAGATTTAGGACATCTCAAATATATTTGTAAAACTCATACTTTTTTTTTTATTTTTATTTTTATTTAAAGCACGCTGGCTTATCATTTATTTTCAATACGATTTTTTGTAACATAAAATAATAATAATTTACAAAAGAAAATAAATGAGTAGGGTAATCATCACCGATTTAATGGCAGTATTGATCTACCATTTAACAAGAAAAATTATGAAAAAAAGTTATGAATATTACAAATAAAAATTTAACAATAAAAATATAAACAATAAAAATATCAAAAAGATAAACAATTGAAACTAAAATTAAACTGCATCAGAAAAAAACTCTAAAAAGGAAATCGATAATAGGGTGCTCAAAAAGCCAAACTTTAAGTAATTGGAGAAATGATTTTGAATTTATTTGTTGCCGTATGCTAAATGGTAGTTTGTTAAATAAGGAAGGAGCAGTTACCAGGAAATATTTCGCAAATAAAATAAACGTAAAACCTTATAAACATATAAATGTTGTAATGGTAAAACTTTAAAACTCAAAAATAATGGCCATGCAGAAACCCGTGAAGACTTAAAACACATGATACGAATAGCATATTTCTGAACAGTAATGAGAATTTTAAAAGTTGAATGATAGCAACCACCCAAACACGATAAAACATATTCGAGCCTAGAGTTAATGCAGGCATAGTAGAATTTTTTGCAATACCGATTTAGAAGCTACAGGTCTTAATAGATATAAGGTTCGTAATGCATTGCTGAGAGACTTTTTTAATTTATCGACATGATGCTTCCAACTCAGATTACAATCAACAATAATTCCAAGGCACTTGAAACTCTCAACAGCTTCAATGGAAATGCACAAGCTGGAGCAATTAACGATATTACAAAAACTGGAATGATACGTTAACGGTGAATGTAAAATACTGCTACACAAACTAAAATGCATAATCTTAGTTTTGTCACTTAAAATTAAGAAATGCTGGTCAAACCATTTCCTTAAAACTAAAAGGTCCGCTGCAATTTTACGGCGAACATCAGTTTGTGAGGACTTACAATAATATAAGCTCATATCGTCTGCAAAGGCAACAATCGTGCCTGCCAAATTTGTACTAAAAATTGAGTTTATGTAAATCAAAAATAAAAGGGGTCCCAAGACGGAACCTTAAGGAACACCAATGTTTAAAACATAAGGACAGCTCATAGTTTCATTCACCTTAACAACATGATTACGATTTGCAAGATACGATTTAAACCAATTATTAATCTATTAATCAATTAATCTATCAATTTTCCCCAAATTTTCCATATAGTCTCAGTATGACCTAGGCTTCTAGAAAAACAACCGAAAGTATTGGTTACTAGTGGAAGTTTTTTGAGTTATTGGTCAAAAACTGAAAATAACAAATGGCCGCAGAAAACCAAAAAATTCTAGTGAAAATTCTGGTCTCTGAATTTCCCCCAAATTTTCCATATAGTCTCAGTATGACCTAGGCTACTAGAAAAACAACCGGAAGTATTGGGTACTAGTGGTAGTTTTTTGAGATATTGGTCAAAAACTGAAAATCTCTTATTTGGCCGCAGAAAATCAAAAAATTCTAGTGAAAATTCTGGTCTCTGAATTTTCCCCAAATTTTCCATATACTCTCAGTATGACCTAAGCTACTAGAAAAACAAGCGAAAGTATTGGTTACTAGTGGAAGTTTTTTGAGTTATTGGTCAAAAACTAAAAATCTCTTATTTGGCCGCCGAAAATCAAAAAATTCTACTGAAAATTCTGGTCTATGAATTTTCCCCCAATTTTCCATATAGTCTCAGTATGACCTAAGCTACTAGAAAAACAACCGAAAGTATTGGTTACTAGTGGAAGTTTTTTGAGTTATTGGTCAAAAACTGAAAACAACATATGGCCGCAGAAAATCAAAAAATTCTAGTGAAAATTCTGGTCTCTGAATTTTCCCCAAATTTTCCATATAGTCTCAGTATGACCTAAGCTACTAGAAAAACAACCGAAAGTATTGGTTACTAGTGGAAGTTTTTTGAGTTATTGGTCAAAAACTGAAAATCTCTTATTTGGCCGCCGAAAATCAAAAAATTCTACTGAAAATTCTGGTCTCTGAATTTTTCTCAAATTTTCCATATAGTCTCAGTATGACCTAGGCTACTAGAAAAACAACCGAAAGTATTGGTTACTATTGGAAGAAATGGCGGATAGACGGATTGTTGTTAAATTTCAAGATTTCATATACCGAGTTTCTTTACTTCGGAGATCAATTAATTTGCCATTTTAAGGTTCACTTTTAATATTTTATTCCGCTGAGATATTTTATTTAGTGAAAAAAGTGGTACATAATGAATGAAAAATTTCCGCTGGTAATTACATAACAAAATTATTTCTCTTTAGTGATAGTGCTGCCACTTGCGGAGAGTAGCGCAATCTCTTATTTTCCGCTGTCAAAATTCCGCTATCTTATACAACATAAAACATGAGCTGTTTGCATTATGGGCGATTTTAATGCTCATATAGGATTGGATCAATTGAATTTATCACATAAAAAAATATTAGGGCAAAATATATAGCATCATGAAACTGATGAACGTGGCGATATACTAATTGAATTTGCACTACAGAATAGTTTATCAATTTGTACTACTTTTGGACGTAGATAATGCCTTACTACTTGGAAAGGATCTAAATCATCATCCCAATTAGATCATATATTGTTCAATCCCAGAAAATCATTATTAGAGATAAAACATGTAAAAGGCACATTTTCCGAAAAAATTCAAACGATGGAAAAAGGTAAACTAGTAAAGAAATTTATTTCGGATCATAAATTAGTATTTGGACATATAATCAAAGTGCAATCTGACTCACGGAAGCCGATTGTAATTTCATTGCATCCACATGAAGACTACGAAAGTCATAATTTTAGACGATGGAGAGTTGACTTATTAAAAGATCCAACTATCTTAAAACAGTATCAATCCAACATAACGAAATTTCTGGTTAGAGAAGGTTTAATATTAGACGATACTCTCAATTTCCCAGTGATAACAACAGTTGAAAAAGTTTGGAGGGCTTTAGTGCATTCTATAAAGGCTTCATCAAACCTAATTTTAACCAAACAAGCCACTACGACTATAGGACAGAAATTAGCAATAACTTCTTTAAAAACTGCTTTAAAAAAGACACCACAAAATCCTCATCTGATCAGAAATTGCCGATATAATGTTCAACAAGAATTTAGAAAATCCAAATCAGAGGAATGTAGAGAATTTTTCCGAAATTTAAACGATGTAAATCCTTTTAGTCGACTCCGCCAAACTTATCAATTTATTCATTCATATAGACAAAATTCTAATAAGATGGCAAGTATCTACATTCGTTTATCAGGATGGGATAAATTATTATCAACTACCTCAGGTTCCGTCATTCCTCTAATAGCTGAAAAGGATCATTGGCCACTAGGATTGCCTCCAACGAAGGAATAAATAGAAACCATCCTATTTTCCATTAGAAGAGGTACTGCCCCTGATTTAGATCAGATTTCAATTGAACTGTTACAAGCTTTACCTGAAGAGGGAATGTAGGTCTTTCTATATGTTTTACAACAGGTTTGGTTATTAAACACCCCACCAAATGAGTGGTTAGAAACGGTCCAATTTCCTTTACCAAAAAACAACGCCCCAGTGCCATCACAGATTATAGACGAATAACTCTTTCAGACACTGGGTATCGGGTATATGCAAAATTCCTATTATCTAGGTTTGAAGAAATACACACTCAGATTGGATCATATCAGGCTGCATTTATCCGCAATCGGTCGACCGATGACCATATGTTTGTTATACGACGTGTTATCGATAAGGAATGGAAAACAGGAAAAACACTTTATATTCTATCACTAGATCTAAAGCAGGCCTTCGATAAAGTTGATCTTAACCAAGCAACTATTATTCTCTCTCATATTGGAATTCCCCATCATCTTGTTAATAGAATAATACGAACCTGTATGCGCGAATTAACATCAATCATATGGTATAAACAAAGAACAAGAGCATTTCAACGTGGCATGGGTTTCAAACAAGGATGTCCCTTTTCACCTACCTTATTCAATTTAATATTAGATTCCGTTCTACAAACCCTCGCAGAACTTGTTCCAGGTTTACAACTTTCACAAGATCAAGAAATTAAACTGCCATTAATATTAGCATATGCCGATGATTTGTTACTCGTTAGTGATGATTTAAACACATTATCTACTATTTTAGAAGAGCTTGTCCCTCTACTACACTCAGTGGGATTAGAGGTAAATGAACGCAAATCTAAAATTCTCATAAGACCAAATAATGAAAATATTACGACCGTTGCAATAGGTGGTGTGAACTTTCATGTTAGTTCTAATTTGCGATATTTAGGCACTTATTTTAAACACTTATTTAACTTTATCCGAAAACGTTGCCGGCAAGCACATGGTGTTGTGAAAATGGTAACAAGATTTATTCGTGAACACAAATTACCTTTTCCGATTGTAATACAGATGAATAAACAACTAGTAACTCCTATCATGACATATGGTTTACGAGTCGCTGACTAAAGCATGTCGTTTATGATTAGCACGTTATGAAAAAAGCTTTTTAATACAATTATTGCAGTATTGTACTAATCGACCTCTAAGAATTTGTGTTAGAAGAGTTTTGAAGGGAAAGACAATCAATCGGAAAGTTACTGCATATCGAATATCCTATTGGGGCCATATTCTTAGAAGAACATGAGGTCATTTATTACATGCAGCAAGGAAGTTTACAAGAAATTATAGAAAAATTGGTCGACCTATTTTCACTTGGCATGATTCACTAAGACAGGATATATAGAGAATATCAATTCCAGAAACTCGTTTAAAAGTTGCCGCAAAAACTGGAAAGTCTGATTTAAAAAAGGAAGTAGATTTAATTTATGACTCAGATAACCCTTCCACTAATGAATCTGATGATTACGTATATAGTTCAGATTCCAATTAAATATTCATTATTTATATGTTTGCTCATCAAAACCAAATTTCCAAACTAAACCTAACCAAACTAACCAAACCTCTCCTTTTCCTTTCCTGGGAGTTGCAAAATGAGTTATGCGTCTTATAAATAAATAAATTAAGAATTTTTAAATGTTTATTAATTTTTAGTAATATCTAATGCAATTAATTTCATAAAAATACCGAAATAAAATTAGAAGTTTTTGTTTAAAATTGTGTTACTCGGGTACCCGGATACCCAGGTAATTCAGAAATTTAACTGATTATTTTCAACACATCTATTAATTGTACCCTGTACATGTTCTGAATGCGCAACCTTTTAATCGAAACGAAATGGATGAGTGCAATTTTAGTTTTCCGTGTAGTTCGCCTGAAGCAGTCGGATTGCGTCCAATTAATTTCGAGTTTAGTTTATTGGCTTAAAGATTAAATTAAAGAAAAGACAATATGGCGTGTATTACATAACTTAATTCTTAAATTTATTATTTTCATTTCAGAATGCAGAAGCAAGCTACGATTTCAGTAGTAACGATCCATTTCCGTATCCGCGATATACCGATGACTGGTTTAACAGGTATGTGTTTCTGAAAGAAAAGGAACTTTAGTGTAATAAAATTTGATTTAAATGTTCTGTTTATAAATTATTGGCGATAATATAGCATATCGTTCATATGAAATGGTGTTAAGCAATATTTATGGCGCTTTGAATATTTTTTTTTTATTTATTTCTGGGAAAATATTTTACATGCCATAAATTTTAACCATCAGTTTAAATTATTAGGGCCATTATGTGGTTCTAAAATTATTTATCGTACGATTGTATACGTTAACGATTAAATAAAGGTCATTTAGAAGAATTTTTGCGCATCACTAAACCTATAAAAAGGATTATTTGGTTCTATATAATTAGATATTTTAGCAGTGTATTTTGCCCACTGGCATAAAAGCTAAAGGTTTATTTACAAAACCTATACCGATGATTAATTGAATTTGAGATACTATTTATGCTTTCGTACACAATACGGATAAAATCAATACAATTATTGTCTATTTTTAACAGAAGATGTTACACAGCTTCGGATACAAATTCCAAAAATTTGTTATTTATAATATCGATATTATCAAGGGAAATTTATTTCCTTATCCATTCATCCACATCCACCTACCAAGAATATTTAGCGAACGAAAAAGTTCAAATCACAAATTTAATTATCGGTAATTTTTTATATAAAGACGAAGTAACCGTGCTAGATAACATAAGATCTTATAACCAGATCATAAAATTTCAGATTTTATTACAAAAATAACTTCACACAAAGAGAAAATTTTCCTTATTAGTATTTCGGTCTTTAGTACACAATTTAAAAATAACCAAGATGATACCGAAATTATTTTGTTGTACCCTAATAAAACTTACCGGATAATTAATTACCTTTGAGTACATATTGCCCAAAAAATTATGTTCTAGGTAGTAATGTGCATTTGCCAAGAAGCAAGTTGTCTAAACCGCATTATGATTTTATTTACGTTTTGGCATTTTTACCTGTTGGGTTCCGTAATTTTGATTAAATATTTATAAAGCACATAATTCCGGTACCTTACGTACTTGCAAATAATGCCGACGTGTTAAAATTTTGCTGTGTAGTAAAAATTAAAAATATTTAACCTGCACAGAAGGAAACAATCACGAAGAAAGGATCTCCGCTACAAAATTTGAAACTGTTAACTTAATTTAACGAGATATAGAATTGCAAATGTATATAATATTTTATCTAATACGTGTGCGTCATAAATTTACTACCCACGTCATCTCAAATGTACTGCTGTACCTTAATTTCAAACATTTTATAAAACTTTTGAGATAACTTTTAAACAAATGGTTCAAAAGGATTTATGTAAATATTATTGCTGATGTTGAATTACATTTTTAGAATTCCAAAAGATAAAAGTTATGGGCAAGGTTTACATTACAAAACCAAAATAAGTTAGGATACATGGTAACCTTTATCTTCAAACAACAATTCATTCCTTACTCGTGTACATAACGATGTTGAGAGTTATCAAATCTCAGTTCATTGCATTTATGTACATATTTTTAACCCATTTCTAAATGAGGCTTGGTCTTAATAAAAATTGACATTATTAGTTGAATTAACCATTTCGAAATTTCAAAATTCAAAATACTTACAAAAAATAAAAATAAATAATATTTTGTTAAACAATTAACAATATAAATATCAGCCATGTCAAATTCAATTTGTACATAGTATAAGAAGTCTTAATAGTAATACAATAGTTGTTTTCTACATCAAATTTAAGATGCCGCTACGAGTACCGATTTGAAATTATACCATTGAAAATCTATTTAAAATCACTTTAAAATCACCGTTGATTATTTTGGAAAGTTTAACCAAATTATTTGCTTGTGTGTTAATATTTATTTTGTATATTATTCCTTTAAATATATAATTAATATTTCAAGACTTCTTGTTGTAACGAAGAAAGTGAAAAAACTACTGATGTGCGGATTAGGTCGATTTGTTCGACTAATTTATGAACTAAACTAAATTGCTCAGTAATTCACAATAAACATCCATAGGTGGCAATAACATCAATAAAACAAGCTGTGCATGACTAATCGAAATACTAAATTGTCGACTTTTCGTTGATAAAGGAAATATTAAATTAAATTAAAATAATGAAAGTTGATATTGAATTTGCATTATTATTAAATTATTATTATTATTAATCATTATTATTTAAGTCACAAGTTAATTATTAATCATTATTATGATAACAGTCAAATTAATTATTAATCATTATTATTTAAGTCACATCAAAAAAGTTTAGTTCATAATTTAGCCGAAAAAATTGACCTGAGACATACAAGATAAAACTAAACTAATTTTGTTGTTTTCAATAGCTCTCATTATGATTAAAATTTTGACAAAGAGTCTAGCTTAATATGATTGAATATTTACAAAGAGTTGGTTTACACCCAACAAACTATTTAGGTGCTACTCAATTTTAGATAATTTTATAGATGAATTTATGATACAAGGTGTGAAAACGCTACATGAAAATGTTGTTCGTAGTATGTCGAGAAGCTGGTACTGGTCGAATTTCATGGAAGTGCCGTCAAGTTCGTAATAAAGTCTTGAAGATTGAAGGAAGAAGGCTAGTCCAATCAGTTCGATCGTAGCACATAATGGCAGATTTAACAACACGACGCCATCTCTTGATCATGCTACTACATTTTAAATTGTAAGTTGGCCTTGGTCCGTGACGATGAATTCTGGAACACGAAAGCGAGCTTTTCAATGCGAGTAAACAGCGAAAGCGACAGTTGCAGCAGTGACCAATGATATCAGGATGATTAATTGAGAAACGTGGAGAAGTAAATTTATTTATTACTAAGCGCAGATTTGGTGTGTCGAGGGACTTTAGCCTTTTGCTACACAACCTCGAGCCATCTTCTGAACGTCTTTTTTAATTGACGGCCAAATGACATTCTGAGTCAGAAGTTTATTTATTAAAAAAACGGGAAAATTCTCGACTTTGAGAGTTACCCCTTTTGACTTTGAGAGTTACCCCTTAAAATTTCTTGAAGTTCTTCGTCATTCGTCTGAGCATCTGCGATGATAGCATAATCAATACAACGTTATCCAGTCCAGAGATGTGGTGAATATCAGCCGTGAATTTACCAATGAAATCTAAGTCTCGAAATTGACGAGAAGATACTTTTTCGAGTTTCTGATTAAAAGCGTAGACAAGCGGTTTATGATCGGTATAAAGCGTGAATGAACGACCTTCGAGAAGATGTCGAAAGTGTTTATCCCCAAATACTGAAAAGAAACCGAGTGGTTGCTAAGTGTCTTATATGAACTGCTGAACCACCGCTCCAATTGCCGTATCAGAAACATCAACCATGATGGCCAGAGGTGCTGATGATGATGAATGTATCAGTAAAGTAGCGCCCGTAAGTTTAATTTTACAGTTATCGAACGCTTTGATAGCATCTGTTAACCATTGAATTGGAACTCAACTGTCCTTAGTATAACCTTTTCTGTAGTCATTCAGCAATTCCAGGTCAGCTGTAGCACCTGGAACGAACGTCGATAAAAGTGTAGCATGCCTAAAAAGCGTTTCAGTTGTTTAATAGTCTGTGGTTGTTCGAAATTTTTGATGACTTGAACCCGTTCACACGACGGTAATATACCTTGTCCAGCAACCAGGTGGCCTAAAAAGATAATTTCCGTTTTTTTACGAAAACGCATTTGTCAAGATTTACAACCAGTCTATATCTTATTTTAATTTAGTAAAAATAGTTTTTTTAATATGTTCGAGGTTTTCGTCATAATTTCGAGAGGCAACGAGCACGTCGTCCTAATATACAAAACAAAAGTCAAGTTGTAACGGTTCTTCGTGGTCTTGCGTAAACAAAAAAAAATCACACGTCGTAACCGTTAACAGACTCTTGATACTGTTTTGGTGGTGCAGCACATTGCCGGCTAGGTGGCAGTCGTACGGGGGAGTTCTTTCCACCATTTATCAAGAGCTAGATATGCTGCATGAAATATTTCACTGTTATGAACACTCATTATAACACTACACTATATTTCACTGTTCAATGTAACTAGGTTGTGACCTTCGGTATTTTGATCACACCTCCTTAACGTTTGCTTTCTCTGATAGGAAATCCCCGATAGTACAGTGTGGTTAAGCTTACTTCACCATAATATTTTTAACTTTAATTGTTCATACTAAAATTCATGTGATTTTTCTCTAAATTTATTCACCAATATCACACACAACTAAGTTTACACGTAAAGGCAGGGAAACGATTCGAACTTAAAGCACAACTTCTTAACCTTTTTAATGAGCACATAGAAAATTGGTGGAGAAAGAAAATATAAGATAAATATATTTAGTTTGTTTAAAGATTTTAATTTTTAAATAAATTGTTTGCAATTGTACATACTATCATCGAAATATAATAAGGAAACGTACACGTCCAAGTAGATAAATAAATATGATAATATGCGTAGCTGTATAATAATGTGTAGATACACATGTAACTATAATGCTAAATTTTAATATAATGTATATATAAATGTAATATAAATATGTAAATATAATAAATATAATAAATATAACTAAATATAATAAATAATTAATAAATTAGTAAATGAATAAATAATGTTTAAGATGCAATATAACACGTGCAAAATTTGAACCATAGCTCATATAGGGTTAACTTTTATTTTAGGCATACGGGATTTTAATTTATTGAGAAACTAATATGAATAATAATAAAAATTTTATAAATATACATAATCTGAATAAATAAGGCATGCAATAATATTAATTTCAATTATTTATAATTGTAAATAGGATTGCTTAGTTATTCTTATGAACATACGAGTAACTTTCATTCACGACAACGCATTTTGTCATATTTTCTGTGCCAACCTGATATTTTTGCATACGAAAATTTCCAAAGTTGAGGTCGTTTATTAGATGCACACGGAATTTTGGATAACCGTTTAAATGTACTTGCACTCAATTTGCACTCAATAGAGTTTAACAAATACCAAATTCGTATATATGTATAAATATAAAGATATATATTGAAAATATAAAACAACACGCTTACCAAAGAAACGGATTACACGTACCGCGACTCGATCTTAGTTTTTAGGTTCCTTACACCGTTTCTAAAATTTTTCGAGAACATACCAAAACACATCAGTACATCTATATAATATTTACGTAAGAAAACACCGAGAAATTTACCTTGATAAGCGTTAGAGAATTAAACAAAATCTTCTATCCAATTTCAGCTAGTTGCGCGTCCTCGTACCACTAGTAACTATATTACGTGACTACGACTTTTACGTTTGCCGGCACTTAAATAATATTGCGAACACTCGTTTGGTCTTTATGACCTATATTGTTTTATTATTTAGAACTTTATTATTTAGAATTGTGGTACACTTACGAGATGAGCCGCTTGCTGATGTTTGTACGAAGGTAAACCGGCTAATGAATCGACCAAAGATTTTATTTAACTTTTCGGTTATTTTATTTTATTTTTATATTTTTTCTTTTTGTTGTTGTTTATCAACAAGTTTAATCTACCCAATTCTAGATGTCTCATTTTGTAGGGAGTTGTGCGTCGTTGAAATTTAAATGATGTACAGTACACCAACAAAGTGGGTCTGTCACCTACGCGATGCAAGAGAAGAAATAGTGCGATTGTATTTTTTTTGTATTATATTTAATGTATTTTTATTTTTTTTTTTTTTTTTTGTTTGACTTTAGCAAATTGTAACAGACTACTGTTACAAAGTCGACGTAGTGCTGAATGCATAAGACTTTGAAACGACTGTGCTGCATTCCTAAGGTTGACAGTCATTCTACAAAATCCAAATTGTCCGAAAGGTGTCAAAATTACTGTTTTCGGAATGTCCGTCGGTTCAATATGAATTTGGTGGTAGGGGAAGGCGCGTTTTCTTGAAATCGGTGGATATTTTCGTCTACGAATTATAATTTGCATTATGCACGATTTTCATGTTCCAATTTTTTTTCCAGTAAAAAATGAAAGGTTAAGTATATTACGATTTTCGTTTGCCGTTTCGAGCACGAAACAAATTCCAGTAAAATAAAATTGAATTTTTTTCTTTTTAATTTGAGCAAATGTTAGCATAAAACTGGAAATGTTGCCGTAAAATATAAAGGGTTATCCAATTCAAGCTTGATAAAGTAAACTTAAAAAAAACAAACAAAATATTCGGAATGTATTGTAATTTTTATTTCATTTTACAGATTGATCCTTGCCATTTTTAGTTAAACAAGGTATCATTCAAATGTCCTCCACGGGACTTCTTACAGGCCTTGATTCTTTTGAGGTAATTTTCAATGACTTTTCGGCACATTTCGGGCGGTATCTCGGCCATTACTTTACGAATATTAGTTTTCAATTCGTCAAGAGTTTGAGGATTGTTTGCGTAAACACGATCTTTCGCGTAGCCCCACAAAAAGAAATCCAAAGGCGTTAAATCACAGGATCTTGGAGGCCAATTGACATCAGCCAATCGCGAAATCAAACGTCCAGGAAATTTCTCTTGCAAAAGATCTCGATTTGCTCGTGTTACGTGACTGGTTGCTCCATCCTGCTGGAACCACATATCGTCAAGATCATAATCTTCGATTTTCGTGAAAAAATGATCGGTTAACATGCGGCCATAGCGCTCAGAATTGACGGTAACGGTTCGTCCATGGTTGTTCTCAAAAAAATACGGCCCAATCACACCACCAGACCACAATGCGCACCAAACAGTGACTTTTTCCGGGTGTAATGGCTTCTCAACAATCAATTGTGGATTTTCTGAGCCCCAAATTCTACAGTTTTGCTTATTAACGCATCCACCAAGCGAAAAATGAGCTTCATCACTGAAGAAAATTTTGTTCGAAAAATGAGCATCGACGGCCTGTTTTTCCAACACCATACTCCATATTCTTAAATGCTCCATATTCTTAAATGGCAGAATGTCAACTAAATAAATGACAGCGTACTTGACGTTTATCTTTGACAGATGTCGGTATACAGTTTTCTACTTTATCAACCTCGAATTGGATAACCCTGTAGTTTCTACGAGTATTTTTATAGCAGTAAAATAAAAAAAATTAAAAAAGTTTCAAATAGACATCAAGCAGCCATAAACATCATTCAAACAAAACGAGCAAACATGAGCGGTAATTAAATATTTTATTTTTACTTGCAATTCGATGTTGTTCGTTATCTAATTTAAACGCACGCTGTTCGAACTGTTAAAATTGATGGGACATACAAAAAGATTATAGCATTGCCTTATTTGTGTGTATTGCTGACTCTTTTTAACTAGTAACTTTTTTTTATATGCGTGCAGCTCTATTTGTCAGTAAAAAATTTGTTGGGGATAAAAATTGGAACATGTATGTAAATCGTGCATTGAAAGAGTAAAAATTAAAATTCTTTATATTATTCGAATTTTTCGCCGCCTACTTTAACATTTTTTTCAAATTTGCTTGCAAGTCAGCAAATTTGAAAAAAAAACAATTAAAGTAGGCGGCGAAAAATTTGAATAATATAAAGAATTCTAATGCTAAGAAGTGGATGATCTCATTTGAAGTTTTTGGCGTTACGTTTAAGAAGCTGGTTAACCGATATGTTAATATTGGATGGGATTCGTTTTTCGTTAAAGAAGATGTTTATGTTCCGAGATGTTTCAAGTGCCAGCGGTATCATCATATCTCTAATAAATGTGAAAATGAAGTTAGCTGTGTCAGATGTGCTGGTAATCATCATCTTAAGGATTGCACTATTAATTTATTAAGATGCAGTAATTGTGAAGAAAGTAACCTTAAATTAAAATCTACTTTTTGTACTAATCATAGGGCTGATAGTTCAAGTTGTTTTGTTTATTTAACTCAGGTAAGGAAAATACAACATTTTACTGATTATTCCATTAAGTTAAATGCTAATGCAAAATAATTTGTCTAGCCATGATTTTGAAAATACTCATTTCGTGAACGATTTTAATATGCCTAACGTAATTCTTAAATCAGCCTTAAATAATAAATGTACATTTAATATTTGTCACTTCAATTCACAAAGTTTTTTACCTAAAAAAGATGAAATTCAATGTATCTTTTCAAATGTTAATATTCATGCCATTTGTATATCTGAGACTTGGTTCAAATCATATATATTGGATAATGCTATCTTACTTGATGGGTTTAGAGTTTTACGAAACGATAGGCCTCGTAAACGTGGAGGTGGAGTATGTATTTTCGTAAGAAAGTCTATTCCTATTAAAATTATATATAAATCTTTGAACTCAGCTTATGAGGTCTTATTAATCGAAATGATTGTAGAAAATAGTAAAATTATACTAGGCGTTGTCTATAATCCTCCTGGATCTGATTTTATAGATGACTTAGAAACAATTTTAGGAAATTTTTCTATTTGCTACTCTGACTTTATCCTTGTTGGGGATTTCAATTATGATATCCTTTCTTCTAATTCTTCAACAGTCCAATTTAAAAATATTGTTAGTAGATTCAATGTTAGTATTTGCAATAATGAACCAACTCATTTTGTTCAAAACTCATCATCACTGTTGGACTTAGTTCTTTGTAACTCAAATAAAATTAATTTTATTAATCAAATTTCGATACCTGGAATTTCTCATCATGATCTAATATTTTTTTCTTATGATGTTGCTCCTAAACTTGAGAAAAATTTCTTTGTGTATAGAGACTTTAATAACATTAATATAGATCGTTTATCGACGTTTTGTAATTCTCTTCAATGGGACCTATTACGCAATTTAGTAGAGATTGATGATCAAGTTGCTTTTTTTAATGGTATGGTTATTGAAATGTATAATAGATTTGTCCCTGTAAAATCTTTTATAATTGATATATCGAAGCCGAAATGGTTTACTCCTCAAATTTCGGATTTCATGAAAAAGAGGAACAGGGCTTATGGTAGATGGACAGTGCTTCGAACTGACAACAGTTGGAATGAATATAAATTTCTTAGAAATAAGGTAACTTCACTTAAGCGTAAATCAAAACATGATTTTTTAATGAACAAATTAGATCCTAAACTTCCACCTAAAATCTTTTGGAATAATTTAAAAAGTCTTGGTGTTGGAAAATTTATTGAGCAGGCACAGATTCCATTTACTCCTAATGATCTTAATAAGTTTTATTGTGAATCTGTTAAATGTCAATCATCTGGAGCTAACACAATTGATTGTTCTATTTTTCAACCTAATTTTAGTTCTTCAAAATTCTCGTTTAGTGTAATCTCTGAAGACCAACTTTTTAAAGCAATTTATTCTGTTAAATCTCAAGCTTCTGGAATGGATAATATTTCCATTAGATTTATTAAATTACTTTTTCCTTATATTTCTCAATATCTGCTCTATATTTTTAATAATATTATTACTAAATCTTATTTTCCTAGTTGTTGGAAGTTAGCTAAAATTACTCCATTGCCAAAAACTAAGAATGTTAATATGATGTCTGATTTAAGACCAATTAGTGCGTTATCTTCTATCTCTAAAATTTTAGAAATTATTATTAAAAATCAAATCACAAGTTTTTTGCTGGAAAATGACTTACTTTCGGATTATCAATCAGCATACAGACCAATGCATAGCACCACCTCTGCTTTGCTCAACATTACTGACGATATTCGGCGTAATATTGATTCTAATAAATTTACCGCATTAGCACTCTTGGATTTTTCTAAAGCGTTTGACTCAATAAATCATTATAAACTTTGTGTTAAATTGTCGTCGTTTTTTAACTTCTCAGGATCTGCATGTAGATTTATTTATTCATACTTAAGTTGTAGATCACAGCTTGTTGAAATTAATGGAATATTTTCTGATATTATGGAGCTAAGTTGTGGAGTTCCACAAGGTTCAGTTCTTGGTCCGTTACTGTTTTCGTTGTACATTAATGATATTTCTACTTGCTTTAGATTTTCAAAATTTCATCTCTATGCTGATGACTTGCAGGTTTATAATTATAGTGAAATATCGAATAAAGATGTTTGTATAACAAACTTAAACAGTGATTTATTAAGAATTGTAGAATGGTCGATACAAAATAATTTATTACTTAATGCAAAGAAAACTCAAGCTATTATAATTTATAAACGAAAGTTGAACAAGAATGATTTCCAAAATTTGATTCTGGGTAATGAGTTAATAACTTACTCGGATACAGTTAGGAACTTAGGACTCATTATGAATTCAACTTTGACTTGGGACGAACATATTGATAAAATGTGTAGTCAAGTGTATAGTATTTTGCGCTCTTTTTGGAAATTGACTGATTTTGCAAATTCTAGACTGCGACATAAATTATTTATGGCTTATGTTTTACCACATTTATTGTACTGTGATGTTGTATTGTTCGGTATGTATGGCTACTGTATGGATAGAATAAAATCTCTGTTCAATGCATGCGTTAGATATGTTTTCTCACTTCGAAAATTTGACCATATTTCTATGGTTAGCCATCTACTACTTGGTTGTGATATTAAAAATTATTTCGATTTTCGAACCTGCGTCTATATTCATAAACTTTTGCTTATTAAGAAACCTTCTTATTTGTATAATAAAATAAAGTTTTCTAATTCTGATCGCACACAGCATATTATATTACCGCATAATAACCATCGTATATTTCATTGTTCATTTTCTGTTCTCGGAATGAGTATGTTTAATAAATTACCCTTGTCGGTTCGCTTAAGTGATACGCAGCAAAAATTTATAAATAATTATAAAAAGTTTTTAGGATTTGAAATCCACTTTTGAAGTTTTTGCATTGCATTTATTGTTTTCCGTAATCTAATTTTTGTTGTATTTTCCTACCAAAAATAAAAAAAAAAAAAAAAAAAAAAAATACCTTATGTTTATTATTACAATATTATCATTATTTAATTTTTAAATTTAAATTATTATTTTTATATTATTTTCAATGTATGTATTGTAAATATTTGTATTATATTCTTAATTTTGTATGTATTTTAATGTTTTGGGTTATTTTGTAAATAAAAGCTTCCTAGCTTAATTACATTTATAATAAATAAATAAATAAATAAATAAATAAATAAATAAAATAAATAATGCAAATTATTATTCGTAGACGAAAATATCCACCGATTTCACGAATATGCGCCCTGTGGCACTATTCAGGCTTTCCGTGGGAATAGGGAATTGGGAAAAATATTTTCATTGCATTTTTGTCTAAATTATATTTTTCTGGCCTACTATTGTAATTAGTTTGGCCTGAATGTTTTCGAAATAAAGTTGATTGGGAAACTTTTGTTCCCCAAAAGTTTTATAGGGAAAAATATTTCCCACTATATCTTTGTTTCAAAAATATTTGCACCAAATTAATTCCAACAGCAGGTCAGAAAAATATAATGTAGACAAAAATGCTATGAAATTTTTTTTCCAATTCCCTAGTCAAAGGGAAAGCCAGAATAGTGCCACTGGACAAGTTCTATAGTTGAAGATATAGTGCAGCCCTCGAGTAGTTTTGTAAAGTCTTGCAGATGTGGAATCGGATACCTCGAAAGTCTCCACACGGTCTCTACTCTCTGAACCAAAGAGTGCTACTAAGTCGATATTTTCGAATTCGGTCTTCGCAATGATGAATTTGTCCGGTGCTACTCGTCGTGGTTTGCGTGCAACCGTGGTACGTAGGGTTCAATTTTATGAGACACGTTATGTTTTGTACTGTGAATGTTGCCTTGAATGACAGTTCAAATTTTTGAAATCACTTTGAAAACTCCCGGGTGCGTTGCATATCTGTCGATCCTAGATACAGTAGTAATATCGTAGGATAAAAGGGTACCATTTGTGGTGTAAAGAGAGGTTAACGGGTCAATGGGCCTCTGTCTCTGCATATCAACTAGCAACCCAGTTTTCGTCCAAAATACGCACCAATGATAGGCATCGACACGTCACAATTCAAGGTGCAGTCTAATGTCAAGTCATAAGAATTTAGTCCCGTACGCGTTTACCGAAGAACCGTTCGGTGCAAACAATCTGAATGAGACATCCGCACCTGTATCTATTACAAAATGAGTCTGAAGAAAAATTTCAAAGATTAACAGGCGGTTAGTTTTAGTTGCGTCATTGCACACCGCCCCGGTGGCAAAGTAATCAGCATGCTTGCTCCAGCGACCGGAGGTCCCAGGTTCGATTCCCGGTATTGACAAGGAAAAAATTACACGGCTGGTTTAGGATCAATGAATTAATCACTCATTAATCACTCATTATCCGAAATGAAAATATGATAATGAAACCTCATTTGAGGCGGCCAAATCCCTTGATGGGATATAGTGCCAAAGAGAGAGAGAGAGAGAGAGAGAGAGAGAGAGAGAGAGAAATTGAACACCGCCATTTGTGAATGACTATTTATTTTTTGAAACATATGCAATTTGGTTTACATTTAAACACCTTTGTTCCGAAGTAATGATGATAGAAATAGATGAAATTATTTTCGGCTCACCATAAAATGAATTGAAAGATTTTCGAATTTGAAGTCGTCATAACAGAGATGAAATCATAAAGAAACACCGGAAGATTTTACTTACCCATATACGTTGTAGGAGATTTTTGATTCTAAATTTTTACCTGCAGTACCGAAACCGTCGATTACTCGTAGACAGCGTTGATAACTATATGTAATTCACAGCATTAGTAATTAATGACATACATACTCGTATTTGGAGCTTCTTTCGGAGATTTTATTTAATGCAGATTATTATTACTATAAAATATATTTCAAATTAACACTGTTTGCCTCACACAGACACCAAATTACTGACTAATCCGAATGGCCATAGTTTTTACTAGTGATGTATAGTTATCGCTGCATCCATAAAACATACTGTATCTAATATTTAATCTTAAATTGCGTACGAAATTATCAGTAATTTAGTCGAAAAAATGGTATCAGGTCCACAGTGTTTACGATAATTTCGGACCAACTATATTTTTTATTCTGTACATGGTATAACATAAAAAATAAATGTTCGCTTAAAAACTATAAATTTACAATGTCAACTCCATTAAAATGGCAAAAAATATTCAAACTGGCAAATATTTTTTTCATGTATAAATTAATTTAATAGAGCAGCAAAACGTTAAAACATTCACGGTAAAAATCTATTCTGTAAAATTGATGCGATGTATGTCTTTCTTAAACTGAATAGGGTAATTAAATATGAACCGTGTTCATTGGGAATTAAACTGAACTGGATGATGGAAATGAACGCCGAAATAAATCTAGAAAAATGTACTGGCTGCATTCATATTTGGTTTGAGAATGCCATATTTTGCTTATACTCAGGCGGCTAAACCTAAAGAATTTTAGTAAGTGTATGCATTTCTGTGTAAGTTCAGTTCTAACAGAATGATTCAGTGTAATTCCAATAAACTGGTACAAACTACTTAGAACCCAAATAAGGAACCGGCGCAAACTAAAACGTAACAAATCGACATATCAACAAATATCATATCAACAAATCATAAAATCAACATATCCACAAATAAACAAATCAACATATAAATATATCAACAAGGCATGGATTCTGTTCGCTTTATACAATTCAACTTGGATTTTACCGAAACGTCATAGTAGTGGTGTACATATTGGTATATGTGTTTTGTTTTGTGTTTTTGCCGCCATTTAAGAACACAAAATAATATGTTAGGTACATAATTTATGAACTTATTAAATTTCACAATATTATTTAAATTAGTAAAGTGTTTTGTTAATTCCCTATATAGTTTAATATAATTCCTAGTAATTAAATCTTAAAGTAATTTCATTATCATTCATATTTCCTAATTTAATCCACTTTCTAATTTGTTAAATTTTATCTTCACAATATTATTTCCATTTTTTGAACATAAAAATATAGAACAATATATAGATAAACTTGAGAATATTAACATTTAGAAAATAACATTAATACAATTTATTTTATTTAAAATTTATCTAAATATTAAAAAAAAAAAATCACAAGAAAAATTATTTATTCTCTTATCATCTGTCATTTTTTCCTTAGCTCGCGAGCAGAGGAAAAACTACTCATGATGTATTGTTTAACAATCGATAGTATTATTTATAAAGTCGGGTCAACATTTTGGTGAAGTTTACTTGTGGATTTGGCACACACAATGATTATAAATGACAACACACAAAATTAAAATTCTATATTATACATTGAATACGTATACAAAATTGAACTTGAATTGATTGTGAAAAGCGAACATAATCTATGTCCTGTTCACTTTTCACATTCAATTCAAGTTGAATTTTGTGTATTTTACGTATACAGTGTATAATATACACTTTTAATATTGTGTGCTGTCATTTTCTATCATTGTGTGTGTCAAACCCACATGAAACTTCGCCAAAATGTTGACCCGATCTTATAAATGATACTATCGGTTGTGAAACAATACATCATGAGTATTATTACCTCTGCTCGCGAGCAAAGGAAATAATGACAGATGATAAGAAAATAGTTTCAATTTCAATTTTTTTTTGTGAATTTTTCATTTATAGATATAGATAAAACCTCAATAAAATAAATTTTATTATTGTTTTTAATAAATTTAATTCCTCAGTTTAATTGTACATTTATTTACATATTTATGTGTAATTTATAGAAATAATATTAAAAAGTTTAAAAAATTATAAAGTGGATTGACTGTGGAAATATTTTAGATTTATTTACTAGGAATTATATTAAGCTATTTAGGAAATTAGCATAACACTTTATTAATTTAAATGGTATGGTAAAATTTCATAAATTCACAAATTATGTACCTAACATATTATTTTGTGTTCTTAAATCTAATCAAAAACACAATACTAAACACATATACCAATATGCGCACCATTACTATGACGTTTCGCGAACGTCTATGAAGCGAACAGAATCCATGTCCAGATCAACGAACCAACATATCAACAAATTAAAGAATCAACAAATTATCATATCAACACCGGTTTAGTGTTGATGGGGTAGATACTCAATTTTACCAAGGAAAATCAATCAATCAATTTTACCAAGGAAAATTAAATTTCAAATTCATATATTTTCAATATGCTTTTAGTTTTTTTTTCTTGCGATTGCACAGTTGGTATAATTGATTAAGTAGTCGGGATTTTGGCTAAAAAATTGCTTGATTGCGAGCCGATTGAGTATCTACACCGATATGTTGATTTGTTGATTTTTTAATTTGTTGATAAGTAATTTCGTTGATTTGTTGATATGTTTATTGGTAGATTTATAATAATTCGCAATATTAGTAAAATTAACAAATTTTTTTGATATAAATTTGAGACGTAACAATGTCGCCCATGCCATTAATAACGTCGCTAAAGTATCTTTAGTTGCCGTTGAAGTTTATCAAGCCGTTGGGTATATCTATAATGGTTGAGTTGATGAAAACCCGAAAATTCTTTATTTGAGTCAAACTCAATCTATGCACAAACAAATTTAATAATAAAATAACCGAAATTTGAAACAAGAATGTTTTTTTCAATCACCAGGCCTCGACGGTTCTCTATACCAATAATTGGCGGAGGTGGTGCCGTTGCCACTATTAGCAATGAAATACACAATACATTTAATTCTGCAACAAAACCAACGAATCACTTACGAATTTATTAAAGAATGATAATGTTGATGCGTGATGAACAAAATTCAGATAACATCGGCAGACGTTTATGTGGCGAGCACATGACGAGGTCGGAATTTATTGTCGAAAAATATTCCAAGATTTTTTTGATGAGTGATTATATTTATTGAGTTATATTCCGACATTGCGATCAGAAATAACATGTTCAATGTATCTAAATAAGAAGTTCAGATTTAAAAATTTAATAAAACAAAAACGGATATATATTTAATATATATATATATATATATATATATATATATATATATATATATATATATATATATATATATATATATATATATATATATATATATATATATATATATATATATATATATATATATATATATAATAATATATTTCCAAATTTTGTTTTTGTTTGAAAGTAAAATCCTCCGGGTTATTTATGGAAATTGATTTCATTCAAATGAAAGCCGCGGCTGGCCTTGGCGTACTCTATTCGGTCGGTCCAATTTCTGAGCACATTTTGGATTGTGTGTGGATCTATTTTGGAAATGGTTGCTTCAATATTGGTTTTGAAATGCTCAATTGTTTGTAGATTGTCCGTATAACACTTGCTCTTGTTGTTGTGAGTTTCTACCAAATATAGAATGACATAAGTGTTGCCAGAGCTAAAATAACCGATATGTAAAATCTAAACCGGTTATCGTGACATCCTATACACTCAAGCCTGTTTTTTGCGGTGGATAGTGAGGGACTACATAAAAAATAAATTTTGAAAACTTCACGAGTATATAAAAAACATTTTCACGAGTATATAAAAAACGTAGAAAATAACTTAAAACATTACACAACCTGACGCAATACTTACGCAATGTGATGAAATATCAAAAATGGAAAATGGATGGCCAACGTAAATTAACTAATTAGATTAATCACATTCAATTATATTCTAATTTGATTGCAATTTTGAAAGGACAAGTAGATTGTATTAAATAAATTTTTTTCATATTATCATTTCAGGTTTGAGTGTATCGATTTCAGATTTAAGTAAACAGTGAAAATATTTAAAGTGTACTCCAAGTAAAGATTCAACCAGCCGTATCTCGAGATAAAAGAATCGTACATAATTCAAAAAAGCTCAAGAATGGTATATCTCATTTAACCGACCCAGCATAGAGCATGTGATTTATTTTTTTTACCCGTAAAAATAGTTCTGTGGTTCGTATTTTGGGGCAAGTTCATCGCACTCATCCTATACATACAAAACTTGTTTAATGTTATTGTCAAACAGAAACTAGAGATGACAGCAACGGTTTAGTTTATGGCTGTATACCACGTTCGGTAAAAATTATTTTGCGCAGAAACTGTTAAAGTTCAAGCGTTTTTTATTTATTTATTTCAACTGATTTACAAATCATCTAGTATTTCATCTTACATAATTTAAATTCTTGTTTAGAGCGTTGTAGCCCTTTGGCTAGTCCCCTTTACAATTTTATTATAGTTTTAGTCGATCCTGAATAGATCTAGTAGATCAAGTGGTTTCTTTCTTCGCATTTTATTTTTATTCGTTATTAGTGTAGTTTCTCATTGGGGAAAGCTGATTCTAACTCTTTGTATTTAAGATAAGTAACATTTCCACAAAATTCCACTTTCCGTGTCGCCTCGAAAAAATTTTGCGCTGACTAATATTACGAAATTGTGCCTTTTTATGTTGTTCATGAGGCCGGGATACAAAAGTTTCGAGGGAAGTGAAACTTAATTTGCTTCACCACTTCAGCGCCAACCTTCTTGGCATTAAGCTGTGTCGTGAATGAGGGTACTGTATACACAACAAATGTATATTGCTTAGAATTGATACTCGGTTCCCTTAACAAATTTCAGTTTATCCAATGACACCTTCGCCATGTCCTGGCATGGACATATCATATGTAGCCATGTAGATAGGCGCGAAGAATAATAATAGTAAATAATAAAAAAATATAGTGAAAGTAGGATTCACATGCAATCGTTCATTTCTGTTTTAACCTCACATCCTACTTTTAGAAAACCGGTGACTTTACTCATAGGCACAAAATAACCTTCCTAGTGTAGTTTCATATACAAAAAATGATTTTCTCAAGCCGACTGCACGAGCGCGAACGAAAATTTATAATTTTTGATCCGCACGCTAAACCAATAAAAACGCGATAAAAAGATAGTTTTTGAAACATTTTACTATTTTACATCACAATTTTATGAAGAATTGGTCTTACAAACCGATGAAAGAAGTTCTGGAGTTATTTTTCTAGTGAATGACAAATCTATGTTAGTATTTCCTAATGTACTTGGATAATTGGTCGGAACCATATCAGTTCAAATACTTCATAAACTCAAACGCTCCTTAATTCTATTTAAAATCTACATTAAAATCACACATCGCTGTTCAATAAAATCAATCTTCCATTTAGCGTTCCAGCGCAAATTTGAGGTTCATAAAAATCTTGTGAACACTTTATGGCCCTGGTTAAGGAATTTAATTAGTTATTTAACTTTGACTGGGATTATGACCAAAATTAACCATTTCATGAAAATGCAAGCTCCGTACTCAAAAAGATGCACGGATTATGCAAAATATCCTCGCTTGAAAATAGACGACTGTGTGTCATATCAATTATTATCAATCTGCCCTTCTTTATTTTCATTTAGAGAGGGTACTCCCATATTAGAAATGTGCCAATAAAATTTTAACTTGTCATAACTTTTGACATAATTGTATAAATTTTGTTTAATATTTTAGAGTCAGCATCGATCTTTCCAATGAGATATTAACTACGTTTCTACCATTAATAGTTTTGAAAATATAAACGTGTATGTAGACATCAAAATTGCGTTCTCGTTAAAAAAGAAAATGAACTAGTGGTTTGCTATTTTATGGCAAGTATCTTTCATCTTATTTATTGATAGCGTGAAAATGGAGGAAATGTAATAAAACTATTGTATCATTTTACTAGACGATATCGTAGTGTACAAATTTTTAACGTTTAGTCGAAATTCTTTCAGAATGCCCCGTTCGGGCAGCGTCTGTGTTTCATTTGCGATATTTACTCATAATTATATGTGTATCTGCAAACAGATTTTCCCTCAATAGTCGTACACGTCCATAGTTTTGCTTCTATATTTCTGTTGTTTAACATTTCGAAAGATATAAGTGCCTTATGTGCCAAATTTTTCATGAATTATAGTTTCAATACAGGCCCATGCTAATTGTTCAAATCCCGCTTTCATGTCGACGACAAATACAGACTGCGCTCAATATCTCCGGCTTTATTAAGGAAATTTAACGGATTCTCCAGAATCGATACTTATGCAGATTTTTTAATCATATCAGGGTTTTTGAATTTTTTTATAACATTAATTTGTACGTGCGAAATTGAATTTGATTGCTACGAAGATAAAATCCGATTAAAATTATCTAGATTTTACGAAGACCCTGTTGCGCATCGTTTATAAAACGTATTTGAAACATTAGCTGATTTTCGCTCGACGCTCTCTTATCATAATGGAACACCGAAACTTGATGGAAGCAAAATTTGCATACTAATAGATTTCAGGATTACCGGTGTGGAAGGGAGGGGAGAGGCAGGGAAGGAGGTAGCTAGATCTGCTTTGGTATCTGATGTTACTGTATAGTTGGAGTAATACAGGGATCTCAATCGTAGGACACAAAACGCAAACAGTCTTTCGATGGTAGTTTCAACTCACAATGACAATAATTTCAATCGAATGAAAGAAACATCAAATAATGTAGACGAATTTTATTGAGCAAAAACTATAGTTAATAACTTTAGACTGCGATTGCGGGTAAAATCTCACAGTCGTGCAGCAGCCTTCAAATTATTTTCTTTATCAAATGTGTTGGCTGTATAACTTAGTTTGTTGGATTTTCTAAGAGAGGGCGTAACTTTAGTACTAAACGTTCTTTTTCAATGATACCTACGGCGTTTTAAAGTGTTGACATTCCACATTAAAATCGTTTGTCATTATTAGTGAAAGCGTAAACAACATATTTTTATTCGCGTGTAAACATGTCGAATTTCGTACCAACAAAAAGCATTTCCCAGAGGCATTATTTTTTTGCTATAATCAAAAGAAAAAAGCTGCTGAAAGTTTTCGTTTGCTTCAAGAAACTTATGGTGAACATGCACCAACTCAACAAACTTGCGAAAACTGGTTTAAAGGATTTAAAAGTGGTGATTATGATGTCAGTGATAAAGAATGTTCTGGTCAACCAAAAAAATTCGAAGATGAATAATTGGAAGCATTATTGAAGGAAAACTCAGCTTAAACAGAAAAAGAACTTGCAAAACAGTAAATGTCATTCAAGCAGCCATAAACAAACGTTTACATGCCATAAAAATGATTAAAAAAGGAGGAAATTAGGTACCACATGAACTGACTAAGCCAACATTGAAAATTGTTTAATCGTTTGCAATTCTTTGCTTACAAGACACCGAAGATGGCATTTTTTGTTTCAAATTGTGACTGGCGTTGAAAATTGGATTTATAGTCCTAAACGTAAAAAATCATGGGTTCATCCCCATCAATAGGAAAACAAAACATGCATATAGCAGTCAGGTTATGTTGTGCATTGGGTGGAATCAGAAAGGTGTAGTGTACTATGAGCTGCCGCATGCATAATTCTACCGCATGCTCCCTATTCACCAGATTGTCCCTCATCAGATTACTATTTCTTACGAACAATGCAAAGCGATCTTCAAGACCAAGCACTTCAGAACCCGAGAACGAAGAAATCAAAAAATGATTCGACAAATGGATCGTATCAAAAGACAAACAATTGTTTTCCATGGAACCCATAAATTGCCAGTAATATGGACAAAAGTCATAGATAACGATGGAAAATATTTTGATTAAAATAAAATTTACCATTTCTTACAAATAAACGTGTTTTTTGTCAAAAAAAAAATTCAAAAAAAACTAAGTTATAGTCCCAATAGTTAGATGTCAGTAAACGTTTATTTAGAGCTTGTTCAAAACAAAAACAGATGGCATTGTACACGCATAAATAAACTTTTTCTTGTGACTCTTTGTTTACTTTCTAAATGCCCAACAGCGATGTTAAAACTCCAAAAAAAAATGGTTATTTATATGATTTCTCTAAAAATTGTTTTCATGGATATAGTAGGTTGTTCAGTAAGTTTTGTCGTTCGATAAGAGACAGCGCTATTAGGTTCGTAGTTTTATTTTTCTAAAAATGTTACTACATTTTTATGAACACGTGTGATGTTTCATGTAGTTGTTCAAAGTTGACGTGTCGTATTTTTTTTTTACCACGATATTTACATTTAATATCGTGCAGTACTAAAATTCTAAGTTTCAAACAAATTCATGGACGATCAATATCTTTGTACAATGTACCAATTTATTTGTGTTAATTGAAAATGGATAAAAACGGAAAACTTCTTCAGAATGTTTAAGAAAAAAATACTTAGGTACAGTGTGTCTGTAATTGTGCGTACATATGTATACTGCTTATTTGAAATGAAAATTTGTGGGAACGCTGCTGCTGTCTAAGGGAATATGACTTTTCATAATATGAATAAACGAATTATTTAAGTTGCTTGTTGAGTTCGAAGCAGAAAATAACGCCAAAAATACCACAATCTGTTACAAAACATTACATCTATTATTCCTTTATACATTATGTTCTGCTAAAAGCGCTAATTGAATTTATGACTTTATTATAATGCGATAATTAACTTTCAAACATTTTTATTATATTTTTTTTGTTTGACTGGTGGAGGAGTTACTGAATTATTCGTAATTTATGGAAGGAACTTAAAAAGTATGTAATTTAATTTATTACGATTTTTAAATCAGAACAACATAATTATGTGCATGATGTGCAGGAAAATTTCCATTTAGACTCCTAATCAATCTATCGATCAATTTTGATATACGCCCGGATAACCTTGCTGTTTTATGCAACCGAACTTTCTGGTGGCAATTTAATTTTAATTTTTGTTATAATTTCAGATAAAAACGAAACTGAACATGTTCTCATAGTTCTAGATTCAATTTTGTTGTATTTATCTTTACCTGAAATTGTCATATTTACTTCTATTGTAGTATTATTTTTTAACCTTACCCAGCTCACCCTACTGCATTAGGTATAATGAGTAATAAGATTATAAAGTAAAGAAAGAGCTCCATGATGTTTGTTGAACTGACGTTCTTTTTCTTTATCTCGTTCTGTGTTGCGTTATGGGAGTGGTTTTAACAAGTTCTATTCGTTTCGAATATCTGGTCCGCAAAATAGCTGTGCGGGCGACTTAAACTGTTGAGGTCGTCGATTAGGTATTGAACGGTATACATGGAAAAATGTATTGCCCGTGCCCGTGATGTGTGAACTCCAGTATTGTTGGGGTTTGTGTAAATTTTTACTTGTTGAACTAGGTGCTAGTGTGTAAGAAACAATTCCGATGTGAGAATATTTTTGAACTTGTCGAATGCTTTTTGACATTTTGTTTGTGCGTATGCTCGTCTATTGCGTGCTCTAGAATGCCACCGAAGTAGGCCATTGCACCTCCGAGGGCTGCCATCATTGCATCTAAAAGCTTTTGGAAACTAAAAGGGGCTGATTTTTTATATACCTGGTTCTAGTCGAATGAATGTAAATAAACCTTTATGCGTAATAAATTTTTATTTATCGTCAGTATTTGCTTCGCCGACTTTCATCTGCAAATACGCATCTGACAGATCTATTTCTCTGAATACAGTACTGCCTACGAGTTGGCCTACCATTTCCTTTATAGTTGGTAGTGGATTGGTGTTTGTTTCAATACTGGCGTTGAGACCCATCGGATTGTCGGCACATATTCGTATGCGGCCGATTGGTCATTTGACAACTTCTATGGTTGTAGCCAATTTGAGAACTTATACCTGGCGTTATTATGTTCAGTTCCTGTAGACGTTCCCATTTGAGCACGGCGAATGAGACTGGTCCTTTTGGATAGAGTGACATGGATTGTTGCTGAAAACTGCTTGGAATTGTTGTTATCGTTTTGCTATAAACTTGTCACGACTACTTAGTCGCATACAACATGGCAAATGGAACTGATAGGATGCATAAAATTTCGTGGCATTTAATACTGTTCACATAACATTTTCCAAATAATACTTGCTTGATAGTTAGTATGCCCATTTCACAGTCAAATTTTGCAACAATGGGAGCAGGGTCCAATGATGCTGAACTGCCTTTTTTCCTACTCTGCTTGCCAGATCAGTGTGGAGGAAAAATCTCCAGATGTGTTAAGTTGGTTTCATATCCATTTATTTTCACCATTCATTTTCATCTTCGGTCACTATTTGGTTCACCTTGATCATCACCGTCATTGATATTCAGAATTACACCAGTGTTACCCTATTACACCCTCGGTGTTTCAGTTTTCGAGGTTAATTGGCAAGAATTGCGGAAACCTTCCTTGCATCCGATTGTGTGACATTGCGTACACTTGTGCATATGGAACTAAAGTTATACGAATAGTGAACGCTATTACAGAGCCAACATGTTATGGAATCAGTGTTTGTGGCTGTGAAGGATGTGTCCTTCTTGTTGTGAGTTTTTTGTGTTCAATGGTTGTCAAGTTTTCTGTGATTTCTCAAGATTTTCGAGTGCTCAATCGTGTGCTCAATCGCAGTGTCCCCATCAGGCTTTGATAGTAGACACGTGCGGATTTCATCGAGGCGAGATGACATCACGACACACGAAAATAAAATATTTAGATTGATTTTTGGTTAGATTCTCTATTGTAAGTTTCGCTATTGTATAGTTTCGCTATTGTAACCCCGATGTGTGGCATGGCGCACCATATTGCTCGTCTAAACCAATATCTTCAAGATGGCCAGCCTCTTCTTCGAAGAAATACGGCCCAATAATGGAGTGATAATATTGGTTGTTATTATTATATAATTTTTATTGACTCAACTCGCGAGTTGAGTCTTTTCTTTTTATTTATCATTTCAAAAAATGTTACAAAAATATAAACTAATAAACTTAGATGTAGTGCGTAGCGATTTTAAAAATACAATTCCATATTTTATTTCGTTTTTCTCTACTTTATACTTTTTACTTCATAATGGAAATTGGTGTCGTTTGCTTGGTTTTTTCCCATCGTTTGATGCAAATGCAGCAGTTTTGTTGTTATGTTGAAATCCGATTAAAATGTATGTTCGCTATGTAGATTATCACGTTTCTCACCATGTGTCTTACTGTTTGATGATTCAGTGCCTCGTGTATGTTGATCGACTGTTTCACGTTGATCGTGAGATTCCGTGTTATATAACACCTCCCTTTTAAGACAGATGCCCGAATTTTTGCGGAATTCTGGCAGACGAGTACAAGTAGGAGATATTAATTTTCTGAATCTAAAGATAAGAATACAAATTATTATTATTATAATAATGGTTAATGTTAATGATGTCTGGCTAGCAATATTGTGGAAATGCATCTTATGATGTTTATAATGTAGCTCCTCGATGTTTTCAACTGTCCAATTATGTATGTTATGTAGGTTAATTTCTGGCAATACATTTTGTATCTGCACGTCGTTCCATGGTAATTGTTTGAAGATGTTAGTGAATGATTCTGGTGCTTCTACTTGTAGAATTTGGTCATTGACTTGGATAAAACAGGATGTTAGCGTGATGAATAAATTCCAGTGTTTTCTCTCCCGGTGATATGAAAAAGTTTGTTTCATCTATGTTTACTATAATGACATCTGATTTGACCTTGGTGTAGTTGCAAATGGCTTCTTGTAGACTAATAATTGCTGGGGCGCAAGTATTAGTTATTGGCAAAAGTTTGTCTTCTTGGCAATAGTATGTGCCATATATAACTTGGCATGTGTCTAGTGATTGATATTTATACTGATGGGAATTTAAGATTATATATTTAGGAGGTGTAGGGAATATTAGTTTGTTATTAACTGGAATGGGGATTACTTTGTAGAGTTGGAATGTTGTGATTTGAAATTTAGGAATGTTTATTAGGAATATTAACTGTTTATTCTTGTTGATTAAACCTTTTATTATAAGTTCAAAGTTGCTGTTTCGTGTGGGATTGAGATGTTATCATCGTTCAACATGTTTTTGATGTACTGCATTTCGTCATCATTTAATAAGTGTCTGGATACAATTCTATTTTTTGAACAAGTTATAGTGTCTAGTAAATCTTCTAAATGTTGGTTTAAATTTTCGATAGTGTGCTCTAGTCTGTATAGTGGCTTTGTTATGTCTAAACTATTTAATAATTTCTGGTATTTTCTCGTTACTATACTCATTTTTGGCTCTAATTCATTATGGTTTTCAGTTTGATTCCAAATACTATCTATATTTGATTTAATGAGAGCTGCATTTTTCTCATACTCTGTTATGTTTACTATATGAATTAACTTCGAGTAACTACTTATTATTCTGGTTTTCCCTAGTTTTAATGGAAGCAAACCCTTGTGGTTGCTTAGGTCATGAATTTCTAATTGTTGACTGGTACTCCATTCTGCGAATCTACAAAAATATTGCTTTATTACATATAAATTTATTTACTAGTTTTCAATTAAATTTTCCAATTAAATTTTTCAATTAAATTTTTCAATTCAATTTCAATTCAATTTCAATTCAATTTCAATTCAATTTCAATTCAATTTCAATTCAATTTCAATTCAATTTCAATTCAACTTCAATTCAATTTCAATTCAATTTCAATTCAATTTCAATTCAATTTCAATTCAATTTCAATTCAATTTCAATTCAATTTCAATTCAATTTCAATTCAATTTCAATTCAATTTCAATTCAATTTCAATTCAATTTCAATTCAATTTCAATTCAATTTCAATTCAATTTCAATTCAATTTCAATTCAATTTCAATTCAATTTCAATTCAATTTCAATTCAATTTCAATTCAATTTCAATTCAATTTCAATTCAATTTCAATTCAATTTCAATTCAATTTCAATTCAATTTCAATTCAATTTCAATTCAATTTCAATTCAATTTCAATTCAATTTCAATTCAATTTCAATTCAATTTCAATTCAATTTCAATTCAATTTCAATTCAATTTCAATTCAATTTCAATTCAATTTCAATTCAATTTCAATTCAATTTCAATTCAATTTCAATTCAATTTCAATTCAATTTCAATTCAATTTCAATTCAATTTCAATTCAATTTCAATTCAATTTCAATTCAATTTCAATAACTTGAATTATTAAAATTTCGATTTATTTTACAATACATATTGCTGAAGTTTATAAATTAATAATTTCAGAGATAGTTTACTCCTAATTTAATTATTTCAAGTGTCTAATTTATTTCAATTATATCAATTATTAATTTTAATTATTTCACTAGTGAATGTAAGATCTTGATTTTCTTTTTGGAAAATGTGATCATATTTTCTACATAAAGATTTTATGGCTTTTATTTCTTCTGGGTTTAAATGGCTTGTCCTAATTAGATGGTCTATTGTTTGTTCACTTGAAGTAGAATGGCAAAAATTAACGTTATATGTATCTACACGCTGTTGTAGAGGTTTTCCTTCTAAAGGGTGTTCCACAAGAAAATTTTTGAATTTATTTGAATAATTAGCTACTTTGGCCGAAATAAAGTGATTTTTACTATTGTAAATCCCTACGGGGATTGTTAGACTATTAGGTAAAGAGAAGGGTTTAAGATAGATATCTCCTTGTTTCATGGTTATGGGAATTTCCACGAGCTTTTTGCTTCTTGGGGGAACTATGTACTGTTTAGATACGAGGTTGAATTTATAATTGATAGGAATTTTTGTAGTAGGGGTTATGAAAAAAGATTTAGTTAAGCTTATGTCGGCGTTTATTTGATTCATCACGTACAGTCGAAACTCGATTATCCGGGATCCTATTATCCGTAAACCTCTATTATCCGTGATTTTTGTTTGCGGATGATTTTTTTGAGTCACTTTCTTATCCGGAATTTTAATTGATTAACCGGGATTTTTTTACGCAAATTTTATTCTATAGTCTTGCATGTCGAAATAGAATACACACTCTAAAAGCAAAGGGTTTATCGCACTACCAAATTTATAATGTGGATGAGATGGGAATTTTCTGAAAGCCTTACTCCGAAATACCGTATTCTCCAGAATTAAATTCCCTATAGAATGTGTTAAGGAAGCTAAAGAACGGGTAAATGGTATTGTGTATTCGAATGGTTCAGAAACATATCAAGTGTAAACTACTATTATTGGAAAAAAAAATTCAAAAATGTCAAAGGATTACCAGTTGTGTATAATGCTATATTAGCGTGTTTTTCTTTATAGAACGCAAAAATTCGATCAACCGGGATTTTTGATTATCCGGGAAGCCCCTGGTCCCGAGCGTCCCGGATAATCGAGTTTCCACTGTATATCAAAATTAAACCGTTGAAGTAGCTATGAAATTTGAATACCAAGAATCTTAGAGGTTCTTGATTTTGGAACTCTTCGATTACTACCTCTACTTCCCTGTCTAACTCGGTACTATTGAATAGAGTGGATATTTTGACGGGTTTTATTTCGATGGTTTTATTTAGAGGAATTATTTCAGGGTCTATAAACGACCTATTAGCTTCAGAGTCTATTAAGAATTTGAGATTTTTACCGTTAATTATTAGATTTAGATAGGGTAATTTAGTACCTTTGGTATCAGAATTGTTATTATGGATACCTATGTATCCGGCATTTCCGATGGATCCGTAAGAAAATCCTTTTCTTCGATATCTATCTCAACTATCGGTTGAGCATCTATAGGATAATGATTTTCGTACAATTCTTCGTTGTAAGCTTCTGAGTTCAATTGAGTTTCATCATATTGTTCGGCATTAAACAATTCTTTAACCTGCACTTTCGGTGGACCATATTATTGGAAGCGGTAAGGTTGTGGTTGTCTCATTTGGAAATTGTTGTGAGGTTGTCTAGATTTGATTGTACTAGTTTCCATGGGTTCAGGTTTACCCATAATTGGTGTTGGCTGTTGTGAAGTAAATGGCCTATAATTGTAGTAATGGTTAGGACCTTTCCTTATTGGTATGTTCATTTGATTAAAATTTGGCTATGGGTATGAAATGATAAGTGGATTGGTGTAAAACCGTTGAGGTATTACGTTTTCACTTCGCATTGGTATCTGTGGTCTTAGAGTGTTTTGTATCGAAGGTTTTTGTCGTAATCCTGTGAGAGACTGTTCTCGAATACATATAGTTCTCGCATTAGTGAGACTTTCTGGTCGCATTGAACGAACATGTGATCCCATGGGTTCTCTTAATTTTCACGTGAAAATGTTCAAGGCCATTTTATCATACCAAATACTTTTTTGTGCAGCGGTTGTGGGTTCGTTAACTTTCGCCCAATTTTTTAGACTATGTCACATAATTTAGCAAAAAATATTTCTACACTACCTTGATATATATTATGCAGTTCTTGAATTAAAACACTTTCGTCCCTTTTGTCCGCAAAGTATGCTATCAGGTTTTTCTTTATGGAATCCCAATTATTGGGAGTGTTATATAATTCAAGAGCGTCGCTAGCTTTTCCTATTATTCGGTCTCTAACGCCGCGCGTCACTGTTAACGTATACAGACTCGGCTGGTTCAGCTATTACGAGAATATCTTCAACATGTTGAAGGAAACTATATAAACCGGATGTACTTCCGTTATATGTAGGTAAATCTCTAATAATTTTGGTAATTTGACTAGTTTTGTCTAGGCGTTCTTGCGCCATTTTTGACAGGTGTTTGTCTTTCCGACTAATTTTGTATAAAAGGTTATTCAACTTTTTGTTGGTATTTAAAAAAATTTGAAATTTAGTAATAGAGATCACTTTAAGAAAGGGGAATATCAGTATAATCAAAATCACTTACCAAGCTGTTACTATTAAGATGAAGAAGCGATAAACCATCGTCTTTTGTTATTTTACTTCCGAAATTGTCTCTTTACTTTTTGTTTAGCACTGTTTAGGTATCTACCCCTAGTGGTGTTATTATATTTTGGTGTATTAGGGCGAGAAAAAGGTGATCTTGGGTAGAGCCGCAGTTTCTCTTCTCGAAAAAAAAAATTGTTATTACAGATTTATATTAAATTTTCTTTCACTAATGTTTGTGCGTTTTTAATTTTCTTTTTACACTTTTCCGCTTATCTATTCGATATTCACTCGTATAGAAAATAGGCGTAGCATCACTAACACTCAATTTACCTTTGAGGCAGTTTTACAGTTCTTATCGATTGTTCACTATCGATTGTTGTTCTTTTTTTTTTTTTTTATTTTTTTTTTTTTTGGGGATGCGGGTGAGATATTAATTAACCAATTTACCGCATCCTACCAACTGCACCAGTGATAATATTGGTTGTTATTATTATATATTTTTTTATTGACTCAACTCGAGAGTTGAGTCTTTTCTTTTTATTTATCATTTCAAAAAATGTTACAAAAATATAAACTAATAAACTTAGATGTTGTGCGTAGCGATTTTAAAAATACAATTCCATATTTTATTTCGTTTTGCTCTATTTTATACTTTTTACTTCATAATGGAAATTGGTGTCGTTTGCTTGGTTTTTTCCCATCGTTTGATGCAAATGCAGCAGTTTTGTTGTTATGTTGAAATCCGATTAAAATGTATGTTCGCTATGTAGATTATCACGTTTCTCGCCATGTGTCTTACTGTTTGATGATTCAGTGCCTCGTGTATGTTGATCGACTGTTTCACGTTGATCGTGAGATTCCGTGTTATATAACAATGGCGCCACGCCGCAAGCCGCAACAAATAGTAACACGCAATGTGCAGGTGGTTATACTGTAATTATGTAAATGGGTGGTCTGTGCTTGAATGAAAGGAGGGGGGGGGGAGGGCGGTATGAATTGACCTTCAAAGGACATTAAATCCACTAGACCAGTGACCAGTTGCGAGTCGCCTAAGTTTGCAAAATTTTCTTCAGAATCTAATAAAACGAAAATTGATGTATAACCGAATATTGTATTGAAGAGTGAACTTATTTAGTTTTCTAATTTATTTCTTATTTCTTCCTACATACAAATTTGTTAGTACAGAAAAATAAAAATATACAATTATGTTACTTATACTGCAGAAAGCCTAAATCGACTCAAATCTTCAGCGCTCACAGAAATACGATTTTTTTTTTAAACGGCTTAACCGATTTTCACAAGACATTATTTTTTGCAAGCCTGATTTGTTTTACTTTAAAACGACACTATTGCCATTTCAATTGGTTGAGTACTTTTTTATAGTGAATTGTGAATGAAAACGCAACCAAAATCAATGATTATGAAAAAAATGGGGATATTTAAATTAAAATTACAACAAAATTAAAATTCAATTACAGAATTAAAATTCAGTTAATACTTAGTAATGCCCCCCATTACGTCTAAAACGGTTCGCATGCGGTACCCCATTGACCTTATTAAGGTTTTGACAAAGATTTGGGGAATCGTACACCGCTCCACATCCAACGCTATCTTGAGGTCACTAATGTTAAATGGTACCAGACTTCTGGCTCGAACCCTCCGTTTTAGTTCGTCCCATAAATGCCCAATTGGATTTATGTATGGGCGCTGGTCACTTCATCGTCTCGAGTCCAACCACATCCATGAATTGCCGAGTGGTTCAAGCTGTATGGCAGATTTCCGCTACGGCCTCCACCAGGTACGATGCCACCCCATACCACGCACGAACCGCCGCCGTACGAGACTGTTTTAGCAAAAAGCACGGCAAAAATTGCTATTTTGGAAGCCGGTAAACCCAACCTCCTATCACTACCATGGCGTCATATTCTTCGTCAGTGAATGGAATGGATTTCCATTACTCGATGCTCCAATTTATGTGTTCGCGAGCAAATTCTAGTCACTCTTGTTCGGTGGCGTCAATTTTGGGTCTCTAGCGGACCGTTTTGGAGTGAGGTTCACTTCCTTCAAGCGTCCTCTTGTTGTCCATTGACTACCAGTTCCATCTCTAACTTGTCTTAACTCCTGCTGCACATCGCCGTCCGTGAGATGGCGATTTTGCAGTGAAGTTAGGATGATAAATCGATTTTCTCTCTCAGATGACACCGATACCGGCTGGTATGTAGTCTCCGACTGAAGGTACCAGTTTCCTAAATCTTTCTGGATACTCTTGCGACAGCAGATTGACTCATGTTTACCTGACGAGCGACTTCTCATTGTTTGTGCCCTTATTGCAATGACGCAAAATTTGTACGGATTTTTCTGGAGTGGTATCCATGATTTTGAGGAAACAACCAACCTCTCCAACTGGTAGAGATTTGTTCTGGTCAACGTCTGATAAGTGACTGTTAGCAGATATCGGTCAGCGTGGTATTATACAGGAGATTGCAGTACGACAATTGTTCTCACCGAAACATCGCAATTGGCTACGAATGCTTTAATTTGAAAAGTCTTGTATTGATTTTAATGATAAAGGTGTCCTTGTAAAGATAAAGTACTAAGCTGTCAAAAAGTGGTTTTACGAAAATTGGTTAAGCCGTTTTAATAAAATACGCCTTTTTGTACGCGCGGATGTTTGAGTCGATCTAGTTGCTCGCGAGTGTAGTTTACTGCTTATTGTTATTCCGCCATTCCACACTTTGATTCTTTCGTCGTGATTATTTCCTCGTTTCCTTCCCCTTCAACGACAAACTATTAGCAAAAGAAGGAAACGAATCACGACGAACGAATCACGACGAAAGAATCAATGTGTTGCATGGCGGATTTCTATACATAAATTAATTTTTACATTTTGCGTATAATGCCGAATCTTCAGTGAAACCGTGAACACCAAATTGTACAGTATGAAAATAAAGTTATTATGGATAATTTAACAAATGTAAATAATTTTTAAAAATCAGGGCCGCATAAAGTTTATGAAGTATTTGGTGTGCCGCGAGTAAAAAAAAGGTTACACCTTTCACAGTTCCGTTCCCTGGAACTTGTACGTAAATTGAAATTCCGTAAATCGAATTAAAATTTTTTATATACGCCAATGTAATGTTAAATGATCCTCAATAAAAACTTCAGTCGAGAATTTTCTAACTGACAAACCCGACAAAATCTATGGAAATTTGGAAACATCGTAAATTTTCAGTAAGAACACAATGACTCGAAACATTAAACAGTTCTGATTTGCTTAAAATTAGGTAAGAAATGTATGTTTTTGAAAAAAACTTTTCAAAAAAAAATTGCAATAAAAATTCTTTACAAAACAACTCGAAATTTGTAAAAAATTTGTTTTTAAATATATCATCGCGCTCCAAAGTGGTGAATTCGTTAACTAAAGTATTGGTAATAAAATTATTGCTTTGCCAACAAAACCTATCAACCATGAATGATTTATGTTTCACATGCTTTTTTGGAACACATTCCTGTAAATGTGGTTCAACTCGTTTCGTGATATTCAAAATCTTAAAATCAATATGGCAGAAGATCATATCAGAATGAGAATTAATACATCTGTACTAATGTGCAGCGCCAAAATGGTGGATTTAATAACTGCAGCGCTAATAACAAAATTGTTTCTTTTTCCAAGACCTTTCAATTATATGTAACACGATTAGATGGGAATGAGAAAAACTGTAAATGCTTCCAACGCTGCAACGGAAGTTTTGAATACTATGATACAAATTTACAACATTCATCAAGACATTTTTAAGGTTTTGCGACACATATATTTTATACACGATACCAGCAGCCAAACGGTGTATTTGTGAACTAAAGCTCTGATAAAAAATTGTTGCTTATTCCAAAACCTTTGAAATGATATGCCACATGAATATATGGGGATCATAAAATTTGTAACTGTACGAAAAAATATACTATATTACACGAAAAGTATCCTTAATTACTCGCCCTTATGAACCAATTACTTTACAAAATCTAGATTTTCAAATTAATTTCCAATAAACAATAACTCCCCTAAAACTTTATTCGGTCGAATAACCTTTTCAATGAACAAAAACCAAATTAAATTCCAATTTATCTACGGTTTGAGAGTCATCTGCAACTTTGTAAAAACAGTTTGAAATTTGTTCAAACTTGTCACATTCAATCGTACGAGTTCAAGATCAATTAAGTACAGTGTTACAAAAACCTCTTATAGCCTTAATTATCAAATAACAAAAACAACAACTCTACAGCAACAAATTTAAATTAAATTTTTCATTAAGTAATATTTTGTTTTACTTAAAGATGCTCTGGTAGGTAGGTAGAGATACATTCCAAAACTTTTCCCTCCCATACCGAGAAAACTTTTGTGTTTTCAATTGCCCAAAAAAAATTGTTCTTTTATATTCCTGTTTATTTATTTTCTAATCTCCTTTTTCGAAATGATCCTTAAAATATGAGAATTTACAAAAAATTTAAATTTTTGAAATTTTGGAAGTGTTTTTTTTTGTTTGTTCCTAAAAGTTTTATTTTTTGGAACACAAAAACTAGATAAAATGGATGAATATATGAGAACAAAAAGTAGTTGAAAAACCGCAAGCTTTAAGTTGTTCAACAACAACAATGAAATTAACAACAATTTTGTTGTTGTTGCTGTTTATTTGTTTGATAGTTAAGAGATTAAATTATACTGTTGTGTAAACTACATAGCTATAGTTTTTATAATTAGATTGTAATTTTAAATGCTAACAGTTTTAAAGTTGGACAATTATTTTTTTTGTTTTAAAAAATTCAGTGGACGTAAAACTTTTTATACGGGGAATAAAGTTTATTTTCATTTATTTTTGTTGTGTTCATTCAGAAATTAGCATGGAAATCGAATTTGGTCGCCAACTGTGTCAGTAAAGACGGATTCAATATTGCGTTCTTTCGTGCCTTTCTTCCTTCTGAATTTTTTTTTAAAAATCAATTTGAGTTGCTGATAAAAAACGTCATTTTTAACCAATGAAATTAGTTTTAAAATTTTTCAGAAGAAAGGAAGGAACGAAAGAACGCAACATTGAATCCGCCTTCGAATTCGACATCGAACTCATGGGCAGTGTGATCAAAAAATACTCATGTTCCTTTGAACTTTTGATCATTCGCAGAACCTACAGGATTGTTAGTAAAAAAGATAATCTCAATATAATAATGGCAATGCTTCCTTCAATCGTAATCGGCCTTTTATATGTTGCATCCTGGCATTTTACTGCGGCAACTCGAACCAAGCCATCCCTCCCAGCGTGGGTTTCAAGAACCGGTCCCAACTTCCACCTATGGTAGCAAGTAGTTGATCATCATTTATTAGTACTAAGTTATTTAACAACAAGTTAGGCTGGATCTTTGTCTACTTGGTTCGCTGCTGAAGTTGGTGAATATATTCAGAAAGCAATCGTGCAATATCGCTCAGTAATGTTGAAATGGACGTGCGTTAGTTATTTTTTAATACAGCGTTTTTTCGACAAAGTAGGTTCCATTGTCAGAGAAAATATCAGTTCACAATCCTCTCCTGGAAACGGAACGCTTGTATGCAGTAATGGAGGATTCCGTTGATCGCCTTAGCTTAGCATACATACGAGGAGAGCTATATATCCTTTGTAGGCCATGTATCCCGTTCATTTTGTTGTTCTCAATTGAATGGGACCGGTATAATTGATTCCTGTTTTGGCAAATGCTCTCCCTCTGGCAGCTGGTAAAGTTCCCATTAGTTGTTCTAACATATGTAAATTGTGGCGGAAATGTTTTAGACATTTTTGAATCACGCTTCGCACCACTCGCTTTCCATAAACAATCCAGTATTTGTTCCTTAACTGTGACAAGGTTAAGTGAATGCCACCATGCAAACTGCTGTGGTAGGTACCTTCGATTATTTGCACCGTTAATATGTTGTGTTTGTCCGAGATTTATTGGGCTTCTGCTGGCAAGCGTCAGATTTGAATTTTGTAGCCGACCATTCACTCTTATAATTCCATTATTATCTAATAACAGATTCCAAGTATAGAAACTATTTATTTTGTCTGAATGCCTAAGGACACTAAATTTCGTCATCGAAGTCTTGTTCTTGAATGATTTTAAGAATTGTAATTTCTGCATCTTGAAATTCTTCATTTGATGGTATACCAGGCTTGTTGACTGTGGGCGTAATATGTGGTAGATAAACCGTATGCAATACGCGATGATTCGTTTTGGTTTGTTGACGCTTGAATGACGCTCAAATAATTGTAAGAACGGGTTGACTTCTTTTGCGCCGGCCAGATTAAATATTGAGTTTTCTTTTAATCCCTTCAGATATGCGTCATTAGGAATGTTGTTTGATGTGGGTACATCAAGATCCAACCGTGATTTCTCATGAAAAGAATCTGGACCTCTGCACCATAGGTTACTGTTAGCGAGAGCTAGAGAGATCGTTCCACGTGATGCTGTCTGCCGGATTTTCAATTGATCTTACATGATGTCATGTTTTTGTTGGCAAAATACTTTTTATTGCAGAAATCCTATTGGCCACAAATGTTTTAAATTGGTTTGGCTCCCCTCCGTTAGTGGCAAAGCTGCGTTACGATCCAGCCGTGGGATTGATATGCTGGTCTTGATAGGAGTGACTCGTGTTTTTGCTGTGAGTAGGTGTGTTATAATGTGGCCCACCGCAGCATACGCAGACTCGGATGCATTGGAAAATCCACGTAGCTCAATTATGGTTATGTTGTTGTATCAATCCACCGAGGAATCAGTATCTGCTTCATTATGGATATTTCGTTTTGCAGTTCATCCATCTAGCACTTAATGGTGCTGGTAGCCAATCATCCCATCCCATTCCAACTATCCACGCCCGTTGCATCATTAGTTTGGCGGTGATAGTTATTGGTGACAGCCATCGGTTGTCGATGGGGTCGAATAATTTGGATTAATCCGACAACAATGATCGCCTGGTTGGTTAGGTACAATCCATGTGATAGTTACAATCTTGAAACATCGAACTCAAACGCATCTGTAAAGGGATGATAAATGATTCCTAACATTTTTACGCTGTCGGATAGTTTGATTTGTACGTTGCCCTTATGATGAAATTCGCCTGGGATATGTTTCAAAATTTCCTTGGAATTGGAAGTCCATTTTATCAGGTTCAAGCCACCTTCCACCTCGAGTTCCCTTAAGTCCATTATATTGCAAATGCTTCCTCTAGAGTATCACCTCCAGCTAGCATGACATCAACGTAAAAAAATACGACGACAGATCCTTGGATTCTGTTGGATAAGTGCTGCTACCATCTAGTGCCAGTTGCAACAAGGCCAGCTAGCGTCGGTAATATTGACTGCAACTTCGTCAAAAACAATATAAACGCTTATATTCTTGTTCCGCAAAAGTGGTTTCAAAGCCTAAATATACCTATTTTGCTAGGTTGAGTACGGCTAGAATACACATGGAAATACAACTGAAGTTTGCCGAAAATTACAACCGAACAATCTGCATTATCGACATATGTTTTATTAGGCGATAGTACAAAATCTTGATGATGTTAATCGCTAGTTACATTTTACTGAAGTTAGCAGAACAATTCCGCCGAAAATAAATTTGGATCATCAATAAACATTGATTTCAAGTAGCATGTTTAAAGGGAATAAGGACTGGGTGAAAAGTTTGTCTAATTCGTAAATTGCTAAATCCCGTCTTTTTAATTTGTCGTGTTATGCTCGGTCTTCACTCGCAAAATTTTGTCATGACGCTAGAACGCCATCAAAAAATATATTGGTTATTGAATCTGAGCATGCGCATTACACCGTGACAATGAGAAAGTTTATTAAAATTGCTGATGTTTTAGTCATGACACTGACCCTATTAAAGTTTGCCGACTTCAGCCTAAAATGTCGATAATGCAGATCAAGCTAATCAAACGAAAATGACAGCCGATTTCTGCCGGTAACATCCAAGCCGAAAAATGTTGATAATTTAGATACACATTTTATCCCGGAAAGTAATTATTTATATTAGAGAATTTTATTTTGCTGTTCCTAAAAACCAACAAAAAAATATAAAATAAGAAATTTTCTTTCGAAACCATTAAAAGTAATATACCAAACCAATTTTCTCTGGGCGGTAAGACGTGAAAAGCATCTATAGTTTCATGTTTGGAAAATATTTCAAATGAAGTGCCTTCTAATAATTATAATTTAAAAACGTTAGGTCGATTTACATGTTTGAAGTCCGGGAAAACTCAATTGAATATATTTCACACACAAAATTCAAAAATTTCTAAAAATTGGCCGTTTAAACTTTAAAGTGTCATGTCTGGAAATAGATTCAAATGAAAGGTCTTATTGATGACGCCTGAATCAAATTTCATATTGGATTGGTCGGTAGTTTTCTGTGTGCGATCATATTCAATCGAGTTTTCTCAGACTCTCTCTCTCTCTGGCACTATATCCCATCAAGGGATTTGGCCGCCTCACATGAGGTTTCATAATCATATTTTCATTTCGGATAATGAGTGATTAATTCATTGATCCTAAACCAACCGTGAAATTTTTTCCTTGTCACCACCAGGAATCGAACCCAGGACCTCCGGTCGCTGGAGCAAGTATGCTAACCACTTTGCCACCGGGGCGGTTTTCTCAGACTGCCAACATGGAATTTAACCGGAAATTCTGTTCAGGTGTGAGCATTAACAAGATTTTTCATTTGATCTATTTCCAGCCATGCCACTTTACACGGTCAATTTTTAGAAACTTTAAGTTTTGTGTGTGCGATCTATTTATAGAAATTTTCGGACTCTTCGCATGGAAATTGACCTGAAATTTTTGAACTTTTGCTTGATATATGAAAAAAGTTTAATTTGGAATAATATCAGAGCCATCTATGATTTTGAAGAGCCGTAATATTAAAAGGAGAGCTTTCAGTAGAGGGGAAGCTTTTATTGAATTACTACAAGAAACCGTGGTAATTGGAAAATTTTTAACCATGAATTTATGAATAAAAAATTAAACAAATCATCTATATTTTAATTTTATATTTTTAATAAACTATTCAAAGAACACATATTTGATAATCAGCCATCATAATGTAGTATTTTTTTAGTAAATTTAAACTAAAGCGGAGCATAAATTTATTAATTTTCTATAAAAATGAGCTTTCCGTTTAGTTGTGTAGGTTTATAAAGTAAGAGAATAAAGGGTGGTGCCGCGGATTCCTCTTACATCCAATTTAAAATTTAGTTTTATAAAAATTTAGCTTATTTGGTAAATTCTGGTCACATGCACATCAGAATTTTTGAGATGAACGATGCACTTAATAGCAATCTAAACATTACCCATTTATAAGAAAATTAAAGAGAAAACGTGAGCTGAAATGAAATTTTATGAATCACCATGTAGAAACAATAATATTATTCATATAATAAAATTTTTACATCAAAATCTATTTACGAAAATTATTAACGATGTCATGACAACGTAAATAACTTCAATTTTATCCGATTGCAAAAACGAGCTTTCTGTAATTTGAAAATCCGTTTACAGATGTCTCTGTAATAAATTTACTTGAAATTACAGAAAAGCGTAAAATAATTAAATAACTATTTACGAAAATAAACCATTATTATTGTAAGTTAAGCTCGAAATATTTAATACAATAATTTAACATAATTAATAAAACTCAAAACAATTATTAATTTTATTTATTGTTCGGTTGGCATAAATAAAGCTTTTCATCGCAAAATATTTATCATCGTAGTTGCTGCGCGCTGAAAAACAATAATAGAAAAATGTCACATTTTTCCAAATTTTTTCTTTTCTTATTTCAATTCGCTCGTATTCGGTTATTTTCAGTTCCAGGAGATCTCAATAATCTATTGAACCAGGCAGTATACATAATAAATTGTTAAATTTGTTAACAAACATTAGGTTTTAATATTTAGCTTTAATGTATCCTTAGCGACATCTTTTGGTTGGTTTATTAATTGCGAAAAGCTCTATAATATAATGTTTTTATTTTATGAAGCTCCGGTTTGTTTATACTACAGGATGAAACAGTATAGCCTGCGAATTTGTTGCGATGAAATTTTTAACAAATAACGAAAACACAGTTTTCGAAGTTTGTTCATCAACAATGCTGTAATACAATGCAGAACACAATAACCCCCATATTACATAGATACTCAAAAAGCATTTTTAACGAACGTTTGTTTTGGGAAAGAAATGCTGAAATTTTTGATGGAACACTCTATACTAATTTTTTACATACACATATAAACAAATTCTTATTTCTACAATAAAAAAAAAATTTGTGGTAGACTAATTTGAATATTTTTGCGTTAATTCGACATAATATGACTCAATTTTAAAATATGCTTTTCCTGAATATTGAACTAACCATTCAAATTAAAAATTGAAAGGAAGCATTACTGTTTTTATATACAAAAAAGCGTCTAAAAAAATATTAAAATACACTGGTTGGTATGAAAAAGAACAAAAACCTTCCCCTCTATGGAAAGCTCATGGTATAAAATGGCGGAATCTTACGGCTCTTATATTAAGGTGGCTCTGATAATATACGTTGACCAAAATTATCTGTCGGCTTTATCAACATTTTTCGGCTGGATATTTTTACGAATCTGCCTTATCGACGTTCACAGGGGAATACTATAAGTTGTTTTGAATCTGCATATCAACATTTTTCGACTAATATTTTTTGTTATTGGAGCCGAATCTGCATTATCAACATTTTTCGACTGGGACGAGTCGACTAACTTTAACAGTATATGATACTGTGACAAAATGAGTAGACAATTTGTATTTGACTCTCAATGAAACAAAACAGAGAATATAAAATGATTTTACATACATTTAGGTGTTAATAGTTGTGAGTGTAAAAATACAATTTTGTCATGATTATGAAAGCCTATGGAAGCTTCCGGCCCGACCAAAAATGACTGGGATTTTTTAATTTATATTGAAAAAGCTTAAAAATAAAGTTTCGCTCTGATTAGTTGCCTCGTCTAGGCTGTAAAGAGGCCATACACTTTTAACGGACACACAAATTTAGATTTTTTTAAAACCCCCTTTCTGGACTTCGGCAATATAGCGAATGGCAAAACTGTAAAATCTCGAGTTCGAAATTTCTCATCAGTGCTAAAAGCGGGTCATTATGTTGTGGTCAACACCCACCCGATTTTCTTTTACCACAATTTTCCATAGATCTCGAATGTACTACATATGATTTCTAAAGCGGTAAATAAAATTTACTGTAATTTTAACAAAAGCTTTATTGTCTAATCGAAAGCACAAAATGTGCCGAATTTTTGGTTTGACAAACAATGTCTATATTCTATGTTACCACCTTGTCCATGTCAACCTTTCACAAATTTTGGGCGCTGTCAGCTTTTTATTTAGCTCCAGTGAATAGAGATTGTCGCACTAGGCTATGATAACCGCAATTCAGCCATGGATTTTTAATAAATGTCGCATTTAAAATCAGATGTTTATCGAATCCCCAAAGTTACAATGTACTCGTACAACATAATTATTAACACAATTATTTTTTTATTTATTTTCTCATATCTTCCTTCTGGATATAAATTGCAGTCATGGTACCAGATGTGCGGGAGAAGTAGCTGCTGCTCGAGATAATGGTATATGTGGTGTGGGTGTTGCATACGATTCAAAAATAGCAGGTTAGTGTTCATTTATTTTCTTAAATCATATTTACATAAAAATAATAATTTGCATTTACAGGAATTCGGATGCTAGATCAACCGTACATGACAGATTTAATAGAAGCCAACTCTATGGGACATGAACCACATAAAATTCATATATACAGTGCCTCGTGGGGTCCAACAGATGACGGTAAAACGGTTGATGGACCAAGAAACGCGACTATGAGAGCAATTGTACAAGGTGTAAATGAGGTAAGTCATACAAGATGTTATAATGTTACAGCAAGGCAAATCGAGGTTTTCCAAAACCGACTTTATTGCTACTCGAGTAGTCGATTAATCAGCTCACCTACCCGGGTACCCTGGTATACTTGACTTATTTTTTATATTTTATATCTTTCAAATACAGGCGCATTTAGAGAGTGAGAGTATTTAAATGACTACGTAGTTTAGTAACTATATTACCTGCCATAGAAAACGTTCACATGCCTTGAAATACAACGGATTGTTAGTAATGACTGGTACAGTTGTTCCATCCGGTCAGTTGTTTTACTATCATGTTCCATAAATTTGAATTCATGGTCGATATTCGGATTTGTACAACGACATAATTCTTCTTCCGTTTTAGTGAAGGATTGAAGAGATATTTGTGATTCATCACAGGACAAATGGTTTTATTCTGCATCATCTGATGAGCTCAATCATGGCTTCGGGTTCGTCTCGAGCTTGGTCGAACCATTCTAGTTCAGTTAACAGTTGAACTACATAAAACAATGTACCCTCTGCTGAAATTAATTATGCATCCTGCTTTCTCCTGGGTTCAAGAGCACTTGAATGTTTAGATAAAAATGCAAATTGATTGTTGGAAATTTTCACCATTCCATGATGTAGCTTCAAAAAGCATTGGACGAACGTTCCCTGAGTATTCCAACGTGTCCTGCATTCTAGAAGAACCTTTAATACATTTCATTCTTTTTCCACTATTACTTTATTAAAAATTTCAGTCCGAATTGCCAATATTTTGAAAAAATTTATAGCTTTCCTCCTTTTGTTTAATGTTTCCTTAATTCCTACAGAATTGATTTCACAAAATAAGTTTCTATCATCATCGACAGCATTTCCAGCTCTGAAGTTAACGGAATCATCATCGCTTTTTTAGTTATAATTCTCTTGTTCGGTTTCGATTGCTTGGATTTCAATATTAAAGTTTTCTCTAAATATCACCATCACGAAAATTGAAAATTAAAATTGATGTTGTGAAAATTACCCGGGTACCTGCTTAATTGATACTCGACTATAGAAAACACTATATCCGATATACATTGTCGTTGATTCTCTTAAAAATTTTAGAGAGACATTTCCAATTGCTTTGCGCATCTTGAAACTTTCTTTTTCGCTTTGCGTTCAACCACACCAAATCACCTCATCGAAAATTACTACGTCCTCCACGCTGGTCTCGCTGCGTCTCTGATTTATCTCTAGCGCTTGTGATGTTGATCTCTTCTACGGTTTAATCTCCGTCGTAGGGCGGCCAAGTTGTATTTACGGTCACGTATGACTATTACATCGTTTTGACTCGTCTTTTCTAGACGCTCACGAGTAGCATGTAGTGGGCTCATGCTCTTCATGAACACTTGTCTAACTCCAAAGCGTGCCACCCTAACACGTTCCCTCACTGCGTCCTTCCGGATCGATCGACCCTACTACCGAACCCACCCACATCAAACGTACTATAATCTTGGGCTTAGGCGTGACGCGCCAATTTCGTTGTCGTTCTTTCTAGGTTTTGCAAGGTCGCTTGCTTTGGAGTTAAATCTTGCACAATTCTCCTACGTCTGACTGCCTATATCTTAGTTCTATTTCAGTCATGGCCTGCTCATACCTCTTTTCTGTTGCTGATACCTTTTGTAAGGCATTTCCAGCTTTCCCACGAAAAGTAAAAATGAGTGTGTTGAACTCCAACAGTTGTGCTGTACTGCCGCTTGGAATTGCACCTTAAAATTCTCAAATAGGACCACACTATCTGTCGAAGGCTTTAAAATACTCCTTGAGCATCGGCAACTGGTTCTGTAGAAAAAATTTCTTTTGGCTGATCATTTGCTTAATTTTATTTTCAAGGACCCCTCTGAGTTGTCCTGTAATTCTTTGAGCTGACCGTCGACTTTGCCCGCCACAGACTTTATTTCTCCTCTTTGCTTGTTAACTTGAAGATCTTTGTTTTGCTGAAATTTGGGTGAATATCTGGTCTAACTTGGCAAACCAACCACAAGGTTTCGCTCGTATTACTGCCAACTAAGCGCTTTGCCGTTTGCTTTTCTGGTTTCATTTCGCACCTAGCGTCCATTCTCTTCCGTTGGTGCAAGAATGCCTTCATCAAATCTCCCATGTCCAAGGATGGTTCCTGATTTTCAGGAGTAGATGTGCTGACTGATATGGTTGTTTCTGTTTGATACATCGCTCCGGGTCCCTCTTTTTCCTCTTTTACAGTAAAACTGGACTTTCTGCTTATCGTTTGGGGTAACTGGCATCATTCCTCATGGTCCATTGGTGATTATTGTGGCGATCTTCGCCCTTCTATATCAGCATACTCCTCCATGGCACTGCAGCCTCGATGGGAGCTCTTTCTTATTTCCTTCGAGCTTTCAAGAGAATCCGGTTAGCTACTGGTCTATAGTGTAATCAGAAATTAGGTTGTTGTTTGGCTGCCGCGCTTAGCACATAATGGTGCCAACTAGAGGTATTGGTTTTCGTCTATGGGATAATGGTGTCTATTCCCGGAAACACACCTTCGATACGATTGGCCATATTATCAATTGGTCATCTGGCCATTCATCAATTGTTCGATCAGTTCACATTGCTCATCGGAGTGCAGTTGTTCAGTTACTGAGTGAGTTCATATTTATTTATTTGTAAAAGAGTTGAGGAAATCTAGAACCTTATTTTCCAGAGTACATGTACCACTGTGTTGAAATGGTGACGATGAAATGTTTTCCAATGGGGATTTTATGGTTAGGTTAGAATAACTGTCATGATGCAGTTTAACTTTAATGCTATCATGAGTAATTCGGGATGCGCCACTCTAACTGTATACACTTCTTCCGTTTCTGATTTTGAGGACTTCTAATGAATTGTTCAATGTGCGTCGCCAAACCTCATCTAACCCAATAGCACCTTCGCAAGAGTTAAACGCTATACCTATATGTGATTTCTTTACCGCTCCCTAAAATATATTGGGTTTCCAGGTGTTTGTCTAAAATTATTGCCGATTAAACAAGTCCGTATAGTTACTGATACGTTGATAGCAATATACCATCCGCATATGCAACTAGCCGGTAACCTCTTTCAGGTTCAGTTTCAGATCATTGTGAACAAGTTCCAAAAAATGGAGCATAACACTCCAACTTCTGACGTGCTGCTCACAAATCTATTATGGAAGGATCCATTCAAATTAGCCATAACGATCCCGATTTTCAGCATCTGATCTATTTAGCCTATTACCTCTCTAAGTTTCAGACATGTCCGTACCTCAGTGATTGACGGTCTGACGTTGTTGAATTATACTTTTCTGTATCTAGAAAGGTTATCATGAAAAATTTCTTATGTTCAAGGGATTCCTCAGTAGGGCAAATAGAGGAGAGCAGGGTTCTATAGATTTTCACAATACACATGTTGAGATTTCGGCAGGAAATTCTGCTAGGCGGTGCATCTAATGTGAGGTTCAATTTATCCACATCATCAAATTCCCTGTCTTAATGTTTACGCCAATTAATTTGCCCACGAGCTATTACGTATTGTATATGTTCATTGGTGGAGAGAGTCGATTAAACGTTTTATTATTTTTCGATTTCTTGTTCTAAGAATTATTATGAAATCAGGTTACATAGTTAAAAAAATTTAACACATAATACAATGTCGACGAGAGGCCATTTTTCAAAATTTATTTACCTATTTCTGACAAAATCGATTTAATACCCGCAAATTCATCTCTAGAGAATTTCAAAATTATATTTGTTTTTTGGTTACTACATTTGGCAGTCGACATTCTTATTTTGATTGTTTAACCTTGCTAAGTATATTTGGTTTTCTTACGAAAAATTTTCAATTCTCTGGTGAACGATAAAAAAAAGTGTAAAGTCTAATTTTGAAATAAATACAAGCCGCAAGGTTCAAAGTTAACATTTTATTTTTGAAACAAATTTTCACTTTAAAAATTTTTAATCTCTCTGATTTCACTTTCAAGTTTAGAACATAATCTTCAATAACATTGATTTCCGGTGATTGGGTAGGTGTTTTCCTGACCTGAGGAGTGTTCCAAATGGGGCAACTTTGAACAATTCGAGATTTGTATATCGGATCATTGTCCTGGTAGAATTGAAAACGATCCTTAATATTTAACTTTCCAGCACTTTTCTCCAAATTTCTTTTTAATGTGTCTACACATTTTTGATCAAATTGCCTTCAATAAACTATAAATTTCCAACTGCGGAAGACGCAATACAAGCCCATAACATAACATGACCTCCACCATGTTTAACAGTGCTTCCTAAATTTTTAGCTGGTAGCTTCTGATTAGTCTTTCTCCATACGTAGTTTCTTCCGTCTGATCGAAAAAGGTTAAATTTTCTTTCATCAGCAAATTAAACCGTATTCCAGAATGTTTAATTTTTGTTTTTATGGTCTTGGGCAAATTTAATTCTAGCCTTACGATTAAATTTGTAACACGCTAACTGAGGTCAGTTCACCCAAAAAACGACTGATTTCGGCCACATGGCCTATTACAAATCTCATTTCCTTTATTGTTATCTAGACTTAATTACAATTTTATTTTCCTTCTCTTTGTTTGGTTAAATTATGATTTTGTTGATTGTTAAGTTGTATCCCCGTGATGGGTGACGACTGCTCGAAATAAACAGAAAATAAGAAAACAGAAAAAAGAGGAAGTTCCCGTGGAAAATGTTTAATGTGGGAATGTTTAGATTGCTATTAAATGCATTGTTCATCTCAAAAATTCTGATGTGCATGTGACCAGAATTTACCAAATAAGTTAAATTTTTATAAAACCAAATTTTAAATTGGATGTAAGAGGAATCCGTGGCAGCACCCTTTATTATCTTACTTTATAAATCTACACAACTAAACAAACGGAAAGCTCATTTTTATAGAAAATTAATAAATTTATGCTCTGCTTTAGTTTAAATTTACCAAATAAATACTACATTTATGATAGCAGATTTTCAAGTATGTGTTCTTTGAATAGTTTATTAAAAATATAAAATTAAAATTTAGATGATTTGTTTAATTTTTTATTCATAAACTCATGTTCAAAAATTTTCCATTTACCACGGTTTCTTATAGTAATTCAATAAAAGCTTCCCCTCTACTGAAAGCTCTCCTTTTAATATTGCGGCTCTTCAAAATCATAGATGGCTCTGATTAAACTCGCCATTCGCCTTATATACTTTAGTTTTTTTGTCTGTGTGTATGGATGGTATCGCGTTATACATCATGTTGTCATCTCTTACTTTTGTTTATTCTTTATGCACTCGAATCAACCGCTACAATGAACCTAACAACAGCCGGCAAATACTAAGGTTGGAATATAGGGACTAGGTTTTGGACTTTGGTTAATTAGGAAATTTGGTATTGGATTGTAGCAAATCAATGGGTCTCTCTCCCTAGAACCAACCAGGCCATCCTGAACCCACTGCGATTCCAATCAAAAGTGGCAACAGCGTGATGAACTTGGTTCAACACAAAGCCCTAGTTTACAAATTCACTGATGGTTTTTTCACATTGTTTTATCATGAAAATTTGGTTCTCTTAATATTTTTCGTATTGTTTCTGAATGACATTTTTTATGTAAATATATTTCAGCTTCCTCGGCCTACTTGAGGCACTTAATCTGGGGTTTTCTTTCATTTCGGCCAATCCAGCGACAATCTTTTTCAGAAAATATTTTATTGTGCGCCCTTCTAGGCTTGTTCAAAAGAAAGTGCATCATTTTAGATGTGAATTATTTTTACGTGGAAATTTTGATTTTTGTTACAATTTCGTTATAAATTGAAATTTTTTCTTTGTTTTGTTTTATGAAATCTATTATATTAATACGCTTAATTTTTTCATACTCAACCCTAAAATGACCCCTAAACATGATCCGATCCGTTTAAATTTTTCAGGGTAGGTCGACATAAATATAGCGGTGTGCCTTTGCTAGAAAAATCGGAAAAATTCCACCGGGAAGTACCTGAAACGGGCACCTCAGGTGTTTTCAGCAACATTTTGCCACGACGCCAGAATGCCATGACAAAATATGTTTATATTGAATCTATGATCATGCGCATTACACCGTGACAATGACAAAATTTATGAAAATTGCTGATGTTTTTGTCAAACCACTGTGATGACAAAATCAGTAGAAAATTTGAATCTGACACTCAATTAAACAAAACAGAGTACATAAAATACATTTTTACATACATTTTGGTGTTAATAGTTGTGAGTGTAAAAATACAATGTTGTCATGACACTCTATCTATTTAAAATTTAAAAATTAACCGCGTATATGAATTTACTTTATTTTTGACAAATTTACATCTTAAAAAATCTTCTTAATTATTTCTTAACCAAAAATTCAATAAAATGTATTCACGTGACTGATTATTCAGCCACACGTCAGCTTCTATCTATCTTCTATCTATCTATTATATTAAACTCTTAATTTGTTCATATTCAACCCTAAATGACCTCTAAATATGATCCAATCCGTTAGATTATTTCAGGATAGGTTTACATAAATATTGCGCTGTGCGTAGGGTAAAAAAAATAGGAAAAATTGGACAAATTCCACCGGAAACTACTCGAAACGGGTACCTCAGGTGGTTTCAGAAAATTTCCAAGATTTTGTACGCGTGAAATGTTGCCACATTAGAGAATTTTATGGGACGACTGAAAAGAAATTTTTTTGTTCAAATTGGTGGTGCGCGATTCAAATCAAAAATTGCAAAACAGTTTGCACGCGAGTTAGATTCAAAGTTCAAAACAGTTTTCGCGCGATTCAATTTCAAAGTTGCTTAATGGTTGACGCGCGATTTAAATTAAAAGTTGTTAAATTGTTGGCGTGCGATTCAAATTTAAAGTTGCGGATACAAATAAAACTGGATTGAAATTGTTTTAAAAAAGCAAGCTACTAACTTTTTAAAGTAAAAAAAGACAAAAATAACGATTTTCAAATACATAGTAATAAAAATGCATTGAAATGTAAAAAACGACGCGAGTGACCAATTTTGCGATTTTCAAATCCATACTAAATCGAATAAAAATCAAAATATTTTTATTTTGCTGATTTTAATACTGAAATGTCAAAGAAATTCAAAATATAAAGCCGTTAATAATCAAGTCAAGCCTCGAGGATGAATCAAACCACTTTGAACGAGCGGTCCAGCGAGTAAGTCATTACCATTTGTCACCTCAACGAGTCTTGAACAAAACTCTTTTCATTTTTCTTCAAAATGCCTTGGAAATCAAGAGACCCTCGAAAACGAAAAATATACGATCAAAATCGAAATTCACAATCCACAAATTCAAGCCATGAACCAGTCTCATCATTATCACGTGACACCACCCCATGGATCTCCCAGGACGCCAACCCGGTCCCAGGGCCATTAGGAGCCACCCTTCCATGGATCTCTCAAGACGCGCTCAATATTCCAAGTGAATCTCCAGCAGACGCCTTCCTCACATTTGAGGATTAGGTTCCAGACGAAGAGGCGGAGCAAGATCAATTCGATTTTAATATAAGTTTCTCGCCATTTTGTTTTTACTTTTGAAAACTCGGAAATTTTTTTCTTTTTAGGAGCCTTTTTGTTCCGGTGAGTGCACTCGAAGGTTTAAACCTGGCGGGCAATGAGAAGCGCACGGCATCATCCCAAAGTGCTCTCGGGAAATTTATATCCACTATTTAGGTTCGATGGAAGTAGCTTGCGAGTTCTTTGACGCGCTATTTATCCGGGCAGAGAAGGAGGGGCTTAGTCTCGGCTTCACTCGCTGCTGTGGTAAAGGAAAGGTGTCCCTCCCCGCACTGCACAATCTCCCCTACCTCAATCAGCTGATTCTCGGAACTAACTCCCCCTCGCGGTTCTATAAGACTAACATCCGGAAGCTTAACTCCGCCCTCTCCATGGGCAGCACCAGAATGGAGCTCGAAGAGCAGCGCCCTGGCGAACCGTACTTCTTTTCACTGCACGGACCCGTCTATCACAAAGGGAGAATTTGAATTAGCGAGTATTGGATTACTCCGTATTAATGGAGTGGCCTCATGGGATCCGCGTTAATGAATTTACATTTTTCTTAACAAATCTTCTAAATCATTTCTTAACCAAAAATTCAATAAAATGTATTTACGTGACTGATTATTCAGTCACAGGTCAGCTAGTTAACAATTAATATTGAAGCTTATAATAAATGTAAATTAAAAATAGATATTTACTTTAAATAAAATAAAAATTGCTTGCTTCAGTTTGGCGGTGATCCACTGTACGTCTACCTAATACATGAACGGTAACGGCTATTCGGGGTGGTGATATAAGCAACATGACATGTGATATAAAGAATTAGTCTGGGACTGGAACATTATTAGTTGAAGTTGTTTTCGCGCTTCCAAGTGTCATTAATCTGCTGCGCCTGCTTTTGGTATGTTTTCAGACTTTTCGACTTCAATCAAAAGAGCATAGTAGTTCTGTGTCATATTTTGAAACTCAGCTTGGAGATCTTCAAATTTTTGGCTTATGAATGATGTTTGATATGCTTGTATCTCCATTACCACGTGTTCTACCTGCGCAATTTCAGAGCTATGCTTAGACTACACTCAATATTTGCGCCTGGTTGCGGAGCTTTTGCAAAGTTTTCATAATTTCACTACATAATACCAGGTCTTATCAGAAGCTTTCCTTGAAACTGCATTCAAATGTTGACTGCCTTTGTGAAATTGGTTTACCGCAATCCCTAGAGGAACATATCAGCCTAACAGTATATCTTGTTTTTTCCCTAAGCTTAAATTCAAGAATAGTTGAATAATATAATTAACGATATAAATGCCAGTAAGACGTGTTATTATCCAAAGGATCGACCTAATATTGCAATACCTGTCGTAATAACTATTAGAGGGTTCGCCGTGCGATTCGGGCTGAGTAAATTCAAATTTATTACCTTTTAAACGTAGTTCTTAATTGATGTCCTAAAGGTCTTTGGTTAGATTTCAAATTTATCCCAGGATTATGTTTGCAGTCGTAACAGTTTATTTTTCACAAGTTGAGTGGCAAGACCAACTAAATTCCTAAATGAGTTAGCTCTCACGCACGTTTTAACTAATCTTTTTACGGGATAGTTACTGATGGTCGTGAATATGTTTATTCCACTGTCTGCACTGTACAAAGAGACGTGGTCCTTCGAACCAGATACCCAACAAAAGGAATTCAATGTATGAGGAGACTCTTCAACTGTTATATTTCACATTTGTGGAAACAATTGGCGTTGTTGGAAGTAGATGGAATTATTGGATCAGTTATATACACGTAGGGTAAAACAACGACAATCTGTAAATAGATTTTCGTTTACTGAATATCCGATTTACTATACGATCAATAAAAAGAACAATTATTCGTGTAACTAAATTTCCAACCATTTGCTGGATTTCTGATCATGTGACTTCCATTATTCGAGCAAATTATTCAACAATTCCGTGAAAAACCTAACGGTCGAAACAAATCACGTGTTGTCCTTCGAAAAAATTAGTGACTGGTACTCCACATATAATTTAAGTGCATTCGCAATAATTATAAGTGAAATAAAGGGGATCTTGTGTGAATAATGCCGCAAATTCGAACCTTATTGAATGAATTTCATCAAATTGAACAAGACATTAGTTTATTGAATCTGGATGTTGAAATCCAACAAAGCGAATTCGAGGATAAAAAATATTATATGGCTGTTGCTGAGTTAAATAAATTAATTCGAAGAGCAAATTTCGCCTTTGGGAATGTGTCTGTAGAGTTAAACGATACACAAACAGAGCAAGCTGGGACTACAAATACAGAAGTTAAGCTTCCTAAGATTAATATAGCTCCGTTTTTTTACAGTATTACCAAATGGCGCAGTCAGTCTATTATCTTTTTCATATACAATCCATGAAAATCCCAATCTCAACTCGACTCAAAAATTCCAATACTTAAAAGGGTTTATGAGAGGTGAAGCAGCATATTTGATGAAGCATCTTCCTATTTCCGATTCCAATTACATTGAAGCTTTGAACAAATTGAAGACTCGGTGTGATAGAAAACGATATACGGCACAGTCCTTCATTGAGAGTTTTGTTGATGCAGCAGCCATTCCTACACCAACATCGCAGCAAATTAAGGCGTTATTCGTGGTTTATCGGACCTGAAGTTGAATCTCGAGATTCTTGGCTGGTGTTTTTGTTAGTTCAAAAATTAGATGAGTAAAACAGAGATCAATGGGCTAATAAGACGGCAGAGATAGAATTTTCAAATTGTCTAGCTTTAATTGGGTTCCTGATGAAACAAGCTGATACTTTGGATTCCGATTAAAGCTATCCTCGAAGAGGCGTTACACAAGTGAAAGCTATTCCAAAAACTCAGCAATGTTGCATACCGCGACAGTGAGAGTGCTAGACAGAATTGGCCAACATCAATTATTTCGAGCTTTACTTAACTCTGGTTCACAATCTATCTTCATTACTGAAGTATTTGTCCAAAAATTGGGACTACAACATACACAAGGGAAGATCTGTATCCTGAGTCTTGCCGATCAGCATGTTTATGAAGTTGGCCCAAATTCTAACCCAAAAAAAATCGATGACAATACTAAAATATACAGACTATGACTATAGGCAAGTGTCAGCCCAAAAATGTTTAAACATATTCTATTTTCTATATACCAACCCAAAAATTATTCAATCAACACAAGAAAAACCGCCATGTTTTAATGTCAGCCCAAAATAAATCTGTCGTGATACTATCATGAAAGAAAAATATTACAGTCAACCCAAAAAAGTAAAATAAAACGAAGTATGCAATTTAGTTTTAATTCTGTATCGAATTAATTTGAGTATGGCCCCTGAATATGATCGCTTTTAAGTCAAAGGATACATCAGAGTAGTAAACGACATAAACACTATCATCACAATAATGACTATGGGGAGCCCTTAAGCCTCCGATTCCCCAACAAGTGTTTATGTCGTTTAATGCTCTGATGTATTCTTTGACTTAAAAACGATTCATATTCAGGGGCCATACTCAAATTAATTCGATACAGAATTAAAATCAATCACATATTTCGTTGAATGGTACTATCATTGCAATAATGACTGTGGGGAGCCCTTAAGCCTCCGATTCCCCAACAAGTGTTTATGTCGTTTAATGATCTGATGTATTCTTTGACTTAAAAGCGATTCATATTCAGGGGCCATACTCAAATTAATTCGATACAGAATTAAAATCAATCACATATTTCGTTGAATGGTAATATCATCGCAATAATGACTATGGGGAGCCCTTAAGCCTCCGATTCCCCAACAAGTGTTTATGTCGTTTAATGCTCTGATGTATTCTTTGACTTAAAAGCGATTCATATTCAGGGGCCATACTCAAATTAATTCGATACAGAATTAAAATCAATCACATATTTAACATATCAAAAACAACATATCAAAAAAAAAAATATTTGGCAGATACTTGATGTAGTAAATGTTCGTATATTTTACAGAACCTTAATAGTTTTGGGGCTAACATTTTTGGACCAACTTCATTTACATAAGGAACCACAACAACTTTTTTAAAGATTTATCATTTTTGTATATTAATATTTTCTATCACGATAGTTTCATTTTTTCACGACACTTGCATTAGTGCTGCCAGCTTTTAAAACCGCCATTTTTTGGGCTAGAATTTTGGGCCAACTTCATATAGATCCGATCAGCCGCGAAAAATTACAGTTTTGATCTTGCAGAAAAAATTTAATATTCATTATATTTTGGAGAGTTCCGTCATTAACATTTTGTTAATCCATCATCTAATTGGAAATCTTTGTGTGTTTTATTTCAAATCGCTATTATACTAGCGATCCAAATGCAGCCCACCAAAATATTTATGCTCGATTTGAGTGCAACCCGACTAACAAAGTGCTATTTTGCAGGTAATTAAAATTCATAGGCGTACGGTTTTAATTCATCACCCCAGAAAAAGATTTCAGGAAGTCGTCGTAAAACGTATTATTTGAAATCTGTTGAATTTAGTACCTTTCTGATTTTAGTCAATTTTAATATAATAACTCAATTTTCAATCCATACCATTTATATTGATTAATATTTCAAATCCGATTCACTCCAACGATTTCAAAAAGGGATTTTATAATTTAATTTGAGAGGAGATTTTTTGCTTTGTTACTTAATAAAATTTGTAATTGTATCAAAGACCTTAATAAAAAATACATAAAAAGAAATTTTAGTTCATTCTTTGGTTTCCATACATGGGTGTAGACGACTATGGTGTGGTGGGTGTAAATTGAATATTCTAATATTGTAACTAAAAAAATATTTTAACAAGGTTATGTAGCTGCAGGTGCTTAAACCCCGTACCATCGGCAAAAATTATATAATCTTGTTTTATTCTGGCTTCACCTACCTTTTTTACTTAAATAATCGTAAATAATTAAGAATTTTTAATTTTTACATTTATTTTTTCAAACAAAATGAGATAATGTTTTTTTTTTGTAGACCCGAGCCGTAAAACCATATAAAAGCACTTTGTGCGGTTGAGTAAAATAAATGCTACAATAAAATGGTCATTAAGTAATGAATCGGTTTTTTAAGTACAGATTAATTTTAATACTAATTAATTTCTGTTGTTTTGAAATAATAAAACTTTCCTTTTTCATCGGGTACATGATTCATAATAATAAAAAATGCTTCTTCTGTGTACCAACTTTAATTTGTGTATAAAGAGCTTTGCCATTTACAGATCGAAATATACCTGTTGTTGCCGAAAATATTAACCGGACATGTCATACAAGAATACGTAGCCAAACCAAATTTTAATTATAGAATATTTACGTTGGTCCAGGAGTCCCAACAGTTTTTTTTGTACAAGGCCTGAAAAGTTGGCTAGATTAGTTTGCAATTATTTTGTCATGATAACTTTAGTTGCACAGACAAGAAAACGTACTCCACCTACATTAAGATAATATCTATTTAAGTACTTATAATTATAGAAAGGTTGTCTAATACAATGTTGGTATAAAACCAGAATTTTGGGTTGTTGGTACAATCAAACTACAATTAACAAGTATTTTTCGTTTATTTTTCTTTTTAGGGGAGAAATGGACTAGGAAATATTTATGTTTGGGCATCGGGTGACGGTGGCGAGGAAGACGATTGTAACTGTGATGGGTATGCCGCATCTATGTGGACTATTTCGATTAATAGTGCTATTAATGATGGACAAAATGCGCACTACGACGAAAGTTGTAGTTCAACATTGGCGAGTACCTTTAGTAATGGTGCAAAAGATCCAAACACTGGAGTGGCGACCACCGATTTATATGGAAAATGTACCACAACACATTCAGGTACGAGTGCTGCAGCCCCTGAAGCGGCAGGCGTATTTGCACTAGCATTGGAAGCAAAGTAAGTATTTTATAATATATATTTATTATTTAATTAATTTTTTGTTCAATTTAGGCCTATCCTAACATGGCGTGACGTACAACATTTAACTGTTCTAACATCAAAACGGAACTCGCTGTTTGATGCCAAAAATCGTTTCCACTGGACGATGAACGGAGTTGGTCTAGAATTTAATCATCTATTCGGTTTTGGTGTACTTGATGCCGGAGCCATGGTAACGCTATCTAAAAAGTGGAAAACAGTCCCGCCCCGATATCATTGTGAAGCCGGCCAAATTATTGAACCGTATGCGATACCATCGGGTCGTTCATTATTTTTGGAAATTAGAACTGATGCGTGTAAAAATAGTGATACAGAGGTTAATTATTTGGAGCATGTTCAAGCGGTTATTACAGCGAATTCAAGTCGACGAGGTGATTTAGAATTATTCTTGACGTCACCGATGGGGACACGATCGATGATTTTAAGTCGACGTGCAAATGATGATGATCATCGTGATGGTTTTACAAAGTGGCCGTTTATGACAACACATACATGGGGTGAATATCCACATGGGACATGGTCACTAGAGGTTGGTGCATAAATATATGTATATTTATATTGATAAAATTGAATTTATTGAGGTACAAAGTATTTGGTTGAAAGTGCTTCATGAATATTACAGTTGTTTGAAAAATTAAAATTGCTAATTTTTTGGTGAAACGTCAAAAATTTTTCCTTCCAATGAAAAGTCATAATGGTATAGCAGGGGTTATATTTTGAGAAAAGTGTTGGTGTTAAAAAGTATTGTTTCAAAGACATAATGTCATTAAAACATTTTGATCTGCTTAAAAAGCGAAATGAAGCACTTTGAACAAATAGTAAAAACACCTGATACTACTGATTAAAATTGTTGTTGATTTTAATAGTAGAGGAGAATGAATGAAAATTTCGCGAAAAATTATGTGTGTTCAGTTGAGTCGCAACAAACCAGAATGTATTTTGCCCAGTTTGTTAATTGATAAAAATGTTTAAATTGCACTTGAACCTAATAGTTCGTTGTGATTTCACCTACTCACTTGAACCCACCTACCTTGTCTTAGTTATGTTTATTAAGTTATTTATTGCAATGGATGTTGTTTTATCCTACTTTTGCTGAGATTTGATCATTAAATCAACAATCAGGTGGAAACATTCCTAGTTATGTTCGGCGATCGACTTACTAATTAGTTGTTATTTGCTTTTATGATCTACACAGAGTTTATTTCTCTTAAAATCATCTTGCTCCCGACGTAACCGCGATTCCTTTATATTTAATAACAACGAATGGTGAATGTCACTCTTTTCAATTTTTTGTTACTCTTTGCGAGGATCGTAGTCATAACCTATAATAAGATAATAACCGTTTCTATCATTAAATTGTGTACTAGGCACGAAATACGGTGTCCTGGTGGTCTGTAATGAGGTGTGTTTTTAAGTATGACGATCTATCGTCAGGAGTTAGACCGGGCAATGAAATCTCGCTGCTATATGTTGTTTCGTCGAAGAGTCATTATTCTGAAGAAATTGGTGTATGCGTCTACGATGATACTTGCTAAGCTTTCACAAGTTTTTCCTGTTAAGCTTTTACAAGTTTTTGCATTTTACCCATATGCATACATTATATACGGATTACCCACGAAATCCATTATATCAAAATCCATGTATCTAAAATCCACTTTGACAAAATCCATTTTTCCACAATCCATAAAAAATCCAACGAGTCCATCGTTGCCCGTCGCCGGGCCAAAAATAGCCGATTACATGGATTTAAATTTAAATTTGTGAATATCGAAAAATAATTGTGAAATTGATTGCTCCAATTATGTTACTACTAATCATGTGCATGTGTGTATCTGCGTCTGTGTCTGTGTCTGCGACTGTGTCTGATGTCTGTGTTGTGTCTGATGTCTAATGTCTGATGTCTAAGTTCTGATGTCTGATATCTAATGGTTGATGTCTAATGTTTGCGTCTATGTCTGATGCCTGATGTCTGATGTATGTATCTGCGCATGTGTCTGTGTTTGTGTCTGATGTCTAAGGCGTGTCTGATCTCTAGTGTCTGATGCCTGATGTCTGACGTCCGTATCTGTGTTTGCACTTGTGTCTGATATCTGTGTTGTGTCTGATGTCTGGTGTCTGATGCCTGATGTCTAATGTCTGATGTCTGTGTCTGATGTCTGATGTCTGATGTCTTTGTCTGTGTTTGTGTCTAATGTCTGGTGGCTGATGTCTGATGTCTGATTCTGATGTCTGTGCCTGTGTCTGTGTACGGGTCCGTGTTCGTGTTCGTGTCGGCGGAATTCGTAAATAATTGATTTTGTCAATAGTTGATTTTAACAAAATTGGGTACGGATTTTAGAAAAGATAGATTTTGACAGTGAAGGATTTGACAAAAGTAGTTTTCTTCTAAAAAGATGGATTTTAGCAAGAGTGGATTTTAGCAACAGTGGATTTTGAAACGAAGGATAGGTTATATGGTCCCATTGTAATACCATATGATCCTACATCATAAACTCCCTTAAACCCATTTAGTACTAGTAATATAGCTTAAAAGATCTCGCACATTACAGCTTCCGAGATCACAGAGGCTGTCTATGGTGTATTTGCCCAAGTAATCATGTCTTCTGCCAACTAGCGTAGGAAACGAGCAAAGGAAGTGAACAAGAGTTTCCTTCTTCTCCTCGTCCCTGCAGCTTTTGCAGAAGTCATTTGCATCCAGACCCGCAGTGCCCAGTAATTATCCTTACAATTCTAACTAAATCACGCTTAGTCAGTGTGATTAAGATCATGGATCAATTCAAGTTCAGCTCAGGCCATTATTGTTTCGCTACCCTACCAGTTGGACTGGCGATCCACCTATAGCATTTGTCATTGCAACTGTTTCTTAATGGCTCGCTGCTTTCAGCGCAGACATAGGCCTTCCTACACATTCCCTCTCTGGTTCCAGTTGGAGAGTCGTACCGAACCTTGCTAACTCGTCTGCCCTGCAATTTCCCTCAACGTCAGAATGGCCTGGAACCCAAACCAACTGGATATTGAAATGTTCACTCATCTCGTTAAAAGATGTGTGACAAAACCAACACCACCCTTGACGACAGGGAAACTGAATCCAGCGAAAGAATGGCCGCCCGACTGTCCACATAAATAGTGATATCAATTAACGATATTACTTTATGCTTCATCCAGTTCATGACCTCTTCAATCGCTAAACTTCAGCCTTGTACACACTGCAGTACTCGGGCAGACGAAACGATAAACTTACATTAAATTCCCCACAGAATACACCAGCTCCCATACTACCATCGAGCTGGGAGCCATCGGTGAAGAATTTAACTGTCCCGGTCTCTTTAACGAGACCACTATTCCAATCCTCCCTAGAGAAGATAATCGAAAAACTTGTCGAAGCACAAACAGTTTGTTTTGTAGTCCAAATTCACCAGTTCATGCCTCACTAAATTAACTATAGTTGAGTGCCTTTTTTGCAGGCACTTCCAACCCGAAGTCGCTGATAGCCGGCAAACAGGCCCTCTGCACCTTCGCCATCATGTTCCTATATATGATACATTTTCCTGAGCAGGCCACCATACACTCACACCATACAGCAGTATGGACCTTACAACTGCCGTGTAAATCCAGTGCGCCAGTTCCGGTTTCAAGCCCCATTTTCTTTCAATGGCATATTTACAAGAGTAGAGCGCCACAGTGGTCTTCTTTACTCTTTCTATCGTGTTAAGTTTCCAACTGATCGTACTGTCCCGAAAAATCCCTAAGAATCTCGCCTTATCAGTAAGGACCAACATAGTACCATTAAGGCTTGGTAAAACCATTGCCGAAATTTTATACCTCCTAGTGAAAAGGACCAGTTCTGTGTTAGATGCGTTAGTCCCCAATCCACATCTGCTGGCCCGTCCGCAGTTATTAATAACGCATTTTGCATAACATCCCTGATTGTATTCCTTCCCCTTCAGTTCCAATAATAGTTCATTGATTACTACATTCCAGAGAAGGGGAGAGAGGACACCTACCTGGGGAGTTCTTCGAACAACCCGTCTTCTGGTGGGAGCTTCCCGCATCCCCGCTATGACTCTTCTGCTACCTATCAAATGAATAATTAGCCTGGTTACTGAGTCTTCGATCTCAAAAGGCAGCAATCCTTCCATAATTGCTTCCACATTCACGTTATTGAACGCGCACTCGATATCGAGAATCGCACCCAACGAGAATTCTTGAAAATCCAGTGACTTCTCAATTCCCCGAACCAGCGTATGTAATACCGTATCCACGGACTTACCCTTATGGTACGCATGTTGAGACTGAGCCCAGTTTCTGGGTACAATTTTTGAAAAAAAGTAGACATCCAGTATCCTTTCCATGATTTTCAGCAGAATAGAGGACAAAGATATTGGTCTAAAGTCCTTAGGGTTGCTCTGTAAGCTTCTTCCCGCCTTCCGGATGAAGATCATCCTAGCTTCCCTCCATTTCATGGGGATTTACCCCAGCTTCAGACACCCTTTGAAAATAACTTCCAGCCAGAGAAGAAGGCCTTTGAGTTCTTCTAAATTTCTGCTGGTACAATCCATCTAGACCAGCTGACTTAAAAGGCTTGAACCCTTTAACAGCTAAGTTTTTCTCCTCGAGTTCAGAATATCGTCTGTATACAACAGTTGGACTCTACAGTCATACCTAGAACCACAACCATCTAAAAGCTCCGCAGTCGACACATCCTCACTTCCCGGGAAGTGAGTTTCCGTCAAGAGATGAAGAGTCCCTTCACTCGAAACCGTCCATTCGCCATCCAGTCTTACTAGATAGCCTGGGACAGCTGGATTGGTTCCATACTATCACAGAAGCGCCTCCACAAAATTCTTGGCCCCTTCCTTAATTCTCTTTTGTATACTCTGAGGCATTCCTTATACAAGTCCCAGTCTTGACTATCTCTAGATCTTTTCGCTCTATTAAAGGCAGACCCACAGACTTTCCGGCACTGTACAAGTGTCGGGTTCCACCAAACACGATTTCGATTCTTTCTTCGCTTTGTTAAAGGGCAGGCTACCCTCATAGAGGTAATGCAAGCCTTAGTCAGAGTGTCCACCATTGAATCCAGTTCACTACCCGTGTCGGGGAGTCCTGGAACTCTAGATGGAATGATGCCCTCTAATACATCCCTATACACATGTCATACTGTCCTTGTTTTGTAATATTGAGATTAAGTTTAAACGTTAAGTTAAGCAAAGCCCCTTCGCCACCCTCCATTATATTACTCACAATAATAAAGGTGGCCTCCTGGCCTATATTACTAATAGTGATTTTAGTTCTTAAGAGAAATTCAAAAAGTAACTCACCCTCGTTATTTATATCCGAGCTACCCTAGATGGTATGGTGCGCGTTGGCGCCGCACCCCAGGATAACTCCCGCCTTCCACCTTTCTGCGTCAAAAACCACTGCCCCCGGTATAGCTGGCGGCATTGGCTTCTCTCGGTCCATGTATGCGGCTGCTAGTCAGAATCTTCTCCCCTCCGCCTCTATACAAACCGCAGTAATGTCACTATTGCTATACTGTTGAAGTCGAAAAACATTTATGTTAATTCCCACCAATATACTGCTTTTTTCAGTCCCACAAGCCCTAAAATGGGTTTATTCTTGATCCATGGTTCTTGGATGAAAACTATTTCTTCGCCTAAATTAGCTAGTCTGAGACGCAGCCTTGGTGTAATGTAAGTTTATTTGCACAAGCCTAATCATTTAAAATAGTCTTCATTTAGCTTAATTGCAAAAGCAGTGCTACGTCAGTTAGTTGGACCCGACGGAGTCGTCGGTATCCTGCGCCCCACTCCCTCCGCAGTCCCTAAAATTAAGGAGGTCCGCCTCTCCCCCCTCTGAATCTAATGTATTCCCCATCCGCCTGTCAAGGGATAGTCGGTCTCGAAGGTCGCTAGTCAACCCCTCACTCCGGATCGCCAGTAGCTACAGTGTCTCCCTTCGAGTGATACCAACTCTCGCGCTTTCCTCAGCAGGCTGTACTTCTTCCTCCCTCTTCTCCGGTACGCAGTAATTGGTTTCACTCCGACCTCGTCCTTCCTGAACATCTTAACTGTTACGGAGCCGAAGCCGAAGTTGATAACCCCTTTAGTTTTTGACAGGGGAGCCAGGGATTCCTTATTGAGCACCATAATTAATGAACTGAAAGTGCCCTTAGGCTCCTCCCACTTAACAAATTTCCAGTTCCTTGTCGGAAGATCCAGATTGCAAACTTGGATAATCCTTAGGGATTCATCCAGGTTAGCCGGTTCCGCGGGGAGCCAGACCAGCCCTCGGTCTGCTAGATATTTCGTCTTTGGGAATAGCCCTAAGCTTACTTCCCAACCATACTTCGCCTACCTCCTCGATCCCCTTCCTGTACAAGAAGGCTGGTCGTTGATTAGCGCACCCCTGCATATAGTCCGTGGTCCCGGATGTTGCCCAAGGACTCTGAGGAAAACCAGGTCCAGCGCATTAAACACCAACCTTCAGTTTTCCCGGTGGTGCTCCCATCTTCATGGCTCTCGTCCACGACGGATAGCACCACCTCCTCCTTTCGGAATCCAAGATCCCTGTTCCTTCTCGCCAGACCTGTCTTTTCGCACCAAGATCCTCCTTCTGAGCTTTGCTAACATCGGCAATACAATTCTTCGTCCACTTAACCTTTTGCCTCTGTTCCTCAGTTCGCTGCTGCTGCAGGATTGTGGCCAGTTTATCCAAGGTGCGGAAGGCCGAAGAACCAAAGAAGCAATGACCTTCTCCTTCTTACCGCTACCACTATTTTGAAGCTTGCAAGCTGAACCAGTCTTAGCCCCACTGACGGCTGGAGTCGCATACCTTCCCTCCTCCCCCCTTCCATCTCCACCAGCATTTGAGAAGTGCTGGTCACTTCTTTTTTTTTTCTATTTTGTTACCATATCGTGGTCCCAGGAATATGGGAGAAAATGATGGTCCGTCCATGAGATCCGTATACACGGAAAAGGTTAGACACAACTGTAGGTCGCCAGGTACCCAGAGGGCTCCGTTCACGACTGGGCTTTGTTAAAAGGGCATCTAGCCTAGTAGATGATCAACACGGGTAGCATAACACCTTAATCCAGCTCATTCGTTCCCCGAGCACTCCCGTCCCCCAGCGCCTCCGTCCCCATCTAACATTCACCTTCCCATTCAGCCATTCATATGGATATTCCAAACCAATGGGTCCCATTCCATTCAAGGGATGACCCGTTTATAGGGATTTCCAAATCATCCCTTGGAGACCCGGGAGCGCAGCAAGACGTGACGCTCAGTTTGCCGTGGTTGGTAGTCGAGGGTTTTATAACGTCATCAGTTCGCACTTCCATGCTGGGTATCATACGCACTCAAAAATTAGTGAACTGAGGTTAATCACTCCCCAGTTCCGCTAGACTTCTCTCCCAGCACAGCTGCGGTTGAGGCCAGCTTATTTATTTCACCGCTAACCTACCTATTGATAGGCCGCCCACTATCCACTACCAGTGATCCCCCCTCCCCCTCATAGCTGCAGCTCGCTACGAGAATATGAAGGGATAAAGTGTTATTTTTATCTGTTGTTGGTTATGAACATAAATGTAATTTTGGCTGAGTTTGTGGGTAAGTCACTTTCAATTTAATACATAATTTTTTAACTTTCGACCGAAGCATTCGAAAACTATCGGCTAACTTTAACAGGCTAACTTAAACCTGCGCGAAAAAGGAAGTTATTGAGGATGTCCAGCAAAGGGGGTTATCAAACAGAAAATATTGTAGAATCACATGGAAAACACTAAACTTCATACAAACTTCTTGACAAAACCATAATAAGAGTCGTTTTGCGATCAATTTTTTCACAAGAAATTTGCATTTTTCCAAATTTTTCTGAATATTGTCAAAAACCATTTTTGGTCCCAAGTTCGGATTCAGCCTTTATAAACTTTTTTTCATTTTCCATTTTCGCCTCGAAATAGTTTTAAATGACGCGAAATATTGAGTAGACCATAAAAGTAAAAACCTCTTCTTATAATTTTGTCTAGTAAACAGTTTATTAGTTTAAGCGGAATAATGCACAAATCAAAAATATTAAATAATTTAAAATAGAATATAAACGATAACCACGGGTATAAATAAAAGTAATCAAAAGCAATCAGTGCAGATATTCTCATTTAATTCGGATCCTTAGAACATGAAGCATATTACTTATTGGACATTGTTTGTACGTGTAGAAAATCAGATACATAGTATCAGAGATTTTATTATTTTATTATATTAGAGAAATGCAAAGCTATATACGTTTTTCTATTATGGTATTCTATTATGGTATTGGTTATTGGCATAAATTCTTTATATTGCATATAGTATACAAGATAACCTTTACATAATTACATATTTTAATACTTAATAATTTTAATACTTAACTTCCACGCTTTATTTTTCAATCGTTGCAATAAAAAAATATTTTTTGTTTGACTAGAAAATTCATATGATGTGGATGAGTTACGCAAACAGTGCAACAATAATTAGTTTTATTTTAGTACAAAATTATTTAATTTGTTTAAATTTTAGTTTCTAATAACGAAAATACAAATTAGAATAACAATTTAGTTTGTTAATTTTCTTAAATACATTATTTGACGAATCGAGTTTTTCGATAAATGTGTAACAGAAAACAAGTTCCTTTTCAGTTGTTCATAAATTTTAGAAACAGTTATTTTCTCGTCACGTAAAAAATATTTTAGTTTATTAATTGTTTTATGCATTCCTTTTTATAATGGCGTTTTTTGATAAAGAAAATCACTCATAATCAATCAATGGAGTCCCATGCTCTATTGTGAATTGTAAAGCCACTCGACGCAGCCATCCTTATAGCAAGTTTTATGGTTTCCCGCAAGAAAATTCTTAATTTTTTCAAATTTGGGTTGACAAATGCCCATTGTCACATGATAATTTAAAAAAAAAATTAATTATTTGTGAAAAGCACTTCGATGAGATCGATTTTGATTCAATTCCAATAGCCGGTAACTCATCTTCGGATTTAAATCTGCCCGATAATTCGTCAAAATAAAAAAATGTAAAAGCATGGATATAAAGACAGTGGGACATTGCCCGAAATGAGTATTTTCGACTTTGAGAACATAAAATCTCTTAGACATTATTTAAATACATCTTGCAGTGTCGAAGCAGATTGCACTAACTGTATAAAATATATTAAAATTAGTGAACTAGCTATATAAAAAAAAATATTTATCATTCAAAAAACATCAAATTTAGATTCAGAATCAAATTTAAGTTTGACTGCAAAATATTTTGCAAAAATGATTTTATGTCGAAATTCAAAAACCTCTAAATATCTTCAAGAAGAGCGTATCACTCAGAGTAAAATACTATAAAATTAACGTCATTTGCTATTATTTTAATAATTTTTTACTATTAATTTTAGTCAATAGTAAATATCATTTTGAAATAATAGTTTGTAAATTGTTATAATAATGGTGGCTATCTACTAATATTTTAATAGTGTTACACCTTTAAAATAATAATTTACAGTATTAAAATTGATTTGATTTACTATAAATATAAAAGGATAATCGTATTATTATCACAATAGTATTTACTATTATTATAGAAAAAATACTATTAATTTAATGTGACAAATCGTTTTAGAAAGCAATGCAAAATAATGAGATTAACCATTAAAATAATAGGTTGATCTTATTAAAAGAGTAATTGTATGAACTATTAATTCAAAGGGTATATACCTTAGAAACCGTACCTGTACTTGCAAATTAAAAATTAAAACAAATAAACTATTTTCAAATGTATTATATACTTTTTGTTTATATTAATTCATTTTAATACTATTAATACAAAATTTGATTGTAATAATAAAACTATAAATAAATATTATTGTGCTATTTAATTTCATATTATGTTCGCAAATATAATATTCTCTTAGAAGCCTCTGTTTCAAACTGTTTCAAAAGTTGCACGGAATTTTTGTCTTTAATGTGTTTAGGTAGTAAGGTATAATTTTTTGGACAAATGACGGCCACAGTGAAAAAAGTTGAGACGCAGAATCACTGTACAAGTTGTTATATAATCAATATCGACCGAACGAAAACGAGAAATTTTCCACAATATTTAGAATATGTTATAAATTTTATAATAACCTAAAATTAATTTACCAATGTATTCAAATATTTTAGCCTTCCCTACTTTTGATGTCATATTGCCTTATTGCAAGTACTTGAGCCCATTCAGCTTCAACGTTCGACCAAGGCTCGTTGTTCTGTTGTAACCATACAATGACTTCAGAATCACTGTATGTAACTATAGGGTCCGGTGTTGGTAAAACTTCGATTGGTCTACGGGAAGGAGCTATATATATATATATATATATATATATATATATATATATATATATATTAAATGTTAGTATGTATTACGTAATTTATTGAAACTAATCTGTATACAGTTATACCTGAAAGCTCTTCTGTCCAACTTTTCCTTAAATTCCGTGTTTTTGTATTCGAATTCACAGCCTTATCATGAAGCTTCCCAATTGGGCTTAGTCTGGGGCCTCTTTTACGCCAATATTATTCCTGGAAAAGAATGAATTAATAAAACTAGTTTTTACAATTTAACATTTCTAATTCTGGAATGATTGTGCTTACGCGTTGAAGAAAATTCTTAAAATAATTTAGGTGAGATGAGTACCGAGAAAAGTTTATTTTAAGAATCATCATCAATTCATGCAACATTAGGCAATTTCTAAATTTTTCAGTAAAAGTAGTAGTAAGTAGTCACTTTGCATTCCTCTGGAAAGTAATTGCAATTTCTACATCCCGTATGGTATTTAACTTTCTGCTACTGAAATATGATTAAATGAGTGACGTCAATATATCATTTTTTGCGTCACCCAGAATGTTATGTTCTTCATATTATTTTAAAACTTAAACACATATTTCGGAATTATTTAGGATTGAAAGATGTTTTGCGGTGGTAATATTAATATGAGACGATGGGATAGAAGCAATGCATTCTGGCTCGGGCGATGCAACTGGTGATTGTGCTTCAATCGATTCATGCTCAAGACAGGAGTTTGGCACAGATATACACTGAGAGAAAAGTAAACTCATATTAAGCGGGAACGGAACGATTCAAAGAAATTTCGTTTTTGAATGTGTGCTAAGCATATATTTACTTGAATTGAGATGAGTGTTACTAAATTCATTAAAATCGAGCAATCTGTTTTTGAGAAATACATGTTTACTTTTAATAAATATAATTTCTTCGATTGAATTTTATATTCTATTTTTGTAAAATATTTATTCTTCGTTTGAGAGATTAGTATCATATTTTGAAGAATAAGTTTCTCAATTTCAGTATTTCAAATTTACAAAAATATAAAATAATATCTCACTTCGAACTAAATTTCTGTTCCAAAACAAAACTTTCACTTTTCATTTAAGATTTAATTTTCTTAAAACACAATCACTAAATCGGAAACTGAGAATACCTAACATCGATTTAAGAAAACAAAACTTGATGATCTTGATGGATTTGCTTAAATCAAATATTTTTATTCCAAATTGAAGAAAGTTTATACCACATTTAAGAATGAATCTATTCTTGGATAGAGATTTGTATAATTTCAGCTTATATTCTAATTTATTGAATAAAATCAATTTTAATAGTTTTTTTTAAATCGTTTTATTAAAAAATAAATGTTTATACATAAAATTATTTATAATAATATTAAAATAATGGTAATTTGGCGTACATTGAACCATCTTCCAATGTCCTTAATGTAATTGGTTTTACAAATATGTTACTATTCAAATTTATAAATTCGTATTCCACTAGCTCTTTCTTAATTAAATAAACATTAAAATGCTGGTTAAAAATTATTTCAATTTTTTGTGAAATTAAAATTATAATTTCTTTTTCGGCTAAAATATATTTAATTTTGAATAACGTTGGTTTTAATTCATCAGTTTCTAAAAAAAATATGTATGATTTTCGATTAGAGTATTATGATAAGTAATACTTGAAACTGATACCATTTTTGAATAATTATCCAACTTATTAAAAACACAAGAGGAGATGTTTAAATCTTGTTTAATTTCACTTAAAGAAATGGTACTAAATTTTATTATTTTAGCAGTGCTATCAAAACTCTTGTTTTGTAATAGTTAGTAGACAAATTTAATAATAAATCTCTTTGCTATTGAAATTGGCAAATTAACTCTGGAAAATGTTACATTAGTATAATTTTTAATATCTCTGTGTTTAGATTCGTAACGCATACACCAACACATACGTAAAGGGCCAGATTTTTTTAATAATAGATGGGTAATGAATAAGCATGTGATGCTTTGGCTTTAAATTTTGATCGAAACATTCGATATACATTTTATTGTGATGCCTAACTAAATCTTTTAACCTGTTTAGATCGTTTATATCAAATGAGTGACTTAACATTAATTTCACCATGTCATACAATACAATAGCGTATTGATATACCTTATCGTTTAGTAGAATATGATTTCCCAAAATACAAGTGAAATAGTTTAGAAATGGGAGCGTTTGTCTTGCAGACATTTTTAATTTATTATTTCTTAAATTGTAAACTTTGATAATTGGAGGTCTGTTACTTTTTTCAAGCTGGCCATAATCGAAGAATTGAATGCATGAATTAAGTTTAGCAATTGTAATGAAGTCTTTGTTAATAAAATAATTCAGAATTTCGGTTAGGCCATAAACTGCAACTCCTTCTAGAACATCATGCATTAGGTCAACACAAAAGTTTTCTGTGACATGCAAATTATTAACTTGATTCAGTGCCGAGTTTTCTCTTATTCCGGTTTCACTGTAACAACACTAACAACTAGTGTTCACATCAAATAAATAATTAACAGTATTTCGCAAAACAACATGTTCTTCATTAAGAATATTGTTTGTATCATCTTTATTTGATTTGCACAACCGACAAAAATATTTATGTTAAAATGATCTTGCGAACCCCAAAAGAGTATTTAAGCCTAAATTGTCGCCTATAATAAGCCTCAAGGCAAAATGAACAGTTATTGCGGTATTATCCACAACAATCTTGATACCTTTATCTTCTATTTTATTCAAAACTTCTACCAACTTATAAAGGCACTTTGAGGTCCCAAACAATTTTAAATCCTTAGATTTCAAAAATAGTGCTGTGAATATGTTTTCAAGAGAAGAATAATTGCAAGGCAATGTAGGAAAATTATAATAAGAGGCTGCGATGGACTGCTTCCCTGCAGAGCTTCCAAGAGGATTGCCGGTCTCTAAGTCATCATAATATAAGAAAAAGGGAATTACCGGTTTATTTTGATATTTAAATTTTTTTTTTGCCATAAATCACCTTGAACGAAATTTGATACGCTATCTTTATTTTTCTGCAACCTGGTTGTATTATCTAGGGTAGCTTTTAAAATACCCGGACGTTCAAAAAATTTCCTTATTTGAAATTCAATCGGCATTAAAGCCCCGGTCGTTATCTGTGTTCGTAAAGAAGGGTTTCCTTTTTTTAAAGCTTCAGACACTGTAGAATTTACAATGTATTTACGCACCGGGCTTTGTCATATTTTGTATTAATAATATAAAAAAAAATTGAATAAAGTACCAAAACTTTTCTGATTCGAAGGGATATTTAATATCGAACACAAAAAATAATTTAAAACATAAGTCTATGGCAGTTACTACATTATCAAATGTATAAAATATGTTGTCGTAGGCAACCGCATAATGTTTAATTTCATTTAATTTATAAATAATAATCAATGGCTGAAGTGTTAAATTAAAATCTGCGTATTTTTCCCGAATATTTTGTAACGATTGTTCCAATGTTGTAATACTTGGAAGTTCCAACAAGCACGAGGACACTGAATTTTCAATTGATTGCTTCCAGATTTTGTTTTTTTTTTTGTTTGCGATCCGTCCGGTTGGTGGCAAGCAATAGTGAGCAGTTTTAAAACTTTGAGGTTTTTTAAATCTGAAAAAATACAAACATAATTATTAAGCAACTAATAATGTATCATTGAATTTAAGACATATTATCGACCAACCGAATATGTTTTACACATAAATAAGCAAAATATTTTTAATACCACGATTCACGCCCAAGGCTTCGATACTATTTTTTAAAATGAACCCCAAATTTACTTTACTATGAATTAATTATATAGCGCATTGGTTTGAAAAACGAAATCGTTGGGGGTAGAGGACGGTGGTCGATCCTGAGGACAGGAGCCGCTCACAAAATTAGATAAAAAAATGGCGCACAATCATTAGTAAACAAATTCTAAAATTTTTAAAAGACATTAATAAACTTACTCAAAATAATTTCAGAATTCGCGTGGTCTTAAGATGCTGAACTTAATTCAATAATTCCATTAAAAAATATTAAAAAAAAAAAATTAAACGACTATCATCACGTGTACATAATAAGAGATTCAAACATCCAGTGTTGCACGGCGTCATTTCTGGCTTACGCACACATAAGCCACTATTGTTTGTTGCCACCTTAGATTATACTATAGATAGAATACCGACAGTATTGTTTTGAAGTATCAATTTTATAATGTTTTTATTATTGTTTTGATATTTTTTTGGAAAAGAGAAAGAAAAATGCGGGATAACAACATTATAAATTTCATAACATCAAGTAGTGGCGGTGTAAATTGTTTTATATAGGGCGGGGGCAAAAAATAAATTAAATGAAAATTATTTTACTTTTAATTTTTTTTATTAATGTATTATAATAATAAAATAATAATTGTATAATATTAAATAAAACTTTTAAAAATAATACAATAAGTATAAGTTATAGGAAACTAACATAAGATATTTCATTACTTTAAATAAGTATGTACACATAGATTAAAACATTCTAATACAGATCATAATATTATACCTATGTTATATCTAATGTTATGCTAAATTATTTAAACCATATTAAAATATCCTGTATCGTTAAAATTAATCGATTTATTAATATCAACAATATACTTTTACTATTAAAATTCATAACTGATTTTGAATATTTGTAAATCATATATTATATGCATATTAATTCACTATACTTGAAACTAAACGAATTAAAAAAGAAAATAAATCACAAAATTTAATACAACTAAATAGCGAATCGCTGCCCCATAAAAATTAAATATAAAATTTTAGCAACGCCACTGGATTTTCAATGACAATTTACGATTTATTTACTGTTATTTTCTAAAATGAAGAGCAACTTTTTCCCGTGTTTGTTTTTAAATTCGAATGTTTCACTTATTTTTATTCAATTAAATTTAAAATAAATCACCTTTATCACTGAACATATTTAATTATGCATATATATACTATAAATTTGTGGAATATTATTAAAATCAATTAGAAGGTTAATCAGAAAAAGCAATTAAAGAGTTTGTAAACACTGTCAAAAAAGTTACTTGTGAAAAGAAATTTCCTTTTTACTTGATAATCGTGTGTTTTCACACTGAAACACACTACACTTGGTTATTTTAGTATAATAGAGCACTTGATTATTCACTTATTTATTGTAAACTAAATAGTTTTCATTCACATCAATCACAACCAAAAAACACTTTAAAATAACGAAAATTTTCCATTTTTCACCTCATCTGTGTTTCTCTATTTTATGTATATGTACCTCTCGTTTACCCATTCATATTTAGTACTTCTAGTTTCGCTTGTGTTTTGTATTGAAATTTGTATTGGTACGTTATCTATATAATCTAAGGTTGCCACAGATAAATGTACATATATCTACACACAGGACACTATTAACTCACATCCATGCAACTAAATGTACATATGTAAAAGTATACAAACCTAACGGGTGTACACGGGGATAGGATGATTCTCTTTGACGGTTATATCGTTTTGCTTTGTTCACATAAATTTTTTCATTCACTTTTTACGTACACTTGTAATTTCTATTTCATAATTTCTTTTATTACACTTGTAACAACCAAAATTTATAAAAGTAAATTAATATTATTTTAGTTGCACCACACTATAATTTAGAAAATTAACACACGAAATTTAACACACGTCCACTGTCTTTGCAATTTTTGATTATTGAAAAATATTAACGATATTTCATTAATTGTCTACTGCTGAAAAGAAGTTAATTCTCAATTCTAGAATGACAATTCCGCTTAATATTGTTAAATTACTCTTCGTTTGAGATTACATTAACAAATATATTGCTATATTCTCAAAATGAGAATAAATTTCTAAGGAACGGAATAAAATTATATTTTTATATTCTAAAATAGAGATTTTTTAATCTTAATTATATTATTTTTAAGCTCGTTTCAAATTTATTCACTATCATAATTTAAGAATAACGATTCTATAATTGAACATAAAATTAAAGAAAAGGACGCCTAATTTTGTTTTAACACGAGAGGTTTTAGTTTTAGAGGATTCTAAGCCCCGTCTCTTATCAAGAGTTCTTCTAAACAAGATTAAAGTAAAAAAACGACAACTTTGTTTAATTTAATTATTTAAGATTACTAAATTATGTTGGTCATGTTCTAAGACTTTCAATAATCTAATTTGAGTATGCGCGTATAACCAACTAATTTAAATTTTGTAAATTTTTGTGTTTGATAACGTTATCTCTATTAGAAATTTATTTATTTGTTATAGTTACATGCACTTTATCAAAAGTAATATAAGTAAAAAATTGTAATGTATCAAAAATTCATTGCTAAAATTTTATAAAGTTTGTTCCTTCACGACTGTAATTATAAGCCTTGTTTATCGTAGTTTAAGAGCATAATCCATCCATAATCCATCGAAATACGTACGAGCCTTTAACGATATTTGGAATACGTAATTAGCGTATTTCGTACTTGTTTGTGAAATTTAAAATCGATCATCCGGTCAATTCCTATAATTTCACCTGTTATAACAAAATTTTGTCATAAGATACGATTAAACAGCTGCACTGATATTTTGATATAGATTCACAAAGGGGTGTCATTTAATCTAGTATTTACAGATCTAAAAGGAAATTGACAATACGGACACATTTTATTATACTATTGTACACATTTGGAGGACTAGTAGCACCGATCGTTACCGATACGCAGGTTATGAATAGACAAATCAAAAACAGTTTCCGGAGTAGAATGTATCTTTCGTATCTTAAGTAGATACAATCTTGTTAAAGTTATCGCAGTTTTAAAATTATCGAATAGAAATATCATTAATGACTCAGGGTACCCATTAGTTTTACCAGGAAGGTAATTCGATGCATTAAAATAGGCCGTTGAGGGTAAGGGCTGTTGTAATAAATTCGGGAGTACCATTTTCTTGTGCAAGAAGGTATTTCGATTCAACTGATTGTATGTGAATTACTCAATGCTTATCAATCGATCCTTGAGTGAGTGGGTTATCTATATTAATAAAAATGAATTGGCGCATGTATGACTGATCATCACTAGAGAACCGTTGGACCGATTTGGCTGATTTTTATTTTGTTGTGTTCGTAATTATCAGGACAAGGTTTGTATGAAAGAAAATTTTGGGAAAAATCCACTGCAAAAGTCGGAAAATTTGGAAAACCGAAAAATGACATTTTGTACGGTTTTTTCGCATGTATCCGATCCAGATGGTCTTTAAGAAGAAAATTTTTTTAAATCTTATTAGAAAACTCGGAAACTTCCGGAAAAACCTGAAGAAAATTGAATTCTTTTTTCTAGCGCATCAGTTGAGAACGGCTGAACCGATTTAATCTATTTTTGTTGTATTCGGAGTTCATTCGTAGTTGTCAAAGTGTAAACATCTAAAATACGTCTAAAATAATAAAATAATAAAAATAAATAAAATAATTAAATTTACCTAATTTTTGCTTTAATTTTTATATTAATGAAATCATTAAGTCATATTTAAAATATAGTTCACCAAAAATATAAGGGATTTGTTAATTTATTCGTGCGTGATTCACATCTTCATAGCAAAGTACAACATCGTCAACCATTTTATTGTCAATCAATTTCGCGCCTTTGTAAAACAATGACCGTAACCTGCCGCTCGTGTGGTGCCAATATCACAAAAAAAGGACGACTTCCTGGTATTAAATGTAGCGGTCCTTGTGAAAATTTCTACCATGTTAAGTGCGCTTGTATCTCACAGGAATTGTTAAGTGATATTAATAATCGAACTGTCAATTGGTTATGTGAAAGCTGTCGTCTACAATCCAGTCAATCTGTGATTGACAACGAAATCTCGGACTCTGAATGTGATGTGAACGTGAGTCTAGCCGATATTATGATTCAATTAAAACGAATGGAAAAGAAACTATCTGCTCTGGACAAAGTTAAAGACGCAGTACATACTCTCCAAGCTGCGAACGATGCTCTCACTTCGAAACTTAAACATCTAGAAGACCAGTTTAGTATCCACTCTGCAAAATTACATCAAATGGAGGCTGATTATGACAAACCAGCTCAAATGCTAAACGCTTCAAGCATTACAATCAGTGGCTTGCCGTTGGAACATGTTGACATTAGTGGAATGATTTTCAACATTATTAGTAAAGTCGAAAATTCCATTCAACCGGATGATATTTTATCGATCGAACCCATTCGTAGAAACGTTAGCAAAACCACACTGAATAAAACCAACAATTATGTAACTCGTCACAACTTCTTTATTGTTAAACTAAAATCCATCGATCTACAACAAAAAGTTTTAACGCAAATGCGCAAAATTAAAACACTTTACACTAAAGATCTGGATATCATCTTGCCGCAAAACCACCGGGAGCATCAAATCCATATAATGCACCGCCTTTCAAAATTCCAATCACAGCTGTATCATGAGGCTAAAAACATAAAACTGTCATCAAACTTTAAATATTTATGGTGCAAAGCCGGACAAATTTACCTAAAGAAATCGGCTGATTCTGACGTCTATCGTATTCACTCCATGAACGATATTTTTCATATCCAGAACATCATACACTAGCAATTGGATAAAGCGGTTGCTGCTTCGGTATCTAGAATTAAATAATGTAACGTTAAGTAGTTTTTTTATCTTACCTTTATTAGCTCATATTTGTTTTTATATATTTTTTCCATATTCCAGCTTAACTCTTTATACATTTTGTTGTCAAAAATAATATTTGTTTATATTAATCAGTCAGCTGTTTTGATTCCGGTAATTATTTTTTTTATGGTAGTAGTGTTTGTTATGATTTGGATGATGTTTAAACACTGTTTGAGTTATTTTTTAGTGATTTACTCAAAAAACTTAAAACTTATTTTTTTAACATTTTCAAATTTATTTATAATTAGTCGGAATATTTTGAAATTTACTTGGAATAGATTACTCGTTGTTGTGATTTATCTGGCTGTATTGAAAATGTTGTACTTTGCTCTCACTCTTCAAAATTTGTTTTTCGGTATTTGTTGTATGCATATTGAATTGTTAGTCTTATATTATGAGTAGTGTAATTCACCAAAACATTCAAAGTTTAAGAGCAAACTTCGACATTTTCAGTGCTTATTTATCTAGTTTAAAAGTGCAACCACTATTAATATTTGTTTCGGAAATCTGGATTTACTCACACGAATCTTCATATTACAGACTGCCAAATTATAATTTCATTGCTTGCTGTAATGATGATTATAGATCTGGTGGTGTTGGTGTGCTTATCAATCAAAATTTAACTGTATCTTCTTTTCATTGTTACAACTGGACCACAGCTGATGTTTTAATTTTAAATGTTACCTTGGGGCGTCATGATTGGACCTTTATCTGCATTTATAGATTTTGTAATAAACCGGTAAACGCGTTTTGTGTCGATATTGAGGAGTTACTTCTATCAATTAATAATAATAACATAGTTATTCTGGGAGACATCAACATAAATTTACTTAATATCAATGAATGCTATAGTTACCTTACCATGTTAGCCTCCCACGGATTTCTAAGTCTTTTAAATGAAGCTACTAGACATTCATCTTGTCTTGATCATGTGTTCATCAAATCAACAAATTCGTTTATTTTTACTGTAGAAAACACACCGATTCATCTATCTGACCACAACTTAATAAAGCTAAACATTTTTGCATCTCAGATCCCTGTGCTTCAAAATAGTGTAGCTGCTAATGTTTCGAGAGTTGACTATAGCCGTCTGAATGCTCGACTATAATCTGAAAGTTGGGCGACTGTTTATGGTGAGAATAACTGCAATATCGCTTTTGATAGGTTCTTATTTATTCTGAAATCGCACATTCGTGAATCTAAGGTCGAATCTTCTGCCCCTACATTAAAAAAACTGAAACCGTGGATGAATTCTTATCTCCTTTTGAAGGTTCATAAATTAAAAAAATTCTCTAGAAAATTACGCCATAATCCCACTAATGCACGTTTGGAAAAATTTGTCAAGAAACTCTCCAAGGAAGTAAATGCTAGAATTAAATTTGTCAAAAATTCATTTTACAAGAAGAAATTTGAGTATGTTAAAAATAGTTCTAAACTCACATGGAAGGCTATTGATGAAGTTCTGGGAACAAATAAAGACAAAAACCGAATCACCAAAATTTACAAATACCAATCTGATGTTCTTATTTCAAATTATCAATCTATAAGTAATGAATTCAATACTTATTTCCTCAACGTTCCATCGGAGATAACAAATAATTTGAACAACACTAACTTTTCGCCTAATTCTCCAGGCTATAGCAGATATGTTTTAGGCTCGACCACTTCACCTAGTATGTCTTGTGTGTTTGATTCGATTAGCGCCAGAGAGATTATAAAAGAGATTAGTAGTTTGAAAAATAAACACTCTTGTGGAATTGACGGAATCGACAACCTAATCTTAAAAAATTGCGTGTGGTATCTAGTAGATGTTTTAGCTTACCTCTTCAATTTCAGCCTAGAAAGTGGTGTATTTCCAGATGTTTTCAAATCAGCCCTTGTAATTCCAATTCATAAGAAAGGTGATGTGCTATTACTAAATAATTATCGACCTATTTCGTTGCTAAGTTCCTTCTCCAAACTATTTGAGAAAATAATAAAACGTAGATTGCTCGGTTATCTGGAGAAAATCAATTTTTTTAGCCGTAGTCAATTTGGTTTCTTAGCAGGAAGATCCTCTGAAGAAGCACTACTACATCACCTCAGTTATGTTTACTCGGCTTTCAACAATTCGCAAAAATCCGCTTCGTTATTTTTAGACATTGCAAAAGCGTTTGACACGGTGGATCACGAGGTTCTTGCAAACAAATTATTAAATATAGGTATCAGAGGTAAAGTTTTTGACTGGTTTGTTAGTTATTTCAACAATCGTAGCCAAATTGTTAAAATAAATGATAAATTTAGTGAACCTGGTTACTTAAATTGCGGCGTTCCGCAGGGATCAGTATTAGGACCTATTCTATTCTTAATCTACATAAATTCTATATTCGACATCGATCTTCTGGGGCACACCACTGCATTTGCGGACGATTTAGCATTAAGTTACACTTCAGCAAACCCTTCGGAATTACAGAACCTAGTTTGCACAGACTTAGTGAATCTTGGTAATTGGTTTTACTACCATCGCCTGGCTCTTAGTAATAAATCCAGAGTAATGTTTTTTGGTCAGGCCGCATCTCCCAATTCTAAGGTTTTGTATCATGTTCCATTTTGCTCTGGACACTCATGTTCATCGCAGTGCTTTGAAATTTCCCTCGTAAATGAGTTTAAGTACTTAGGAGTTACCATCGATTCGCAGTTGAAATGGAATTCTCATCTCACCATTGTCAGAAAAAATGTTATTACTGCGGCTTATAAATTCTACCATCTGAAGCAATTATGCCCACCGTCAACACTGCGAGTTCTATATCATGCACTAGTTGAATCTATTATTATGTATGGTATATCAAGCTGGGGTGGGATTTATTTTTCCAATATAGAGGACCTATACATTTCACAAAAACGGATTATTAAATTGATTTATTGTCGGCCTTCAACAACTCCAACAATTCTCTTATTTCGAGATTTGAAATTATTACCTTTAAGATATCTCTATGTTTATAAGGTATTAAAGATGTTTTTTGTTCGGAGTTCCAGTTTCCATAGTCGTATTCATCACACGTATACTTTAAGGAATCCGAACAACTTTGCCGGTTTACGTTGTAATAATGAAAGGTTCAGAAGGTCTTACTTTTATATGGGATTGTATTGGTTTCACAAATTACCAATAGAGTTGAAATCCATTCCGATTGGCCGCAAACACTATTTTGATAAAATGATTCGACATTGGCTGATTAATATAGACAATATTGAAACCTACTTCTAATTTTTCTTTTTTGTATTGTATTCACTAAATATGAGCTGGAATTTTAATTTTATTGTATGTATTATTTATTTATTCTTTTATGATAGTTTTTAATTTATTATTTTTATTTGTACACTTTTGGCAACCTAAATTTCATGATTTTTTTCTTTCTTGCTCCCCCACAGGTTCTAAAAACCTATTAGGAGCTCTAACTTTATTAGAAATAGTTTATGATTTGTATTAATGTATGTAACCTGTTTTTTTTTTCTAAATAAAGAGAATAATAATAATAATAATAATTACTAGGAGATGGTTCTTAGGAAAGAAAATTTTAGAAAATTCCACCGGAAAAGTCGGAAAATCGAAAAATGTTGTTTTTTGCGGAATTTCGCACGTAACCGATCCAGGAAAATTTTGAAAATCTGTGTGAAAAATATGGAAGCTTCCGGAAAAACACAAAGAAAATTAATTTTTTTTTCTAGCGCATCAGTTGAGAAAGGCTGAACCGACTTAGCTTCATCCAATGGACTTCATCGTTATGGTTTTCAGACATCCACGTTGTCAGATGTACTCAGTTGAGTAGTAGAAGCGTGGATTACCACATGCACACATTCTGCTGTGGTTAATTGAGAAAATCAGACCCGATCAAATCGAATCATCAGTACCGAAATACCAGATCCAGAAGGAAACCTGGAGCTGTTCGCGGTAGACGCAACCAACACGATTCACGTGCGGAGATCATAATACAGATTCACCGTGTATGGTCGATGAGATCCGCGTCCGTTGCTGCCATACACAATTAGTGGAAACGACGGTTATCCACTATATCGGCGTCGTTCATCTGAAGATGGTGGCAGAACAGTCACGATGACGATGAACGGAAAAGATGTTGTGGTCAATAATCGCTGGGTCGTTCCGTATTGCAAGCTTCTATCGAAAACATTCGCAACACACTGCAATGTTGAGTACTGTAACAAAAGTCTTTGCTCGGAATGAAGTAGTTTGGGGCGGAACGAGGTTCGCTGGGTCCGCTAGTAAATAATAAAAGTTATTTTATTAAATGATGGAAATGTATGGGTTGTTTTATTTGTATAGTAAGGCACAATCCTGCAGCTGCTGTAACCTTAAAAAATAAATGACATTTCAGCATAATTTGACTTTGTTTCCAATATTTAGTTTTCTAAATAGTCGTTCTAAAATAATTCTCAACACGAGAAAAACGGATCGACTATCTTGCTCCGTTTTTCTCGTGTTCAGAATTATTTTATTAAATTTAGAGGAGAAAACAAATATGATTTTCAAGAAACAAACATTCTTTATTCAATCGTTAAATATTGTAATTACTTATTGGGTTTATGATACACTAGAGAATAGATATTGATTAAATTCATAAACAAAGTAAAAATTTAAAATAGAGTCTAAAATTATCAAAAGAAATGTAGTGTTTCTCAAAATTAGTAAATGCTATTGAATTAAAGAATTATTTGCATTTCTTAAACTAAGAAACTTAGGTTTAAGTCTATATTGCATTTTATTAATAAAATTAAGCGCTAGTAGCTTCATTTATTCAACTTATTCTTCCTTCAGCTAATTAATTCTTGAATTTTACTAAAAGTTGAATTTATTGATTCATTATTCGAATTTTCTTAAAATTAGAATACGATTTTTCTCAGTGTAGTACTGGTCTGCAAATAAAAGAAATTTATATTTTTTTACGTTAACATGCCATACCAAGTATAAGATTTACATTTTTCCTCCATAAATTTAAATGAAAGCGAAGCCCTTGTTCCTAATATGGGAGTTGGAATTAAATCTTCCAATCCAGAGTCAGTTGTAACTAACAGGTTTTTAATGTCAAAATCATGATGTAAAATAAAAATAAAAATAACAGACATATGTTTAATATTATTATTATTGTTAATTATGGTTAATAAAAATGGATAACGATCTTACCAATAGCACGCCGATAAATCGCATCATCAAACCCAAATCTACCACAAATCAAGTCATGTAACTCATTTTCCACTTCGACGACAGGTATATCTGATTCACAGGAGGGTTCGATTAATAATTCGTCAGCCATGTCGTTTTAATTTTTCCAAATTACTAGATGTTGAAGCTTTATAGCAAATTCTTTCCAAACAAATTTTGATCTTAGATCAAAAAAATGTCTGACAATGTAATAAATGTCTACGAAATGTCATTGAAATGCATTGCATTGGCAGTCATTTTTTGATCTAAGATCAAAATTTTGTTTGGAAAGAACTTGCTATTAATGTATTACGGTCCTGTCTTATCACGGCAAAACTCCATTAAATTAAAAAGCACATTTGTATGCCAAAATGTAACGTAATATAAATTTTTCCGACACGTTCATTCAAGGTTGCGTGGAAAAAATTTAAGTACTAAAATATGTATATTAAGAATTATAATTTTATTAAAAATATTTTCGAAATACATTTCGATACATAAGATATACATTTACTTTTAAAGACAGTTACAGTTTGTTGCACAACCTTTAGCACATAACCGAACACTTAAAAACACGTGGTAAAATAAGAATCGCACGTCGAAAAAAAATTATTTTATCATCGAATCACATTTTTACTGGCACTATTCTTATTACTATTACTATTTTCACTATACTAAGTATATATTATTGAACATATATATTATATATTGACCTTTATTTTTTTAAATAAGTAGCACCACGTTAAACTTAATATGTATTATCTAATAATTTTAACACTAAATTAAATTAACCTGCGTATTTTATTTAGACCGTAAAGAAACCTTTCTTGTTAAGCTCTCGATAAATACTGAATCGTGAGTATAAGTCACTCTACTATTTCTACCTAGATTTAATAGTATAATGTTAATTTTTACGGTGTTTATTATTAATTTAATAGTGACAGATTTAATATTAACATTTAAAACCCAAACAATAAAAATATGTCCAAAATAATTTTTCTCGTTTATTTCTTTTCACCTTCGAGCTTAAAATTTCATACATTATTTTTGTTTTAATTTTCATTCATTACTGTAATATCAATACATACTAGATCTACAAAAATGTTAAAAAAAAACCAAACGAAAAATGCAACTGTATTGTTTTCTCAGATATGTACATTCAACAATTTAAACTAACACACATTCAGAGTTTCAATGTGATTTTACAACAACAAATAATCAGTAGAAAAATATATACGGCTTTGTATATATCTCCAGTGTAATAAAATCTCTGATAGTAGACAATTTATCAATACCAAAATAATAGTTCCTAATTATAAATGTTAAATAATATTTATTTTTATTCACAGGTAAAATTTAATTCACAACAACCACGTACCGGATGGTTAAAAGAATGGTCACTTGTGTTACATGGTACCAAAGATCCACCCTATCGATCACTTGCGCCTGCATCACCCCACTCCAAATTGGCAATCGTAAAAAAGGCACATGAGGAAAGGAAAATGTAAAATAAAGTTTCACAAAATGGCTGTGTTAAATTGTATCCTTTAATACCAATTCATTTGTTTTTTTTTACTATATTTTGGTTTTTAAAATATTATTAATTACATTACGATAAAAATTTATTATTTAAAAAAAAAACAAAAATAAAAAAATGTAAATAATATTTATAAATTTTTAAAACAAAACTTAATTTTATTATATCATCATCATATTATAATATAAAACAATTTATAAAATATTACGTACCATTTATTTTTTACCAAACAAACAATTTGTTATATTTTCGTTATTAAAATATAATTGTTATTATTTGAATATATTTTCCAAAAAATGAAAAATCCATAATACAATTAAAGAGATTAGAAAAAAAAATAATAATAAAGATAAAAACTTATTAAAATTAATTAATAATTTATATAATACAAAAAGAAATACAAATTTATGTTAATAGAACAATTTAAAAATAAAAATAAATATATTTAATTATTAACGCACATATAAAACATTATTAATTTATTCTTCATACGTACTATATACAGAAAATTATTTACATACACCCAAAACCATAAATAAAAAATTATACAATATAAATATTTAAAATTAATTAATTAATAAATTGGTTATGTTACCGCCAACACCTGGAAAACTAAAATTATTTGGTGGTAATAGTTTTAATAATGGCCTTTCGTAAGTCTTCGGAATATCACACTAATTAATTTTAACTCACGAAAGGCCTTGGCTAAAACTAATTGTACCCAATTTCGGGTTGTGGCGGTAGAGCCATAAGGTGTAGATAAAAAATATTTAATTTATTTTTATTCATTATTTAATTAAAAAATATATTTATTTTTACGTGACAAATTTAAAATTAATTAGATTTTTATGTTTACGTTTAGCGTTGATAAAAATTTTATTTGTTGTGTTGTTATGTGAACCAATGCCACATTTTTTAAACCACACGGGGTCTTTTGTTTAATTTAATAAACAAAAAATGGCAGTATTTTGTCTACTTCATGATTATTTCACGTGTATTTTAATAGTGACCACACATAGTAAAGTATGAAAGTGTTCAACTGTAAAGAAAATTAACTGCTGTGACTATAAATGTTCATGAACAACTGTACGACTACGACCACTGGAAAAGAGCTTTAACTTTCCCATTTGTAAAACCGAAACCAAATCGAATGTAAAAATTATTGAGTATGAACCAGATCAGAGATACCGGGTTCGAATCGCGAAGGGGCAGGATGAAAAACTGATTTTTCATCGTCAGATTATGATCTGCGTATTTCGGAACTGTCGGAATTGAAAGAAAATGAAAGAAATCTTGGCATAGTTCGATTTGCTGACGAATAAAAGTTTAAAGTTTGCTGAACGAATTGGTAAATAGTAAAGTGTTTTGGGAATGGGAATAAAAATGGTAAAATTGTTGTTGCTTTTCCAAATAAAAAATCACTACCGTCTAGAAACTATGTGTTATGTAATTTTAGGCATTTTCCTATTCAAATAATCTTTCAATTGTCGTGGCACGCTATTATACGTGGCACAATTTTTTCACAGGGAACTACAGTGTATTAAAATTTGTTTCTGCTCTTAGAAATTTGTACTCTTCTCACTGGCGAGGATCAATTTCTATTGATTTTAAAGTAGGTGCATTGCCCCGGGTCGATTCTGGGTTCTAAAATTTTATATTATGTTATTTTTGTTTTTTCAATACAAATTTCAATAGGAAGCGAGGATAACATAATGTAACAGTAATTTTATGCCACAAGAATCGGGCCCAATATAATATGTTACAATTTTATTTTTTAGGTTGGTAACAAAATTAAGTTCAGTGTTTCACAGGATGAGTGAAAATCCATTCGCGATCATGTATTGTATAACATTCCTCCTTCCTTAAACCTGACTAACCTTCTGTCTCGAATCTCACTTTTGGCTCCCTGGTTCTTTCCGAACGCCGTGGCGAGTTGGTGAGAATGAATATTGGGACGGATGAATCTTGAACAGTTGCATCTTTGACTGTTCTCTCCAACGGTTGTTGTGATTTGTCGCAAATATTTGATGTTACTGATTTTGATAATATTTCGGCAAATTCCTCATCTGATACTGTGTATGATCTCGGCCGAATTTGATTTTGGTGTCTTATCAGTATTCGTGAACCTTTACCGAAATTTTTTAAGATGACCAAATCACCTACATCCTATCTTGTGTTATAGTTGGACCTTGGTTTCTCCTTAGGTGGTTGCATCAGTGATAGCAGAGTTTTTGGTTATTGTTCATGAAACATCTATGCTGGCGATTTTCCGCTAAGTCCTGGTGTAAATCGGTCTGATGATAAATATCTCAAAAGTGCATATTCTTTTGTGTTTCCATCTAATACATACTTATTAATCGATTTCTTGAACGTTATGACGAATCTTTCTGCCTCGCCATTTGATGAAGGGTGAAATAGGGCAATCGTTTTATGGTCAATTTCATTCTCGTGACAAAATTTCTAAAACTCCTCCCCTACAAATGACGTTACATTATCGGAAACTATTTGGTCATTTTTCGGTTGCATAAATTACTCGCATCACTCGTATGACTTGCTTACACGTAATAGAGCCCATTTTAACCACACATGGAGATTCTAGAATGGACCATCAAAATCCATATGCATACTCTTTTTTCATACTTTAGTAGCTGCAAGCCAACTGGAAAACTCTGGCTGTGGATTTGAAGAAACTTTCTGACGTGCTAGACAATCACGTACCTTTCTTACAACATCTTTCTCGATCGAGGACCACCAGCAATACATTCTAGCAATCTGCTTGGCGCGTACGATACCCCAGTGACCTTCATGCATGAGCTTTAGCACCATTTTTTGAAGGATTGATGGTATGACAACTCTTACGTGGTCAGTTTGCACCAACACGGTATTTTCGTGGCAGGTTTATGATGTTCTTCTTCCGAAGAACTTGGATCGTGATATTTTTGTCAATGCCTACTCATTACTATTTAAAACCAAACGAGAAGACAAAAGAAGTTGTAGTGTGTCTTGAGTTCTCATCTTGCAAACCATAGTTTCATAATCTTAGTTACGAAACCAGATATGTGTCTATGGTATTAGTTTAGTTTCAACTCACGATCGTGTTTGGTGTGTTTTTTTATTTGGGTGAAATCAACAGAAAAGCCGCTTAAATGCTGAAAGTACTCCTCCTCAATAACTATGTTTGAAACCATTCCGTCGAACTTTTGATCTGACCCTTGTCACGTGACAATGCGTCAGCATTTCCATGATTCGCTGCTGGTGTATAACGAATTATGTAATTCGGCTCGCCTCCACACCAGCACTTGCTTTAATTTTTGCACAAAATAGTGCACAATTGGATTATCCGTAGTATGGCCCGCTTATCGGCTGCAGATGTAGCCTCAGTTCGGCCTTTGTTGTTTAAGCCATATTCATTTGGATTTTTTTATAAAATTGAAGATTATAGTCTTACTTTTTCCAATTTTATCTGCAATTGTTTGTAGAGAATATTTTTTGCTGTGTAGCACTTGAATTTGGGCTATTTCTTACTTAGTAAATTTTTTTTCTCGACCCAATTTTGATTTTTTTGATAAAAAAAATAGTTTGATAACTATTATTGATAGCTAAGGTCGTTTATATTCAAGTGAAACAAACAAAAAATATAATTTTTAAGAAAAAAATAAAATAAATGAAAATTCTTCTGGCCTACTAAATTATCTGCATTTAAATATATTGTCATTTTGAACAAGTGCTCATCCTGTAAAAAAAAAAATCTTGGTAAAGTTCGGCCGATTTTACAATATTCAAAAAAATGTTGTTCCTATTCAAATGGACTGCAATAATAATATCGAAATACCGAGATAAAGTAAAGTGCAGATTGCTCTCGTGAATGACATCTTCAAATATATTTCTAGAAGTCATATTTTATTTTTTATTTTTAGAAATTACGTAATAATGTTGATATAGGCACGGTCTATTAAAAGTATAATTTTAAAAGGTTATTGAAAGTTTAAATTTGGACCAAAGGACAATGAAAATAAATTTGTGGGATATCTAAAATTAATTCACAAAAAGCAAAATGGCCAAATGAGGGAAACTTTGGATATAAATCAAAATTGAACTAATAAAGCTTGTTGCCGAGGATTCTGAAGAATATCGAAATTAAAATCACTATTAAAGGATATTGCACGATTTCAACGTAACCGTAAAAAACACTATGATTTGATAATGAAATAATTATTAAAAATAAATGCCACCAATAAAAGGTAAACTGCTTTGGACCATAAAGGTAATGAATGACACACTTTATTTAAAACTCAAATTTTACTAAACGAAAACTATGAAAAGTGCCAGTTGACAAAAATGAAAATTACCAAAATATCAGGACTTACTTCTAGACATGATTTGCAAGGTTCGTACCCTTTAAACAATAAATATATTTAAATTCCTTTAAATTCACAATAATTTAAACTTAATTAATTGATTTGTGCAAAATTTACCCAATAAACCAAATTTAAAGATAACGAACAGAAAGTGCAAAGTAATAAAACAAAACAACTCCTCAAAATCGAAATTAGCCAAAAATTTTAATTAATTTTAATTTATGAAATTATTTTTACATCTCTGAACTAAACATTATTTCGAATTCTATTAAATTATTAATTAATTTTTCTATAATCTTTTAATTAATAAAACCATTTGTAAATAATAAAATATATATGATGTATAATATATTATATTTAATAAAAATAATTATATAAATCAATAATAACAAATGCAGTGTGTTAATTAAAATTAAATCATAATAATTATAGACAAACACCTGTTTTCTAAAATTCTAATCTTAATTTATAAAACATTGAATGCCTGATTTAATTAAAATTAACCCTTTTTCTCGACAATGACCAAATATACAAGTTATTATTTAAAATACAAATATATAAATAAATAAGGTCAATTATGAATATTTAAATAATTTAAATTCACTATAATTTAATTAAACCTATAGAAAACTTTATAATTTTTAATTAAAATAATTAATTCATGGAAAGGTGATATAAATTACGTAAGATAATGGCTGGCGCTAGGAACAAACTAATTTTGTAGTATAAATAGAGGTTTAGTTTTTGAAAATTTTTATTTAAAAAATATTATAAATAAATAATTATGGTATCAAAAAAAAAAAATCAACAAGTATTTTCATATCAAACAAATCTATTTACTATAAAAATAATATAATATAAACTAATGAAAATATTTGTTATAAAACCAAAAAAATAAATATATAATTAATAATTGATAAAAATATATTTTTTTATAATTTTATTTTATATTTGTTATTGTCTTTTAAATTCCGGTTCTTATTTAATATGTTTTTTAAATAAATTCAATTATATCGCTATTATGATTATAATTAATATAATTTATGTTAAAAGATAAAAATTATATAAAAACAAAACTATTATTAAAATAACAATATATTATTATTATTATTATTATTATACATAATATATAAATCTTAATTATATATACATACATTAAAAAAAAAATTAAAATGATTAAATTATAAATAATATACATAATATAAATATTGCAGAATAAATATATAATTTTTATTAATTTTTTGTTTTTAAATTATGTTTAATAGTTTTTTAAAAATAATTGCAAATGTTTTTTGTTAATAATTTTTTAACCCAGTTTTGTATTTGAGCGTTCTAAATTATTTTAGGTAAGTTTATTTTACAGATACCCGAAAACCACGGTCAACTGGATAAAAGTAATTCCCCTGGAAGGCAAACATGTTTCAAATTCAAGCGTCGATTAAACCGGAATGACGTAATATTTTTGCCTAATTTAAACGTATTTCTTTTCGGGTTCTCGCATTTCTTCGAAAATGATCGATTGTGTCAAGACCTGAGACAAAAAATTTCAAACCTAAAAAATAAGTAAGGCTCAAATCAGTAAATTTTGGCGAAAAACGTTGATAAATTATGGTGAACAATTTAGGAAGTATTTGACTACCACTTCTAAAAGAATCAAAATAATAAAGGGATCATTATGTAATGAAAGTCCGGAAAAAGGATAACTAATTTAAATTTTATCCGTTCAAAATCGGTAAGGCCATCAGGGATTTTTGCAAAAAAATTGAAAATATTTTAGTGTTGAAATTCTAGCTCAAAATCATTATAGGCAATGTAAAGAGCATATTAAGCAAGAAATTAATGGTTGGTTGTAGTTGGAATGCACGGTTATGGGAAATTTCGTATTTTGAAATCCGCGGTTATATTATGTCATCGAACCTGGATTACAGGCGAATGAGGCAACATATTTGAACAACTTAAACGCTGATCTGCTTAAAATTACATAATTAATCCAAAATAACCGATACATTCGGAATCGGTGACAATAAATTTTATCCGTTCAAAATCGGTAAGGCTGACTGACCATCAGGGATTTTTGCAAAAAAATTGAAAATATTTTAGTGTTGAAATTCTGGCTCAAAATCATTATAGGCAATGTAAAGAGCATATTGAGCAAGAAATTAATGGTTGGTTGTAGTTGGAATGCACGGTTATGGGAAATTTCGTATTTTGAAATCCGCGGTTATATTATGTCATCGAACCTGGATTACAGGCGAATGAGGCAACATATTTGAACAACTTAAACGCTGATCTGCTTAAAATTACATAATTAATCCAAAATAATTGATTCATTCGGAATCGGTGACAATAAATTTTATCCGTTCAAAATCGGTAAGGCTAACCATCAGGGATTTTTGCAAAAAAATTGAAAATATTTTAGTGTTGAAATTCTGGCTCAAAATCATTATAGGCAATGTAAAGAGCATATTGAGCAAGAAATTAATGGTTGGTTGTAGTTGGAATGCACGGTTATGGAAAATTTCGTATTTTGAAATCCGCGGTTATATTATGTCATCGAACCTGGATTACAGGCGAATGAGGCAACATATTGGAGCAACTTAAACGCTGATCTGCTTAAAATTACATAATTAATCCAAAATAACCGATACATTCGGAATCGGTGACAATAAATTTTATCCGTTCAAAATCGGTAAGGCCAACCATCAGGGATTTTTGCAAAAAAATTGAAAATATTTTAGTGTTGAAATTCTGGCTCAAAATCATTATAGGCAATGTAAAGAGCATATTGAGCAAGAAATTAATGGTTGGTTGTAGTTGGAATGCACGGTTATGGGAAAATTCGTATTTTGAAATCCGCGGTTATATTATGTCATTGAACCTGGAGTACAGGCGAATGAGGAAACATATTTGAACAACATAACCGCTGATCTGCTTAAAATTACATAATTAATCCAAAATAACCGATACATTCGGAATCGGTGACAATAAATTTTATCCGTTCAAAATCGGTAAGGCTAACCATCAGGGATTTTTGCAAAAAATTTGAAAATATTTTAGTGTTGAAATTCTGGCTCAAAATCATTATAGGCAATGTAAAGAGCATATTGAGCAAGAAATTAATGGTTGGTTGTAGTTGGAATGCACGGTTATGGGAAATTTCGTATTTTGAAATCCGCGGTTATATTATGTCGTCGAACCTGGATTACAGGCGAATGAGGCAACATATTTGAACAACTTAAACGCTGATCTGCTTAAAATTACATAATTAATCCAAAATAACCGATACATTCGGAATCGGTGACAATAAATTTTATCCGTTCAAAATCGGTAAGGCTAACCATCAGGGATTTTTGCAAAAAAATTGAAAATATTTTAGTGTTGAAATTCTGGCTCAAAATCATTATAGGCAATGTTAAGAGCATATTGAGCAAGAAATTAATGGTTGGTTGTAGTTGGAATGCACGGTTATGGGAAATTTCGTATTTTGAAATCCGCGGTTATATTATGTCATCGAACCTGGATTACAGGCGAATGAGGCAACATATTGGAGCAACTTAAACGCTGATCTGTTTAAAATTACATAATTAATCCAAAATAACCGATACATTCGGAATCGGTGACAATAAATTTTATCCGTTCAAAATCGGTAAGGATAACAACCATCAGGGATTTTTGCAAAAAAATTGAAAATATTTTAGTGTTGAAATTCTGGCTCAAAATCATTATAGGCAATCTAAAGAGCATATTGAGCAAGAAATTAATGGTTGGTTGTAGTTGGAATGCACGGTTATGGGAAATTTCGTATTTTGAAATCCGCGGTTATATTATGTCATCGAACCTGGATTACAGGCGAATGAGGCAACATATTTGAACAACTTAAACGCTGATCTGCTTAAAATTACATAATTAATCCAAAATAACCGATACATTTGGAATCGGTGACAATAAATTTTATCCGTTCAAAATCGGTAAGGCTGACCATCAGGGATTTTTGCAAAAAAATTGAAAATATTTTAGTGTTGAAATTCCGGCTCAAAATCATTATAGGCAATGTAAAGAGCATATTGAGCAAGAAATTAATGGTTGGTTGTAGTTGGAATGCACAGTTATGAGAAATTTCGAATTTTGAAATCCGCGGTTATGTTATGTCATCGAACCTGGATTACAGGCGAATGAGGCAACATATTGGAGCAACTTAAACGCTGATCTGCTTAAAATTACATAATTAATCCAAAATAACCGATTCATTCGGAATCGGTGACAATAAATTTTATCCGTTCAAAATCGGTAAGGCTAACCATCAGGGATTTTTGCAAAAAAATTGAAAATATTTTAGTGTTGAAATTCTGGCTCAAAATCATTATAGGCAATGTAAAGAGCATATTGAGCAAGAAATTAATGGTTGGTTGTAGTTGGAATGCACGGTTATGGGAAATTTCGTATTTTGAAATCCGCGGTTATATTATGTCATCGAACCTGGATTACAGGCGAATGAGGCAACATATTTGAACAACTTAAACGCTGATCTGCTTAAAATTACATAATTAATCCAAAATAACCGATACATTCGGAATCGGTGACAATAAATTTTATCCGTTCAAAATCGGTAAGGCTAACCATCAGGGATTTTTGCAAAAAAATTGAAAATATTTTAGTGTTGAAATTCTGGCTCAAAATCATTATAGGCAATGTAAAGAGCATATTGAGCAAGAAATTAATGGTTGGTTGTAGTTGGAATGCACGGTTATGGGAAATTTCGTATTTTGAAATCCGCGGTTATATTATGTCATCGAACCTGGATTACAGGCGAATGAGGCAACATATTTGAACAACTTAAACGCTGATCTGCTTAAAATTACATAATTAATCCAAAATAACCGATACATTCGGAATCGGTGACAATAAATTTTATCCGTTCAAAATCGGTAAGGCTGACCATCAGGGATTTTTGCAAAAAAATTGAAAATATTTTAGTGTTGAAATTCCGGCTCAAAATCATTATAGGCAATATAAAGAGCATATTGAGCAAGAAATTAATGGTTGGTTGTAGTTGGAATGCACGGTTATGGGAAATTTCGTATTTTGAAATCCGCGGTTATGTTATGTCATCGAACCTGGATTACAGGCGAATGAGGCAACATATTTGAACAACTTAAACGCTGATCTGCTTAAAATTACATAATTAATCCAAAATAACCGATACATTCGGAATCGGTGACAATAAATTTTATCCGTTCAAAATCGGTAAGGCTAACCATCAGGGATTTTTGCAAAAAAATTGAAAATATTTTAGTGTTGAAATTCTGGCTCAAAATCATTATAGGCAATGTAAAGAGCATATTGAGCAAGAAATTAATGGTTGGTTGTAGTTGGAATGCACGGTTATGGAAAATTTCGTATTTTGAAATCCGCGGTTATGTTATGTCATCGAACCTGGATTACAGGCGAATGAGGCAACATATTGGAGCAACTTAAACGCTGATCTGTTTAAAATTACATAATTAATCCAAAATAACCGATACATTCGGAATCGGTGACAATAAATTTTATCCGTTCAAAATCGGTAAGGCTAACCATCAGGGATTTTTGCAAAAAAATTGAAAATATTTTAGTGTTGAAATTCTGGCTCAAAATCATTATAGGCAATGTAAAGAGCATATTGAGCAAGAAATTAATGGTTGGTTGTAGTTGGAATGCACGGTTATGGAAAATTTCGTATTTTGAAATCCGCGGTTATGTTATGTCATCGAACCTGGATTACAGGCGAATGAGGCAACATATTGGAGCAACTTAAACGCTGATCTGTTTAAAATTACATAATTAATCCAAAATAACCGATACATTCGGAATCGGTGACAATAAATTTTATCCGTTCAAAATCGGTAAGGCTAACCATCAGGGATTTTTGCAAAAAAATTGAAAATATTTTAGTGTTGAAATTCCGGCTCAAAATCATTATTGGCAATGTAAAGAGCATATTGAGCAAGAAATTAATGGTTGGTTGTAGTTGGAATGCACGGTTATGGAAAATTTCGTATTTTGAAATCGGCGGGTATGTTATGTCATCGAACCTGGATTACAGGCGAATGAGGCAACATATTGGAGCAACTTAAACGCTGATCTGTTTAAAATTACATAATTAATCCAAAATAACCGATACATTCGGAATCGGTGACAATAAATTTTATCCGTTCAAAATCGGTAAGGCTCATCAGGGATTTTTGCAAAAAAATTGAAAATATTTTAGTGTTGAAATTCTGGCTCAAAATCATTATAGGCAATGTAAAGAGCATATTGAGCAAGAAATTAATGGTTGGTTGTAGTTGGAATGCACGGTTATGGAAAATTTCGTATTTTGAAATCCGCGGTTATGTTATGTCATCGAACCTGGATTACAGGCGAATGAGGCAACATATTGGAGCAACTTAAACGCTGATCTGTTTAAAATTACATAATTAATCCAAAATAACCGATACATTCGGAATCGGTGACAATAAATTTTATCCGTTCAAAATCGGTAAGGCTAACCATCAGGGATTTTTGCAAAAAAATTGAAAATATTTTAGTGTTGAAATTCCGGCTCAAAACCATTATTGGCAATGTAAAGAGCATATTGAGCAAGAAATTAATGGTTGGTTGTAGTTGGAATGCACGGTTATGGAAAATTTCGTATTTTGAAATCCGCGGTTATGTTATGTCATCGAACCTGGATTACAGGCGAATGAGGCAACATATTTGAACAACTTAAACGCTGATCTGCTTAAAATTACATAATTAATCCAAAATAACCGATACATTCGGAATCGGTGACAATAAATTTTATCCGTTCAAAATCGGTAAGGCTAACCATCAGGGATTTTTGCAAAAAAATTGAAAATATTTTAGTGTTGAAATTCTGGCTCAAAATCATTATAGGCAATGTAAAGAGCATATTGAGCAAGAAATTAATGGTTGGTTGTAGTTGGAATGCACGGTTATGGAAAATTTCGTATTTTGAAATCCGCGGTTATGTTATGTCATCGAACCTGGATTACAGGCGAATGAGGCAACATATTGGAGCAACTTAAACGCTGATCTGTTTAAAATTACATAATTAATCCAAAATAACCGATACATTCGGAATCGGTGACAATAAATTTTATCCGTTCAAAATCGGTAAGGCTAACCATCAGGGATTTTTGCAAAAAAATTGAAAATATTTTAGTGTTGAAATTCCGGCTCAAAATCATTATTGGCAATGTAAAGAGCATATTGAGCAAGAAATTAATGGTTGGTTGTAGTTGGAATACACGGTTATGGAAAATTTCGTATTTTGAAATCCGCGGTTATGTTATGTCATCGAACCTGGATTACAGGCGAATGAGGCAACATATTGGAGCAACTTAAACGCTGATCTGTTTAAAATTACATAATTAATCCAAAATAACCGATACATTCGGAATCGGTGACAATAAATTTTATCCGTTCAAAATCGGTAAGGCTAACCATCAGGGATTTTTGCAAAAAAATTGAAAATATTTTAGTGTTGAAATTCTGGCTCAAAATCATTATAGGCAATGTAAAGAGCATATTGAGCAAGAAATTAATGGTTGGTTGTAGTTGGAATGCACGGTTATGGAAAATTTCGTATTTTGAAATCCGCGGTTATGTTATGTCATCGAACCTGGATTACAGGCGAATGAGGCAACATATTGGAGCAACTTAAACGCTGATCTGCTTAAAATTACATAATTAATCCAAAATAACCGATACATTCGGAATCGGTGACAATAAATTTTATCCGTTCAAAATCGGTAAGGCTAACCATCAGGGATTTTTGCAAAAAAATTGAAAATATTTTAGTGTTGAAATTCTGGCTCAAAATCATTATAGGCAATGTAAAGAGCATATTGAGCAAGAAATTAATGGTTGGTTGTAGTTGGAATGCACGGTTATGGAAAATTTCGTATTTTGAAATCCGCGGTTATGTTATGTCATCGAACCTGGATTACAGGCGAATGAGGCAACATATTGGAGCAACTTAAACGCTGATCTGTTTAAAATTACATAATTAATCCAAAATAACCGATACATTCGGAATCGGTGACAATAAATTTTATCCGTTCAAAATCGGTAAGGCTAACCATCAGGGATTTTTGCAAAAAAATTGAAAATATTTTAGTGTTGAAATTCCGGCTCAAAATCATTATTGGCAATGTAAAGAGCATATTGAGCAAGAAATTAATGGTTGGTTGTAGTTGGAATGCACGGTTATGGAAAATTTCGTATTTTGAAATCCGCGGTTATGTTATGTCATCGAACCTGGATTACAGGCGAATGAGGCAACATATTGGAGCAACTTAAACGCTGATCTGTTTAAAATTACATAATTAATCCAAAATAACCGATACATTCGGAATCGGTGACAATAAATTTTATCCGTTCAAAATCGGTAAGGCTCATCAGGGATTTTTGCAAAAAAATTGAAAATATTTTAGTGTTGAAATTCTGGCTCAAAATCATTATAGGCAATGTAAAGAGCATATTGAGCAAGAAATTAATGGTTGGTTGTAGTTGGAATGCACGGTTATGGAAAATTTCGTATTTTGAAATCCGCGGTTATGTTATGTCATCGAACCTGGATTACAGGCGAATGAGGCAACATATTGGAGCAACTTAAACGCTGATCTGTTTAAAATTACATAATTAATCCAAAATAACCGATACATTCGGAATCGGTGACAATAAATTTTATCCGTTCAAAATCGGTAAGGCTAACCATCAGGGATTTTTGCAAAAAAATTGAAAATATTTTAGTGTTGAAATTCCGGCTCAAAACCATTATTGGCAATGTAAAGAGCATATTGAGCAAGAAATTAATGGTTGGTTGTAGTTGGAATGCACGGTTATGGAAAATTTCGTATTTTGAAATCCGCGGTTATGTTATGTCATCGAACCTGGATTACAGGCGAATGAGGCAACATATTGGAGCAACTTAAACGCTGATCTGCTTAAAATTACATAATTAATCCAAAATAACCGATACATTCGGAATCGGTGACAATAAATTTTATCCGTTCAAAATCGGTAAGGCTAACCATCAGGGATTTTTGCAAAAAAATTGAAAATATTTTAGTGTTGAAATTCTGGCTCAAAATCATTATTGGCAATGTTAAGAGCATATTGAGCAAGAAATTAATGGTTGGTTGTAGTTGGAATGCACGGTTATGAGAAATTTCGTATTTTGAAATCCGCGGTTATGTTATGTCATCGAACCTGGATTACAGGCGAATGAGGCAACATATTGGAGCAACTTAAACGCTGATCTGCTTAAAATTACATAATTAATCCAAAATAACCGATACATTCGGAATCGGTGACAATAAATTTTATCCGTTCAAAATCGGTAAGGCTAACCATCAGGGATTTTTGCAAAAAAATTGAAAATATTTTAGTGTTGAAATTCTGGCTCAAAATCATTATTGGCAATGTTAAGAGCATATTGAGCAAGAAATTAATGGTTGGTTGTAGTTGGAATGCACGGTTATGAGAAATTTCGTATTTTGAAATCCGCGGTTATGTTATGTCATCGAACCTGGATTACAGGCGAATGAGGCAACATATTGGAACAACTTAAACGCTGATCTGTTTAAAATTACATAATTAATCCAAAATAACCGATACATTCGGAATCGGTGACAATAAATTTTATCCGTTCAAAATCGGTAAGGCTAGCCATCAGGGATTTTTGCAAAAAAATTGAAAATATTTTAGTGTTGAAATTCTGGCTCAAAATCATTATTGGCAATGTAAAGAGCATATTGAGCAAGAAATTAATGGTTGGTTGTAGTTGGAATGCACGGTTATGGAAAATTTCGTATTTTGAAATCCGCGGTTATATTATGTCATCGAACCTGAATTACAGGCGAATGAGGCAACATATTGGAGCAACTTAAACGCTGATCTGCTTAAAATTACATAATTAATCCAAAATAACCGATACATTCGGAATCGGTGACAATAAATTTTATCCGTTCAAAATCGGTAAGGCTAGCCATCAGGGATTTTTGCAAAAAAATTGAAAATATTTTAGTGTTGAAATTCTGGCTCAAAATCATTATTGGCAATGTAAAGAGCATATTGAGCAAGAAATTAATGGTTGGTTGTAGTTGGAATGCACGGTTATGGAAAATTTCGTATTTTGAAATCCGCGGTTATGTTATGTCATCGAACCTGAATTACAGGCGAATGAGGCAACATATTGGAGCAACTTAAACGCTGATCTGCTTAAAATTACATAATTAATCCAAAATAACCGATACATTCGGAATCGGTGACAATAAATTTTATCCGTTCAAAATCGGTAAGGCTAACCATCAGGGATTTTTGCAAAAAAATTGAAAATATTTTAGTGTTGAAATTCTGGCTCAAAATCATTATAGGCAATGTAAAGAGCATATTGAGCAAGAAATTAATGGTTGGTTGTAGTTGGAATGCACGGTTATGGAAAATTTCGTATTTTGAAATCCGCGGTTATGTTATGTCATCGAACCTGGATTACAGGCGAATGAGGCAACATATTGGAGCAACTTAAACGCTGATCTGCTTAAAATTACATAATTAATCCAAAATAACCGATACATTCGGAATCGGTGACAATAAATTTTATCCGTTCAAAATCGGTAAGGCTAACCATCAGGGATTTTTGCAAAAAAATTGAAAATATTTTAGTGTTGAAATTCCGGCTCAAAACCATTATTGGCAATGTAAAGAGCATATTGAGCAAGAAATTAATGGTTGGTTGTAGTTGGAATGCACGGTTATGGAAAATTTCGTATTTTGAAATCCGCGGTTATGTTATGTCATCGAACCTGGATTACAGGCGAATGAGGCAACATATTGGAGCAACTTAAACGCTGATCTGCTTAAAATTACATAATTAATCCAAAATAACCGATACATTCGGAATCGGTGACAATAAATTTTATCCGTTCAAAATCGGTAAGGCTAACCATCAGGGATTTTTGCAAAAAAATTGAAAATATTTTAGTGTTGAAATTCTGGCTCAAAATCATTATTGGCAATGTTAAGAGCATATTGAGCAAGAAATTAATGGTTGGTTGTAGTTGGAATGCACGGTTATGAGAAATTTCGTATTTTGAAATCCGCGGTTATGTTATGTCATCGAACCTGGATTACAGGCGAATGAGGCAACATATTGGAGCAACTTAAACGCTGATCTGCTTAAAATTACATAATTAATCCAAAATAACCGATACATTCGGAATCGGTGACAATAAATTTTATCCGTTCAAAATCGGTAAGGCTAACCATCAGGGATTTTTGCAAAAAAATTGAAAATATTTTAGTGTTGAAATTCTGGCTCAAAATCATTATTGGCAATGTTAAGAGCATATTGAGCAAGAAATTAATGGTTGGTTGTAGTTGGAATGCACGGTTATGGAAAATTTCGTATTTTGAAATCCGCGGTTATGTTATGTCATCGAACCTGGATTACAGGCGAATGAGGCAACATATTGGAGCAACTTAAACGCTGATCTGCTTAAAATTACATAATTAATCCAAAATAACCGATACATTCGGAATCGGTGACAATAAATTTTATCCGTTCAAAATCGGTAAGGCTAACCATCAGGGATTTTTGCAAAAAAATTGAAAATATTTTAGTGTTGAAATTCCGGCTCAAAACCATTATTGGCAATGTAAAGAGCATATTGAGCAAGAAATTAATGGTTGGTTGTAGTTGGAATGCACGGTTATGGAAAATTTCGTATTTTGAAATCCGCGGTTATGTTATGTCATCGAACCTGGATTACAGGCGAATGAGGCAACATATTGGAGCAACTTAAACGCTGATCTGCTTAAAATTACATAATTAATCCAAAATAACCGATACATTCGGAATCGGTGACAATAAATTTTATCCGTTCAAAATCGGTAAGGCTAACCATCAGGGATTTTTGCAAAAAAATTGAAAATATTTTAGTGTTGAAATTCTGGCTCAAAATCATTATTGGCAATGTTAAGAGCATATTGAGCAAGAAATTAATGGTTGGTTGTAGTTGGAATGCACGGTTATGAGAAATTTCGTATTTTGAAATCCGCGGTTATGTTATGTCATCGAACCTGGATTACAGGCGAATGAGGCAACATATTGGAGCAACTTAAACGCTGATCTGCTTAAAATTACATAATTAATCCAAAATAACCGATACATTCGGAATCGGTGACAATAAATTTTATCCGTTCAAAATCGGTAAGGCTAACCATCAGGGATTTTTGCAAAAAAATTGAAAATATTTTAGTGTTGAAATTCTGGCTCAAAATCATTATTGGCAATGTTAAGAGCATATTGAGCAAGAAATTAATGGTTGGTTGTAGTTGGAATGCACGGTTATGGAAAATTTCGTATTTTGAAATCCGCGGTTATGTTATGTCATCGAACCTGGATTACAGGCGAATGAGGCAACATATTGGAGCAACTTAAACGCTGATCTGCTTAAAATTACATAATTAATCCAAAATAACCGATACATTCGGAATCGGTGACAATAAATTTTATCCGTTCAAAATCGGTAAGGCTAACCATCAGGGATTTTTGCAAAAAAATTGAAAATATTTTAGTGTTGAAATTCCGGCTCAAAACCATTATTGGCAATGTAAAGAGCATATTGAGCAAGAAATTAATGGTTGGTTGTAGTTGGAATGCACGGTTATGGAAAATTTCGTATTTTGAAATCCGCGGTTATGTTATGTCATCGAACCTGGATTACAGGCGAATGAGGCAACATATTGGAGCAACTTAAACGCTGATCTGCTTAAAATTACATAATTAATCCAAAATAACCGATACATTCGGAATCGGTGACAATAAATTTTATCCGTTCAAAATCGGTAAGGCTAACCATCAGGGATTTTTGCAAAAAAATTGAAAATATTTTAGTGTTGAAATTCTGGCTCAAAATCATTATTGGCAATGTTAAGAGCATATTGAGCAAGAAATTAATGGTTGGTTGTAGTTGGAATGCACGGTTATGAGAAATTTCGTATTTTGAAATCCGCGGTTATGTTATGTCATCGAACCTGGATTACAGGCGAATGAGGCAACATATTGGAGCAACTTAAACGCTGATCTGCTTAAAATTACATAATTAATCCAAAATAACCGATACATTCGGAATCGGTGACAATAAATTTTATCCGTTCAAAATCGGTAAGGCTAACCATCAGGGATTTTTGCAAAAAAATTGAAAATATTTTAGTGTTGAAATTCTGGCTCAAAATCATTATTGGCAATGTTAAGAGCATATTGAGCAAGAAATTAATGGTTGGTTGTAGTTGGAATGCACGGTTATGGAAAATTTCGTATTTTGAAATCCGCGGTTATGTTATGTCATCGAACCTGGATTACAGGCGAATGAGGCAACATATTGGAGCAACTTAAACGCTGATCTGCTTAAAATTACATAATTAATCCAAAATAACCGATACATTCGGAATCGGTGACAATAAATTTTATCCGTTCAAAATCGGTAAGGCTAACCATCAGGGATTTTTGCAAAAAAATTGAAAATATTTTAGTGTTGAAATTCCGGCTCAAAACCATTATTGGCAATGTAAAGAGCATATTGAGCAAGAAATTAATGGTTGGTTGTAGTTGGAATGCACGGTTATGGAAAATTTCGTATTTTGAAATCCGCGGTTATGTTATGTCATCGAACCTGGATTACAGGCGAATGAGGCAACATATTGGAGCAACTTAAACGCTGATCTGCTTAAAATTACATAATTAATCCAAAATAACCGATACATTCGGAATCGGTGACAATAAATTTTATCCGTTCAAAATCGGTAAGGCTAACCATCAGGGATTTTTGCAAAAAAATTGAAAATATTTTAGTGTTGAAATTCTGGCTCAAAATCATTATTGGCAATGTTAAGAGCATATTGAGCAAGAAATTAATGGTTGGTTGTAGTTGGAATGCACGGTTATGAGAAATTTCGTATTTTGAAATCCGCGGTTATGTTATGTCATCGAACCTGGATTACAGGCGAATGAGGCAACATATTGGAGCAACTTAAACGCTGATCTGCTTAAAATTACATAATTAATCCAAAATAACCGATACATTCGGAATCGGTGACAATAAATTTTATCCGTTCAAAATCGGTAAGGCTAACCATCAGGGATTTTTGCAAAAAAATTGAAAATATTTTAGTGTTGAAATTCTGGCTCAAAATCATTATTGGCAATGTTAAGAGCATATTGAGCAAGAAATTAATGGTTGGTTGTAGTTGGAATGCACGGTTATGGAAAATTTCGTATTTTGAAATCCGCGGTTATGTTATGTCATCGAACCTGGATTACAGGCGAATGAGGCAACATATTGGAGCAACTTAAACGCTGATCTGCTTAAAATTACATAATTAATCCAAAATAACCGATACATTCGGAATCGGTGACAATAAATTTTATCCGTTCAAAATCGGTAAGGCTAACCATCAGGGATTTTTGCAAAAAAATTGAAAATATTTTAGTGTTGAAATTCCGGCTCAAAACCATTATTGGCAATGTAAAGAGCATATTGAGCAAGAAATTAATGGTTGGTTGTAGTTGGAATGCACGGTTATGGAAAATTTCGTATTTTGAAATCCGCGGTTATGTTATGTCATCGAACCTGGATTACAGGCGAATGAGGCAACATATTGGAGCAACTTAAACGCTGATCTGCTTAAAATTACATAATTAATCCAAAATAACCGATACATTCGGAATCGGTGACAATAAATTTTATCCGTTCAAAATCGGTAAGGCTAACCATCAGGGATTTTTGCAAAAAAATTGAAAATATTTTAGTGTTGAAATTCTGGCTCAAAATCATTATTGGCAATGTTAAGAGCATATTGAGCAAGAAATTAATGGTTGGTTGTAGTTGGAATGCACGGTTATGAGAAATTTCGTATTTTGAAATCCGCGGTTATGTTATGTCATCGAACCTGGATTACAGGCGAATGAGGCAACATATTGGAGCAACTTAAACGCTGATCTGCTTAAAATTACATAATTAATCCAAAATAACCGATACATTCGGAATCGGTGACAATAAATTTTATCCGTTCAAAATCGGTAAGGCTAACCATCAGGGATTTTTGCAAAAAAATTGAAAATATTTTAGTGTTGAAATTCTGGCTCAAAATCATTATTGGCAATGTTAAGAGCATATTGAGCAAGAAATTAATGGTTGGTTGTAGTTGGAATGCACGGTTATGAGAAATTTCGTATTTTGAAATCCGCGGTTATGTTATGTCATCGAACCTGGATTACAGGCGAATGAGGCAACATATTGGAACAACTTAAACGCTGATCTGTTTAAAATTACATAATTAATCCAAAATAACCGATACATTCGGAATCGGTGACAATAAATTTTATCCGTTCAAAATCGGTAAGGCTAGCCATCAGGGATTTTTGCAAAAAAATTGAAAATATTTTAGTGTTGAAATTCTGGCTCAAAATCATTATTGGCAATGTAAAGAGCATATTGAGCAAGAAATTAATGGTTGGTTGTAGTTGGAATGCACGGTTATGGAAAATTTCGTATTTTGAAATCCGCGGTTATATTATGTCATCGAACCTGAATTACAGGCGAATGAGGCAACATATTGGAGCAACTTAAACGCTGATCTGCTTAAAATTACATAATTAATCCAAAATAACCGATACATTCGGAATCGGTGACAATAAATTTTATCCGTTCAAAATCGGTAAGGCTAGCCATCAGGGATTTTTGCAAAAAAATTGAAAATATTTTAGTGTTGAAATTCTGGCTCAAAATCATTATTGGCAATGTAAAGAGCATATTGAGCAAGAAATTAATGGTTGGTTGTAGTTGGAATGCACGGTTATGGAAAATTTCGTATTTTGAAATCCGCGGTTATGTTATGTCATCGAACCTGAATTACAGGCGAATGAGGCAACATATTGGAGCAACTTAAACGCTGATCTGCTTAAAATTACATAATTAATCCAAAATAACCGATACATTCGGAATCGGTGACAATAAATTTTATCCGTTCAAAATCGGTAAGGCTAACCATCAGGGATTTTTGCAAAAAAATTGAAAATATTTTAGTGTTGAAATTCTGGCTCAAAATCATTATAGGCAATGTAAAGAGCATATTGAGCAAGAAATTAATGGTTGGTTGTAGTTGGAATGCACGGTTATGGAAAATTTCGTATTTTGAAATCCGCGGTTATGTTATGTCATCGAACCTGGATTACAGGCGAATGAGGCAACATATTGGAGCAACTTAAACGCTGATCTGCTTAAAATTACATAATTAATCCAAAATAACCGATACATTCGGAATCGGTGACAATAAATTTTATCCGTTCAAAATCGGTAAGGCTAACCATCAGGGATTTTTGCAAAAAAATTGAAAATATTTTAGTGTTGAAATTCTGGCTCAAAATCATTATAGGCAATGTAAAGAGCATATTGAGCAAGAAATTAATGGTTGGTTGTAGTTGGAATGCACGGTTATGGAAAATTTCGTATTTTGAAATCCGCGGTTATGTTATGTCATCGAACCTGGATTACAGGCGAATGAGGCAACATATTGGAGCAACTTAAACGCTGATCTGCTTAAAATTACATAATTAATCCAAAATAACCGATACATTCGGAATCGGTGACAATAAATTTTATCCGTTCAAAATCGGTAAGGCTAACCATCAGGGATTTTTGCAAAAAAATTGAAAATATTTTAGTGTTGAAATTCTGGCTCAAAATCATTATAGGCAATGTAAAGAGCATATTGAGCAAGAAATTAATGGTTGGTTGTAGTTGGAATGCACGGTTATGGAAAATTTCGTATTTTGAAATCCGCGGTTATGTTATGTCATCGAACCTGGATTACAGGCGAATGAGGCAACATATTGGAGCAACTTAAACGCTGATCTGTTTAAAATTACATAATTAATCCAAAATAACCGATACATTCGGAATCGGTGACAATAAATTTTATCCGTTCAAAATCGGTAAGGCTAACCATCAGGGATTTTTGCAAAAAAATTGAAAATATTTTAGTGTTGAAATTCCGGCTCAAAATCATTATTGGCAATGTAAAGAGCATATTGAGCAAGAAATTAATGGTTGGTTGTAGTTGGAATGCACGGTTATGGAAAATTTCGTATTTTGAAATCCGCGGTTATGTTATGTCATCGAACCTGGATTACAGGCGAATGAGGCAACATATTGGAGCAACTTAAACGCTGATCTGTTTAAAATTACATAATTAATCCAAAATAACCGATACATTCGGAATCGGTGACAATAAATTTTATCCGTTCAAAATCGGTAAGGCTCATCAGGGATTTTTGCAAAAAAATTGAAAATATTTTAGTGTTGAAATTCTGGCTCAAAATCATTATAGGCAATGTAAAGAGCATATTGAGCAAGAAATTAATGGTTGGTTGTAGTTGGAATGCACGGTTATGGAAAATTTCGTATTTTGAAATCCGCGGTTATGTTATGTCATCGAACCTGGATTACAGGCGAATGAGGCAACATATTGGAGCAACTTAAACGCTGATCTGTTTAAAATTACATAATTAATCCAAAATAACCGATACATTCGGAATCGGTGACAATAAATTTTATCCGTTCAAAATCGGTAAGGCTAACCATCAGGGATTTTTGCAAAAAAATTGAAAATATTTTAGTGTTGAAATTCCGGCTCAAAACCATTATTGGCAATGTAAAGAGCATATTGAGCAAGAAATTAATGGTTGGTTGTAGTTGGAATGCACGGTTATGGAAAATTTCGTATTTTGAAATCCGCGGTTATGTTATGTCATCGAACCTGGATTACAGGCGAATGAGGCAACATATTGGAGCAACTTAAACGCTGATCTGCTTAAAATTACATAATTAATCCAAAATAACCGATACATTCGGAATCGGTGACAATAAATTTTATCCGTTCAAAATCGGTAAGGCTAACCATCAGGGATTTTTGCAAAAAAATTGAAAATATTTTAGTGTTGAAATTCTGGCTCAAAATCATTATTGGCAATGTTAAGAGCATATTGAGCAAGAAATTAATGGTTGGTTGTAGTTGGAATGCACGGTTATGAGAAATTTCGTATTTTGAAATCCGCGGTTATGTTATGTCATCGAACCTGGATTACAGGCGAATGAGGCAACATATTGGAGCAACTTAAACGCTGATCTGCTTAAAATTACATAATTAATCCAAAATAACCGATACATTCGGAATCGGTGACAATAAATTTTATCCGTTCAAAATCGGTAAGGCTAACCATCAGGGATTTTTGCAAAAAAATTGAAAATATTTTAGTGTTGAAATTCTGGCTCAAAATCATTATTGGCAATGTTAAGAGCATATTGAGCAAGAAATTAATGGTTGGTTGTAGTTGGAATGCACGGTTATGAGAAATTTCGTATTTTGAAATCCGCGGTTATGTTATGTCATCGAACCTGGATTACAGGCGAATGAGGCAACATATTGGAACAACTTAAACGCTGATCTGTTTAAAATTACATAATTAATCCAAAATAACCGATACATTCGGAATCGGTGACAATAAATTTTATCCGTTCAAAATCGGTAAGGCTAGCCATCAGGGATTTTTGCAAAAAAATTGAAAATATTTTAGTGTTGAAATTCTGGCTCAAAATCATTATTGGCAATGTAAAGAGCATATTGAGCAAGAAATTAATGGTTGGTTGTAGTTGGAATGCACGGTTATGGAAAATTTCGTATTTTGAAATCCGCGGTTATATTATGTCATCGAACCTGAATTACAGGCGAATGAGGCAACATATTGGAGCAACTTAAACGCTGATCTGCTTAAAATTACATAATTAATCCAAAATAACCGATACATTCGGAATCGGTGACAATAAATTTTATCCGTTCAAAATCGGTAAGGCTAGCCATCAGGGATTTTTGCAAAAAAATTGAAAATATTTTAGTGTTGAAATTCTGGCTCAAAATCATTATTGGCAATGTAAAGAGCATATTGAGCAAGAAATTAATGGTTGGTTGTAGTTGGAATGCACGGTTATGGAAAATTTCGTATTTTGAAATCCGCGGTTATGTTATGTCATCGAACCTGGATTACAGGCGAATGAGGCAACATATTGGAGCAACTTAAACGCTGATCTGCTTAAAATTACATAATTAATCCAAAATAACCGATACATTCGGAATCGGTGACAATAAATTTTATCCGTTCAAAATCGGTAAGGCTAACCATCAGGGATTTTTGCAAAAAAATTGAAAATATTTTAGTGTTGAAATTCTGGCTCAAAATCATTATTGGCAATGTTAAGAGCATATTGAGCAAGAAATTAATGGTTGGTTGTAGTTGGAATGCACGGTTATGAGAAATTTCGTATTTTGAAATCCGCGGTTATGTTATGTCATCGAACCTGGATTACAGGCGAATGAGGCAACATATTGGAGCAACTTAAACGCTGATCTGCTTAAAATTACATAATTAATCCAAAATAACCGATACATTCGGAATCGGTGACAATAAATTTTATCCGTTCAAAATCGGTAAGGCTAACCATCAGGGATTTTTGCAAAAAAATTGAAAATATTTTAGTGTTGAAATTCTGGCTCAAAATCATTATTGGCAATGTTAAGAGCATATTGAGCAAGAAATTAATGGTTGGTTGTAGTTGGAATGCACGGTTATGAGAAATTTCGTATTTTGAAATCCGCGGTTATGTTATGTCATCGAACCTGGATTACAGGCGAATGAGGCAACATATTGGAACAACTTAAACGCTGATCTGTTTAAAATTACATAATTAATCCAAAATAACCGATACATTCGGAATCGGTGACAATAAATTTTATCCGTTCAAAATCGGTAAGGCTAGCCATCAGGGATTTTTGCAAAAAAATTGAAAATATTTTAGTGTTGAAATTCTGGCTCAAAATCATTATTGGCAATGTAAAGAGCATATTGAGCAAGAAATTAATGGTTGGTTGTAGTTGGAATGCACGGTTATGGAAAATTTCGTATTTTGAAATCCGCGGTTATATTATGTCATCGAACCTGAATTACAGGCGAATGAGGCAACATATTGGAGCAACTTAAACGCTGATCTGCTTAAAATTACATAATTAATCCAAAATAACCGATACATTCGGAATCGGTGACAATAAATTTTATCCGTTCAAAATCGGTAAGGCTAGCCATCAGGGATTTTTGCAAAAAAATTGAAAATATTTTAGTGTTGAAATTCTGGCTCAAAATCATTATTGGCAATGTTAAGAGCATATTGAGCAAGAAATTAATGGTTGGTTGTAGTTGGAATGCACGGTTATGAGAAATTTCGTATTTTGAAATCCGCGGTTATGTTATGTCATCGAACCTGGATTACAGGCGAATGAGGCAACATATTGGAACAACTTAAACGCTGATCTGTTTAAAATTACATAATTAATCCAAAATAACCGATACATTCGGAATCGGTGACAATAAATTTTATCCGTTCAAAATCGGTAAGGCTAGCCATCAGGGATTTTTGCAAAAAAATTGAAAATATTTTAGTGTTGAAATTCTGGCTCAAAATCATTATTGGCAATGTAAAGAGCATATTGAGCAAGAAATTAATGGTTGGTTGTAGTTGGAATGCGCGGTTATGGAAAATTTCGTATTTTGAAATCCGCGGTTATATTATGTCATCGAGCCTGAATTACAGGCGAATGAGGCAACATATTGGAGCAACTTAAACGCTGATCTGCTTAAAATTACATAATTAATCCAAAATAACCGATACATTCGGAATCGGTGACAATAAATTTTATCCGTTCAAAATCGGTAAGGCTAACCATCAGGGATTTTTGCAAAAAAATTGAAAATATTTTAGTGTTGAAATTCCGGCTCAAAATCATTATAGGCAATGTAAAGAGCATATTGAGCAAGAAATTAATGGTTGGTTGTAGTTGGAATGCACGGTTATGGGAAATTTCGTATTTTGAAATCCGCGGTTATGTTATGTCATCGAACCTGGATTACAGGCGAATGAGGCAACATATTTGAGCAACTTAAACGCTGATCTGCTTAAAATTACATAATTAATCCAAAATAACCGATACATTCGGAATCGGTGACAATAAATTTTATCCGTTCAAAATCGGTAAGGCTAACCATCAGGGTTTTTTGCAAAAAAATTGAAAATATTTTAGTGTTGAAATTCCGGCTCAAAATCATTATAGGCAATGTAAAGAGCATATTGAACAAGAAATTAATGGTTGGTTGTAGTTGGAATGCACGGTTATGGGAAATTTCGTATTTTGAAATCCGCGGTTATGTTATGTCATCGAACCTGGATTACAGGCGAATGAGGCAACATATTGGAGCAACTTAAACGCTGATCTGTTTAAAATTACATAATTAATCCAAAATAACCGATACATTCGGAATCGGTGACAATAAATTTTATCCGTTCAAAATCGGTAAGGCTAACCATCAGGGATTTTTGCAAAAAAATTGAAAATATTTTAGTGTTGAAATTCCGGCTCAAAATCATTATAGGCAATGTAAAGAGCATATTGAGCAAGAAATTAATGGTTGGTTGTAGTTGGAATGCACGGTTATGGGAAATTTCGTATTTTGAAATCCGCGGTTATGTTATGTCATCGAACCTGGATTACAGGCGAATGAGGCAACATATTTGAGCAACTTAAACGCTGATCTGCTTAAAATTACATAATTAATCCAAAATAACCGATACATTCGGAATCGGTGACAATAAATTTTATCCGTTCAAAATCGGTAAGGCTAACCATCAGGGTTTTTTGCAAAAAAATTGAAAATATTTTAGTGTTGAAATTCTGGCTCAAAATCATTATTGGCAATGTAAAGAGCATATTGAGCAAGAAATTAATGGTTGGTTGTAGTTGGAATGCACGGTTATGGGAAATTTCGTATTTTGAAATCCGCGGTTATATTATGTCATCGAACCTGGATTACAGGCGAATGAGGCAACATATTTGAACAACTTAAACGCTGATCTGCTTAAAATTACATAATTAATCCAAAATAACCGATACATTCGGAATCGGTGACAATAAATTTTATCCGTTCAAAATCGGTAAGGCTGACCATCAGGGATTTTTGCAAAAAAATTGAAAATATTTTAGTGTTGAAATTCCGGCTCAAAATCATTATAGGCAATATAAAGAGCATATTGAGCAAGAAATTAATGGTTGGTTGTAGTTGGAATGCACGGTTATGGGAAATTTCGTATTTTGAAATCCGCGGTTATGTTATGTCATCGAACCTGGATTACAGGCGAATGAGGCAACATATTTGAACAACTTAAACGCTGATCTGCTTAAAATTACATAATTAATCCAAAATAACCGATACATTCGGAATCGGTGACAATAAATTTTATCCGTTCAAAATCGGTAAGGCTAACCATCAGGGATTTTTGCAAAAAAATTGAAAATATTTTAGTGTTGAAATTCCGGCTCAAAATCATTATAGGCAATATAAAGAGCATATTGAGCAAGAAATTAATGGTTGGTTGTAGTTGGAATGCACGGTTATGGGAAATTTCGTATTTTGAAATCCGCGGTTATGTTATGTCATCGAACCTGGATTACAGGCGAATGAGGCAACATATTTGAGCAACTTAAACGCTGATCTGCTTAAAATTACATAATTAATCCAAAATAACCGATACATTCGGAATCGGTGACAATAAATTTTATCCGTTCAAAATCGGTAAGGCTAACCATCAGGGATTTTTGCAAAAAAATTGAAAATATTTTAGTGTTGAAATTCCGGCTCAAAATCATTATAGGCAATGTAAAGAGCATATTGAGCAAGAAATTAATGGTTGGTTGTAGTTGGAATGCACGGTTATGGGAAATTTCGTATTTTGAAATCCGCGGTTATGTTATGTCATCGAACCTGGATTACAGGCGAATGAGGCAACATATTTGAGCAACTTAAACGCTGATCTGCTTAAAATTACATAATTAATCCAAAATAACCGATACATTCGGAATCGGTGACAATAAATTTTATCCGTTCAAAATCGGTAAGGCTAACCATCAGGGTTTTTTGCAAAAAAATTGAAAATATTTTAGTGTTGAAATTCTGGCTCAAAATCATTATTGGCAATGTAAAGAGCATATTGAGCAAGAAATTAATGGTTGGTTGTAGTTGGAATGCACGGTTATGGGAAATTTCGTATTTTGAAATCCGCGGTTATATTATGTCATCGAACCTGGATTACAGGCGAATGAGGCAACATATTTGAACAACTTAAACGCTGATCTGCTTAAAATTACATAATTAATCCAAAATAACCGATACATTCGGAATCGGTGACAATAAATTTTATCCGTTCAAAATCGGTAAGGCTGACCATCAGGGATTTTTGCAAAAAAATTGAAAATATTTTAGTGTTGAAATTCCGGCTCAAAATCATTATAGGCAATATAAAGAGCATATTGAGCAAGAAATTAATGGTTGGTTGTAGTTGGAATGCACGGTTATGGGAAATTTCGTATTTTGAAATCCGCGGTTATGTTATGTCATCGAACCTGGATTACAGGCGAATGAGGCAACATATTTGAACAACTTAAACGCTGATCTGCTTAAAATTACATAATTAATCCAAAATAACCGATACATTCGGAATCGGTGACAATAAATTTTATCCGTTCAAAATCGGTAAGGCTGACCATCAGGGATTTTTGCAAAAAAATTGAAAATATTTTAGTGTTGAAATTCTGGCTCAAAATCATTATAGGCAATGTAAAGAGCATATTGAGCAAGAAATTAATGGTTGGTTGTAGTTGGAATGCACGGTTATGGAAAATTTCGTATTTTGAAATCCGCGGTTATGTTATGTCATCGAACCTGGATTACAGGCGAATGAGGCAACATATTGGAGCAACTTAAACGCTGATCTGTTTAAAATTACATAATTAATCCAAAATAACCGATACATTCGGAATCGGTGACAATAAATTTTATCCGTTCAAAATCGGTAAGGCTAATCATCAGGGATTTTTGCAAAAAAATTGAAAATATTTTAGTGTTGAAATTCCGGCTCAAAATCATTATTGGCAATGTAAAGAGCATATTGAGCAAGAAATTAATGGTTGGTTGTAGTTGGAATGCACGGTTATGGAAAATTTCGTATTTTGAAATCCGCGGTTATGTTATGTCATCGAACCTGGATTACAGGCGAATGAGGCAACATATTGGAGCAACTTAAACGCTGATCTGTTTAAAATTACATAATTAATCCAAAATAACCGATACATTCGGAATCGGTGACAATAAATTTTATCCGTTCAAAATCGGTAAGGCTAACCATCAGGGATTTTTGCAAAAAAATTGAAAATATTTTAGTGTTGAAATTCTGGCTCAAAATCATTATAGGCAATGTAAAGAGCATATTGAGCAAGAAATTAATGGTTGGTTGTAGTTGGAATGCACGGTTATGGAAAATTTCGTATTTTGAAATCCGCGGTTATGTTATGTCATCGAACCTGGATTACAGGCGAATGAGGCAACATATTGGAGCAACTTAAACGCTGATCTGTTTAAAATTACATAATTAATCCAAAATAACCGATACATTCGGAATCGGTGACAATAAATTTTATCCGTTCAAAATCGGTAAGGCTAACCATCAGGGATTTTTGCAAAAAAATTGAAAATATTTTAGTGTTGAAATTCTGGCTCAAAATCATTATAGGCAATGTAAAGAGCATATTGAGCAAGAAATTAATGGTTGGTTGTAGTTGGAATGCACGGTTATGGAAAATTTCGTATTTTGAAATCCGCGGTTATGTTATGTCATCGAACCTGGATTACAGGCGAATGAGGCAACATATTGGAGCAACTTAAACGCTGATCTGTTTAAAATTACATAATTAATCCAAAATAACCGATACATTCGGAATCGGTGACAATAAATTTTATCCGTTCAAAATCGGTAAGGCTAACCATCAGGGATTTTTGCAAAAAAATTGAAAATATTTTAGTGTTGAAATTCTGGCTCAAAATCATTATAGGCAATGTAAAGAGCATATTGAGCAAGAAATTAATGGTTGGTTGTAGTTGGAATGCACGGTTATGGAAAATTTCGTATTTTGAAATCCGCGGTTATGTTATGTCATCGAACCTGGATTACAGGCGAATGAGGCAACATATTGGAGCAACTTAAACGCTGATCTGTTTAAAATTACATAATTAATCCAAAATAACCGATACATTCGGAATCGGTGACAATAAATTTTATCCGTTCAAAATCGGTAAGGCTAACCATCAGGGATTTTTGCAAAAAAATTGAAAATATTTTAGTGTTGAAATTCTGGCTCAAAATCATTATAGGCAATGTAAAGAGCATATTGAGCAAGAAATTAATGGTTGGTTGTAGTTGGAATGCACGGTTATGGAAAATTTCGTATTTTGAAATCCGCGGTTATGTTATGTCATCGAACCTGGATTACAGGCGAATGAGGCAACATATTGGAGCAACTTAAACGCTGATCTGTTTAAAATTACATAATTAATCCAAAATAACCGATACATTCGGAATCGGTGACAATAAATTTTATCCGTTCAAAATCGGTAAGGCTAACCATCAGGGATTTTTGCAAAAAAATTGAAAATATTTTAGTGTTGAAATTCTGGCTCAAAATCATTATAGGCAATGTAAAGAGCATATTGAGCAAGAAATTAATGGTTGGTTGTAGTTGGAATGCACGGTTATGGAAAATTTCGTATTTTGAAATCCGCGGTTATGTTATGTCATCGAACCTGGATTACAGGCGAATGAGGCAACATATTGGAGCAACTTAAACGCTGATCTGTTTAAAATTACATAATTAATCCAAAATAACCGATACATTCGGAATCGGTGACAATAAATTTTATCCGTTCAAAATCGGTAAGGCTAACCATCAGGGATTTTTGCAAAAAAATTGAAAATATTTTAGTGTTGAAATTCTGGCTCAAAATCATTATAGGCAATGTAAAGAGCATATTGAGCAAGAAATTAATGGTTGGTTGTAGTTGGAATGCACGGTTATGGAAAATTTCGTATTTTGAAATCCGCGGTTATGTTATGTCATCGAACCTGGATTACAGGCGAATGAGGCAACATATTGGAGCAACTTAAACGCTGATCTGTTTAAAATTACATAATTAATCCAAAATAACCGATACATTCGGAATCGGTGACAATAAATTTTATCCGTTCAAAATCGGTAAGGCTAACCATCAGGGATTTTTGCAAAAAAATTGAAAATATTTTAGTGTTGAAATTCTGGCTCAAAATCATTATAGGCAATGTAAAGAGCATATTGAGCAAGAAATTAATGGTTGGTTGTAGTTGGAATGCACGGTTATGGAAAATTTCGTATTTTGAAATCCGCGGTTATGTTATGTCATCGAACCTGGATTACAGGCGAATGAGGCAACATATTGGAGCAACTTAAACGCTGATCTGTTTAAAATTACATAATTAATCCAAAATAACCGATACATTCGGAATCGGTGACAATAAATTTTATCCGTTCAAAATCGGTAAGGCTAATCATCAGGGATTTTTGCAAAAAAATTGAAAATATTTTAGTGTTGAAATTCCGGCTCAAAATCATTATTGGCAATGTAAAGAGCATATTGAGCAAGAAATTAATGGTTGGTTGTAGTTGGAATGCACGGTTATGGAAAATTTCGTATTTTGAAATCCGCGGTTATGTTATGTCATCGAACCTGGATTACAGGCGAATGAGGCAACATATTGGAGCAACTTAAACGCTGATCTGTTTAAAATTACATAATTAATCCAAAATAACCGATACATTCGGAATCGGTGACAATAAATTTTATCCGTTCAAAATCGGTAAGGCTAACCATCAGGGATTTTTGCAAAAAAATTGAAAATATTTTAGTGTTGAAATTCTGGCTCAAAATCATTATAGGCAATGTAAAGAGCATATTGAGCAAGAAATTAATGGTTGGTTGTAGTTGGAATGCACGGTTATGGAAAATTTCGTATTTTGAAATCCGCGGTTATGTTATGTCATCGAACCTGGATTACAGGCGAATGAGGCAACATATTGGAGCAACTTAAACGCTGATCTGTTTAAAATTACATAATTAATCCAAAATAACCGATACATTCGGAATCGGTGACAATAAATTTTATCCGTTCAAAATCGGTAAGGCTAACCATCAGGGATTTTTGCAAAAAAATTGAAAATATTTTAGTGTTGAAATTCTGGCTCAAAATCATTATAGGCAATGTAAAGAGCATATTGAGCAAGAAATTAATGGTTGGTTGTAGTTGGAATGCACGGTTATGGAAAATTTCGTATTTTGAAATCCGCGGTTATGTTATGTCATCGAACCTGGATTACAGGCGAATGAGGCAACATATTGGAGCAACTTAAACGCTGATCTGTTTAAAATTACATAATTAATCCAAAATAACCGATACATTCGGAATCGGTGACAATAAATTTTATCCGTTCAAAATCGGTAAGGCTAACCATCAGGGATTTTTGCAAAAAAATTGAAAATATTTTAGTGTTGAAATTCTGGCTCAAAATCATTATAGGCAATGTAAAGAGCATATTGAGCAAGAAATTAATGGTTGGTTGTAGTTGGAATGCACGGTTATGGAAAATTTCGTATTTTGAAATCCGCGGTTATGTTATGTCATCGAACCTGGATTACAGGCGAATGAGGCAACATATTTGAGCAACTTAAACGCTGATCTGCTTAAAATTACATAATTAATCCAAAATAACCGATACATTCGGAATCGGTGACAATAAATTTTATCCGTTCAAAATCGGTAAGGCTAACCATCAGGGTTTTTTGCAAAAAAATTGAAAATATTTTAGTGTTGAAATTCCGGCTCAAAATCATTATAGGCAATGTAAAGAGCATATTGAACAAGAAATTAATGGTTGGTTGTAGTTGGAATGCACGGTTATGGGAAATTTCGTATTTTGAAATCCGCGGTTATGTTATGTCATCGAACCTGGATTACAGGCGAATGAGGCAACATATTGGAGCAACTTAAACGCTGATCTGTTTAAAATTACATAATTAATCCAAAATAACCGATACATTCGGAATCGGTGACAATAAATTTTATCCGTTCAAAATCGGTAAGGCTAACCATCAGGGATTTTTGCAAAAAAATTGAAAATATTTTAGTGTTGAAATTCCGGCTCAAAATCATTATTGGCAATGTAAAGAGCATATTGAGCAAGAAATTAATGGTTGGTTGTAGTTGGAATGCACGGTTATGGAAAATTTCGTATTTTGAAATCGGCGGGTATGTTATGTCATCGAACCTGGATTACAGGCGAATGAGGCAACATATTGGAGCAACTTAAACGCTGATCTGTTTAAAATTACATAATTAATCCAAAATAACCGATACATTCGGAATCGGTGACAATAAATTTTATCCGTTCAAAATCGGTAAGGCTCATCAGGGATTTTTGCAAAAAAATTGAAAATATTTTAGTGTTGAAATTCTGGCTCAAAATCATTATAGGCAATGTAAAGAGCATATTGAGCAAGAAATTAATGGTTGGTTGTAGTTGGAATGCACGGTTATGGAAAATTTCGTATTTTGAAATCCGCGGTTATGTTATGTCATCGAACCTGGATTACAGGCGAATGAGGCAACATATTGGAGCAACTTAAACGCTGATCTGTTTAAAATTACATAATTAATCCAAAATAACCGATACATTCGGAATCGGTGACAATAAATTTTATCCGTTCAAAATCGGTAAGGCTAACCATCAGGGATTTTTGCAAAAAAATTGAAAATATTTTAGTGTTGAAATTCCGGCTCAAAACCATTATTGGCAATGTAAAGAGCATATTGAGCAAGAAATTAATGGTTGGTTGTAGTTGGAATGCACGGTTATGGAAAATTTCGTATTTTGAAATCCGCGGTTATGTTATGTCATCGAACCTGGATTACAGGCGAATGAGGCAACATATTTGAACAACTTAAACGCTGATCTGCTTAAAATTACATAATTAATCCAAAATAACCGATACATTCGGAATCGGTGACAATAAATTTTATCCGTTCAAAATCGGTAAGGCTAACCATCAGGGATTTTTGCAAAAAAATTGAAAATATTTTAGTGTTGAAATTCTGGCTCAAAATCATTATAGGCAATGTAAAGAGCATATTGAGCAAGAAATTAATGGTTGGTTGTAGTTGGAATGCACGGTTATGGAAAATTTCGTATTTTGAAATCCGCGGTTATGTTATGTCATCGAACCTGGATTACAGGCGAATGAGGCAACATATTGGAGCAACTTAAACGCTGATCTGCTTAAAATTACATAATTAATCCAAAATAACCGATACATTCGGAATCGGTGACAATAAATTTTATCCGTTCAAAATCGGTAAGGCTAGCCATCAGGGATTTTTGCAAAAAAATTGAAAATATTTTAGTGTTGAAATTCTGGCTCAAAATCATTATTGGCAATGTAAAGAGCATATTGAGCAAGAAATTAATGGTTGGTTGTAGTTGGAATGCACGGTTATGGAAAATTTCGTATTTTGAAATCCGCGGTTATATTATGTCATCGAACCTGAATTACAGGCGAATGAGGCAACATATTGGAGCAACTTAAACGCTGATCTGCTTAAAATTACATAATTAATCCAAAATAACCGATACATTCGGAATCGGTGACAATAAATTTTATCCGTTCAAAATCGGTAAGGCTAGCCATCAGGGATTTTTGCAAAAAAATTGAAAATATTTTAGTGTTGAAATTCTGGCTCAAAATCATTTTTGGCAATGTTAAGAGCATATTGAGCAAGAAATTAATGGTTGGTTGTAGTTGGAATGCACGGTTATGGAAAATTTCGTATTTTGAAATCCGCGGTTATATTATGTCATCGAACCTGAATTACAGGCGAATGAGGCAACATATTGGAGCAACTTAAACGCTGATCTGCTTAAAATTACATAATTAATCCAAAATAACCGATACATTCGGAATCGGTGACAATAAATTTTATCCGTTCAAAATCGGTAAGGCTAACCATCAGGGATTTTTGCAAAAAAATTGAAAATATTTTAGTGTTGAAATTCTGGCTCAAAATCATTTTTGGCAATGTTAAGAGCATATTGAGCAAGAAATTAATGGTTGGTTGTAGTTGGAATGCACGGTTATGGAAAATTTCGTATTTTGAAATCCGCGGTTATATTATGTCATCGAACCTGAATTACAGGCGAATGAGGCAACATATTGGAGCAACTTAAACGCTGATCTGCTTAAAATTACATAATTAATCCAAAATAACCGATACATTCGGAATCGGTGACAATAAATTTTATCCGTTCAAAATCGGTAAGGCATGTCATCAGGGATTTTTGCAAAAAAATTGAAAATATTTTAGTGTTGAAATTCTGGCTCAAAATCATTATTGGCAATGTAAAGAGCATATTGAGCAAGAAATTAATGGTTGGTTGTAGTTGGAATGCACGGTTATGGAAAATTTCGTATTTTGAAATCCGCGGTTATGTTATGTCATCGAACCTGGATTACAGGCGAATGAGGCAACATATTGGAGCAACTTAAACGCTGATCTGCTTAAAATTACATAATTAATCCAAAATAACCGATTCATTCGGAATCGGTGACAATAAATTTTATCCGTTCAAAATCGGTAAGGCTACATCAGGGATTTTTGCAAAAAAATTGAAAATATTTTAGTGTTGAAATTCTGGCTCAAAATCATTATAGGCAATGTAAAGAGCATATTGAGCAAGAAATTAATGGTTGGTTGTAGTTGGAATGCACGGTTATGGAAAATTTCGTATTTTGAAATCCGCGGTTATATTATGTCATCGAACCTGGATTACAGGCGAATGAGGCAACATATTGGAGCAACTTAAACGCTGATCTGCTTAAAATTACATAATTAATCCAAAATAACCGATTCATTCGGAATCGGTGACAATAAATTTTATCCGTTCAAAATCGGTAAGGCTACATCAGGGATTTTTGCAAAAAATTGAAAATATTTTAGTGTTGAAATTCTGGCTCAAAATCATTATAGGCAATGTAAAGAGCATATTGAGCAAGAAATTAATGGTTGGTTGTAGTTGGAATGCACGGTTATGGAAAATTTCGTATTTTGAAATCCGCGGTTATGTTATGTCATCGAACCTGGATTACAGGCGAATGAGGCAACATATTGGAGCAACTTAAACGCTGATCTGTTTAAAATTACATAATTAATCCAAAATAACCGATACATTCGGAATCGGTGACAATAAATTTTATCCGTTCAAAATCGGTAAGGCTAACCATCAGGGATTTTTGCAAACAAATTGAAAATATTTTAGTGTTGAAATTCCGGCTCAAAATCATTATTGGCAATGTAAAGAGCATATTGAGCAAGAATTTAATGGTTGGTTGTAGTTGGAATGCACGGTTATGGAAAATTTCGTATTTTGAAATCCGCGGTTATGTTATGTCATCGAACCTGGATTACAGGCGAATGAGGCAACATATTGGAGCAACTTAAACGCTGATCTGCTTAAAATTACATAATTAATCCAAAATAACCGATTCATTCGGAATCGGTGACAATAAATTTTATCCGTTCAAAATCGGTAAGGCTACATCAGGGATTTTTGCAAAAAAATTGAAAATATTTTAGTGTTGAAATTCTGGCTCAAAATCATTATAGGCAATGTAAAGAGCATATTGAGCAAGAAATTAATGGTTGGTTGTAGTTGGAATGCACGGTTATGGAAAATTTCGTATTTTGAAATCCGCGGTTATGTTATGTCATCGAACCTGGATTACAGGCGAATGAGGCAACATATTGGAGCAACTTAAACGCTGATCTGTTTAAAATTACATAATTAATCCAAAATAACCGATACATTCGGAATCGGTGACAATAAATTTTATCCGTTCAAAATCGGTAAGGCTAACCATCAGGGATTTTTGCAAACAAATTGAAAATATTTTAGTGTTGAAATTCCGGCTCAAAATCATTATTGGCAATGTAAAGAGCATATTGAGCAAGAAATTAATGGTTGGTTGTAGTTGGAATGCACGGTTATGGAAAATTTCGTATTTTGAAATCCGCGGTTATGTTATGTCATCGAACCTGGATTACAGGCGAATGAGGCAACATATTGGAGCAACTTAAACGCTGATCTGTTTAGAATTACATAATTAATCCAAAATAACCGATACATTCGGAATCGGTGACAATAAATTTTATCCGTTCAAAATCGGTAAGGCTAACCATCAGGGATTTTTGCAAAAAAATTGAAAATATTTTAGTGTTGAAATTCCGGCTCAAAATCATTATTGGCAATGTAAAGAGCATATTGAGCAAGAAATTAATGGTTGGTTGTAGTTGGAATGCACGGTTATGGAAAATTTCGTATTTTGAAATCCGCGGTTATGTTATGTCATCGAACCTGGATTACAGGCGAATGAGGCAACATATTGGAGCAACTTAAACGCTGATCTGCTTAAAATTACATAATTAATCCAAAATAACCGATTCATTCGGAATCGGTGACAATAAATTTTATCCGTTCAAAATCGGTAAGGCTACATCAGGGATTTTTGCAAAAAAATTGAAAATATTTTAGTGTTGAAATTCTGGCTCAAAATCATTATAGGCAATGTAAAGAGCATATTGAGCAAGAAATTAATGGTTGGTTGTAGTTGGAATGCACGGTTATGGGAAATTTCGTATTTTGAAATCCGCGGTTATATTATGTCATCGAACCTGGATTACAGGCGAATGAGGCAACATATTTGAACAACTTAAACGCTGATCTGCTTAAAATTACATAATTAATCCAAAATAACCGATACATTCGGAATCGGTGGCAATAAATTTTATCCGTTCAAAATCGGTAAGGCTAACTAACCATCAGGGATTTTTGCAAACAAATTGAAAATATTTTAGTGTTGAAATTCCGGCTCAAAATCATTATTGGCAATGTAAAGAGCATATTGAGCAAGAAATTAATGGTTGGTTGTAGTTGGAATGCACGGTTATGGAAAATTTCGTATTTTGAAATCCGCGTTTATGTTATGTCATCGAACCTGGATTACAGGCGAATGAGGCAACATATTGGAGCAACTTAAACGCTGATCTGTTTAGAATTACATAATTAATCCAAAATAACCGATACATTCGGAATCGGTGACAATAAATTTTATCCGTTCAAAATCGGTAAGGCTAACCATCAGGGATTTTTGCAAACAAATTGAAAATATTTTAGTGTTGAAATTCCGGCTCAAAATCATTATTGGCAATGTAAAGAGCATATTGAGCAAGAAATTAATGGTTGGTTGTAGTTGGAATGCACGGTTATGGAAAATTTCGTATTTTGAAATCCGCGGTTATGTTATGTCATCGAACCTGGATTACAGGCGAATGAGGCAACATATTGGAGCAACTTAAACGCTGATCTGCTTAAAATTACATAATTAATCCAAAATAACCGATACATTCGGAATCGGTGACAATAAATTTTATCCGTTCAAAATCGGTAAGGCTACATCAGGGATTTTTGCAAAAAAATTTAAAATATTTTAGTGTTGAAATTCCGGCTCAAAATCATTATTGGCAATGTTAAGAGCATATTGAGCAAGAAATTAATGGTTGGTTGTAGTTGGAATGCACGGTTATGGAAAATTTCGTATTTTGAAATCCGCGGTTATGTTATGTCATCGAACCTGGATTACAGGCGAATGAGGCAACATATTGGAGCAACTTAAACGCTGATCTGCTTAAAATTACATAATTAATCCAAAATAACCGATACATTCGGAATCGGTGACAATAAATTTTATCCGTTCAAAATCGGTAAGGCTAGCCATCAGGGATTTTTGCAAAAAAATTGAAAATATTTTAGTGTTGAAATTCTGGCTCAAAATCATTATTGGCAATGTAAAGAGCATATTGAGCAAGAAATTAATGGTTGGTTGTAGTTGGAATGCACGGTTATGGAAAATTTCGTATTTTGAAATCCGCGGTTATGTTATGTCATCGAACCTGGATTACAGGCGAATGAGGCAACATATTGGAGCAACTTAAACGCTGATCTGTTTAAAATTACATAATTAATCCAAAATAACCGATACATTCGGAATCGGTGACAATAAATTTTATCCGTTCAAAATCGGTAAGGCTAACCATCAGGGATTTTTGCAAACAAATTGAAAATATTTTAGTGTTGAAATTCCGGCTCAAAATCATTATTGGCAATGTAAAGAGCATATTGAGCAAGAAATTAATGGTTGGTTGTAGTTGGAATGCACGGTTATGGAAAATTTCGTATTTTGAAATCCGCGGTTATGTTATGTCATCGAACCTGGATTACAGGCGAATGAGGCAACATATTGGAGCAACTTAAACGCTGATCTGTTTAAAATTACATAATTAATCCAAAATAACCGATACATTCGGAATCGGTGACAATAAATTTTATCCGTTCAAAATCGGTAAGGCTAACCATCAGGGATTTTTGCAAAAAAATTGAAAATATTTTAGTGTTGAAATTCCGGCTCAAAATCATTATTGGCAATGTAAAGAGCATATTGAGCAAGAAATTAATGGTTGGTTGTAGTTGGAATGCACGGTTATGAGAAATTTCGTATTTTGAAATCCGCGGTTATGTTATGTCATCGAACCTGGATTACAGGCGAATGAGGCAACATATTTGAACAACTTAAACGCTGATCTGCTTAAAATTACATAATTAATCCAAAATAACCGATACATTCGGAATCGGTGACAATAAATTTTATCCGTTCAAAATCGGTAAGGCTAACCATCAGGGATTTTTGCAAAAAAATTGAAAATATTTTAGTGTTGAAATTCTGGCTCAAAATCATTTTTGGCAATGTTAAGAGCATATTGAGCAAGAAATTAATGGTTGGTTGTAGTTGGAATGCACGGTTATGGAAAATTTCGTATTTTGAAATCCGCGGTTATATTATGTCATCGAACCTGAATTACAGGCAAATGAGGCAACATATTGGAGCAACTTAAACGCTGATCTGCTTAAAATTACATAATTAATCCAAAATAACCGATACATTCGGAATCGGTGACAATAAATTTTATCCGTTCAAAATCGGTAAGGCTGACCATCAGGGATTTTTGCAAAAAAATTGAAAATATTTTAGTGTTGAAATTCTGGCTCAAAATCATTATAGGCAATGTAAAGAGCATATTGAGCAAGAAATTAATGGTTGGTTGTAGTTGGAATGCACGGTTATGGGAAATTTCGTATTTTGAAATCCGCGGTTATATTATGTCATCGAACCTGGATTACAGGCGAATGAGGCAACATATTTGAACAACTTAAACGCTGATCTGCTTAAAATTACATAATTAATCCAAAATAACCGATACATTCGGAATCGGTGACAATAAATTTTATCCGTTCAAAATCGGTAAGGCTAACCATCAGGGATTTTTGCAAAAAAATTGAAAATATTTTAGTGTTGAAATTCCGGCTCAAAATCATTATTGGCAATGTAAAGAGCATATTGAGCAAGAAATTAATGGTTGGTTGTAGTTGGAATGCACGGTTATGGAAAATTTCGTATTTTGAAATCCGCGGTTATATTATGTCATCGAACCTGGATTACAGGCGAATGAGGCAACATATTGGAGCAACTTAAACGCTGATCTGCTTAAAATTACATAATTAATCCAAAATAACCGATTCATTCGGAATCGGTGACAATAAATTTTATCCGTTCAAAATCGGTAAGGCAACCATCAGGGATTTTTGCAAAAAAATTGAAAATATTTTAGTGTTGAAATTCTGGCTCAAAATCATTATTGGCAATGTAAAGAGCATATTGAGCAAGAAATTAATGGTTGGTTGTAGTTGGAATGCACGGTTATGAGAAATTTCGTATTTTGAAATCCGCGGTTATATTATGTCATCGAACCTGGATTACAGGCGAATGAGGCAACATATTGGAGCAACTTAAACGCTGATCTGCTTAAAATTACATAATTAATCCAAAATAACCGATTCATTCGGAATCGGTGACAATAAATTTTATCCGTTCAAAATCGGTAAGGCAACCATCAGGGATTTTTGCAAAAAAATTGAAAATATTTTAGTGTTGAAATTCTGGCTCAAAATCATTATTGGCAATGTAAAGAGCATATTGAGCAAGAAATTAATGGTTGGTTGTAGTTGGAATGCACGGTTATGAGAAATTTCGTATTTTGAAATCCGCGGTTATGTTATGTCATCGAACCTGGATTACAGGCGAATGAGGCAACATATTGGAGCAACTTAAACGCTGATCTGCTTAAAATTACATAATTAATCCAAAATAACCGATACATTCGGAATCGGTGACAATAAATTTTATCCGTTCAAAATCGGTAAGGCTAACCATCAGGGATTTTTGCAAAAAAATTGAAAATATTTTAGTGTTGAAATTCCGGCTCAAAATCATTATAGGCAATGTAAAGAGCATATTGAGCAAGAAATTAATGGTTGGTTGTAGTTGGAATGCACGGTTATGGAAAATTTCGTATTTTGAAATCCGCGGTTATGTTATGTCATCGAACCTGGATTACAGGCGAATGAGGCAACATATTGGAGCAACTTAAACGCTGATCTGTTTAAAATTACATAATTAATCCAAAATAACCGATTCATTCGGAATCGGTGACAATAAATTGTATGCGTTCAAAATCGGTAAGGCTGACCATCAGGGATTTTTGCAAAAAAATTGAAAATATTTTAGTGTTGAAATTCCGGCTCAAAATCATTATTGGCAATGTTAAGAGCATATTGAGCAAGAAATTAATGGTTGGTTGTAGTTGGAATGAACGGTTATGGAAAATTTCGTATTTTGAAATCCGCGGTTATGTTATGTCATCGAACCTGGATTACAGGCGAATGAGGCAACATATTGGAGCAACTTAAACGCTGATCTGCTTAAAATTACATAATTAATCCAAAATAACCGATTCATTCGGAATCGGTGACAATAAATTTTATCCGTTCAAAATCGGTAAGGCTACATCAGGGATTTTTGCAAAAAAATTGAAAATATTTTAGTGTTGAAATTCCGGCTCAAAATCATTATTGGCAATGTAAAGAGCATATTGAGCAAGAAATTAATGGTTGGTTGTAGTTGGAATGCACGGTTATGGAAAATTTCGTATTTTGAAATCCGCGGTTATATTATGTCATCGAACCTGGATTACAGGCGAATGAGGCAACATATTGGAGCAACTTAAACGCTGATCTGCTTAAAATTACATAATTAATCCAAAATAACCGATTCATTCGGAATCGGTGACAATAAATTTTATCCGTTCAAAATCGGTAAGGCAACCATCAGGGATTTTTGCAAAAAAATTGAAAATATTTTAGTGTTGAAATTCTGGCTCAAAATCATTATTGGCAATGTAAAGAGCATATTGAGCAAGAAATTAATGGTTGGTTGTAGTTGGAATGCACGGTTATGAGAAATTTCGTATTTTGAAATCCGCGGTTATGTTATGTCATCGAACCTGGATTACAGGCGAATGAGGCAACATATTGGAGCAACTTAAACGCTGATCTGCTTAAAATTACATAATTAATCCAAAATAACCGATACATTCGGAATCGGTGACAATAAATTTTATCCGTTCAAAATCGGTAAGGCTAACCATCAGGGATTTTTGCAAAAAAATTGAAAATATTTTAGTGTTGAAATTCCGGCTCAAAATCATTATAGGCAATGTAAAGAGCATATTGAGCAAGAAATTAATGGTTGGTTGTAGTTGGAATGCACGGTTATGGAAAATTTCGTATTTTGAAATCCGCGGTTATGTTATGTCATCGAACCTGGATTACAGGCGAATGAGGCAACATATTGGAGCAACTTAAACGCTGATCTGTTTAGAATTACATAATTAATCCAAAATAACCGATTCATTCGGAATCGGTGACAATAAATTGTATGCGTTCAAAATCGGTAAGGCTGACCATCAGGGATTTTTGCAAAAAAATTGAAAATATTTTAGTGTTGAAATTCCGGCTCAAAATCATTATTGGCAATGTTAAGAGCATATTGAGCAAGAAATTAATGGTTGGTTGTAGTTGGAATGAACGGTTATGGAAAATTTCGTATTTTGAAATCCGCGGTTATATTATGTCATCGAACCTGGATTACAGGCGAATGAGGCAACATATTGGAGCAACTTAAACGCTGATCTGCTTAAAATTACATAATTAATCCAAAATAACCGATTCATTCGGAATCGGTGACAATAAATTGTATGCGTTCAAAATCGGTAAGGCTGACCATCAGGGATTTTTGCAAAAAAATTGAAAATATTTTAGTGTTGAAATTCCGGCTCAAAATCATTATTGGCAATGTTAAGAGCATATTGAGCAAGAAATTAATGGTTGGTTGTAGTTGGAATGAACGGTTATGGAAAATTTCGTATTTTGAAATCCGCGGTTATATTATGTCATCGAACCTGGATTACAGGCGAATGAGGCAACATATTGGAGCAACTTAAACGCTGATCTGCTTAAAATTACATAATTAATCCAAAATAACCGATACATTCGGAATCGGTGACAATAAATTGTATCCGTTCAAAATCGGTAAGGCTAACCATCAGGGATTTTTGCAAAAAAATTGAAAATATTTTAGTGTTGAAATTCTGGCTCAAAATCATTATAGGCAATGTTAAGAGCATATTGAGCAAGAAATTAATGGTTGGTTGTAGTTGGAATGCATGGTTATGGGAAATTTCGTATTTTGAAATCCGCGGTTATATTATGTCATCGAACCTGGATTACAGGCGAATGAGGCAACATATTTGAACAACTTAAACGCTGATCTGCTTAAAATTACATAATTAATCCAAAATAACCGATACATTCGGAATCGGTGACAATAAATTTTATCCGTTCAAAATCGGTAAGGCTGACCATCAGGGATTTTTGCAAAAAAATTGAAAATATTTTAGTGTTGAAATTCCGGCTCAAAATCATTATTGGCAATGTTAAGAGCATATTGAGCAAGAAATTAATGGTTGGTTGTAGTTGGAATGAACGGTTATGGAAAATTTCGTATTTTGAAATCCGCGGTTATATTATGTCATCGAACCTGGATTACAGGCGAATGAGGCAACATATTGGAGCAACTTAAACGCTGATCTGCTTAAAATTACATAATTAATCCAAAATAACCGATACATTCGGAATCGGTGACAATAAATTGTATCCGTTCAAAATCGGTAAGGCTAACCATCAGGGATTTTTGCAAAAAAATTGAAAATATTTTAGTGTTGAAATTCTGGCTCAAAATCATTATAGGCAATGTAAAGAGCATATTGAGCAAGAAATTAATGGTTGGTTGTAGTTGGAATGCACGGTTATGGAAAATTTCGTATTTTGAAATCCGCGGTTATGTTATGTCATCGAACCTGGATTACAGGCGAATGAGGCAACATATTGGAGCAACTTAAACGCTGATCTGTTTAAAATTACATAATTAATCCAAAATAACCGATACATTCGGAATCGGTGACAATAAATTTTATCCGTTCAAAATCGGTAAGGCTAACCATCAGGGATTTTTGCAAACAAATTGAAAATATTTTAGTGTTGAAATTCCGGCTCAAAATCATTATTGGCAATGTAAAGAGCATATTGAGCAAGAAATTAATGGTTGGTTGTAGTTGGAATGCACGGTTATGGAAAATTTCGTATTTTGAAATCCGCGGTTATGTTATGTCATCGAACCTGGATTACAGGCGAATGAGGCAACATATTGGAGCAACTTAAACGCTGATCTGTTTAAAATTACATAATTAATCCAAAATAACCGATACATTCGGAATCGGTGACAATAAATTTTATCCGTTCAAAATCGGTAAGGCTAACCATCAGGGATTTTTGCAAAAAAATTGAAAATATATTAGTGTTGAAATTCCGGCTCAAAATCATTATTGGCAATGTAAAGAGCATATTGAGCAAGAAATTAATGGTTGGTTGTAGTTGGAATGCACGGTTATGGAAAATTTCGTATTTTGAAATCCGCGGTTATATTATGTCATCGAACCTGGATTACAGGCGAATGAGGCAACATATTGGAGCAACTTAAACGCTGATCTGCTTAAAATTACATAATTAATCCAAAATAACCGATTCATTCGGAATCGGTGACAATAAATTTTATCCGTTCAAAATCGGTAAGGCAACCATCAGGGATTTTTGCAAAAAAATTGAAAATATTTTAGTGTTGAAATTCTGGCTCAAAATCATTATTGGCAATGTAAAGAGCATATTGAGCAAGAAATTAATGGTTGGTTGTAGTTGGAATGCACGGTTATGAGAAATTTCGTATTTTGAAATCCGCGGTTATATTATGTCATCGAACCTGGATTACAGGCGAATGAGGCAACATATTGGAGCAACTTAAACGCTGATCTGCTTAAAATTACATAATTAATCCAAAATAACCGATTCATTCGGAATCGGTGACAATAAATTTTATCCGTTCAAAATCGGTAAGGCTAACCATCAGGGATTTTTGCAAAAAAATTGAAAATATTTTAGTGTTGAAATTCCGGCTCAAAATCATTATAGGCAATGTAAAGAGCATATTGAGCAAGAAATTAATGGTTGGTTGTAGTTGGAATGCACGGTTATGGAAAATTTCGTATTTTGAAATCCGCGGTTATGTTATGTCATCGAACCTGGATTACAGGCGAATGAGGCAACATATTGGAGCAACTTAAACGCTGATCTGTTTAAAATTACATAATTAATCCAAAATAACCGATTCATTCGGAATCGGTGACAATAAATTGTATGCGTTCAAAATCGGTAAGGCTGACCATCAGGGATTTTTGCAAAAAAATTGAAAATATTTTAGTGTTGAAATTCCGGCTCAAAATCATTATTGGCAATGTTAAGAGCATATTGAGCAAGAAATTAATGGTTGGTTGTAGTTGGAATGAACGGTTATGGAAAATTTCGTATTTTGAAATCCGCGGTTATGTTATGTCATCGAACCTGGATTACAGGCGAATGAGGCAACATATTGGAGCAACTTAAACGCTGATCTGCTTAAAATTACATAATTAATCCAAAATAACCGATTCATTCGGAATCGGTGACAATAAATTTTATCCGTTCAAAATCGGTAAGGCTAACCATCAGGGATTTTTGCAAAAAAATTGAAAATATTTTAGTGTTGAAATTCCGGCTCAAAATCATTATAGGCAATGTAAAGAGCATATTGAGCAAGAAATTAATGGTTGGTTGTAGTTGGAATGCACGGTTATGGAAAATTTCGTATTTTGAAATCCGCGGTTATGTTATGTCATCGAACCTGGATTACAGGCGAATGAGGCAACATATTGGAGCAACTTAAACGCTGATCTGCTTAAAATTACATAATTAATCCAAAATAACCGATACATTCGGAATCGGTGACAATAAATTTTATCCGTTCAAAATCGGTAAGGCTACATCAGGGATTTTTGCAAAAAAATTGAAAATATTTTAGTGTTGAAATTCCGGCTCAAAATCATTATTGGCAATGTAAAGAGCATATTGAGCAAGAAATTAATGGTTGGTTGTAGTTGGAATGCACGGTTATGGAAAATTTCGTATTTTGAAATCCGCGGTTATATTATGTCATCGAACCTGGATTACAGGCGAATGAGGCAACATATTGGAGCAACTTAAACGCTGATCTGCTTAAAATTACATAATTAATCCAAAATAACCGATTCATTCGGAATCGGTGACAATAAATTTTATCCGTTCAAAATCGGTAAGGCAACCATCAGGGATTTTTGCAAAAAAATTGAAAATATTTTAGTGTTGAAATTCTGGCTCAAAATCATTATTGGCAATGTAAAGAGCATATTGAGCAAGAAATTAATGGTTGGTTGTAGTTGGAATGCACGGTTATGAGAAATTTCGTATTTTGAAATCCGCGGTTATGTTATGTCATCGAACCTGGATTACAGGCGAATGAGGCAACATATTGGAGCAACTTAAACGCTGATCTGCTTAAAATTACATAATTAATCCAAAATAACCGATACATTCGGAATCGGTGACAATAAATTTTATCCGTTCAAAATCGGTAAGGCATCAGGGATTTTTGCAAAAAAATTGAAAATATTTTAGTGTTGAAATTCCGGCTCAAAATCATTATTGGCAATGTAAAGAGCATATTGAGCAAGAAATTAATGGTTGGTTGTAGTTGGAATGCACGGTTATGGAAAATTTCGTATTTTGAAATCCGCGGTTATATTATGTCATCGAACCTGGATTACAGGCGAATGAGGCAACATATTGGAGCAACTTAAACGCTGATCTGCTTAAAATTACATAATTAATCCAAAATAACCGATTCATTCGGAATCGGTGACAATAAATTTTATCCGTTCAAAATCGGTAAGGCAACCATCAGGGATTTTTGCAAAAAAATTGAAAATATTTTAGTGTTGAAATTCTGGCTCAAAATCATTATTGGCAATGTAAAGAGCATATTGAGCAAGAAATTAATGGTTGGTTGTAGTTGGAATGCACGGTTATGAGAAATTTCGTATTTTGAAATCCGCGGTTATATTATGTCATCGAACCTGGATTACAGGCGAATGAGGCAACATATTGGAGCAACTTAAACGCTGATCTGCTTAAAATTACATAATTAATCCAAAATAACCGATTCATTCGGAATCGGTGACAATAAATTTTATCCGTTCAAAATCGGTAAGGCTAACCATCAGGGATTTTTGCAAAAAAATTGAAAATATTTTAGTGTTGAAATTCCGGCTCAAAATCATTATAGGCAATGTAAAGAGCATATTGAGCAAGAAATTAATGGTTGGTTGTAGTTGGAATGAACGGTTATGGAAAATTTCGTATTTTGAAATCCGCGGTTATATTATGTCATCGAACCTGGATTACAGGCGAATGAGGCAACATATTGGAGCAACTTAAACGCTGATCTGCTTAAAATTACATAATTAATCCAAAATAACCGATACATTCGGAATCGGTGACAATAAATTTTATCCGTTCAAAATCGGTAAGGCTAACCATCAGGGATTTTTGCAAAAAAATTGAAAATATTTTAGTGTTGAAATTCTGGCTCAAAATCATTATTGGCAATGTAAAGAGCATATTGAGCAAGAAATTAATGGTTGGTTGTAGTTGGAATGCACGGTTATGGAAAATTTCGTATTTTGAAATCCGCGGTTATGTTATGTCATCGAACCTGGATTACAGGCGAATGAGGCAACATATTGGAGCAACTTAAACGCTGATCTGTTTAAAATTACATAATTAATCCAAAATAACCGATTCATTCGGAATCGGTGACAATAAATTGTATGCGTTCAAAATCGGTAAGGCTGACCATCAGGGATTTTTGCAAAAAAATTGAAAATATTTTAGTGTTGAAATTCCGGCTCAAAATCATTATTGGCAATGTTAAGAGCATATTGAGCAAGAAATTAATGGTTGGTTGTAGTTGGAATGAACGGTTATGGAAAATTTCGTATTTTGAAATCCGCGGTTATATTATGTCATCGAACCTGGATTACAGGCGAATGAGGCAACATATTGGAGCAACTTAAACGCTGATCTGCTTAAAATTACATAATTAATCCAAAATAACCGATTCATTCGGAATCGGTGACAATAAATTGTATGCGTTCAAAATCGGTAAGGCTGACCATCAGGGATTTTTGCAAAAAAATTGAAAATATTTTAGTGTTGAAATTCCGGCTCAAAATCATTATTGGCAATGTTAAGAGCATATTGAGCAAGAAATTAATGGTTGGTTGTAGTTGGAATGAACGGTTATGGAAAATTTCGTATTTTGAAATCCGCGGTTATATTATGTCATCGAACCTGGATTACAGGCGAATGAGGCAACATATTGGAGCAACTTAAACGCTGATCTGCTTAAAATTACATAATTAATCCAAAATAACCGATACATTCGGAATCGGTGACAATAAATTGTATCCGTTCAAAATCGGTAAGGCTAACCATCAGGGATTTTTGCAAAAAAATTGAAAATATTTTAGTGTTGAAATTCTGGCTCAAAATCATTATAGGCAATGTTAAGAGCATATTGAGCAAGAAATTAATGGTTGGTTGTAGTTGGAATGCACGGTTATGGGAAATTTCGTATTTTGAAATCCGCGGTTATATTATGTCATCGAACCTGGATTACAGGCGAATGAGGCAACATATTTGAACAACTTAAACGCTGATCTGCTTAAAATTACATAATTAATCCAAAATAACCGATACATTCGGAATCGGTGACAATAAATTTTATCCGTTCAAAATCGGTAAGGCTGACCATCAGGGATTTTTGCAAAAAAATTGAAAATATTTTAGTGTTGAAATTCCGGCTCAAAATCATTATTGGCAATGTTAAGAGCATATTGAGCAAGAAATTAATGGTTGGTTGTAGTTGGAATGAACGGTTATGGAAAATTTCGTATTTTGAAATCCGCGGTTATATTATGTCATCGAACCTGGATTACAGGCGAATGAGGCAACATATTGGAGCAACTTAAACGCTGATCTGCTTAAAATTACATAATTAATCCAAAATAACCGATACATTCGGAATCGGTGACAATAAATTGTATCCGTTCAAAATCGGTAAGGCTAACCATCAGGGATTTTTGCAAAAAAATTGAAAATATTTTAGTGTTGAAATTCTGGCTCAAAATCATTATAGGCAATGTAAAGAGCATATTGAGCAAGAAATTAATGGTTGGTTGTAGTTGGAATGCACGGTTATGAGAAATTTCGTATTTTGAAATCCGCGGTTATGTTATGTCATCGAACCTGGATTACAGGCGAATGAGGCAACATATTGGAGCAACTTAAACGCTGATCTGTTTAAAATTACATAATTAATCCAAAATAACCGATACATTCGGAATCGGTGACAATAAATTTTATCCGTTCAAAATCGGTAAGGCTAACCATCAGGGATTTTTGCAAAAAAATTGAAAATATTTTAGTGTTGAAATTCCGGCTCAAAATCATTATAGGCAATGTAAAGAGCATATTGAGCAAGAAATTAATGGTTGGTTGTAGTTGGAATGCACGGTTATGGAAAATTTCGTATTTTGAAATCCGCGGTTATATTATGTCATCGAACCTGGATTACAGGCGAATGAGGCAACATATTGGAGCAACTTAAACGCTGATCTGCTTAAAATTACATAATTAATCCAAAATAACCGATTCATTCGGAATCGGTGACAATAAATTTTATGCGTTCAAAATCGGTAAGGCTGGCCATCAGGGATTTTTGCAAAAAAATTGAAAATATTTTAGTGTTGAAATTCTGGCTCAAAATCATTATAGGCAATGTAAAGAGCATATTGAGCAAGAAATTAATGGTTGGTTGTAGTTGGAATGCACGGTTATGGAAAATTTCGTATTTTGAAATCCGCGGTTATGTTATGTCATCGAACCTGGATTACAGGCGAATGAGGCAACATATTGGAGCAACTTAAACGCTGATCTGTTTAAAATTACATAATTAATCCAAAATAACCGATACATTCGGAATCGGTGACAATAAATTTTATCCGTTCAAAATCGGTAAGGCTAACCATCAGGGATTTTTGCAAACAAATTGAAAATATTTTAGTGTTGAAATTCCGGCTCAAAATCATTATTGGCAATGTAAAGAGCATATTGAGCAAGAAATTAATGGTTGGTTGTAGTTGGAATGCACGGTTATGGAAAATTTCGTATTTTGAAATCCGCGGTTATGTTATGTCATCGAACCTGGATTACAGGCGAATGAGGCAACATATTGGAGCAACTTAAACGCTGATCTGTTTAAAATTACATAATTAATCCAAAATAACCGATACATTCGGAATCGGTGACAATAAATTTTATCCGTTCAAAATCGGTAAGGCTAACCATCAGGGATTTTTGCAAAAAAATTGAAAATATATTAGTGTTGAAATTCCGGCTCAAAATCATTATTGGCAATGTAAAGAGCATATTGAGCAAGAAATTAATGGTTGGTTGTAGTTGGAATGCACGGTTATGGAAAATTTCGTATTTTGAAATCCGCGGTTATATTATGTCATCGAACCTGGATTACAGGCGAATGAGGCAACATATTGGAGCAACTTAAACGCTGATCTGCTTAAAATTACATAATTAATCCAAAATAACCGATTCATTCGGAATCGGTGACAATAAATTTTATCCGTTCAAAATCGGTAAGGCAACCATCAGGGATTTTTGCAAAAAAATTGAAAATATTTTAGTGTTGAAATTCTGGCTCAAAATCATTATTGGCAATGTAAAGAGCATATTGAGCAAGAAATTAATGGTTGGTTGTAGTTGGAATGCACGGTTATGAGAAATTTCGTATTTTGAAATCCGCGGTTATATTATGTCATCGAACCTGGATTACAGGCGAATGAGGCAACATATTGGAGCAACTTAAACGCTGATCTGCTTAAAATTACATAATTAATCCAAAATAACCGATTCATTCGGAATCGGTGACAATAAATTTTATCCGTTCAAAATCGGTAAGGCTAACCATCAGGGATTTTTGCAAAAAAATTGAAAATATTTTAGTGTTGAAATTCCGGCTCAAAATCATTATAGGCAATGTAAAGAGCATATTGAGCAAGAAATTAATGGTTGGTTGTAGTTGGAATGCACGGTTATGGAAAATTTCGTATTTTGAAATCCGCGGTTATGTTATGTCATCGAACCTGGATTACAGGCGAATGAGGCAACATATTGGAGCAACTTAAACGCTGATCTGTTTAAAATTACATAATTAATCCAAAATAACCGATTCATTCGGAATCGGTGACAATAAATTGTATGCGTTCAAAATCGGTAAGGCTGACCATCAGGGATTTTTGCAAAAAAATTGAAAATATTTTAGTGTTGAAATTCCGGCTCAAAATCATTATTGGCAATGTTAAGAGCATATTGAGCAAGAAATTAATGGTTGGTTGTAGTTGGAATGAACGGTTATGGAAAATTTCGTATTTTGAAATCCGCGGTTATGTTATGTCATCGAACCTGGATTACAGGCGAATGAGGCAACATATTGGAGCAACTTAAACGCTGATCTGCTTAAAATTACATAATTAATCCAAAATAACCGATTCATTCGGAATCGGTGACAATAAATTTTATCCGTTCAAAATCGGTAAGGCTAACCATCAGGGATTTTTGCAAAAAAATTGAAAATATTTTAGTGTTGAAATTCCGGCTCAAAATCATTATAGGCAATGTAAAGAGCATATTGAGCAAGAAATTAATGGTTGGTTGTAGTTGGAATGCACGGTTATGGAAAATTTCGTATTTTGAAATCCGCGGTTATGTTATGTCATCGAACCTGGATTACAGGCGAATGAGGCAACATATTGGAGCAACTTAAACGCTGATCTGCTTAAAATTACATAATTAATCCAAAATAACCGATACATTCGGAATCGGTGACAATAAATTTTATCCGTTCAAAATCGGTAAGGCTACATCAGGGATTTTTGCAAAAAAATTGAAAATATTTTAGTGTTGAAATTCCGGCTCAAAATCATTATTGGCAATGTAAAGAGCATATTGAGCAAGAAATTAATGGTTGGTTGTAGTTGGAATGCACGGTTATGGAAAATTTCGTATTTTGAAATCCGCGGTTATATTATGTCATCGAACCTGGATTACAGGCGAATGAGGCAACATATTGGAGCAACTTAAACGCTGATCTGCTTAAAATTACATAATTAATCCAAAATAACCGATTCATTCGGAATCGGTGACAATAAATTTTATCCGTTCAAAATCGGTAAGGCAACCATCAGGGATTTTTGCAAAAAAATTGAAAATATTTTAGTGTTGAAATTCTGGCTCAAAATCATTATTGGCAATGTAAAGAGCATATTGAGCAAGAAATTAATGGTTGGTTGTAGTTGGAATGCACGGTTATGAGAAATTTCGTATTTTGAAATCCGCGGTTATGTTATGTCATCGAACCTGGATTACAGGCGAATGAGGCAACATATTGGAGCAACTTAAACGCTGATCTGCTTAAAATTACATAATTAATCCAAAATAACCGATACATTCGGAATCGGTGACAATAAATTTTATCCGTTCAAAATCGGTAAGGCATCAGGGATTTTTGCAAAAAAATTGAAAATATTTTAGTGTTGAAATTCCGGCTCAAAATCATTATTGGCAATGTAAAGAGCATATTGAGCAAGAAATTAATGGTTGGTTGTAGTTGGAATGCACGGTTATGGAAAATTTCGTATTTTGAAATCCGCGGTTATATTATGTCATCGAACCTGGATTACAGGCGAATGAGGCAACATATTGGAGCAACTTAAACGCTGATCTGCTTAAAATTACATAATTAATCCAAAATAACCGATTCATTCGGAATCGGTGACAATAAATTTTATCCGTTCAAAATCGGTAAGGCAACCATCAGGGATTTTTGCAAAAAAATTGAAAATATTTTAGTGTTGAAATTCTGGCTCAAAATCATTATTGGCAATGTAAAGAGCATATTGAGCAAGAAATTAATGGTTGGTTGTAGTTGGAATGCACGGTTATGAGAAATTTCGTATTTTGAAATCCGCGGTTATATTATGTCATCGAACCTGGATTACAGGCGAATGAGGCAACATATTGGAGCAACTTAAACGCTGATCTGCTTAAAATTACATAATTAATCCAAAATAACCGATTCATTCGGAATCGGTGACAATAAATTTTATCCGTTCAAAATCGGTAAGGCTAACCATCAGGGATTTTTGCAAAAAAATTGAAAATATTTTAGTGTTGAAATTCCGGCTCAAAATCATTATAGGCAATGTAAAGAGCATATTGAGCAAGAAATTAATGGTTGGTTGTAGTTGGAATGAACGGTTATGGAAAATTTCGTATTTTGAAATCCGCGGTTATATTATGTCATCGAACCTGGATTACAGGCGAATGAGGCAACATATTGGAGCAACTTAAACGCTGATCTGCTTAAAATTACATAATTAATCCAAAATAACCGATACATTCGGAATCGGTGACAATAAATTTTATCCGTTCAAAATCGGTAAGGCTAACCATCAGGGATTTTTGCAAAAAAATTGAAAATATTTTAGTGTTGAAATTCTGGCTCAAAATCATTATTGGCAATGTAAAGAGCATATTGAGCAAGAAATTAATGGTTGGTTGTAGTTGGAATGCACGGTTATGGAAAATTTCGTATTTTGAAATCCGCGGTTATGTTATGTCATCGAACCTGGATTACAGGCGAATGAGGCAACATATTGGAGCAACTTAAACGCTGATCTGTTTAAAATTACATAATTAATCCAAAATAACCGATTCATTCGGAATCGGTGACAATAAATTGTATGCGTTCAAAATCGGTAAGGCTGACCATCAGGGATTTTTGCAAAAAAATTGAAAATATTTTAGTGTTGAAATTCCGGCTCAAAATCATTATTGGCAATGTTAAGAGCATATTGAGCAAGAAATTAATGGTTGGTTGTAGTTGGAATGAACGGTTATGGAAAATTTCGTATTTTGAAATCCGCGGTTATATTATGTCATCGAACCTGGATTACAGGCGAATGAGGCAACATATTGGAGCAACTTAAACGCTGATCTGCTTAAAATTACATAATTAATCCAAAATAACCGATTCATTCGGAATCGGTGACAATAAATTGTATGCGTTCAAAATCGGTAAGGCTGACCATCAGGGATTTTTGCAAAAAAATTGAAAATATTTTAGTGTTGAAATTCCGGCTCAAAATCATTATTGGCAATGTTAAGAGCATATTGAGCAAGAAATTAATGGTTGGTTGTAGTTGGAATGAACGGTTATGGAAAATTTCGTATTTTGAAATCCGCGGTTATATTATGTCATCGAACCTGGATTACAGGCGAATGAGGCAACATATTGGAGCAACTTAAACGCTGATCTGCTTAAAATTACATAATTAATCCAAAATAACCGATACATTCGGAATCGGTGACAATAAATTGTATCCGTTCAAAATCGGTAAGGCTAACCATCAGGGATTTTTGCAAAAAAATTGAAAATATTTTAGTGTTGAAATTCTGGCTCAAAATCATTATAGGCAATGTTAAGAGCATATTGAGCAAGAAATTAATGGTTGGTTGTAGTTGGAATGCACGGTTATGGGAAATTTCGTATTTTGAAATCCGCGGTTATATTATGTCATCGAACCTGGATTACAGGCGAATGAGGCAACATATTTGAACAACTTAAACGCTGATCTGCTTAAAATTACATAATTAATCCAAAATAACCGATACATTCGGAATCGGTGACAATAAATTTTATCCGTTCAAAATCGGTAAGGCTGACCATCAGGGATTTTTGCAAAAAAATTGAAAATATTTTAGTGTTGAAATTCCGGCTCAAAATCATTATTGGCAATGTTAAGAGCATATTGAGCAAGAAATTAATGGTTGGTTGTAGTTGGAATGAACGGTTATGGAAAATTTCGTATTTTGAAATCCGCGGTTATATTATGTCATCGAACCTGGATTACAGGCGAATGAGGCAACATATTGGAGCAACTTAAACGCTGATCTGCTTAAAATTACATAATTAATCCAAAATAACCGATACATTCGGAATCGGTGACAATAAATTGTATCCGTTCAAAATCGGTAAGGCTAACCATCAGGGATTTTTGCAAAAAAATTGAAAATATTTTAGTGTTGAAATTCTGGCTCAAAATCATTATAGGCAATGTAAAGAGCATATTGAGCAAGAAATTAATGGTTGGTTGTAGTTGGAATGCACGGTTATGAGAAATTTCGTATTTTGAAATCCGCGGTTATGTTATGTCATCGAACCTGGATTACAGGCGAATGAGGCAACATATTGGAGCAACTTAAACGCTGATCTGTTTAAAATTACATAATTAATCCAAAATAACCGATACATTCGGAATCGGTGACAATAAATTTTATCCGTTCAAAATCGGTAAGGCTAACCATCAGGGATTTTTGCAAAAAAATTGAAAATATTTTAGTGTTGAAATTCCGGCTCAAAATCATTATAGGCAATGTAAAGAGCATATTGAGCAAGAAATTAATGGTTGGTTGTAGTTGGAATGCACGGTTATGGAAAATTTCGTATTTTGAAATCCGCGGTTATATTATGTCATCGAACCTGGATTACAGGCGAATGAGGCAACATATTGGAGCAACTTAAACGCTGATCTGCTTAAAATTACATAATTAATCCAAAATAACCGATTCATTCGGAATCGGTGACAATAAATTTTATGCGTTCAAAATCGGTAAGGCTGGCCATCAGGGATTTTTGCAAAAAAATTGAAAATATTTTAGTGTTGAAATTCCGGCCCAAAATCATTATTGGCAATGTTAAGAGCATATTGAGCAAGAAATTAATGGTTGGTTGTAGTTGGAATGAACGGTTATGGAAAATTTCGTATTTTGAAATCCGCGGTTATATTATGTCATCGAACCTGGATTACAGGCGAATGAGGCAACATATTGGAGCAACTTAAACGCTGATCTGCTTAAAATTACATAATTAATCCAAAATAACCGATTCATTCGGAATCGGTGACAATAAATTTTATCCGTTCAAAATCGGTAAGGCTAACCATCAGGGATTTTTGCAAAAAAATTGAAAATATTTTAGTGTTGAAATTCTGGCTCAAAATCATTATTGGCAATGTAAAGAGCATATTGAGCAAGAAATTAATGGTTGGTTGTAGTTGGAATGCACGGTTATGGAAAATTTCGTATTTTGAAATCCGCGGTTATGTTATGTCATCGAACCTGGATTACAGGCGAATGAGGCAACATATTGGAGCAACTTAAACGCTGATCTGTTTAAAATTACATAATTAATCCAAAATAACCGATTCATTCGGAATCGGTGACAATAAATTGTATGCGTTCAAAATCGGTAAGGCTGACCATCAGGGATTTTTGCAAAAAAATTGAAAATATTTTAGTGTTGAAATTCCGGCTCAAAATCATTATTGGCAATGTTAAGAGCATATTGAGCAAGAAATTAATGGTTGGTTGTAGTTGGAATGAACGGTTATGGAAAATTTCGTATTTTGAAATCCGCGGTTATATTATGTCATCGAACCTGGATTACAGGCGAATGAGGCAACATATTGGAGCAACTTAAACGCTGATCTGCTTAAAATTACATAATTAATCCAAAATAACCGATTCATTCGGAATCGGTGACAATAAATTTTATCCGTTCAAAATCGGTAAGGCTAACCATCAGGGTTTTTTGCAAAAAAATTGAAAATATTTTAGTGTTGAAATTCTGGCTCAAAATCATTATAGGCAATGTAAAGAGCATATTGAGCAAGAAATTAATGGTTGGTTGTAGTTGGAATGCACGGTTATGGGAAATTTCGTATTTTGAAATCCGCGGTTATGTTATGTCATCGAACCTGGATTACAGGCGAATGAGGCAACATATTGGAGCAACTTAAACGCTGATCTGCTTAAAATTACATAATTAATCCAAAATAACCGATACATTCGGAATCGGTGACAATAAATTTTATCCGTTCAAAATCGGTAAGGCTACATCAGGGATTTTTGCAAAAAAATTTAAAATATTTTAGTGTTGAAATTCCGGCTCAAAATCATTATTGGCAATGTTAAGAGCATATTGAGCAAGAAATTAATGGTTGGTTGTAGTTGGAATGCACGGTTATGGAAAATTTCGTATTTTGAAATCCGCGGTTATGTTATGTCATCGAACCTGGATTACAGGCGAATGAGGCAACATATTGGAGCAACTTAAACGCTGATCTGCTTAAAATTACATAATTAATCCAAAATAACCGATTCATTCGGAATCGGTGACAATAAATTTTATCCGTTCAAAATCGGTAAGGCTAACCATCAGGGATTTTTGCAAAAAAATTGAAAATATTTTAGTGTTGAAATTCTGGCTCAAAATCATTATTGGCAATGTAAAGAGCATATTGAGCAAGAAATTAATGGTTGGTTGTAGTTGGAATGCACGGTTATGGAAAATTTCGTATTTTGAAATCCGCGGTTATGTTATGTCATCGAACCTGGATTACAGGCGAATGAGGCAACATATTGGAGCAACTTAAACGCTGATCTGTTTAAAATTACATAATTAATCCAAAATAACCGATTCATTCGGAATCGGTGACAATAAAGTATATCCGTTCAAAATCGGTAAGGCAACCATCAGGGATTTTTGCAAAAAAATTGAAAATATTTTAGTGTTGAAATTCTGGCTCAAAATCATTATTGGCAATGTTAAGAGCATATTGAGCAAGAAATTAATGGTTGGTTGTAGTTGGAATGCACGGTTATGGAAAATTTCGTATTTTGAAATCCGCGGTTATGTTATGTCATCGAACCTGGATTACAGGCGAATGAGGCAACATATTGGAGCAACTTAAACGCTGATCTGCTTAAAATTACATAATTAATCCAAAATAACCGATACATTCGGAATCGGTGACAATAAATTTTATCCGTTCAAAATCGGTAAGGCTACATCAGGGATTTTTGCAAAAAAATTTAAAATATTTTAGTGTTGAAATTCCGGCTCAAAATCATTATTGGCAATGTTAAGAGCATATTGAGCAAGAAATTAATGGTTGGTTGTAGTTGGAATGCACGGTTATGGAAAATTTCGTATTTTGAAATCCGCGGTTATGTTATGTCATCGAACCTGGATTACAGGCGAATGAGGCAACATATTGGAGCAACTTAAACGCTGATCTGCTTAAAATTACATAATTAATCCAAAATAACCGATTCATTCGGAATCGGTGACAATAAATTTTATCCGTTCAAAATCGGTAAGGCTAACCATCAGGGATTTTTGCAAAAAAATTGAAAATATTTTAGTGTTGAAATTCTGGCTCAAAATCATTATAGGCAATGTAAAGAGCATATTGAGCAAGAAATTAATGGTTGGTTGTAGTTGGAATGCACGGTTATGGGAAATTTCGTATTTTGAAATCCGCGGTTATATTATGTCATCGAACCTGGATTACAGGCGAATGAGGCAACATATTGGAGCAACTTAAACGCTGATCTGCTTAAAATTACATAATTAATCCAAAATAACCGATTCATTCGGAATCGGTGACAATAAATTTTATGCGTTCAAAATCGGTAAGGCTGACCATCAGGGATTTTTGCAAAAAAATTGAAAATATTTTAGTGTTGAAATTCTGGCTCAAAATCATTATTGGCAATGTAAAGAGCATATTGAGCAAGAAATTAATGGTTGGTTGTAGTTGGAATGCACGGTTATGAGAAATTTCGTATTTTGAAATCCGCGGTTATGTTATGTCATCGAACCTGGATTACAGGCGAATGAGGCAACATATTGGAGCAACTTAAACGCTGATCTGCTTAAAATTACATAATTAATCCAAAATAACCGATACATTCGGAATCGGTGACAATAAATTTTATCCGTTCAAAATCGGTAAGGCTAACCATCAGAGATTTTTGCAAAAAAATTGAAAATATTTTAGTGTTGAAATTCTGGCTCAAAATCATTATTGGCAATGTAAAGAGCATATTGAGCAAGAAATTAATGGTTGGTTGTAGTTGGAATGCACGGTTATGGAAAATTTCGTATTTTGAAATCCGCGGTTATATTATGTCATCGAACCTGGATTACAGGCGAATGAGGCAACATATTGGAGCAACTTAAACGCTGATCTGCTTAAAATTACATAATTAATCCAAAATAACCGATACATTCGGAATCGGTGACAATAAATTTTATCCGTTCAAAATCGGTAAGGCTAACCATCAGGGATTTTTGCAAAAAAATTGAGAATATTTTAGTGTTGAAATTCTGGCTCAAAATCATTATTGGCAATGTAAAGAGCATATTGAGCAAGAAATTAATGGTTGGTTGTAGTTGGAATGCACGGTTATGGAAAATTTCGTATTTTGAAATCCGCGGTTATATTATGTCATCGAACCTGAATTACAGGCGAATGAGGCAACATATTGGAGCAACTTAAACGCTGATCTGCTTAAAATTACATAATTAATCCAAAATAACCGATACATTCGGAATCGGTGACAATAAATTTTATCCGTTCAAAATCGGTAAGGCTAACCATCAGGGTTTTTTGCAAAAAAATTGAAAATATTTTAGTGTTGAAATTCCGGCTCAAAATCATTATAGGCAATGTAAAGAGCATATTGAGCAAGAAATTAATGGTTGGTTGTAGTTGGAATGCACGGTTATGGGAAATTTCGTATTTTGAAATCCGCGGTTATGTTATGTCATCGAACCTGGATTACAGGCGAATGAGGCAACATATTTGAACAACTTAAACGCTGATCTGCTTAAAATTACATAATTAATCCAAAATAACCGATACATTCGGAATCGGTGACAATAAATTTTATCCGTTCAAAATCGGTAAGGCTGACCATCAGGGATTTTTGCAAAAAAATTGAAAATATTTTAGTGTTGAAATTCTGGCTCAAAATCATTATAGGCAATGTAAAGAGCATATTGAGCAAGAAATTAATGGTTGGTTGTAGTTGGAATGCACGGTTATGGGAAATTTCGTATTTTGAAATCCGCGGTTATATTATGTCATCGAACCTGGATTACAGGCGAATGAGGCAACATATTTGAACAACTTAAACGCTGATCTGCTTAAAATTACATAATTAATCCAAAATAACCGATACATTCGGAATCGGTGACAATAAATTTTATCCGTTCAAAATCGGTAAGGCTACATCAGGGATTTTTGCAAAAAAATTGAAAATATTTTAGTGTTGAAATTCTGGCTCAAAATCATTATAGGCAATGTAAAGAGCATATTGAGCAAGAAATTAATGGTTGGTTGTAGTTGGAATGCACGGTTATGGAAAATTTCGTATTTTGAAATCCGCGGTTATGTTATGTCATCGAACCTGGATTACAGGCGAATGAGGCAACATATTGGAGCAACTTAAACGCTGATCTGCTTAAAATTACATAATTAATCCAAAATAACCGATTCATTCGGAATCGGTGACAATAAATTTTATCCGTTCAAAATCGGTAAGGCTACATCAGGGATTTTTGCAAAAAAATTGCAAATATTTTAGTGTTGAAATTCTGGCTCAAAATCATTATAGGCAATGTAAAGAGCATATTGAGCAAGAAATTAATGGTTGGTTGTAGTTGGAATGCACGGTTATGGAAAATTTCGTATTTTGAAATCCGCGGTTATGTTATGTCATCGAACCTGGATTACAGGCGAATGAGGCAACATATTGGAGCAACTTAAACGCTGATCTGTTTAAAATTACATAATTAATCCAAAATAACCGATACATTCGGAATCGGTGAGAATAAATTTTATCCGTTCAAAATCGGTAAGGCTAACCATCAGGGATTTTTGCAAAAAAATTGAAAATATTTTAGTGTTGAAATTCCGGCTCAAAATCATTATTGGCAATGTAAAGAGCATATTGAGCAAGAAATTAATGGTTGGTTGTAGTTGGAATGCACGGTTATGGAAAATTTCGTATTTTGAAATCCGCGGTTATGTTATGTCATCGAACCTGGATTACAGGCGAATGAGGCAACATATTGGAGCAACTTAAACGCTGATCTGTTTAAAATTACATAATTAATCCAAAATAACCGATACATTCGGAATCGGTGACAATAAATTTTATCCGTTCAAAATCGGTAAGGCTAACCATCAGGGATTTTTGCAAAAAAATTGAAAATATTTTAGTGTTGAAATTCCGGCTCAAAATCATTATTGGCAATGTAAAGAGCATATTGAGCAAGAAATTAATGGTTGGTTGTAGTTGGAATGCACGGTTATGGAAAATTTCGTATTTTGAAATCCGCGGTTATATTATGTCATCGAACCTGGATTACAGGCGAATGAGGCAACATATTGGAGCAACTTAAACGCTGATCTGCTTAAAATTACATAATTAATCCAAAATAACCGATTCATTCGGAATCGGTGACAATAAATTTTATCCGTTCAAAATCGGTAAGGCTACATCAGGGATTTTTGCAAAAAAATTGAAAATATTTTAGTGTTGAAATTCTGGCTCAAAATCATTATAGGCAATGTAAAGAGCATATTGAGCAAGAAATTAATGGTTGGTTGTAGTTGGAATGCACGGTTATGGGAAATTTCGTATTTTGAAATCCGCGGTTATATTATGTCATCGAACCTGGATTACAGGCGAATGAGGCAACATATTTGAACAACTTAAACGCTGATCTGCTTAAAATTACATAATTAATCCAAAATAACCGATACATTCGGAATCGGTGACAATAAATTTTATCCGTTCAAAATCGGTAAGGCAACCATCAGGGATTTTTGCAAAAAAATTGAAAATATTTTAGTGTTGAAATTCTGGCTCAAAATCATTATTGGCAATGTTAAGAGCATATTGAGCAAGAAATTAATGGTTGGTTGTAGTTGGAATGCACGGTTATGGAAAATTTCGTATTTTGAAATCCGCGGTTATGTTATGTCATCGAACCTGGATTACAGGCGAATGAGGCAACATATTGGAGCAACTTAAACGCTGATCTGCTTAAAATTACATAATTAATCCAAAATAACCGATTCATTCGGAATCGGTGACAATAAATTTTATCCGTTCAAAATCGGTAAGGCTGACCATCAGGGATTTTTGCAAAAAAATTGAAAATATTTTAGTGTTGAAATTCTGGCTCAAAATCATTTTTGGCAATGTTAAGAGCATATTGAGCAAGAAATTAATGGTTGGTTGTAGTTGGAATGCACGGTTATGGAAAATTTCGTATTTTGAAATCCGCGGTTATATTATGTCATCGAACCTGAATTACAGGCGAATGAGGCAACATATTGGAGCAACTTAAACGCTGATCTGCTTAAAATTACATAATTAATCCAAAATAACCGATACATTCGGAATCGGTGACAATAAATTTTATCCGTTCAAAATCGGTAAGGCTAGCCATCAGGGATTTTTGCAAAAAAATTGAAAATATTTTAGTGTTGAAATTCTGGCTCAAAATCATTATTGGCAATGTAAAGAGCATATTGAGCAAGAAATTAATGGTTGGTTGTAGTTGGAATGCACGGTTATGGAAAATTTCGTATTTTGAAATCCGCGGTTATATTATGTCATCGAACCTGAATTACAGGCGAATGAGGCAACATATTGGAGCAACTTAAACGCTGATCTGCTTAAAATTACATAATTAATCCAAAATAACCGATACATTCGGAATCGGTGACAATAAATTTTATCCGTTCAAAATCGGTAAGGCATGTCATCAGGGATTTTTGCAAAAAAATTGAAAATATTTTAGTGTTGAAATTCCGGCTCAAAATCATTATTGGCAATGTAAAGAGCATATTGAGCAAGAAATTAATGGTTGGTTGTAGTTGGAATGCACGGTTATGGAAAATTTCGTATTTTGAAATCCGCGGTTATGTTATGTCATCGAACCTGGATTACAGGCGAATGAGGCAACATATTGGAGCAACTTAAACGCTGATCTGCTTAAAATTACATAATTAATCCAAAATAACCGATTCATTCGGAATCGGTGACAATAAATTTTATCCGTTCAAAATCGGTAAGGCTACATCAGGGATTTTTGCAAAAAAATTGAAAATATTTTAGTGTTGAAATTCTGGCTCAAAATCATTATAGGCAATGTAAAGAGCATATTGAGCAAGAAATTAATGGTTGGTTGTAGTTGGAATGCACGGTTATGGAAAATTTCGTATTTTGAAATCCGCGGTTATATTATGTCATCGAACCTGGATTACAGGCGAATGAGGCAACATATTGGAGCAACTTAAACGCTGATCTGCTTAAAATTACATAATTAATCCAAAATAACCGATTCATTCGGAATCGGTGACAATAAATTTTATCCGTTCAAAATCGGTAAGGCTACATCAGGGATTTTTGCAAAAAAATTGAAAATATTTTAGTGTTGAAATTCTGGCTCAAAATCATTATAGGCAATGTAAAGAGCATATTGAGCAAGAAATTAATGGTTGGTTGTAGTTGGAATGCACGGTTATGGAAAATTTCGTATTTTGAAATCCGCGGTTATGTTATGTCATCGAACCTGGATTACAGGCGAATGAGGCAACATATTGGAGCAACTTAAACGCTGATCTGTTTAAAATTACATAATTAATCCAAAATAACCGATACATTCGGAATCGGTGACAATAAATTTTATCCGTTCAAAATCGGTAAGGCTAACCATCAGGGATTTTTGCAAACAAATTGAAAATATTTTAGTGTTGAAATTCCGGCTCAAAATCATTATAGGCAATGTAAAGAGCATATTGAGCAAGAAATTAATGGTTGGTTGTAGTTGGAATGCACGGTTATGGAAAATTTCGTATTTTGAAATCCGCGGTTATGTTATGTCATCGAACCTGGATTACAGGCGAATGAGGCAACATATTGGAGCAACTTAAACGCTGATCTGCTTAAAATTACATAATTAATCCAAAATAACCGATTCATTCGGAATCGGTGACAATAAATTTTATCCGTTCAAAATCGGTAAGGCTACATCAGGGATTTTTGCAAAAAAATTGAAAATATTTTAGTGTTGAAATTCTGGCTCAAAATCATTATAGGCAATGTAAAGAGCATATTGAGCAAGAAATTAATGGTTGGTTGTAGTTGGAATGCACGGTTATGGAAAATTTCGTATTTTGAAATCCGCGGTTATGTTATGTCATCGAACCTGGATTACAGGCGAATGAGGCAACATATTGGAGCAACTTAAACGCTGATCTGTTTAGAATTACATAATTAATCCAAAATAACCGATACATTCGGAATCGGTGACAATAAATTTTATCCGTTCAAAATCGGTAAGGCTAACCATCAGGGATTTTTGCAAACAAATTGAAAATATTTTAGTGTTGAAATTCCGGCTCAAAATCATTATTGGCAATGTAAAGAGCATATTGAGCAAGAAATTAATGGTTGGTTGTAGTTGGAATGCACGGTTATGGAAAATTTCGTATTTTGAAATCCGCGGTTATGTTATGTCATCGAACCTGGATTACAGGCGAATGAGGCAACATATTGGAGCAACTTAAACGCTGATCTGCTTAAAATTACATAATTAATCCAAAATAACCGATACATTCGGAATCGGTGACAATAAATTTTATCCGTTCAAAATCGGTAAGGCTACATCAGGGATTTTTGCAAAAAAATTTAAAATATTTTAGTGTTGAAATTCCGGCTCAAAATCATTATTGGCAATGTTAAGAGCATATTGAGCAAGAAATTAATGGTTGGTTGTAGTTGGAATGCACGGTTATGGAAAATTTCGTATTTTGAAATCCGCGGTTATGTTATGTCATCGAACCTGGATTACAGGCGAATGAGGCAACATATTGGAGCAACTTAAACGCTGATCTGCTTAAAATTACATAATTAATCCAAAATAACCGATACATTCGGAATCGGTGACAATAAATTTTATCCGTTCAAAATCGGTAAGGCTAGCCATCAGGGATTTTTGCAAAAAAATTGAAAATATTTTAGTGTTGAAATTCTGGCTCAAAATCATTATTGGCAATGTAAAGAGCATATTGAGCAAGAAATTAATGGTTGGTTGTAGTTGGAATGCACGGTTATGGAAAATTTCGTATTTTGAAATCCGCGGTTATGTTATGTCATCGAACCTGGATTACAGGCGAATGAGGCAACATATTGGAGCAACTTAAACGCTGATCTGTTTAAAATTACATAATTAATCCAAAATAACCGATACATTCGGAATCGGTGACAATAAATTTTATCCGTTCAAAATCGGTAAGGCTAACCATCAGGGATTTTTGCAAAAAAATTGAAAATATTTTAGTGTTGAAATTCCGGCTCAAAATCATTATTGGCAATGTAAAGAGCATATTGAGCAAGAAATTAATGGTTGGTTGTAGTTGGAATGCACGGTTATGGAAAATTTCGTATTTTGAAATCCGCGGTTATGTTATGTCATCGAACCTGGATTACAGGCGAATGAGGCAACATATTGGAGCAACTTAAACGCTGATCTGCTTAAAATTACATAATTAATCCAAAATAACCGATTCATTCGGAATCGGTGACAATAAATTTTATCCGTTCAAAATCGGTAAGGCTACATCAGGGATTTTTGCAAAAAAATTGAAAACATTTTAGTGTTGAAATTCTGGCTCAAAATCATTATAGGCAATGTAAAGAGCATATTGAGCAAGAAATTAATGGTTGGTTGTAGTTGGAATGCACGGTTATGGGAAATTTCGTATTTTGAAATCCGCGGTTATATTATGTCATCGAACCTGGATTACAGGCGAATGAGGCAACATATTTGAACAACTTAAACGCTGATCTGCTTAAAATTACATAATTAATCCAAAATAACCGATACATTCGGAATCGGTGACAATAAATTTTATCCGTTCAAAATCGGTAAGGCAACCATCAGGGATTTTTGCAAAAAAATTGAAAATATTTTAGTGTTGAAATTCTGGCTCAAAATCATTATTGGCAATGTTAAGAGCATATTGAGCAAGAAATTAATGGTTGGTTGTAGTTGGAATGCACGGTTATGGAAAATTTCGTATTTTGAAATCCGCGGTTATGTTATGTCATCGAACCTGGATTACAGGCGAATGAGGCAACATATTGGAGCAACTTAAACGCTGATCTGCTTAAAATTACATAATTAATCCAAAATAACCGATACATTCGGAATCGGTGACAATAAATTTTATCCGTTCAAAATCGGTAAGGCTACATCAGGGATTTTTGCAAAAAAATTTAAAATATTTTAGTGTTGAAATTCCGGCTCAAAATCATTATTGGCAATGTTAAGAGCATATTGAGCAAGAAATTAATGGTTGGTTGTAGTTGGAATGCACGGTTATGAGAAATTTCGTATTTTGAAATCCGCGGTTATATTATGTCATCGAACCTGGATTACAGGCGAATGAGGCAACATATTGGAGCAACTTAAACGCTGATCTGCTTAAAATTACATAATTAATCCAAAATAACCGATACATTCGGAATCGGTGACAATAAATTTTATCCGTTCAAAATCGGTAAGGCTAGCCATCAGGGATTTTTGCAAAAAAATTGAAAATATTTTAGTGTTGAAATTCTGGCTCAAAATCATTATTGGCAATGTAAAGAGCATATTGAGCAAGAAATTAATGGTTGGTTGTAGTTGGAATGCACGGTTATGGGAAATTTCGTATTTTGAAATCCGCGGTTATATTATGTCATCGAACCTGAATTACAGGCGAATGAGGCAACATATTGGAGCAACTTAAACGCTGATCTGCTTAAAATTACATAATTAATCCAAAATAACTGATACATTCGGAATCGGTGACAATAAATTTTATCCGTTCAAAATCGGTAAGGCTAACCATCAGGGATTTTTGCAAAAAAATTGAAAATATTTTAGTGTTGAAATTCTGGCTCAAAATCATTATTGGCAATGTAAAGAGCATATTGAGCAAGAAATTAATGGTTGGTTGTAGTTGGAATGCACGGTTATGGGAAATTTCGTATTTTGAAATCCGCGGTTATATTATGTCATCGAACCTGAATTACAGGCGAATGAGGCAACATATTGGAGCAACTTAAACGCTGATCTGCTTAAAATTACATAATTAATCCAAAATAACTGATACATTCGGAATCGGTGACAATAAATTTTATCCGTTCAAAATCGGTAAGGCTAACCATCAGGGATTTTTGCAAAAAAATTGAAAATATTTTAGTGTTGAAATTCCGGCTCAAAATCATTATTGGCAATGTAAAGAGCATATTGAGCAAGAAATTAATGGTTGGTTGTAGTTGGAATGCACGGTTATGGAAAATTTCGTATTTTGAAATCCGCGGTTATGTTATGTCATCGAACCTGGATTACAGGCGAATGAGGCAACATATTGGAGCAACTTAAACGCTGATCTGTTTAAAATTACATAATTAATCCAAAATAACCGATACATTCGGAATCGGTGACAATAAATTTTATCCGTTCAAAATCGGTAAGGCTAACCATCAGGGATTTTTGCAAAAAAATTGAAAATATTTTAGTGTTGAAATTCCGGCTCAAAATCATTATTGGCAATGTAAAGAGCATATTGAGCAAGAAATTAATGGTTGGTTGTAGTTGGAATGCACGGTTATGGAAAATTTCGTATTTTGAAATCCGCGGTTATGTTATGTCATCGAACCTGGATTACAGGCGAATGAGGCAACATATTGGAGCAACTTAAACGCTGATCTGCTTAAAATTACATAATTAATCCAAAATAACCGATACATTCGGAATCGGTGACAATAAATTTTATCCGTTCAAAATCGGTAAGGCTAGCCATCAGGGATTTTTGCAAAAAAATTGAAAATATTTTAGTGTTGAAATTCTGGCTCAAAATCATTATTGGCAATGTAAAGAGCATATTGAGCAAGAAATTAATGGTTGGTTGTAGTTGGAATGCACGGTTATGGGAAATTTCGTATTTTGAAATCCGCGGTTATATTATGTCATCGAACCTGAATTACAGGCGAATGAGGCAACATATTGGAGCAACTTAAACGCTGATCTGCTTAAAATTACATAATTAATCCAAAATAACCGATACATTCGGAATCGGTGACAATAAATTTTATCCGTTCAAAATCGGTAAGGCTAGCCATCAGGGATTTTTGCAAAAAAATTGAAAATATTTTAGTGTTGAAATTCTGGCTCAAAATCATTATTGGCAATGTAAAGAGCATATTGAGCAAGAAATTAATGGTTGGTTGTAGTTGGAATGCACGGTTATGGGAAATTTCGTATTTTGAAATCCGCGGTTATATTATGTCATCGAACCTGAATTACAGGCGAATGAGGCAACATATTGGAGCAACTTAAACGCTGATCTGCTTAAAATTACATAATTAATCCAAAATAACTGATACATTCGGAATCGGTGACAATAAATTTTATCCGTTCAAAATCGGTAAGGCTAACCATCAGGGATTTTTGCAAAAAAATTGAAAATATTTTAGTGTTGAAATTCTGGCTCAAAATCATTATTGGCAATGTAAAGAGCATATTGAGCAAGAAATTAATGGTTGGTTGTAGTTGGAACGCACGGTTATGGAAAATTTCGTATTTTGAAATCCGCGGTTATATTATGTCATCGAACCTGAATTACAGGCAAATGAGGCAACATATTGGAGCAACTTAAACGCTGATCTGCTTAAAATTACATAATTAATCCAAAATAACCGATACATTCGGAATCGGTGACAATAAATTTTATCCGTTCAAAATCGGTAAGGCTAGCCATCAGGGATTTTTGCAAAAAAATTGAAAATATTTTAGTGTTGAAATTCTGGCTCAAAATCATTATTGGCAATGTAAAGAGCATATTGAGCAAGAAATTAATGGTTGGTTGTAGTTGGAATGCACGGTTATGGGAAATTTCGTATTTTGAAATCCGCGGTTATATTATGTCATCGAACCTGAATTACAGGCGAATGAGGCAACATATTGGAGCAACTTAAACGCTGATCTGCTTAAAATTACATAATTAATCCAAAATAACTGATACATTCGGAATCGGTGACAATAAATTTTATCCGTTCAAAATCGGTAAGGCTAACCATCAGGGATTTTTGCAAAAAAATTGAAAATATTTTAGTGTTGAAATTCTGGCTCAAAATCATTATTGGCAATGTAAAGAGCATATTGAGCAAGAAATTAATGGTTGGTTGTAGTTGGAATGCACGGTTATGGGAAATTTCGTATTTTGAAATCCGCGGTTATATTATGTCATCGAACCTGAATTACAGGCGAATGAGGCAACATATTGGAGCAACTTAAACGCTGATCTGCTTAAAATTACATAATTAATCCAAAATAACTGATACATTCGGAATCGGTGACAATAAATTTTATCCGTTCAAAATCGGTAAGGCTAACCATCAGGGATTTTTGCAAAAAAATTGAAAATATTTTAGTGTTGAAATTCTGGCTCAAAATCATTATTGGCAATGTAAAGAGCATATTGAGCAAGAAATTAATGGTTGGTTGTAGTTGGAACGCACGGTTATGGAAAATTTCGTATTTTGAAATCCGCGGTTATATTATGTCATCGAACCTGAATTACAGGCAAATGAGGCAACATATTGGAGCAACTTAAACGCTGATCTGCTTAAAATTACATAATTAATCCAAAATAACCGATACATTCGGAATCGGTGACAATAAATTTTATCCGTTCAAAATCGGTAAGGCTAACCATCAGGGATTTTTGCAAAAAAATTGAAAATATTTTAGTGTTGAAATTCCGGCTCAAAATCATTATTGGCAATGTAAAGAGCATATTGAGCAAGAAATTAATGGTTGGTTGTAGTTGGAATGCACGGTTATGGAAAATTTCGTATTTTGAAATCCGCGGTTATGTTATGTCATCGAACCTGGATTACAGGCGAATGAGGCAACATATTGGAGCAACTTAAACGCTGATCTGTTTAAAATTACATAATTAATCCAAAATAACCGATACATTCGGAATCGGTGACAATAAATTTTATCCGTTCAAAATCGGTAAGGCTAACCATCAGGGATTTTTGCAAAAAAATTGAAAATATTTTAGTGTTGAAATTCCGGCTCAAAATCATTATTGGCAATGTAAAGAGCATATTGAGCAAGAAATTAATGGTTGGTTGTAGTTGGAATGCACGGTTATGGAAAATTTCGTATTTTGAAATCCGCGGTTATGTTATGTCATCGAACCTGGATTACAGGCGAATGAGGCAACATATTGGAGCAACTTAAACGCTGATCTGTTTAAAATTACATAATTAATCCAAAATAACCGATACATTCGGAATCGGTGACAATAAATTTTATCCGTTCAAAATCGGTAAGGCTAACCATCAGGGATTTTTGCAAAAAAATTGAAAATATTTTAGTGTTGAAATTCCGGCTCAAAATCATTATTGGCAATGTAAAGAGCATATTGAGCAAGAAATTAATGGTTGGTTGTAGTTGGAATGCACGGTTATGGAAAATTTCGTATTTTGAAATCCGCGGTTATATTATGTCATCGAACCTGGATTACAGGCGAATGAGGCAACATATTGGAGCAACTTAAACGCTGATCTGCTTAAAATTACATAATTAATCCAAAATAACCGATTCATTCGGAATCGGTGACAATAAATTTTATCCGTTCAAAATCGGTAAGGCTACATCAGGGATTTTTGCAAAAAAATTGAAAATATTTTAGTGTTGAAATTCTGGCTCAAAATCATTATAGGCAATGTAAAGAGCATATTGAGCAAGAAATTAATGGTTGGTTGTAGTTGGAATGCACGGTTATGGGAAATTTCGTATTTTGAAATCCGCGGTTATATTATGTCATCGAACCTGGATTACAGGCGAATGAGGCAACATATTTGAACAACTTAAACGCTGATCTGCTTAAAATTACATAATTAATCCAAAATAACCGATACATTCGGAATCGGTGACAATAAATTTTATCCGTTCAAAATCGGTAAGGCAACCATCAGGGATTTTTGCAAAAAAATTGAAAATATTTTAGTGTTGAAATTCTGGCTCAAAATCATTATTGGCAATGTTAAGAGCATATTGAGCAAGAAATTAATGGTTGGTTGTAGTTGGAATGCACGGTTATGGAAAATTTCGTATTTTGAAATCCGCGGTTATGTTATGTCATCGAACCTGGATTACAGGCGAATGAGGCAACATATTGGAGCAACTTAAACGCTGATCTGTTTAAAATTACATAATTAATCCAAAATAACCGATACATTCGGAATCGGTGACAATAAATTTTATCCGTTCAAAATCGGTAAGGCTAACCATCAGGGATTTTTGCAAACAAATTGAAAATATTTTAGTGTTGAAATTCCGGCTCAAAATCATTATTGGCAATGTAAAGAGCATATTGAGCAAGAAATTAATGGTTGGTTGTAGTTGGAATGCACGGTTATGGAAAATTTCGTATTTTGAAATCCGCGGTTATGTTATGTCATCGAACCTGGATTACAGGCGAATGAGGCAACATATTGGAGCAACTTAAACGCTGGTCTGTTTAAAATTACATAATTAATCCAAAATAACCGATACATTCGGAATCGGTGACAATAAATTTTATCCGTTCAAAATCGGTAAGGCTAACCATCAGGGATTTTTGCAAAAAAATTGAAAATATTTTAGTGTTGAAATTCCGGCTCAAAATCATTATTGGCAATGTAAAGAGCATATTGAGCAAGAAATTAATGGTTGGTTGTAGTTGGAATGCACGGTTATGGAAAATTTCGTATTTTGAAATCCGCGGTTATGTTATGTCATCGAACCTGGATTACAGGCGAATGAGGCAACATATTGGAGCAACTTAAACGCTGATCTGCTTAAAATTACATAATTAATCCAAAATAACCGATTCATTCGGAATCGGTGACAATAAATTTTATCCGTTCAAAATCGGTAAGGCAACCATCAGGGATTTTTGCAAAAAAATTGAAAATATTTTAGTGTTGAAATTCTGGCTCAAAATCATTATTGGCAATGTTAAGAGCATATTGAGCAAGAAATTAATGGTTGGTTGTAGTTGGAATGCACGGTTATGGAAAATTTCGTATTTTGAAATCCGCGGTTATGTTATGTCATCGAACCTGGATTACAGGCGAATGAGGCAACATATTGGAGCAACTTAAACGCTGATCTGCTTAAAATTACATAATTAATCCAAAATAACCGATACATTCGGAATCGGTGACAATAAATTTTATCCGTTCAAAATCGGTAAGGCTACATCAGGGATTTTTGCAAAAAAATTTAAAATATTTTAGTGTTGAAATTCCGGCTCAAAATCATTATTGGCAATGTTAAGAGCATATTGAGCAAGAAATTAATGGTTGGTTGTAGTTGGAATGCACGGTTATGAGAAATTTCGTATTTTGAAATCCGCGGTTATGTTATGTCATCGAACCTGGATTACAGGCGAATGAGGCAACATATTGGAGCAACTTAAACGCTGATCTGCTTAAAATTACATAATTAATCCAAAATAACCGATACATTCGGAATCGGTGACAATAAATTTTATCCGTTCAAAATCGGTAAGGCTAGCCATCAGGGATTTTTGCAAAAAAATTGAAAATATTTTAGTGTTGAAATTCCGGCTCAAAATCATTATTGGCAATGTTAAGAGCATATTGAGCAAGAAATTAATGGTTGGTTGTAGTTGGAATGCACGGTTATGGAAAATTTCGTATTTTGAAATCCGCGGTTATATTATGTCATCGAACCTGAATTACAGGCGAATGAGGCAACATATTGGAGCAACTTAAACGCTGATCTGCTTAAAATTACATAATTAATCCAAAATAACCGATACATTCGGAATCGGTGACAATAAATTTTATCCGTTCAAAATCGGTAAGGCTAGCCATCAGGGATTTTTGCAAAAAAATTGAAAATATTTTAGTGTTGAAATTCTGGCTCAAAATCATTATTGGCAATGTAAAGAGCATATTGAGCAAGAAATTAATGGTTGGTTGTAGTTGGAATGCACGGTTATGGGAAATTTCGTATTTTGAAATCCGCGGTTATATTATGTCATCGAACCTGAATTACAGGCGAATGAGGCAACATATTGGAGCAACTTAAACGCTGATCTGCTTAAAATTACATAATTAATCCAAAATAACTGATACATTCGGAATCGGTGACAATAAATTTTATCCGTTCAAAATCGGTAAGGCTAACCATCAGGGATTTTTGCAAAAAAATTGAAAATATTTTAGTGTTGAAATTCCGGCTCAAAATCATTATTGGCAATGTAAAGAGCATATTGAGCAAGAAATTAATGGTTGGTTGTAGTTGGAATGCACGGTTATGGAAAATTTCGTATTTTGAAATCCGCGGTTATGTTATGTCATCGAACCTGGATTACAGGCGAATGAGGCAACATATTGGAGCAACTTAAACGCTGATCTGTTTAAAATTACATAATTAATCCAAAATAACCGATACATTCGGAATCGGTGACAATAAATTTTATCCGTTCAAAATCGGTAAGGCTAACCATCAGGGATTTTTGCAAAAAAATTGAAAATATTTTAGTGTTGAAATTCCGGCTCAAAATCATTATTGGCAATGTAAAGAGCATATTGAGCAAGAAATTAATGGTTGGTTGTAGTTGGAATGCACGGTTATGGAAAATTTCGTATTTTGAAATCCGCGGTTATGTTATGTCATCGAACCTGGATTACAGGCGAATGAGGCAACATATTGGAGCAACTTAAACGCTGATCTGTTTAAAATTACATAATTAATCCAAAATAACCGATACATTCGGAATCGGTGACAATAAATTTTATCCGTTCAAAATCGGTAAGGCTAACCATCAGGGATTTTTGCAAACAAATTGAAAATATTTTAGTGTTGAAATTCCGGCTCAAAATCATTATTGGCAATGTAAAGAGCATATTGAGCAAGAAATTAATGGTTGGTTGTAGTTGGAATGCACGGTTATGGAAAATTTCGTATTTTGAAATCCGCGGTTATGTTATGTCATCGAACCTGGATTACAGGCGAATGAGGCAACATATTGGAGCAACTTAAACGCTGATCTGTTTAAAATTACATAATTAATCCAAAATAACCGATACATTCGGAATCGGTGACAATAAATTTTATCCGTTCAAAATCGGTAAGGCTAACCATCAGGGATTTTTGCAAAAAAATTGAAAATATTTTAGTGTTGAAATTCCGGCTCAAAATCATTATTGGCAATGTAAAGAGCATATTGAGCAAGAAATTAATGGTTGGTTGTAGTTGGAATGCACGGTTATGGAAAATTTCGTATTTTGAAATCCGCGGTTATATTATGTCATCGAACCTGGATTACAGGCGAATGAGGCAACATATTGGAGCAACTTAAACGCTGATCTGCTTAAAATTACATAATTAATCCAAAATAACCGATTCATTCGGAATCGGTGACAATAAATTTTATCCGTTCAAAATCGGTAAGGCTACATCAGGGATTTTTGCAAAAAAATTGAAAATATTTTAGTGTTGAAATTCTGGCTCAAAATCATTATAGGCAATGTAAAGAGCATATTGAGCAAGAAATTAATGGTTGGTTGTAGTTGGAATGCACGGTTATGGGAAATTTCGTATTTTGAAATCCGCGGTTATATTATGTCATCGAACCTGGATTACAGGCGAATGAGGCAACATATTTGAACAACTTAAACGCTGATCTGCTTAAAATTACATAATTAATCCAAAATAACCGATACATTCGGAATCGGTGACAATAAATTTTATCCGTTCAAAATCGGTAAGGCAACCATCAGGGATTTTTGCAAAAAAATTGAAAATATTTTAGTGTTGAAATTCTGGCTCAAAATCATTATTGGCAATGTTAAGAGCATATTGAGCAAGAAATTAATGGTTGGTTGTAGTTGGAATGCACGGTTATGGAAAATTTCGTATTTTGAAATCCGCGGTTATGTTATGTCATCGAACCTGGATTACAGGCGAATGAGGCAACATATTGGAGCAACTTAAACGCTGATCTGCTTAAAATTACATAATTAATCCAAAATAACCGATACATTCGGAATCGGTGACAATAAATTTTATCCGTTCAAAATCGGTAAGGCTACATCAGGGATTTTTGCAAAAAAATTTAAAATATTTTAGTGTTGAAATTCCGGCTCAAAATCATTATTGGCAATGTAAAGAGCATATTGAGCAAGAAATTAATGGTTGGTTGTAGTTGGAATGCACGGTTATGAGAAATTTCGTATTTTGAAATCCGCGGTTATGTTATGTCATCGAACCTGGATTACAGGCGAATGAGGCAACATATTTGAACAACTTAAACGCTGATCTGCTTAAAATTACATAATTAATCCAAAATAACCGATACATTCGGAATCGGTGACAATAAATTTTATCCGTTCAAAATCGGTAAGGCAACCATCAGGGATTTTTGCAAAAAAATTGAAAATATTTTAGTGTTGAAATTCTGGCTCAAAATCATTATTGGCAATGTTAAGAGCATATTGAGCAAGAAATTAATGGTTGGTTGTAGTTGGAATGCACGGTTATGGAAAATTTCGTATTTTGAAATCCGCGGTTATGTTATGTCATCGAACCTGGATTACAGGCGAATGAGGCAACATATTGGAGCAACTTAAACGCTGATCTGCTTAAAATTACATAATTAATCCAAAATAACCGATACATTCGGAATCGGTGACAATAAATTTTATCCGTTCAAAATCGGTAAGGCTACATCAGGGATTTTTGCAAAAAAATTTAAAATATTTTAGTGTTGAAATTCCGGCTCAAAATCATTATTGGCAATGTTAAGAGCATATTGAGCAAGAAATTAATGGTTGGTTGTAGTTGGAATGCACGGTTATGAGAAATTTCGTATTTTGAAATCCGCGGTTATGTTATGTCATCGAACCTGGATTACAGGCGAATGAGGCAACATATTGGAGCAACTTAAACGCTGATCTGCTTAAAATTACATAATTAATCCAAAATAACCGATTCATTCGGAATCGGTGACAATAAATTTTATCCGTTCAAAATCGGTAAGGCTACATCAGGGATTTTTGCAAAAAAATTTAAAATATTTTAGTGTTGAAATTCCGGCTCAAAATCATTATTGGCAATGTTAAGAGCATATTGAGCAAGAAATTAATGGTTGGTTGTAGTTGGAATGCACGGTTATGGAAAATTTCGTATTTTGAAATCCGCGGTTATGTTATGTCATCGAACCTGGATTACAGGCGAATGAGGCAACATATTGGAGCAACTTAAACGCTGATCTGCTTAAAATTACATAATTAATCCAAAATAACCGATTCATTCGGAATCGGTGACAATAAATTTTATCCGTTCAAAATCGGTAAGGCTTACCATCAGGGATTTTTGCAAAAAAATTGAAAATATTTTAGTGTTGAAATTCTGGCTCAAAATCATTATAGGCAATGTAAAGAGCATATTGAGCAAGAAATTAATGGTTGGTTGTAGTTGGAATGCACGGTTATGGGAAATTTCGTATTTTGAAATCCGCAGTTATATTATGTCATCGAACCTGGATTATAGGCGAATGAGGCAACATATTGGAGCAACTTAAACGCTGATCTGCTTAAAATTACATAATTAATCCAAAATAACCGATACATTCGGAATCGGTGACAATAAATTTTATCCGTTCAAAATCGGTAAGGCTAACCATCAGGGATTTTTGCAAAATAATTGAAAATATTTTAGTGTTGAAATTCCGGCTCAAAATCATTATTGGCAATGTTAAGAGCATATTGAGCAAGAAATTAATGGTTGGTTGTAGTTGGAATGCACGGTTATGAGAAATTTCGTATTTTGAAATCCGCGGTTATGTTATGTCATCGAACCTGGATTACAGGCGAATGAGGCAACATATTTGAACAACTTAAACGCTGATCTGCTTAAAATTACATAATTAATCCAAAATAACCGATACATTCGGAATCGGTGACAATAAATTTTATCCGTTCAAAATCGGTAAGGCTAGCCATCAGGGATTTTTGCAAAAAAATTGAAAATATTTTAGTGTTGAAATTCTGGCTCAAAATCATTTTTGGCAATGTTAAGAGCATATTGAGCAAGAAATTAATGGTTGGTTGTAGTTGGAATGCACGGTTATGGAAAATTTCGTATTTTGAAATCCGCGGTTATATTATGTCATCGAACCTGAATTACAGGCGAATGAGGCAACATATTGGAGCAACTTAAACGCTGATCTGCTTAAAATTACATAATTAATCCAAAATAACCGATACATTCGGAATCGGTGACAATAAATTTTATCCGTTCAAAATCGGTAAGGCTAACCATCAGGGATTTTTGCAAAAAAATTGAAAATATTTTAGTGTTGAAATTCTGGCTCAAAATCATTATAGGCAATGTAAAGAGCATATTGAGCAACAAATTAATGGTTGGTTGTAGTTGGAATGCACGGTTATGGGAAATTTCGTATTTTGAAATCCGCGGTTATATTATGTCATCGAACCTGGATTACAGGCGAATGAGGCAACATATTTGAACAACTTAAACGCTGATCTGCTTAAAATTACATAATTAATCCAAAATAACCGATACATTCGGAATCGGTGACAATAAATTTTATCCGTTCAAAATCGGTAAGGCTACATCAGGGATTTTTGCAAAAAAATTTAAAATATTTTAGTGTTGAAATTCCGGCTCAAAATCATTATTGGCAATGTTAAGAGCATATTGAGCAAGAAATTAATGGTTGGTTGTAGTTGGAATGCACGGTTATGGAAAATTTCGTATTTTGAAATCCGCGGTTATATTATGTCATCGAACCTGGATTACAGGCGAATGAGGCAACATATTGGAGCAACTTAAACGCTGATCTGCTTAAAATTACATAATTAATCCAAAATAACCGATACATTCGGAATCGGTGACAATAAATTTTATCCGTTCAAAATCGGTAAGGCTACATCAGGGATTTTTGCAAAAAAATTGAAAATATTTTAGTGTTGAAATTCTGGCTCAAAATCATTATAGGCAATGTAAAGAGCATATTGAGCAAGAAATTAATGGTTGGTTGTAGTTGGAATGCACGGTTATGGGAAATTTCGTATTTTGAAATCCGCGGTTATATTATGTCATCGAACCTGGATTACAGGCGAATGAGGCAACATATTTGAACAACTTAAACGCTGATCTGCTTAAAATTACATAATTAATCCAAAATAACCGATACATTCGGAATCGGTGACAATAAATTTTATCCGTTCAAAATCGGTAAGGCAAACCATCAGGGATTTTTGCAAAAAAATTGAAAATATTTTAGTGTTGAAATTCTGGCTCAAAATCATTATTGGCAATGTTAAGAGCATATTGAGCAAGAAATTAATGGTTGGTTGTAGTTGGAATGCACGGTTATGGAAAATTTCGTATTTTGAAATCCGCGGTTATGTTATGTCATCGAACCTGGATTACAGGCGAATGAGGCAACATATTGGAGCAACTTAAACGCTGATCTGCTTAAAATTACATAATTAATCCAAAATAACCGATACATTCGGAATCGGTGACAATAAATTTTATCCGTTCAAAATCGGTAAGGCTACATCAGGGATTTTTGCAAAAAAATTTAAAATATTTTAGTGTTGAAATTCCGGCTCAAAATCATTATTGGCAATGTTAAGAGCATATTGAGCAAGAAATTAATGGTTGGTTGTAGTTGGAATGCACGGTTATGGAAAATTTCGTATTTTGAAATCCGCGGTTATGTTATGTCATCGAACCTGGATTACAGGCGAATGAGGCAACATATTGGAGCAACTTAAACGCTGATCTGCTTAAAATTACATAATTAATCCAAAATAACCGATTCATTCGGAATCGGTGACAATAAATTTTATCCGTTCAAAATCGGTAAGGCTAACCATCAGGGATTTTTGCAAAAAAATTGAAAATATTTTAGTGTTGAAATTCTGGCTCAAAATCATTATAGGCAATGTAAAGAGCATATTGAGCAAGAAATTAATGGTTGGTTGTAGTTGGAATGCACGGTTATGGGAAATTTCATATTTTGAAATCCGCGGTTATATTATGTCATCGAACCTGGATTACAGGCGAATGAGGCAACATATTGGAGCAACTTAAACGCTGATCTGCTTAAAATTACATAATTAATCCAAAATAATCGATTCATTCGGAATCGGTGACAATAAATTTTATGCGTTCAAAATCGGTAAGGCTGACCATCAGGGATTTTTGCAAAAAAATTGAAAATATTTTAGTGTTGAAATTCTGGCTCAAAATCATTATTGGCAATGTAAAGAGCATATTGAGCAAGAAATTAATGGTTGGTTGTAGTTGGAATGCACGGTTATGAGAAATTTCGTATTTTGAAATCCGCGGTTATGTTATGTCATCGAACCTGGATTACAGGCGAATGAGGCAACATATTGGAGCAACTTAAACGCTGATCTGCTTAAAATTACATAATTAATCCAAAATAACCGATTCATTCGGAATCGGTGACAATAAATTTTATGCGTTCAAAATCGGTAAGGCTGGCCATCAGGGATTTTTGCAAAAAAATTGAAAATATTTTAGTGTTGAAATTCCGGCTCAAAATCATTATTGGCAATGTTAAGAGCATATTGAGCAAGAAATTAATGGTTGGTTGTAGTTGGAATGAACGGTTATGGAAAATTTCGTATTTTGAAATCCGCGGTTATATTATGTCATCGAACCTGGATTACAGGCGAATGAGGCAACATATTGGAGCAACTTAAACGCTGATCTGCTTAAAATTACATAATTAATCCAAAATAACCGATACATTCGGAATCGGTGACAATAAATTTTATCCGTTCAAAATCGGTAAGGCTAACTAACCATCAGGGATTTTTGCAAAAAAATTGAAAATATTTTAGTGTTGAAATTCTGGCTCAAAATCATTATTGGCAATGTAAAGAGCATATTGAGCAAGAAATTAATGGTTGGTTGTAGTTGGAATGCACGGTTATGGAAAATTTCGTATTTTGAAATCCGCGGTTATGTTATGTCATCGAACCTGGATTACAGGCGAATGAGGCAACATATTAGAGCAACTTAAACGCTGATCTGCTTAAAATTACATAATTAATCCAAAATAACCGATTCATTCGGAATCGGTGACAATAAATTTTATGCGTTCAAAATCGGTAAGGCTAACTAACCATCAGGGATTTTTGCAAAAAAATTGAAAATATTTTAGTGTTGAAATTACGGCTCAAAATCATTATTGGCAATGTTAAGAGCATATTGAGCAAGAAATTAATGGTTGGTTGTAGTTGGAATGCACGGTTATGGAAAATTTCGTATTTTGAAATCCGCGGTTATGTTATGTCATCGAACCTGGATTACAGGCGAATGAGGCAACATATTGGAGCAACTTAAACGCTGATCTGCTTAAAATTACATAATTAATCCAAAACAACCGATTCATTCGGAATCGGTGACAATAAATTTTATGCGTTCAAAATCGGTAAGGCTGACATCAGGGATTTTTGCAAAAAAATTGAAAATATTTTAGTGTTGAAATTCTGGCTCAAAATCATTATTGGCAATGTAAAGAGCATATTGAGCAAGAAATTAATGGTTGGTTGTAGTTGGAATGCACGGTTATGAGAAATTTCGTATTTTGAAATCCGCGGTTATGTTATGTCATCGAACCTGGATTACAGGCGAATGAGGCAACATATTGGAGCAACTTAAACGCTGATCTGCTTAAAATTACATAATTAATCCAAAACAACCGATTCATTCGGAATCGGTGACAATAAATTTTATGCGTTCAAAATCGGTAAGGCTGACATCAGGGATTTTTGCAAAAAAATTGAAAATATTTTAGTGTTGAAATTCCGGCTCAAAATCATTATTGGCAATGTTAAGAGCATATTGAGCAAGAAATTAATGGTTGGTTGTAGTTGGAATGCACGGTTATGGAAAATTTCGTATTTTGAAATCCGCGGTTATGTTATGTCATCGAACCTGGATTACAGGCGAATGAGGCAACATATTGGAGCAACTTAAACGCTGATCTGCTTAAAATTACATAATTAATCCAAAATAACCGATTCATTCGGAATCGGTGACAATAAATTTTATGCGTTCAAAATCGGTAAGGCTACATCAGGGATTTTTGCAAAAAAATTGAAAATATTTTAGTGTTGAAATTACGGCTCAAAATCATTATTGGCAATGTTAAGAGCATATTGAGCAAGAAATTAATGGTTGGTTGTAGTTGGAATGCACGGTTATGGAAAATTTCGTATTTTGAAATCCGCGGTTATGTTATGTCATCGAACCTGGATTACAGGCGAATGAGGCAACATATTGGAGCAACTTAAACGCTGATCTGCTTAAAATTACATAATTAATCCAAAATAACCGATTCATTCGGAATCGGTGACAATAAATTTTATCCGTTCAAAATCGGTAAGGCTACATCAGGGATTTTTGCAAAAAAATTGAAAATATTTTAGTGTTGAAATTCTGGCTCAAAATCATTATAGGCAATGTAAAGAGCATATTGAGCAAGAAATTAATGGTTGGTTGTAGTTGGAATGCACGGTTATGGGAAATTTCGTATTTTGAAATCCGCGGTTATATTATGTCATCGAACCTGGATTACAGGCGAATGAGGCAACATATTTGAACAACTTAAACGCTGATCTGCTTAAAATTACATAATTAATCCAAAATAACCGATACATTCGGAATCGGTGACAATAAATTTTATCCGTTCAAAATCGGTAAGGCAAACCATCAGGGATTTTTGCAAAAAAATTGAAAATATTTTAGTGTTGAAATTCTGGCTCAAAATCATTATTGGCAATGTAAAGAGCATATTGAGCAAGAAATTAATGGTTGGTTGTAGTTGGAATGCACGGTTATGGGAAATTTCGTATTTTGAAATCCGCGGTTATATTATGTCATCGAACCTGGATTACAGGCGAATGAGGCAACATATTTGAACAACTTAAACGCTGATCTGCTTAAAATTACATAATTAATCCAAAATAACCGATACATTCGGAATCGGTGACAATAAATTTTATCCGTTCAAAATCGGTAAGGCTACATCAGGGATTTTTGCAAAAAAATTTAAAATATTTTAGTGTTGAAATTCCGGCTCAAAATCATTATTGGCAATGTTAAGAGCATATTGAGCAAGAAATTAATGGTTGGTTGTAGTTGGAATGCACGGTTATGGAAAATTTCGTATTTTGAAATCCGCGGTTATGTTATGTCATCGAACCTGGATTACAGGCGAATGAGGCAACATATTGGAGCAACTTAAACGCTGATCTGCTTAAAATTACATAATTAATCCAAAATAACCGATTCATTCGGAATCGGTGACAATAAATTTTATGCGTTCAAAATCGGTAAGGCTACATCAGGGATTTTTGCAAAAAAATTGAAAATATTTTAGTGTTGAAATTACGGCTCAAAATCATTATTGGCAATGTTAAGAGCATATTGAGCAAGAAATTAATGGTTGGTTGTAGTTGGAATGCACGGTTATGGAAAATTTCGTATTTTGAAATCCGCGGTTATGTTATGTCATCGAACCTGGATTACAGGCGAATGAGGCAACATATTGGAGCAACTTAAACGCTGATCTGCTTAAAATTACATAATTAATCCAAAATAACCGATTCATTCGGAATCGGTGACAATAAATTTTATCCGTTCAAAATCGGTAAGGCTACATCAGGGATTTTTGCAAAAAAATTGAAAATATTTTAGTGTTGAAATTCTGGCTCAAAATCATTATAGGCAATGTAAAGAGCATATTGAGCAAGAAATTAATGGTTGGTTGTAGTTGGAATGCACGGTTATGGGAAATTTCGTATTTTGAAATCCGCGGTTATATTATGTCATCGAACCTGGATTACAGGCGAATGAGGCAACATATTTGAACAACTTAAACGCTGATCTGCTTAAAATTACATAATTAATCCAAAATAACCGATACATTCGGAATCGGTGACAATAAATTTTATCCGTTCAAAATCGGTAAGGCTACATCAGGGATTTTTGCAAAAAAATTGAAAATATTTTAGTGTTGAAATTCTGGCTCAAAATCATTATAGGCAATGTAAAGAGCATATTGAGCAAGAAATTAATGGTTGGTTGTAGTTGGAATGCACGGTTATGGGAAATTTCGTATTTTGAAATCCGCGGTTATATTATGTCATCGAACCTGGATTACAGGCGAATGAGGCAACATATTTGAACAACTTAAACGCTGATCTGCTTAAAATTACATAATTAATCCAAAATAACCGATACATTCGGAATCGGTGACAATAAATTTTATCCGTTCAAAATCGGTAAGGCAAACCATCAGGGATTTTTGCAAAAAAATTGAAAATATTTTAGTGTTGAAATTCTGGCTCAAAATCATTATTGGCAATGTTAAGAGCATATTGAGCAAGAAATTAATGGTTGGTTGTAGTTGGAATGCACGGTTATGGAAAATTTCGTATTTTGAAATCCGCGGTTATGTTATGTCATCGAACCTGGATTACAGGCGAATGAGGCAACATATTGGAGCAACTTAAACGCTGATCTGCTTAAAATTACATAATTAATCCAAAATAACCGATACATTCGGAATCGGTGACAATAAATTTTATCCGTTCAAAATCGGTAAGGCTACATCAGGGATTTTTGCAAAAAAATTTAAAATATTTTAGTGTTGAAATTCCGGCTCAAAATCATTATTGGCAATGTTAAGAGCATATTGAGCAAGAAATTAATGGTTGGTTGTAGTTGGAATGCACGGTTATGGAAAATTTCGTATTTTGAAATCCGCGGTTATGTTATGTCATCGAACCTGGATTACAGGTGAATGAGGCAACATATTGGAGCAACTTAAACGCTGATCTGCTTAAAATTACATAATTAATCCAAAATAACCGATTCATTCGGAATCGGTGACAATAAATTTTATCCGTTCAAAATCGGTAAGGCTAACCATCAGGGATTTTTGCAAAAAAATTGAAAATATTTTAGTGTTGAAATTCTGGCTCAAAATCATTATAGGCAATGTAAAGAGCATATTGAGCAAGAAATTAATGGTTGGTTGTAGTTGGAATGCACGGTTATGGGAAATTTCATATTTTGAAATCCGCGGTTATATTATGTCATCGAACCTGGATTACAGGCGAATGAGGCAACATATTGGAGCAACTTAAACGCTGATCTGCTTAAAATTACATAATTAATCCAAAATAATCGATTCATTCGGAATCGGTGACAATAAATTTTATGCGTTCAAAATCGGTAAGGCTGACCATCAGGGATTTTTGCAAAAAAATTGAAAATATTTTAGTGTTGAAATTCTGGCTCAAAATCATTATTGGCAATGTAAAGAGCATATTGAGCAAGAAATTAATGGTTGGTTGTAGTTGGAATGCACGGTTATGAGAAATTTCGTATTTTGAAATCCGCGGTTATGTTATGTCATCGAACCTGGATTACAGGCGAATGAGGCAACATATTGGAGCAACTTAAACGCTGATCTGCTTAAAATTACATAATTAATCCAAAATAACCGATTCATTCGGAATCGGTGACAATAAATTTTATGCGTTCAAAATCGGTAAGGCTGGCCATCAGGGATTTTTGCAAAAAAATTGAAAATATTTTAGTGTTGAAATTCCGGCTCAAAATCATTATTGGCAATGTTAAGAGCATATTGAGCAAGAAATTAATGGTTGGTTGTAGTTGGAATGAACGGTTATGGAAAATTTCGTATTTTGAAATCCGCGGTTATATTATGTCATCGAACCTGGATTACAGGCGAATGAGGCAACATATTGGAGCAACTTAAACGCTGATCTGCTTAAAATTACATAATTAATCCAAAATAACCGATACATTCGGAATCGGTGACAATAAATTTTATCCGTTCAAAATCGGTAAGGCTAACTAACCATCAGGGATTTTTGCAAAAAAATTGAAAATATTTTAGTGTTGAAATTCTGGCTCAAAATCATTATTGGCAATGTAAAGAGCATATTGAGCAAGAAATTAATGGTTGGTTGTAGTTGGAATGCACGGTTATGGAAAATTTCGTATTTTGAAATCCGCGGTTATGTTATGTCATCGAACCTGGATTACAGGCGAATGAGGCAACATATTAGAGCAACTTAAACGCTGATCTGCTTAAAATTACATAATTAATCCAAAATAACCGATTCATTCGGAATCGGTGACAATAAATTTTATGCGTTCAAAATCGGTAAGGCTAACTAACCATCAGGGATTTTTGCAAAAAAATTGAAAATATTTTAGTGTTGAAATTACGGCTCAAAATCATTATTGGCAATGTTAAGAGCATATTGAGCAAGAAATTAATGGTTGGTTGTAGTTGGAATGCACGGTTATGGAAAATTTCGTATTTTGAAATCCGCGGTTATGTTATGTCATCGAACCTGGATTACAGGCGAATGAGGCAACATATTGGAGCAACTTAAACGCTGATCTGCTTAAAATTACATAATTAATCCAAAACAACCGATTCATTCGGAATCGGTGACAATAAATTTTATGCGTTCAAAATCGGTAAGGCTGACATCAGGGATTTTTGCAAAAAAATTGAAAATATTTTAGTGTTGAAATTCTGGCTCAAAATCATTATTGGCAATGTAAAGAGCATATTGAGCAAGAAATTAATGGTTGGTTGTAGTTGGAATGCACGGTTATGAGAAATTTCGTATTTTGAAATCCGCGGTTATGTTATGTCATCGAACCTGGATTACAGGCGAATGAGGCAACATATTGGAGCAACTTAAACGCTGATCTGCTTAAAATTACATAATTAATCCAAAACAACCGATTCATTCGGAATCGGTGACAATAAATTTTATGCGTTCAAAATCGGTAAGGCTGACATCAGGGATTTTTGCAAAAAAATTGAAAATATTTTAGTGTTGAAATTCCGGCTCAAAATCATTATTGGCAATGTTAAGAGCATATTGAGCAAGAAATTAATGGTTGGTTGTAGTTGGAATGCACGGTTATGGAAAATTTCGTATTTTGAAATCCGCGGTTATGTTATGTCATCGAACCTGGATTACAGGCGAATGAGGCAACATATTGGAGCAACTTAAACGCTGATCTGCTTAAAATTACATAATTAATCCAAAATAACCGATTCATTCGGAATCGGTGACAATAAATTTTATGCGTTCAAAATCGGTAAGGCTACATCAGGGATTTTTGCAAAAAAATTGAAAATATTTTAGTGTTGAAATTACGGCTCAAAATCATTATTGGCAATGTTAAGAGCATATTGAGCAAGAAATTAATGGTTGGTTGTAGTTGGAATGCACGGTTATGGAAAATTTCGTATTTTGAAATCCGCGGTTATGTTATGTCATCGAACCTGGATTACAGGCGAATGAGGCAACATATTGGAGCAACTTAAACGCTGATCTGCTTAAAATTACATAATTAATCCAAAATAACCGATTCATTCGGAATCGGTGACAATAAATTTTATCCGTTCAAAATCGGTAAGGCTACATCAGGGATTTTTGCAAAAAAATTGAAAATATTTTAGTGTTGAAATTCTGGCTCAAAATCATTATAGGCAATGTAAAGAGCATATTGAGCAAGAAATTAATGGTTGGTTGTAGTTGGAATGCACGGTTATGGGAAATTTCGTATTTTGAAATCCGCGGTTATATTATGTCATCGAACCTGGATTACAGGCGAATGAGGCAACATATTTGAACAACTTAAACGCTGATCTGCTTAAAATTACATAATTAATCCAAAATAACCGATACATTCGGAATCGGTGACAATAAATTTTATCCGTTCAAAATCGGTAAGGCAAACCATCAGGGATTTTTGCAAAAAAATTGAAAATATTTTAGTGTTGAAATTCTGGCTCAAAATCATTATTGGCAATGTTAAGAGCATATTGAGCAAGAAATTAATGGTTGGTTGTAGTTGGAATGCACGGTTATGGAAAATTTCGTATTTTGAAATCCGCGGTTATGTTATGTCATCGAACCTGGATTACAGGCGAATGAGGCAACATATTGGAGCAACTTAAACGCTGATCTGCTTAAAATTACATAATTAATCCAAAATAACCGATACATTCGGAATCGGTGACAATAAATTTTATCCGTTCAAAATCGGTAAGGCTACATCAGGGATTTTTGCAAAAAAATTTAAAATATTTTAGTGTTGAAATTCCGGCTCAAAATCATTATTGGCAATGTTAAGAGCATATTGAGCAAGAAATTAATGGTTGGTTGTAGTTGGAATGCACGGTTATGGAAAATTTCGTATTTTGAAATCCGCGGTTATGTTATGTCATCGAACCTGGATTACAGGCGAATGAGGCAACATATTGGAGCAACTTAAACGCTGATCTGCTTAAAATTACATAATTAATCCAAAATAACCGATTCATTCGGAATCGGTGACAATAAATTTTATCCGTTCAAAATCGGTAAGGCTAACCATCAGGGATTTTTGCAAAAAAATTGAAAATATTTTAGTGTTGAAATTCTGGCTCAAAATCATTATAGGCAATGTAAAGAGCATATTGAGCAAGAAATTAATGGTTGGTTGTAGTTGGAATGCACGGTTATGGAAAATTTCGTATTTTGAAATCCGCGGTTATATTATGTCATCGAACCTGGATTACAGGCGAATGAGGCAACATATTGGAGCAACTTAAACGCTGATCTGCTTAAAATTACATAATTAATCCAAAATAATCGATTCATTCGGAATCGGTGACAATAAATTTTATGCGTTCAAAATCGGTAAGGCTGACCATCAGGGATTTTTGCAAAAAAATTGAAAATATTTTAGTGTTGAAATTCTGGCTCAAAATCATTATTGGCAATGTAAAGAGCATATTGAGCAAGAAATTAATGGTTGGTTGTAGTTGGAATGCACGGTTATGAGAAATTTCGTATTTTGAAATCCGCGGTTATGTTATGTCATCGAACCTGGATTACAGGCGAATGAGGCAACATATTGGAGCAACTTAAACGCTGATCTGCTTAAAATTACATAATTAATCCAAAATAACCGATACATTCGGAATCGGTGACAATAAATTTTATCCGTTCAAAATCGGTAAGGCTAACCATCAGGGATTTTTGCAAAAAAATTGAAAATATTTTAGTGTTGAAATTCCGGCTCAAAATCATTATTGGCAATGTTAAGAGCATATTGAGCAAGAAATTAATGGTTGGTTGTAGTTGGAATGAACGGTTATGGAAAATTTCGTATTTTGAAATCCGCGGTTATATTATGTCATCGAACCTGGATTACAGGCGAATGAGGCAACATATTGGAGCAACTTAAACGCTGATCTGCTTAAAATTACATAATTAATCCAAAATAACCGATACATTCGGAATCGGTGACAATAAATTTTATCCGTTCAAAATCGGTAAGGCTAACCATCAGGGATTTTTGCAAAAAAATTGAAAATATTTTAGTGTTGAAATTCTGGCTCAAAATCATTATTGGCAATGTAAAGAGCATATTGAGCAAGAAATTAATGGTTGGTTGTAGTTGGAATGCACGGTTATGAGAAATTTCGTATTTTGAAATCCGCGGTTATGTTATGTCATCGAACCTGGATTACAGGCGAATGAGGCAACATATTGGAGCAACTTAAACGCTGATCTGCTTAAAATTACATAATTAATCCAAAATAACCGATTCATTCGGAATCGGTGACAATAAATTGTATGCGTTCAAAATCGGTAAGGCTGACCATCAGGGATTTTTGCAAAAAAATTGAAAATATTTTAGTGTTGAAATTCCGGCTCAAAATCATTATTGGCAATGTTAAGAGCATATTGAGCAAGAAATTAATGGTTGGTTGTAGTTGGAATGCACGGTTATGGAAAATTTCGTATTTTGAAATCCGCGGTTATATTATGTCATCGAACCTGGATTACAGGCGAATGAGGCAACATATTGGAGCAACTTAAACGCTGATCTGCTTAAAATTACATAATTAATCCAAAACAACCGATTCATTCGGAATCGGTGACAATAAATTTTATCCGTTCAAAATCGGTAAGGCTAACCATCAGGGTTTTTTGCAAAAAAATTGAAAATATTTTAGTGTGAAATTCTGGCTCAAAATCATTATAGGCAATGTAAAGAGCATATTGAGCAAGAAATTAATGGTTGGTTGTAGTTGGAATGCACGGTTATGGAAAATTTCGTATTTTGAAATCCGCGGTTATGTTATGTCATCGAACCTGGATTACAGGCGAATGAGGCAACATATTGGAGCAACTTAAACGCTGATCTGCTTAAAATTACATAATTAATCCAAAATAACCGATTCATTCGGAATCGGTGACAATAAATTTTATGCGTTCAAAATCGGTAAGGCTACATCAAGGATTTTTGCAAAAAAATTGAAAATATTTTAGTGTTGAAATTACGGCTCAAAATCATTATTGGCAATGTTAAGAGCATATTGAGCAAGAAATTAATGGTTGGTTGTAGTTGGAATGCACGGTTATGGAAAATTTCGTATTTTGAAATCCGCGGTTATATTATGTCATCGAACCTGGATTACAGGCGAATGAGGCAACATATTGGAGCAACTTAAACGCTGATCTGCTTAAAATTACATAATTAATCCAAAATAACCGATACATTCGGAATCGGTGACAATAAATTTTATCCGTTCAAAATCGGTAAGGCTACATCAGAGATTTTTGCAAAAAAATTGAAAATATTTTAGTGTTGAAATTCCGGCTCAAAATCATTATTGGCAATGTTAAGAGCATATTGAGCAAGAAATTAATGGTTGGTTGTAGTTGGAATGCACGGTTATGGAAAATTTCGTATTTTGAAATCCGCGGTTATGTTATGTCATCGAACCTGGATTACAGGCGAATGAGGCAACATATTGGAGCAACTTAAACGCTGATCTGCTTAAAATTACATAATTAATCCAAAACAACCGATTCATTCGGAATCGGTGACAATAAATTTTATGCGTTCAAAATCGGTAAGGCTGACATCAGGGATTTTTGCAAAAAAATTGAAAATATTTTAGTGTTGAAATTCTGGCTCAAAATCATTATTGGCAATGTTAAGAGCATATTGAGCAAGAAATTAATGGTTGGTTGTAGTTGGAATGCACGGTTATGGAAAATTTCGTATTTTGAAATCCGCGGTTATATTATGTCATCGAACCTGGATTACAGGCGAATGAGGCAACATATTGGAGCAACTTAAACGCTGATCTGCTTAAAATTACATAATTAATCCAAAACAACCGATTCATTCGGAATCGGTGACAATAAATTTTATCCGTTCAAAATCGGTAAGGCTAACCATCAGGGTTTTTTGCAAAAAAATTGAAAATATTTTAGTGTGAAATTCTGGCTCAAAATCATTATAGGCAATGTAAAGAGCATATTGAGCAAGAAATTAATGGTTGGTTGTAGTTGGAATGCACGGTTATGGAAAATTTCGTATTTTGAAATCCGCGGTTATGTTATGTCATCGAACCTGGATTACAGGCGAATGAGGCAACATATTGGAGCAACTTAAACGCTGATCTGCTTAAAATTACATAATTAATCCAAAATAACCGATTCATTCGGAATCGGTGACAATAAATTTTATGCGTTCAAAATCGGTAAGGCTACATCAGGGATTTTTGCAAAAAAATTGAAAATATTTTAGTGTTGAAATTACGGCTCAAAATCATTATTGGCAATGTTAAGAGCATATTGAGCAAGAAATTAATGGTTGGTTGTAGTTGGAATGCACGGTTATGGAAAATTTCGTATTTTGAAATCCGCGGTTATATTATGTCATCGAACCTGGATTACAGGCGAATGAGGCAACATATTGGAGCAACTTAAACGCTGATCTGCTTAAAATTACATAATTAATCCAAAATAACCGATACATTCGGAATCGGTGACAATAAATTTTATCCGTTCAAAATCGGTAAGGCTACATCAGAGATTTTTGCAAAAAAATTGAAAATATTTTAGTGTTGAAATTCCGGCTCAAAATCATTATTGGCAATGTTAAGAGCATATTGAGCAAGAAATTAATGGTTGGTTGTAGTTGGAATGCACGGTTATGGAAAATTTCGTATTTTGAAATCCGCGGTTATGTTATGTCATCGAACCTGGATTACAGGCGAATGAGGCAACATATTGGAGCAACTTAAACGCTGATCTGCTTAAAATTACATAATTAATCCAAAACAACCGATTCATTCGGAATCGGTGACAATAAATTTTATGCGTTCAAAATCGGTAAGGCTGACATCAGGGATTTTTGCAAAAAAATTGAAAATATTTTAGTGTTGAAATTCTGGCTCAAAATCATTATTGGCAATGTAAAGAGCATATTGAGCAAGAAATTAATGGTTGGTTGTAGTTGGAATGCACGGTTATGAGAAATTTCGTATTTTGAAATCCGCGGTTATGTTATGTCATCGAACCTGGATTACAGGCGAATGAGGCAACATATTGGAGCAACTTAAACGCTGATCTGCTTAAAATTACATAATTAATCCAAAACAACCGATTCATTCGGAATCGGTGACAATAAATTTTATGCGTTCAAAATCGGTAAGGCTGACATCAGGGATTTTTGCAAAAAAATTGAAAATATTTTAGTGTTGAAATTCTGGCTCAAAATCATTATTGGCAATGTAAAGAGCATATTGAGCAAGAAATTAATGGTTGGTTGTAGTTGGAATGCACGGTTATGAGAAATTTCGTATTTTGAAATCCGCGGTTATGTTATGTCATCGAACCTGGATTACAGGCGAATGAGGCAACATATTGGAGCAACTTAAACGCTGATCTGCTTAAAATTACATAATTAATCCAAAACAACCGATTCATTCGGAATCGGTGACAATAAATTTTATGCGTTCAAAATCGGTAAGGCTGACATCAGGGATTTTTGCAAAAAAATTGAAAATATTTTAGTGTTGAAATTCCGGCTCAAAATCATTATTGGCAATGTTAAGAGCATATTGAGCAAGAAATTAATGGTTGGTTGTAGTTGGAATGCACGGTTATGGAAAATTTCGTATTTTGAAATCCGCGGTTATGTTATGTCATCGAACCTGGATTACAGGCGAATGAGGCAACATATTGGAGCAACTTAAACGCTGATCTGCTTAAAATTACATAATTAATCCAAAATAACCGATTCATTCGGAATCGGTGACAATAAATTTTATGCGTTCAAAATCGGTAAGGCTACATCAGGGATTTTTGCAAAAAAATTGAAAATATTTTAGTGTTGAAATTACGGCTCAAAATCATTATTGGCAATGTTAAGAGCATATTGAGCAAGAAATTAATGGTTGGTTGTAGTTGGAATGCACGGTTATGGAAAATTTCGTATTTTGAAATCCGCGGTTATGTTATGTCATCGAACCTGGATTACAGGCGAATGAGGCAACATATTGGAGCAACTTAAACGCTGATCTGCTTAAAATTACATAATTAATCCAAAATAACCGATACATTCGGAATCGGTGACAATAAATTTTATCCGTTCAAAATCGGTAAGGCTACATCAGAGATTTTTGCAAAAAAATTGAAAATATTTTAGTGTTGAAATTCCGGCTCAAAATCATTATTGGCAATGTTAAGAGCATATTGAGCAAGAAATTAATGGTTGGTTGTAGTTGGAATGCACGGTTATGGAAAATTTCGTATTTTGAAATCCGCGGTTATGTTATGTCATCGAACCTGGATTACAGGCGAATGAGGCAACATATTGGAGCAACTTAAACGCTGATCTGCTTAAAATTACATAATTAATCCAAAATAACCGATACATTCGGAATCGGTGACAATAAATTTTATCCGTTCAAAATCGGTAAGGCTACATCAGAGATTTTTGCAAAAAAATTGAAAATATTTTAGTGTTGAAATTCCGGCTCAAAATCATTATTGGCAATGTTAAGAGCATATTGAGCAAGAAATTAATGGTTGGTTGTAGTTGGAATGCACGGTTATGGAAAATTTCGTATTTTGAAATCCGCGGTTATGTTATGTCATCGAACCTGGATTACAGGCGAATGAGGCAACATATTGGAGCAACTTAAACGCTGATCTGCTTAAAATTACATAATTAATCCAAAATAACCGATACATTCGGAATCGGTGACAATAAATTTTATGCGTTCAAAATCGGTAAGGCTGACATCAGGGATTTTTGCAAAAAAATTGAAAATATTTTAGTGTTGAAATTCCGGCTCAAAATCATTATTGGCAATGTTAAGAGCATATTGAGCAAGAAATTAATGGTTGGTTGTAGTTGGAATGCACGGTTATGGAAAATTTCGTATTTTGAAATCCGCGGTTATGTTATGTCATCGAACCTGGATTACAGGCGAATGAGGCAACATATTGGAGCAACTTAAACGCTGATCTGCTTAAAATTACATAATTAATCCAAAATAACCGATACATTCGGAATCGGTGACAATAAATTTTATCCGTTCAAAATCGGTAAGGCTACATCAGAGATTTTTGCAAAAAAATTGAAAATATTTTAGTGTTGAAATTACGGCTCAAAATCATTATTGGCAATGTTAAGAGCATATTGAGCAAGAAATTAATGGTTGGTTGTAGTTGGAATGCACGGTTATGGAAAATTTCGTATTTTGAAATCCGCGGTTATGTTATGTCATCGAACCTGGATTACAGGCGAATGAGGCAACATATTGGAGCAACTTAAACGCTGATCTGCTTAAAATTACATAATTAATCCAAAATAACCGATACATTCGGAATCGGTGACAATAAATTTTATCCGTTCAAAATCGGTAAGGCTACATCAGAGATTTTTGCAAAAAAATTGAAAATATTTTAGTGTTGAAATTCCGGCTCAAAATCATTATTGGCAATGTTAAGAGCATATTGAGCAAGAAATTAATGGTTGGTTGTAGTTGGAATGCACGGTTATGGAAAATTTCGTATTTTGAAATCCGCGGTTATGTTATGTCATCGAACCTGGATTACAGGCGAATGAGGCAACATATTGGAGCAACTTAAACGCTGATCTGCTTAAAATTACATAATTAATCCAAAATAACCGATACATTCGGAATCGGTGACAATAAATTTTATGCGTTCAAAATCGGTAAGGCTGACATCAGGGATTTTTGCAAAAAAATTGAAAATATTTTAGTGTTGAAATTCCGGCTCAAAATCATTATTGGCAATGTTAAGAGCATATTGAGCAAGAAATTAATGGTTGGTTGTAGTTGGAATGCACGGTTATGGAAAATTTCGTATTTTGAAATCCGCGGTTATGTTATGTCATCGAACCTGGATTACAGGCGAATGAGGCAACATATTGGAGCAACTTAAACGCTGATCTGCTTAAAATTACATAATTAATCCAAAATAACCGATACATTCGGAATCGGTGACAATAAATTTTATCCGTTCAAAATCGGTAAGGCTACATCAGAGATTTTTGCAAAAAAATTGAAAATATTTTAGTGTTGAAATTCCGGCTCAAAATCATTATTGGCAATGTTAAGAGCATATTGAGCAAGAAATTAATGGTTGGTTGTAGTTGGAATGCACGGTTATGGAAAATTTCGTATTTTGAAATCCGCGGTTATGTTATGTCATCGAACCTGGATTACAGGCGAATGAGGCAACATATTGGAGCAACTTAAACGCTGATCTGCTTAAAATTACATAATTAATCCAAAATAACCGATACATTCGGAATCGGTGACAATAAATTTTATCCGTTCAAAATCGGTAAGGCTACATCAGAGATTTTTGCAAAAAAATTGAAAATATTTTAGTGTTGAAATTCCGGCTCAAAATCATTATTGGCAATGTTAAGAGCATATTGAGCAAGAAATTAATGGTTGGTTGTAGTTGGAATGCACGGTTATGGAAAATTTCGTATTTTGAAATCCGCGGTTATGTTATGTCATCGAACCTGGATTACAGGCGAACGAGGCAACATATTGGAGCAACTTAAACGCTGATCTGCTTAAAATTACATAATTAATCCAAAATAACCGATACATTCGGAATCGGTGACAATAAATTTTATCCGTTCAAAATCGGTAAGGCTACATCAGAGATTTTTGCAAAAAAATTGAAAATATTTTAGTGTTGAAATTCCGGCTCAAAATCATTATTGGCAATGTTAAGAGCATATTGAGCAAGAAATTAATGGTTGGTTGTAGTTGGAATGCACGGTTATGGAAAATTTCGTATTTTGAAATCCGCGGTTATGTTATGTCATCGAACCTGGATTACAGGCGAACGAGGCAACATATTGGAGCAACTTAAACGCTGATCTGCTTAAAATTACATAATTAATCCAAAATAACCGATACATTCGGAATCGGTGACAATAAATTTTATCCGTTCAAAATCGGTAAGGCTACATCAGAGATTTTTGCAAAAAAATTGAAAATATTTTAGTGTTGAAATTCCGGCTCAAAATCATTATTGGCAATGTTAAGAGCATATTGAGCAAGAAATTAATGGTTGGTTGTAGTTGGAATGCACGGTTATGGAAAATTTCGTATTTTGAAATCCGCGGTTATGTTATGTCATCGAACCTGGATTACAGGCGAATGAGGCAACATATTGGAGCAACTTAAACGCTGATCTGCTTAAAATTACATAATTAATCCAAAATAACCGATACATTCGGAATCGGTGACAATAAATTTTATCCGTTCAAAATCGGTAAGGCTACATCAGAGATTTTTGCAAAAAAATTGAAAATATTTTAGTGTTGAAATTCCGGCTCAAAATCATTATTGGCAATGTTAAGAGCATATTGAGCAAGAAATTAATGGTTGGTTGTAGTTGGAATGCACGGTTATGGAAAATTTCGTATTTTGAAATCCGCGGTTATGTTATGTCATCGAACCTGGATTACAGGCGAACGAGGCAACATATTGGAGCAACTTAAACGCTGATCTGCTTAAAATTACATAATTAATCCAAAATAACCGATACATTCGGAATCGGTGACAATAAATTTTATCCGTTCAAAATCGGTAAGGCTACATCAGAGATTTTTGCAAAAAAATTGAAAATATTTTAGTGTTGAAATTCCGGCTCAAAATCATTATTGGCAATGTTAAGAGCATATTGAGCAAGAAATTAATGGTTGGTTGTAGTTGGAATGCACGGTTATGGAAAATTTCGTATTTTGAAATCCGCGGTTATGTTATGTCATCGAACCTGGATTACAGGCGAATGAGGCAACATATTGGAGCAACTTAAACGCTGATCTGCTTAAAATTACATAATTAATCCAAAATAACCGATACATTCGGAATCGGTGACAATAAATTTTATCCGTTCAAAATCGGTAAGGCTACATCAGAGATTTTTGCAAAAAAATTGAAAATATTTTAGTGTTGAAATTACGGCTCAAAATCATTATTGGCAATGTTAAGAGCATATTGAGCAAGAAATTAATGGTTGGTTGTAGTTGGAATGCACGGTTATGGAAAATTTCGTATTTTGAAATCCGCGGTTATGTTATGTCATCGAACCTGGATTACAGGCGAATGAGGCAACATATTGGAGCAACTTAAACGCTGATCTGCTTAAAATTACATAATTAATCCAAAATAACCGATACATTCGGAATCGGTGACAATAAATTTTATCCGTTCAAAATCGGTAAGGCTACATCAGAGATTTTTGCAAAAAAATTGAAAATATTTTAGTGTTGAAATTCCGGCTCAAAATCATTATTGGCAATGTTAAGAGCATATTGAGCAAGAAATTAATGGTTGGTTGTAGTTGGAATGCACGGTTATGGAAAATTTCGTATTTTGAAATCCGCGGTTATGTTATGTCATCGAACCTGGATTACAGGCGAATGAGGCAACATATTGGAGCAACTTAAACGCTGATCTGCTTAAAATTACATAATTAATCCAAAATAACCGATACATTCGGAATCGGTGACAATAAATTTTATGCGTTCAAAATCGGTAAGGCTGACATCAGGGATTTTTGCAAAAAAATTGAAAATATTTTAGTGTTGAAATTCCGGCTCAAAATCATTATTGGCAATGTTAAGAGCATATTGAGCAAGAAATTAATGGTTGGTTGTAGTTGGAATGCACGGTTATGGAAAATTTCGTATTTTGAAATCCGCGGTTATGTTATGTCATCGAACCTGGATTACAGGCGAATGAGGCAACATATTGGAGCAACTTAAACGCTGATCTGCTTAAAATTACATAATTAATCCAAAATAACCGATACATTCGGAATCGGTGACAATAAATTTTATCCGTTCAAAATCGGTAAGGCTACATCAGAGATTTTTGCAAAAAAATTGAAAATATTTTAGTGTTGAAATTCCGGCTCAAAATCATTATTGGCAATGTTAAGAGCATATTGAGCAAGAAATTAATGGTTGGTTGTAGTTGGAATGCACGGTTATGGAAAATTTCGTATTTTGAAATCCGCGGTTATGTTATGTCATCGAACCTGGATTACAGGCGAATGAGGCAACATATTGGAGCAACTTAAACGCTGATCTGCTTAAAATTACATAATTAATCCAAAATAACCGATACATTCGGAATCGGTGACAATAAATTTTATCCGTTCAAAATCGGTAAGGCTACATCAGAGATTTTTGCAAAAAAATTGAAAATATTTTAGTGTTGAAATTCCGGCTCAAAATCATTATTGGCAATGTTAAGAGCATATTGAGCAAGAAATTAATGGTTGGTTGTAGTTGGAATGCACGGTTATGGAAAATTTCGTATTTTGAAATCCGCGGTTATGTTATGTCATCGAACCTGGATTACAGGCGAACGAGGCAACATATTGGAGCAACTTAAACGCTGATCTGCTTAAAATTACATAATTAATCCAAAATAACCGATACATTCGGAATCGGTGACAATAAATTTTATCCGTTCAAAATCGGTAAGGCTACATCAGAGATTTTTGCAAAAAAATTGAAAATATTTTAGTGTTGAAATTCCGGCTCAAAATCATTATTGGCAATGTTAAGAGCATATTGAGCAAGAAATTAATGGTTGGTTGTAGTTGGAATGCACGGTTATGGAAAATTTCGTATTTTGAAATCCGCGGTTATGTTATGTCATCGAACCTGGATTACAGGCGAACGAGGCAACATATTGGAGCAACTTAAACGCTGATCTGCTTAAAATTACATAATTAATCCAAAATAACCGATACATTCGGAATCGGTGACAATAAATTTTATCCGTTCAAAATCGGTAAGGCTACATCAGAGATTTTTGCAAAAAAATTGAAAATATTTTAGTGTTGAAATTCCGGCTCAAAATCATTATTGGCAATGTTAAGAGCATATTGAGCAAGAAATTAATGGTTGGTTGTAGTTGGAATGCACGGTTATGGAAAATTTCGTATTTTGAAATCCGCGGTTATGTTATGTCATCGAACCTGGATTACAGGCGAATGAGGCAACATATTGGAGCAACTTAAACGCTGATCTGCTTAAAATTACATAATTAATCCAAAACAACCGATTCATTCGGAATCGGTGACAATAAATTTTATCCGTTCAAAATCGGTAAGGCTAACCATCAGGGATTTTTGCAAAAAAATTGAAAATATTTTAGTGTTGAAATTCCGGCTCAAAATCATTATTGGCAATGTAAAGAGCATATTGAGCAAGAAATTAATGGTTGGTTGTAGTTGGAATGCACGGTTATGAGAAATTTCGTATTTTGAAATCCGCGGTTATGTTATGTCATCGAACCTGGATTACAGGCGAACGAGGCAACATATTGGAGCAACTTAAACGCTGATCTGCTTAAAATTACATAATTAATCCAAAATAACCGATACATTCGGAATCGGTGACAATAAATTTTATCCGTTCAAAATCGGTAAGGCTACATCAGAGATTTTTGCAAAAAAATTGAAAATATTTTAGTGTTGAAATTCCGGCTCAAAATCATTATTGGCAATGTTAAGAGCATATTGAGCAAGAAATTAATGGTTGGTTGTAGTTGGAATGCACGGTTATGGAAAATTTCGTATTTTGAAATCCGCGGTTATGTTATGTCATCGAACCTGGATTACAGGCGAACGAGGCAACATATTGGAGCAACTTAAACGCTGATCTGCTTAAAATTACATAATTAATCCAAAATAACCGATACATTCGGAATCGGTGACAATAAATTTTATCCGTTCAAAATCGGTAAGGCTACATCAGAGATTTTTGCAAAAAAATTGAAAATATTTTAGTGTTGAAATTCCGGCTCAAAATCATTATTGGCAATGTTAAGAGCATATTGAGCAAGAAATTAATGGTTGGTTGTAGTTGGAATGCACGGTTATGGAAAATTTCGTATTTTGAAATCCGCGGTTATGTTATGTCATCGAACCTGGATTACAGGCGAATGAGGCAACATATTGGAGCAACTTAAACGCTGATCTGCTTAAAATTACATAATTAATCCAAAATAACCGATACATTCGGAATCGGTGACAATAAATTTTATCCGTTCAAAATCGGTAAGGCTACATCAGAGATTTTTGCAAAAAAATTGAAAATATTTTAGTGTTGAAATTCCGGCTCAAAATCATTATTGGCAATGTTAAGAGCATATTGAGCAAGAAATTAATGGTTGGTTGTAGTTGGAATGCACGGTTATGGAAAATTTCGTATTTTGAAATCCGCGGTTATGTTATGTCATCGAACCTGGATTACAGGCGAACGAGGCAACATATTGGAGCAACTTAAACGCTGATCTGCTTAAAATTACATAATTAATCCAAAATAACCGATACATTCGGAATCGGTGACAATAAATTTTATCCGTTCAAAATCGGTAAGGCTACATCAGAGATTTTTGCAAAAAAATTGAAAATATTTTAGTGTTGAAATTCCGGCTCAAAATCATTATTGGCAATGTTAAGAGCATATTGAGCAAGAAATTAATGGTTGGTTGTAGTTGGAATGCACGGTTATGGAAAATTTCGTATTTTGAAATCCGCGGTTATGTTATGTCATCGAACCTGGATTACAGGCGAATGAGGCAACATATTGGAGCAACTTAAACGCTGATCTGCTTAAAATTACATAATTAATCCAAAATAACCGATACATTCGGAATCGGTGACAATAAATTTTATCCGTTCAAAATCGGTAAGGCTACATCAGAGATTTTTGCAAAAAAATTGAAAATATTTTAGTGTTGAAATTACGGCTCAAAATCATTATTGGCAATGTTAAGAGCATATTGAGCAAGAAATTAATGGTTGGTTGTAGTTGGAATGCACGGTTATGGAAAATTTCGTATTTTGAAATCCGCGGTTATGTTATGTCATCGAACCTGGATTACAGGCGAATGAGGCAACATATTGGAGCAACTTAAACGCTGATCTGCTTAAAATTACATAATTAATCCAAAATAACCGATACATTCGGAATCGGTGACAATAAATTTTATCCGTTCAAAATCGGTAAGGCTACATCAGAGATTTTTGCAAAAAAATTGAAAATATTTTAGTGTTGAAATTCCGGCTCAAAATCATTATTGGCAATGTTAAGAGCATATTGAGCAAGAAATTAATGGTTGGTTGTAGTTGGAATGCACGGTTATGGAAAATTTCGTATTTTGAAATCCGCGGTTATGTTATGTCATCGAACCTGGATTACAGGCGAATGAGGCAACATATTGGAGCAACTTAAACGCTGATCTGCTTAAAATTACATAATTAATCCAAAATAACCGATACATTCGGAATCGGTGACAATAAATTTTATGCGTTCAAAATCGGTAAGGCTGACATCAGGGATTTTTGCAAAAAAATTGAAAATATTTTAGTGTTGAAATTCCGGCTCAAAATCATTATTGGCAATGTTAAGAGCATATTGAGCAAGAAATTAATGGTTGGTTGTAGTTGGAATGCACGGTTATGGAAAATTTCGTATTTTGAAATCCGCGGTTATGTTATGTCATCGAACCTGGATTACAGGCGAATGAGGCAACATATTGGAGCAACTTAAACGCTGATCTGCTTAAAATTACATAATTAATCCAAAATAACCGATACATTCGGAATCGGTGACAATAAATTTTATCCGTTCAAAATCGGTAAGGCTACATCAGAGATTTTTGCAAAAAAATTGAAAATATTTTAGTGTTGAAATTCCGGCTCAAAATCATTATTGGCAATGTTAAGAGCATATTGAGCAAGAAATTAATGGTTGGTTGTAGTTGGAATGCACGGTTATGGAAAATTTCGTATTTTGAAATCCGCGGTTATGTTATGTCATCGAACCTGGATTACAGGCGAATGAGGCAACATATTGGAGCAACTTAAACGCTGATCTGCTTAAAATTACATAATTAATCCAAAATAACCGATACATTCGGAATCGGTGACAATAAATTTTATCCGTTCAAAATCGGTAAGGCTACATCAGAGATTTTTGCAAAAAAATTGAAAATATTTTAGTGTTGAAATTCCGGCTCAAAATCATTATTGGCAATGTTAAGAGCATATTGAGCAAGAAATTAATGGTTGGTTGTAGTTGGAATGCACGGTTATGGAAAATTTCGTATTTTGAAATCCGCGGTTATGTTATGTCATCGAACCTGGATTACAGGCGAACGAGGCAACATATTGGAGCAACTTAAACGCTGATCTGCTTAAAATTACATAATTAATCCAAAATAACCGATACATTCGGAATCGGTGACAATAAATTTTATCCGTTCAAAATCGGTAAGGCTACATCAGAGATTTTTGCAAAAAAATTGAAAATATTTTAGTGTTGAAATTCCGGCTCAAAATCATTATTGGCAATGTTAAGAGCATATTGAGCAAGAAATTAATGGTTGGTTGTAGTTGGAATGCACGGTTATGGAAAATTTCGTATTTTGAAATCCGCGGTTATGTTATGTCATCGAACCTGGATTACAGGCGAATGAGGCAACATATTGGAGCAACTTAAACGCTGATCTGCTTAAAATTACATAATTAATCCAAAATAACCGATACATTCGGAATCGGTGACAATAAATTTTATCCGTTCAAAATCGGTAAGGCTACATCAGAGATTTTTGCAAAAAAATTGAAAATATTTTAGTGTTGAAATTCCGGCTCAAAATCATTATTGGCAATGTTAAGAGCATATTGAGCAAGAAATTAATGGTTGGTTGTAGTTGGAATGCACGGTTATGGAAAATTTCGTATTTTGAAATCCGCGGTTATGTTATGTCATCGAACCTGGATTACAGGCGAACGAGGCAACATATTGGAGCAACTTAAACGCTGATCTGCTTAAAATTACATAATTAATCCAAAATAACCGATACATTCGGAATCGGTGACAATAAATTTTATCCGTTCAAAATCGGTAAGGCTACATCAGAGATTTTTGCAAAAAAATTGAAAATATTTTAGTGTTGAAATTCCGGCTCAAAATCATTATTGGCAATGTTAAGAGCATATTGAGCAAGAAATTAATGGTTGGTTGTAGTTGGAATGCACGGTTATGGAAAATTTCGTATTTTGAAATCCGCGGTTATGTTATGTCATCGAACCTGGATTACAGGCGAACGAGGCAACATATTGGAGCAACTTAAACGCTGATCTGCTTAAAATTACATAATTAATCCAAAATAACCGATACATTCGGAATCGGTGACAATAAATTTTATCCGTTCAAAATCGGTAAGGCTACATCAGAGATTTTTGCAAAAAAATTGAAAATATTTTAGTGTTGAAATTCCGGCTCAAAATCATTATTGGCAATGTTAAGAGCATATTGAGCAAGAAATTAATGGTTGGTTGTAGTTGGAATGCACGGTTATGGAAAATTTCGTATTTTGAAATCCGCGGTTATGTTATGTCATCGAACCTGGATTACAGGCGAATGAGGCAACATATTGGAGCAACTTAAACGCTGATCTGCTTAAAATTACATAATTAATCCAAAACAACCGATTCATTCGGAATCGGTGACAATAAATTTTATGCGTTCAAAATCGGTAAGGCTGACATCAGGGATTTTTGCAAAAAAATTGAAAATATTTTAGTGTTGAAATTCCGGCTCAAAATCATTATTGGCAATGTTAAGAGCATATTGAGCAAGAAATTAATGGTTGGTTGTAGTTGGAATGCACGGTTATGGAAAATTTCGTATTTTGAAATCCGCGGTTATGTTATGTCATCGAACCTGGATTACAGGCGAATGAGGCAACATATTGGAGCAACTTAAACGCTGATCTGCTTAAAATTACATAATTAATCCAAAATAACCGATACATTCGGAATCGGTGACAATAAATTTTATCCGTTCAAAATCGGTAAGGCTACATCAGAGATTTTTGCAAAAAAATTGAAAATATTTTAGTGTTGAAATTCCGGCTCAAAATCATTATTGGCAATGTTAAGAGCATATTGAGCAAGAAATTAATGGTTGGTTGTAGTTGGAATGCACGGTTATGGTAAATTTCGTATTTTGAAATCCGCGGTTATGTTATGTCATCGAACCTGGATTACAGGCGAATGAGGCAACATATTGGAGCAACTTAAATGCTGATCTGCTTAAAATTACATAATTAATCCAAAATAACCGATACATTCGGAATCGGTGACAATAAATTTTATCCGTTCAAAATCGGTAAGGCTACATCAGAGATTTTTGCAAAAAAATTGAAAATATTTTAGTGTTGAAATTCCGGCTCAAAATCATTATTGGCAATGTTAAGAGCATATTGAGCAAGAAATTAATGGTTGGTTGTAGTTGGAATGCACGGTTATGGAAAATTTCGTATTTTGAAATCCGCGGTTATGTTATGTCATCGAACCTGGATTACAGGCGAATGAGGCAACATATTGGAGCAACTTAAACGCTGATCTGCTTAAAATTACATAATTAATCCAAAACAACCGATTCATTCGGAATCGGTGACAATAAATTTTATGCGTTCAAAATCGGTAAGGCTACATCAGAGATTTTTGCAAAAAAATTGAAAATATTTTAGTGTTGAAATTCCGGCTCAAAATCATTATTGGCAATGTTAAGAGCATATTGAGCAAGAAATTAATGGTTGGTTGTAGTTGGAATGCACGGTTATGGAAAATTTCGTATTTTGAAATCCGCGGTTATGTTATGTCATCGAACCTGGATTACAGGCGAATGAGGCAACATATTGGAGCAACTTAAACGCTGATCTGCTTAAAATTACATAATTAATCCAAAATAACCGATACATTCGGAATCGGTGACAATAAATTTTATCCGTTCAAAATCGGTAAGGCTACATCAGAGATTTTTGCAAAAAAATTGAAAATATTTTAGTGTTGAAATTCCGGCTCAAAATCATTATTGGCAATGTTAAGAGCATATTGAGCAAGAAATTAATGGTTGGTTGTAGTTGGAATGCACGGTTATGGAAAATTTCGTATTTTGAAATCCGCGGTTATGTTATGTCATCGAACCTGGATTACAGGCGAATGAGGCAACATATTGGAGCAACTTAAACGCTGATCTGCTTAAAATTACATAATTAATCCAAAATAACCGATACATTCGGAATCGGTGACAATAAATTTTATCCGTTCAAAATCGGTAAGGCTGACATCAGGGATTTTTGCAAAAAAATTGAAAATATTTTAGTGTTGAAATTCCGGCTCAAAATCATTATTGGCAATGTTAAGAGCATATTGAGCAAGAAATTAATGGTTGGTTGTAGTTGGAATGCACGGTTATGGAAAATTTCGTATTTTGAAATCCGCGGTTATGTTATGTCATCGAACCTGGATTACAGGCGAATGAGGCAACATATTGGAGCAACTTAAACGCTGATCTGCTTAAAATTACATAATTAATCCAAAATAACCGATACATTCGGAATCGGTGACAATAAATTTTATCCGTTCAAAATCGGTAAGGCTACATCAGAGATTTTTGCAAAAAAATTGAAAATATTTTAGTGTTGAAATTCCGGCTCAAAATCATTATTGGCAATGTTAAGAGCATATTGAGCAAGAAATTAATGGTTGGTTGTAGTTGGAATGCACGGTTATGGAAAATTTCGTATTTTGAAATCCGCGGTTATGTTATGTCATCGAACCTGGATTACAGGCGAATGAGGCAACATATTGGAGCAACTTAAACGCTGATCTGCTTAAAATTACATAATTAATCCAAAATAACCGATACATTCGGAATCGGTGACAATAAATTTTATCCGTTCAAAATCGGTAAGGCTACATCAGAGATTTTTGCAAAAAAATTGAAAATATTTTAGTGTTGAAATTCCGGCTCAAAATCATTATTGGCAATGTTAAGAGCATATTGAGCAAGAAATTAATGGTTGGTTGTAGTTGGAATGCACGGTTATGGAAAATTTCGTATTTTGAAATCCGCGGTTATGTTATGTCATCGAACCTGGATTACAGGCGAATGAGGCAACATATTGGAGCAACTTAAACGCTGATCTGCTTAAAATTACATAATTAATCCAAAATAACCGATACATTCGGAATCGGTGACAATAAATTTTATCCGTTCAAAATCGGTAAGGCTACATCAGAGATTTTTGCAAAAAAATTGAAAATATTTTAGTGTTGAAATTCCGGCTCAAAATCATTATTGGCAATGTTAAGAGCATATTGAGCAAGAAATTAATGGTTGGTTGTAGTTGGAATGCACGGTTATGGAAAATTTCGTATTTTGAAATCCGCGGTTATGTTATGTCATCGAACCTGGATTACAGGCGAATGAGGCAACATATTGGAGCAACTTAAACGCTGATCTGCTTAAAATTACATAATTAATCCAAAATAACCGATACATTCGGAATCGGTGACAATAAATTTTATGCGTTCAAAATCGGTAAGGCTGACATCAGGGATTTTTGCAAAAAAATTGAAAATATTTTAGTGTTGAAATTCCGGCTCAAAATCATTATTGGCAATGTTAAGAGCATATTGAGCAAGAAATTAATGGTTGGTTGTAGTTGGAATGCACGGTTATGGAAAATTTCGTATTTTGAAATCCGCGGTTATGTTATGTCATCGAACCTGGATTACAGGCGAATGAGGCAACATATTGGAGCAACTTAAACGCTGATCTGCTTAAAATTACATAATTAATCCAAAATAACCGATACATTCGGAATCGGTGACAATAAATTTTATCCGTTCAAAATCGGTAAGGCTACATCAGAGATTTTTGCAAAAAAATTGAAAATATTTTAGTGTTGAAATTCCGGCTCAAAATCATTATTGGCAATGTTAAGAGCATATTGAGCAAGAAATTAATGGTTGGTTGTAGTTGGAATGCACGGTTATGGAAAATTTCGTATTTTGAAATCCGCGGTTATGTTATGTCATCGAACCTGGATTACAGGCGAATGAGGCAACATATTGGAGCAACTTAAACGCTGATCTGCTTAAAATTACATAATTAATCCAAAATAACCGATACATTCGGAATCGGTGACAATAAATTTTATCCGTTCAAAATCGGTAAGGCTACATCAGAGATTTTTGCAAAAAAATTGAAAATATTTTAGTGTTGAAATTCCGGCTCAAAATCATTATTGGCAATGTTAAGAGCATATTGAGCAAGAAATTAATGGTTGGTTGTAGTTGGAATGCACGGTTATGGAAAATTTCGTATTTTGAAATCCGCGGTTATGTTATGTCATCGAACCTGGATTACAGGCGAATGAGGCAACATATTGGAGCAACTTAAACGCTGATCTGCTTAAAATTACATAATTAATCCAAAATAACCGATACATTCGGAATCGGTGACAATAAATTTTATCCGTTCAAAATCGGTAAGGCTACATCAGAGATTTTTGCAAAAAAATTGAAAATATTTTAGTGTTGAAATTCCGGCTCAAAATCATTATTGGCAATGTTAAGAGCATATTGAGCAAGAAATTAATGGTTGGTTGTAGTTGGAATGCACGGTTATGGAAAATTTCGTATTTTGAAATCCGCGGTTATGTTATGTCATCGAACCTGGATTACAGGCGAATGAGGCAACATATTGGAGCAACTTAAACGCTGATCTGCTTAAAATTACATAATTAATCCAAAACAACCGATTCATTCGGAATCGGTGACAATAAATTTTATCCGTTCAAAATCGGTAAGGCTACATCAGAGATTTTTGCAAAAAAATTGAAAATATTTTAGTGTTGAAATTCCGGCTCAAAATCATTATTGGCAATGTTAAGAGCATATTGAGCAAGAAATTAATGGTTGGTTGTAGTTGGAATGCACGGTTATGGAAAATTTCGTATTTTGAAATCCGCGGTTATGTTATGTCATCGAACCTGGATTACAGGCGAATGAGGCAACATATTGGAGCAACTTAAACGCTGATCTGCTTAAAATTACATAATTAATCCAAAATAACCGATACATTCGGAATCGGTGACAATAAATTTTATCCGTTCAAAATCGGTAAGGCTACATCAGAGATTTTTGCAAAAAAATTGAAAATATTTTAGTGTTGAAATTCCGGCTCAAAATCATTATTGGCAATGTTAAGAGCATATTGAGCAAGAAATTAATGGTTGGTTGTAGTTGGAATGCACGGTTATGGAAAATTTCGTATTTTGAAATCCGCGGTTATGTTATGTCATCGAACCTGGATTACAGGCGAATGAGGCAACATATTGGAGCAACTTAAACGCTGATCTGCTTAAAATTACATAATTAATCCAAAATAACCGATACATTCGGAATCGGTGACAATAAATTTTATCCGTTCAAAATCGGTAAGGCTACATCAGAGATTTTTGCAAAAAAATTGAAAATATTTTAGTGTTGAAATTCCGGCTCAAAATCATTATTGGCAATGTTAAGAGCATATTGAGCAAGAAATTAATGGTTGGTTGTAGTTGGAATGCACGGTTATGGAAAATTTCGTATTTTGAAATCCGCGGTTATGTTATGTCATCGAACCTGGATTACAGGCGAATGAGGCAACATATTGGAGCAACTTAAACGCTGATCTGCTTAAAATTACATAATTAATCCAAAATAACCGATACATTCGGAATCGGTGACAATAAATTTTATCCGTTCAAAATCGGTAAGGCTACATCAGAGATTTTTGCAAAAAAATTGAAAATATTTTAGTGTTGAAATTCCGGCTCAAAATCATTATTGGCAATGTTAAGAGCATATTGAGCAAGAAATTAATGGTTGGTTGTAGTTGGAATGCACGGTTATGGAAAATTTCGTATTTTGAAATCCGCGGTTATGTTATGTCATCGAACCTGGATTACAGGCGAATGAGGCAACATATTGGAGCAACTTAAACGCTGATCTGCTTAAAATTACATAATTAATCCAAAATAACCGATACATTCGGAATCGGTGACAATAAATTTTATGCGTTCAAAATCGGTAAGGCTGACATCAGGGATTTTTGCAAAAAAATTGAAAATATTTTAGTGTTGAAATTCCGGCTCAAAATCATTATTGGCAATGTTAAGAGCATATTGAGCAAGAAATTAATGGTTGGTTGTAGTTGGAATGCACGGTTATGGAAAATTTCGTATTTTGAAATCCGCGGTTATGTTATGTCATCGAACCTGGATTACAGGCGAATGAGGCAACATATTGGAGCAACTTAAACGCTGATCTGCTTAAAATTACATAATTAATCCAAAATAACCGATACATTCGGAATCGGTGACAATAAATTTTATCCGTTCAAAATCGGTAAGGCTACATCAGAGATTTTTGCAAAAAAATTGAAAATATTTTAGTGTTGAAATTCCGGCTCAAAATCATTATTGGCAATGTTAAGAGCATATTGAGCAAGAAATTAATGGTTGGTTGTAGTTGGAATGCACGGTTATGGAAAATTTCGTATTTTGAAATCCGCGGTTATGTTATGTCATCGAACCTGGATTACAGGCGAATGAGGCAACATATTGGAGCAACTTAAACGCTGATCTGCTTAAAATTACATAATTAATCCAAAATAACCGATACATTCGGAATCGGTGACAATAAATTTTATCCGTTCAAAATCGGTAAGGCTACATCAGAGATTTTTGCAAAAAAATTGAAAATATTTTAGTGTTGAAATTCCGGCTCAAAATCATTATTGGCAATGTTAAGAGCATATTGAGCAAGAAATTAATGGTTGGTTGTAGTTGGAATGCACGGTTATGGAAAATTTCGTATTTTGAAATCCGCGGTTATGTTATGTCATCGAACCTGGATTACAGGCGAATGAGGCAACATATTGGAGCAACTTAAACGCTGATCTGCTTAAAATTACATAATTAATCCAAAATAACCGATACATTCGGAATCGGTGACAATAAATTTTATCCGTTCAAAATCGGTAAGGCTACATCAGAGATTTTTGCAAAAAAATTGAAAATATTTTAGTGTTGAAATTCCGGCTCAAAATCATTATTGGCAATGTTAAGAGCATATTGAGCAAGAAATTAATGGTTGGTTGTAGTTGGAATGCACGGTTATGGAAAATTTCGTATTTTGAAATCCGCGGTTATGTTATGTCATCGAACCTGGATTACAGGCGAATGAGGCAACATATTGGAGCAACTTAAACGCTGATCTGCTTAAAATTACATAATTAATCCAAAATAACCGATACATTCGGAATCGGTGACAATAAATTTTATCCGTTCAAAATCGGTAAGGCTACATCAGAGATTTTTGCAAAAAAATTGAAAATATTTTAGTGTTGAAATTCCGGCTCAAAATCATTATTGGCAATGTTAAGAGCATATTGAGCAAGAAATTAATGGTTGGTTGTAGTTGGAATGCACGGTTATGGAAAATTTCGTATTTTGAAATCCGCGGTTATGTTATGTCATCGAACCTGGATTACAGGCGAATGAGGCAACATATTGGAGCAACTTAAACGCTGATCTGCTTAAAATTACATAATTAATCCAAAATAACCGATACATTCGGAATCGGTGACAATAAATTTTATCCGTTCAAAATCGGTAAGGCTACATCAGAGATTTTTGCAAAAAAATTGAAAATATTTTAGTGTTGAAATTCCGGCTCAAAATCATTATTGGCAATGTTAAGAGCATATTGAGCAAGAAATTAATGGTTGGTTGTAGTTGGAATGCACGGTTATGGAAAATTTCGTATTTTGAAATCCGCGGTTATGTTATGTCATCGAACCTGGATTACAGGCGAATGAGGCAACATATTGGAGCAACTTAAACGCTGATCTGCTTAAAATTACATAATTAATCCAAAATAACCGATACATTCGGAATCGGTGACAATAAATTTTATCCGTTCAAAATCGGTAAGGCTACATCAGAGATTTTTGCAAAAAAATTGAAAATATTTTAGTGTTGAAATTCCGGCTCAAAATCATTATTGGCAATGTTAAGAGCATATTGAGCAAGAAATTAATGGTTGGTTGTAGTTGGAATGCACGGTTATGGAAAATTTCGTATTTTGAAATCCGCGGTTATGTTATGTCATCGAACCTGGATTACAGGCGAATGAGGCAACATATTGGAGCAACTTAAACGCTGATCTGCTTAAAATTACATAATTAATCCAAAATAACCGATACATTCGGAATCGGTGACAATAAATTTTATCCGTTCAAAATCGGTAAGGCTACATCAGAGATTTTTGCAAAAAAATTGAAAATATTTTAGTGTTGAAATTCCGGCTCAAAATCATTATTGGCAATGTTAAGAGCATATTGAGCAAGAAATTAATGGTTGGTTGTAGTTGGAATGCACGGTTATGGAAAATTTCGTATTTTGAAATCCGCGGTTATGTTATGTCATCGAACCTGGATTACAGGCGAATGAGGCAACATATTGGAGCAACTTAAACGCTGATCTGCTTAAAATTACATAATTAATCCAAAATAACCGATACATTCGGAATCGGTGACAATAAATTTTATCCGTTCAAAATCGGTAAGGCTACATCAGAGATTTTTGCAAAAAAATTGAAAATATTTTAGTGTTGAAATTCCGGCTCAAAATCATTATTGGCAATGTTAAGAGCATATTGAGCAAGAAATTAATGGTTGGTTGTAGTTGGAATGCACGGTTATGGAAAATTTCGTATTTTGAAATCCGCGGTTATGTTATGTCATCGAACCTGGATTACAGGCGAATGAGGCAACATATTGGAGCAACTTAAACGCTGATCTGCTTAAAATTACATAATTAATCCAAAATAACCGATACATTCGGAATCGGTGACAATAAATTTTATCCGTTCAAAATCGGTAAGGCTACATCAGAGATTTTTGCAAAAAAATTGAAAATATTTTAGTGTTGAAATTCCGGCTCAAAATCATTATTGGCAATGTTAAGAGCATATTGAGCAAGAAATTAATGGTTGGTTGTAGTTGGAATGCACGGTTATGGAAAATTTCGTATTTTGAAATCCGCGGTTATGTTATGTCATCGAACCTGGATTACAGGCGAATGAGGCAACATATTGGAGCAACTTAAACGCTGATCTGCTTAAAATTACATAATTAATCCAAAATAACCGATACATTCGGAATCGGTGACAATAAATTTTATCCGTTCAAAATCGGTAAGGCTACATCAGAGATTTTTGCAAAAAAATTGAAAATATTTTAGTGTTGAAATTCCGGCTCAAAATCATTATTGGCAATGTTAAGAGCATATTGAGCAAGAAATTAATGGTTGGTTGTAGTTGGAATGCACGGTTATGGAAAATTTCGTATTTTGAAATCCGCGGTTATGTTATGTCATCGAACCTGGATTACAGGCGAATGAGGCAACATATTGGAGCAACTTAAACGCTGATCTGCTTAAAATTACATAATTAATCCAAAACAACCGATTCATTCGGAATCGGTGACAATAAATTTTATGCGTTCAAAATCGGTAAGGCTGACATCAGGGATTTTTGCAAAAAAATTGAAAATATTTTAGTGTTGAAATTCCGGCTCAAAATCATTATTGGCAATGTTAAGAGCATATTGAGCAAGAAATTAATGGTTGGTTGTAGTTGGAATGCACGGTTATGAGAAATTTCGTATTTTGAAATCCGCGGTTATGTTATGTCATCGAACCTGGATTACAGGCGAATGAGGCAACATATTGGAGCAACTTAAACGCTGATCTGCTTAAAATTACATAATTAATCCAAAATAACCGATTCATTCGGAATCGGTGACAATAAATTTTATGCGTTCAAAATCGGTAAGGCTACATCAGGGATTTTTGCAAAAAAATTGAAAATATTTTAGTGTTGAAATTACGGCTCAAAATCATTATTGGCAATGTTAAGAGCATATTGAGCAAGAAATTAATGGTTGGTTGTAGTTGGAATGCACGGTTATGGAAAATTTCGTATTTTGAAATCCGCGGTTATGTTATGTCATCGAACCTGGATTACAGGCGAATGAGGCAACATATTGGAGCAACTTAAACGCTGATCTGCTTAAAATTACATAATTAATCCAAAATAACCGATACATTCGGAATCGGTGACAATAAATTTTATCCGTTCAAAATCGGTAAGGCTACATCAGAGATTTTTGCAAAAAAATTGAAAATATTTTAGTGTTGAAATTCCGGCTCAAAATCATTATTGGCAATGTTAAGAGCATATTGAGCAAGAAATTAATGGTTGGTTGTAGTTGGAATGCACGGTTATGGAAAATTTCGTATTTTGAAATCCGCGGTTATGTTATGTCATCGAACCTGGATTACAGGCGAATGAGGCAACATATTGGAGCAACTTAAACGCTGATCTGCTTAAAATTACATAATTAATCCAAAATAACCGATACATTCGGAATCGGTGACAATAAATTTTATCCGTTCAAAATCGGTAAGGCTACATCAGAGATTTTTGCAAAAAAATTGAAAATATTTTAGTGTTGAAATTCCGGCTCAAAATCATTATTGGCAATGTTAAGAGCATATTGAGCAAGAAATTAATGGTTGGTTGTAGTTGGAATGCACGGTTATGGAAAATTTCGTATTTTGAAATCCGCGGTTATGTTATGTCATCGAACCTGGATTACAGGCGAATGAGGCAACATATTGGAGCAACTTAAACGCTGATCTGCTTAAAATTACATAATTAATCCAAAATAACCGATACATTCGGAATCGGTGACAATAAATTTTATCCGTTCAAAATCGGTAAGGCTACATCAGAGATTTTTGCAAAAAAATTGAAAATATTTTAGTGTTGAAATTCCGGCTCAAAATCATTATTGGCAATGTTAAGAGCATATTGAGCAAGAAATTAATGGTTGGTTGTAGTTGGAATGCACGGTTATGGAAAATTTCGTATTTTGAAATCCGCGGTTATGTTATGTCATCGAACCTGGATTACAGGCGAATGAGGCAACATATTGGAGCAACTTAAACGCTGATCTGCTTAAAATTACATAATTAATCCAAAATAACCGATACATTCGGAATCGGTGACAATAAATTTTATCCGTTCAAAATCGGTAAGGCTACATCAGAGATTTTTGCAAAAAAATTGAAAATATTTTAGTGTTGAAATTCCGGCTCAAAATCATTATTGGCAATGTTAAGAGCATATTGAGCAAGAAATTAATGGTTGGTTGTAGTTGGAATGCACGGTTATGGAAAATTTCGTATTTTGAAATCCGCGGTTATGTTATGTCATCGAACCTGGATTACAGGCGAATGAGGCAACATATTGGAGCAACTTAAACGCTGATCTGCTTAAAATTACATAATTAATCCAAAATAACCGATACATTCGGAATCGGTGACAATAAATTTTATCCGTTCAAAATCGGTAAGGCTACATCAGAGATTTTTGCAAAAAAATTGAAAATATTTTAGTGTTGAAATTCCGGCTCAAAATCATTATTGGCAATGTTAAGAGCATATTGAGCAAGAAATTAATGGTTGGTTGTAGTTGGAATGCACGGTTATGGAAAATTTCGTATTTTGAAATCCGCGGTTATGTTATGTCATCGAACCTGGATTACAGGCGAATGAGGCAACATATTGGAGCAACTTAAACGCTGATCTGCTTAAAATTACATAATTAATCCAAAATAACCGATACATTCGGAATCGGTGACAATAAATTTTATCCGTTCAAAATCGGTAAGGCTACATCAGAGATTTTTGCAAAAAAATTGAAAATATTTTAGTGTTGAAATTCCGGCTCAAAATCATTATTGGCAATGTTAAGAGCATATTGAGCAAGAAATTAATGGTTGGTTGTAGTTGGAATGCACGGTTATGGAAAATTTCGTATTTTGAAATCCGCGGTTATGTTATGTCATCGAACCTGGATTACAGGCGAATGAGGCAACATATTGGAGCAACTTAAACGCTGATCTGCTTAAAATTACATAATTAATCCAAAACAACCGATTCATTCGGAATCGGTGACAATAAATTTTATGCGTTCAAAATCGGTAAGGCTGACATCAGGGATTTTTGCAAAAAAATTGAAAATATTTTAGTGTTGAAATTCCGGCTCAAAATCATTATTGGCAATGTTAAGAGCATATTGAGCAAGAAATTAATGGTTGGTTGTAGTTGGAATGCACGGTTATGGAAAATTTCGTATTTTGAAATCCGCGGTTATGTTATGTCATCGAACCTGGATTACAGGCGAATGAGGCAACATATTGGAGCAACTTAAACGCTGATCTGCTTAAAATTACATAATTAATCCAAAATAACCGATTCATTCGGAATCGGTGACAATAAATTTTATGCGTTCAAAATCGGTAAGGCTACATCAGGGATTTTTGCAAAAAAATTGAAAATATTTTAGTGTTGAAATTACGGCTCAAAATCATTATTGGCAATGTTAAGAGCATATTGAGCAAGAAATTAATGGTTGGTTGTAGTTGGAATGCACGGTTATGGAAAATTTCGTATTTTGAAATCCGCGGTTATGTTATGTCATCGAACCTGGATTACAGGCGAATGAGGCAACATATTGGAGCAACTTAAACGCTGATCTGCTTAAAATTACATAATTAATCCAAAATAACCGATACATTCGGAATCGGTGACAATAAATTTTATCCGTTCAAAATCGGTAAGGCTACATCAGAGATTTTTGCAAAAAAATTGAAAATATTTTAGTGTTGAAATTCCGGCTCAAAATCATTATTGGCAATGTTAAGAGCATATTGAGCAAGAAATTAATGGTTGGTTGTAGTTGGAATGCACGGTTATGGAAAATTTCGTATTTTGAAATCCGCGGTTATGTTATGTCATCGAACCTGGATTACAGGCGAATGAGGCAACATATTGGAGCAACTTAAACGCTGATCTGCTTAAAATTACATAATTAATCCAAAACAACCGATTCATTCGGAATCGGTGACAATAAATTTTATGCGTTCAAAATCGGTAAGGCTGACATCAGGGATTTTTGCAAAAAAATTGAAAATATTTTAGTGTTGAAATTCTGGCTCAAAATCATTATTGGCAATGTAAAGAGCATATTGAGCAAGAAATTAATGGTTGGTTGTAGTTGGAATGCACGGTTATGAGAAATTTCGTATTTTGAAATCCGCGGTTATGTTATGTCATCGAACCTGGATTACAGGCGAATGAGGCAACATATTGGAGCAACTTAAACGCTGATCTGCTTAAAATTACATAATGAATCCAAAATAACCGATTCATTCGGAATCGGTGACAATAAATTTTATCCGTTCAAAATCGGTAAGGCTAACCATCAGGGATTTTTGCAAAAAAATTGAAAATATTTTAGTGTTGAAATTCTGGCTCAAAATCATTATTGGCAATGTAAAGAGCATATTGAGCAAGAAATTAATGGTTGGTTGTAGTTGGAATGCACGGTTATGGAAAATTTCGTATTTTGAAATCCGCGGTTATGTTATGTCATCGAACCTGGATTACAGGCGAATGAGGCAACATATTGGAGCAACTTAAACGCTGATCTGCTTAAAATTACATAATTAATCCAAAATAACCGATACATTCGGAATCGGTGACAATAAATTTTATCCGTTCAAAATCGGTAAGGCTAACCATCAGGGATTTTTGCAAAAAAATTGAAAATATTTTAGTGTTGAAATTCCGGCTCAAAATCATTATTGGCAATGTTAAGAGCATATTGAGCAAGAAATTAATGGTTGGTTGCAGTTGGAATGCACGGTTATGGAAAATTTCGTATTTTGAAATCCGCGGTTATGTTATGTCATCGAACCTGGATTACAGGCGAATGAGGCAACATATTGGAGCAACTTAAACGCTGATCTGCTTAAAATTACATAATTAATCCAAAATAACCGATTCATTCGGAATCGGTGACAATAAATTTTATCCGTTCAAAATCGGTAAGGCTACATCAGGGATTTTTGCAAAAAAATTGAAAATATTTTAGTGTTGAAATTCTGGCTCAAAATCATTATAGGCAATGTAAAGAGCATATTGAGCAAGAAATTAATGGTTGGTTGTAGTTGGAATGCACGGTTATGGGAAATTTCGTATTTTGAAATCCGCGGTTATATTATGTCATCGAACCTGGATTACAGGCGAATGAGGCAACATATTTGAAAAACTTAAACGCTGATCTGCTTAAAATTACATAATTAATCCAAAATAACCGATACATTCGGAATCGGTGACAATAAATTTTATCCGTTCAAAATCGGTAAGGCTAACCATCAGGGATTTTTGCAAAAAAATTGAAAATATTTTAGTGTTGAAATTCCGGCTCAAAATCATTATTGGCAATGTTAAGAGCATATTGAGCAAGAAATTAATGGTTGGTTGCAGTTGGAATGCACGGTTATGGAAAATTTCGTATTTTGAAATCCGCGGTTATGTTATGTCATCGAACCTGGATTACAGGCGAATGAGGCAACATATTGGAGCAACTTAAACGCTGATCTGCTTAAAATTACATAATTAATCCAAAATAACCGATTCATTCGGAATCGGTGACAATAAATTTTATCCGTTCAAAATCGGTAAGGCTACATCAGGGATTTTTGCAAAAAAATTGAAAATATTTTAGTGTTGAAATTCTGGCTCAAAATCATTATAGGCAATGTAAAGAGCATATTGAGCAAGAAATTAATGGTTGGTTGTAGTTGGAATGCACGGTTATGGGAAATTTCGTATTTTGAAATCCGCGGTTATATTATGTCATCGAACCTGGATTACAGGCGAATGAGGCAACATATTTGAACAACTTAAACGCTGATCTGCTTAAAATTACATAATTAATCCAAAATAACCGATACATTCGGAATCGGTGACAATAAATTTTATCCGTTCAAAATCGGTAAGGCTAACCATCAGGGATTTTTGCAAAAAAATTGAAAATATTTTAGTGTTGAAATTCCGGCTCAAAATCATTATAGGCAATGTAAAGAGCATATTGAGCAAGAAATTAATGGTTGGTTGTAGTTGGAAGGCACGGTTATGAGAAATTTCGTATTTTGAAATCCGCGGTTATATTATGTCATCGAACCTGGATTACAGGCGAATGAGGCAACATATTTGAACAACTTAAACGCTGATCTGCTTAAAATTACATAATTAATCCAAAATAACCGACACATTCGGAATCGGTGACAATAAATTTTATCCGTTCAAAATCGGTAAGGCTAGCCCATCAGGGATTTTTGCAAAAAAATTGAAAATATTTTAGTGTTGAAATTCTGGCTCAAAATCATTATAGGCAATGTATAGAGCATATTGAGCAAGAAATTAATGGTTGGTTGTAGTTGGAAGGCACGGTTATGAGAAATTTCGTATTTTGAAATCCGCGGTTATATTATGTCATCGAACCTGGATTACAGGCGAATGAGGCAACATATTTGAACAACTTAAACGCTGATCTGCTTAAAATTACATAATTAATCCAAAATAACCGACACATTCGGAATCGGTGACAATAAATTTTATCCGTTCAAAATCGGTAAGGCTAACCATCAGGGATTTTTGCAAAAAAATTGAAAATATTTTAGTGTTGAAATTCTGGCTCAAAATCATTATAGGCAATGTATAGAGCATATTGAGCAAGAAATTAATGGTTGGTTGTAGTTGGAAGGCACGGTTATGAGAAATTTCGTATTTTGAAATCCGCGGTTATATTATGTCATCGAACCTGGATTACAGGCGAATGAGGCAACATATTTGAACAACTTAAACGCTGATCTGCTTAAAATTACATAATTAATCCAAAATAACCGACACATTCGGAATCGGTGACAATAAATTTTATCCGTTCAAAATCGGTAAGGCTAGCTAGCCATCAGGGATTTTTGCAAAAAAATTGAAAATATTTTAGTGTTGAAATTCTGGCTCAAAATCATTATAGGCAATGTATAGAGCATATTGAGCAAGAAATTAATGGTTGGTTGTAGTTGGAAGGCACGGTTATGAGAAATTTCGTATTTTGAAATCCGCGGTTATATTATGTCATCGAACCTGGATTACAGGCGAATGAGGCAACATATTTGAACAACTTAAACGCTGATCTGCTTAAAATTACATAATTAATCCAAAATAACCGACACATTCGGAATCGGTGACAATAAATTTTATCCGTTCAAAATCGGTAAGGCTAACCATCAGGGATTTTTGCAAAAAAATTGAAAATATTTTAGTGTTGAAATTCTGGCTCAAAATCATTATAGGCAATGTATAGAGCATATTGAGCAAGAAATTAATGGTTGGTTGTAGTTGGAAGGCACGGTTATGAGAAATTTCGTACTTTGAAATCCGCGGTTATATTATGTCATCGAACCTGGATTACAGGCGAATGAGGCAACATATTTGAACAACTTAAACGCTGATCTGCTTAAAATTACATAATTAATCCAAAATAACCGACACATTCGGAATCGGTGACAATAAATTTTATCCGTTCAAAATCGGTAAGGCTAACCATCAGGGATTTTTGCAAAAAAATTGAAAATATTTTAGTGTTGAAATTCTGGCTCAAAATCATTATATGCAATGTAAAGAGCATATTGAGCAAGAAATTAATGGTTGGTTGTAGTTGGAAGGCACGGTTATGAGAAATTTCGTATTTTGAAATCCGCGGTTATATTATGTCATCGAACCTGGATTACAGGCGAATGAGGCAACATATTTGAACAACTTAAACGCTGATCTGCTTAAAATTACATAATTAATCCAAAATAACCGACACATTCGGAATCGGTGACAATAAATTTTATCCGTTCAAAATCGGTAAGGCTAGCCCATCAGGGATTTTTGCAAAAAAATTGAAAATATTTTAGTGTTGAAATTCTGGCTCAAAATCATTATAGGCAATGTATAGAGCATATTGAGCAAGAAATTAATGGTTGGTTGTAGTTGGAAGGCACGGTTATGAGAAATTTCGTATTTTGAAATCCGCGGTTATATTATGTCATCGAACCTGGATTACAGGCGAATGAGGCAACATATTTGAACAACTTAAACGCTGATCTGCTTAAAATTACATAATTAATCCAAAATAACCGACACATTCGGAATCGGTGACAATAAATTTTATCCGTTCAAAATCGGTAAGGCTAACCATCAGGGATTTTTGCAAAAAAATTGAAAATATTTTAGTGTTGAAATTCTGGCTCAAAATCATTATAGGCAATGTATAGAGCATATTGAGCAAGAAATTAATGGTTGGTTGTAGTTGGAAGGCACGGTTATGAGAAATTTCGTATTTTGAAATCCGCGGTTATATTATGTCATCGAACCTGGATTACAGGCGAATGAGGCAACATATTTGAACAACTTAAACGCTGATCTGCTTAAAATTACATAATTAATCCAAAATAACCGACACATTCGGAATCGGTGACAATAAATTTTATCCGTTCAAAATCGGTAAGGCTAGCTAGCCATCAGGGATTTTTGCAAAAAAATTGAAAATATTTTAGTGTTGAAATTCTGGCTCAAAATCATTATAGGCAATGTATAGAGCATATTGAGCAAGAAATTAATGGTTGGTTGTAGTTGGAAGGCACGGTTATGAGAAATTTCGTATTTTGAAATCCGCGGTTATATTATGTCATCGAACCTGGATTACAGGCGAATGAGGCAACATATTTGAACAACTTAAACGCTGATCTGCTTAAAATTACATAATTAATCCAAAATAACCGACACATTCGGAATCGGTGACAATAAATTTTATCCGTTCAAAATCGGTAAGGCTAACCATCAGGGATTTTTGCAAAAAAATTGAAAATATTTTAGTGTTGAAATTCTGGCTCAAAATCATTATAGGCAATGTATAGAGCATATTGAGCAAGAAATTAATGGTTGGTTGTAGTTGGAAGGCACGGTTATGAGAAATTTCGTACTTTGAAATCCGCGGTTATATTATGTCATCGAACCTGGATTACAGGCGAATGAGGCAACATATTTGAACAACTTAAACGCTGATCTGCTTAAAATTACATAATTAATCCAAAATAACCGACACATTCGGAATCGGTGACAATAAATTTTATCCGTTCAAAATCGGTAAGGCTAACCATCAGGGATTTTTGCAAAAAAATTGAAAATATTTTAGTGTTGAAATTCTGGCTCAAAATCATTATAGGCAATGTATAGAGCATATTGAGCAAGAAATTAATGGTTGGTTGTAGTTGGAAGGCACGGTTATGAGAAATTTCGTACTTTGAAATCCGCGGTTATATTATGTCATCGAACCTGGATTACAGGCGAATGAGGCAACATATTTGAACAACTTAAACGCTGATCTGCTTAAAATTACATAATTAATCCAAAATAACCGACACATTCGGAATCGGTGACAATAAATTTTATCCGTTCAAAATCGGTAAGGCTAGCCATCAGGGATTTTTGCAAAAAAATTGAAAATATTTTAGTGTTGAAATTCTGGCTCAAAATCATTATATGCAATGTATAGAGCATATTGAGCAAGAAATTAATGGTTGGTTGTAGTTGGAAGGCACGGTTATGAGAAATTTCGTATTTTGAAATCCGCGGTTATATTATGTCATCGAACCTGGATTACAGGCGAATGAGGCAACATATTGGAGCAACTTAAACGCTGATCTGCTTAAAATTACATAATTAATCCAAAATAACCGACACATTCGGAATCGGTGACAATAAATTTTATCCGTTCAAAATCGGTAAGGCTAGCCATCAGGGATTTTTGCAAAAAAATTGAAAATATTTTAGTGTTGAAATTCTGGCTCAAAATCATTATAGGCAATGTATAGAGCATATTGAGCAAGAAATTAATGGTTGGTTGTAGTTGGAAGGCACGGTTATGAGAAATTTCGTATTTTGAAATCCGCGGTTATATTATGTCATCGAACCTGGATTACAGGCGAATGAGGCAACATATTTGAACAACTTAAACGCTGATCTGCTTAAAATTACATAACTAATCCAAAATAACCGACACATTCGGAATCGGTGACAATAAATTTTATCCGTTCAAAATCGGTAAGGCTAACCATCAGGGATTTTTGCAAAAAAATTGAAAATATTTTAGTGTTGAAATTCTGGCTCAAAATCATTATATGCAATGTAAAGAGCATATTGAGCAAGAAATTAATGGTTGGTTGTAGTTGGAAGGCACGGTTATGAGAAATTTCGTATTTTGAAATCCGCGGTTATATTATGTCATCGAACCTGGATTACAGGCGAATGAGGCAACATATTTGAACAACTTAAACGCTGATCTGCTTAAAATTACATAATTAATCCAAAATAACCGACACATTCGGAATCGGTGACAATAAATTTTATCCGTTCAAAATCGGTAAGGCTAACCATCAGGGATTTTTGCAAAAAAATTGAAAATATTTTAGTGTTGAAATTCTGGCTCAAAATCATTATATGCAATGTAAAGAGCATATTGAGCAAGAAATTAATGGTTGGTTGTAGTTTGAAGGCACGGTTATGAGAAATTTCGTATTTTGAAATCCGCGGTTATATTATGTCATCGAACCTGGATTACAGGCGAATGAGGCAACATATTTGAACAACTTAAACGCTGATCTGCTTAAAATTACATAACTAATCCAAAATAACCGACACATTCGGAATCGGTGACAATAAATTTTATCCGTTCAAAATCGGTAAGGCTAACCATCAGGGATTTTTGCAAAAAAATTGAAAATATTTTAGTGTTGAAATTCTGGCTCAAAATCATTATATGCAATGTAAAGAGCATATTGAGCAAGAAATTAATGGTTGGTTGTAGTTGGAAGGCACGGTTATGAGAAATTTCGTATTTTGAAATCCGCGGTTATATTATGTCATCGAACCTGGATTACAGGCGAATGAGGCAACATATTTGAACAACTTAAACGCTGATCTGCTTAAAATTACATAATTAATCCAAAATAACCGACACATTCGGAATCGGTGACAATAAATTTTATCCGTTCAAAATCGGTAAGGCTAGCCATCAGGGATTTTTGCAAAAAAATTGAAAATATTTTAGTGTTGAAATTCTGGCTCAAAATCATTATATGCAATGTAAAGAGCATACTGAGCAAGAAATTAATGGTTGGTTGTAGTTGGAATGCACGGTTATGGGAAATTTCGTATTTTGAAATCCGCGGTTATATTATGTCATCTAACCTGGATTAAAGGCGAATGAGGCAACATATTGGAGCAACTTAAACGCTGATCTGCTTAAAATTACATAATTAATCCAAAATAACCGATACATTCGGAATCGGTGACAATAAATTGTATTCGTTCAAAATCGGTAAGGCTAACTAACCATCAGGGATTTTTGCAAAAAAATTGAAAATATTTTAAAGTTGAAATTCTGGCTCAAAATCATTATAGGCAATGTAAAGAGCATACTGAGCAAGAAATTAATGGTTGGTTGTAGTTGGAATGCACGGTTATGGGAAATTTCGTATTTTGAAATCCGCGGTTATATTATGCCATCTAACCTGGATTACAGGCGAATGAGGCAACATATTGGAGCAACTTAAACGCTGATCTGCTTAAAATTACATAATTAATCCAAAATAACCGACACATTCGGAATCGGTGACAATAAATTTTATCCGTTCAAAATCGGTAAGGCTAGCCATCAGGGATTTTTGCAAAAAAATTGAAAATATTTTAGTGTTGAAATTCTGGCTCAAAATCATTATAGGCAATGTATAGAGCATATTGAGCAAGAAATTAATGGTTGGTTGTAGTTGGAAGGCACGGTTATGAGAAATTTCGTATTTTGAAATCCGCGGTTATATTATGTCATCGAACCTGGATTACAGGCGAATGAGGCAACATATTTGAACAACTTAAACGCTAATCTGCTTAAAATTACATAATTAATCCAAAATAACCGACACATTCGGAATCGGTGACAATAAATTTTATCCGTTCAAAATCGGTAAGGCTAGCCATCTGGGATTTTTGCAAAAAAATTGAAAATATTTTAGTGTTGAAATTCTGGCTCAAAATCATTATAGGTAATGTAAAGAGCATATTGAGCAAGAAATTAATGGTTGGTTGTAGTTGGAATGCACTGTTTTGGGATATCTCGTATTTACATTCAGAATCGGTGACAATAAATTGTATCCGTTCAAAATCGGTAAGGCTAACCATCAGGGATTTTTGCGAAAAAATTGAGAATATTTTAGTGTTAAAATTCTGGCTCAAAATCATTATAGGCAATGTAAAGAGCATATTGAGCAAGAAATTAATGGTTGGTTGTAGTTGGAATGCACGGTTATGGGAAATTTCGTATTTTGAAATCCGCGGTTATATTATGCCATCTAACCTGGATTAAAGGCGAATGAGGCAACATATTGGAGCAACTTAAACGCTGATCTGCTTAAAATTACATAATTAATCCAAAATAACCGATACATTCGGAATCGGTGACAATAAATTGTATCCGTTCAAAATCGGTAAGGCTAACCATCAGGGATTTTTGCAAAAAAATTGAAAATATTTTAGTGTTGAAATTCTGGCTCAAAATCATTATAGGCAATGTAAAGAGCATACTGAGCAAGAAATTAATGGTTGGTTGTAGTTGGAATGCACGGTTATGGGAAATTTCGTATTTTGAAATCCGCGGTTATATTATGCCATCTAACCTGGATTAAAGGCGAATGAGGCAACATATTGGAGCAACTTAAACGCTGATCTGCTTAAAATTACATAGTTAATCCAAAATAACCGATACATTCGGAATCGGTGACAATAAATTGTATCCGTTCAAAATCGGTAAGGCTAACCATCAGGGATTTTTGCAAAAAAATTGAAAATATTTTAGTGTTGAAATTCTGGCTCAAAATCATTATATGCAATGTAAAGAGCATACTGAGCAAGAAATTAATGGTTGGTTGTAGTTGGAATGCACGGTTATGGGAAATTTCGTATTTTGAAATCCGCGGTTATATTATGCCATCTAACCTGGATTAAAGGCGAATGAGGCAACATATTGGAGCAACTTAAACGCTGATCTGCTTAAAATTACATAATTAATCCAAAATAACCGATACATTCGGAATCGGTGACAATAAATTGTATCCGTTCAAAATCGGTAAGGCTAACCATCAGGGATTTTTGCGAAAAAATTGAGAATATTTTAGTGTTAAAATTCTGGCTCAAAATCATTATAGGCAATGTAAAGAGCATATTGAGCAAGAAATTAATGGTTGGTTGTAGTTGGAATGCACGGTTATGGGAAAATTCGTATTTTGAAATCCGCGATTATATTATGTCATCGAACCTGGATTACAGGCGAATGAGGAAACATATTTGAACAACTTAAACGCTGATCTGCTTAAAATTACATAATTAATCCAAAATAACCGATACATTCGGAATCGGTGACAATAAATTGTATCCGTTCAAAATCGGTAAGGCTAACCATCAGGGATTTTTGCGAAAAAATTGAGAATATTTTAGTGTTAAAATTCTGGCTCAAAATCATTATAGGCAATGTAAAGAGCATACTGAGCAAAAAATTAATGGTTGGTTGTAGTTGGAATGCACGGTTATGGGAAATTTCGTATTTTGAAATCCGCGGTTATATTATGCCATCTAACCTGGATTAAAAGCGAATGAGGCAACATATTGGAGCAACTTAAACGCTGATCTGCTTAAAATTACATAATTAATCCAAAATAACCGATTCATTCGGAATCGGTGACAATAAATTTTATCCGTTCAAAATCGGTAAGGCTAACCATCAGGGATTTTTGCAAAAAAATTGAAAATATTTTAAAGTTGAAATTCTGGCTCAAAATCATTATAGGCAATGTAAAGAGCATACTGAGCAAGAAATTAATGGTTGGTTGTAGTTGGAATGCACGGTTATGGGAAATTTCGTATTTTGAAATCCGCGGTTATATTATGCCATCTAACCTGGATTACAGGCGAATGAGGCAACATATTTGAACAACTTAAACGCTGATCTGCTTAAAATTACATAATTAATCCAAAATAACCGATACATTCGGAATCGGTGACAATAAATTGTATCCGTTCAAAATCGGTAAGGCTAACCATCAGGGATTTTTGCGAAAAAATTGAGAATATTTTAGTGTTAAAATTCTGGCTCAAAATCATTATAGGCAATGTAAAGAGCATATTGAGCAAGAAATTAATGGTTGGTTGTAGTTGGAATGCACGGTTATGGGAAATTTCGTATTTTGAAATCCGCGGTTATATTATGCCATCTAACCTGGATTAAAGGCGAATGAGGAAACATATTTGAACAACTTAAACGCTGATCTGCTTAAAATTACATAATTAATCCAAAATAACCGACACATTCGGAATCGGTGACAATAAATTTTATCCGTTCAAAATCGGTAAGGCTAGCCATCTGGGATTTTTGCAAAAAAATTGAAAATATTTTAGTGTTGAAATTCTGGCTCAAAATCATTATATGCAATGTAAAGAGCATATTGAGCAAGAAATTAATGGTTGGTTGTAGTTGGAAGGCACGGTTATGAGAAATTTCGTATTTTGAAATCCGCGGTTATATTATGTCATCGAACCTGGATTACAGGCGAATGAGGCAACATATTTGAACAACTTAAACGCTGATCTGCTTAAAATTACATAATTAATCCAAAATAACCGATACATTCGGAATCGGTGACAATAAATTGTATCCGTTCAAAATCGGTAAGGCTAACCATCAGGGATTTTTGCGAAAAAATTGAGAATATTTTAGTGTTAAAATTCTGGCTCAAAATCATTATAGGCAATGTAAAGAGCATATTGAGCAAGAAATTAATGGTTGGTTGTAGTTGGAAGGCACGGTTATGAGAAATTTCGTATTTTGAAATCCGCGGTTATATTATGCCATCTAACCTGGATTAAAGGCGAATGAGGAAACATATTTGAACAACTTAAACGCTGATCTGCTTAAAATTACATAATTAATCCAAAATAACCGATACATTCGGAATCGGTGACAATAAATTGTATCCGTTCAAAATCGGTAAGGCTAACCATCAGGGATTTTTGCAAAAAAATTGAAAATATTTTAGTGTTGAAATTCTGGCTCAAAATCATTATATGCAATGTAAAGAGCATACTGAGCAAGAAATTAATGGTTGGTTGTAGTTGGAATGCACGGTTATGGGAAATTTCGTATTTTGAAATCCGCGGTTATATTATGCCATCTAACCTGGATTAAAGGCGAATGAGGCAACATATTGGAGCAACTTAAACGCTGATCTGCTTAAAATTACATAATTAATCCAAAATAACCGATACATTCGGAATCGGTGACAATAAATTGTATCCGTTCAAAATCGGTAAGGCTAACCATCAGGGATTTTTGCAAAAAAATTGAAAATATTTTAGTGTTGAAATTCCGGCTCAAAATCAATATTGGCAATGTTAAGAGCATATTGAGCAAGAAATTAATGGTTGGTTGTAGTTGGAAGGCACGGTTATGAGAAATTTCGTATTTTGAAATCCGCAGTTATATTATGTCATCGAACCTGGATTACAGGCGAATGAGGCAACATATTTGAACAACTTAAACGCTAATCTGCTTAAAATTACATAATTAATCCAATATAACCGATACATTCGGAATCGGTGACAATAAATTGTATCCGTTCAAAATCGGTAAGGCTAACCATCAGGGATTTTTGCGAAAAAATTGAGAATATTTTAGTGTTAAAATTCTGGCTCAAAATCATTATAGGCAATGTAAAGAGCATACTGAGCAAAAAATTAATGGTTGGTTGTAGTTGGAATGCACGGTTATGGGAAATTTCGTATTTTGAAATCCGCGGTTATATTATGCCATCTAACCTGGATTAAAAGCGAATGAGGCAACATATTGGAGCAACTTAAACGCTGATCTGCTTAAAATTACATAATTAATCCAAAATAACCGATTCATTCGGAATCGGTGACAATAAATTGTATCCGTTCAAAATCGGTAAGGCTAACCATCAGGGATTTTTGCGAAAAAATTGAGAATATTTTAGTGTTAAAATTCTGGCTCAAAATCATTATAGGCAATGTAAAGAGCATATTGAGCAAGAAATTAATGGTTGGTTGTAGTTGGAATGCACGGTTATGGGAAATTTCGTATTTTGAAATCCGCGGTTATATTATGCCATCTAACCTGGATTAAAGGCGAATGAGGAAACATATTTGAACAACTTAAACGCTGATCTGCTTAAAATTACATAATTAATCCAAAATAACCGACACATTCGGAATCGGTGACAATAAATTTTATCCGTTCAAAATCGGTAAGGCTAACCATCTGGGATTTTTGCAAAAAAATTGAAAATATTTTAGTGTTGAAATTCTGGCTCAAAATCATTATATGCAATGTAAAGAGCATATTGAGCAAGAAATTAATGGTTGGTTGTAGTTGGAAGGCACGGTTATGAGAAATTTCGTATTTTGAAATCCGCGGTTATATTATGTCATCGAACCTGGATTACAGGCGAATGAGGCAACATATTTGAACAACTTAAACGCTGATCTGCTTAAAATTACATAATTAATCCAAAATAACCGATACATTCGGAATCGGTGACAATAAATTGTATCCGTTCAAAATCGGTAAGGCTAACCATCAGGGATTTTTGCGAAAAAATTGAGAATATTTTAGTGTTAAAATTCTGGCTCAAAATCATTATAGGCAATGTAAAGAGCATATTGAGCAAGAAATTAATGGTTGGTTGTAGTTGGAAGGCACGGTTATGAGAAATTTCGTATTTTGAAATCCGCGGTTATATTATGCCATCTAACCTGGATTAAAGGCGAATGAGGAAACATATTTGAACAACTTAAACGCTGATCTGCTTAAAATTACATAATTAATCCAAAATAACCGATACATTCGGAATCGGTGACAATAAATTGTATCCGTTCAAAATCGGTAAGGCTAACCATCAGGGATTTTTGCAAAAAAATTGAAAATATTTTAGTGTTGAAATTCTGGCTCAAAATCATTATATGCAATGTAAAGAGCATACTGAGCAAGAAATTAATGGTTGGTTGTAGTTGGAATGCACGGTTATGGGAAATTTCGTATTTTGAAATCCGCGGTTATATTATGCCATCTAACCTGGATTAAAGGCGAATGAGGCAACATATTGGAGCAACTTAAACGCTGATCTGCTTAAAATTACATAATTAATCCAAAATAACCGATACATTCGGAATCGGTGACAATAAATTGTATCCGTTCAAAATCGGTAAGGCTAACCATCAGGGATTTTTGCAAAAAAATTGAAAATATTTTAGTGTTGAAATTCCGGCTCAAAATCAATATTGGCAATGTTAAGAGCATATTGAGCAAGAAATTAATGGTTGGTTGTAGTTGGAAGGCACGGTTATGAGAAATTTCGTATTTTGAAATCCGCAGTTATATTATGTCATCGAACCTGGATTACAGGCGAATGAGGCAACATATTTGAACAACTTAAACGCTGATCTGCTTAAAATTACATAATTAATCCAAAATAACCGATACATTCGGAATCGGTGACAATAAATTGTATCCGTTCAAAATCGGTAAGGCTAACCATCAGGGATTTTTGCGAAAAAATTGAAAATATTTTAGTGTTAAAATTCTGGCTCAAAATCATTATAGGCAATGTAAAGAGCATATTGAGCAAGAAATTAATGGTTGGTTGTAGTTGGAATGCACGGTTATGGGAAATTTCGTATTTTGAAATCCGCGGTTATATTATGTCATCGAACCTGGATTACAGGCGAATGAGGCAACATATTTGAACAACTAAAACGCTGATCTGCTTAAAATTACATAATTAATCCAAAATAACCGATTCATTCGGAATCGGTGACAAAAAATTTTATCCGTTCAAATTCGGTATCAGGGATTTTTAAAAAAATTGAATATATTTTAAGGATGAAGTTCGGCTCAAAAAGATTATAGTCAACGTAAATGGCATATTGTGCAAGAAATTAGCTATTGGGAAACTTGGGAAATTTCGTATTTTGAAATCCTGCCGAAAGATTTTTAGTCTGCGCTATAAATTTAATGATTTAGTTTAACCACTAAGAACGGATCGTTTAATCTAGATCATAATCCATATAGTCTGCGCACAGGATAAGCCGAAACGTTATAAATCTGAAAAGGGATAGGCGACTTTACCATTAGGTTATCAACTAGAATTCAGTCAGTACACACAAACTTCGATTAAAGGCATCGTTTTGGCTAACTTAATTATGTTTTCCATCGTTATTGACGCATGCCAAGCCAGTTCGGTGTAATATCCACATATTCCCATTCAATCATCCGCTATAAATAAAAATCAAATCAATTAATTGAAATTTTATTTATATGTGGTAGCTTCCACTATTACACACCGCTTGATGCCATTAAACAGATTTGTTGTTATCGCATTTTTGTAGTTTTATTTTTATTACGTATTATTCATACCATTAACAAAAAAAATATTAAAACTATTTTATCAGTGAAACTGCGAACAGTTTAAATGTAAAACTACAAAGTATAGTAGTACGGTGACCACAGTGAACAAAAAATTGATAAATTAATATAAAATGAGTAAAAACCCGCGGAAAACGGTTAGTTTCGAGGGCCTAGATACGGTTGACCTTGAAACAAATCCTAGAGATTCGAAACTATCTCACACGATTACGATGCCAGATGAAAATATAAACGAGAAACGGCGACGGAAAGCAATGAGAAAATTATTTCAAAAGGTTCGTAGCATTCAAATAGCAAATTCACAATAAAATGTTTGTACCGTTTAACAGCTGGATCGGAACGGTAACGGATTTTTAGAGGTTAATGAGCTTAAAACGTTATTAAAATCGCACGAAGGCACAAAGTTGCCGAAAGGATTTGCAAAACGATTACATAATTTGAGTGATACAAATCAAGATGGTCGATTGGATTTCGACGAATTTTATGAAATGAGCCAAAGTTACAGTTACATGTTGGACAAGTTTTTTACGTCGTACTGTAACAAATTGGTGCCACCACGAAAAGTTCGTGCTGAAGACTTTTCTGAAACGGGTTAGCCAAATCTGTAAATATACAAAAAATTTGTTTTTTAATACGAACAAAATATTTAATTTAGATGGCCGTTATGAGGAAAATTACTCGTGTTTTCCACCACCGATCACAATGCTAATATTTTCATTAATAGAAATAATTACATTTTTATTCGATGTTTGGTATAGAGGGTGAGTAATTTTATGAATTTTAACATAAGCGCTTTACAAATTATTATATTTATTTTAAATTAGAGAACTCACGAATGGTAAAACCACTTTTTCGAATCTCGGTGCAACAACTGATGGCCCACTAGCCAACGCACTAATTTACGATCCACGTCGCAGACATGAAATATGGCGGTTTATCACGTACATGTTTGTCCATGCGGGCGCTTCACATTTAGTTGCAAATCTAGTAATCCAATTGTTTTTGGGCACTGCCCTAGAACTGGTACATTGCTGGTGGCGTATCGTTTGTATTTACTTGGCTGGAATAATAGCTGCCTCGATTGGAACGTCAGTTTGGAATTCAGAAACAAAATTTTGCGGCGCGTCTGGCGGTGTTTATGCCTTGGTCACAGCTCATATTGCAACTGTTATTTTAGTGAGTATTTTGTAGAATTGAGTTAGGATAAAATTAATTGTCAGTTGATATTTATAAAACATTTTTTTTTAGAATTGGAAAGACATGGAATTTCCAGGTATTCAACTTTTTGTGTTCATGTTTTATTGTACGGCTGATTTAGGGCAATCGATTTATAATCATTTTGCTAATGAATTTGATCAGGTTGGATACATTGGACATTTGTGTGGGGCCATGGCCGGGCTACTCGTTGGAATTGGAGTATTACGAAATTTGAGCGTGAAGGGTTGGGAAATCATATTGTGGTGGATTTGTGTAACAATTTATCTGGTGTTTATGTTTTCCGGAATTTATCTGCATGTGTCGAACCCCGAATATTTCAATCCACGTAAACGTGACTTGTAATGTGATATGTAATAAATTTTTAAGTTACTGTTTATTGTAAATTGAAGCTATTTAGTTTATTCTTGCTTGTTGAAATCGAAACAATATAAGATGATTGGGTCGATCAGTGATCCTAGACTTGTAATGCCCTAGTAATAGAGAATTAAGGGAATAATTTAAATATAATTTCAATTTAAATTTTGTTTTCTGGCATAAGGTAAAAATTAGTGGTATTTACCAAAATTTATTTATGGAACATTTTTTCTTTACGTGTGTAGTAAAAAAAACTAGAAATAATTTTTGGCAACATTAAAAAAAACATGTTACCATTTAAAATAATAAAAAATAAAACAACAATCAAATAAAAATGGAAAATAAAGTAACAACTCTAAAAAAAATGGAAACACATTAATGTAGCATACATACCTGCGGATTCGAGTGCGGCAAAATTCTGCAGTTTTGAGTTGAAGTTAGTCATTGCTCATAATATTAGTCTATTTGGTACGTCAATTTGCTCTTCAAATTTTTCATTTGTAATTTTCGCTTGAACGGTGAACACGCCATATAAATATTTCTCAGTAGGTATACAATTTTGTATTAGTTTGTCGCTTCAATTTTTGGAGTGAAGAATTTTATCTGTGTAACATCTTTAAAATTATTTTTATTATAATTCAAGAGACTGGCTGATAATCATGTCGGAATGGAGAGAGAAAGTTAAAAGTGATTAAGGCGGGTATTGTTACAAATAATTTTACTATAAAATACCCTGAATTCCTTAATGAATCTCTATACATATATATATATTTAACTTTAGACCGAAATCAATAAAATTTACACCAGAAGAATTGAAACTGCTTAATGACCAGTTCGGGTATGCTTAATGACCAGTTCCGGTATTGATACATAATCAAAATTTCATTAAAGTATTTTATTTAATTATACAGTAAGCTGGTGGCAAAATGGGAGTCTCTCAAGTGGCCATTGATTCAGTGTACCGAAATCAGGTCGGTCCGAATGGACCACTAGTGACACCGGCCGGTAAAGGACATCTTTGCTTAAATTTAGCGCTTCGCAAAGAATTCAATTTGAATGCAAACGGCCATGTTGCAGTCTCGAGGGTTATAAAACTATATATACGACGATGTGAACGTAGTCAAATTCGTGAGAACATAGAAAATGAATACTTGGGTATTGAGCACGGAATTGTTGATGGCGTGGTCCAAAGTATAAAATTGATGACGGAAGAGGCTTAGCCTGTCGTTCACATTTCAATATACCAAATACAATTGCACGAAAGTGCCTGCGGTACATAAGGCCAATATTATGCCAATGTCTGATGGTGTTATTTTGCGGTATATATCCCGAAGTGAAATTTGAAGAACATTATTTGAAAAATGTGTACTTATACATGGTGCAGGATCCACGTAAATATGATGTTTTTGTTATGCCAAATTTGTATTGTATGGTGACCTTTTGAGTGATATGTACTCTTGTCTATTTGGTGGTTAGGCACCGAATAGATATAAACAGAACCAAGACATTTTTGTACCTACCTTATTTTTTTATAACTCGTACGGATTAAATCCAAAAAATTTTTATCCTCTTAAAATTTAATAAAAAGTTTGATTTTTAATAAAAAGTTTTGAATTTTTATTTGTTACTTTACATCAACTATAGCCCCTTATCACTATCGTTGATACAATAGATGATGCCTTTTTCATTGAATTGGGATAACTTCGTTACATTAGGATACCATCTTTACCGGACACAACTAATGATTGCCCCGAATCACATGCAGCAATACAAAATAGTGGCGTATTTGCCGAATATGGTTGCCGTTATTGGTTAGTGATGGCCATCTAGTCCTGTAGAAAATTCCGTTCAAGCCATGTTAAGGCATACTTTATTCGACGAATAACAACGATGGAGTTGGTTAAATATGTATATTAACAGATGGTGAAGTACTAGTCTAGTTGATGTGCCTAAATCATTCGATGGTGATGATGGCCTATAGTCAGGGCGTCAGCGAACATGTGTTTCCATTCGGAATTCATTATAATTTTCGTTTCGCTTTTACGTTGCTTCCGTAAATTTCCAATCTCTGTTTTCTTCACTGGATCGGCCAGGGGCACATCATGACAAATACTTTTAGTTTCAATCAATTTTGTATTATGACCTGACTATTTGTAGTAGCAAATATTGTCTAAAATTATAAAATTATACATTAAACTGTTACTGAAATAGTTATTTAAAAAACTGCATAGTCAATTTTACTATCACTCAGAGAAAAACTTGGGTCAAAAGAAACAAAAATCTGAGCCTATTTTGCCAAAATCTTGGTGATTTTCGATCAACCAAATCTCTTAGCTAAAAAACGAACAAGATCTTAGTTGAATAAAATTTTATTTTTAAATAACCAAATCGTGGTTATTTAAATTTTAACTTAGTTATTATAACCAAAAACATATGGTTGTTTTATTGGATAGAAGTGGAAAAAAATTGGTAACAAGGGCCAACTATATTTTGTTAAATCAACCAAGGGAAAAAATTATTTTACTAATGACTTGTTAATTCTACTAAATTTTCTTAGTAAATGTAACTAAATTTGCGGTTAATGTTGAAAAAGTTTTAGGTTAAAACAAACAATTTTTTGTTAACATTGACCAAATTCTTTTTATAATACACAAAGTAGACTTAGTAAGTAAAACTTTATATTGGTAAATATAACTTAATGTTTTGTTAAAAATTGACTTTTATATTGGTTAATATAGCTCTGTGTTTGTGTGTTAAATTGTGCGCTGAACGCACCCGCGACTTTTGTTTTGTTCCCCATCGTTTGGTGGCGCAGAGGTGAAGAGAAGACGGGAAAGAGAGAACAATGCGCATCGAGTGTGTGCAAAGTAAAACGTTTTGGAAAAAATGTTTTTTCTTATATGTCTCTCTTTTGTACCAACGAAAATTTGATATAAAGGAGAGACAGAGAAGAGAGATTCATTTCTTCTAAAACGTTTTACGAGTTGTGCGGCGCTCGAATGTTTGTTGATTATGGCATTCGAGTGGTGATTTTTAAAGAGTTAAAATCAAGTTTTGGATTTTATAAAAATCTAGTTGAATAATATATTGTGAAATGAAAAGTTAACATAAATTTTATTTCGAATAATATTATTTAGTAGTGATTAAATATAAATATATTAATTAGTATGCGCATGTGTTTTATCATCATATATTATAAAGAAAACAAACAAAATTAAAGATGGACACTTGTTGCATTAACTTAAGTGTGTAGTTATTTAAAATAAGAAAATTAAAAAAATATTAATATTGTGAACTTAGATAAAGAGAAAAAATAAAATTAAAGTTTTGTGTTAATTTGGGGGTTATCATTCACTTATTTTACACACTAATGCATAGTATTATATGCACAGTATTTGTGATTTTCATCGGACATCGCCAAACTGGATTTATTTGGATTAATCAGTGATAAATAAGCTAATATAAATAAGCTAATAGTTCGTGGGAACTGCATTTTGTATAACAGAAAAATTATCTCAATTCATTATTGGATACACACGGTGTACATCAACTTATAAAAAAAAACTGTTTATGAAAGACGGCCTATCAAGGCCAAGTTTATATTGTTTCGGCGAGGCAACGCCATACGTATTTACGGGTGGCCAGTTGAGGCCACACAAATATTTTTTTTGGATTTTGGAGGCGAGGCAACGCCCAACTTTTGGCGGCCGATCAAGGCCTAATTTTCGGTGAAGGCGAAAGGACGCTCTACGTTTGTTATAGTGCCCAACCAGGCAAGCGCTCGAGCGCAACGGCGGAAGACGCCCAACGACGGCACCAAGGCCGCATCGGTGAGGTAACGGCACATAAAGCCGCAACGGTCCGGGTGTGGTACATCACCTGTGGCATGACGGCCGCGCAAGGCCGCAACAATTTTTTTTACATTATTAGTAAGGTACGATTTTTTTATATTTTTTTTTTATTTTTTTAATTTTTATTATTTTTTCTTAAATTTTTTTTTATTAAATTTAATTTTATATTTTGTAATCGAGCGCCGCACAGCGGGTGCACGCTCGGTACGCATTGCTGTTCTCTCTCTCGCTATCTCTCCTTCTCTCGTTTTCCTCGTGGGAAGTTGTGTTTTCTTTTGTTTTCCTTTTTAAAAGAAAAAAAAACAATAAAATGAATTACTAAGTTTTCGGTCGGTATGATGGGAGCGGAGACTCCCTCTGTGTCGGTTTAGTGTTTGCGGTCCCTTGGTGCCCGCATCCAGTTCCGTAACCAGGGCTCGACCCCGTTTGAATTCGGATGGATGCGCGCACCAAGGCACCTCTTCCGTTATCATTTTTTTTTGTTTATTTATTGTTTGATTATCTGCTGTTCGTTCCTCAGGTTCCGGCCGACGAATTTCGGCGGAACTCGGTTTTACTATTATTTGCGTTCCCCCTTACTTTCTGTATGATCACGGTGTAAGCCAGGAGCGTCATGCAAGCCTCAAACCCCACGACCTTAGCACTTCTCCCTGAGAACGTAGCCGGCAAAAATCACCGTGGAGGCCTCTGCATGCGCTTAGTGATAATCTGCAGGTTGGCAGTAGCCAGCCTGTAACAGTATATAGTATATTAATATAAAATTTATTTGCATATATAGTATAAACCACTAATTTTAATTATTTATAGGTGATTCGGGATATCCATTACTGCCATTTTTAATAACGCCATATAAACAAGCTACTACGGGAAGTCGTGAAGCAAAATTTAATAAATTACAATCTTCTGCAAGAAATGCCGTGGAAAGAACTATAGGTGTCTTGAAATCTAGGTTTCGTTGCTTGCTTGGCGCCAGAGAGCTACATTATAAGCCTAATAAAGCAAAGCAAATCATCAACGCTTGCTGCGCGCTACACAATATGTGTAGATTTTATAATGTAAATTTCCCAGAAGACGAAACAGAAGGTAGTGGTAACTCCGAAATTGAAGTGGATTCAGAACCATCTATGGCGAATGTCAATTTGTTGCAAGAGGGACAAAGAATACGCAATGAAATTATGAATAGTTTATAGTATATACATTATCTTTATTAATAAAATAAACATAAATAAAATTCAAATTCAATATAGGTAATAAATTCAGTCATTTAAAATTCAGATTTCATCTTTGTTTCATAAATAAATAATTATAAAAAATCACAAATTTTGCGTATTATTAAATGATTCATTCTTCAGAATCGCTAGACGAGCAGGAGTCACGACGGGTTATACCTAATTTTCTCTCCTCTAGTTCTAACTTTCGTTTTTTAAGATTTAATTTTTGTACTATTTGGTTTTGTTTGTACTGCTCATTTCTTTGTTGTTGTACAAACTGGTTTTGTAGGAACTGAAACTTTTTTTCTTTTAGTTCATAATTTTTTTTGGAATAATATTGTAAATTATATGTATTTTTTTCTATTTTTTTTAAAACTGTAAGTACATATTTCTGTTTGGTGGCCAGTTTGTTTCTGTAGCAGTTGCAATCGCTGTTTGTTTGCATCAATAGGTTTTGGCTTCGGTGTGGTAACATTATTGTGGACGGAATTTAAATCACCTTCATTGCTGAGCTCTCCAACATTATAATTTTCATCTGAAACATTTTCAATAGACCGTAACACCGGTATGGAAGCAGATGATGAAGCGATATTAGTTTCAAGCGTCACAGCATTTATGCTTGAGGAACCACTACCCATTCCATACGTGTTACCACTCGGGGCGCCAGATTGGTTTAAATTAATTAGGGCATCGACTTGTTGTTCGAGCGGCGTTAACGAATTAAGCGAATTTGGCCCACCTCCAGTTGCACGAACCTCCTCTTTATTTTTTGCAATTTTATGCTTAACATTTCTTTTGTAATCATTCCAAACCTGTAAATAAATATTGAATTAATACCAATAATAACACATTTCTTTTATAACAACTTGCTTTTCTCCATTCTGTGGGTTCTTTTATAGGGGGTCCTAGGCAATTTAAAATTACGGCTACCTCTTTCCAAAAATCGTTAACTGACGATTTGGTTTTATCTAGGTTTGGAAAACCTCTCGCTATATCCGGGTTTTGTTCCATTTTTTCATCCAATTTTGAAAGTTGGTTGAAATTGGTAATTTTAATTTTTTGCCTAAAAATAAGTAGCATAAAATTAGTAAGTTTTAAGATAATAATAAAATTTAAAATAAATACGAACTGTGTGTTTTTGCCGTCCATATTGTTTTGTCGATGACAGAGAAATAAAAAATTTCTATGAACTCACCGAAAAAATTTCGGTGAGCATATTTGACATTAGACTCACTCACTGGGAGAGCCATGATACAACAAAATAAAAAAAGGGAGCAGAGTCGCCGGGTGACTCAAATGTTAGAACCATGATAGGGGCAATATATATATATATATATATATATATATATATATATATATATATATATATATATATATATATATATATATATATAAAGTATATTTATTTTGGTACAATTTACCAATAATATTGTTTATATATTATGTATGTTATAACTTATGAAGGAGAAAGAGAATAAAATCAAAACACATTAAATAGTAAGTACATCTATATAAACCTTTCATAAAACAATTTATTTCAATCAAATTTATATATTACATTTTTTTACATACATCATTATGTTTAAGCAGAAAAATCAAAAAATGTAACTTAAATGTTTCACGGGAATATATGATCAGCACTATACTTCAAAAAATCTCTAAATATAACAAAAAAATTAAAATTATTTGTCTCAATTTATATTTGCTCGAAAGTAAGATTTGGTTGTAAACTTGAATTTGGGCACCACTGGCGCCCCCCGGGTGCCAACTTTTATATCTAGGCGTTGATTTTTGGAGATTGTTTCATTTAAAAATTATGTACAAATCTGCTCTATTTGATTTTCCTTTACCTTCCCGAATTTGCTCTTCCCTAAATGTAGTATCGGAGATTGATCATTATGATATCGATGCTAATTTACATAATTTAACACCGTTTCAGCAGCAACAGTTGGAAACAGTTAAGCAGAAATTTCCGTCATCCGGTGCGCTTGGTCTGGGTTAAACGCAGTTTGTAAAACATGTCATTGAAGTCGATGATGCTAAACCCATGAAGCAGTGGGTGGCAGGGACCGACTGTGCTTAGACGCACGGAAAGTAAACTTAGTCACGGTGAAAAATGCTTACCCTTTGCCACTCATCGATTCATCGTAAAATGATAAGTCTCTATTTTTTCTTGTTTCTTCAAGATAAATTCTCGAAGTTATTTTCCTATATAAATAATTTAGATTAAAAGTATTGTAATTCAAAGAAAAAATGTTACTTACAAGAATTTTCCAAGGTTTTTCTTAGTTGATTTCTCAGTACTCAATTCGGATAAGAACGTTTTTACGAAATATTGGTTGAAGGATAACTAATTTAATTTTATTTTTTCCGGTAGCTCGGTTTTAAAACTTCTACAATCGTCAATTGTGTGCTTAGATATATATAACCACTGATCTATATACATAGATAGTATATAGATCAGTGTATATAACCAAGAACTTGGTTCTATTTTAAATGTTTCTTGGTTATTTTTTTGTACTCGTATATCAATCATTTATTTTATTTTTTTATTCGAAAATATTGTAACTTTTAACAAGTCTTAGTTAATATGACAAAACTTTTAGGTCAAAATAAGTAATAAGGATAAACCAAAATACTTTGTTAGTTATAATAATAATATTGTTCACCTAACCAAATCATTTTTGGTTAAATTAAACAATACTATGTACCAACATCCTGGTAACTCAAATTTCATCCATTTTTTGTAGTAACCAAGTAAGAAAATACCAAGTTTTTAAATTCAACAAGAGATTTGGTTTACCTAGCTCAGGATTTTGTGTTAAAACAACCAAATTAATTTAACTAAGTATTTGGTAGTAATCTTTTTTCTGAGTATCCTTTTTTCGGGACAGTTTATACGGGACATTTTATGCCAGTCCGCAACACTTTCTGCTACCGTAACGATAGCTGGTTTCACATGACCAATAATTATTTCAATCGTATTCCAGTTTCAGCAATTTTTATTTTTTCCAAAGCATGGAATTGTTCATCGTTATAAGTTAGTGAACGAGTGGTCCGACGCAATTGCTCAATTGCGGTTTTGATTTGCTCGGGTTCGGCACGGGCATCGAATATTTCTGGTCACATTTTGCCATTCTCACGTGAGCATCTCATCAGTTACAGACTTCGAATTGTTGTCGCACAGGATTCACAACCTTATCAAAATCCACTTTTAATTTTACCACCTCCCTTAAAAGTATTTAGGTTTATTGTAATATGACAGACATAATTATCACACTGTTTTACACATAGACATAATACAAATAATATTAATAAATAATAATAATATTATTATTTATTAATATTATTAGTATATAATTATTATATAATAGCATTAAATTAGTATTATAAAATATTAATAATATTATTAGTCTTTCGTTTTACATCAAAAATACACTGCCCAAAACAAAAAACGCAACAGTAATTTTTTTTAGAAAAAAAAGAGTGAGTCCATTAGTACTCTCAAGGAGATGTGTAAACATATTATTTTTAAGGGGGAAGAAATTAAATTTTACAAGACAGATTTTTTTATTTGTTTATTATCGTCAAATTGGTCTATTACTCTTTCGGTATAATCGACGCAATTGGCTTAATGGTAGCAAAAATAAGATACATATCCATATTCCGGCCCGCGATCACAATTTTGCGTATATAAATCGTGTGTGAAAGAGAATCATGAAAAAAGCCATTACAAACTTTGATTATTTTCATGTACATTTGTGTGTGGTGGACTTATATTGAAGAAAAAAAAAACTTTTTGTCTGACCAGAAAAGGGATATACTGTAGACTCTCACTTTACTCATTTTCTTTGAAAAACTGCATCAATAGTCGTCCCATATCTCGTAGTATATTTCGATCTGAGTTCAAGTGCAAATCGGATTCGCCTCACAGGAAGTTTATAAGTTGTTCAGCTTGAGGAGCAGCAAAATTAATATTGAAATCCCGACACATAATCATTGGCAAGTCTAGAAATTTTGTAATTCTTTCAGTACATGGTGCAAGGACGATATGTATGATCTTGATTATGTCTTCGACTGCTTTATTCGGTGAGATGTATATAACTACCGAAGCATCTTATTCCCATTATGAAGCTGAAGTTCAGCTGTGCATATAATATATCGCTAATGGGTTGTGTTTGTCCAACGATGATTTCCTTATGCGACGTGACTGTATAAGTTCTACTTGAATTTGTATATATTGCTACTCCGCAGCCGGCTGACCCCCTCTCTTGAACTGAACGCAGCATTCAAAATTAGGAATATTAACGTGCTCACCATTGTGGTTCCAGGTCTCGAGCATCCCTGCGTGACTGTATCAGTTATGTCAAGGTGATATAATTTGAAACTCTGGCAGTTCAATGTAAAAACTAGAACTCATTATTATCTCGTACAAAATTCGCCATACCTACGTACTTATCGAATTTTTAGAGAGGCGCACTAGCTCACTTAGAAGAATTGATCATCGATAGCCGACGTGATGAACAGCCCTTCGAGACTCGTCATTACTCGTGATAAAGCAACATACACAAGTTGCTGACTATGTTTTTAATCGTAAGAGGTATACATATTAGACTATCTCGTTATAGGTACCACCCTGTGATGTATGAATTGTGGTGGCACATGCTGGTACGACTGGAAAATGATTACGCTTAATATTAATTGTCCGAATTGTATTTTGATAAACAGTTGAGCTTTTTCTAAAAATGGACACCAAATATCGGTCGATATTCTTTTTCTACGCCCAGCTTTAAGCCGCCTTACCGATTTGTGTACTCTTGCCAATTTGTGTACTTGTATCGAAATCCAACCTAAGTCCTTTGATATTTTTGATTATGTTCTCTATTTCTCGTTAGGACAGCTTCATTCGATATATATCAGCCCGCCCATAGTTCCATTCGCCAGTCCATCTATCACGTCAATACTGGTTTTGATCAAGTAAGGCCAACCTATGGCAAGTGGAAGTTCGAACGGCAAATCATTTGCGTTCACTATGCACATTTTATGGATCTTTTGACGGAAAGGCTACTCTGGCAGCCCGCTGACCAACTCTGTTTAACTAAACGCAGCATTCAAAATTAGGAATATTAATATGCTCGTCTTTGCGTAGCCAGATCTCGGAAAGCATGAAAATTGAGCATCCCTGCGTGACTTCATCAGTTAGGTCGAGGTGATAATCTGAGACTCTGACAGTTCAATGTTAAAAACGAGACGTCATTATAACCTCGTACAAAATTCGCCATTACAACCTGCACTGTACTTAGCGGTTATGTGGTGAGGCGTGCTACGTAATTTTGAAGAGGACCCATTGGGTTGCATTTTTACGTCCTTAATAGCTCTTATAATGACTCATTACGCGTGATAAAGCAACAAGTTGATGACTGTTTTTTATCGTAAGAGTATGTTATAGGTACCACCCTATAAATGGTGGTGGCAGGCGCGTCATTTTAGATTTTTTATTATTTTTTCTATCGGTGGAAATGTCGATGTTTTCTATTTCATTTTTTAAATTAGTTTTTTCGTTGTCCCTACTATTATGCATATATGTACATACAAGCAGGCCATGTATAGTACAAAATTGTTTTTATTGAGTTTGTTGCTTTTTCAAACGAAGTAGGTAAGTCATTTCCGTTCGTTTCATTTACAAGTTTACCCTAATACAAAAAATTTTGGTAGGCGCGAGTAAAGATGTTTACACATCAAAAATACCTATTTTCATACGCTTGTCTCATTCTCAAGCTTTCTCAAATTCTCTACAAAATGGCTTATTTGGATTCGTAAATGAAACATCAGGAAACTTCGTTGGCAGTCTTAAATTTTGGGATTTTTTTCTCGTTAAAAACATTTTAGTTTGACTCAAAACAAGTGATAAAAAACCAAAAATAATAAAAAAACAGACATCAGCATCGGAAAGTAGACTAAGTTTCCTAAATTTTAAAAGTAAAAAAACAAATTTTAAACAGACATTTCACCAAGATACAAGCATTTGAAAGAATTTACGTCATCGGTATTTACAAATTTCATGGAAAAATATGGTATCCGTCATATATTAATCCCTCCTGAACACCCTGCGTCAAATCTAGCCGCGGAAAATTCGGTTGAAAGTTTTAAAAAAGGGTCTAGTGCAGCTATTGCGCATTTTGAAATAATGAATAATAGTTTTAGAATAGATGAGATTGTGCAAAAGTATGCATTTGATTATCGGTTGGCTGAGCATTGTTCAACAGGGGAAGCTCCATGTAAGATAATGTTTGGTCGGAAATTTAGAACACGTTTTGACCTACTTAGACATAAAGAGGTAGATAAGGGTGATGTTGAGCCGAATTTAATAGTTAGTCAGAACATTGATAAAAGTTTAGAAAACCAAAGAAAGTATTTTAAAGGGAAACGTACAGTGAATTTTGACATTAATGAAGTGGTTAAGATTAAAGATTATAATAGGATTAAGAACAAAAAAATATGGACAAACGCTACGGTAATTAAAATATTAGGTCCACGGACATACTTATGTTTGTTACAGAATAACAGAGAGATTAAACGTCATGTTGATCAGATGTTGAAGTTCAATGTAAACAAAGAGGAGTCGAATAATAAATATGTGGAAAGTTATAAAAGTTTATACAAAGATGATGGGTCAATTAAATTAAAAATATTGCCACCAGACATTAATATAAATAGACATTCCATAAATGAACGTGAGGATGAATCTGATGATGAACCTTTTCTTGGATTTCCATATTTATTTAAGGAAACAGCTTCATCCACACGTCCAAAAAGAAAAATAAAGCCGGTAAAATTAACAATTTTAAGGGGGAGTATTGTAATGTATTTAGTACAGAAACATTGTAATGTATTTAGTACAGAAACAAAATGAATTATTAACCATGTACTAATGAATATATGTATATGTGAAGACGATGAACAAATAATAAAAAGGGCACTTGTGATTTGAATCTCGTAACGATACGATCGTGTTTTATTTAGAACCAAAATAAGTATAATAAATAAATGTCCGGATAAAACTTTACACTTAGAATAGAGTTCCATCAACCATTTCGTTTATTAGATCCTCTATTCATTTGAATTGAGCTAATGTAGGCCTTTATTTAACTGTGTTTAGATCTTTCTGCTTCATCAATAAGTGACTCTGTATCATCCCAGAACTGATTAAGTAATTTTAATTTTAATTCAAACGTATTGCAAAATCGTATGTATATGTAAATTTAATATCGTTATTACAGCGCCATCTATCATGAATCGAAAAAATGTTTCAAAGAAATCTTACGTACTTTAAGCTGTAGAATCCGAATCAAAATATCGGTTCCTATTTTAATTTCAAAGTTTAACCCCTAGCCCCACGTACAAGAAGGAGAGGAGAAGTATTTACTAATTTTTGAAGTAATTCCCCCTCCCTCCCTCAGCTCCCCCAGAATGATTAAATTTTGATTATGTACATTGTTTCCGTAGAGTGTTTATTTTCCGAGATTTTTGAAAGTTTCAGCTATAAAAAAATCACCCAGTATATGTGTCACCCAAACATCCTTGCAACTCGCGGACTTGGTTTGGAATTAGAACCCTGTAACCACTTTTATCACACACTGCTCTACCTGTTCTAGGCTTTCGATATTGAACATAATTAATGTTTATTCGATCTACAAACGGAACAAGACGGACCCGTTTCTAGAACCCCCTGTGACTGAGATCAAGAACTGTTCGTGTTTTCAAATTTACTGTGATGTTCCGTGAAACTAGAGTCTTAATCTAACTTGGGTCCAGTAACAATTTGAAATTTGATACTTATTTTCAAAAGTAAAGTTTAGACTCTATTTGAATTCTATGATCTCTCTTTTCAGTGTGTTCGACTCACAACAAGTCGTAGGTGGGGGGTTGTGGAATTCACAACAAGTCGTAGGTGGACGTTTTTGGTTGGTTCTGAAGTGCTTAGGAGATAATTTTCAAAGAATCATGTGAATGTTTAATTTTTGTCGTGCATCAAAATCTGTCGGTAAACCATTTAACTGTCTATTGTTGATGAAATACCAGCAGAATCATTCAACATTATTCTTAACTTTCATGTGTTGCTGCCGGATTTTTGTGCGGTGTAGTAGATGGTAATTGGAAGTGGCTGGCATGAACATGATGTAGTTAAAAAGTGTAAGATCATGTAAGTTGATAAAGAGTTGGTTTTCGTTTATATATGCAGTCGTTGGCTATAAAAAATTGATGGGCATAGAAACTGATTTTCTTTTTTTTTCTTTATCAATCACAAACTGAGACTGTGCTCATTTAGCAATTTTTCTTTCAAATTTTTACAAATTCTGATTTGTTGGGGTGAAACCCAATGGTTAGTCCCATAATTAATTAAAACTATGTAAAATACTAACATTAATTTGGTATGTCAAGTGGCCTCGTTCTTTGGAGTCTTCTTTCAACGACAGGGTTATCTATCATATGGCGAATATAGGGGTTTCCATGTTCAAGGAGCCTTATTTCGTGTTTGGCGGCATGCTTTTTTATTTTATTTTTGATGTATTCCATCTGTAAGCCTCTGTGATGGTTCTCATTTCTTGTGTACCACTTAAAAGTTACGATGCTACGAAGATCCTTGTTTTGAAACGTCTGTATCATTTTGGTGTTTGTTTGCTTAGTACATCCCCAGAGTTAAATGCCATAGGTCCATATCGCTTCAGTATTCGCCGATATAGTAGCAGCTTGTTGTGAATTGTAAGCTCAGAGCCTCTTCTTTTATTCTTTATGACATGCTCTCTCCACTTGAGCTTGGAATCGAGGGTCTTATCAAAATATTTAGCTTTGTTTGCATATGGCACCGGTCGTGAGTTAATTTCTATCGGTAGATGGGGATCCTTTTGATATGTAAAGTTAAATGATTAGATTTCATCTCATTAAATTTGATTCTCCGGCGCTTAGTCCAGTTACATACCGCATTAGTAATCTTCTGGAGTTTGCTAAGACACTCCACTGCGGGACACTGGCAGAGATTTTCTTTAGTTCGGAGTATTCATCCTCATATTTGACACGAAAATGTCTATTGGATAAATAAGAATTCAGCTTGAATTCCAGTCCGCTTGAGCGACGTTCAGAAATATGCTGGAGCATACTTTTTTATGTTCTAATGTTCTTTCAATAATGTTGGTGATTCCGTACACCTGTTCAATATTGGAATGCTTTTCTCTGAATACAAATTGATGTGGAGGAATTAGTTGTCGGTCCTCAATTATTCATTTAGGTCCTTTTAGTAATAATTTTTCAAAAAGTTTTGACTTAATTTGCACCAATGAAATTGACCTGTATGATTTTTTTTTATAGTTAGGTGGTTTATCAGATTTTGCTATCATTATTACTTCTGCTACTTTCCATTGCCACGGAACATAGTTTAACCGAAAGCTTGCATTGATTATGTGAAATAGCTTACAAAATCCTTTATCTGGTGGGGCCTTGATTATTTGGCAAGTAATCAGGGCTTTTTAACATTCATGCTGCTTTTTACTTCTTCTTTGAGAGTTACTGGGCGTATATCAAAATCATGTAGCTTGTGGATTCACATTATATTTTCATTGGCCGTTTGTGTTGGTGGTGGTTGGAAGGTATATTCGAGATACTTCGCAAACAGAGCAGCCTCCTCTTTAGGACCGCTTGCCCAGGTCTTTTGAGTCCCTTCGACGCCTTTCACACTGAGTAATTAGAATTTTTCTCATCATCAAGAAATTTGAGACTGTTACCTAAATTGTTAAGAATTGAATTGTTCTTCGGTGTTCTAATTATTTGCCAGGTTTTAAATGTCGTTACTTCACGAAAGAGATCCCAGTTTCAATAGCGTTTGAGGTGAGTAAGTCCTCACAGATTTTATGTGAAGCGAACATTCTTAACTCAAATGGTGTTTTCTCACTTTGAACCCAACTTCCTATATTAAAAAATGAAATAAATTTGGTAAATAAATTACATGGTTTCTTTGTAGCAAGTGTACCTAAAATTCAAAGTAGTTCGTTTATTTGCAACTTTTTTAAAAATTATAAAATACCTGGGGCTCCATGATCGGGCATTACCACGCGTGCTTGTATCCCAATAAGCTTTGGAATAACTCGCATTTTACAGAAAGGAACAGAAGAATATTATTGCTTCCTATACAATATCATTTTTATTGTTTTGTTCTTTTGTACATAATTTATGTCAAACCTTAACAAAATTACTCAGATGCAGTTACAATTGTAAAAAAATTACAAAAATATATGAACGATAATAATTACTTTAAATGCTTAGTCCTATAAAAAAATTCTCTTAACCACTAAAAATGTCTTATTTAAACATAAAATTTTCAAAGCGCTTCTCACATTTGTATGAACAATAATACAAAATACATAAATAAATTAACAAAATTAAACTTAAACCTAGATTAAAAATTAAATTCGCCGTGGTTTTGGGAAATAGTTCGGCACAAAAATGTGTATACATATGCCAACAATCATTAGACCAAAATAAATTGAGACGGCACACCACCACAATTTCTTTTCCCATGGACGCTCGTTTAAATTTCGTAATACACCAATGCCAACAAGTAGTCCCGCAACGGCTCCGGATAGATGAGCCACGTACCCAACTTGATCATTTTTATCAGTCACGTGATTATATATCGATTGTCCCAGATCCACGGAACAAAATATTACAAACACAAATAGCTGGATTACGGCATACTCCATTTCGCGCCAATTCTACAATGAAAAAATGTTTTATGAAAAAAAAAATCACTTAACGCATAAAACACTAAAATACGAACCAATATAATAGTAGCTATGTGAGCTGTTATTAACGCGTAAACGCCCCCGGATGCTCCAGCCAAATATATTTTGGGATCCGCTAATGATGTTCCCATTGAGCCAGCTACTACACCAGCCAAATACACTAAAGCTACGCGCCACCACGAATGAACTAATTCTAATGCACTCCCAAGGAATATTTGAATAATTAAGTTTGATATGAGATGCATGACCCTGCAAATAAAATTATTATTTTTAGTATGACAACCAAATTTAAGGCCGAATATGCGGTTACTTACCCAACGTGCACAAACATGTATGTCATGAAACGCCAACATTCTTCTCTTTTGAATGGACTATAAATGAATAATGATGCTGCTGGTCCCCTTGTATTTCGACCGATTGATTCTAATTTGTTGCCATTTTTATGCTCACTTTATTTGGAAATAGGACAAGAATAATAAAATATATTATTTAGAGTAATTTTTAATTTAAATTATTTAATTAAATTTAATTCGAAATTTTATAAATCGAAATCATAAAAAGACGCTTAGTGCGCAGAGAACCGCAGTAAAAAACGTAATGACCACTCTCGAATTTATTAAAATAGAAAATTTAGTTAAAGGGGCCCAATTGCCGTCCTGTACACCTAATGATTATCATCGAATTTTTCATAATCGTCCATTCTCTCAAAATGGCTTACAGTGCACGGAATTACTTCCTACACACGTAATGACCATTATCGTAGCAATAGTCCACACCGTCCAAAACCACATACGGTTCATGGAATTACCTCCCTATATACGTAATTGTCATCTTCGAATTTATTACTAAAATATTTACTAACAGCATACACTCGAGAGGTAATGGAGAAAGTAACGTCGATGATGAATTCATCAAGATGATTTGTCTTAAACGCCTACAGGCGACTACATCAAAATGTATTTTTTTTTTATTTGTCTTGGACGCTGATATCTTCTTAACTCATGGATCAATTACACTCAGAATTTTTGGTTCCTGGCAAATACATTTAGATCTCGGTCTTAGAAGATACTGCAGTAGTTTTCCTCAAATACCTAGGTTTGTTAGTTGATATCTAAAGAACAACCGTTTAATCGACTCACTCATCTCACTACGAGTATAAGCAATTAAATCAGCATAAGATGCTCTAACATTAAGAGTAATCGAGATAGAGTGAGAGAGTGTAGATATTAGAGTGTTATCCTTATTGGAGGTGTTCATTAGATTACATAGAGATTATATAGGGCGTCCAAGGGAACAAAAGGGCTAAACATATCACATTGCAACTAGTGGTTCCCAGTTGCTTGCACAACCAGTCGTTTATCAATGAAAAAATTTGTTCAGCCAAAAAGAAATTCGATTACATGGTTACTCAGCGTATTCTCTCAGAACTTGTAAAAGTTCTTGGTCTAGCCCAAATCAATAGATCGTGATGAAGAATAGGAAATAAATAAACTAACCGTGCTTGATATAGATCCTAAACCCCTCCTCCAGGATTTTACTCATTACTAAGATGTACCGTGTTTTCAAATATGGATTTAGTGTATGAATACTATCAGAACCTGGTCAAAAAAGCAGATATTCTAAAACCGTAATATCAACAACGTTCGGACTGTTCGGATACACTCGAAACACCATTCAAAGATTCAGAATCAATTACGTATTAACGTTTAGAAAATCTAAAAATAAAATCGCCAGTCTCGGGTAATCGCTATAGTCGAGTCGATTGTCGTTTCAAGTGGCTATAAAAATTTACTATTTGTATGAAAAATTAGCTACTTGCTATGGCAATAAGTGGATTGAAACGAAAGAAACAATTAAAAACTGTCATTTCGAGTCGTGTGAAATTTTGAAGTGACTAGAAAAAACATAAAATACGCCGATTGTTTTTTGAAGTGAAAATACGATAATAAACATGTTAGATATTTTGACAAGGCATGCTAATACGGTTTCATATTGAAAGAGTCACTGAAACGACAAACAAAAATTGTCGACAAACAAAACAATTTCAATTTGTCCTGACTTCGGGAAAATCCGTTCAGGGGGTCCTCCGGTGCGACCCGGGTCCCTTTCTTAAATTTTTTCAGCTCGCATGGTTTTTATAAAAATTATTGATTAGGGGTTTTAGTACCAGAAACTGATTGGGATGCGTACTGATTTCGGGAAAATTCATTTAGAGTGTCATTTGGTGCAGGCCGTGTTCCATTTTGATAAAAATTAATGAAGAAGGGATTTAAAATGCCGGGAATTGGGCCCACTACGTAGGTGGGTTCCAATAATTTTGTCCTTAGCCCAATCAATTTTGATGAAAATTGCTAAAACGGTGTTTTCGAGTACCAAAAATCGATTTCGATGTTTACAGATTTCAGGAAAATTTGTTAAATTGAAAAAAAATCACAAGTCGTCGGCTACCGTGGCAAAATTGGACGAATTAAAGTTCGAACTGCTACCTCATCCACCGTTTTTTGCAGGTCTGGCTCCCAACGACTCCAGGGAAAGACATTTCCATCAAATACTGAAGTCAAAGCCGAAAAGCGCCTTTTTTGAGGACATCTATAAATCGTTCTATTAAAAAGGCTTCGAAATGTTAGAGAAGTGGTGGAATCAATGTATATCACTTGAAGGCAGCTATTTCATGAATAAAGTCGAATTTAGTAAAAAAAAAAAAGTTTTTTAGTGTAAGTGTTAGCCTCGGCACTTATTGAGTGACGTGCTATCGGTAAGCATGGAGTTTTGGGAAATATTTACCGACTATTTACGACTAGCGTAATCAGGGTTTGCGCAATGCAGGTAGTGATCAATGTCGAAAATACCATTTCGAAAAAACAAAAATAATGTTTAGGACACGAAATCAATGTAACAGAAATTAAACCGACCACCGAGCGCGTTAATGATATCGGCAAATTCAGCAGACCGGAAAATGTTAAACAACTTAGACGAATTTTAAAAATGTTGAATTTCTATCAAATATATTCATACTGAATACTGGTGGTAACCAATCGAGACTCTGCGATTATCTAAAAGAGAGTTAGGGAAACAATTTCTAAATAATTCAAGACGATGAGATAAGCGAGGATGATCTACATACAACCGCTTTGAAAACCTTAATATATCGCTGCGCTAATTGAAATTTTGAGTATTGGTGTCTCACTTTGATTTTTCAATAGTTCAAGTCCTAGCCTTTATGAGTAAGATGGTTGTGATGATTGTGTCAGGAGATCGGACCCATTTAGTACAATTTCGAGAAGACCCACAATATCTTACACACAGTTAAAGGAGTCCAAATAGATCAAAAAGTTATTTTGGTTCTTCTCATGGCAGTTAAATATAAGCCATTCTCACTACGATGATCCAATCACAAGATAACAAAAAAGATGAAAGAGGCCGGTGAAAAAAGCAACAGGACCGAATTATTGACAAATTCTAGGTCATAAATGGCGAATCCGAAACTATTCGAGAATAAAAGTAAGACTAATGACCCAAAAATCTGAACTTCCAGCGAGATATTGTGATTGTTCTTTAAACGCTCTTGAGATTCGCTCTCAACCGGTAGCTTAAAAAGTGATAAATAATCTCCTAAAAACTACCGATCGATAGCTTTATTATTTGTTTTAGCGAGAGTAATGAAGAGGGGGCGCATGCTTTTCTTTCCGATTTTCAATGGTAATTCAAGAAACGACATCTTCCTCCAACTCAGGTAAATGCAGATTTGTTACAGGGACCGGTTTTGTCCCTTAAGAATCTATAAGACGTACATTAAATCATATTTTGAATTGGAATCAATTCTTGACATAATTGATAACGCCGAAACTTTGGAGCATAGACGTTATGTTCGGGCTCTATTCGTATTTTTCTTATGTCAAATGCGCTTCAGAAACTACTACCTGATTCTCACCGCTTTTGGTAGTGAGGCCAATAATCGTTTCTGTTCTTGTCAACACTTAAATTTTTCTTTAGAACCTTCCATGTTTTAGAACTCAACATTTAGGTCCTCCTTTTTCCAGAATGATGGTCTAGTTTCCAGTTAGACAATACCGTATGTCGCGACTCCTTTACTTTGCCGTACTTCCACAAAACCCACTAGTGAGGGTTAAACTCACTATGATTAAAGAATTAAATACCATATTTTCTTAGTCATGGACTTTTAAAAGCTCTGACTTGTTCTAAAGATCTTTAATTGCAATGTATTATAGGAATCATGGAAAATAATCTGAATCCAGTTACAAACTTGAGGTATATGATAAACATGTAAATCACATGCATCCTCTTCTAAATTTTGATAAAAGGGCTCCGGCCACGATTACCGGGACTAAAGCCAAAAAAAAAAAATAAAAAAATGGTGAACGAAACCTGATGCATCAAAAAAAAAATCTCGTTCTCACGAACTCAACAGTGTTATACTATTTTTTTTACGTTCTATCACATAGTAAAATAAAGTATGCGATTAATCATGAAAACTGTTGGCTTCGAAATTTTTGCAGATTTGCCATTCGCTATATCGCTGCAGTCAAAAAAAGTATTTTTTTTTAAATCTCCGTGTATGCAAATGTCTGTATTCTCTCTCGGGGTAAAACTTGCTACAAAAGCTTTTTTCATAAATTGGGAGATCCCAGTGTTTTCTGAATAAAACCGGTCCACCGAAAGTGGCAGCTTTCATATGAGCTTTTTCTTTTATTGCATAATATTTTGAAAAGCAAAGCATTTAGGAGAAAAACGACTATAAACTAAAAGATTCTAAACGAAATTTGCAGCAATATCGGCCTACGTCATTTTTCCATATAATCGGAAATGACGTTTTTTTGGCAAAAAAAACTGTTTTTCAACAACAATTTTGCCCCTGTATAGCCCAGACGGATTGATTAATCGGAACGAAACTTTATACTTAAACTTTTAAATTGGGAGATCCTAGTGACTTTTGCCGACCGGCTTACCGGAAGTGGCATCTTCTATAGAAGCCTTTTCGGTTTTTCAAATATTTTTTGAAATGAACGTAAAAAAATCTGCCACGGTTTAACTGATCGAAATGAAACTTCATTCTTAAGTGGTTTCAATTAATTCGGAAAACCCAGTGACTTTTAGATAAAAAAGTGGTTTACCGGTAATTGCAGCTTCCATCGGAGCTTTTTCGTTTTTTGGTAAATATTTTGAAAAATATAGCATTTACGAGAAAAACGACACATCATTTTTCCAAAATATAACAGGAAATGACGATTTTTGACAACAAAAACTGTTTTTCAACAGAAATTCGACCCGGTACGACTGTAAGTTTTTTCGGTAAACTGATAAATCCCAATGAATTTAGGAACTATTTCGTTTTTTACAAATATTTTGATAAGTAAAACATTTACCAGGATTGCATTAGAAAGGCACTCATGATTGTTTGAGTGAGTCGCAGTGACAGTTGTCGTGAAAATGGAAAAAAACGAGTATCGAGCTGTCACAAATTGGACGCTGTGTTTGGGGACCCTGCACCATCCGTTATCACCGTGAAATTTTGCTCAGCTCAATTTAAACGTGGCCGTACCAGCTTGGGTGACGACGAACGTGCGGGACGTCTGCGTTCCAAAACTGCAACTACTGACGGTAACATCGCTCAAGTGGAAAAGCGGGGTAGGGCCGCGTTTCAACCAGAAATGTGTTCGAATGAACATTTCCTTTCCAACGCTCTGTTGGCGCTGTTTAAATGCAATAAATCAGAGTTTGGGCACAGGCTAATTACTGTTGATAAAGCTTGGATAAACGATTACACTCCCGAATCAAAAATACAGACAAAAAATGGACACATAGTGATGGCGACTGTTTCCTGGGATAGTCACGAATTTATCTTAATCGATTACCTTTAAAAAGAGTAACCCTTTACAAGAGCATACTATGCATCATTACTTGACAAGCTGAAGGCAGAAATTGTGGAAAAATGGCCCCATTAGCAGAAAAAAAAATCTTGCTTCACCAAGACGAAAGTCCACAAAATTCACGAATTATGGTTCGAACTAAACTACTTTTTTTTTGTTCCTTAAACTAAAAGTTGCGCTCGAAGGACAGAGATTTTTCTCAAATGAGGAGACCATCGCCTTCGTAAACAACTATTTAACTGTATATACTTTCAAGGAGAATATGGAGAATATGTAGAGCAATAAAAATACATTTAAAAAAATGTAACTGGTAACTTTTCAGACATCTCTCATACAAGAAAAACGTCTGTAAACTAAAAAATTCTAAATTAAATTTGCAACAATACTGTTCTAGATCAGTTTAGATTTAAGCAGACATGACCATTTTTTGACAAAAAACCGTTTTTCATCCAAAATTCATCCCATGTACAGCCCAGATGGATACAACTGAACTCGTATGAAACTACATAAGACAAGCTTTCCCCTCAAATTGAATTTGAGTTTTGTCCGATATTGGTCCACCCACCGGAAATGAGCGCTTCAAAAGAAGCTTTTTCCTTTTCCACCGAAAGTGATGAAAGAAGCTTTTTCATTTTTATATGTGTTATGAAAAATATATCAGTTACGAAAAAAATAATTATGAACTAACAGATTCTAAATTAATTTTACAACAATACCGGTCCAGATCAGTTTTTCAAAATTTAAGCGGAAATGACAATTTTTGCCCAAAAACTGTTTTTCAGTAAAAATTTGATCGCTGTACAGAGAAGAAAACACGATTAATACAAAAAATTGTAAATTAAATTTTAAATAAAACCAGTTCAGATCGTATTTTAAATTTTACCGGAAATGACGAGTTTTCATAAAAAAAACGTTATTTTACCAAATGTGGTGGGCGTCTGTGTACCAGAAGTGGCAGCTTCCGTAGGAGCTTTTCAAATGTTGTTAAATTTAAGCAGGAATAATGGTTTTTTGTTGCGAGTGATAAGTGTTAGGCATTCGAGATCTATGTATGTTTGTAGTAAAAGAAAGTACGGTGTTGACCACAACAATTTCACTCCTCTAGTTTTTACTTTTTTTACATAGTATAATAAACTATAGCCAACGCAAAAAATCTGAGTGCGTTAACATTTCATAAATAGGCTTTTTTCATAATTGGGAGATCCCAGTAAATTTTGACGGAAATCGGTCCATCGTAAGTGGCACCTTCGTTTAATAAATTATATTTTTAATAGATCTATATAATTTATATATTTCTTTGGGAATTCGATGATTTTGAACAAAATTAATTATTTTTGCAGATTAGTACAGTGAATAAAAGCAAAAACTAGTTCCATGCAGCGCGCTTTACGAAACCTATGATCTAGTCAGGAAAGAGATGTTTCCATTATATCTAGGCAGACTATGGACGACTAATTTAGCGAAAATACAAATGAATTTTCTTTCATAATGACTTTTATAATGATTTGAATCGTCACGAGGTACGGGCGCAAAATCGATGAGTGCAGGAAAAAAGAAATATTAATAACTAGAAGTGCATTGCTTTCAAAATAATGTTTTTTTATTTTTTTTTCCTGTGTGTTAAATTACAAGTAAAAATTTAAAAAAATAAAAATTAAAAAAAAACTTTAAGTGCAGTGTAATGTGCGGAATGTGACAAGGGTTTTATTTTCTCCAACCAAAATAAAACTTCAACCAGCGCAATCCATTACAAATTTAAGTGCAATGAATTGTGCAAATTCTCTAGTGCACTCAAAAAAGTGTAAGCGATCCACAAACATTAAAAAGTGCTACAACATTAAATATTATAGTAGGTAACAATATTGTACCAAGCGACATCGCTATAATGTATAAAAGCAATGTCAATGAAACGGAAACTGTTTGGTATGGAACGTTATATAACCGTAACATCCAAACGAAAACGCAATCCCAAATCTCCAGTGCAATTTGCAACAAACGGAAAAACCCTAAAACTAGGAGCAGGAATAACAACTGGTAACCGTTTTCAACCTCTGTGTGGAAATAAAAATAATAACGAAAAGGAAATAACCGTGAAACCAAAATCCAAGACTTGAGCATCGAAGCAAAATTGTTGCCATCTTAGAAGCAGCCAGACACACGAAATCCACAACATGAGGTACATGTTGTATAGAATAGAGGGGTGGTAGTGGAAGAGCCACACAAACGTAAGTCAGTCTTACAATGCACCAATTTCCAAGAATTTGGGCATTCTCGAAACTATTGCAAACTGCCAGATGTTTGCGTGATATGCGGCAACATGCACAAAACTAGCGAATGTGATTTAGACAAAACCAAGAAGATGCATTGTGTACAAATAGTTAAGGAAAAAAATGACACCAAGACGACGAATTGTGGAACGAGCTATCAATCAAATACATAAACGCTCAAACAATGAGAATATTATTTCTGCAATCATTAACATAAAAATATCATTCTCGGGGGAGACTGCGGGTAATGTGGGAAATAAAGCAAATGAACCTTAGAATGATGATCAGGGAATTTAGAAAATGATAAGTACCCCCCGACAAATCAATGGACAAATTTATGCAAATTATGGAAACAAATAAGGGTCACCCCACAAAACATGACTACCCTGATGCAACTGTTAACGAACAATAAAAATATAAGATGATTGAACTTAAATTAGTCTTATGGAATGCCAATGGGCTAGCGCAACATAAATTAGAAGTACAGCATTTTCTTGATGAACATAACATTGACATCATGATGGTATCAGAGACACATTTTACACATATAAGTTCTGTAAAATGTAATGGTTATAAATATACGGTACTCAGCACCCTAACAGGACACCTTGTGGGAGATCAGCAAATATTATTAGAGATAGAATAAGATACCTCTCTCTCTCTCTCTGGCACTATACATCCCATCAAGGGATTTGGCCGCCTCAAATGAGGTTTCATAATCATAATTTCATTTCGGATAATGAGTGATTAATTCATTGATCCTAAACCAGCCGTGAAATTTTTTCATAAATAAGATACCATGAACTGGAAAAATATCGCGACATATACAGGCAATTAGCATCTGCTTAGAAGAATGGCCCGGTGCATGCACCATATTTGCAGCTTCCTCTCCACCGAAACATTCTATTAAAAAGCAACAAAACCTAAGAAAATAAATTCCTTACAGGAGGAGATTTTAACTCCAAACAAATCCAATAGGGCTCTCGATCACATCACCAAAAGACAAACATCTATGGGAATTCAAGCAGGAAGGAAAACTAGATCATGTTTCTGGCGGCAGAGCCATATATTGGCCAACCGATGGATGAAAAATGCCCGATTTAATCGACTTCTGTGTGTCAAAGAGTATTCCACCCAAGTTTTAAATTCAGAATCAAATAATTGGCAATTGGTCTCAATTCAAATCTACAGTGACAAAAGAGTGCTCATTGAACAACCCACTTAAAACGAAATTTAAAATTGATGAAGCAGCACAACACCTAACGAAGACATTAGAGCAAGCAGCAAAGGATGCTCCATGCAACAGCTCTATAGTGAAAATGCACTAAGCGTCACAGAATATTAAACAGCTCATAAAGAACAAACCCATACTGTCCAGGCAATGGCAGTTGCATAGATTACCAAAATCAAAATTAAATAAAGCAATAAAAAATCTGAAAGCAGCACTAATAAAAGAACATGATGATGGACTTCAATGTTATCTAAGTAAACTTACAGAAGCAACAGATTACTCACTGTCGAAAGCCACAAAAAATCTGAAATGGCCTACGCAATCACGTCTTCTGATTCGCCTTCCCGATGGAAACTGGGCAAGAAGCGATGCAGAAAAAGCAAATGTTTTCGCCCAACATTTAGTTAAAGTATTTAATCCGAACGAAAATAATTGACGCTCGGAATTGCTGCCGGAAGAAGTTGAAGCTTCACAATTTCAACCAATTAAATATAAATGGCATGAACCAAAAACAATGATCAGCGAACAAATAAACCCCAAAAAGGCACCTGGTTATGTTATTAGTGGTAGAATGCTTAAAGAACTTCCAGATATGTATCAAATTAATAGATGAAACAAAAGTAGACTCGTATCGTCCAATCAGTTTACTGCCAACTTTGTCAAAACTCTTTGAAAAAATGCTTGTTAAAAAGTTTAAACCGATTTTGAAAGAGCAAAGTATTAAACGGGATCACCAGGTTTGATTTAGAGAAGATCATGGAACCATAGAACAAGTGCATAGGATCAGAAATCAAAATCTCATTTGAACAAAAGAAGACCTCTGTGCCCAAATTTCCATCCCCGAAAATCGAAAAAGTTGCTTATGGCAATACTATACATTTTTATGTATACTATATTGCGACATTTAATTATTAATTATAGCAATAAATCTAAATTTGGCAATTATTCCAGAAAATTTTTGAAATGTTTTCATTTTTTTTTTTTTTAGTTTGACACTTGAAGAATTGTATAAATTGTATAAAAGCGGGGGTTTGGGGTGGGGAGCCCCATCTTCTAAGGTATACAACGTATTAAAATTACATTAAAAAATATTTTGTATATACTGATAGTTGATTTTTTTCAACATTTTTGGCACTATCAGAAGAAGCAATAAGAGCGATAAAAACTTTTTGATCTGTGTCTGCAAGGTTGACGAAGCAATTAATATTATTTAAAATAAAACAAAATATTGGAAAAATAAAAAAGTGAAAAATGTTCCCCTCCTAAACACTGATAGAAAACAATCCTGCATTTAAAAATTTATACTCCTTACTTGATTTTCTCGATGTATACGTAAAATAAAATTACGCCAAATATGCCGACAGCGAAAATCAAAAACTACTGTAAATATTTCTCCTTCACCAAAATGCAATATTTTTACTCTCAGCCCAGAAAAATGTTTGTGTCATGATAGTTTTAGCTGTCATGACAGTAAATTTTCGGGGCTGACAGTAAAAATGTCGTGATTTTTTGGGCTGAGAGTAAAAAAAATGTCATGATAGCAATAATTAGTGTTGCCATCGCATTTTTCGGGGATGGAATTTGGGCTATCTTCACATACATCAAACGAAGTACTGCGCTACAGAATTTTTGACCTCGCCCAAATTTTCAATAAAGTATGGCTTAAAGGCCTTGTAGGTACATAAAATTAATGCAAAGCTACCATCAAATTATCGTGCGATCATTTAAAACTGATTGTTGACCGGAAATTCTTTGTGAAATATAATAGTGCATAACGCAGGGGTTTACGAGGCAGTGTACTGGGCCTATTGTGATATTTAATTTACACAGCGGACATTCCTACTTCAAATTATGTAACAGTTTCGTGTCTGTCACGCAAGCCGCAACCAAATCAGCCGGGACCAAATAACTATGGCACAAGTAGCACGATGCATTGTGCATCATTGTGCACTATATTCTTTTTCAGCCGGAACCTTATAGCTCCAGCCGGAACCTGATAAAGCCACACAGAACCAAACAACAGCCAAACCAACTAGGGAACTAGTAGCACGATGTATTGTGCATCATTGTGCACTATATAATTTTTCAGCCGGAACCTTATAAATCCATAAATATAATATTTTTCAGAAAAAAAACCTTACAAATTCAGCCGGAACCATACCCTTTGATTTTTCGTGAAAAAATCTTACAATTTCAGTCGGAACCATACTTTCTACAGCCAAACCAACTTAGGCACAAGTAGCAGTGTGTGCAAAATGATGCACAATGCATCGTGCTACTTGTGATATAGTTATTTTGACTGTGGGGTTCTGCTGAAACTGTAAGGTTTTTCCTCGAAAGATCGTATATTGCTGGATTTATAAGGTTCCGGCGAAAAAATATATAGTTCCCTATGATGCACAATGCATCGTGCTACTTGTGCCTAAGTTGGTTTGGCTATTATATGGTACTGACTGGCTTTGTAAGGTTCTGGGCAGAATTATAAGGTTCCGGTTGAAAAATTATGTAGTGAACAATGCTGCACAACGCATCGTGTTATTTGTGCCATAGTTAGTTTGGCTGTAGAGGGTATGGTTCCAGCTGAAATTGTAAGGTTTTTCACGACAAATCGTATATTTCAGGATTTATAAAGTTCAGGGTGAACAATTATAGAGTGCACAATGATGCACAATGCATCGTGCTATTGATGTAAGAGTTGATTTGGCTCTTGTATGGTTTTGGCTGGCTTTAATAGGTTCTGGTCCGAATAATAAGGTTCCGGCTGAAAAAATATATAGTGCTCAATGATGCACAATGCATCGTGCTACTTGTGATATAGTTATTTTGACGAAGGGTTCTGCTTAATTTGAAAGATGTTTCCTCGGAAAATCTTAGATTACTGGATTTATAAGGTTCCGGCAAAAATAATATATAGTGCCCAATGGTGCACAATGCATCGTGCTACTTGTGCCTAAGTTGGTTTGGCTGTTATATGGTAGTGACTGGCTTTGTAGGGTTCTGGGCGAAATTATAAGGTTTCGGCTGAAAAAATATACATATATAGTGCACAATGATGCACAACGGATCGTGCTACTTGTGTTATAGTTAGTTTGGCTGTAGAGGGTATGATTCCGGCTGAAATTGTAAGGCTTTTCCCAAAAAATCTTAGATTACTGGATTTATAAGGTTCCGGCTGAAAAAAGATATAGTGCACAATGATACACGATTCATTGCGCTACTTGTAATATAGTTAGTTTGACTGTACATAACCAAACCATCGTTTCCGGCTGGAATTATAAGGTTCCACCGAAAAATCATATATTGTTGGATTTATAAGGTTCCGGCTGAAAAATTATATAGTGCACAATGATGCACAATACATCGTGCTACTAGTGCCATAGTTATTTGGTTCCGGCTGATATGGTTCCAGCTGGCGTGACGGACACACAGATTCAACATTTGCAGAACACTTAGAAGAAATCGGTAAGTGGCTTTCAAAATGGAGAATAAAAGCAAATGAGCAGAATTCCGCACACATTACTTTTACTCTCCATAAACAAACCTGCAATCCGGTGAAGTTAAATAACATCAATCTACCCAATGCAAAACCATTAAATACATCTGGATAGAAGATTGAAATGGAATAAACATATCGAAACAGAACGACAACAAATCAACATCAAAAGTGGTAAAATAAATTAGTCAATCGGAAAACATTCTAGATTAACTCTAGACTGCAAAGTCTTGTTGTATAATATGGTATTAAAACCAATCTGAACTTACGGCCTGTGCCTCAAATATAATAAAATTGCAACGTGTCAAATCAAAAATACTACGAAGGATGGTAAACGCACCTTGGTGCATACGTATCACAAACATGCATCGTGATATCAACATCGAAGCAGTGGCAGATACAATACAGCAGTACAGCAGAAAATACCAAACTAAGTTAGAACAACATTCCATCACATTAACTCGGGAAATATTATGGAGGATCCATTAGATCTAGCAACTAGTTCAAATAAACAACAAACCAAATGGTGCATATTAATATTAAGAACTAACATAGGTTGAGAATTAAATTTTTTTTTGTCTAATTAGCTTGTTAGAGTTGAAAACAAATTATGAGTTTCCCAAGATTGGAAAAATTCAAGAATAAAGCCAAAGGTAGTTGAAAAAAACGTGGTCCTAGTCATTCTGGCATGCGTTCTGCGAAACAAGGCACCTGATCTCTGTGCTTCACTGCAGACTGAGAATCATCGCTGAGATAAGGCAAAAACCACCAACTTAGCGAACATCTAGGACGTACTTAAATGAACTTGAAGTTGAATGCAAAATAAATCTAAAGGCGCACAGGGGTCTTTCTAGAACCTAGTCTCAAATAAAAAATAATAATAACCCAAAGAAGTTAGGGAGTTCATCAAACAACTTATCTATGTACATAAAATTCATTTACAAACATAAGTCATAACTTCTAGAACGATGCCGTTTAACTATTCGAATTAAATTTAATTAAGATAATTATTTATATCGAGAATACATCTTGCATACTTACTTATAATAAAATACATCATAAAGAAATGTAATAATCTCAATGATTGAAAATAAAACCATTGTCAATGGTGGCGGACAACATGACATGCTACTCTCATACTGTCCATCTATAATCAGTTAGGAAGAAATAAAAATATTTGGTGTTAGATTTTAATTAAGTTTTATATAAGACGCGTGCTTAGAATTCGTTAGTAATTTTGCATCTAACATTATTAATTACCAATAATTGTTAATCTATTAACTACAACAAACCTTTTACGGATACAGATCTACCAAACACTAATCTATGTAAGTTTACATCATTTACCGTTGCTCCATAAACTCCTCCTTTATAGGAACAGTGAGAATTTTGTGCACAATATTCTTCTGATTTTATTTATTTTCGGCACGCATAAAACAGAACAAAACACAGTGTAGTAGTATTGGTTTTTGTTTTGTGTTTGTGTATGTGTGTTTTGTTGCAAAAGATGAAGAATAAGCCATAAAAAGTATTTTGAAATTAGTAAGTTTATATACATAGTTCCCAAAGGTCCCCAGAAAGAATTATTAGTAAATAAAAAGAAATAAGAAAGAAAAAATAATTAATAATATTTTTAGAGAGAGATAAATAGATAAGCAAATGATTTAAGCAAAACAAAAATAGGTGAAGTACTCGACAAGTAACTAAAAGTAGTTTTTCGGTGAGTTGAACTTTAATTTAGAAAATTTACCTGTCTTGTACATTTCCTTAGAATTCGCAACTGACAGAAAGTAAAATTTATTTTTAATTACATTTTTTGTACTCCAAAAGATGAATAAATTAAATGAATAATGACGACCACCCCAAAAACAATGATAAAATGATAATACGCATGCGCTTATGTAATGTTAGCAAAGTATAATTATAAAAAAAGTATGCTCATTTTACCTGTTTCATCAAATGCTGTCCCTCTGTGTGGCGAAGGCACAATCATTCTACAATATCGGGCCACATATCCTTTAATAATCCAGTCATGCTCTAAGCTCATATTGTAAAATTCTTCAAAACTTAAACGTCCGTCGTTATCCTGGTCCGCCATATGAACGATCCGTTTGGCCAAGCCCTTTGGTAAACTTTCGCATTGGTGCGCTTTTATTAAACGTTTTATTTCTTTAACGTCCAAATATTGATTCCTATCTCGATCAAACTGCAACCGGAACAAAAAGAAAGAACACGTGTTAGACACTTAATTTATCATAAATCTTTTGAGAACCCTGTACATACTCATAGTTAAGTACGCCTTAATTAGCCGATTAATGTTACCGATAGCCAAAATATGACTTTTTTATATTTTAAGTATATGAGGCGCGGCATAATATTTTATATTACATCAGACACCCGAAACACGTGCTCTAGATAACACCTTGTTTATTTTAAACCAATATCTATTGCATTCTTTTATGTGCCTTAATCTTATCTACTCGATCGCCGCGAAATTAAATTAACAATTTTTGTGAAATAGTTTTCAATATTTTTTTTTGAGCTGAACAAATATTATGGTGGCGTAAATACAAATTATTTTATTCCGGGCAAACGGAACCAATTTTACATGAGTCATTCATAATTTGTTCACCCACACCTTGGACAATTTTGAACCCATCGTTTTATAAATAAACACTTTGGTTTATAATAATTATTATTAAAACCAGATGCGTTAATTAGGTTGGAATTTATTACCCGATACATTTCCACTATACACTTTAGCATTGGGTTGAAAATTATAGCATTATGGTAAATTCGTGCGTCACAAAGTACGTAGGTGGTGTTTAAATTTTTGATGATTAAAAAAAAAAATTTCGATTGCCTTAAACATGTTTTTGTACATCTTTTACGTTCGATATGGTGCTATCTGGTACCCAACCTAATTGGAATATTCCAATAACCTTCGTCATTGCGACAGATAATTGTGTATTATTCCTGAAGAACATTTTCAAATTCCCATAGTTTCGTTTACGCACTAATCAATAAATAATACATTACATTGAGTGCGTTAATCACAAACTAAGGTTAATTTTCTCGTGGTCAATTTTCTTTGTCTGGCTAGTTACTATACTAACCTAAAATCGAATGCCATACGTATTCAGTGATATCGAGTTTGGAGACAATTCCCATAAATATAAAATTTTTAAATGTCGTTTAGATTTACGATACATCTTACTAATTATTATTTCAATATTTTTAATCAAATTCTAATATTTGGTATTATTGGATTATGGTTATCTGGAAAAATGCCTTTGCGTAATAAACAGCTTATACAACAAATTCCAATAATAACTGGTTAATATCATATGCCTTCTTTAAAATTGAAATTAAATTTTATATTGAAAATTTAACTTATCTGAATCCAAATGCCATAAATCTTATTAGTAATTATATAGCATTATAAACATATTTGAAATATTTCAGATTTTTTAAATACGATTAAAAACAAAATTCTGTATCAACAAGACGTCAAAAATAATAATTTTGGTAACAAGGAATTCTGACAGATACCGTAGAAAAAAATGGCAAACTCATAAAAATTTAAAATTTTGAACTAAATTCGGCATGCGTCTCATCCAGCTTTTACCTACCCAAATGAAAATGAAACTATTTAACAACAAAACAAATGCTAGCGCAATTTAAGAAAAATTATGGCATAAAAAAATTTCATATAACAGCCCTGCAAGTCTGTGGTCCGATCACTTCCAAATTTTAATTGATAGTGTCGTCACCAAAACACATAAGTATGTGTGTCAATTTTGAATAAAATCGTGTAAGATTTCAAATTACTATATGATTGATTGATTGCCATTGACCATTGAGTCCGATCGCTTTCAAGTTTTAATTAAAATTGCTGTCACAAGAAATCAGAAAGTGTTGTCACCGGAGAGACACGCGCTTGACAACGCTTATTTTTAAATTTTAGTAAGTATTATTACCGGAGATACACATGCGTATACATTTCCAAAAAAAATACATTTATATGAGGGCTTCTCCACCCTGGGGTCCAATCACTTGCAAATTTTAAGTAAATATGTCGTCACAAGAAATACAAGTTACTAGAAAATGTGGTTACCGAAAAAAAAGAGTTTGCACACTCAATCAATAAAATTGCATTATTTCCAAAATTATATTCCTCAGCCTCTCGACCCTGAGGTTTAATCACCTACAAATTTTAACAGAAACTGCTATCATCGGCAATAAACGGTGATAGTAATTTTCAATAACAACGGGATATTTGTAAACATTTATATAGAAACCCGCAACCCTGGGGTGTGATCACTTCAAAATGTCAGTCCATGGAAATACATATGTCAGTTGTTTCTTTAGCAGCCAAAATTAAATTTTGCAGCCCATCGTGCGGAAGCCCGATCACATATAAATTTTAATAAAAATTGCGAAAATTTATTTTGATCACACCTGCTACTTAAGGTTCGATTACTTCGAAATTTCAGTAGAAAGTTTTGTCTCCGGAGAAACACAAGTGTTTTTTTTTTAATAAAATGGAGTTAATTACAAATAATTTAATGACAACCCCTTGATCCTGAAGTCCGATCAATTAAAATTGTTAACAATAGTGTTGTAACCAGAGAAATAATGCGTATGTAAGCCCTCGACTCTGAGGTTTGATCACCGTGTTCGATTAACCTCTTCGTGATGACCACCGGGCAACTAGCGCTAATCTAATCGTACCGTGCTGATAACTGGCCCGGCTAACGGGTCTAGTATGAAAAAAAGTTCAATCTCTAACGGTGTATCTGGATACAGGGCATTTTTTGGATCATGTACTGTGGATCTCCGCACGGGCAAAGATTTCTTTTTCCACTATTCGTGGGGCAAAACATGGGTGAAAGTAATAATATAAAAAGGAAGAGTCCGAACCTCTCAAAAACCGGGAAACTAATGTTGGTGAGATTTTGGTCTTTAAACCTGGTCTCCGTGGCATACGCAATCAAGGTAGGAGTTTTGTCATTAGGTTCGATCCGTAAGATGTACGAAGAAATCAGTAACAACATAGGAGAGAGCCTGGCGGAGAGAATGGCCAGGGATTTGGAAACGCTCTTATGGGCAAAAAAGATTATTGAAACGGTGAAGGGGGGTTCATCTGAAGGCTCTCCCAAAATGAGAAAAGATCGAAGAAGAAATTACCAAAAAATGCAAAGAGCACTTATAGTGGCTGTCATTGACAGAGCTCACGAAGATGGATATATAAATTCCAGCAGTTGGGGAAGGCCCTATCAACCACATTTTTATGAAGGAAAATCTTGAACTTGCTCCGGCTTACCGGGACGAAGGATGGCACTGAAATCATGTCAAGACCAACGGTGATTGACCCTACACAAGTAATCGCTAGAGAATTTATCCGAATGCTTGAATCCCAGCGAGCGACCCTGGAAATATTATGGAAATGCTAAAAATTAGCAATCCTGAACTACCGGCCGTCGACTGGAGAGTAGCCAGGTTGAAAGAAATAAAGGCTGATTTTAATGAGCTGTGCATGGCTTCCACGCAGTCACCCTCAATATTTATAGGAAAGCTGAAGGTGACATCTTAAGGGTGCCGATACCTATACAGGCTCCGGCTGACAACCTGAACGTCACTGAAATGGGTGAGGAAACAGAAATATTCTCTGAATTGTCGGATCCCCGGTGGATTCCCGGAGGAATCACAATCAGAGCAGGACTTTGATGCAACTGTGTTGGAGGTTGTAGTAGAGGAGCAAACCAAATGTTCAGGTTCCTGCAAATTAACCTCCATCACGACAAAGCAGGCTTCAGCTGCTCTCATGCTCAAATAAGAGCAGAGGAGATCGACATTTTCCTAGTCCAAGAACCTCGGGTAAATGATGACCGGGTGCTTGGACTTATTACTCCTAAATATAGAGTGCTATACGCGAAGAAGGTAGGTAGAATTTGTTCCTGCATTTTTTCTATTATCAATTTAAAGTAGTTCAGATGTTGTCACAACAAGCAGTAAAATAAATGAAGATTGGAAAGATATCCTACCTGTTATTATAGGAAGCGCATTAAATGAAACTCAAAAATAATTAATTGGGGCCATTCTGGGAAGTGATCCAAATTCACATCACACAATTTGAGGAAGGGGTGTTACGAATCCATTTGAAACGCGATATTTTATAACACGAATTATCCAAACACAGAAGTTAGGTTATGACAGAAAATTAGTTTAATGTTTGACATTTACGAAATGGCTCGCTTTACGCTTGAAAAAAATTGGGAAATATTGAAAACAATAAAAATACAAGGTAATTTGTGAAACGAGTTCGTGAAACTGGATTGTTATTGTATAAACCAATGCTTGTACGTGTATTTACAGTGCGTACGGCACTGTTAGAATGTTTCTGAGCATCCATCAATATCAACTCGCCATCGTGCTCACGAATTGAACATTCCACGTATTTGGGGATCAGAAAATTCACTCGTAACCATGGAGAAGCCGATGCATCCACAACGAGTAACTGTTTGGTGTTGACTTTGGACCGGTGGTACCATTAGTTAATTTTTTCGAAAATGAGCAAGGAGCCGCCCTTACCGTCAATGGGGAGCGTTACCGAGAATTAGAGTCAAATTAAAGTAAGTAACTGATTAATTAAATATTTGTAATGCTTATATAAAAAACCCGTGAAGGGGTACGTATCGATAGTTTAATACATTTCGCTAAAAGGTGTGGGTGACATATGCCAAATTGGGCGAGTAAAAATGCTTATCTCATTGGACCCGAAGCCCCGGTACCTTGGTCTGTACGATCATCGAATTTAGTGAGTATAAGATTATTCTTGTTGCGACACAGAGCTTGTATTCTACACCTTTTCCAATTGTAATTCAGAAAGTATCAGTTGTAATTCAGATTAGTCAATTGTAATTCAGAAAGTATCAGTTGTAATTCAGATTAGTCAATTGTAATTCAGAAAGTATCAAATGTAATTCAGATTAGTCAATTGTAATTTAGAAAGTATCAATTGTAGTTCAGAAAGTATCTATTGTAGTTCAGAAAGTATCAATTGTAATTCAGAAAGTATCAATTGTAGTTCAGAACATGTTAACGTTATTTGAATTACAATATGTACTTAATTTTACTGCATTAGCATTATACATAAAAAAATGGTCATTTTAAACATAGTAACCAAAAATATGTGTCATATTCTATGTTTAAAAAAAAAGACTTTTTAATTAATTTGTTTTATTTCTTCTGAAAACTTAAATCGTTTAATCCCATATTTTTTAATGGAGTTTAAAGACAATTGCGTTATTTGTTGCACTTCAGTGACACGGAATAAAGTAATAAGGCTATTACCATGCAGACATCTACTGCATACAAAGTGTCAAAGAGATATGAACAATGTACCGGATGCTAAATGTCCTATTTGCAGAGCTGTTCTGACTGCAACTGAAAGCACAGAACGAAAAAAGTACAAAAAAATACTAATGCAGATCGTGAAAGAATCGTGAATTGTGCCAATAAAGGTGATGATTGGGTGTCCTTAGCTGCGACGTTGGACATCAAGTACAAGACCGCGTTTCATTGGATTCGATCAGGGCAACACAAAATGTTAGCAAGAGGAGGTATAAAACATCGAATTTTGAATGAGGCACAAATTGATTCGCTTGTTTCATGGGTAGAACAGGATTGCAGCTGTACATTGCAGAAATTAAAACAAAAAATATTGACCAAATTCAACATATCGATATCTGTGTCCACAGTAGGCAATTACCTAGAAGGCAGGCTCTTCACTACGAAGAAAGTTCATAATGAACCTTGCACTATGAACTCTGACATAAATAAAATGAAAAGAGCAGAATATGTCCAAAGTTTGAATAACTATATTCAACAAGGGAAACAGATTGTTTGGATAGATGAAACCAATTTTAATTTATTTTGCCGCCGGACAAGGGGCCGTGCAGTAGCTGGTGCCAGAGTAGTTCAACTTCTCCCAGCCGCACGAGGCCCTAACATCCATTTGATAGGAGCAATCTCTACTGCAGGAGTTGTTTTAATGGAGCGGAGAAGAGGTTCATTTACCGCCCATCTAGCAAATGCGTGGGTGACAAGACTGATGCAGCACTGGCAAAACATTGGAAATGAACTTGAAGATTTGGTAATTGTTTCAGACAACGCACCTTGCCATTCAAACCTGGAAACAGTTATTAATGGGACTACAGCGTCTCTGGTGCGGCTAGGGCCATATTCACCAATGCTAAATCCTATTCAGACTATTTGTTCAAAGGTGAAGGCTTACGCTAAAAATAATATTAGAATACCAAGCGTTACAGGTCCTGGTGTTATGGAACAAAGATTGGTATACTTGGAGGGGATTATTGATCAAGCAAAAAACAGTGTAGCCGGAGGTGATTGTGCTCGTGCCATACAACATTCTTTAATCCATCAAGTTGCCGCTTTGGCAATGAATGACATGTCTGTTGGTAGCTAAAGTGAAAGTTCGTTTATTACTTTAATTATTTATTTTATTTAAATTATATTTCTGTTGTTGTTTGTATTAATGTTATCCTTGCTTGTTTATTATTTGTGCTTTGTAAAAAAATAAATTGTTAATTATAATTCAGAAAAATTCAATATTTATCAATATAATTGAGAAAGTAAATTCCCAAAATATTTTCAATTAAATCTTTCATTACGGAATAAATATCCTCCTCACCGCAAAACACATACTGTCCTCTCATTTATTACTATGTACATATATATGTATTTCAATGGTAAGTTGTGTTATCTTCCGCAATCTCTAAAAACCTATCAAGTGATTCTTACCTAAAATTCGCTAACTATGAAGTAAATTAACATATTCGTTCAATACATAAAATTCCTGTTGTGAAATTGCTACAATTCGACGAATGTCGAAATGTTCTGAACTACAATTGATACTTTCTAAATTACAACTGATACTTTCTGAATTACAATTGACTAATCTGAATTACAATTGATACTTTCTGAATTACAATTGACTAATCTGAATTACAATTGATACTTTCTGAATTACAATTGACTAATCTGAATTACAATTTATACTTTCTGAATTACAACTGATACTTTCTGAATTACAATTGGAAAAGGTGTAGAAGGACTGTTCTAACCAAATTTTCACAGTTGAGCGTTTAATTATTTTGGTTCCTAGCGTGGTGAAATTACATAGAAAAATTGATAATTTTCTACTTTTTCAGTTATCGCTAAAGCCAAATTTATGTTACGTGGTTCGGAATTCTCCGGAAAAGTTTATCGCACTTTGAAGTGAAAAATTTGCGTTAAGATTTGTCGAAAGAAACATAATTTAATTCAAAGAGGGACAATGGAAATATGAAAGGGAAGTTTGTTTCCAAACAAAACGTTTTGGTTGACTAGTTTCACTCTCTTTCAATGCCCTCAATCAGTGCTTTGTCGGGAAAAACTACACGCACTTAGAAATGAAGTAAGCTAATTATTGTTTTCGTTATATTTCGTATTTATAATAAACAAAACAAAATTTGAACTTTTGTAAAAAATAGTAAATATCAAAAAAATATTAAGTAAATTGGACTTAAAAAATTTAATCAGGAGTTTGTATCTCTGAGTGAAAATTTAAAGCGAGATAAACATTTTTTTTGTTGCGCAGGGGAACACAACGTGTGAAGGTGTAGATTTGTTTGTAAGATATGGTATTTTGGTTCGTCTTGAAGTTATCCTTTCATTTCAAAACTCATCTGATTTAATACACATAATACGTATTTCTCATCCCACGATTTTCTCTCATCCCATACTCTCTTGTCTTTCTCATCCCACACTTCCTATCCCCATTCATAGCAATATTTTGGAGAATAAGATTGTGTGCTGTATCGTTTTGGCCTCAATCCAAAGTAACAAACTTCGTAGACCGTATGGAAATCACCACAATTCAAACAACTTGACACGGGAAACGCACTTGCACCGTTGAGAAATAAAAAAAATTCTACCGCCCAATTCTACCCAAACCCCCCCCCCCCCCCCCCCCCAACCCCCGGCCGGATTTAAATGGTCCGCAAATCTGTCAATTTAGACAACTTCTAGACTCCAATGACCATCTACGGCGTGAGTAAGAGAACCCGCTAGTCGTGGGAATTCACGCTATGTAAATTTGATATAACGACAAGAGAAGCGTATCGTTTTCGTTGAAAAATAGAGAAATTCTCCAGGCTTAAGGTTCAAAATGTCCGCAAATTAATTAAGCCTATCAGGGGATTCCTGTCGAAGATGAGTGGTAACGTTCTAATAAAAGTTCCCCTGCCTGATCTATCACTACCAATAGTTTATGTACTCTGTTGGCCTATTTATACAGGCCATGTGTACCGATAGATGACCAAAGGATTCTCTTATATAAATCTGCGGACCGTTTACCCCTTAAGGCAGTAGGTTTTTTCTATTTTTCGACGGAACAAATACGTTTCCCGTGTCACGTATATTTGAATAGTTAGAATTTTCACGATCAGTGGAACTTAATATTTCAATTGGCCAACAGAGTACAGAAATTACTGGTAATACAAATTCTGCGAACCCTTTAATAGAAGTAGCCATCGCAGACTAATTTTCACGGTTTAAACTCGTAGACTATCGTGGAATTTACATTCAAATTTACATAGCGGGAACTCCCACGATTAACGGATTCTCACACTTGTACGGTGGATGGCCACATGAGTCTAGAACATATAAAAATCAACAAATCTGCGGATCCTTTAATTAATTTGGCACTAGAATTTTTCCACCCCACAACGAACAAATACGTTTCTCGCGTCACGCACATTTGAATTATGGTTACTAACACGACCAACGGAACCCATCACTTGGGCTCGAGACAGCCATAATAGTTCAGTACACTATCCTGCTGAAAAATCAGTCGACTCGAAAAAGAATGGAATGAGAAATACGTATTATATAAAAGTGAAGAATCTGGCGTGAGATTTTTAACACTTTCGGTGCTAGTGGTATTCTTTTTCAAATCGCGGGATGAAAGCCTGTGATAACTTCAAGGTGGAGTATTTTAATGGTGCCTTAATGGTGATTTTTTTATTAACCTGCGTCAAATTTAAAAAACTTGACGGAGAATATTGAAGAAGAGTATGGCACTAACCAGCCAAATCGTTCCATTTGGTAACAATGTCGACTGGCTTCATTTCGGGGTGCGGTGGATTGTTCGGGAAGCTTTGGATCACTTTACGGTGTAAACAAACACGAAATTGACGAGGGGCTCTCACCCAGGTTACTGGTAATAAATAAATAGTCTTCTTTCAAAACGGGCCATTTTAAACTTTCTGTATATAAAAGCTTGATGAGCCTATCTGTATATTGAAATAAACCAGTAGAAATCAAATTACCCACAAATACGAGAGAATTGAAAGAATTTTCTTCTATGAAGAAGTAGAAGTAAATGTGCGGAAAGTACTTTCAAATTAGATTCAGTCCTCTGTTCCTTAAAAATTCAGTACTTTTGATATCTTAGCAATATCATCCCTGGTAAGGAAGTGTTTAATCGAGTCGCTTCGTCGATTTTTAGGGAGAACATTGTGTTCTTTAAATCAGTTTTTACAGATGTTTTTATTTTCATTGATGCTAATGATACTTCCTCTTTGACGGTTTCGGCATTGATGGTAATATCTAACGCTGATGTTACGGGCCCAATAATTTGACGGAAATCTCTAGAATTAAATATGTTGAATGTACAGCCGTTAGCAAGCATTCCTACGCAAGCCTGTTTCACTTCGTCCTTATTATATTTGATTTTAATGGTGGTTTTCCCAATACTATTATTTTTACTGGTATCGTCTAAGGTGTCTAATTGATATTCAGTAAACTTATTTTTATGTTTAAGTTTTAAATGACGGCGCATATTAGTTGCATTATTATTTGCAATTTTAGTCCCACAGCTATTGGTTATACACATTTGTTCTTTGGTTTCGGGATTAAACGCATAATACTTCCGAATTAGATCAGTTTGTTTTCTACCCATTATAAAAAAAAATAATTTACGTTGTAGATCTTCTTGACGACAAAACTAAACTAAAAATATGTACATAGCTGTATAATAAATTATTCATTTTCTTCTAGAAAGTAAGTGTGAATAGATATTAATATATAATATTCTAATGTATCTGTACTTCTCTAACATTTACTATAATTAGATAAAGAAACTAATTCGAAAGATTTTTTTGTTTATATGAGCCCAAGTCAGACGCTCTTTGCAAAATACAAACAAAAGTAACATCGTCGAGGATACAAATATATTGAGAAACAATGGCAAATATGTGTATAGAAGTGAAAACAAATTGCCTATCGAGGTGAAGTATTTTATTTTTTTAGATTTCGCGCCTTAGGAAGGAAACAAAAAAGAAATTATATGTTTCCTTCCGCAAAGAGGAATTAAAGAAGGGAACACAAAATAAATTTAAACACTGAAAATACGTGATCAATGCAAGAATTTGAACATGGCCTCATCACACTATTCAAAAGAGATTCTAAACCAAGATTTGATTTTTTGATTAAGACGTTGATTTTCATAACGTCAGCAAATGAAAAGTTTGGCGACGATACTTGACAGTTTAGGGAAGATCTCATGAAAGCAGCCACACCACCAGATCTATATTGGTCATTACAATTTGTAAAAAATTGAAAATCCCTCTAAATTGTAATTCGCAATTTCCGAGCTTAAAATCCAGATTTCGGTCAAAAACACCAAATCAAAACCTATATTAATCGCATTTATGTTCGCTATGCTCATGATGGGTATGAATTGCTTCAGGAATTTTGTGATCTCGACTAAATTTGGTGTCATTAGTAATCTAGACAACTAATTTGCAACTCCGAATCTGAGTATTTTGTAATCTAACTTGGGAGAACCAAAACGACACTAATCTCCTGACTGAGTTGTAACTGTATGCAAACACAAAATTAAGTAGTAAAGGTCGATCGATTGTGAAATAAATTAACAAAAAAATATGTCTAAAACGAAATGATGACCTCATTCAATTATTTCACCACATTTCCTACATACAGGCCACTTTTACGTATAGAATAAGAAAATCAATACGAATTTTTAGTTTCTGGTTAACCATTAAAAAAACGATTATGATAACGCTTCCAATATTTTGTATTAAGTATTGTATTTAGAAAAATATGATTAGTAATGGTAGACATAAAAAAATTGTATTCCGCTTTGTGCCGTATAATTAGAATGTCCCGATTCTTTGTACTCTTTTACAAAACAATTGATTTTTTATAGGTGTAGAAAATCTTGGAAATATTTCTAATCTAATCTTTTCTTAATTAAATGGCAAAGAATGTTTGAGATTTAAATCGTATAGGTATATCAAATTTTAAATAAAAAGTACATTTTACTGCTATAGGAATATTCTTTGTCAGCTGAATCTTGACCTTGACAATCGTCACGACACTATATACTAAATACGTAATAATATAATTATATTTACAACAACTATTTAGAACACAAAGTAAAACATAAAAATCAATATACTTACTGTATTGAAAATAGCTTGGATTTTCTCGCGATACAAATTCCGTTGCGTTGAATTCATACGGTTCAGTGGAATTTCCTCGCTCTGCACCGTACCACTCTCGATCGTCACTTGTCGTTGTGTTTGATACGCCATGCTTGTGAATATTTTTATTATTCCCAAAACTAAACTTTATAACTTTTTAAAAATAATATTATTTTGAGTAAAACACTTGAGTTAATTACATTCACTACATAAATGATTCATTCACAATATTTTTTATATTGTATATATCCACAGAACCATAAATCAAAAATCCACCGCGTGTCTAATTTATTTAATTTACTTGTTCACCGTCTTACAATTATATCATATCTGAAAGTAAAATTAAACGAACATCTAAATTTATAATTATATATAAAATAAATTTTCTACTTAATATTAAATAGATAAGATTAAATATTTATAACAATAAGTGATAAGAAATATTTATAATTAGAAAAATTGATTTAAATTTTGACCAAGTTAAGTCATGGCAGAACACGGTAAAATTTTGTACAGAATATTTATCCGAAATGTTCAGATATTTATCCTAATGTTAATTGAATTAATAACGCTGTTTCAAATATACGTGTACGTAAGTCGTTTTCATGCTATTCGGACTCTAGATCGTTCTTGCTATTGTGAATAGTTGTAAAAATTGTATAATCAAATTTGTATGAAAATAAAATAGTTGAATTAATTCTAATTCTCAGAATTGGTTCTAATTCGGATTTTGAATATTTCATATTCATCAGAAATATTACAGCAGAGAGAAAATTAATGTGTAAAATAAAAATTCAATCGGGCAAGGTTAGCGAATATGTAATATACGAGTAATTATTATCAGTACTGATATATGAAGGCCATATATAAGTTACCTGCTGACAAATGCAGGTTTAACACTTAAACTATTTTATTTTGAAATTTCATTTTGAAACAGTGTGATGATATTATCTATATACATAATATAAAAGTCAATTATGTTTGTATGCCTGTTCGCAAGAATCTCAAAGACTATACGGCCGATGGACATGAAATTTTTACATGTATCTCGGCAAGGAGGTGATTGTGAGTATAGTGCAATTTTGTTTACAATAGGTGGTGCACGAGTCACACTATTAACTATCGCGAACAGCTCAACCGATTGTCTTGAAATTTTACACTTACTTAAAGTTTCAGTGGTTGACACTTCGGCCTTTTTTGGCCTATTGTGATTCCACGCATTTACGCCACATCATTAAATCATTCACCTACTCACACAACTACAGTATACCACCTGCACAATGCAAGTTCCATGTCAACCTGTACATTGACATGGACGGTGGGTCGGCGCTAAATTCTGCACTCCATCAGAGGGTCTTACTTGTGTTTAATAACATCACCGATTGTAATCGACCATGTATAAGTTGCATTTTCAGAACCAACCTTACGATATTTTTGAAAGGGTTGAACCTCGGAGTCTAGAGGCCTCGGTACAAATGTATCTTAAATTATATTTTTTTTTTAATTCTTTGATGAGACTGAGTTAAGGAAAAACTTATATGAAATGATTGGCATGCTTGAATCCGAGGGGTGCGTCCTCTAGGTCAAGGTACCCTCCTTATAAGTTACACCATTCATCCAATCGGATTCAAACATTGGATAGGGATTTTATACCAATGAGCAGGAATCCCTGGGTCGGGTGCTCCATACAAATATTTTAAAAAATACGCAAAAATTGCATTGCAAATTAATCAGAGCTATCAAGAAATTGTGTTTTATAATAATTTGATTGTTCTTTACAACACTTCTTTTTTTTCGGAATGGAATCGCCTCAACGAACAGAAGAGCTTGCTATGTTGACTTTGAAATATTGTACGAAACGAATTGCGTTATCAATCAATTGAATAGATCCGTTGAAATAAATTGATGGACTCAAAAAGATATTTATTAATTTAAAATTAACTAATTTGAATTTAAAATAAAATTTTGCAATTTTTAAGCTGTTTTCTGACATTTAAAATGATGAAGCTTAATCAAATAAATGAAATAAAAAAATTATAATTTCCATATAACTTCAGAGTTCAATCCGTGCAATCGATCCAGACTTATTTGAAGTGATTACCAAAAATATGATCCATGGACCATACGGAATCATTCCGATGACTGTTCAACAATTTGGACTATACATTTATGATACATAATTAAAAGGATATTCCTAATTCGAAATACAATCTGACAAAAATAAAATTACTTGTGTTGAATGACACAAGTTGTCTGAAAGGTCGTCCAGGTAGATCCAATACCAGTGGCTCTTTGCAATTTGCTTATTAATTTTTCTATTCTATCAGCGTTTTCATAAAATTTCGATAGTTCAATTCAATGAATACTCATTAAATGATCTAGCGCTCTACAGGTTAGCTTATTTCTGCATTAATACCACTATGGCCTGGGAGGTGCAATTTGACCAAATTTGGAATGGTCAATTTTTTGCAAATTCATTGAATGTTTCGGAGCCCTAGGTTTACTAAAATCCGTGTTGTTGCCACTGTGGCCATTTGATATGCCTTAATGTCTATTAACTCCAGTTCAATTGCGAAGACAATATTTCGATAGTTTAACCTTGCAAATTCATTGAATGCCGGCGGTAAAGATTCACCTAAATCCGCATTGATCCTACTATATGACCATTTGATAGGCGTTTTCCTATTACCTTTGATATAATTGTGAAGAAATTCTGATGAGACTACGAGGTGTAATTTGACAAGATATCGCTATATTTAAATTTGAATTTCTTTTCTTATTTGAAATTCATAGAATGGTACAGCATGCTGGCTTAACCGAAATCTGCGCTGTAGCCCCTATAACCATTTGATAGGCGTTAGTGCCTATTATTTTAAGCTCAAATATGAAGAAATTCTGAAAGGCCAACGGGGATGTAAGTTCACCCAATTTTGAGAGTTAAATTTCTGGCAAATTCATTGGATGGTAAGACTCCCTAGTTTAACCTTAAACCGCAGTGATGCTACTATGGCTAAATTTGCAGAAATGCTGATAGAGCGCTACGGGGTATAATTTGACCAGTTTTTGAAAATTCAATTACTTGCAAATTCATTAAAAGTTCCGGCGCGCTAGGATTATGCTACCTAAATCTACGTTAAAGCCATTATGATCATTAGATAGGCTTACTGTCTGTTTACTTTAATTGTGAAGAAATTCTGATTGGGCTACGGGGCTGGAATTTGACAATTTTTTGTAAATTCATTGAATTGTTATAGATTTACCTAAATCTGTATTGATGTCATTATGGCATTTTAATATACACTCTCTGTTAACTCTAGCAAAATTCTGATGAGGGTGCAGGAGTCTAATTTGGCAATTTTTCGCTTGTCCAATTTATGGCAACTTCACGTCCGAAACTTTAAGTTAACCTAATTTCGCATTAATACTACTGTAACAATTTGATAGGCCTTTATGCCCGTTACCTTTAGCCAAATTGTGAACAAATTCTGAATATTGGGGCGTAATTGGATCAGGTTTCGATAACTCAATTACTTGCAAATTCATTCAATGGTTCGGTGCTCTAGGTTAACCCAAAACCGTATTGATGCCAAAATCACAATTTGATCGGACTTAAAATCTGTTAACTCTAGCTAAATTGTAATGAAATTCTGATTAGACCACGGAGTTGTAATTTGACCCGATAGACCAATTTCTTGAGAATTCGTGGAGTGATCTGGTCTCCTAGGTTAACCTAACTTCACGTTTATACTATTAAGACCAATTGATAGGTCTTAAAGCCTGTTAATTCTATCCCAATTTTGAGGAACTTCTGATTGAGCTGCAGAGGTGTAATTTGACAAGAATTTGATAGCTCAAATTGTTGCAAGTTTATTAAATTGTTCGGTGCTCTATGTTAACCTAAATATCTTCATTAATACCATTATATGGCCATTTTATAGGATTTAATGCCTGTTAATTTTAGATTCACTGTGAAAAAATTCTGATGAAGCTACGAAGTAGTAATTTGACAAGATTTCGTTAGTTGAATTTCTTGCAATAGGCCTTACTACCTGTTAAATGAGAAGAAATTTGAAATAGGCATATTCATATAGTAAGATTTAGGTAGTTCCATTAGTTCCGATGGTTCCAAAATCATTCTGTAAACCTTAATGCTTGTTAAGTCCAGCCAAACTTTGAAAAAATTATGATGGGGCGAAATTATTTACAAGTGGGCAAGAGTTTGCGGCACTTAGGTCCAATCAAACAGCCTTAGATAGTAGTATCAATATTAATTTGGGTTAACCTAGAGCGAGGAACCATACACAAAATTTGCAAACAACTTCATAACTTTGCAACTTCATAACCTCATAACTTTGCCAAATTGCATCCTCGAAATCCCATTAAAATTTCTTCACAGCTGGGCTAAAGTTAAAAGGACTAAATCAGCATCAATGCGGACTGCCACATCATTCAATTAATTTGCATGAAATTGAACAATGGCTAGTTGAAATCTGGTCAAATTACATATCCGTAGTCTCGTCAGAATTTCTTCACAATTGGACTAATGTGAACAGGTATTAAGGCCTATCAAATGGCCATAGTGGAATATATGCAAATTTAGGTTAACCTAGAGCGTCGAACAGTTCAATGACTTAGTAAGAAATTTAACTATCAACAATTTAACTATTTATTTATAACAGTTTATAGCAGCTGCACCTGTTTACATTTGTAGTACAAAAAGTAGTATTTTAAAATACTTAAAATTGATTCAGAACCCTGAAAAAGCACTAACAACTGGTACTATTCTGGTTTTCCCTGGGCATAGGGAATTGGGAAAATTATTTTCATAGTATTTTAGTCTAAATCATATTTTTCTGGCCTACTGTTGGAATAAGTTTGGTGTCAATATTTTTGAAAGAAAGTTGTACTCGCACCTATTTGTCGAGTAAATATTCCAGTAGGTACTGTAGCGGGAATTTGGAGAAATTTTTTTCAACCTCACTTTATATGGGTGGGTTCTGAGAAAAATAATGTGACCAACTTTGAACGAATTCTCAAATTATATCTATAAGTACTTATGTCGTGCTTAAGGGAACCCATTATTTCAGGATTTCGTAGTCACGTACATGGTTTATTATGTGCAAAATGGGGAAATAAGGCCAAGTTTAAAAAACTCGGGCATACTTATTTGTAACATACGCTCTGATTGCTGATATAACAGACTGGTGCTTTCTCGGAGGTATTCGATTGCGAAGAATACTGGACGAAGAACTGGAAAGTATAAGTTCATTTCATTTTCGCTCAAGGTGGTGATTTGTTTTCATTTGTGTTGCAATTTTAAGTGTGATTATCATACTAGCCTTGTACGTTGAAGATGGTATGGTAGCGTGAAGTTTATCCGGAAGCATTTTAAAAGAGATTTATTTAAAACATTAAAAATTAATCACAATTCGGAAGCAAAGAGCAACAAGTATTCGAAGACCATTAATCTGCAACTATGAGATGGCGGATATGGCCACATATTATATGACCTATTAGGGATTATCGAGGACCAAAGACATATTTGCGCGACCTGAAAGGTATAAATTTTTAACCATTACGAAACTACCCTACACAAATTAGTCTAAATGGAGAGATGTCTAAGAATATCTGGATATGCCAATATATTATATGAACAATAGGGATTATCTTGCGCCCCTTTCAGGCAAAGATGTTTAATCATTACAGTATTACTTTATACAAATTAGTGTAAATGAATATTCGATAGCTATTGAAAGGGTAACATAACGATAGTTAGGAATATCTGGACAATCCAACATATTATATGAACCATTACCAAACCGCTCAACACAAAATACGGTAAATGGATAATCGATAGCCGTTAAAAGGCAATATATGCCAACATATTATGTGAACCATTAGGGACTATCTAGGGCCAATGGCATGTTTGCAGAGCCTGCAGGCATACATTTTTAACCATTACAAAACTGCTCTAGACAAAATAATGTAAATGAATATGCTATGGCATTTATATATAGATGGCTAAGAAAATTTGGATATGCCAACATATTATCTGCACCATTGAGGATCACCTATGACCATTGACCAACGACTTGTTAATGCGATATATACTCTGTCAAAGTAATGGTAATTGGTAATTTAAAAAGCCCCATTAAAGGGATTGTAAAAATTTGTTTTGTCGCTTTGTTGGTACAACTGTCCTATATCTTGACGTGAAATTTGAGTGTGATCTGTTATTTAGTTTGTTTACGATGATCTATTTTGCCAGTTCATTACGGGTGTTTTGCGATTTTTATAATGAATATAAATATCGAACAAAGAATTTTTCTCAAATTTTATATTTCAAATAGAATTTCGTGCGCCGAATCGCAGAAAATGTTACAGAAAGTTTACGGTGAATCGACTTTATCAAAAACACGTGCATATGAGTGGTACCTTAATCAATAAAGTTAAGGAAATGATGACAGAAAATCGTCTTGTAGATTTGAGAGAGATAGCCGCTGAACTTTCTGTGACTCATGCATCAATTTAAGGGTATCATTGTGAACGAATTTCGGGTCAAAAACTCAACAAATAACACCGAACATCCACCGTATTCTTTTGATATGGCTCCGGCTGACATTTTCTCCTTCTCTTTCTCTTTTATTTTTTGATATTTTTATTCATTATAAAAATCGCAAAACACACTTCAGATGAACTGCCAAAATAGAGCACTGTATACAAACTAAATGAAAGATCGCGCTTAAACTTCACATCAAGATGGATGACAGTTGTGCCAACTTACCATCTGCCATACAGAATGTATCTCGATGGTTCTAATAATCACTAATGGCTCAAATAATATATGTTGCCATATCCAGATATTCTTAACCAACTCTACGATTGCTTTTCGGCTTATACAATTTGGTTGTATAGGCCTTAATTCATTACTTATGATATTCAAAATGTTTGAGCATGACGTTGATTGTTTGTTATCGGTATTACAATAATAAAAGCAAATTTATAAATGGTTTGAAATAATACGAGTGCTAATTTTAATGTCGTTAGATTCTCTTAGAGATTCATCTTATAAATTAACATTTAAGCTCACGCCATTTATTTTGAAATTTTGTACATTTCTGCACATTTTAACACGATATTCACGACATTTAAACTTTCATTGGCAAAACTTTTTAAACACTGTAATTGATAACTGAATGTGACCGTTGACTGATATATGAAGACAGTTAACTGATATATGAAAAAAAACCTTTCACTCGATTCACTAGCGTAATCTCATTTTTTGTTTTATCGTTTCGGAAAAAACTTCATACGAAATTGATTAGTTTTTTTAGTAAAAAGTGATTTTTGTATATTTTTAAATAAACCCAAGAAAAAGTAAACAAGTGATGAACATCAATAAACATAAAAATAGAACTGTCCTTCGACTGCGCATGAAGTTAAGTACAATTTAATTCTTTTAATTTTTCTTTGAAACTGCAGCTATTATTCGCTGATGCAGCTACTAATAAAATTGTACTTAACTTCATGCGCAGTCGAATGACAGTTCTACTTTTGTGTTTATTGTTGTTTGTCACTTGTTTATTTTTCTTGATTTGCTTCAAAAATACACAGAAACCACCTCCTACTAAAAAAATAAACAATTTCGTATAACGTTCTATTCGAAACAGCAAAACACATCAAGATTTGTACACGAGAATGAAGTTTGGTTTAGGTTAAGGGTTGTATAAAACAAAGGCCTTTCCAAATTTCACTTTGAAATGAATAGCGGCACAAGATAATTTAGAGTTAAATAAATTAATTACAAAAATAGTGCGCTAAATATAAGTTTTGAAATAGAAAATAAATCTATCGGACTAATAAAAAAACACGGCAATTATTAGATAGATTAGTCTAGTTATTTAAAGGTTATAAATTTATTTGCGGAGTTCTTAAAAACCATTTCGGTCGTTAAGAATCGGTCCTGACTGAAAAGTTTCAGGCAAATTTTTGATGGATTGTCGTAGAACATTTTTCAGCGCACCCCGACACCATAGTATGAAGAAGTTGCAGTACACTAAATATAACACCAAGGTGTTCACCTGAAACAGTTAAAATAAATAAATCGTGAGCGTTTCCCTGAACGACTAAGATTGAAACAGGCGTTAGTAATTATTGCAAAAGATGTGCTATCGAAAATTTCCGTAATGACCCGAAAAGTACCCACGGGAAATTCATTGAGCTCGCTGTTTCGCAGAACTCCATCACCCTATTACCTTGTTGTATCACTTGTATCCTACTGAGGGATAATAAAGTTGAAGAGTGCCTAACCTATCAGTAATCCGTTCTTAGGCTTTCAGATTTTGATTTGCCAGATTTATGTAAAAAAAACAACCCGGCTTCTACTCCCACACAGAAACAAACAATAACGAATTGCCTCGTGCGTACTCCGGTATTTGGTTGTACAGAGAAAATACAGAGAAACAATCTGTTCTCAAAAATCCTTTTTGGAACAGGATAGGTGGCCACTAGGTAGACGAAGTGTTTTAAGTCTAACTCTCTTTTGATTACCATTCTGTTGAGTGTAACAACGTCAGACAAAATATCTTCACCAAAATTCCTCCACAGTCAGTTACATGGGATGGGATCGATTTATGAAACGGTGCAGTAACTGGAGATTGCAGTACTAGATGCTAATCAAAAACTTGACAGCGAAACGATGATCGAATAGATAATCAAAATATCTTAAGATTATATATAGATAAATTTTAAAGTATAGATCAAAAATAAAATGACTAATTTTTTGGCTAAGCTCATCATTTTTCAGATCCGTTTTGGTGGCATTGCCAATCAAACATAAATTTGGAAAAATCAACAAAAAATTAGTATGCGAATTGTAAAATATATTTATAAAGGTTAAAAGTCAACCAAGAATAAATTCGATTGGATGTTTACAAAGCACAAGTATAAGTCACAAGACGATTATATAAATTTTATTAATGCATCACTAGTTCATATTTAACCGTGGCGGTTTCCTAGAATATAACCTAAATAAATAAAATACCATGTATTTATCGTAATTTCTAATTAGTTCTCGTTGAAGGGTAAGTAAGTATTCGGATTCTTGTGAATTGTTTATGAATGAATTTAATTGTTAAAAACGAAACAAACTAAAAATATTCTTTTACATGACTTTATAGTGGTTTTGAACCTGTCAAGAACAAACAAACTGTTGAGTAATACTAATTAACACAACTCGTCACAACACGACCGATACATGAATCACGCGGCAGGCATTTATTATCAATCATATATTCGCAACACCAAATTACACCGGTCTACAAATAAACACATAAAACATCCGCATATACGTTATCGAACACACACACCTTAATATATTTCTACACCAAATAACATACGTTAACATTTGTTTTCTCTTTCTTAGAAGCAATAATAAAATAAATAAAAATTTAAAACATATTTTTATTGATAGCAAGCAAATACAAACAAACCCGATTTTGAGTTTATAAAAAATTTATTCAGAAAGGCATTAATTATAGACTCACGACGATGGGTAGCTCTGTTAGCTGTATAACAAAAATAAACTTAAGTATTAGTTTATCTTAACAAAATTAAATCTTATCCAAAAAAAAAAAAAAAAAATCAAACACATAAACACAACAAGTTAGAATTTCACTATATGCTAATTTTTAATCTGTCAACGTCACAGTTTATTTGCGGAAAAAGTCACAACAAATCTTAAGAAATGCGAACATCTTATGAACTAATGAGTAATATAAAATTCTTGTAATTAGTTATTTTATAATTAAGGTATTTTTTCTTATACCTGCTAAGAGTAATAAAAGCACAAACAATAAAATTACTGTTCTTTCTTTTCTTCTTTTTATTTATGAGGAAGGCACGAAACGCACGACACACAATTTTGTTTTCACAACCACACCGCACAACTAGTTTACGATCACTGACTGAGTGAATACATTTCTTTTTTTACTATTAAAGAGAAATCAAAACATTACCCAAAAATATTTGTTGTGTCGATATGGGAGAACTTTAATGAATTGGTTACGGAGAGAGAATGTACATATTTCAAGTACTTTTAATAAATTATGTGTCGTGGCGCGGTAATCGATTAAAAGAAATTATTTTAATAAAACAAAATCATGGAAATACCAAACAAATTATCTTTTACCATAACTTGGAGAAGGCAAAGGATTCTAGATTTATTTTGGTTTCAAATTGAATCGTGATATCTATCGTGAAAAATGATTATTTATTTGGTTTTGTTTTTTGATCACCAAGTAAAATCAAAGGCCTACTAAACATGTATTAGAAATTTTACTCAGTTCTATAAATTTCTATTTTTTACATTATTAATCTAGCATAAATTTTAAAATAAACATTAGTTGTCAGTTTAAATACAATTTTAAAACTAACTTGGTCAGAACTCGATATTAGTTTAGTCGCCATCTTAAAGAAGAACATAAACCTTTCGAAATGTCATTTTAAAAATTGTTATTTGTCGTGTTCGTTAACGAATTATAAACCGTACATAACGCAACAAATTATTAGTAGATTAAATTAACCTTATTTGTACTTTAAATTATTCTTTTATTAAATAAAAATCGGTTCGGTCGAAAAATACCGCAAAAAATGCGTTGCAAGAAAACTGTGAATCATCTTTTATGGTTCTTAGGGTTCGATTAATTAAAAATGCGTTCCACACGTTCCACATTTTGACATTAGATACAAATTTGTTTTTGTTTTTATTTTTTCATAACCCTAAAAGGATTAAAAGTATTTCGAAACTTGGGGTTAAAATTATAATACAAATAGAGGATAGAAAGGTAATTTAGATAATGGAAGTATTTTAAGATGAAGAATGCAATTGTGGATCACGGTAAACCCATTTGAATTAGATGATAGATATTTTGAAAATTACCTACCTTTCGAAATTATGATGAGATTCCAAATTTAGGAATCGTCAAATCAGTTTGCTTTCCGGGTAGGTTGTATCAATATTAAAATAAACAGTTTTATTCAAATATATTTAATACATTTTATTTAAAGGTTTTGTCCAAATTACACTTCGTGGATTGCGGATATCGTTGCGGACATAGCAGCTAGTTATTTACTTCGGTTGGGTCCAAGTTCCCAGTTATTTGAGCTAAATTTTCAATAAAATTTGTAACGGGCGATATCCAGTTGCGAACTGATAAGATTATGAAAAAATTCAATCATCTCATTAGACTATGTCGACTGAAAAAATTATATTAGTGAATGCTAAAAATCAAGCCGACATAACACACAACCACATTGCCGACACCCACATCGCCGACTATCATAAACATCACCGAAAACCACATATGATATTGATATATTAATTCGAAAACTAGCAAAGTGTAAGTTTGCATTAACGGTGCTTGTAATATAGATGTGAGGAACTTCTATCATCTTATCAGTGCCTTAGAATTCGATACCAGCAATATAATTGTCAGAAATAGTTACACCGTTAGAAGCACCCCCAGGAATTTTGTCCGACAAACTCAATTAGAATACACAACTAGATCACCCAATAGCCACTTCGTCAACACAACCACATCGTTTTATCGGTAACGGTAAATGAGTCCATCCTCAATGTAAACCCGGAAGCATCGAGCTCTCAAGCGCTTAATTTTAACAGTGCCTGGATTTTATTTTGCTTTTAACGAGGTCACCAAAGTTTTATTTAATGTGATATTAACAGATATGGGTTGATCCACTACCAAAGATGGAATCGAATGCGGATTAGAAAATGCATATAAATAAAATGGAAAACAATTGCTCTCAATCAAAGTAACCAGGAAAAAGCTATAAAAAATTGCGGATCTAAAACAAATTTTACTTTACTAATTGCATGAAAATCCGTAGGAATTTCTGTGATACTATGATCTAAAATTTTGCAATATATGCAATTTTCAATCCGCAACCGATTCGCTCCCGCGAGTTCTATAATCGACGTAATTTTCTCATTAAGAATATCTGCCTCGATTAAAATAAATTAAGTTCAACTATCATCGACTTCGCATTGTTTTTCACATATATCGCGACTTCCCCGGTATACGATACGCCGGTACGCGTAATTGAGAGACAATACCCAGGATCCAGGAATTTCTAAAGAGTTGGATAAAACCCTTGGCTGAAGCCAACTCTCAACATTATAGTTAAAGTAACCCATCAACCATTTATAAAATTTCGGCTAATTGCTGTTGATATACTATTCTAGTTGAAGCCATTGTATCTTTACGGGCATATTACACAAAGTTATTGTATGTAAAACACATCCAACAAACGTCATCTTTTGTCAAATCAGCAAAATACCGGCAACAAAAAATTACCCCTATCATTGGTCAAGAACACGGAAGACTAGTGGATTTAAATGTTGAAATACAAGCAGACGTTAAAAAGAGGAAGTAGATTATGATTTTATTATGTCATCGGCCAAATCTTAATCATTATGAAGCGACACAAGATCTATATGATCGGCAACATACGACATATGTGGAAGGGTCTCCATTGGAGAAATCTAAACGTTTATTAGATCGATTGGTGAAAGACGCTCGGGCTACTAAATGGGACAGCAAAGTATCAAACGATCAAGGAGGTGCTCTGATGGATACTTTTGCCACACTGGAGAAGGCCTTGTTGAGTATGAGCAAAACATTCTGCCTATTTGAATTAGTAACAGTATTTTGAGTAAAATAGTTCCTCGAAAATGAATGAGCTATTCACACATATTGATCACTAAGTTATAATCGTCGAACTTCTGATTGTTACTCCTGATACAAGGAAACCAAACTTATAATCATAAGCATCGCTTGGGAACAGCTGAAAGTAAGAATTTTTAGATTATGAAGTTATTACAAACGCAAGTGATGAAGCAATGCCTAGAAAAGTAGTAGATAGTCGTCATAATGCGATGCATTCGTGAACTGATAAATATGCAATTTTACGTCGGAAATGCTTCAAAGAAAGTTGGAAGTTTCTAGCGTTCTAGGAGGAGAGATATCGCAGATTTTCGTTAAGCTTGTGGTGGTTCAATCAATAAGTTTATTTTACTGGTGAATTTGTATAACGATTAAAGTAGCATTCTTAACTGAGTATTTCAGGATTTATTGAATTGAATGAGTAAAATGGAAGTGCCATGCAATTCTATTATTAAACAAAAACCGTAGGATTGAAAATTTATAATAATCAGATTTTAGCTGCTCCTTAAACACACGAACCGTGTGTTTTAAATATTGTATTAATTAAACATTGAATATTATAAAATAAATATAAATCGAACATCATTCATCCCCTCATCAGCGGACAGCGCCCGATTGTATACCACGGTAAATATTTATAATCATCCAGAAGCAATCCAGAGGGAAGTTGTCATTACTGCATTTTAAAAAGGAAAGCGGAATTTTATTATTATTAGTTTTTCATTCACCATTCGGTTATCTTAAATTACATTATTTTATTGGCTTCGTTATTCATTCGGCATAATATCTCTGGGAAACACGTTTTTTTTTTTTAAATTATCGTGATATAAAATTTTAATTTATCATATTATTAGACAAATTTGTGACATCGTTGAAACACCACAATTAATGTCTGACTAAGAGAAGGACTACGAAAACAATCACAATGTTGGTGGGACCATCAAACGGTCAAGTGCATTCGTGATCAAACCCTTAGACCGCCAAATAATAACAAACAAGAAACGTTAAAAGCTACAATTATTGAAAGATTAAGCGAATCGGCAAAATTAAAACTCAATCGCCTTCTTTCTGGGTTGCAGTTAGGTGACAAAATCCATTTCAATTGTTACGAGAGATGGAGTTTTTATCTGCCGATCAGGTTACTGAGTCGGTTCTAAGAAATTTGTGGGTGCAGCATCTACCAACCCATACTCAAGAAATCTTATCAAGTATGGACGAATCTAATTTGGTTCAATTAGCAAAGATGGCTGATAAAATCGTTAAAATACAAAAACCAATTAATTTATAAAGTGTAAGCTCTCTTAAAAATATTGATAATAAGCAACAAAGTGATGTACTTTACCAAATTCAAGCATTAACACAAAAGGTTGAAGAATTATTTAAACAGGTTAATACGAAGGATTCACGATCAGTAAACCACAGTTTAAATATGGTATTTATGCAAAGAAGTGTATAAAACCGTGTAATTACGATCTGTTAAATACGGTAGTTTAGAAGTCGGAAAACCAGTAAACCCATCGCTTTTCACGGTAGGTGTTGGGAGTGTAAATTCTAATAGCTGTTTCATAATTACCGAATTACCAGAATTTAAGTTATTCTCAGCAAATTCAACAATCATTAATACGTTTGGTCAAAGAAATTTAACTCTTGATTTGAACTTGAAAATTATAATAGCCTAAAGTCGACAGATGCATTTTAGGTGGTGACTTTGTAGCTCATTTCGGTTTAGTATTGATGTTACACGCAAAATTTGATTGATACTTGTATTAACTTCACTACAACGGAAGAACCAATATCAATCAATTCGTACGATATTATACAACTATCAAAACCGATAAATACCATCCGGGTATTTTACAACTATATGTATGTGAAGTTGGCCCAAATGCCAGCCCAAAAAAACGCAGTGGCAACACGAAAACTATAATTTCTGTCACATATGAACTGTCAGCCCAAAAAAATCGTATGTCACGACATTTTAATTATGTCAGCCCAAAAAATAGAAATATTTTTCGTTATAGATTTTTGAATTCAGCCCAATTTTTTTTCACGACAGTAACAATCGTGACAGTTATATCGGATACACGCAGCCCAAAATTCAAATTTTTATAGTTAAAGGAACCATGTGATCGTGTATAATAAATGTAAAACAGCCAAGAAGCAATTCTTATTATTTTCAATTGGTTAACGAAAATATTATTTTTAAGGAAGAATAATATGTAACCTCGAGTTTTAAAGACGGATATACGCCAAAATTATCGATTTTTTGAATTTAAAGGGAATTTTTTAATTTTGTTTACTATCTTCGAAATATGTAAACTTCTATTAAGAAAGTAGGAGTTTCTGGATTTTATAAAAACTATGACGTATATCAGCCTTTGTTAATAAAAGCATCAAATACAAATACGACTGGTCAATCCGTTCATTTAGTTTCATTTTAATAAGCATATAGTACTTATACACCTTCATAATGAGAACGACCTAAATTCGGCCGCTTTACGAACAACCATAATATTTAATGGAAGTTGAGATTTTCGGTGTTGGTCATCGGTCTTATTATGATTTTCGGACAGATCTGGTTCTAGCCTTTACAAGTAAGAAGTTTCAGGAGGCTGTGGTGGGGTCCTCATACCAAGAATGGCCTATATTCAGCCGCTTTACGAATAACCATAATATTTAATGGAAGTTGAGATTTTCGGTGTTGGTCATCGGTCTTATTATGATTTTCGGACAGATCTGGTTCTAGCCTTTACGAGTAAGAAGTTTCAGGGGGCTGTGGTGGGGTCCTCATACCAAGAATGGCCTATATTCAGCCGCTTTACGAATAACCATAATATTTAATGGAAGTTGAGATTTTCGGTGTTGGTCATCGGTCTTATTATGATTTTCGGACAGATCTGGTTCTAGCCTTTACGAGTAAGAAGTTTCAGGAGGCTGTGGTGGGGTCCTCATACCAAGAATGGCCTATATTCAGCCGCTTTACGAACAATCATAATATTTAACAATGCAGAGCTGAAGCACTATACGGCCTATTGTAAACAAGAAAATTATTGGGATCAATTCGATGATCTGAAAAGCACCATTATTAAAATAAGAAATGATAATCACAAAGTAAAACCTCATTTAGTATTATATACAATGCATTATGCATGTCTTCATTACTTGAATTATATAAGCATAAAAAATTAAAAAAAAAACAAAAAAAAAAAAATTAAAAAAATAAAAAAAAAATATAAAACAAAAAATCTAAAAAAAAATTGAAATATTAGGTGTTCAAGTGGAAACTCGGCTCTAAAGTTGGTTGCGTTAAAATATATTTGAAAGTCTAGGTGGAGTAAAACAAAACCAACTCTAAATTCCTCGCAAAACAGTTACGAGTTACTCACCAAGCAATACCACGTCGATTGCATGCAATGGGGAAAATGTAGAAGGAAGGAAATTGGGTTCCTCATAAATTGACCGAAGAAAACAAAAATCGAAAAGTTAGATTTGCATGAATTTCCTTTCTCGGTACAAAAGAAAGAAATTTTTACACAAAATCATTGCCGGTAATGAAAAGTGGATTTTATACGATTATTCTAAACGCAGGAAACCATGGGCTGATCCAGGCCAGCAATCAACATCAGTTGCAAAAATAAATATTCATGCCAGGAGAGTGTTACTGTACACCTGGTGGGAATGGAAAGTAGTAATTTACTACCAGCTTCTGGAACCTGGACAAACTATTACAGCTGAACGCGACCAAGCTCAATTGATCAAATTAGGTATGTTTTGCAGCAAAAAGACAATTTACGGGCCAAAGGCAGAACGTGATATTGCTGCATGATAACACTCGTCCACTTTCAGTAAAATCAACCCAGAAACTCATTTTCTTCTTAGGGTGGGGAGTTTTACAGCAAACGGCGTACAGCATCTCTAGACTTGGCTCGCTCTAACCATTTATTCAGATCGATCTCGTCATATTTGAAAGACTACTGATTCACGAAAGTTGAAGATGTGCAAAAATGGCTCGATGACTATTTTGCTTCGAAACCACGTATTTTCTATCACGAAGGTATTCATCATCTACCTGGTAAATGACAAATAACCATAGATAATAATGGCGAATATTTCGATAATTAATCTTTGTAACAATTATAGTTTCAATAAAGTTGAATTTGATCGAAAAAAACCGAGTTTCTATTTGCAAACCTAATATATAAAAAGCAGCACCCGACTTTGTTTTAAAACGAATGTACACATTGTAAATCTCGAATACATCATACTTGATTTCTAAGGTGAGAAATAAAACTTACTAAAATTTTAGTACAAGCTTTTGTTAGGTCAAAAATCTTCATTCCTACTCTTTGACTACTCTTCTGGAACACTTCCCAACTAACATTTTGCCTTATAAATTGTCTTTTAAGAATATTTTTCACTTAAAAGAGCCCTAGAATAACATTCTCCAAGAATGTTTAAACTGGATACTTATTAGCTTCTTGTCAAAGAAATGTCGATTTATAAACTATATTATATTCTTACATGTCATTTTTACACCTTGACAGATTCTGTTGTAATGCTGTTTCTTACACCTCACTTAGTATACTCTTATGGTTTTTAGTGGAAAAGTTTTCTTAGCCAAGACATATTTAGTCTTACAGAGCTCCTAATTTCTTTCTTTATGAGTGTTCTGTAGGATTTCTATTGAACAAGAGTTTTGTAAGATTAAACATAAACAAATTTTTATAGAGAACGCTATAAGATTCCATTATGTTTAAATTCTTTAACAAGAGCCTTTAAAGTGTGTTTCTTTTAGAAAATATGACATTTGTTTGAGTACCGCAGAAAACAAAACTTAGTGATCGACGTAACTCTAAAACTAATTAATGTTAAAAATCGAGTATTAGATATATTACTGTTTAATTCAGTTTTTTTATTTAAAATAATATAGTAAATATGTCTCTAAATATAAACCAGTGGCAAAATATTCTCTTAATAATATTCTTGGATAAGTTCTCTTTAAGAAAAACTCATACCTCTCCCTTATTACATACTTACTTTATTTTTACATAGGATAAAGATAAAAATATTCTTTAAATACTCTTAGATGTTTTGTATATAAGAAAAACTCATACTTTTCCCTTATTAGATATTTACTATATTCTTTCATAAGAAAATAATTAAAAATATTATTTTAGGTGACATTTCTATCAGTGGCGGGCTCAGGGTAAACTCATTTAACTATTTGATGACAAAGTATACAAATACATAGTATAGCAACAGTATAACCGAGTTGTTGTATCAGGTGAATCAGGCCAAGTCCAGGAAATGGTGTAGAATCCTTTGCATATTTTGCTGATTAATTTATATTTATTTCTTCAGTTTTACCGAAGTAAACTCAAGCCGACCCTGGAAACTAATTTAAACGTTTTCTTATAAGTCACTTATAAGATATTTCACATAGAACGTCATTTCGTCCATATTGGTTTAGGAATTTCCATTATGAAAAAAGCATCCATTTTCTAATTTTTTAGAAAAGTTTTTTTCAAATGGAATATTTTGGTATATTTTGGCAATTTTAGGAATTTAGTAAGTGATTTTATAGAGTTTCCTCTCATAACAAGATCTATGTACTATTTTAATTAGTCCATTTTATGATATTTGTTTTTTTTATAATTTTTATTTTTTTAAATAATAATAATTCTTTGTTTTATTATTCGAATTTTTAAGAGCGCAAAAAAATTAGATCAGGTAGCTATTATATTTAATTGAAAAATTTGAATTCGCAGCTAAATTCTATGATAATTTCAATGTAAATTTTAATTATATAAAAAGCAATTAGTTTTTCAAGCATTATCTGTTTTAATTTAATTTATCTGTTTTAATTGTCAATGATAATACCAAGTTTGTTATAAAACTGAATTAAGAATCATTAAAGTTGTAAAATCCTATAACATAATTTTCAAGGAATACAACGTAAGTCTTAAAACGCTTTTACATAAGAATGTATATTCTGATAAATACCTCACGAAAGACTACTGTACGACTATTCTTATAACTTATATCATTCTTTCTCAAGAAAGATGAGTCTTATATGATACTTATATACACCTTACACGTCACTTATTTTAACCTTATATGCTCAAAAAGTTCGCCAGAAGACTCTTAAAAGTTTAATATAAGATGCATTTTAACTCTTATATGATGCTTATAAATTTCAAAATTGTTAGTTGGGTTAATCTATAAATTTATTAGAATCTTATAGTTTTTAGTCGGCTTTCGTAAATTGTTTACCTTTCAACATTGCAAAAGTTAAAAAACAGTCACAAAGGTGTCTACTCCTAGAACACCGTTTTAGCCAAATTTTGGAAAAGACTGACAAAGTTTAAGACCGATCAATCAATCTGTCTGAAAAACATCTTCGCTTAAATATTAGACTGATTTCATAGCAAATTATAATTAGAATAATTTTGTTTATAATGATTTTTTGAAATATTTGGGAAAAACTATAAAAATCGAGAAAGTTTTAATTAGGAGTAGCTACCAATTACGGTTCACAGACTTCCTCTACATTCCACTCAATAATATAGTTGTTCGTAAATCGGCCGAATATAGCCATTCTTGGTATGCGGACCCCACCACAACCTCCTGAAACTTCTTACTCGTAACGGCTAGAACCAGATCTGTCCGAAAATCATAATAAGACCGATGACCAACACCGAAAATCTCAACTTCCATTAAATATTATGATTGTTCGTAAAGCGGCTGAATATAGGCCATTCTTGGTATGAGGACCCCACCACAGCCTCCTGAAACTTCTTACTCGTAAAGGCTAGAACCAGATCTGTCCGAAAATCATAATAAGACCGATGACCAACACCAAAAATCTCAACTTCCATTAAATATTATGGTAATTCGTAAAGCGGCTGAATATAGGCCATTCTTGGTATGAGGACCCCACCACAGCCCCCTGAAACTTCTTACTCGTAAAGGCTAGAACCAGATCTGTCCGAAAATCATAACAAGACCGATGACCAACACCAAAAATCTCAACTTCCATTAATTATTATGGTTATTCGTAAAGCGGCTGAATATAGGCCATTCTTGGTATGAGGACCCCACCACAGCCCCCTGAAACTTCTTACTCGTAAAGGCTAGAACCAGATCTGTCCGAAAATCATAATAAGACCGATGACCAACACCGAAAATCTCAACTTCCATTAAATATTATGGTTATTCGTAAAGCGGCCGAATATAGACCATTCTTGGTGTGAGGACCCCACCACAGCCTCCTGAAACTTCTTACTCGTAAAGGCTAGAACCAGATCTGTCCGAAAATCATAATAAGACCGATGACCAACACCGAAAATCTCAACTTCCATTAAATATTATGATTGTTCGTAAAGCGGCAGAATATAGGCCATTCTTGGTATGAGGACCCCACCACAGCCCCCTGAAACTTCTTACTCGTAAAGGCTAGAACCAGATCTGTCCGAAAATCATAATAAGACCGATGACCAACACCGAAAATCTCAACTTCCATTAAATATTATGGTTATTCGTAAAGCGGCCGAATATAGACCATTCTTGTTGTGAGGACCCCACCACAGCCTCCTGAAACTTCTTACTCGTAAAGGCTAGAACCAGATCTGTCCGAAAATCATAATAAGACCGATGACCAACACCGAAAATCTCAACTTCCATTAAATATTATGGTTATTCGTAAAGCGGCCGAATATAGGCCATTCTTGGTATGAGGACCCCACCACAGCCTCCTGAAACTTCTTACTCGTAAAGGCTAGAACCAGAGCTGTCCGAAAATCATAATAAGACCGATGACCAACACCGAAAATCTCAACTTCCATTAAATATTATGATTGTTCGTAAAGCGGCCGAATATAGGCCATTCTTGGTATGAGAACCCCACCACAGCCTCCTGAAACTTCTTACTCGTAAAGGCTAGAACCAGATCTGTCCGAAAATCATAATAAGACCGATGACCAACACCGAAAATCTCAACTTCCATTAAATATTATAGTTGTTCGTAAAAGCGCCCGAATATGGTCATTCTCAATATGAAGGTGTGTAAGAATTATATGCATATTAAAATGAAACCGATTGACTAACCGTATATGAGGCGTTAACTTACAAAGACCGACATACGTCATAGATTTTTAGTTAAGGAAAATTCCGAAAACCTCGATTTTTTTAATAGAAGTTTACATATTTTGATAGTTAGTAAACAAAAGGAAAAGTTCAATTTTAATTCGAAAAACGATAATTTTGGTGTATTTCAGACTTTGAAACTTGAGGCCACGTATTATTGTTCTTTAAAAATAATATTTTCATGAACCAATTAAAAATAATAAGAATAGCTTCTTGGCTGTTTTATAGATTTCAACAAGTTATAAAAAAATTGTGGTTACTTCAAAATTCTATAACGACAAACATTTTTGTTTTTTGGGCTGATATCAATAAAATGTCGTGATATACGATTTTTTTGGGCTGACAGTTCTTAAGTGATAGCAACTATAGTTTTTATGTTAAAAAATCATTTTCATTTAAGGCATGAACATGTTTGATTTAAATGTGTATATTTTTTATTTTATTATTATTATAATTTTATAAATTTAAAATACAATTATATTATTTATATTCATTTCATTCAAATTCATATTTAATCTTTGAATTTATGTGATGTTCAATGCTTCTTCAGTTTTCTGTCATGATAGTTATCAAAATAGATGACGGTATTGCCAGCGGCAAAAAATATAATTTGTTGGGCTAGAATTTTGGGCCAACTTCACAAACGTTACAACTATTACAAAAATTCAAATCAGTGACTCAATAAATCACAAAGTCTTAACATTGTAAAACATAATATTGCATTGAAACTTCAGGTCAGCCATGTCATGTGAAAGTTTGCAGACTTAGTTCAGATAAAATGCTCATAGCCAAATCGGAAATCGAAACGTGGTTAGCGCAAGGCATCAGTCGTCCATCTAAAAGTAATTGGGCCAGTCCTCTGCCAAAAAGGATGGTAGTTGGTGTCACGGACTTCACTCATCAGCTCGAATCATGTACCATATTTTCTAAAATCGATTTGGTTAGAGCTTATACTTGATGATGACCGGTGGAACCAAAAGATATCGAGAAGACAGCAATAATTACATCCTTTGGATCGTTTGAATTTCCGCATATGACATTTGGTTTACGAAACGCTGCACAAACTGTCCGCTTTTATGACAATGTTGTGATCATCGGACCGCATCTGTTCCAAAATAGTATATTTGCAGATATATTTTGTATTTTTGATCTGGGTGCGGCAACAGAGATCCAGCAAGATGAAAAATTTGCCCATGAATCTGTATAGTTGGAGTCAAATTCTGTAATTTTTGTCCTTTGTTGGCAAGATAAGTATCAGTTTGTGTTATATCGTGATGAATCGTGTATTGTGTGTGGTGTGTTAGCATTCATTGCTGATGGTGGTGAAATTACTTTGAATGTTGGATAGTAATTTTGTTCATTTACAATTTCACCACCACACGACGTCATTTGAAAGCAATCGTTTTACATCTTGATGTGTTGCAAGAAATGGTTCGAATTATAGGAGAGTAAAGCAACGTGGGCAATGGCTCTGGTGGTGGAAGTGGAAGTGGAAGCAACTCCTGACACACGACACACATCTAACCGAATTCTGCACGTCCAATTTTCACCGGAATTTGTTGTTGTCGACGTTGTCGTTCATTAGTCGCACGTTGTGGTCTTGCTTCATCACTTTGCCGAGCATGAACGTCTCTTCTTCTCAATCGCTGTTACTCATTGTAACCTTCGTTTATTTCACCTGACTGTCGCGTACGATTTTCGGTCATTCTGATTTAAACTGAGTCTCCTTCAGTAGCACGTTCCTCTTCCGTTCGACGTGGTGCGACATTTCGGTGTCGTGTTGCATTCTGAGAACGTCGACCAATGATACCATGACCTCTTCTTGGCATTATAACATATATCGAACTGCAATTTTTTTTTTTTTTTTATAACAACTTTATTGAAATGGCTACTACAATCTTAAACATTATTAATTCATTAGTAAGGTTGACATTAGTACTTATGAGATAAGCATAAACTTGTGTGGGTCTGTTGGACCAATGTCCAGTTCCCTTGGTTTATAATTTTCATACGGTTAGCTCATGTGGTTTGATTCGTTTGAGCCGCTTTACTTCGTTTGTACTGTTCAGTAGTTGAACGGCCTCAAGATTGATGTGGGTAAGAAGTCTCTTTTCATGTTTTATGGCACATTCGCGGATAACGTCGTCTATCAATTGTATTTCTAAATCATTGTGGATTTCCTTGTTAGTCACAAATCGGTAGGCGTTGGTGACCATTCTAAGAAATTTATTTTGGCTTCGTTGTATAATGTCTCTGTTGGATTTATGTGTACAACCCCATAGCTGCGCACCATACACCCATATTGGTTTGAAGATAGTCTGGTATACCAGTTTTTTACAATACAGGTTCATTTTGAAATGATGTCCAATTAACCAGTACATTTGACGTTGTATCAATTGTATCTGTTCAGATTTTTGTCTCACGTGATGTTTCCAGTTGAGCCTTGAATCTAAATGCAGACCAAGGTATTTTGCCGATTCAGCCTGCGGCACTTGCACCCCTTTGAGGTATATATGAAGAGTGTTATTTTTATGTCGGAGCGTAAATGTCACATAGGTTGATTTGAGCTCATTCAGTGCGATTTTCCAGTCAATTGTCCATTTAGTAACGTTCTCCATTGCTCGTTGAAGATTTTCCACTGCTCTTGGTTGAGATTCGTCTACTGACATAATTACAGTGTCGTCAGCGAACGTGCCGATGAATGTTTTATTCGTCGTAGGTATGTCCGCAGTATAAAGAAGGTAGAGGAGGGGACCCAATACGCTTCCCTGCTGAACTCCCGCAATCGCTGGATAAAAGTCCGAACATGTTTCTTCATGAATGACTCTGAATTGGCGATCAGAGAGGTACACTGAAAGAAAAAATCTCTGTTTTTTTACAAAACGGGCAAGTAAACATAAAAATGTTAACCTAACGCATTTTTTGTGAAAACAAGATATGCATTTGCTGAATTTAATAGGTGTCATTTACGTATACAATGATAATCTAGCAAAACGAGAAACGTAAAATAATATCAACTAAACATCCTGCTACTTTTCTAAAATTTACGTTTCTGAAAAGCAATAATCACACAGAGTATTGTTAATTTTACGTAATGATAATACAATTTTTACAAACAGTTCGTTTTAAAATCATAAAGATCAGAGTTAGATTTTTGTGAAATGTAGGGTTTCGTGAAAGCGAAAAAATAAAAATTACAATTTATTTGCTGTGTGTTCTCGAATGTGCGAGAATGGTTGTGGGTTTATGCGAATTCTGCTTGTTTCTTAGCTTCAAATATTTGATATATAAAGAAATAAAGCGTTATCCAATTCAAGCTTGATAAAGTAAACTTAAAAAAAACACACAAAATATTCGGAATGTATTGTAATTTTTATTTCATTTTACAGATTGATCCTTGCCATTTTTAGTTAAACACGATCTTTCGCGTAGCCCCACAAAAAGAAATCCAAAGGCGTTAAATCACAGGATCTTGGAGGCCAATTGACATCAGCCAATCGCGAAATCAAACGTCCAGGAAATTTCTCTTGCAAAAGATCTCGATTTGCTCGTGTTACGTGACTGGTTGCTCCATCCTGCTGGAACCACATATCGTCAAGATCATAATCTTCGATTTTCGTAAAAAAATAATCGATTAACATGCGGCCATAGCGCTCAGAATTGACGGTAACGGTTCGTCCATGGTTGTTCTCAAAAAAATACGGCCCAATCACACCACCAGACCACAATGCGCACCAAACAGTGACTTTTTCCGGGTGTAATGGCTTCTCTACAATCAATTGTGGATTTTCTGAGCCCCAAATTCTACAGTTTTGCTTATTAACGTATCCACCAAGCGAAAAATGAGCTTCATCACTGAAGAAAATTATGTTCGAAAAATAAGCATCAGCAGATTTAATAATTTTAACGCGTTGGTCGATTGTTAAATGCTCCATATTCTTAAATGGCAGAATGTCAACTAAATAAATGACAGCGTACTTGACGTTTATCTTTGACAGATGCCGGTATACAGATTTCTACTTTATCAACCTCGAATTGGATAACCTTGTACATGTAATTCATAATGTAGATGGTCCATAATAAAAAATTTTATTTTATTCTTCTGGGTGTTTATGTATCCATATCGCGATGTCATTTATCGCGATGTCAAATACCATATATTTACCGCACGAAAAAAACCGATTTCTAGTTGTAATTTTCAGGTGGTCATATTATTAAACTATCAAATAAACAAATTTACATTGCTTAGTAAAGAGTGGGCACATTTTTACAGATTTTTAGGCAACATTTACATAGAAGTTATATAAAATTCACGTTACCCTATGCAAATTTTACTTAGCTTAACTTTTATTTTACAAGGCATATACAAATTTTACAAAGCAGATATGTAATTTTTAAAATCCATTTAACATTGATACACCACACAACACGCTGTTTACTGTTTCGGTTTTAGATCGTTTTCTGAAATTTACTTATCTGCTTTGTAAAATTTTCATATGCCTTGTAAAATAATACTTAAGCTAAGTAAAATTTGTATAGGGTAACGTTAATTTTACATAGCTTCAGGGTAAATGCTGCCTAAAAATCTGTAAAATACGCTTCGTACTGAATTTTGTTAAATATTATATTAATTCGGTATAATTTGTTTGGCTGCGAACTAGTTTAGTTGCATAAAGGTGCTGCATAGTTGAAAACATGTAATATTATAAAAATAATATTTAAGTTATTAACAAAAATAAAAATCAGTGAAAATTGTTGAAAAAATTAATGATTATTTATGTTCTCAAGAATTTACTAAGTAATTTATATTATGCGTGTATAACGAACAGTGCATTTCTAAGTTCCAAATATCATTAAGCTAAATGTTGGCTGTTAAGGAAATGGTAAGTAGCGTATCTAAACAACAAAATTTGATATTCCCTACATATAATTAAATTGTGTGTCTAATTATTCTAATAATTTTATCTAATTATTTTTAATTGAATGTATTGCATTAAATGCTTCAAACTACTTTTAAAATAATGGAGCAAAAAGGCGAAAAACAAGAATGCAAGTTCTACTGAAGCTAATTTAGCTCAAAGTTAAGTGTAGCCATTTTGTATATTAATGAATATTTAATTTTTGGATTGCACAGTAAATATTAAATTAAAAAACTACATTTCTATACAATAAATAAAAACGAAATTATTCGATATTATAAACTAAAAATTAATTTCTTATATTAAAAATTAGTAATAAATTATAATTATAATACTCTTGAGTAGATTAGTATATATTTTAGTACAAAATTAAAAATACGAATAAATAAGCGCTTGTGTTTCTACACTTGTATACCTAATACAATATATACATATCTAATACAAATTAATAAATTTTTAGAAGAGAAACGACATAAATTAGAAGAAAAACAAATTAAAATTATAATCTTTCGGAAGTACTATTCGAAACAGAAGCCAATTCTTATTCACAAATTTGTATTTGTCACAACATAACAGGACAAACCTGCAGCAGCATTATAATCGGTAAATATAAACAATTCCTTTATTAAATTAATTTGTAGTGATTTTTTGAACTCTTTTTTTAAAGATAAATATTGACTCCATGACAATGTTTCTGGCAAATCCAACAATTTTTTCAAAATATGCCGAAGAGTAAATTTGTCATAGACTCATCAGACTCGTCATGTCTCACAGATGTCGCATTGATAGAAATGTCTCAAACACCGGATGAACTGAACACAGGTTTATAATTTAAAATTTTGTTATTTGCAAAGCGAAGGTGGTTTTACTTAAATTATTTTGAATTGACGTCTTCGACCGCAGTATTTTTTATAACGTTGGAAAAAAAACCTTCCAACGAAGCATATTGTTCGAAAGAAAGATTATTATCACGCCAATAAGCTATTTCAATTTTCCAATATTACATTTAGTGAATGGCTGAAAATTGTAATAAAAGTTTATTGCTTATTATATTTACATATTAATATTAATATTTACAGTAAATAATCGAATAACTTATTGTTACCTTTTACTTTTAGACAACATAGTGTTACAACTATGACAAATAGTTAGAACTATTAGAACTATTTCTATGACGTATTTACTGCCGTTGAGTTATTGCTAAGAGTCACTCGTAAGTGATACCTAAATAGTTTTTTAAATTCCAAACAATTTAACTAAATTTTCAATTAGGTATAGTTCTTATTATACAATAATTCAAAAACCAAATCTCTTATTGACTCACAAAAGTATTGTAATTCCGTATATTTTTTTGTACCTTCTAGTTTTTTACCTTCTTGGAAAACCAGACCGCTAAACGTTTTTTACATGCAGCGAGGGAAATAAATCAATAACATTTTTTTATTATAGATTCCTACTATATGAAAATGTTGAGGAGTGCACTTCTTCCGACATCAGTAGGAAACCAAAAAGAGGCGAATTATATAAAAGTTAAAAAATTCTCAATTAAAGATAGTAAGAAGAGCTTTGTAATGACTGTTGATACCGTTGCTGAAATGTATATAGAAGTAGAGAAGTTGCAATTGTCAACAAGAGCGAACTAATATGCAACCACTGCTAATTGTGATCGGCAAACCGCTTGAAGTGGTTCAGTTTGTTGTACTTGTCGACAGATTTAAATACACCTGCGGCAGCGTCCTAGGAGCACTGGACGTTAGCTTCAAAATACATCAAGTGCTTAAATTTGAGTATCCTGAATCGTGCTGCAACGTTTGGTCATTCATTAAGCTGTATTTTTACAATATACACACATTATATGATGAGATTAAACCATCTGTGGTAACTTTAATCACCGATTTAGAAAATCGGAAATAATAAATCGATTTTTTTTACTAAATATTTTGAGTTTCTGAAAATTTAATTACCGAATATGGTTAATTTATTTTTATTATTTATGATTTTTTGTTTATGTTTTTCAATGAAATGTTATATCTAGAATAATTTTTAAGTATATTTAAGTTGTGATTGTTTATTTTTAATAAAACAGAAGTATGCAGAAATTGTATACCTGTATAAACAGAATTTATATTTTAAAATGGATATGGGTACTTTTAAGTTATTGCATTAAGTGAAGTTGTACCTAAAATTGATTAATTAAAAAATAAATAACTATTTTGAAATTTTTTTTAGTTATTATTTAATAAAAAAATTGAGAAATTCGCCCCGGATTACAAAACATAATAAACATAAAAAATGACATGTTAGAGTTCCACTATGCTATCTCCACAATACACATAAGCTACCTTTACAAGGTCGCTACGCTAATTGAACAAAGCAGCTTTGTAAAATTAACAATATTGCTATTATTCAATATTGCTGTTATTCTTTTTTTACATCGCACTAAGTTAATTTCACATTCTAATTTATGTATATGTAACAATACTCTGTGTAAGTTTTACAAAAAAATTAAGTAAACTATTACTTAGTGTATTGGTAAAAATAACAAACAAATAAGTTCAATTGACTTATCAGAGATGTCAATTTCACGTAAATTTTCAATACAAATTTTCAACATACGAGTATTTTACAACGCATTTACCTAAATTTACAATTTCATTTTGGTAATATTTACGAAGCGCTATTTAAGTTGTGTTTTAACTTTTTTTTGTAAATTTAGCTTACTATTTATGTTAAAAACAGCATATTTTTTCTTTCAGTGTATGATTCAAGCAGCTAGCAATAGTTTTGTGGTAGCGTTTTGCTCATCTTGAATGTCCATCCCTCATGCCAAACCCTATCAAAGGCCTGGGATAAATCCAGAAATATGGCGGGGCAATATTTCTTTTCTTCTAACGCTTGCTCTATTACCGCAGTTATTCGATGGACTTGATCTATTGTGCAGTGGTTATTCCTGAATCCAAATTGAAAATCAGGAACGTTTACCATTGGCTTTAGACATTTTAGTAGCAGTTTCTCGAACAGCTTTGATAAGGTCGGAAGCAGTGAGATTAGTCTGTATAATGTTACTTCTTCATCTGGTTTTCCTGGTTGTTTTAGCATAATTATTTGGGCCATTTTGAAGCATTTGGGTACATACTTCAATCTCATAGAGGCATTAAATAAGTATGTGATCAAGATGATTGCTTTACGTGGAAGTTCCTTGAATAGATCCGGTGATATTTCATCAATTCCTGGTGCTTTTTTATGATTAAGAGTTTGTCGATTTCTTCAGCAATTTCCATTGGCGTGATTTGGTTGATAAACAGGTGTTACATCAATGTTGGATTGAATGTCATGTGGTTGGAATACTTCTGCTAGGTGTTGAGCAAAGAGTTCCGCTTTTTCTTTGTCTTGTCGAACCCAACTGCCTGGAGCATTCCTTAAAGATGGTACTCGAACTACAGGTCGTTTAAATCTTCTGGTTGTTTCCATAACGAGTAGTCCTTATCCATTTCTGGACCTAGCCCGCTTAAGTAGTTGTCGAGGCAATTCTGTTTGAAATTTTTGATTAGCCTATTGACTTTGTTACTTATTCGATTAAAAGTTGTCTTGTCAGCGGAATTTCTGGTGAGATGCCATATTCTCCTCGCCCTTCTTCTTGCCTAGATTTGTTCCCTGATTTCAGCCGGATATTTGACTTCAATCTCCGCTTTGTTCTTTAATTCAGGAGTAGCTAATCTTGCAGCCATTCGAGTGTATTCAATGAAATTGTTTGTTTGCTGTTCCAATTCTTCGTTGCTTTTAATACCAACTTTTAATTCAACTAGCTCTTCCAATTTTTCTCTGAAGATGTCCCAATCCGTGAATCTATTAGTAAGGTTTTGCTTTTTCTGTTTCTTTATTACTATAGCGCTTACTGACAACAGTACAGGAATGTGGTCAGATGTTAGGTCGTTAATTCCTTAGACTCTAGTGTAACTTAGAGGAATACCTTTTGTGATGAAGAAATCCAGTAGATCTGGTATTTTTCCTGCATCCGTTGGCCAATACGTTGGCCCCTGGGGACAGATATTCGCATTTGTTTTCATGAATGGCATTGAACAAGGTGTTTCCTTTCCCAGGAGAAATAAGCCTGGAACCCCAAGCTGTATGTTTTATATTGTAGTCCCCTCCAATAATAAATCTTGTACCAAGCTTATTGAAGACGTTATTAAATTGTAACTTCGTTGGTGTATGCCGTGGAGGACAGTACGCTGCTGCAATATTTAGATCTGCGCCATTATATTGGATTGAGATAACAGTTGCTTGCAAATAGTTTTCACGAATATCCTCGTGTTGATTATGTATGATATTATTTTTAGTTAGTACAGCTGAACCACCTCTGGCTCTTTCACTAGGATGGGTTGTCCAGTAGGAATTAAAACCCTTTATTCTGATAAAGCTTTTGTTGGAGAAGTGCGTCTCTAAAATCAGCGCAATATCAATGTTGTTTGTATGGAGAAATATTTCCAGTTCTTGGGCTCGTTGGTTGAGCCCATTAGCGTTCCAAGCTACAATGCGTAGGAACGAGTTAATCATTTGTGAGTATGTTGACTTTTTCGCTTGGTGGATAGATATAGATTTCCAGTTTTGCCACCCTCTCTGCTAAAAGATCAAGTGACTGTTGAATTTGGCTAAGCATTTTAATAATTTCAATGTTATTAGACTCGTTGGTGATTTGCGCATAGGATAATCCAACTGTGGACGGTGTGATTGTTGTTTGTGGTTTAGCAACTTTGGTTTGTAATCGCTGCACTACGCTTTTTCTATTATCTGTTGACTTTTAATTTTGTTCTGATATACACGGCATCCTTTATAATTTGCAGTATGCCCTTGTTGTTGACAAAGAGCACAAGAAGGCGCGATATCTGGTGTTTTTTTGCATGTTGTCGTGTGGTGATTTTCCGCGCATTTAACGCATTTGGTTTGACAATGGCAAAAGCTCTTGGTATGTCCAAGTTGTTGACAATTCGTACATTGTGGAATTCCCCTTGTCTTGTTAGGTGGCTCAATTTTAACTATATACAGTACGCAAGTTTCTTGATATTGTATACTTCTTTATTGTTGTCTTTTTGGTTTAAGTAAATGTAAAACAATGGAAAGTGTTTCCTGACTTTTACACCATCAATTGTGACCATTTTGTATATGTTGGTAATACCTGCGACTTCATGTTCCATTTTTTCTAAGTCTGCTTTAACTTCATCGTGTCTAATAGAAGAAGGTAAGCCTCTGATAACAACTCTATAGGCCTTTTCACTTTTCAGCTGGTATAGGTGTGATATTGGATATTTTCTAGTTGGTTGCTAGATTCATTTTTTAATTCTTCCAGTAATTTTTTGACATTTCTGTAAACATTTTCATTTTGAAAGTTAATTCTAATGTCACTATTTGAGAGCGCCTTAAAATTAGTTGATTCACTAGTGTTTTTTATTATTTTTTGTCGAAAAAGTTCGAAATTGTTGATATTGCTCACATTAATGGGTGGAGGCAGTGGTATTTTTGGGTTTTTCTGTTCAGTGTTACTGTTCACACTTTGTGTATTTTTTTTTTTGGCGAGTTTTCGTTTTTGTGCGCTCACGTTTCTTAGGATTTCTGTTATTAGCTCTGGAAACTTCTTCTTCCAGTTCTTCCTCATCTTTGAAATAATCCTCTATACTCAGATCATTAAATCTTTTATTTTGTTGAGAGACTGGAAATTGCTGCAGCAGCCAGTCGGAATTATTTGAATGATGTTGACTGGTTGATGGCTGAATATGGTTGACAGGCAGATTGTTAGCTCGTGCTGAATCCTCAGCTTTACTGTTTTTAACCTGTTTTTTATTTTTTAGTATAGAGTTTTCTCTCTTAATTTCAGCAATTTCATTGCTCAGCTGCGCGATTAGTTTCTGCATTTTCTGAAACCTTGTTAACAGATCCTCGCTGTTTATAATGTTTGTTGATGCACTCGGTATTTGTAATCAAGTTCCTTTTTCAGTGGAGACTGCGTCTTTTGCAGTTATTGTGGAGGCAGTCGCTGTTGGCACAATTGTCTCTTATTGTAGTGTACGTCTACTTACATGTGAAGGTGGTGATCTCAACATTTTCATGCTCTTAGGAAAGTTGTTCCCTTTATTTGCCATGGGTTGGTTCCCCCTAGAATCTATGGTACTAGCATCCGAAGAATATATGGAGTGGCCCGGTTCATTTGATGCTTCTATAGACGCATCCGTCTCGTTTCCTAATATTATTAGGCTATTATTTTCATCATCATTTTTCATCTTAAATTTTTATTTTATTCCCACGAGTAGCACGAGAAATTAACGGTCGCCTATGACAGAGCTCTGCGTTATCATAGGAAGGCTATGGGTTTAAACCGAATGACGCCAAATTCGAAGTTCGGATTAAAAAATGTACGACAAACTTTTCAAACCAATTGGCCAAACCACGATAAACCATGCCGATTTTAAACAGCACTCCAACGCACATAAGGGTTTTAAGTAGTGTTTAGTCCCAAAAATGTCTAGAGAATAGAAAAATGCACCAAATTGAGTATTTTTTTTTTTTCAATACTCTTTATGAGATTCTTAAAAGATCCCTCATGAGTATTTTGTCTGAAAATTTTTTGTATGCATAGAAATCAGTACATACTCAGACCCAAGAAACGTACTAAATGAGAATAAATTCAAGATTTATAACAAGTGATATAGTGATTTGACTGCTAATTGACAGCTGTCAACTGTCAATATCGAAAATCTAACTCCATATTTGAACGTAGCGTAGTCAAAAACAATGTGTACCTAAATTTTAGAAAAAAATATTAAACACAAAAATGTATGCTTCAAAGGGTTAAGAAAAAAGTGATGTTTTTAAACAAATATCTGAGTATGTTTTCTATGCATACAAAAAATTTTCAGACAAAATACTCATGAGGGATCTTTTAAGAATCTCATAAAGAGTATTTTAAAAAAAAATACTCAATTTGGTGCATTTTTCAAGGCTCTAGACATTTGGGACTAAACACTACTTAAAACCCTTATGTGCGACGGCTGGTTTATGAACATTTTCGTTGGTTTAATCCATGTTTTCATATTATTCACTCGTTTTTGTGCAATCGTGTTGTAAAATTTGGTAAAATTAAAATTATTTTTGATTGAAGGTAAGCTCATCGTTTATTTCATCATTTTCGTGCCTTTTTGCTGTGCATGGACACATTTAGTGAAAAATTGTATCACTTTACTGTCATAATTCAGAAATGGAAATATTATGTGAAATTGATCACATTTGATGTCCTCCACGTCGTCATCAGGCGGAGAAATAGTTGTGCGACAAGTGCGACACGCAGTTCGACGTCCTTACTGCACGTACAAGCGCTCCAAGGCCGACCACTACGACAACGTCGACTTTCGCAAATATACTTTCGCCTCCACAAACATACTTTTTGACGACTGTACGCCATGGCTCGCAACAACATCGATGGCGATCCACGTCGGTATGTCATGCTCGCATGTTCCGTTCATTTTTTTCGGTATTCTGAAATAATATGTTATTTGAGGTTATATTGTTATTTTTTGCGTATGACATTATCATTCATATGTTTTTAGTAGATAAGTCTTAATCTAATTTGGATAATGGCAGAATTTCATCCTGATTTGTTCGAACTGTTGTCAACTGCCATCCACACATTGCGCGACTCGCTCAAATCGTCTGTAAAACGAAATCTCGCCATTATATAAATTGGGTAAGACTTTTCGACTAAAAACGTTTGGATCCAAATGTTATACGCAAAAAATGCCAACTACTTAAGATATATTTTCGGTGTATTTTTTTTGCCTTTGTTTATTTTCGTTTTCTATTCCTTCAGTTCATGTGAGTTGCAACTTTGAGCAAATAGCAGCCAATTATATTGGCATTTCCCAGCCAACAATGGCCAATATTCTGGCCCCGGTAGCAATATATATGATTTTTCAAACTTTCATTCATTTCGCTCATTGTTCCTTCTTGATTATTGTTTCTACAGGTGTGCGACGTGATTTTGCGAGACTCATACTATCGTTCAAATGCCGCGAACCGAAGATGAACGTTTGCCAAAAGAAGCAGCATTTACGGCATTTGCTGCCTTTCCCCGGTACATCGGTGCCATCGATTACACACACATTAAAATCAGTTCACCTGGTGGGTGTTTTCAATACAAATACAATTAACTTCGTTTCATTCATTCACACGTCAATCTTGTATTTTTTGGTCATTTGCAAAGCGAAGCGGTCCGAAATCATCACGGATAATTCTCGATGAACGTCCAGACAACATCCGATGCCTATTTGCGGATCCAAAACGTCGTCGCTTGCTGGCCTGGCTCGAACAATGCTCGAAACCTTATTCTGCAATTCCTTCGTCCAGCAATAATTCGAAGCTCACAAATTTGAGGAGTATGTGATCGTTGGCGATGGTGGCTATGGCAATACACATTACTTATGTGTACGCCATTTACACGCCACCATAACTCTGAGCAGTTAAGTGATGCTGAAAAGGTGTATCTGCAGTGAATGCAATTATTTCATTACATTCAAATCATCAATCCAATGGATTTCTTTACTCGTTTCTTTTTATTTTGTATCATTTTAGCAGAGCGATACTCACTACACGCAACGTCGTCCAACGCTCTTATAGACTTCTAAAACGACGCTTCCCGATTTTCATGTCCACCATGCAGCTGCACAGGTTGGAGTTAATCCAAAAAGTTATATCTGTGTGCTGTATGCTGCACAACATCTGCATCGACGCAGGTGACATCGACGTGCACGATTTTCCATTGCCAGCAATCTTTACTGATCAAGAAGTCGTCATGGAAGCACCACTCAGCTTTTACTCTTCCACATATTCAATTACGGCGTCGTCGGTCAAATTTAGTAAGGTTTCAGCATTCGCAGAATTTCCATCATTTTGGTGATTTTTGCGATTTTGATCTGGATAGTTGAAGGAGTATTCTACTGGATGTTCATTCGATCGCAGTGAACCCACAAGGTTCGCAATGTCTGCGATTGATGTCTGTAACAGAAACATATAAACAACAAGTGAAAAACAAGTTAACAACAAAAATCGATTAATTGGAAATACTGTGTTCTGCTGTTATTTGGTCAGTGCCACATCCAAAAATTGAGATTGCTTTCGTTCGGTCGTTAACTCTTCCAGTTTGATCACCAATTCCTCCTTTTTCACGTCTGCACAGAGTTCCATTTGTTACGGCGACGATTTTTGTCAGCTATAAGGTTAGTTTTAAATTCATAATATTTGTCACGAGCTGGTTCTGACGAGTTCGAGCTGCCCGACAGCTGTGATACTTGTCCATTCATATTACGCTCTCGTTGACTTCGCTACTTTTGGGTGGCAAAGTATTGAGTCGATGATGTTGTACCAATTGCTCGACTGCCAGTCGAATTCGATGAACATTCAAATGCAGAATTCGATTGAATTTCCACTTTGGAGTTTGATTGAATTGCAGGTGCGAACGTCGATGAAAATTAATTTTGGGGAATCGATTAAACTGCATCCGCCAAAGATAAAAGACACAATGAATTCGATGCCAATGCGCGTCGCTGTCTATTGGCCGAACGCCAACCAGCTTCACCAGAAGTTATGCCGCGTAATCTTTCACGGCCTCCGACACTGTGTACTGCGCTAACTTTCTCAAAACTTTTTTAATGTTGTTTGTCCGCCATATTTTCTCAGCCCGCCAAACGGCCATGAATGGTCGTTTTGTTGGTGACTATGCTGCTTTTGCCACTCGACAACACCAAACGACAAACCAAATCCGTTTCTCATTGCGTGAACCACTTGGAGTGTGATTGTTTCGATAACACAATCAACAAATTGCGGCGTCTTCCACATTCACTCCCTTTTTTATTTTTCGATTTACCATTGCTTCCTTTTCGTCACGTGATTTTTTGTTCTTGAGTTATTATTGATCGCTGATTTTGCTGCTGTGAGCGGTGCACAAAAGTTTTATTATCACTGAGATAACCGAAAAACGTACCAATGAATAAATAAATACATAGAAAACAATGTGTACTATTTTATTTGAAAAATAAAGATTAATGGAAAGTGAAATAACAAGTGACTGTCAAATGGTTATTAAATCGAGCGAATCTGACATTTCATGGCGATACTTCGGTGACGTCAAACGGTATGACGGCCGTGAGCTGTCAAACGGTATGAGCGTCTACAGCGTTGAACCATCTATCTGTTGAACTGTAATTGAATTGAACTGAAAATCGAAATATGCGCCTACAGCGCCACCTGTTGAAAAGTTTTTGACTTTTCTTTTTTCCTAAACCTTCGCGTAGCAATTACGTTCAAACTCGCAGAAGATGGTATCCAATTTGGTCCAGTCGGTCCAACAAACCCACTTGTTCTTCATTTTTATGTAGAAATGGTTTGCAAATGGAACGCGAGCGTCATCTGGTATTTCGAGCTCCAAATCATTCAACTACATTTACAATAACCGCATAAAATTGAAAAATTAAATCACATACAGATTACTAAATTTTATTTTTCAATTTTACAAAATAGTTTTATTAATTTTTACTAAACTTATTTCATTTTGCTGCTCAATTGTTTTATTTAAATTAATTCATAACTTTAAATATATATTTTTTTATATTTACAAATACTTTTTTATTAACGAAAATAAAATTAAACATTTTTTTTTTGTTATTAATTTTTGCTTTTATAAGTAATAATACAATATTTAATAATAAAAATTAATATATTTTAAATATTTTTAATTATTTATTTTTTAAAGATACTATTTATTATATTTTTCCATAAACCACATATTTTATGATTTTTTAATTAATTTATTATTTTATTTATTTATAATTTATGTAACAAAATCGGAACGCAATCAGTGTGTGTTTTGTGTGTTTTAGTTTTACGGATTAGTTTTATATAAAATTTCGATTGTCCATATTTTTATTATTTACGGGAAAATCCATATCGTTAGCGTTATTATTGTTGTTGTTATTGTTGTTGTTGTTGTTGTTAATATTGTTATTGAGATTGTTGGATTGGTGTACTCGTCGATAATCGTCTAACCAATTTTTAAATAGCTCATAGACGGTAAAACGGAATTCCAGTTCTTCGATGGGTGGAGAGTTGTAACTGCCCGAATTGTAGTTTACTTCCTAAAATTTTATAACCGTATCGAAAAGTTAAACTGTGTTTTGTGCTAAATCATTAGATTTGTATACTTACATTAGGTATTTTATTAGACTCTTGTAATAGTTTGAAAATTGGATATGGCGTTTCATTAGAACCAGAATCCGGTCCAGGTATTTCAGATCGTTTGCCATGTCCGCCAAAGCATGCATGTCCGAATGCATTACACCCTCCTGAAATTACACACAAAAAAAATAATCCACATTAAAATAAAATTAAAATTTTGATTATTTACGAATATTAACTGGACCGTAAACGTTAAACGTATTTAAAAACAGTAATAGGTCAAATAGGTAGACGGGCATTCATCCAACAACAGGAAAATATATTAAGGAGATGAACTGTGGTTTTGTTATACGGTACATGGTGTACCAAGTTTTTCATTTAAGATTTTATTTTTCGATAGCTTTTTTTATGTTCATTCTGATTTCTTGATTATTGAGCAATGAAAAGAAAATATATATGCAAATTTCTTGTTGCTGTATCGAACATACGTACGTACTTGAATACACACCTAAGTAGCGAGAATTCAAACATAAAAACGTCGGAATATTTTAAATGTTGAATAAATATGTAAAGAACATGAGTTAAATGGGTTGCCTGGAAATTAAATTACAGATTTTCCAATATAAATTTTTGCTACTCGCTACATAATTTAATTATTAAATTACGTTAAACGACCATTTATTGTTGATTTGTTTCATTATTATTAATTTATTTTGTTTACTAGTATTTCTATAAACAATCGTGCAATTTACAAGAGACAAAAGGATAAAGTAATAAAATTACCGTTTACTCAAAATCTATTAAATTCATTGAAGCAAAGCTACCAATCCAATATTTACACGTTAAGGAAACACTTCCTAAGTACAAAGTTATTCCTAAAACCAACAACAGCAAAACAAAATGCCTATATATGGAAAGTGGGTCTCAGTCTGTTCAGATGGCCGACTATCCTTATATTCCATAAGGATGTACAGCAAATGTATTGTTCTTGGTATACTTTCTCGTTATTAGTAATAGAAGAAGAGGGAAAGACGTTTTACAAAAAAAAAAAAAACCTTATATATTCTACTAGCTTAGAACTCCATACTGTTAAAGTTAGCCGAAAGTTTCCACCCGAAAGATAATGCAGATAGTGTCTTGAATACAGCAAAAATCAGTTATAAACTCGAGTTGAGGATCGGGTTATATCATTCGGGTGAAGGGGAAATTATTTCAGTTTATCGAAATTTAAAAATCGATAGGAGCGAGAGTATAAAGAGAATTTAACTTTCGGCTGAAATAATCAAGACACTATCTGCATTATCTTTCAGCTGGCAACTTTCGGCTAACTTTAACAAGGTAAGAACTCCGGGAACTTTTGTATAGTGTTTCAACCGCAGAACCATCGGACGATTTTGTTTCTCGTATTTTTTTTGTATTTAAATTTTATTTTTGTAGTTATTATAACAATTATCAAATAATTAACCTTAATAATTAAAATTTTATTACCTAATAATACACATTCGGAATCGCTGACTGTTCTAAATGAAAAGTTTTTTTTTTTTTTTTTTTTTTTAAGTGTACTGTAGTAGTGTTGTAGTAAAAATATTGCTGATTGTTAAATTTTAAATTCTAACAAACTGATTGCATATTAATAAAGTCGATCCAAAATAAGTGCATTGACTGTGAAATTATAATCGTTGATGAATGGTTTTTTTCATGCAGCGGAGCGGTTATTTATGTAACAACGTTATAGACTACAGATGTGCGACTAGTAACGCAACTAAATTGCTGAAAAAATTTCCAAATGATTTACGGAAGGGTATGAAATTAATGATGGACGATGTGTATGGTTTGCGGTGGTTCTGTAGTAAATGTGAAAACAGATTGAATAACATCCTATCCAAAATCGACAAATCACTCAAAAAAATTGAGAAATCAGAAGAGAACATAATCGATAATGTTCTAAAAAGAATGAATCAATTAGAAAAGACATTAACAACAGTGGTTCATGCCTTGTCCCAATCTGCTGTTCAACCAGAAGAAAGTCAGGCCACAAGATCCATGTCCCAAGCCTCAAGCCAGACCGAAACACCAAGTCTAGTGAACAATAACCTTACGATATCATCAATAACTTCAACGTCAGCCATCCAAAATAGACAAATTATTGATCATTTAAAGCCAACACGAAATAATATTCTACCTGGAGCACCACAATTGACTATACCTGTCCTTAATATTAAAACAACTGCCAATGACGTAGAATTAATGGATGAGTTCTCGATTCCAGTGGCACAACCCAAAAAGTGGCTTTTCGTTAGCCGAATACATAATTCAGTGCCGGATGAACAGTACCGGAAACTAGCGACAAAGATCGCGAATACTAACGATCTGTTTGCCCAACGCATGGTGCCGAAAGCAAGCTTTGGAATGAACTATGATTACATATCATACAAAATCAATATTCCAGGTGAAGTTTTTCAAAGCGCCATCAACTTTACTCTGTGGCCAGCAGGACTGTGTGTCAAAGAATTTGATTGGGGTCAAAGAAAGGCGTTTTTTCGGCCAGCTCATACGAGCCACCAAAGCCAGTAGCTAATTTTATTGCTGGGAAAAATAGTGCCACAAATTCGGAATGTAATCATGGCACCCCAACCCTTTCACATCTTCAAAAAACTATTAAACAGACATTTTACTTGCAAAATGTAAATAAACGCTGCTCAATTTAATAATTTTGTTTTAAAAACACTCTTTCCGGTTTATATCATCTGTGAAACATCATTCAACGATAAAATTTTGAGTTTCGGAATTCTTCCCTAGTCTATATGTGGTTTATAGATGTGATCGCTCACCACAAACAAGCATAAAAAATCCGGTGGCGGAGTACTCATAGCTATCGATACATCACTACCTATTGAATTGGTAGATTTAACGAATCCATCGATCGAGCAATTATGTGTTAAAATTGTCATAAATAATAAAACAGTACGAATTTACATGGCGTATATTCCACCTAATTCGCCTACATCATCACATCATCGTATACCAAGTGCTGCGACACAATTATGGAAATTACCAATACTGCAGATCAATCAGACATAATTTTAATAATTGCGGATTTTAATCTCTCAAATGTTAGTTGGGCGTATGATGAAGAAACCAATGAGATTTTGCCTCTAAATGTGAATTCGGATAGTGAGTCCTATTCGCCGACAAAATATTTGACTCAAATTTGAGTCAAGTCTGCGAAAAATTACCAAAACCGGAAACTATATTACAATTTCAGAAAGGCCAATTCGAATAATTTACAACAATATTTTGAGCAAATAAATTAGAATGCCGAGTTTAACAGCGATGACATGGATGTAAACGTGAAAATTTTTTACACACATATATTTAAAGGAATCGATTTATTCGTTCCCGTGTCTATGAGCAAACCGAACAAATATCCTCCATGGTTCGACGATCAACTCATCCGTCTTAAAAACAAAAAAGACAAGTCTTATAAAGAAAACCTCAAGGTGTGTTCCCAGGATAGTAAACAGAAATTTAATGCTTATAACCAAAATTTTGAATCTTTTTTTGAACTGAGATACCGTAGCTATATTCGTAATCTAAAGGATAAAATAAAAGGCGATCCCAGATACTTTTGGAAATTTTTTAAAACCAAACGCGAAATTGATGGTTACCCAGCCTAGATGAAATTTAATGATCAAAAGTCTTGTGATTGACAGATCATAACCAATATGTTTGCCGAGTTTTTCCAATCTGTTTATAAAGCGGAAGACAATGATAATTATAAAGATTCAACCTGTAGTGAATATAGTACATTCATATTTACATCGAGCCAGAAGACATCCAGCAAGCATTCGGAGGATTCGGAGAAGGATGTGGTCCTAATGGTATTCCTGCTTTATTTTTAAAAAATTCTAAAAATTTGGCAATCCCTTGGCATTTTGTTCAATCAGTCATTAAAATTGGCAACTTTTCCACAAAAGTGGAAAATAACTAGAGTGACGCCTATTTTCAAAACTGGATCTAGAAATGATGTTTCTTGCTACAGAGGTACTGCTACACCTAAATTATTTACCTAGAACTAGTAATATGTAACTCGTTCAAAGCAGTGCTTCCACAGTATTTATCACAATATCAACATGGTTTTATGCCTAAAAGATCAGTATCTACAAATTTCGTAGAGTTTACTAGCTATTCTATTAAAGAAATTGAGAAGCACAAACAAGTTGACGTAATATACACCGACTTTGCAAAAGCTTTTGACTCCATCAGCCATTGTAAAACTTTGGAACACATTTTCAAGTTCGGATTTTCTAGCCAGTTCGTAGCCTTCATATGCCGGGGTTCATAAAAATTGGGAAGAATGATTAGATGAGCTTTACCACATAGACAGCCAACATAACAATCGACGAACAGCTAGTGTTTACTAGTGGTAGATGTTCGTTCAGACAGTACATTCCATCCAAACCAGGAAAATATGGTATACAAATATTCTGGATAAGCGATGCCAAAAATGTCTACTCTTTGAACACCGAAGTGTACGTGGGAAACCACCAAATGAACCTCGTCTGTTGATTATTCACAAAATTTAATTCACCGAATATCGGCACCATTTTTGAACAAAGGTCGAAATATTACCACGGACAATTTTTTACTAGCTGCATTCTGGCCGAACAACTTTTACTGAAGAAAACAACGATCATTAGGACAATTCGACACAATAAACCAGATTTGCCGAGAGAATTTACAAACATGGTGGCCGAATTGAAAAAGAGAGCACTTAACTCCTCGCGATTTTGTTTTGATTACAATTTAACTTTAATAAGCTTCATTCCAAAATAAAAATAAAAACGTTCTATTGCTATCGACTTTACACAGCGATACAGAAGTTGGCATTTCTTCTAACAAACCAAATATTAAATTAGATTACAACGCCACAAAGAGTGGGGTTGATAATCTCGATAAACTTGTAAGGACCTATACTTGCAAACGAAAAATAAATCGATGGCCAATCGTCTTATTTTTTAACATGGTTGTTGTTGTTGGTGTAGCAGCTTACAACTTACGCAAAGTGGTAATCCTATACATGAAAGTTATCGGAGAGAAATTTTTTTTTGAAAGAACTGGCTATGCCGTTGGTTCTGGAAAAAGTGCTACACTGACTATCCAATCCACGAGGTTTAAAAAATGTGAAAATAGCGATCAATCTAATTGAGTCCAAGTTTTAGATGTAGGAAGCTTTTCCACAACAGACCAGGTGCTAGTAAACGTTCGCGATGCTACCTGTGCCCTCATTTTTGTAATCAGCCATCATGTCTCGGTCATGTATCAGATTATGTCAATGTATCAGATTATGCATCATAATGCAATATGCCTAATGAATTTGACTGATTGTATTTATTATTTTCATTGTTATATTAATGTGATATATTGATTGAATTTATGAATTATTTCTTTGAATTAATTTTATTTTTGCAATAACATTCTAAATAAAGGTATCTAATTATTTCTATAAAAATGCACCACGACGTATGTGGGGTCAGATTGACCCCCGCGCACAGACAACGTCTTGGAAAGCTATATGCACAGAGTGAGGGTTAATCCATCCATTAAACCTATACATTTGAAAATTGTGTTTGATATTCCGATTAGGCGGACCTATCCAGAAGTACCGTCCAGAAATATTGAAAAAATCGGGAAAACTAATTTTTGTCATATATCATCGTGTTTGTGGTGTCACTACCACCATTAAACCTAGTTTTTTTTTGGTGATTATGAGTGATTTTTCGATTAGGCAGACTAAAACCAACTCGAACGATTTTCCTAGGACAAGAATGGTTCAGCTTCTTAGAAACATAGCAAAACTAACTTTAGTCCACCTCTGTAAACCAAATTCATGTATTTTTTCAAACGGCCTACGTAATAAATGATAACATGAAATCCAGATTAAAAATTTAATATTTCTGTATAATATGGATTTTTTATATTAACAGGCTCGGGTCCGATGAAATTCAGATGGAAATCCACCTAAATCAGCCACTATACTTCCACTAATATCACAATGAGTCGACCTCTACGTGAACACAGGCGGCTAAATATTTTCATCTTAAAGATGTGAAGTTAGACCCATCGATCAACTCGGCCTGGATTACCGTGCCTCGAAAAGTTGCCAAAACCCGCACCTAATTCAAAATGAAGACCGTTTGCGAAGAAAACTTATCATACGGATATTCGTTTATTGAAGTCTTGGGACAATATTTAAAAATTTAGAAATGAATCTGTTGCTATAACCGCAGTTGTTAGTTATTTTCTTTTTTGTCCTTAGTTTTTTATTATAGTTAGTATTTGATATGGGAATATTTATTAACCTATTCATAAAGAAATGCGATTTTTATAACAATATTTGACCTCTCCTCTAAACGGATGATAAATATAGAAGGTTTATGATTACTCCGTACTGATCCTGCATATCATGCCGGTCGGTTTCGGTCTCAATAAACATCGCCCCTTAGTTTAAGCTTGAGATGGAATAAATCTAAGCGTGGGGCCACATAAGATCCCCTTTTCTTACCCTCAACATAGTTTCGTAACCGTTACAAGGATACTTAATTGATCCACACGAAAAGTGAATTTGCAGTGAATAATTAAAATTATATTTTCAGATTTATTAACTAGATTTGACCCACCATTTAAAACCGAGTCAGCTTATGTTAGTTTATATCTCATTAAACAGAATAATTCATCTTGGTTATCCAATGGATTTCATTATAAGTACATATTACACATGTTCATCTTTTCGTTCAGCCGAAGTATTAAAATAGCACTACCTGCCTGGAATTAGAAATCCCTTATCATCGCAAGGGAAAATAATTTTTTATAAAAAAGCAATTTTTATGAAAACCATTTAAGGGGAAAAAAATTTAAAAAATTGTTTCAGGACGACCCCATAAATGAATTTTGCCGAATTCAGGACCCATTGCAATAAGTGTTCGGTAGTCAACAACCCCTCTACTCAATTTTTATTGTAATCGTGCTAGCGGAAAACGTTAAAGAAAATGACCTAGGCCCACAAGGGCGGAAGTGAATCTGAAAAATTACCCAACAAAACATGAATTAAATAGGGAGTGCTACAAATAAAAGGCCTCATAACGCAATCATACAACATTACGCAACTTGGTATACATTATGCAACATCTAGCAACACAGTGGAACAGCACACAATATCCTTAAAAAGTATTCAACAAAATGGTGCAGTATTATGCACCAATAACATTGAAATTTTTACCAAATATTTCGAGCTGAAAACAATTTTAAAATCAACCCGAGGCCCATTGAAAAACCTCAAAAAATTTTCTGAAATTTCATCAAAATTGATGACTCCATTATTTTTTAAATTGATAAGTGGAATTCTGGAACCCGGCCCCCACCGGATGGCCTCGTTAAACTAATTTCCCGAAATCAGGATCCCTTTCAATTCGTTTCTGGTACTCGAAAAAGCCCGCTCTGCAATTTTATTGAAATCATTCAAGCCGAAAAAAACTTTAAAAAATGAACCATGGACTCGGACTCTTCCGAACAATACTCGATCAATTCCCACGAAATTGCTAACCATAGCAATTTACACCCGGCACGCGAAATCCCCCCATCACCAAGTTTTATAAAAAGTGTGCGAGCCAAAGGACATAAAGGAAGTGACCTCGGGCATACTGGACGACCCCCTGAACGATTTTTCCCGAAATCAGGACCGATTACAATCGATTCCTCGCATTTGAAAAGCTTTTTTCGGCAATATTTTTCCCCAGAAAATTAAATCTCGAAAGTCGTGCAACTTATAAATGATGCAATATCTAGCAACATCCCATAACACGATCCGATCCGATGCAACATTGTGCAAAATGACGCACTATAGTGAATCACCACACTACATCATGAACTATGATTGAACATCAAGGTGCAACATGATGCAACATACCACAAAATAATTTAACATCCCACAAAATGGTGCAGCATCATGGACCAATAACACTGCAATTATTATCAAAATCGTTCGAGCCGATTGAAAGCCCTCAAAAGAATTTTTTCGAAATTAGCACTCATCAAAATTGATTCCTGACCTATGACTCTATTATTTTTTAAATAAATAAGTAGGAGTTCTGGAACCCGGCCACAACCGGATGAAATCGTTAAATTAGGTTACCGAAATCACGATCCCTTTCAATTCGTTTCTGGTACTCGGAAAAGCCCCCTCAGCAAATTATAATGAAAATCATGCGAGCCGAAAAAACTTTAAGTGACCCAGGCCCTTCCGAACAACCCTCCATTACATTTCACGAAATTACCAACCATTGCAATTTACACGCGGCACGCGAGATCCCCCCATCAACAAGTTTTATAAAAAGAATGTGAGCCAAAGGAAATAAAGGAAGATACCTCGGACACACTGGACGACCCCCTAAACGATTTTTCCCGAAATCAGGATATTAGTGCATCGATTGCTATTCTTCACATTTGAAAACCCTGTGATTTAATAATTTTTCATTCATAAATTGAGGAAAAACAAACCTGTCAGGAATATGCAAACCGAAGTAGCAACTTCATTGGTTTCTAGAACACTTTTTGTCAGAAAATTGTTCATTCAACGTTAATTCTTTATTATTCAATAGAATTGAGCCAATTCTGTATTAGCACAAATTCAGCCACTATATTTTTCGGATGGCAATGAACATGCCTGACAGGAATATGCTATCTGAATTGCTTATTCCTGGATTTTATTATATTGAACGGTATACCTCTGTAGTTTATTTGTTTAATATAGTATCTTTTAGGGGCTAGTTTGTTCTTCCTCAATTTATGAAACAAAATTTTTGAAAATCATATTCCTATGATAAGCACACATTTTGCTAGTGTAGCCTACTTCGGAAAGTTATAAAATTAGGCTTAAATTATTTCTGGATTTTTCTAGAAATTAAGTTTTATTTGTTTCGTCTTTCAGGCGAAATTTGAAATTTCCTGTTCCCGTGTTTTCTACTCCTTGACTAGCACAAATTGGGCTTAATCGGTATGCAAAGTTTCATTTTGAAATTCGAAAGTTTTCCTGTTGCAGTTTCCCACACGTGTCCTGCATATCCAAGTAACATGCAAGACGTCATTTAAATTGAATTTTTAGACCGTATACAAAACTGAATCACATGTTTCACTTAACTTATGGTTTAAAGTACATCGTGGCTGAATATTGTATACAAAAAAATTTAAGTTAACCGTTCACCAATTAAACGGTATATAAGATGATGATGTATAGTCTTACTATATATGGTAATAAATTGGATAAAATACGAGTAAATGTTGTCACACACAATAACAAAAAAAGCGTTCGTATCTAATCCCAAACGTGTACTAAAATTTTATATCAACTCGTTGAATTTATTAAATATTTTATGTAAACAACAAAAGTTTTTTTGGCAACATAATTTTATTACATTTAAATATTATGATAATAACAATACGCGTATGCTGTGTTGTGTGTATATCGTATTTGTCCTTAAGTGCCCACCAGAATGATCATGAATAAAATAATGCTGATACGATATGATGAACGGTAGGAAGGAAGGTGTAAAATACGTGTTCAACTTTTTATGTTTTCTTTGTGCTGCTGTAAACTTTTAAATTGAATTTAAGATTGAAAGCGTCATATAAATAATCAAATGTCATATAAATATAATTATAATAGGTGTTTTTGGTAGTGGTAAATCTTAGGTTATATTATTGCAAGCAAATTATAAGTAATTGGATTTATAAAATATTACGACATTTTAGACAAAATAATGATATTTTAAAAAAATGTAATTTTTAATAGAAGCTGTATTAGGTATCTCTGGGAATAAACATTTTGATTATTTAATGTTTCTTGTTGCATGAAATGCATTTTACCATTCTTACTAGACTCGCTCCCAATGAATAGACGTTGTTCCTCAAATATGGGAGTTTATTTTAACACAAAAGTATAAATCAATCTCGATATTAATTTAATCTTTAAGTTTATTTGAAATTTTTAATTCCTTGCCGTTCTCCGTAATTTCTAAAATTTTCAACGTCATTGCAAAAATTTAAAAAGTTCCCATGAAAGCTGCCACTTTCGGTGCACAGTATTCTACTAAATCTATAGCAAGGACATCCTAATTATTGGAAAAAGTTTAAGTATGAAACTGATTCCGAATAGTCGGAATCGACAACCGAATTCTGGTGAAAATAGTTTTTTTTTTTATCAAAATTCGTCTTTCCGATAAAATTTTAAAGGTTGGTTTGAACTAATTTTGTCTTCAATTTAATTTACCATCTCTACGTTTTTAATATTTCGGTCTTCCAATAAAAACTATCTTTAAATTTGAAATAATAATATCTGGCAAATCTCTCAACGTAATCATTGTGTAAAATTTTAATTGTTGAGAACGTCCTGAAATCGATAAACATGGCTTCAAGAAACCTTCCTCTGCTTAGTTAAACTCACGACTTGCGCGGGAAATCTTATGTTGCTAAGGGCAAAAATCGATTCCGGATTGCAGCTCTTCCGAGCGGAACTTAGTCGCTGCATTCTAAAATCGGCTAGACCGTTCGGCTCCATGCTCCAACTGCTGGGTTGTTGCCTAGCTAATGGTTTCATCATCTCAAGTGCATCGGTTTATTATGAAAATTTAGCCCGTGTTTTTTAAGCTATTGAGAAATTTTTCGTCAGCGTTTGTTTTTGAAATTATTTACGACATCTCTTAGATGGTCCAATATCGTTGCGAATACATAAATTATTATTAAAATTATACATAAAATATCTAATATTGGATTTAATAATTTTAATTATTAAACTTTAATTAGTTTAATTATAAAAAAAATCGTAATAAAATTGTACTCATAACAGTGATTTTCGACGTTATCGATTTGGCCGATAGATTCGAAAAAAAAACCGCAGTCGAATATTTCATAATATAATAGACCCCCAGTATTGATGAGGCATGTACCTGGTTTTGTATAGAGGTGGACAAAATCAAGGATATGTGGGATGGTTGCAAACTAACATTGGTCTGATTAATCCGAATATCTTGACGAAGGAATGAAGTTTTGTTTACAGGGTTGACCGGAAGTCCTTCGAGTACATTACTAGGTCCGAATTATCATTTCAGGTTCGTAGCTATGTTTATTATTTTATTTATTTAGCAAGTAATAAAATGAATTCCATGCCCGCTTTTAAACAGAAAAACCTGTTAGACTTTACCGTAATTAGAAGCTAATAAACTGCGGGAAACTTCCTCTTTTAAGCTATAACCTCCGATGATTTCACTGAGCGAGATACGTTCGGCTGATGATATTGAATTACTTGCATAATCTTTAATGCAAGCAATGAATTCAGCTTTTTAAAAATTTTGAACTCTTATTGCCAAATAAAATACTCGGAATAAGCCTTTGTGGTGTTCCAATCTTAAAAAAACTAAGAAAAACTATCAGGAAAAGGTTTAAGCTCTGCTCGCAGGGCTTGCTGTATTAGCTTCTTTGAAAAAAATAACAGTGTTTTCGGCATTGCCTTTGCTTGTATAAGTCCGCTTGTCCTGATGGGATCTTTCCTGTTGAAATAAAATACTGGTTTCTTCTCTTTCTGGATCACTTACTCCAACTTTTTCAAGCTTGCCTTGCTTTCGGCATTATCCCGCAAACTTGGAACAGAAGGAAAGATATTTTCTTCCCATAGCTGGTAGGTCGGATTACACTAACCCTAACGCATTTAAGCATATTAGATTCTCAAATACCGTGAGCGAATTGTCGACATCTTGCATATTTGGCAAATCATGTGAAACATAAACTTGTTACAAGAATCGAAAGATTGCTTAACATTAAAAACTTTCTCGTGAACACGTCGCCCTAGATATTTTAAGTGCCATCGATAGCACCTCGTTTTCTATCATTATTAAGGCCTATGCTAATTTAGCATTGGCAAAACCATCGTTGCATGAATTGAATTCATGCTCAGGTCTCGCATTGCTTCAGTCGGCGGCCCTTGGTGATATATGACTAATTTGTTAAGCTACACCAGTCTGACTTTTTTACTTTTAGCTATGCTGATGATCTTTATATCGATTTTGTCCTAAAATGTGTGAAACGAAATGAGTGTAACGGGAAAGATATAGTAGTAGTATTTGTGTTTGTGTTGTTAGTGACACGAGTTTGTTATCAATTGTAAACGCCATATTTTCGATTTAATTTATATTCAGTAAATCAATATTTTATTTTTAAAATTTATGAAATTTAAATTAACTTTACTTATAAAATTTTACTAATACGTAAAATTAATATATAATAAAAAACTATTAAATATAAAATATAATGACACTCAACAGCTCGAGAGAATAATTTAACCGATTCGCCCAGATCGCGTTATTTTGGTACTGTTTATCATAAAAATGACACAGATACGATCAAAACAAAAATACAAATACAACGACATAATTGTGTATTACAAACTTCGTACATGTTCGTTTTCCTTTTCACTCATTTGAAATGAGTAACTCATGGGGCAAAATCGATAGTCTGGTCATCACTATTTCAAGAAAATACTTACCCAGCCTATCAAACTTAATGCAGTGCGCTCGACAAGTTGTCGAAATGTGGTGCATTGAGAATAGTTTGCGCATTAATCAATTGAAGACCAATTTACTGGTTTTTACTATAAGACGAAGAAATATTGGTGAGCTGTCCCTTCTATTTTTCGGGAAACGATCACCAGATTTTTAATGTCACACATCTAGGCAATTAAGGAGAACCAGCTTCTTTAATTGCGATATCTAACAGTACAAGTAGAAAATAAAAAAACTGTGTGTTCGACGTCATTAAGGAGCGATACGACAGTAAACGAAAAATTTTGGCGGAATGTCCCCTTCATGTCACGAGATCTTCCCACCATAGAACAATTTTTCATCTGTTAATGGAGTAAATAAATGTGCTTGATGTCAGAGTGGATTGGCTAAAAATTTGTTTGTGGATTGGATACAAAATATTCCTGTAGCTCTATAAGCAACTGGCAATTCAAAAACATTTGCCATCGTATTTAAGCTATACCGATAGAAGCATCTGTTTTGGGAAATGTAACATCTAATATGCCGGGGCAAAAAATAATATTGTAATGACGAATCCCGGTGGGAAAATATAATATTAGCGGATCCACAATATGATTGTCCAAATCCAGATATCTGGTTAGGAGTAGACATACACGCGGATATGTCAGCAAAACAGATCATTCGAGGAAATACAAATTCAATGAAAAAAAAGTTTGGGTTGGCTGATAGTAGGCAATAACCGTTCAACCTAGAACTCTAACGGTTAATACCATTGTAAATTAAGAATTAGCACAAGCCCATGAGCTTCACAAGATTTAGTAGATAGAAGAAGTATCGGTTGAATTTCTACTAACAAAATCCAATGAACAGTGTGAACCGATTTATTGACAAATAGTTAAGCGGGATCTTGGAAGATACGTAGTTACGTTTTCGTTCAAAGAAAATGATATCAGCATTCTAGGTGCTTCAAAACATAAAGCCACGCAACGGTGAAAAAAATTTCAAATTGAGAAAATATTCCTAAATATGTTGTTTTGGTGGCGTCCGTCTAATATGGTGTTTTTTCAGTCACTGATGCAAAATCACCATGACAAGTTACACGATTGGGTAACATGTCCAAATGCTAAAACTTTATTATCAAAATGAGTGTTCCCTAAAACGGTGCGCGCGTTTCGCCCATTTTACGGTAGACTCGATGATTCTTCAAAGTCGACTCTCCAACGTTTGGTGACCAAATTCAAGACAACCGGTTTGGTAAACAATCATCCAACACTCGTACGTCAATGGAATGCCAGATCGGCACAGAATATTGCCGCGGTCCGTGAAAGTTTACAGGAGAACCCGAGGTAGTCAATTCCTCGCCGTGCACAAAATCTTCACAGACTAAACTTGGCGAATTTTGAGTCAGAATTTAGGGCTATATACAAGATCCATCTAACCCAGGAGGTCAAAGTTAAGAACCATAGTTAACGCCGTTTGTTCGCTGACTGGCCTTCGGAGCGTTTGGAACAGGACCCCAATTTTGGCCAATCTTTAGCAACCAGGCGCATTTTTGGATGAATGACTATGTTAACAAGCAAAATTGATGTATATGGGACGACGCCAATCCACACGAGGTTCACCAGTGGCCCTATTCTGGCTTTCCCGGGGAATTGCAAAAAATATTTTGCTAACAAATTTTACTTTACAAATTTTACTAATTCCCAAATGTTTATTTCCCGTTCCCAAATGTATAGTCTGGGAATAATTTTTGGGGCGAAATTTTTTTATGAAAGTTTATAAATTAAAATACTTATTGCGACCTTATTACAAGCTTAATTTATTTTTAAATATATATTTATGAGATAAAATAATGTTTAAAAATTCATAAATGAGCAAATTACAATTCCCCCAAAAAATAATGGTGAAAAATTAACGTCAAAACTATGAAAACAATTGTTCCCAATAAAAAAAATTCCCAAACGCCAGAATACACTTTGGGGAATTCAAAATTTCAAAAGCAAAATTGGCAATGCATCTACAAACAGTTACTGATTGGTGTGCTTTTTGAGCCAGCTGCGTCATTGGTCCGTAATTTTGTGTTAATGACGTTCGTGAGGCCATCACCATCAACGGCGAGCGCTCGATGACATGTGTTTCCGAGGATGGGGGCTACGTGCCACGGAGCAGATGGAGCGATGGGCATTCTGCATAAACGATTTGAGGGTGGAGTTATCTCACGCAGAGATGACGCGACCTCACCACCAAGATCGTGCAAATAGACCCCGCTAGACTTTTTCTTGTGAGGCTTCCTCAAATTGCAGATCTGTGACAATAAGTCGCAATCGACCGATGCGCTTAAAGCTTACATAACCAATACCATCGCTCAAATTCAGCGCGATCTCCGTGAGAAGCCACGGCGGGCATTTGAACAATGTGATGTTATATTCCATAAATGTGTGCCTTTCAAATAAAAACAGAATTTCTTTAATACCTCACACATAGCTACTTTTATTTCATTTTAACATCGACCCACCCAAATTGGAAAACCCTCTATGACACCATAATCCAATTGCAAAGGACAATTTTACATTTCACATATCAGCAAGTTTGAAAGAAACATCAAAGGAATCAACATTTGGCGTTATATTTGGCGCCTCAATGAAATCGGCATCGGGTTTTACTTTGAATGATATTCTGCATGTCAGGGCTACTATGCAAAACAACTTATGGTCACTTATTCTACGATGGGGAAAACACAAAATAGTATTCGGACCCGAAATATCCAATATGTTAACAAATTGAAATGACGACAAATATAAAAAAAAATAAATATGTCGACAAATATGTCGACAAATTGAAGTGACAGTCAGCAAATTAGATTATTTAAAAGTAGTGTGAGTAACTGCTCATCTCCCCGATTCATATCTGAGATTGGTAAAAAACCAAAGCATTAACTACAATCGTAAGAGCAGTTCAAGATATTTTCTTTGCATACGAATTATCAACTTTATAAGGGATAAACAATCATCTAAGAAGAAGAGCACCATCGCTTCGCTGAATCCGTTTTTGGAAAACGACGGCATACCATCGAAACTACACCTTACTAACCCAATTATCACACATTATATCGGGCCGAGGAAATATTGCCTACATATACAATGATAACGTTATATGAACTGCACTGACAAATAAACTTCTAATCAAAAACAAACGGCACTGTAAGAAGATTATCCAGGGTCGTTTTTCAACATAGAACATTACATGGCACTATATACGTGGCACTATAAAAACGCGTAAGAGATGCTTATTCCACTCTCAAGGGAGAAATTAAACATCCTACTTCAAAATTGTGCACTCCGTCAGCTTTAGAAGATGAAAGTGAGTACCTATCAACACTGACGAAGAACACAAGACAACTTTAAGAAGCATGGTTATAATCTGATAATACTTTTTACGCTATTGGCCGTAGGCACTTGGCGAAACACACTAATACTTAATAAAGACATTTTTATTAATCACTTGTTTTTTGTTTCGCAGTTATTTTGAATAATTTTCAAAAAGTTTAAAAAATCACTCGATCGATTTCGACTTGTTAGGTCATCTTGTTAGGTCATCATCAGTAGATACTCCTGATGATGACCTAACAAGTCGAAATCGATCGAGTGATTTTTTAAACTTTTTGAAAATTATTCAAAATAACTGCGAAACAAAAAACAAGTGATTAATAAAAATGTCTTTATTAAGTATAATCTGATAAAGTGATAAAAATTTCCGTTTGCTCGATTCTACATGTAAATAATTATTTTAGTCTAATGGTCGGTTGCACAGAAAAACGACTAAGGCCGCCCCTAGACATAACGTTTATCTGGGCAAATTTAACTGCAAAAGTCTGTGCAAAATAAAACTGTGCAGTTTTTAAATATTGTGCAAGTGACTTGTGTAATACAAAAATATTGTCTTTTTCGCTTTCGCTTGCGGAAATTCATTTGCACGTCGTTGCGTGTTGGGAAAATTGGTACATTTTTATTCAGTTTTGGTTTCGAGGCGAGCTTTATTATTTACATCAAAGTTAAAACATAAAACAAAATAGAGAACAAAAATGGCGGAAAGTCAAATTTTAGAAGAATTTATTGAAATTTATAAAAGTGAACCGTGTTTATGGAATACTGTTAAAGTTAGCCGAAAGTTTCCAGCCGAAAGATAATGCAGATAGTGTCTTGAATACAGCAAGAATCAGTCATAAACTCGAATTTAGGATGAATTTAGGATCGGGTTATATCCTTCGGGTGAAGGGGAAATTATTTCAGTTTATAGGAATTTAAAAATCGATAGGAGCGGGAGTATAAAGAGAGTTTAACTTTCTGTTGAAATAGTCAAGACACTATCTGCATTATCTTTCGGCTGGCATCTTTCGGCTAACTTTAACAAGGTGTTTATGGATGATACAAAATAAGGAGTATCATGATGGTAATTTAATGCAAGCGGCTTATGATAAATTAATTAAAAAATTCAAAGAAACGGATAAATTAGCAAATCGGGAAACAGTGGCACAAAAAACAAATAACTTGCGTACAAATTTTCGAAAGGAATTTAAAAATGTTATTGCATCGGAAAGATCGGCAGTTGCAGTTAGGGACGTTCCAACATTGTGGTATTACGATTTATTAGCTTTTTTAACTGACCAGGAATAGGTTAGAAAATCAATAAGCAGTATACCAGAGAAAAGTCCGGTTATACTTAATATTATGGATTTATATTTTATATTAATATATTTCATTTTAAGTTAAATTATACATGATTTTCATGCGATTGAAATTTAAGTGCACAAAATTGTGTTGCCACGGTACTTGGCCTTCGTTTACAAAGTATTCTTTAAATTTATCTCTAGTTGCCTCAGCATCATCGCTTGATTGAATTCCTGATATTGCCAACATTATGTCTTGTACAGTATGTTCAACAAGAGCGTTCAATATGGGCGGGGCTTACATCGGGTTTCTATTGATTCCTCTTGGGCGCTATAAAACAAACATTAGGTTAACTACAACTGTTTAGCGGAGAACATATATGAAAGAAATGAGTGCGATTTATAAAAAACGAGGATTACACATTATTCAATGTATAAAAATTTTGACGAATTGCCAGATAGAGGCCAAATCCGAACCACTACAAAAAATGAGATGACGCTATCATACAGTTATTTGATGAAAATTCTACGCTTACGCTGGATGCACGTGGAAAAATTGGCGATAAAGAATAATACTATACCAAAAACAACCATACGAAATAGAATTATTTAATATGGCCACGCATATGAAAGTACTTTGATCAAACCACTGGTAACACAAAAATACATTGAAAAGCGACTTCAGTGAGCGAATGAACATAAAAACAAAGATTGGACGAATATTTTGCTGACCGATGAGTCATCCTTTTGGAGTTTTAATGTTAAAAGGCGTGTTTGACCAACTAAGCAAAAAAAAGGAATGTCCGAAGTGTGAAGCACCCGCCCTATAGCACCATGTATGGGTATACTTCCCCAAGCAAGGTTTTGGTAAATTAATCGTTTCCACGCGGAACCTAAACGCACTTTTCATGTATAAAATTTATTCACGAGGTTCGTTACCATCTGTCCTTAAATGTTTTAGATCGGGGAACTCTAATTGCATCTTGCAAGAAGACCATGATCCAAAACACCGTAGCATACTCTGTTCATAATTTAAACTCAAAAAGGGCATCAGAACATTGGCTTGGCCGCCTTAGTCACCTAACTTCAATCCGATCAAAATTTATGGGCTCTCATGAAGATTAAACTGAAAATGGACCACATAAAAAATTTCAGCGCTCTAGTGCGACTCGGAAGATATAAAAAAATGTATCACCACAGTATGCTGAAAAATTGGTTGATAGTATGGACATAAGGAGCCAGGTTATTATTAACAGTAATGGTGACTTTACTATGTATTAGTTCATAGCGCCCGTAGCTTTATTTATACTTAATTTTTTGCCGTACACGCTCCTGTTGCACATACTGTATGTTTGAAGTCCTTGCCCTTAACCCTTCCGTTATAGTACCATCCTCGAAAATCCTCGACGTCCATATATTCCGTTGGGCCATAGTTTGATGATGTTTTAATAGTTATGTAAAACACAACAGGCCATCACCACAGAATCGAGGCTTTCATGTTTCAAATTGATTGCTGTATGGAATATTCTAAATCTGGCCGCCATTATTCCAAAAGTTCTACGTTTCGACAATATATGTTGAAGTGCTTCGACATGTCACACCTTAATGCAAAGGCTTCGTCGCTTATAAAAACATACGGCAATACACGATCAGAGTTCTGTAATTTTGTTGGGGATGGTAGGCTTAGTGATTTATTCACCAGTTTGTCATAAAAAGTGGTATGGTAAAGTATTCCACCGTCATAAATCCGGTCATTTGCACCGAAATCGCATATTAAAAATTCACATTTTGCATTGGCAATAGCCATTAGGACCATACTATGCCTTCTTTTATAATTATAAACATATGAACCACTGTCCATTGGAGGAATTATTTCCACGTGTTAGCCATCTATGGCAATGTGGGAAATTCCATTCTAGTGGAAACTGTTGGGTGACGTTTTGTCATTCGGTTTCCGATTCTGGAAACTGTAAATATGTATAAAAAAAACATCAAAAGTAATTCTTATGGAAATGCAAATATGCTATCGCCTTCATTGATATTTTTAATAATTTTAATTAGTTTTTAGGACTCGGAGCTTGACGTTAGTATGACTTCACAATCTTCAATGGAAGCTGAACTATTAGAGTTATCTTCGAACGAGTCACAATCTCCATCAACTACCACAAGCCGACCTACCACACCACGTTTTAATACATCACGAACGCCGCCGGTTCGAAAATCTCAAAATAATTTGGCGAATGACGTTTTAGTTTCTGTATAGGTCAACATTTTAAAAAATCGCGGGAACCAAAACAATAAGACCGATTTGATATTTTTAGGAAAAATGTGGCTTCAAAGTTACGTGAAGTTGAGAACAACAGTTAGCTTCAAAGAACCCTGGCGGAAAAACTAAATAACGATGTATTGTTTGATGCTGAAATGGGGAATCTCACACGCCATTGCCAAACCGATAACCAACGGCCAACTGAATTGGTGGAAGATGACTTGGAATGCTATTCCATAAGGAATGTATCTATTTCTTCTTTTGTTGAAAATTGTTTAACCATAAACTATAAAATATAGATTATATCTCTAATTGAATATTTGAAGTTTGAAATAACGGTTAATTTTGTATAGCTAAAAAACTAAATGTATATACATATTTGTATACTGAAAACTATTTTTTTGAAATTGCTGGTAACTTACATGCAAATAAATATTTGATAAACCTTGTAAATTGCCTTACAAGTGCCAGCTATACTATGCTAAGAGAGAAATTGCTCTCGAATATTTAAGATCATCGTAACTGCGCCCCGTGGATAAAAACCGGAAAGTTACAATCAGTCTTTCGTGCAGCGTTATGGCTTTTCTCATAATCGTATCACGTTTTTTTATTAAAGGAGTAACCAAAGACTATAGCTTTAAATAATTTGTCACGTCCATTCTTAAATAACTATGACAACCTTTAGGAAATACTTTCAATTCGTTTAATAAATTTGATTTGTATGAGAATAAATATTTATGTTTAGCAGTCATTCTTTGCACCACATCCGACCATGTCTAGTACCACTGTTGTATTTTTCACAATAACTACTGCCACAACTGCTAAATATATATAAAGATTGAGCTAAATTTACAATGATAAGTTTGTATCGTGTAGGTGAGGACTTCCACTAGTCTGAGACTTGAGCGATAAACTGTGCAGTTAAACTTGTGCAGTTAAACATTATGTCTAGGGGTGGCCTAACGGCCGGTTAGGTAAAGACAACTTGATTAAATATATTTTATACCGTGGAATATTTAGCTTGCTTATAAATATTTAAATGGCCAATTTTGATTGAATAACTTTTTAACTAATCGTTGAATATGTCCATGGAATAAAATGTATTAAATCAAGTTTGCCTTGAGTTTTTTTCTGATTGCGAAAACAGATTTGATATAAAACTTTTAACTGGCGCACAACTAACCGGCCGTTAGTCATTTTTCTGTGCAACTGGGCATAAGTAGTACGAACTTTATTTCAAATGTTAGATAATAATTTTGTTGTTCTTTCTAAAAGAAAATCAAGAAAAGTAAGATCTCGCATTTTATGGCTTTTAGAAAGAAGTTATCGGTGTCAGGTTCAATGAAGATAATATAAATTTAGACAAACAAATGAAACGGTTGATACATTTTCGTTCTTAATCTTTGGATAGCATACTCGTATATTAAAAACTGCTATAATAAACTGCAGTCAGGAAACCTTAAGTGAATAATATTTTTGCTATGGCAACATTAAATATTAAATAGCTTTTTACTAATAAGATTCTGATAACTATTCTGATCATCTACTTTGTGCAGAAAACAAATGTGTATCTATTTAGAAAACGTCGATAAGCTAGTAGAAAAGATATAAGATGCAAACAAAATAGAACATCAAAAACAAGCATTACATTTAAGATAAAAGATAAATAATTGGGCTAATTGAGTTAGCTTTAAAATGTACTAAGTATATGAAAAGAAAGTTATAATTAAATTGAAGAGAGGATTCATGCTTATCGGCTACATATAGCTACTAGATATGTAATCTACTAATTATATACTTTCCATATTTGAAGAGAGTTTGCCGCCTAGTTTTTAATCCAGTACCCTTTATACTGGAGCTCTGCGAAACAATCCATTCTGAAAGAAATTTGAGAATTTTTTGTTTTAATGTGCGTTGCAGCCAATCAATTTTCGCCAAAAAAAAAAAAGATTATTAAATTATATTTAAGTTTTATAATAACAAGGATATAAGATTGTGTAGATCCTCTAGATAAATCTCTTTGTACGATAAATGAGATAATTTACTGCGTTACGCGTGTAGGCGTTCTAGCTTGGATCCTTATATAAGACATATTATGTATAAAGGCATTTAAACGAAACACCTATATACCATTTCTAAAGTGAAATTTATGATTATTCATCGTAAAACAAATTTCCTCATAAATCTAATTAAATAATATAAATTTATTTTGTATTGTTTCAAAACGGATTGGTGAAAGCCAAGTTTTTTCGTTCTTTTCTAAATCAATTAGCCTCTAAAACTATATAAATTAACTATCCGGCAGATGTTGGTAACCTTCCGATATATATGGGCGGTATTTTATAATTAAATTACTTTCTACCGTATAGTTTTTAAGTATCCAAAGGCAGACACATCTCATTCGTTATTTATTTATTACTGTTTCGATACATGGAAAGACCGTTCGTTACACTTTCTATAAGATGAGATGATTGATGTGAATCAAAAAATAAAAATAATTCGGTTACCCCGGAAAAACCGAAAATTTGCCGATTTCTGAAATTAAAAGTAATTATTACTATGAATTTCCGTTTATCTTCACTGAAAGGATTTTTTTTCCAGATAGCACATTTTCATTTTCATCCTTTAATATCCGTTGTTTAAATATTAATGATAAATTTTAGTACATATATACAAAATAGTTTTTGTATATAAGTTTTTTTTGGGTATAATTGCTGCTTTTATTCTCTAAATAGGATGTGGTACAACAACCGATAGAGGAAATAATATTGTTATAAAAAATTTTGGTTTAGTAGAAAATGTATAGTACAAAATTTCAAACATTTATTGTGGAAGCTATTTAACTCTGAATTCCGCTGCAACAATTTTACTAAAAATAATTTCACCAGACAATTTCACTATAGACATAAAACAGACTACAAGTTAGACCCACTGTTGTAGGTCTACACTTAGCGAAATTGAATTAGCCTCGTAGCATTTTATTAAAATAAAACTTATGCATTAGGTTAAAAAAAATTAAACAACATTTATTTTATTTACTCTCAACAATACAAAATAGAAATTATAATTTTTTGAAAAGAACTGAAAACAAAATTAATTTTATTACTTTAAATGTCATAAAAATATGCGAAATTAAATTAGCCTCAATTCCAAGACCATAAGAATTATACCAATGTTGATATGAAAAAAAAAATTATTTTATGTTTTAATATTTTGTATGCCCACCTTGGTTCTTAATCACCTCGAATAATCTATCGGGCATGCTTAAAACTAATTTTCGTAGGACTTCTATTCGAATTTCAATCCATGCTTCTCCAACGCGATTTTTTAATTCAGCCACTGAACCAAATTGCTTCCCATTCCGATAAACTTGGCGAAAAAGAATACCCCATAAATTCTCAATGGGGTTCAAGTCCGGGCTGCAAGCTGGCCAGTCCATCACCTCAATATTCCGTTCACAAAACCATTTTTTTGTTTCTTTCGATTTGTGAATGGCTGCATTATCCTGTTGAAACACATAATTGGCGCCCATAAGATCTTCCGCGTATTCAATTAAGCTGATCTGTTTTCCACTTTTCGTCCCAATTCATATGAGATCTGGCAAATAATAATCGGGCTTCTTTATGACACGCAGTTAAAGACGGTTTTGCAACTCTTGTTCTCCAATCAGCTAACGGATTGCTGCGTAAAATTTGTTGTACTCGACGAACTGTAACTGGTAGCTGCATTTCTGCACGGATTTGCGGCGCTGTCATGTGCCTATCGACAGCATTATGAAAAATGTGACGCTTACATCGGTCGTTTATTTTTGGTTTAGCTCCACTGCCAGCGTACGTTCCGTATGACTCCTTTAATTTAATGTAATTATTGATAACCTTTGGCGACCTGTTCAGTTTGGCTGCAATTTGGCGGTTTGTTAGCCCTGAGTCGATGTATGCTTCAATGGCAATTATTTCTTCATCCGTCAATCGTTTTCTCCGTCCCATTTTACAATTTTTTGTTAAATAATTTTTATTTTGAATAAAATATATTCTACGCAAAATGAAATACGTATGAAAAATACAATTTGGTGATTTCCCGAATTATTTCAATACTAATTTATTGTTTTTTTTTTTGTGAGGCTAATTTAATTTCGTTGTTGTTCGTTCAACAAACTATCGTTTTTTGTTTTATTTTCTCTAACATTTCTTTATGTTACACATTGCTTTTTGTTTTTACATTTCCAAAGTTCCGTTACGTTTTTGTAAAAAAAAAAATAATAATATTTCAAATTTGTCTATGTATTGCTAAAAAATCAATGTGAGGTTAATTCAAATTCGCTGAGTGTATGTGCATTTGTAATTGTTGACATGTTGTGTGTAGCCAATTGTTTTTTGTGTAGACAATGTCGTTATTTGGTAAAATATGTAGACAATGTTTTGTTTCTTATAGTTTTTTCAGTACGAAGTTAAAAATTGAAGTTTCGGAAGAAAACATTTATTTCTACAAAACAAATGGGTGTATGGTATTTTTATCGATAGCCTTCCTAATATTCTTAGTGATGACGCTTCCCGGTTTAACTTTTTTCACTAAAATTAATTTTTAGAATGAATTGCATTCCAGTTCCGAAATTAGATGCTGCATAAGATAGCAGAAAATTGCCAGCCGGCAAAATGTAGTTTTGCTATTCACAGGCAGCACTACCATAAAAATAATTTGTTTCTGGTGATACGTTTAGAAATCAGCAGAAAATATATGTGATTGTCGAGCAAATCAATAATCTTTAAAAGACAATTTTATAAAAAATCAAAGGATTTATGAAACACAAGAGAAAATTTATGTTTAAACGTTTTGAAACGAAAAAAGGTATTTTTTTTAAACGATTTGCAATTCTTAATCATCATAATCTATATGCAACATAATAGAAAAAAAAATACCCGAGTAGCACCTCATTGCATGAAAATCATACCGATTTTATCAAATTTCGTTAGGTAATCGTTAGGTCCACCACATGTTGGCGTTTAGTCACCAATGGGTCAGTTTTTATTGCGAAAAATCAAAATTAAAATTGTATTAATTCAATCAGGTTCGACGCTTATTTGGGAATTTTATTTTATAAAATTAATAAAAAATCCAATTGGAATAACTCAGTTAGGTAAAAATATTTCTTTTGTCAAAGAATTTTATCTAAAGTGAAAAACATAAGATATAATCAATTCAATTTTTGGTTCTTCATAACTCGTTAAGGATTGGTCACTAGTTGATTTCGTTTGGCCATCCATAGGAAACGATTTATTGCGAAAATTCATTAAAACTCATCATTTCCACACAACTCAAAGTATACGAGGCTGAAAACTTGACCAATACTAACAATTTTTAAAATCCAACGATTGGGATTATTTACTCAATGGTCATTGGGGATGCGGTGACGTTTCGTAGGTACTTTTTTTGTTGGACCAAACGATAAAAACTGGTGACCAATCCTGACCAAATGATGACCTAAAGAATACAATCATCACTTTTACCAGAACCTTTACATGGGGTGCTAAAAAGGCGAAGGCCAAAATTTCACATTAAAATGACTTTAGAAATTCATGGAGTGCTACCGACGCGGGTTTTGATTCTTATGTTGCACTTGTATGTAGGTTATTCAAATAAAATTTGTTCAGATCGTTTTTAAACATTACCGGAAATTACAAGAAACGATAAGATAAAGAATTAAAATATTTTAATAAATCTTACGATTAAATTTTCAACCAACAAGGGTGATGATGGTTGTGCAAGACCGTTTTACCAAAAGTGCGGAAAGTGTAATTTTTCACTTTAGAAATAACTTGTGGCATATTCAAGAAGTTTGTATACATATTCGTGGTAAACGTCGGGTGTTGGCCACAACATATTTACTCAACGGAATTCCAATTTTATGCACTTTTGGTAGGCCATCCAAGCGTGGTGCCGTTCCATTGTGATCTTTAAGTGTTAAACCTGTAGCTAGTGATGTAAATGGTAATATTTTCGTTGGTAATATTACCGGTAAAATGAGTAATATTGGGTAATATTACCCAAAGTGATGTTTCCGCGGTAATATCGGTAATATAATACAGGGACTCCATAACAAATTACGTAATCAACACACCCACGCCGGTTTTCTACAAATCTACGCACATTAAGGATAACCGTCATATGGCTAAATTTCTTTTTGACGAAATAGAAGCAGTCTTGAAGGATGTCGGTGTTCTTAAGTTTATTGGGCTTATTACTGACAATGGACCGAATATAAAGGCGGCTCGAAAAATGTTAAGCATGCGCTATCCCCACAATACCGAGTATGGGTGTATTTGCCATGGGCTTAATTTTCTGCTTGTAGCTATCTTTAAATTTCAGTCTATCAGCAGATTAAAATACTCCAGTTATACGGGTGGTTTCCGAAATAAAAAATTCACATATTTTACACGCTACCTTTGAGCGAATTCAGCGCGACGGCAAAGCAAAGTATATTGCACTTAAACTGCCTGCGCGAACACAATGTAATTCCTTTGTGAACTCACTTTCCAGTTTGATTGAAACATGATACGCTCTGAAGGCTCTAGCTATCGGAGACGAAATGCAGTCGTTTGTGAAATCATCTACTATCTCCTCCATTTTAAGCGAAACGTTCTGGAAATAAATTTGAAACAGTTCATTGTTTACTTACTCCGATCGCTAAATGGACATCATTTTTCGAGAATGACAAGAAAGCAGTTTTATCCAAAGTGAAGGGATTGTTTTGTTGAAATAAAAGCTACATTTGAACAAAACAAATGCACCAATTATAAAGATCTTGTAAACATCCTAGATTCACGGGCCAAAAAATCCTTACAACCCCTGCATTGTGAGGCAAATTTGCTTGAGCCAGCCGTTCGAGGCAAAAATCTTTCTGAAGCACAGAAACTTGAAGCAGCAGAATTTATTTTCAATATCGCAGAACTCCACCCAAAATGTAACGACCACAACAAAATTATTGAGTCACTGATGCATTGCAATGTAGGAAGTGAACTTTTTTTCACGGCCATTTGTAGTTGCAGGCGAACAGCTTTCAGGTGAAATATGGTGGGCAGATGTTTGCTCTACTTCACCATTAAGTACGTTGGCGGTTGATATTTTAAACATGCCTTCATTAACAGCTGCAACGGAAAGAACATTCAGAACGTACGGTTTTATACACATCTCAACGATGTGATCGACGTAATCGATTAATCGTTGAGCGTGTCGGGAAACTAACTTACATTTTGCACAACTACAACTTGGAGAGATCAGAAATTGGTAGAACTAGTAATGAAGATATATCTATTCCTACAGAATCAGATAAAAATACAGGTCAGTTATTTGTTGAAGAAGATGTAAACTCATATTTATTCGATGAAGAGGGTGATCTAGAGCTACTTGTACATACTTTGAATTTGAATTTGAATGAAGATCCGGTCAAGACGATCCAAATACTGATTAAATGGTTACGAATTTGGGGTATTGAATAAGATGGTTTAATTTAAGTCTGAAACTGAAGTCTGAAATTGATTATTTATTTTTATTTATCAATTGAAATATATATGATTTGTTTACACGTACGAGTAGATTATGTTTTATCTGTCCTTTGATCAATACTCAAATTTTTACTATTACGAGTATCGTATGGTTTAAATTGAAATTAAAATATGATATAAAATGTGTGTTACCTGTTTTACCAATGTTACCGGTAATAATACTGGTAATCTTACCGAATTTAAAATTTCCGGTAATTTTACACCACTACCTGTAGCACTGTCGATTTTTCCAAGACGTATGAAAGTACCAATCATTGTATTTAGATTGGTTTGAATGGATGACATCCTAACTTTCCAAAACCCGATGTAAATTCTAAAACGAATATCGTGACATTTTTCAGTATCATCCCGAAAAATTTACTCTATTACGCTAGTTTTTAATGCCATCCCGAAATTTTTTACTATCATGATATTTTTACTATCATGACAGTTTTTATTGATTTTGTTATCCCGAAAAATAAATTCCAAAACTGCAAATTTCAGTAAAAAAAATGTCGCGACAGGTGTTCGTACCATCCCGAAAGCAAAAAAAAAATATTGAAGCGCAGAAATTTGTATCACGAAAAATTAATTTACTATTACTTTACTACTAATTTTTACTCTATATCTGCTATAATCTTGTGATATCTTATTAAAGAAACAAAATTGATTACCAAATTTTAGGCCCTGGACGATATCCAAAAGAATTTCCAAATCCATTAAATTCATGATGCACTTTGGGTTAAATAATTTCAAGAATTTTCTAATTTTTTACTTTGGCTTTGGCTAGAGCCAAATATGTTCTTATTTTTTTTATAATCTTGAAATTCAAACTGCCAAAATATTTCCATAAAGTTTGGAAAAACTCTATTCCGTTTCCACTCATTTTCTCCAATTGGATGATGTTTAAATTTAACAAGCTTTCTTATTCGTATTTTTTTATACTCGTATTTTATTTTGCTGGATCAAAGCTTAACACCGTTAAAATATAATTTTATTAAAAACCCTGATGTTTTGACGGTATATTCCGCCATTCTCAAGGGATACAATAATTTATGAAAATTTGACAAAGAAAAATTGTTTGTCAAATTAAATCGGTTTGTCGGTTTTATGATTAAAATTTATAAAATTATAATACAGCGGTATTAAGCTTTAATCCAGCAATTTTTTCAGAACCCATACTTTTCAGTGTCTAGGATCAATGTTGAATTTAAAGTGACGGATGTTGCCTAAGCTATTCTGTTGAATTTCCGGAATTGTATTACGTTCTTAATTCATGTTTGGTTTATCCTTTTTTCCAAACCCATGTATCGTATTCTTGTTTAGGTAATTAAATTATTTGGTTTGTATGATCCAAGAGAAATTTTTGTGCACTCAGTGACTTTAGATTATATAGTATTTATTTCTCGCATATCTATTAGTCAATTAGTATATGAAGTCAAAATCACCATCTCTCATAATTTCCATAGCTTTCGAAACTTTTATCCCAAGGGTTCAACACGAACCTAAATGTAACATTTCCTGAAACGTTATATTCGTTGATTCATCAAGTCCATTAAAAGCCACATGGTTCATCAAAATGGAGTAACATTCCCACGGAACAGAACCTGCGAACATATACATAGACAGTACAAATCTTTGAAAATAATCAAATTTCATATATTTCAAACTGTCGACTACTCTAGAAATTATTTTGAGCTTTCTAAAAATATAAGTGTGAAGCGGTGGACATCTCTAGGATTGGCGTATTTTAAACCGTTGAAATCTGTATACAATTAATAAAAAAACGTTTAAGGTAATATATTGGTCACTTCGAAATTAAGAGTTTGTCTCAAAATTGAATCGTTTGTAACCAAAATTGTGAATTAACTTACTAATATCTAAGACATAGTAGAATTCATCATAATTATGTCCCATTCGTTCATAATGTAGTTGTGACCCCGTGGACATCTTCAGGATTGTAAATATGTCTTTGCTTTACCTTTTCAAAAATGTCAGATATAATCTGCACGTATTCCTAGATTCAACAGCACAACATTTAGAATCGTGTTCAATTTTATAATTTTCTTTTGAAAATAATCCAATTGGACAGTAACAAATTTAGCAGTGTAATTTTTTAATAATTTTTTAGCACAAATTTCATTTTGAATGGGCTGTGGTAAACCATTAATTATGCACTCATAAAAATTTTAATTCCTCTGCAAAACTTATAGACAAAATATCAAAATACATATATAATTCTTGATTTTAAAACAGTTTTTTGATATAATTAAACTTTGACTCCCAGATTTTTTGCAGATTTACCATTCGCTAAATCGCAAAAGTCAACAGTTTTTAAAAAAAAAACCCTTATTTTACTAACAAAAAAAAAATGCTTATTTTACTAACAAAAAACTTCGAAGGCGGTTGTCAGCTATTCAAAAGCTTATTTATAATAAGCTTGACCGTATGGTTTCACTCAATTTCATAGAAGAAATGCAAAACGCGTGGATATCGAATACTTAGGACCTGTAATTGGTGAGGGAGGACTGCAGCCTAATCCTAATAAGGTGAATGCCATTGTAAAGCTTCTTGTTCCAAAACTGGTCAAAAAAGAATCAGAAGTTTAAATGGACGGATGGTTTCTAATTAGTAGTTGATCAATTCAAATCGGCTTTGGTTAGCACATATATTCTGGAAACCTCTTGTTTTAAGCGGACGTTCTTTATACAACGTGACGCAAGTTCAAAGGAGGGTAAGCTAGGAGGGTTTTGTTCCAGAAAGATCCAGAGGGGAATGATAGGCTTTTAGTATACACGTCACATAAATTAATAGTGTCAAAAAGGAACTATAGGGCGTCCGAATTAGAGTGTCTGACTGCGTTAATAATTCTGCGACAACTAAAGATCTCTCGGGACGTTAAGCTCGAGGAAGCTGAAAATAAAAGGCTTGTAAAACTGTGTCACTGATTGTTTATCTATAGATTTCATATTGATGAATTCTCATTATCAGATCGACCTCTTAACATTGATCTTGACTGACCAGCATTTAACTCCGAGAACTAAAATAACCTGTTATTGACTCTTGAAAATAATACCCGGAAAAACAACTAATACCTCACTCGTCTGATCTGGCAGTAAGTGACATTCCTTGTTGTACATTAGTATTACCGGGGGAACATGGGAAGCCTTTAATCGTATCCATCCATGTACACTTTCTCCAGCACATTTATAGGCTTTAGAAAATCAAATAAAATTTAAAAAGAAATTTTTACTAGCCAACATTATGGAATGATGTCAAAAATATTGTATCTTCTTTTAAAATTTGTAAAATGAATAAAGCGTCCAACTAATGTACTCCTCTAACACCTCTATTCTGATTGTTGTCGATCATTTTGTCAAAATTGCAACAATAACCACGAGACGCAGTCACGATTAGCTGATGAATCAAGATTTTGACAGATGAATGACGATCTGACTATACCAATTTGATGAACTATGACCCTAAGAAGATTTTAATTATATGTTTGGAGTGGGTTTTATTAGGTTATACTGGTGAAATGTTAAATTTTCTGTTGTTATGACGATAAAAATATCCATCATTCGAGATTTTGCCAGATGGACGTCAACCTGACTGCCGATTCTATACCCCATAATCATAGGTAGATTTTGGAAATTGTTCGTCATTCGTGATTTTGGCATAAAGACATCAATCTGACTATACCGATTCGATAGCCCATGACTATAGGTAGATTCATCAGACCCACCCCTAACCTATACTCTGAATCTGAAAATGATGAATGTCGTCTTGAAAATGGTAAACATTCCTTGTTACGAAAATGGTAAATATGGCGGTGCGTTACCGGAGCGGTGTAGTTTGGTAGAGCTGTTAAGGGAGGGTAGTCTATAGGCAGTACTGCATAGCCATAGTTAATCGTATAATGCAACGGTGATGGTGTATCGACGCGTGCTGACGTTGCGCTGATTAAAAGTTTGGTGGATAGATCAAGATTTTTTAAATTCACTAGGAAACCGGAGCAACCCGGCCCATCACTCACCGTGCAGTGGGTTCTCCCCACCGTGGAACCTTTGTTCGTTGTGGTTATGTAAAATGTTTACAAACGAAAATTAATTGATGATAGATAAAGTGTCAATGTGACGATGCATGATCATCATAAGAAATATTATTTAATTCATAATTTGGAAAAAGTGTATTCATTGTGGTTGGAGTTTTAAGTTTAATGTTTGAGATTGGTGAAATATGTGTTACCCGAAAATGCGGACAGTTTTCTTCACTCCCGATATTTTATCGGGTGAACTCAGAATTCCATAGACTGGTTTAAGTCTATCAATAGAGACAGATTGTTGCTTATCTCTCATTTCTCATGTGATTTGATCATTTGAATTTTGCTCAAATTCCCAACATTTTGATTGGTATCTCTGAACTCTTGACGGTATTTGCATGAATTTTGAGAGGAGTTTTAAGTTGGCGGTGGAAGCCCTCAACCAAACCCTTTGCTTATGGGTAGTACACAGTAGTTCTCAATGTGCGGAGATATTTGTGCGGAGGTGTCTTTGATTAAGTAGGCTTTTGGCCAACGCGTGAAACGATCTATGCAAATCCATTAGATGGTAGAAGGGGTCCAATAATATCTAAATGAATGTGCTCAAACCACCAGGTAAATGACATTTGGAAATTCTTGTGATGAGATTTGCTGTGGCGTTGTACTTTGCATTTCTGGCAGAATAAACAAAAGTATTTTGATGTGACGGGTTTTCAGCTGCTCGAACACTTGGATTTGAAATATTAAGCAGAATGTCTAAGATAGTTCGACGTACTGATTCTGAAATGTACATGGGCCATTATTACCTGTGATTATTAACCAATAAATTGTCAAATCGGCAATTGGAAATTTATCTAATTTCTATTTGATACAGCACCGATTAGTAGAAATTGAGAGTAAGTCTGTTAGTTCTGAATCACAAATTTGTGTTTTTACGATAGTGATGATATCGAAATGTGTTGATGCGGAGGCAAGTTCGTGGTCTGAGGTTGCGTTCCGATTTAAAAGAAATTGCTCTAGTATAAGCGGTTTGTGATCGGTGAAGAGAGTGAATCCCCCAACCTTCGACAAAATAGCGAAAATTGTTTTATGCTTGAGAGATTACAATGGTAGTAGTTGCCGGTTGTTGTGGTAATTGCCGTTTATTGAATGCCATCAGGAGCAATTTTATTGAGATGGTATGCTCTAAGAAATTTTGAATGTGGAAAACAGGATAACGTTCAGAAATTGTGACTGCGTTCGAGATCCTTCTTCTTCACCATGTATGATGGACATGATATTGCTGAAGAACGTCGACAGATTTTTGATTCCTCCATGTGTTGGAATTCTAGGACAGCTAGACTGCGCTTACCGAGAGCTGTTAAAGAACTGTTTTTAGGGATCAACAAGACATAATTTTCATCGAATCTCTTAAGAAAGGTAAAATCATCACAGGAAAATATTATACATCCTTATTATTCGTATAAGCACTTTGAAAGAAAAAATTATAGTAAAACGGCCACAGTTTTGAAGAAGAAAAATGCCCTCTTTAATCACGACACGAAATGCACCATCGCATTGATCATGGAAAACATCATAAAAATTGAAAAAACGGCTTCGAAGTGCTTCTCCATCCACCATATTCACCTGATAGTCCTTGTGACCTTTTCCTATATCCGAATTAGCTCGGTGGAAAGAGGGTTGAATGAAATAGTGAAATAATAGTTGACACGGATAGTTATTTTGAGAAGTTTGATAAATCATAATTTAAAGAAGGTTTATTGAAAATTGAAAAACGTTGAGATAAGCGAATCGAGCTAAAAGGAGACTATATGTTGAAGTATGAAGTGAATTTTACTTAAAAAAATTATGTTTAACGTTTCATTCTAAAGACTTATCAATTCACCCTCGCAAGATGAAAAACCACTTTGGAAATTTGGTCGTTTGTTGTCGGACGCTATCAAGTTGTTATGAATCGAGACGTGAATTGAAACATTGTCATTGAAAGGTTTGTGTTTTCAACGTTAGGAACCACGAGGTATTTGTATTGGCATATTACCACATATTCTCTTATCTTTATGATTTTTTCAATTCAAATTAACAACATTTTGTACTAGAATTTTGTTCACCCTGTCCCAAAACTACAGAATATTTAGGCCATCGTATGTATAAATATATGATGTCGAGTCTTCGCGAAAATTTACGCCTCGGGTTCAATGGTGTTAGGTTAGATTTTAGAGCAGGAATATTATACAGCATAATTTTGAGATGATACCTATATACCAATTGAAATAATTATATCAGTCGTACTAAGTATGACTGATGACCAATTCGCAATTGCACAAACTAAAAAACTATGAAATCCTCTTCCCAGGTGTGATAGTTAATCGTTTGAATCCGAAGCAGAGAAAGTCGAGAAAATCCAGCACATTTCGAACATTGTCGACAACTGACGGTGTGTTACCGATTGTCGAAGTCGCGCGCTCAGATTTAATGAAGCAAGTACATCAAACTGCTCCTTTAAATGTAAATACATATAGTACATTTTACAATAGGTTTGTCTCAATAGATTGTCTTTTCATCTCATTCATTTCATCTTGCTCTTCATTCTTCGACAGTGTTTTTTCAATACCTCCTGGGACTCAAACGGTTAATACGGGGGTAGATACACGATCGACTAACAAGCAAGTAATTTGCTAGCCGAAATCCTGGCTACTCGATCAATTTTACCAAGAAAATTTGTATTTCGAATTATATTTTTCGTAAAATTTTTGATTACTTTTGCAAATGAACAGTAAAACACCACAAAAATTTAGCCAGGAGTAGCCAGGATTTCGGCTATCAAATTGCTTGCTTGCTAACCAATCGAGTATCTACCCCAATAACTAACATAACTAACCTATTAATATTGCTATATTGGTTATTTGTGTGACAAACATCCTATCCCCACAAACCATTTATGTCAAGGATGCAGACAGGGCCTGGGATGTTCTAACATCACCAGTTTTCGATAATTCATTGAAGTTTATTTCTCGTGTCTGTAGAATAAAAATTATCTCTGTTTCAATTTATGCTACCAGCCTGCTAGATTGCAACATCATGATGTTTCTACTGAGTTTCTATCACCAAATAATTTATTTTCGATTCTAGAACGAAAATAAGTGAAATCGATATTGTTAAAATATGTTCTAGTAGGTTGTGGTAACAATAGAGAAGAAATAATTAATAAACGAAACAGAATTCAAATTAATTCTAGCAGAAAGAGACGTTCATAGACTTCGAAAAAATATCGAAAAATGGTGATGTTAAAACATCCCAGCCCTCGGCTCGCATATTGTTGGAATATAGAAAGATGCAGGATTTAAATATTGTATCCTACGATCACTATTATGGTTGGTCTGTAGATCATTATCATATCACCTAATCACATTTCCTTAAACAAATAAGAATAGATTTGATTCCATTGGATATTACTTGGGTTCACTTAGCCTTTTGTTGCGTATTTATCTTGCATTGAAGTCATTCGTTTTCTGGTATTACCGCATAGGGAATTCCAAACACAATCAAACAATAAAATAAACCAGCAGCAATGTTTAAAAAATAATTTAAAATTTAATATACGAGTAATTATTTAATTAATTTAATTAAAATCTACTAATTATAAAATGAGTGGGTTCTAAGATCGTGACATTTTTTAAACGATTCCTTACAGTTCAATGTGTAAAGCCACCCACACTGCTCGAAAAAACGTTGTTCGAAGTACATTATTCTTATTTTACGTGAAACCTTTAAAAAATACAATAGGTTACAAATGTACGGCGACATTAATAAATATTCATTATTTAGTCGAATTTTTATTCGAAGACAATTAATATTCATTATCTACCTACAACATTTCGCAGAGTTTTAAAAACCTCATAAACACAAAAAATTTGTGAACAATTTTATGAAAAACTGTTCAAATGGCGGATTGATTGTTATGATTCAGTATTATGGTACAAGGCGAACAACTCTTGAAACAGGAAACTTGTATAATGTATATTTAAAATTTATAAAAAATATTGTAGAATAGAAAATTTTATGATTAATAATTTAAAGTTGACAAAGGAACCGTGAAATTAAATCGTCACATTCTATACGAGTAAATTTTTTGGGTGTACGAGTTTTTGTTTTCGAAATTAAAGGGTGGAATAAAATTTAGTTTTTCAATTTCCCATTTTCATATTCATTCATAACATACTTACTTTTAACGTGCCTGTTCAACATACTCGTATACTCTTATAATGCGTATCTAACTTGAATCAAACCGTTAAAAAATGTAAAGGTGAGAAATGGCCAAACACGTAAATATAAATTGTTATCAAAATGTTAAATCTTAAAAAAATTTTGTGGCCCATTTTATATTCAACACGGCAGAAAATGGTCCAATAAAATCGTGTAGAACAATCATATTGAATTATTTCATTTTACGCGACACATGAATACTAAACCGTTTTCATTGAGTTGTATCAGCAATTTATTGTTTATATGGGAAAATGATACTGATTTTTATGATTGGCCAATTTATTAAATTGTTGTTGACGTAAACTTGCTTATTTGTTGTGATCGCATTTCAGATGGGAAAAGTTTGAATTTATATAGCTTATCAAAGTTTCATAACGATAAATATGTTAAGATGGTCAGTTTTGTAATAATAGATGTGCGATGTGCATATAAGTGGATTGGAGAGAATGCGGAATATATAATCTAAAGTAATTCACTTTTAATCTAAATGGTTATCATTAGAAAAGTGGAGAATGGAAGTCGTACTATATATCCACTATTGATGTATCGGTGATGCGTATTACAGTAATGTTCTTGACACAGTTTTTCTTCCTCCGTTAATGCTCTATCGTGTTGGACTTCTTCAATCTCCCAAAATTTTCTTATTCTATTTTCTAATTCCGTTTTGGTTATCAAGTTGCAGTGTATAGTTGTTGACTTGTTCTGATGCAGTGGCCCAAATATTGCCCATCCCAATTCGGTTTTGTGTAACTGGATCTCCTGTTGTACCTATTACTATATCATTCATTACTATGGCAGGGTAATAGTCTCTATATTATTATTTGGATCTGCCCCCAACAAATTATTGATATAAGGCCAGTTCCAAGCATTAAAACTGTACTCTGGTAGGTTCCCTACTAATTTATCAACGAGTAATACGCACATTTCCAGTTCGAATTCTGAGGAGAATCTTGATTCGATATGGATTTTTAGTCGTTGATCTGATACACCAGCTTTAATTCCTCCTATTCTCTTAACTTTTAAGTGTGCTCTTGTACACTGTATGTTTAATTTCTTGGAGGCCTTGCAAGTTATAAAGGACGCTTTAGAACCGGGATCGATGAGTACTCTCGATTTTGGGCTGTTTGATGGCTGTCAATCTCAGTGGCGATCTTTGTTATAATGTAATCATGTTCGCTTTGACGGCATCGTAATATTCCTCAGAAAAATATTTGAGCCTATTTTCATCTTCCTCTGAGGAAAAAAGGTAGAATTATATTCTCATCTATAGATCCATGATTTGATCCATCATTCGTTCGATTCGTTTTAATAACAGCTGTAATGCTTATTTTGAAGCTCTCTGTATCATTGATTCTTTTGCTGCGTTATTTATTTATAAAGATTACTCATTTTTACATCTTATGATTTTATCATCTGGAGGAATTCTCTTCTGTTGGCATACTCGTTGTCATTAGTTTTTGAAGAATCTTGTTGCTTTTGTTGTGTCGCTTGTATCCGTATTTTCCGTAAATATGGGGATTTTGTTTAGGTGTGTTCGGTGACCCCCGGTTCAGCCAAGTCCGCATTTCGTCGATTAGGTTGTCGTAGATATCCGCTATCTCATTTCGTTTTTTGAGATATGAATAGTTTGCCTCCAATGTTGGGATATTTTTTCTGATTGCTTCATCGGTCTCTACACATTTTTGTAGAATTATTTTAAAGTTGCTATTTTCGAGTCCTAATAAGTTTGATGCCCGTTGGTTATGGGCTTCGACTGACGATGACTGTCTGGTTTGTTGACTGGAGTTGAATTTGTGCTGGTTGGTGGTTGGTTTGTGTATTCGATGCCTGTTGGTTGTTGATTTGTTGGCTCGAAGCATTTTTATCGTTGGCCAGTTGTTGTGGAAGTTTTGAAGGACCAATTTTAAACCGTTTAACATCTGGAGGAATTCTTTTATGTTGACTTTCAAATATGGATAGAAAAATGGAAAATTCGATCACAAAAAAATTTAACTCACACTTCGAATTATAAACAAATCAAAACGAAAAAGCAATTTGAGGAAGGAAAAAAAAATAAAAATTGGAATTTTGTTTAGATCCATCAATAAAAAAATTATAATTAACCATGAGACGCATTTTCTTTTAGAAAATTGATGATTCATTTGTAACTTTTAAATCTGTCTTGCTATCTGTATCAACCCAATCCCCATTATCGAAATTTTAAAATATTTCGTCTATGATAGCAAAACCAACATCTGCATTACCATCTTTCGGCTGAGAAAACAAATACACTATCTGCATTACAGTCTTTCGGCTGGAAACGTTCGGCTAACTTTAACAGTATGAGTAAAGCTGGTCCATCACAGCCAAAGCGAGCTATTGATTGCAATAAGGTTATGTTCTGTATCTGCTGGGATCAGAAATCTCTGGTATATTATGAACTGCTGGAATCATGTGAAACTATCAATGGTGATGTCTATCGACGACTACTATACGTTTGATGCGAGCTATAGAGAGAAAACGACCAGAATGACCAAACTTTCTCTCTCTCTCTCTCTTTCTGGCACGACATATATTGCATCAAGGGATTTGGCTGCCTCAAATGAGGTTTCATAATCATATTTTCATTTCGGATGAGTGATTAATTCATTGATGCTAAAACCAGCCGTGCAATGTTTTCCTTGTCACCACCGGCAATCGAACCCGGAATCTCCGGTCGCCAGAGCACGCATGCTAACCACTTTGCCAACGGGGCGGCCAAACGCAATAAATTAATTTTTCAGCACGACAAGACAAAAGCACATGTTACAAACGTTAAGAAAAATTATTTAAAAATACTGGATTGGGAAGTTCGTGACCACCCGCCATATTCCGCCAAACATAGCTCATTCAGACTATTAATTATTCCGGTCGATGCCGTCGTCTCTTTCTGAACACCAATTCAGTTGAAAGACCAGGATTTCTTCAGAGAGCCAATCCGTAAATTGCCTGAAAAATAGGGAAAGTTGCAACTACGGATGGAGCATACTTTCAATAAATATTTCTGTCATTTTTTAAACAAACGAAAATGTTTTATTTTAATAAAAAAGGGCGGTCTCATATTCACACACCCAATATATATAAACAATACTGTGGTGGAACTGCTTCTAATATGAATTCACAAATAATGATGCAAAAAAAAGAAATTGGAAATACTGGTTTATGGTAAGTAACATAAACAGTTTAAAGTAAAAAAAGAAAAATTTCATGTAAATTCATAGTAGCAAGTAGTAATTAGTATATTTGTATACAAATTCATGTCCTGTAGCTCTCGAGATTATATTATAACCATATTTACAGCAATATTGGTACAAAAAACTTGGAGCCCTATACATGAAAACAACAAATTGATGGATAGAAAGCATTTGAGCCAGATGAAGTTGGTGTTCAATAAAAGCGTGTAAGTGTCCGAAATCTTTAACTACTTCTTCAAGAATGTAGGCACCGATGTAGCTAATTCTTATAACATCGATCGCCACCAAATGACAGCTGCAATAATTTTATTAATGAATTTAATTTATCAACAGAACTAGAGATCGGCCTTATAATAAAGTCATTTAACAAGTCGTCGTCTAAGGGGGTATTCTAATGAATTTAAGCCAATTTTGACTTTTGACTCGAAATTTACTGACAGTCTCAAACTTGCTCAAGTAATACCTATATTTAAGGGAGGTGATAAATTAGAAGTTTCAAATTATACTTTCTAAAATATGTGAGCGACTAATTTTCAAAAGATTAGTTCAACATATTTAATCAATAATTTGATTTTAGAATTCCAATATGGGTTTCAAGAATGTTCGAGCATTAACAATATCTTTAAATTTCTAGAGATAAAGAAGCCAGCTGGTTGTAATTTTATTGATTTAATGAAGGCGTTCGATTGTGTTGATGATGTAAAAATTATTGGAAAACTTTACAATTTCGGAATACGTGATAAAGCACATAGCCTACTACAAAATTATTTAAACAATCGAATACAATTTTTCAAACTGGAGCCAATTTGTTCACAAATAACAAATTTTATTTATGGTGTGCCGCTAGGCTCAATATTAGGTCCTACCTTCTTTCTCATATACATTAACGATCTGTTCAAATGGAATTTGGAAGGTCAATCAACCACAACTAGTCGCTGATGACCTCGCTACTGTATATGAATCAGATAATGCTGGTGGTCTTCTATCTGATATGGAACATGATTTATGCCTACTACATAAATATTTTGAATGGAATAAACTGAATTATTTGAGGTTGCATATTTATAGCAGACTTAGTTGGTCATCCCATGTAGATCCCTATTTGGGGTTCTATTAACAAACTCAAGGATCTTCAAATAAATCAGAATAAGGCACTAGAAGTCCTTTTCCAGTTACCTTGTGTGTACTCAACCAAACCATCATATTCCATAGAAATGTTACCTGTCACAAAATTGGCGGAATTTAAATCGGTCGTCTCATCAGACTGCATAGTGACCACTGACCAAACAACAGAAATATTGAAAATACTTTGAACTTACATTCAAAGTATAATCACAATGTTTATTAGCGAATTATTGTCTATGAGAGATTTATTCCAATCGCATTGAGCACAATTTCTGAAATTATATCGCAAAGAGTTAATTTTGAAAATTCATTGCGAATAGCATTTCGTATTTATGCTTTTGGGACACATGTCGCAAATGAAAAATTATCGCAAGAATCTTGCTGGGAACGTACAATTTTTTAAATTTATGTAAGTGACGCAGTTACTATATTACTAGAATTATAGTACATTCTAACCACCAGAAAGTTATTATATACATAAGATAAATATAAAATTTCCATGTTTATTTAAAATTGTAAAATTTTTATTTTAAATATTTAAAAAAAAATGTCTTCCCAAATAAAATTTTCTATTGATGGTCCAAATTAGAAAACGACATCCAAATTTATAAATATTTTAATTATCACAACATAAGTTGAAAATTAATTCGATTTATTTTCAATGTAGAAATCAATTACTATTTGTTGCAATGTAATACAAAAACTTTTCATGCATACCCACATTTTAATTTCCATATATTCACTTCAGTTTATTTTGGGAACAAGAAACTTCTCGCTGCTTTATATAAAACTTTCAATTTAAATCCGTATACACAAGTTGATTAAAATTTTAAAAACGAAATTTGAATATGCGGTGGCTATGAATTTAAATTTTCTTTTAATATTTTCATTAAATTTTATCTGCTTAAAATTTTTATGAAAATGTTATTTAACATAATTAAGAATATTAAGATATTTTCGGATTGTGTAAGGTAGTTTTCCGTACAAGATGACATTAAAGATATGTACATACATACATACATACATATAAAAGTGATGCTTAACAAGAAAGCAATTACTTATTGCATGGAATTATATTACACGAAGTACTTACGTATAAATCGAATATACATATACTCGTACTTATAAGTTTTACGAACGAGATAATGTCGTCGTTTAATGGGAGGAACGAGATAATTGAACAAATTATATTTAATTTTCCTGTTGCATGTTGTTTTTGGGTATGTATGTAACCCCACTTGAAATTTACATGGAAAACATGTGTTCTTGTTAATTTTGTTTATTTGTATACAAATTACATATCTACATAATAATAATTAATATTTTTTTTTTTAAAGAAAACATATCATTATTTATATTTTCATTTATTAAAAATGAAGTTATTTTGGGGGCTTTTCTAATGTCAACATTTTAAAATACATCATACCTTCAAGTTCAAATGGTATAAATAAATTCCGCACAAACGATAACAACTTATTTTATATAAATAAATAATATAGAGTGGGCATACTTGACAATTCGTTTTTGTACATTATTTATTCAAAAGGGGTCATTGACAAGAACTTGTGATTACACAATCAAATGTTTTATATCGAAACCTCGTAAGGTCTACACATATAGTGAGTTATTCTCGTTTCTGGCCCGAAAGTTTTCCCCATTTAGAATTGTTGGAACTCGTTGTCTTGTGTCATTCGTAACAACATCAGACCATCCTCGTTACCAAAAAATTTTAACTGATTGACTCATCGTGATGCAACTTTATACCAAACCTTTTTCATACATTAGGAGATCCAAGTGCTTCTTGGCTGAAATCGGTTTTTGAATATATTTTGATATATATACCCGACATTCTTTTACGGATGTGTAGTTTTCGATAAAAAATTTATCGAACTGACTTTAATAAGAACGAAAGATATTCGATTGCATCGTGTTCTAATGCTGCCCAGTGTTTCTCGGTGAATTATATTTTTGGTGGGAAATATCGTATTTTAATGATTTATCTTCGGCGTGCGTGTTCACTAATGTGATCTAAGATGATGAACTTTATCAAATCGCATTTGATTTCAGTCCATATTGGGCTCAGGATGACTGGTGTATTGTTTTCTAGTTGATCCAGAACAGAAAGTTGATAGCTTTGGAAAGATCGATCGAAATGAATTTTGAGTTAAATGTATATTTATTTTGCCGAAGAAATTTTAAAAATCACTAATAATTTATGCAAACATGCAATCATTTTACGACAATTGAAAACAGTTTATTTAATCTTTTCTTTTATAAAAATGTAATTGTTTTAAAAAGAAATAACCGTTGGCCATGCTCATAGTGGATGTATTCTAATACTGCTACTTCATGTGGCAATATCGTTGAAAAATCCTTGTGGAATGTCTCGGCTAACACCACCTGGCCGTATATGTGCTGCATGCACTCGAGCGTGCAGCGACTCCTAGCGGAACATAAACAGTAGCTTTATGATGGCTATCCCGATTTTTTTTTCTATTTGCTTATTCGACCGAACAATGAATTTTGAAAATCGGACTAAGATTTATGGTATTATTATTATTATTATTATATTATTATTTATTTTTGTTTATTCTCGCGTAACATCGAAAGAGCCTTCGAAATGTCAATTGCGTCTTCCACATTTTTATTCACAATGTTAATTTACTGGAAAGCTTTTTTTATTAGATAGACACGTTGTTCGCGTAAAGTCGGATTAGCCGAATAACGTAAGTAGTCTGCTGTCTCAATAAGTAAAATTTCTTCAGAACCCAAAAGAACATCAAATCGGAGATTCGCCTACTAATTTCAAACATGAGAAGCTGCAAGAAACCATTCATCAGGAATATTATCGCCGTAAAGTATTCTCCAAAGCTGTGTGCCGAAAGTATCAGCTTCAATGACTTTTTCAATTTTTGATATGAGGTTGAAAAAATTAGCATTTGCAAAAAACGACTAAAAATTAAAACATTTAAATAAATTTATTATAGATTAAATTTTCAAGCAAAAGTGGTTGCCCTTGTTGATTTTCTGAAATTTTAGCAGGTAAATTGTTTTTGATTAAAGAAGAGTTTTGCCAAAAGCCCAGTTAATTTAATTAACCCTTTTGATGTCAAGTGTGGTGTATTCGAGATCTATGTATAAATTCACGGTAAAATAAGTCGGGTGTTGGCCATTCAGGACAAAATTTTCTCGATATTTTTTCATGTTTTTCTCAGTCATCTCATAACCTTATGTTCTTTTCCCATAAGCCCACCAGTTCAAAATTAGCAAACCATTAAGCTTATAAATAAACAAGGGAACTGGCGGTGAAAATAATAATCACATGCTCGATGATGACAATAATCAGCAGCATCATGGATAAGCCCAGCCTGAAATGACATACTTAAGAAAATTGATGCAGCTATAGCGTTCTGCGAAACCAATTACCCAAAGTATTGGTGATTGACAGCCGAAATAATATCCGACAAATAAAAATTTCCGCCTGAAACATGAAGAATATCTCGCGGTTATTACAGGCAAACTATACGATATAATTGGCACGTGGACTCAGAGACACCTGCACCAAGCACTATCAATACCAATATTGAAAATGTTCTCAAACACATTAACCATAGGCTAGCAAGGCTAATTTAAATAATATATAAATATAATAATTAATATTAATAAATTTATAATTTTTCTGGAGAAAAACACCGTTTCCTTAGAGAAGACTGTAATCCACATCATCTCAGGGAAGCACTGCCATAAAAAGCAACCCATATACTTAATGATCTACAAACTTTTAAGTCTTAAAGTCGTAGCGGTAGACCTAAGAAAGCTGCAGCCTAGCAGCTTAAGTGTATCCGGTTTCACAAATATTTTAACTTTAGAAATGAAAAAGGTGTCGTAAATCGTAATAAAAACTTACTGCACCAAATTATTAGACGTTGGCATTGGATTAAGACGATAACGTTTGTTAGAACACACCTTCATTTTTACCAATGTTAATCGTCCAATTTAATTGGTGACCATTTTTTAATAAAACTCGGTTTGCTAATGGATAAAATTTCGCAATCAAGGCAAATAAAAATTAGTAAATTTTCAAATAGCTTTTATAATGCACATTGCACATTGTAGTACAAAACATCGTCACTGCCATGGTCACTTACCATTTTTGAAAATTTTAGACTTGGTTCAACTCGCCTCAAAGCAGCTTTCCTAGAATTCTAAAACATGATGGAACGAGGAACCAGCCGATCTTCTTCTTCAGAAACAGCATGTTTTTTACATATCGCGAAGACGAAGGACAACGACTGGAGACCAATTGGGGACTACAAAATGCCAACGCAGTGAATATTCCTGACTGTTACACAATCCTATATTTATACAAAATTTCTTCGAAATCGTCAGAGATCTCGATTATGTTTATGTTTGTATTGACGACATTCTTGTGACAACATGAAGCAATACCTACTCCATTCGGAACAACTTTTATAAAACATATCAGAATATGGTGTCAATATAACCACTATAAAAGTCGCAGATATACTATCCCAATTCTCACACAACTGGGAACACTTTCTACACTACATATTTTTCCTCACATGAAGAATGCCAAAATGCATGCAAGCTTTTTCACAAAATTTCACAAAATGTAGCATCGCCAAAGATGCATCAAACACCGCTGTATGCACGGTTTCGCAACAATTGAACAAAGATATTTGGAAACCCCTAAATTTATCTCCAAACAGATATCAGATGGTGAAATAAATATTATACGCTACTTTGTCGAAGGTTGAGAATTCATTATTTTTACCACCCAAAATGGCCACTAGTGCGATTTATATCTCAATTTACCACACACATGCACTTGTTAACAAAGAATCCGCTCGTCGACACACTCTTTCGGATTTTCGACCACAAAACCGTATCCGTCAGAACTCGATGCGACTTTAACGAGTTCTTCTCATTACGTAGAACTATCTTCGACTGCCTGCGTAACATGTTAGACTTAAGTTTACGAGAAACTCGAAAACTCATCACATCAATAAACTATTGGCTCAGTATGACCAAAGATATAACCCAGTATGTGAAATCTTGTTTTCTTGCTAAAGGTGCAAAGTGCCATGCCTCATATAAATCTCCAAATTTCACAAAGTAAATTTGAATATATTCATTTAGGTATTGTTGGGCCACTTCTACCATCTAACGGATACATTGTATTTTAACCCATGTAGCTCGTTTCAAGTGGTGGCCATAAACTGATAAAAATAAATGGCCATAAAAAATATCGCAAAAATACTCAAACTACATTTCTGTATTCGGCGTACCGGTCAACATAATCACCGAGCTCTAGTCAATGAGATAATGCAACTCTGAGGCCCACTAGGAATTCAAACTACTGCCAAAATGATATGATTCACCGGTTTCATTGCCAACTTCAGACAGCTCTCAAGCTTGAGCCAATAGACAAAGTCAGATATCGATATGTGAAAACACTGTTGCAAGGTATTGAGATGGCCAAAGAATTGGTCATGCAACCGGCCGTACAAAAGCCGCTAGCTGCCATGCACCACGATTGATTAATCGTGGACCTTGTCGCCTGGTTCACGGTTGGTTGCGTAAACGGTTGGGGCATAAAAACACTAATTATATCGGAGCTAAGAGATACGCGAGTTTTACTCGCATTACAAGGTTTAAAGGATGGATCACGTAAATTGGAAGTTCAATTCATCTACTAGCCACTTAATGAAACCTGCAAGCAACTCAATCTCTGCCACTGAACATTTTGAAATCGTTGGTCGAAAGAGTATATACAGGGTGTTTGGCAGGTGGACCAACATTTTTTTGCAGATTGGGGGTGGTTATTTGGAAGCTTTAATTTTTTTTAAATTCTCTACCTTTCCAATGGTATACTATATGCCATAGAAATAACCCATTTTGTAAACGGAATAAGAGATACTATTTTATCAGGGTTATTTGTGTCAGGGTTATGAAAATACCTTTTAGGTTATTGATAAAATAATAATCAACTACATTTATTCATTCTGTTCAAAATGACCTACCGTATACATGTACGGTATCTTTTTTATCTCCACGGTTGTTGTGCGAAGTTTCATTTCATTTGTTCAAATGCATCGCTTATCTTTTCAATTAAAATTTCTTTTGTGGATTCCTCTGTTGCGTACACCAATTCTTTAGCACGTTCCCAGACGTAGAAATTGAACGGCATGAGATTTGGAAACCGTGCGGGTCAATGAATAGGGCCACCTCTACCAATCCATGAATGTGGGAATGAATCATCCAAGTATTTATTCTCTTACCGTTCGTTGGTAATGTGCCGGAAAGCATTCATTTTGAAAAATAATCTGCACATCTTTTTCTAAAACTGTAAAATCAGCTCAGGTAGTTCATTTTGAAGAAATTCGAGATATATGGCAAATAATATGGGCCGATAAGGTTACGATCAGTAACCCCAGCCCAAGCATTAAAACTGAATTTCTATTGGAAAAAAACCTGCCTTTTCTTGTTAGGATTTAGGACTTTTCTGCTCCAATGTTACAGTCAACATTCGTATGCAGTACAAACCTGCAAAACTCTAGTCGTCTAGAATAACTCTAACCGAGGCCTGAAACAATTAATTAAATCCCTGAGTTTGTGATAATTGCTCAAATATGATACATTTTCTGTAAACTGAGAGAAGAAAAGACTTAGTGTAATTACCATGAACTGAAGTGTAATGGAAAGTATGCCTTCCATCTACCCGTAGATCTGACCACAGTTTCCACACTGATAAATTTAGTCTTTCAGCGATAACTCGTATGCTTGTAGTAGAATTCTCCTCAAAAGCTTATAAAATGTTTCTCTTAACCGTCGATAGGTTGTTGAGAAAGTTTCGTGATGCGGTAAACACCGAACAGAATATCGCGCCTGATAAATTCTTCTCGCTTCAGGTCCATTGCAATTAGCACTGCCATACGCCAACAACATGTCAGCATACTCTTCATTACTACAGTTGAGAATCGTAACAACACCGAAGACAAACACCACAAAATGTTTTTAACAATTCAACACGAATAACGTGAACTTATGGTAGAGCAGATGAAATATCGATTGAATAACTGAAGGCAATTAACACCCAGTTTACTTATTTAAATTTAAATCTAATAAATGAAGTTGATTATTTTATCAATAACTTAAAAGGAATTTTTTTAACTCTGACCCAGCCAAAATCATACCTGTTATTTTGACCACAACATGAGAGGTTTCTATGGCTGTAGTATACCAGTGGAAAGGGCATAAACTAGAGAATTAAAAAAAAATAGCACACCTCAGTTACCGTGACACTTAGGGCATTAGTTTCTTAGAATGAAAGCTTTCAAATATCTCCCCCTCCCATTTTGCCAAAAAAATTGTCAATCCACCCACCAAACACCCTGTATAGACAATACACGCTTGCCAATTTTATGCCCTGTATGCACGCTTTTGCCAATTTTAACAAATATTTCAAGTGAGAGGTGCTTTGAAAGGAGCTATGAAATTCATACGAAATGTTATAATTATCAAATGTTTTTAAAGGGGCAGTTATGATAGCTATTAATTCGACAAAATTGCTACCTTGCCACCATTTTTGACGTTTCGCTTTGAAAGCAGTAAAAGGATCGTTTAAGGCTAGAGACTTATACCTTCCATTCAGTTGATATAGATGTTTAGTAGGTCGCATTAAAATGAAGTCAAGTGAGAATGAAGCTTCCACTGATTGCTGATTTACTTGATGTTTTGCAAATATTTCAAAAAGTATAGTTTTTAGAAGAAACAAGTTTTAGGAGAAAAGAAATTAAAATTAAAATTGCTACAAAACTAGTCCTAACGATTTTTCTAAAGTTTTAAATCCGGACTAAGATTTTATTAGTTAACAAGGTTTACTGATCGTATGAAAAGAGGGATCCGATGCTTTTTAGTGAGAATCAAGCAATTAATAGTGAAAGTCAGTAAGGTACTTACTTACAGTGGTACATATTCGTTTAAACGCACTTGATTTTTTTTGGTGTTTTTTAAATTAAAAAGAAAATCGTTTACATTCGGTAACCTTCGCCACATGAAATTAATGTACAAATTAATCATTCTTGTTTACGGAAAAATTCGTATTCTTGTTGTTGTTGTAATAATGATTATTGCGCATTCCATTATTGTAGTACATATGTGCCGGACATATTCGTTTAGACGCAGCACAAAATTGTTCGCATTTTTTAAAGTTAATAGAATTTTTTTTTTTTTTAGTTTAGAAAATAGATTGGTAATTTATCTCTTTTTAAACACGAATTAAAAACGCTATAGTGAATCCATCATATTTTTCCAGAAGATAAGCAAAATGCCTAAAGGAAAATACTTGTTGGAGAAAGAAAAAATTGAAATTGACTTTTATCACAAAAACAAATACTCAAATCGCAAAATCGGACGTCTAATTAACCGATCTGAGTCTGTCGTCCGCAACTTTTTTAAAAAAAGGTGATTGGTATGGTTTTAAGAAACCAACAAAAGGTAATCGAAAATTGTCAAAGAGACAAATTGGGATGGTAAAACACGAGGCCACCAAAAATAAACTCAATGTTACTCAAATTCAAAGAAAGCTTGATCTGCCAATATCAAAAAATCATGTATTCCGTATTTTGCGATCGACTCCTTACATTAAATGGAAGTCGCCTCTTTGACCATCGCTTAAACAACACCACACAACAGCACGGCTTGAATTTGCTCGTAGACCTATGCAATGGACAACCCAATGGAATCAAATAGTATTTTCCGATGAGAAGAAATTCAATTTACACGTTCCTGACTCCATGAGCTGTTATTGTCATGATCTTCGACGTAATGATGTTCAAATGTCGAAAAGAAACTTTGGAGGTGGCAGTGTTATGGTGTGGGCGGCTTTCTCTGCAATTGGAAAGGCTCAAATTTGTTTTGTTCCTCCAAAAATGAACTCGGCCATGTACAACGAAATGTTGGAAGACGTTCTTATCACTTTTATGGAAGAGAAAATTGAAGATGACTGCGTCTTCTAGCAGGATAACGCTGCAATCCATGTCTCAAGGGTGTCATTGGAGTGGTTTAAGGAGCACCAGATCCCTCTTTTGGAATGGCCAGCACGTAGTCCTGACTTGAATCCCGTGGAAAACCTATGGGGCATCATGGTTCGCCGGATTTACGGTCAAAAGCCTCAAAATCACATTTTTCGTACGATTATGGAGCTCAAATTGAAAATTAAAGAAGTTTGGGCTGAAATCTATCCGGAAATACTTCAAAACCGGTTAAATTCGATGCCAAATAGAATATTTGAAGTTATTCAAAAAAATGGAAAATCAATAAACTATTAAATATAATATTTGTATTATTTTTCTAAGTGCGTTTAAACGAATATTTCTTCTAATACCATTGCTCTTAAAATAAGTGTTTGAAAAACGTATGCATGTAAATATTTTTGTTTGTTTGAATTATATATTAATTACTCATACATTGAACCTTAAAATATATTAACTTTAAATGCACTTTGATTTGTGTTTTTTCATTTCTCACATCAAATTGCTTAAGAGCAGTTGTGCGTTTAAACGAATATGTACCACTGTATATTTTAACAAGTTCTTCGGTTTATGACAACATCAGACACAGTTTGCAAACGATTCCCGTGAATATTTAAGGACCTAACACAAAATGTTTATGACTAACAAATTTTTAATATTGTAAGATTAAATAAATAATCTTATCTTAATAAATGAATTTGCCAAATTTTGGGGGGAGCATGAGAATTAATTTTTGAGTAAAAGCACTTCAAATAAACACATCACTAAAAGATAATTCTGAATTTGTTTTATTTTACAATACATCCGATTTTAAGATTACTAGGACAAGGGTTCCATTTGAAACTCAATATTTTAAAACGCGATACGGCGCAAAACGCGTTATGGTACAAAACGCGATATTTCAAAACGAGATATTTCAAAACGCGATATTTTAAAAATTTAAAATTTTAAAATCGATAGGAGAGGGAATTTAGGATTGGGTTATATCAATCGATTGAAGGGGAAATTTAATTTCAGTTTATAGGAATTTAAAAATCGATAGGAATATAAGACCGGGTTATATCAGGCGGGTCGCTGCGCTCCCGTCGCTTCACAATGCACATTTTGTACCCTATCGCGTTTAGAAATATCGTGACTAAATTATAAAACCTATAGTAATATTCATATTTCCAGTGCTATCTGAGAAAACGAATATTAGATACGAATTACACAGTACAAATGGTCGATATGTGTGTTAGGGATGAAATAAATTTGTGTGCAACGAAATACTTATTAGAGAAAAAAGATATCTGATAAATGGAAAGACACGCAATAGGTGTAGAAAAGTAGGTTTTACAAGTTTTAGCCAGAGCAGAAATAATTATTTTCTTCTTTTCATTCGTTCGAAAAACATTTTAAAGAAGTGCAGCGGAAATTTATGTTGTCTCAGGGAAACTCAAATAGTACCACTTGCGATATGAAATCTTTATTTTGTTAGTTTTATATATTAAACCAGAACTTTGTAATAGATACTCAGTTGGCGCTTTCAAACAAACATTTTTGTAACAAAACTTAAGAGTATTAAGCTTCACTGCACAGTCGAATCAACTACAAATGAAACCCCATTATGAACTGCTTAACGCATTCTTTGCAAATCTTTTAATATGTTATAAATATCTGCTCGTGCTTCAATTCTTTGAATAAAACAATTCCATCATTTCCATTTACGTAAATTCTCGTAATAATAATTCCAGTAACAAAACCAAAAAATGAAACCACAGCAATAATTAAAATTAACTTAATAAATTAATGGTTATATACACAATAAAAAAACGTAAACTGGAACTGGAAAAGCGAAACAACAAATACATATTCAACTTTTTCCATTTTTCACATTTCATTTGCATAAAAAGGTAATATATGAACGAATCACTTTTGTGCTTTCCATCCATCTGATCCATCATCATCACAATCATCCCGTTTCTTCATTTGTTTGATTAATAAAACAAAATTTATTTTGGAAGTCAATTACAGTACGCGCAAATAATCATATCCAGTTGGTGGTATACATTGGTACAGTCATATTTAAGGCTAACAAAAATTATTCAGTCAGAATTTGGTTAATTCCTAATTCGGCTTTTGTTATTCTGTTAGCGTGAATTAAAAATCACGCTCGTGGAATAAATTAATATTCTGTATGTGTCTATTTGGGTGGAAAACGTTATGAACTGTTTAAAATATAATTCTGTTGTGGATGTTTGACCACGCGTATTATTTCATTTTCACGATCGCAACAACAACTAAATGGTATCTTCTAGTGCGATTACGCGAAAAAATTATAATTTTCTATTTTCGGTTATACCGCCGACGGGATCTTGCTTCTGATTTCTTAAAAATAAACAAATTCCAAAAAATATTTTTACCTCTTTTGGTTGTATCTGGTTTTATTAATGGAAAGTGGTGTTTACAAAATAATCGCTTATTCTCAGATTGTTTAAGAAGGCAACAAGATCTGGCTGAATATAATTGATATTAAAATAAAATACAAATTTATGTTATTAGAAACTAAAATTTTAATTTTTTTTGTCATACTCATAATTTTTAGCTCCTACAACGACACTGTATGTTTATGGAAGTGTAGTTGGTAACGAAAATAATTTAAAACTAAAATTTTAATTTATTTTTAGAAATAATCAATATTAAAATTGATATGTAATTTGAATGACAGTTTAAAATCAAATTTACCATAATTATATTCATGTACTGACGACCGTTGCAAGATAATGTATAGTTTGGAAATAAGTACTCAAACTTTTTCTATACAAAATTGAAAACTTCCTACCTAATTACGAGTATTACATGACATTATCTATAATTTATATGACAATTAATTTTCCACTTACACTATACATTGTTATGTTTTGCAAAGTTTCGTAGTAAAATAATTTTGGAGGTTGGGTAGACAAAACTAGCGTGATTAGACAAATTAGCTATACACACATACACGAAAAGTAAAAGTGTTAAAAAGTGGAAATACATTTTTTAACTTAACATTTATTGCGATGTTTGCGTTCAAAATGTAAGATGGCAGGTGACTGTAAAAATTTAGGGGTATGAAAACAAAAACCTTTTAACGTGCGATATACGGATGAGGAAGAACCAACCTGGTTCGATTCCTAAGCATGTACAGTTCAAAGGAATTGTTTAAATAGTAAAACATTTTTAGAGCTTAACGAAGTTTCTTCTTTAAAATGCCAGCATGATCTTTCAAATTGAGTTGATTATCTAAGCTCAAACCAAGACATTTAAAAAAATTACAACATCAATGGGCACAACTATAGTGTTGTGCCGTATTGTCAACGATGCGTAATTAATTAATTTTCTACATGGGTAGACAATGTATGTAGGCAATTAAACATATAGTATCGACTGTGTAGAGAATATAGAAAAATGTCGAAACTGTTTCTGTTAACAATCAGAAAAATTCTATGATTCCTTTGTTAATGGAAACCATTTGAAGGTGGAGAGCTTCATGTTTACTCCATATTTGAAAAAGTATTTAGAACAAATTACACTTTTTTAAAATGTAGAATTATTATTGTACTACAATAAACAACAAAGTTAAAAATTGTTAAAATACAAAAAAGAGTTTCAGACATACATTTAATGATCATAAAAGTACATCGGTTAAAAAGCCTTATAAATGTGATAGTTTGACCGTAGTACACTGGCTGGCAATTTAAGGCAATATAACTCCAATGAAAAAATAGCAACGATATGAATCTCTCGGCCAAATGTAAATGTATTTTTATGGTTGAAACATGAAGGTGGATGAGATGATTTAAAGCAGGTAAAACGAAATTGTTTGAACAAAGAATCGACGTATGCCACCCGTGTTAGGTTGATGTGGTATTCGTTTCGAAGATGTATGTTAGCTCAAACATATTTACAAATATTTTAGGTTATATACAATTCCGGAAATACGATTGCTCATTATTAAAAAAATTTCAAATGGGGTCGGTACGAAACTCGAATTATCAATATCCCGTTTTTTAAAATCACGCTTTTGATGAAATCTTGAAATACCCCGCCAAAAAGTAGGATTTCTTTAAACAACAAGATCAAATTTTTTTAACCTTCATTTTTATTAAAACCTAGGCCAATTCGTGACCGATCATTAATACATTTGGATTATGGGATGTCACTTACATTTTGACAAGAATTTTTAGAATTATGTCATTCTCATTGGTCATTCCTCGGCTAGTAATTGTTAAATTTGGCATGCAGAATTGGATTGAGATTCTGACTTGAATTTTGAATGAAGTTTTAGAAGGGAACGCTTAATCAGCCTAATGTAATTCGCAACATTTCGCAAAAATTCTAATTTACTTTACAGGGTTGGGCGTTCCACTAACTGGTTTATGGCACATAAATATGTAATGAAACGGTAATGCCAAATTAAAATGAATCGTAGATTTCTTAAATATAAATAATAATAAAATTCCAAAATAAATTCCATTTTATGCCTATGGAAATATGAAATGCCTATGAATGCCTTCCTTATTTTCAGGGCGTGAAATGGAAATTATTTTCGATTTTGGTATATAGAAATTTTGAAATTTTGTATTTTCTATAGAAATTTTTTTTTGTATTTTAATTTTCGTTTCTGGAAATTTGTTGTTTAGAAATTTTATTGTAGAATTCTGGAATTGGCGAAGCTTACCCACCCAGTTCGGAAATTCGGCCATGCTGAATATAGGCAATTTCTGAAAGAATTAGAATTTGGATTCTAAAATGAATTTTCGACGAAGTTCTAAAATTGTTCAATGCTGAATAATAAGTGATAACTTAAGTTAAATTTGATTTTTATAGAAGGATGGGATGAATAATACTGATTTTATATGAAGTTCAAACTTTTGGCCATATTGAAACTAATTAATGATGTAAATATAAAATCATAGTTCATATTTCATTAAAAAAATAGTCATCCCTTTCAACACAACCATAAAAACACCTTTTACTAAAAGAATACATTTATAATCGATAAACTATTCGATTAAACCATAAAAAATCTATAACCAAAATTTCGAGATATTGGATGTATGCGACAGTATTTGTTTAAAAAAATGTTTTATATGTTAATACAAAAAAGGGGAAACTTTTTTTTGCATGGAGGGACTCAAATTTCACTACAAATTACCAATTTTCATTCCCTATAGCTGAGTGTTTCATAAATATAAATTGACCTTAATTTGTAGTTCTTTACCTTAATTCACAGGTACTCTGAAAAAAAGAATGTTAAAATTTTTACTAAGCCAACAGATTATTCTTTTATGAAGACAAGTTGGTGTATTCTACTAAATACTGCTTGAGAAGCGACCATAAAAAAGGTATACCATCGTTTTAATTAAAATTACTGAAGCTGGTGGTTTTTTATCTGAACTGTTCAGAACTTTCTTTTTTAAATATTTCAAAACACATATTTACAATACCTTCAAATATTTTACACGTACTAAGCACACCATTTGTTTTGAAAAAATTGAATGTAAACTTTCAAAATTTTGGGAAACGCCAATTTGAACTAGAAAGCTATAAGATGGCGATGACAACCGCGTACAGAAAAAACAACAGCTGAACAGCTTCAAAAAACAATATTTTACATTTTCTACGAATTGCCTACATACTCTACCAACTATCGACACTGTCTATGCGAAAACCAATTATCTTCACTATTTTTGATGCCACGCGTAGACGCACAACACTGCACACAACGCGCAGTACATGGTATTCATTGCATGCGAACGAATGTTGAATGAGTGGAGCGTTGTTTGGAATCGGGAATCGCACCGCTTACACTTAAATGCATAATTTTTGATTTAATCCTCAAAATCATGTTATGTAAGTCAAAATTCGTATCGCATTCGTCAAAATTCGTTTCACATTCGTCAAAATTCGTATTGCAGTAGAATATTGCTATACCGCTTATACCATCAGCAAAGACGACCATATTGCCATGCAAGTTTAGAAAAAAAAAAAATTAATTTAATAAATTAAAAATAATAAAGGTCCTCCTAACCCAGAAACTTGTGAAACTCCAATATTTACTAGATGTTCATTGCTAAAGAAACTATGTACGCGAATAATTTGAATTCGATTCCGTAAATTAGATTCAAACAAATTCAAAGCCATACCTCTAAATCTGATATTGAATAATGTTGTCAACAAAATATCGTGATTCACCGAGTGTACTACGAAATCCTGATTTCCAAAATCCCGGTTTCAAAATCCAGTTTTTCAGAATCCCAATTTTCAAAAGCCAGGTTTTTAAATCTTGGTTTTCAAAATCCCGGTTTTCAAAATCCCAGTTTTCAAAACCCCGGTCTTCTTTTCTTTGCCGTGATTTAAAAAAAAAAATTTTTTTATTAATTCGGGTCGGCCGGACTAATAATACTTTTTTTAACATAAAAATAAGATATATTGCCCAAAAATTTACTAGTAAAAACCAAGGCTGCAACATTTTAAAATGCAATAATTGTAGAGGCTGACGGATTCTATAACTCTCACGGGAGGCTTTAAATTTGAACTTTGGGGGACGTAGGAGCCGGGATCAGCAAATATGTCGCACTGCGTGCCGCACGTAGGAGCAGATTATATAGAATCTATGAATGACACATACTAAAACGAAAAATAATTGCACCATTTTATTATGCAAGATTGTGTACTTGCACTTCACTTTAGAAATCCATTTCCATCACACGTGTGTAGAATTTCAATAAAAAATATTAAGAAATTGCCAAATTCCATCCCTATTAGCCATTTTCTAGAATTTTATCGAAAACTCATTTTTGAATTTGGTCAAAATATCATTTAAGGGCCCTATTTATCATTTTTCATGTCAAATTTTAAAAATTCAAACCGGGATTTCCTAAAAATCAGGATATTTTTTTATACAAAACCGGGATTTTGAAAACCTGGATTATGAAAACCAGGATTTTGCAAACCGGGATTTTAAAAACCGGGATTTATAAAAAAAACCGTAATTTTGACAAAACGAGATTTTGAAAACCGGGATTTTGAAAACCGAGATTTCGTACACACCTTGATACATCGTGTCAAACGCTTTAGGAATATCAATAATTTTAAATTGACATTTAAACTATGGTGTACGGGAGTTAAAATTGCTAACAGAGCTTTTTCAGTGGTAGAGTTTTTATTAAATCCAAATTCCCTTCCATCTAAGAAAATGACCTTCTCTAATTTATTATCCGAATAAAAGCTATGTAGGAGAACCTTTTTTAAATTATCCGGAAAGGTACCCTCTCAGGCACATATTGAAAATAAAGCATAAAATCTGACTAATACAAAAACTGATTTGTTTAACGAATTTACTGGAAATTCCATCGATACCATATGAATTAATACCTGTTAAGTCTGCAACAATACCGAAAATTTCATACTCACTTATCGGAGAAAAACCCAAATTTTGATTTATAACACTCTTATGCATTAACTCATCACAAACTGTGGTTTCAAAATCAATATTTACTTGACTTTCACGAAAAATTTTATACGGAATTTAAAAAAAGTGATCATTTAAAACATTTGCAATTTTTTGCAGATCAGTAATTATACCAATTACATCACCACTGGGGTCGCCCAAAGCACATATGTTAATGGCAAACGGCCATAAACACGCTCCGTGACCATCTTAATAAGATTGCTAAATTGCCCATTCAGCCAATCTTATTGGAGCTTCCTCCGATACTCCATTCACTAACACATACGTAAGAACACCTTATTAAAGAATTCTTAATTTTTCACAGTAGTCCAAAATTCTATTCGCTTGGAGCTTTGATTTAACTGCCATCTTGCGCCTACATAAAGTAGGCCGTTTTTATATTTGACAGCACAAACTTTTAAATAGTAAAAAACTCTTGTAACACGGCTTTCTCGAATAATTTAATGTTTATTATAAAACGTAATAAAACTTGAATAAATTTCGGGTAAGCCTAGTGTGCGGCGGCTTGCATAGGAGAAATATTTTAAGGACAAATACTTATATGAGTTGTATCCTCCAATTAAGAAACCGAAACCCGCTCCTATTAAATGTGATATTTCAGAATTATCTGATGGGTCTCAGATAATTGAGAGAGACATATTTAAAAATTATGTATGCACTTCTATTTCGTATATAGACGTCAAATGAAATTTATAAAATGTCCTATTTATTTTCAAATTTCGACACGGCGAGCAGTACGTGTATTTTGGTTCTCCCTTCCACACAAATGCTCTAAGTGAATAAGCGTATCTAAAAAATTTTAGTAATTGCTAAAAACGGTTTAAGCATTTTTAAGTCAATTTCTAGATCTTTTTCGATATTTAAGAGTGACCGATGTGAATTTTCTAACAAAAAATAATTGAAAAATCCACATTATATATTTCAATATTAAATTCTTATTGGCTAACTTGAGTAAGTTTTATTACTTTGTTAAATTATTTACCGAATCATCAAGTACATTAAAAAATTTTAATTTTTAAAATACACTTTATTTAAAAATACAAACTATTAATGAAATACCATACCACTATGTAAGTTGAATTGGCTTATCTTTAGAAAATATTTTCCGATATTAGGTTTTTCCAAACGAAGAAAATGTACCCTTGTTTAAATTCCTACTGGCAAGTGACTTTTAGACACATTTCAATTTTAAATTGACGATACTCACGAAATATTTTATATTATAATCTGAACCTATATTGTATTCCTCAAAAAAAAGTATTTTGTATTCAAAAATGATTTATTTATTTTTTTTCAAAATTTTCATACTTGAGATAGATATGAGCCTTTCTAATCAATTTCCAGCATATCCGACTGAAATGTGACTTAATTATGGACGGTAATTTATGAAAAAACTTTTCTAATTTTCTGCAATAATAAATTTGCTCCTTATAAACTTGCTGAAACATTATTTGGATGATAAAACCCTACTCATTGATGAACAATTAGAACAATTTAGAGGCTGAGTAGCCTACCGTCAGTATATCCCGTCGAAGCCCGACAAATATGGAATGAAGATTTGTTGGATCTGTGATAGCACTACCAGACATCCTCTGTATGGTATTACTTACTTGGAACAAGAAGGGCTAGAGCAATGAAAAAATTTTGGCCATAAAATCGTCAGTCAATTGTTCCAACCCTTTGAGAGATCTAATCGAAATATTACGTTTGATATCTTCTTTACTAGTTATGAGCTCACACACAATCTACTATCGAAGGGACTAATGTGTGTTGGAACTCTTCGTAAAAATAAAGTATGTATTCCAAAAGAGTTTCTTCCACAAAAATGAAGAGTATAGTACAACAAGCATGTTCGGGTTTAAAATATGACGTTGGTTAGCTACGTTCCGATAAATGCCGAGCAGTTTTGTTAATTTCATCTATGCATGACGATGACGAATTAGATGAAAACTACAAAAATAAGCCATCGATTATATTGTACTACAATTGTACAAAGGGTTGGGTTGATACTCTGGGTCAACTTGCACGTTCATTTTCCGTAAAGCGTAAATCGAATAGAAGGCCAATGGTGAATTTTTTAATTTAGTGGATGTTTGCGGAGTAGCGGCCACAATAATCTGGCTAAACTTATATTCAGATTAGAATATGAAAAAAATAAACTTACGCAGAAAACTATTTTTGAAGCAGTTGATTCAGGAATTAGTTATTCCTCTAATACATCGACGAAGCCAAACGAAATTAACAAAGGGCACAGTTGCGAAAATCAAGAAGGTTTTAGGCAATACAGAGACCGCAGTATCAAAAGATTGGGGTCAAAAACAACCGTTCGTCGTCGATGTTACAAGTGCCCTAATAATTGCTGTGTTTCTAGACGCTCATTAAACCGAATCAGTTCTAATTTTATATGGCAAACATGATCCAAACTTTCTTTTTAAATCTAGCAAGCGTCTTTATATTGTTTCATGAAACATGAACTGAACCGGATCAGATCAAGCGTCATGAAACAAACCTAATATATGGTAAGTCGCATGATAACTCAGGAGCTTAGCTATTGAATTCGACGTTCGTTTTCGATGACTATCGTTTCCCTATAGCAAGCGTATAAACAAAAGAGAAAAAAATTGTAAAAATTTCATACATTTTCTTTTTTCTACTTTTGTCTACTATAGGAACACGACAGCCTTCGAAAATGAATTTAATAGTTAAGCCCCAGATTTGTAGTATGTGCAATTGCAATATTTGCAAAGAACATTCAGAAAAACTTGTAATATGCATACACTGCCAAAACAAATAATTATTATAATAGTGGAATTTGAACTGAATAATAGAATTAATACTCTCAAAATTAAAATAGTTGTATTATTTTCTTTAAATTTTTACTTGTGTATAAAAGTCACATCTCAGTAGGATGTGTCAGTAAATTCACTCAGTAGGAATAGAGTTAATAGAAATTTTTCACCGTAAATCTGGCGTATTTTATCAACCTGGGTCAATAACAAGCCACTTCCAGAGATTATGGCAATATATACCACTATTTACAAGGTTACATTTGCTCCAAAAAAGTTAATACAGGAAAATGTTCTCTAAAGATATTAAAATTCGACCTATATCGTGGAACCTCTATACAGAAAAAATGCTCAATATTTTGAGTGAAAAATTTTCAATAAACAATTCTGATGATTTTTCCGTTAAAGCTTTAATTTTCACCATATTTATTTATTTATTAACTTTTTTCTTTAAGTTATTTAAATAATCCTTTAATATCTATTGAATTTATTAACTTTTTTCCTTTCCTTAAGTTTTTCTTTTATTTAATACAATTATAATTATTATTAAAATTTTCACTAATTTGCGTTTATAAAATATTAACAGTGTAAATCACCAATATTAAAACCATTGAATATGGCGGCTATTGAAATCAATTGGAATCCAATAAGAATTCTGTTTTCACAATTTTTCCAATTGGAACTGAATACTTATACGTGTTTTTTTATTAGAAATTTCACAGGATCTAAGAGTGACCTGTTTCAAAATTCAATCTCAAAATAAATTTTAAACTAATACATTGGTGCTCAACTTTTTTACAAAAGAGAAATCGGGTTCACCAAATTTGATTCACCTTGAAATTATCCTCATTCATTAGCACATTCATGAGAATTAAGTATACCAATAAGGCTAAGCCGCATATATGTTTAATATACTCGTATTATGACAATTCTATTTTAAGCCCTAACAAAACCCAACTATAATTGATTACTTTTTATGTATTTAACCTATGATCTTTAAAAATTACATCACATCAACCTTAAATCATGTAATTAATTATTTTTGTAATAAAACGCGCTTCGAACACTACGGCATAGAATATAACAATACCATACCATAATTAATTCGATTAGAATATTGAGTGGATTAATTTATATAATACAACAGACATAAATACTCGTATAAGTATTTCCCGCACTGTACATATAACATTTTCATTTTAAAATTAACATTTTCGTTTCGTCATATTATTATTAAAAAAATTAAATTTTTATATTTTTTTGAATTAATTTCTAGGATTATTTATGTAATGTTTTGCCTTTATTAATAAAATGGAAGAAAATATTTTACGTAAGTTAGAGAAGTTAGAACAGATAAGTCAATATTCAGAAAATCCAAATGTAAATAATTTTATTCTGCGAAGGTGAACATATCTACTATGTATGTACAAGAATATATAAACTACATTTTTACTATATACGGATAGACAAAATGTGTACGCTGCTCTGTATTCTGTATTATTGCCGAAAATAGCGCAAAGGGTAAATCGCAGGGGATGCGGATCTAAGTTCTTATAAAATAAAGGTGGAAATAAAGTTATATATGGTGTACACAATCTTTGTAATTACGGTATTTAATCCTCAGCAGAATGGTGGCATAGTATTTTATTAGCTTAACCAAATACCAAAGTTGGGTGTCTTTAAATTTTATTTATTAATTTATTTATCAACGAAAAGCTTTTATTAGGCGAGAAGTTGAGAAGAAAAGAATTTATATTTTTACTTTTAAAGCGAAATCTGTTATTGTTGCTGTCTTAGAATTTTGTTGTTTATAGTGTTTGTATAGCGGTGTTACCCTTTATTATTTTCAAGGAATCAAATTTATAAAAGGAAACCTTTTTTTTACATATTGACTTTTCTACTATATATGCTTTAACCTGTTATGAATAGAAAAAAATTATATGCACCTACATATATAAGTTAATGGGATAATGCTTTATCATGATACCGCGTTAATTAACCATGATATTTTATAGAAAAGCTAAACAATTTTTCTTGGTATCAATCTATATAATTTAAAATAGATATTTTATTTTCCAGCCGAATGCGATTATTACAACATTTTTAATATTGGAGGTAATCTAATTTTGGATACATCATTATAAAAACAATATTTAAAAGCTTTTTGTTTCTAATCATCTTATGCTATATACGTAGTTTTAAACCAGAAAGTTATGTTTCTTCGAAAACCTATTTAGATAATCCTTTACATATTTATTAAATCCGAAAAGGATCATACAACAATGTCTTGTTAAGATTAATTATGTGAATTTTAAAACATAAACCAAACAACACCACAACAAAAAAAAAATCTTTGTACAGCCTAGATTTTATGTTAATTTAATAATTTAATAGTAACTTTTATCTATAAGTTATATAACAACAAATTGAGTGTGAAACATTTAAAATTATACGAGGTAATTAGACTTTTATGCTAATACAAATTGATTTAGGGCTAAACCATGTGTAAAATACTTTTAAATTAATGATCTGTCTATAAACTTTAAGTACACACTGTATGATGATGACTTTGCAAACTTCGGATAATATTTATTTAATTTGTACGGCAGCGAGAAAAAGTTTTTAACATTAATGAGTATTACAAACTAAACATCATTAATCCTTAAGTGTTTATGTTTGGCAACACTTAAAAAATTAATTAATGTTTCTATATTTTATAATTTTTTTAAAAACTAATTTAATTGCATTTCCGCTTTTCAATCTGTCGAATTTTAAGGAATTAAGCATTTCCAATAAGAACAGACAGTTTAAAATCATAAAAGTATGTGAACTGCATACTTGTAGGCGACGTAATATCATGGCTAGCTCTGATTATGTGAAAGTTTTACTATGCAATCAAATAAAAAGTTGAAAAGAAAGTTGTGAACTAGTAGTGGTAGTCCGTGACCGTAAATGTTGCTTAAGTGCAAAAAAAGATCATTTAGGAAAAAATTAAACTATGTAAAATATGCAGAAGCAAATTCCGAAGTACAACAACTCATACCTTTACAATTACTCATATAATACAGTAAACACAATCACGTCGATTATAGAATCCGTCACTGAGAAAAATTTTGGTTTATAAAATTAAAAAACGAAGTTTTTATTTTTTAAAAGTTATAAATTTTTTTGAATTTAAAAAGTATTTTTTTTGAAATTAAAAGAAATTTTTGCAAACTAATAAATAGCTTTTTTATTTTAATAACATATTTTGTAAAATGATTAATAAAATACTTTTTAAATTTAAAAAGTTTATTTATTTAAACAGAATAATTTATTTCAAAAGAAGAGTTTTAGCATTTAAAAACAATATTTTTGAAAATAATGACAACTTATTAAAATGTTTATATTTATTGTTTTGCGAAATCCCGTTGTTTTATTTTTCAATTCGTCTATATTTTATTTTTTGTTTTGAAGTTTCTGCTATTTGTGATATAATTCGCCAAATCGATATGTTCTTGTGTTATACTAAAGGTATGAAGGTTTGAATTTTTGCAGTTTGGTCGTTGGCGTTGCAACTTAATGAGTACTGCTACTGACTCAGTCGTAGTAGTACTGAGTAGAATAACTTTCTATCAGTACGAATTGAAATCAAGCTGCCAAGAAAGAACTTCTCATTACATACCTTTAAGGGTTGTGTGTATTTTTGAATAATGGTCCTGGGGGGTTAAAAATTGGGAAGAGGGAGTTAATTTTCTACTTTTCGTGGAAGATATATTATGTTATGAGTAGATCACTTCTTTGGTTTTGCAGACTTGAACAGTCGCAAACATTGTGAATGTCATTGTATTAGTAACTTTGATTAATAAAATTGTGTGACATCACATTAGTTAACAAATAATTATTTAAAAATTAAAATAAATCTTTTAAAACTAATCAATAGTTTTATTATTCTTAAAAAACAATCTCTTAAAATTTAAGAAAACTATTTGACATATGCAATGAGAGAATTTTTGAAAATAAAAACAATTTTTTTATTTTTATAAACAAATTTGACAAAAAAATTATTTTAAAAATAAAAAGATTATCCTTTTGATTTTAAAAACGAGTCTTTTCGCCTAAAAAATATATGTATATTTTTTTGATTTTATATGTATATTTTTTTATTTTTACTGGTTTTTTTCTTCTCAGTAATGGGAAGGAATTGATTGCGGATTGAAAATTGCATATAAATAAAATGGAAAACAATTGCTATAAATTAAAGTAGCTTTGAAAATATGTATTAATTTGCACACATATGATTTTTTATGTATGATTCCCCGCATAAACGCAATAAACTAGGTGGGGATCTAAAACAAATTGTACTTTACTAATTGTATCAAAATCCATAGAAATTTCTAAGACACTATGATTTAAAATTTTGTTTTATATTTTTTTTATATGCAGTTTTCCATCGGCCATCGATTCGCTCCCGCGGATTCCATAATCGACGTGAATATGCTAGGCCTGAATTTTGAATTTGGTTCAAGAGTAAATAATTTGGTATTACTTGTCAAGATTAACCTGTATAATTATCGCGATATGTTTTAGCAGAGTAGTCAATGCAATCAAAATTTTCCAGATCCAATAGATTTTCCTTCAAAACTTCAGCAAGTGCGAAGACAAAGCAGTGAATACTAAGGAAAATGCTACTTTCGAACGGGGTATATTGAAAATCAGCAATCTGTCAATTGGTTTGTTTTGGACAACTGATATAAACCTTTATAAATTACTCCAACAAAATCCAGATTTTTGGGTAATCAATTTTCTTGGCGACGAGAGCAAACCCAGCAACTAAATTTTATTAGTAAATTCTAAAAATGGTGGTACACCCAATTCTGTTTTTTCATCTTGGTCTTTTTACACGGTTTTCAAAAACAAAAAAAAGTGAATTTGAATTTTTGACTCGAGAGTGCTGAAAATAGACCAATATACGGAACAATCACAAACATATAACAACATAACACATTTGATTCGTTATCCATTATGCGATAAAAAATACTACAATACTCCCAGAGTGACAACTCATAAAAATAAAATTATTTTATTAATTAACCGGGCGGTGAACATTTGAACTACACGAAGAATGGAATAATTCTAATCCTACCTTTAGGTGGAATGAAATTATTCATTCCGGATTGAAATTTATATGGAATTGTTGTTGTAAAATTCCCAAAGTAAGAAGCTATATATTACTCAGGATAATTATCTTGTTAGTGAAATAAAAATTGGAAAATATACTAAACAACACCAAAGTTGACGACGATTCGTTTACTATCGACATTGGTGTAGAAGGAGTACCATTAACCAAGAGCCCACAAATCAATTATGGCCAATTCTTGACCAAATACTATCATACCAAGAAGTATTTCCTATTGACGTATTTCATGGCTACAAGAAACCCTTTTGTGCTGATGAATTTTTTGAGGAATTCATAAAAGCATTAAAGTAATTATTGGAAAACTGTTTTTATTATAATCGGTCGGACTGAACGACCAAAATGATAAAAATTATCATGATATATTTTGTGACCCTAACTTCAATCCGTATAATTTTATGTCAAGCCCGAGTGAACAACCAAATCTAATAAAACATTTTCAAATTGGTTTTGCACGTCAAAATACTGTAGCTGCAAGTCATAATAAATATGTAATACCAATCCCTAATGGGCTTTCATCAAAAACCGGCCTTCATTTAAAAAATAAAATACCAAATACGACTAATAGGTGCGATATAAACCGCATATGACAGATTTAAAGAAAATTTAGCTGGTTAAAATTAGTGTAGCGGAATTTAGGTGCCATAGAATCAGGATCAAATTTATGAACAAACGAATCGTTGGATTTTATGTTGTGCTTAGGTGTAAAGGCCGTCAATAATATGCCAGTACCATACAATTTATGCATTGACGTTCATCATCTCGAATACATGAACAAAACCACAGAACAAACAATGCAGGAGCTAATAACACATTAAATGTAATTTTGACGAAATAAAACACAATTACTATAAGCAAAATTATTTATTATTGTTAACAAAAGACACGACACAGCCTTGATAAATTTTAATTTCTGTTGAAATAATTTAATGATTAATATTTATTAATAAATAAATATAACATTAAAGTTTCTATACTCTCTTTCGAAATCACAACACACAAAAAAAATTGCAACAAACAAAATGAACAAAAATTTGACACCTAGAACCAAAAAAATTCCTGGTTTTTTTTTGTGATAAATGAGTGCGTTTTATGGCAAAAGTTGATAAAAAATATCATGATATTTTTTGTCATTTTTGCCCGACTGAACACTAGGAATAATACAAATATTTCATTAAAAATTCGAGCGATTATTTGCGATGCACCGACTAGGTCACCGGATTTATCAATACATATCTAATTTATACTGTTTTCCAGAAATAAAATCACACTCTGGATATTTCAGTTGCACAAAATGTAAAATAACCGGTATATACTTAAAACACAAAGTTTGGTTTCCAGATAGTATGGCTGATCTTAGAAAACGAAACAGCAAATAAAGATCATCAATTCAAAACTGCTCGGCTGAACAGACCAACCACACCAGCAGCGAGCACAAAACCAAGCGAAATAATCTATCATACATACAATGAAAAAAATCATCAAATTGACTACAAAAAAATAATCTATCGGAAATAAACGGAAACGAAAATCACAAACCATCATCAGATCCTTATCTACATTAAAATGTAATAAGAGTGCACAGGCAAACGAAGTTGGATTGAATTAAGTTAATACAACCCAAATTAATCATCAGAACAATCCCAATAGAACATCCTCATCAGCAGCAATCACATCAACATCCAAAGTCGTTTGTCAATCAAATATAAATAAGCCATCTAATTTAAACAATACAAAAGGAAAGAATGCACCATTACATCTATCTGGACCAAATTATTCAACCACAAACACAACTTCTCAGACACCGAGTAATCAATTTGAGGAAATAGTTTTCTTAATAATCACAGCAACTCTAAGAGAAGTAAAACTTTTACGAAGAGGATTTCGCGATTTTTAAGATAAATGTACATGCCACGCCCAACTGACAATCAATGAAGAAATGTCACTTCCAATACCGTCCAATTCCATTGAAGCAACTTGAAAATGATATAAAAACTGATAACCGGACAGAAATTTGTTAAGTAAGTTTATTAGAATTTTTATTTTAAAAGATAGCTACATATTTTCATACCATTTGTGATCCATCCATGTAAAAATATAATCGGTGTTGCTTAAAAAGTGTAATCACAGACAAGGCTGCTTCCTACTTGTCATGGCACGGGCAACATGGAAACGTTTCCCCGACAACATATGCGATTGTTCAACTTTTGAAAGGTATTTATCTTATTTTAGATGAAATTGTGATATTTATTTATAGATGCAGCCATCAAAAAATTCAATTCAAGGCCGGTGGACATTGAAACCACAGTAAAAAAAATGGTTTTAATATGCCAAGAATCGTGGGCGATTAAAGCAAAAGAAATCAATTTCAGAGTGCCAAAAATTATGCTCTACATTGTGTCCAATAAATCGGTGGAAAAGTGTGATTCTAAATATTCGCACAAAAATTCGCACTTAAACAGTCGCCTTAAACCATCTATGCCTCAATCAACTAGTGATAAGTTCTACATATTCTCTGCAAGTGCAGGATGGCTAACCTATATTCCTTGAAGGACACGCACTTCATAACATCAAGATCAATGGGGAAATTGCTTCTGTAGATGAAAAGGCAGCCAAAGTATTTCAACAGAAGCTTGCCAAAATAATTGCAGATAGTGGATACAGACCAGATCAGGTCTTCAATGCAGAAAAAACGGGCTTCTTTTGGAAAAATGCCTGACAGAACATAGTGGCAAAATCCCAAAAGAAAGCTGAGGCCACATTTTTACTTTGCAGTAATGCTTCTTTACTCAAGCTTCGATCAATGAGAGGTGTCGATTTTGATAAATTGCCGGTTTACTGGATGGCGAACAAAATACTTGGGTGACAACTTCAATTTTCAATGAATGGTTTAATAAATGTTTCGTCCTAAAAACAAGAAGATATATGTAAGAAAAAGGCCTAGAATTCAAAGTTCTTCTGAATGCATCCGGATTTAGTACAGGAAAATGTAGAAGCTTAGCTTCATTCCTGCTACCGAATCGACATCTCCTATGCAACCACTTGTACAAAGAATAATAGCGAGGTTTAAAACTTACAACAATAAGTAAACATTCCAACATACTTTGTACAATATGGATAATGATGAAGCCTTTACGGTAATTAACGCTAAGAAAACTTTTCTATTAAGGATTCCGTTATACATGCTACTTTGGCCTTATCGGAATTACGTCAGTTAACTTTAAATGCATGTTGGAGAGCAATCTAGCCAGAATGTGTCAAAAGTAAAAATTATATGGCTCCAAATACAAACGAATATGACTCAATAATTACTTTGGTACACGGCTTTGATGGCTTAGCATTTATGAAGATATTCATGAATTGTTAGTTGATAAAGTTCTTATCGCAGACGAAATAATACATGTTGCCTTGGAGACTGTTGGTTCTATAAAAAGGTTAATTCAAGAAGGACTTCAATTTGCCAGTAAATTAAGGAACCATCTCCTATTCCATTCTCGAAAGAGCTACACAATTCCAATGATCTAAAGTTTGGTATGACTCGCTACAAAGAGTTATACAAAGAGCTATCCATAATAAAGGATCACAACGGCCATTAACTGAATTTGCGGTGAAGTGCAGCGTTACGCAAAGGACGAGAAAATTTCGAACCAAAGAACCCCGCTATTTATTTCCCCTGTATATTTCTCGTATGTAGATGATAATAGAGATAGCAGTTTTAACAGCTTGAAACTGCAAGTGATAGTAATCGCATTGACAACTTCATGATTTCAAAACTCTTCAATCATATAAAAAGTACTACTGAACTAAATGTTCAAATGGATAAAATTGTCCGATTCAAAAGCCCAACATTGGATTTAACGCAACTACAATATTTTATTTACATCGTAGATAAGGGGGTAAATATTTAACATATATTAAAACAAAATAATCTTATTTCTTCTTTATGGAGACGGTGCCAAAAGCTTTTTGTAAACCATAAATAGATACCACATTACGATTTTTAAATAACACTTAACTTTTAAATAAAACTGTGCAACCATCAAATTATGCTGGTGGGCTTAAAATGTCCCCAAAACATCAAAAAACCCAACTTCGAATTTTCTATTTGGGCTATCGAATTTCCCATGTACGAGAGGCTCGCCGCCACGTGGATAAAATTATATTGTAAACCACATTCCGGGTGAATTCTCATTCGACATGCAGCAACTGGCCTTGATCTTGAGATTGTGAATCATCGATCCAGAATCATGACCTTCTTCTATTCTATTTCACTCCTTCCCTAGTATTTAACTAATGTACACTTTGTGTACACCAATTGATCTTTTTATATGACAGAGGATCACCCGCCCCTTAAACATTCTGTTCATACAACTTCTTTCTACTTCCTTGTCCTTTAAAATATTTAATCCGTTAACTATAGCCATGCAACAAAGACACCGTTAAACAACATCACCGCACACCAAGACAATACAAGCCATGATGCCATTACACATGACCCAAACCAAAAGTAATAATCGTTAATTGGTAACCACTTTGCTGCGCAAAATTAAAGCACCAATCAAAATTTATTATGTTTAAATCTACTGTTCCACACGGCATGTCAAAGAAGTACTACTTCTTACTTCAAAATAAGTCGTAATACATATTTTATTAATAATTTAAAACCTAATTTTTTTATTTTAACACAAAAACTTTTTTGTATTGTTTTATTCTGCTCTCTCGAAAATAAAATTTCAACTAAAATCTACATCTCAAAAATGGCCTTAAATTTTTTTTATTTCATTTCTATTTATGTTAAAGGTACTTCACCGAAAACATTTTTGTTGAAAAATGAGTCACAATTAAAAAAGGTTTCATAGGTAAACGGGGGAAAAAACGAAGCTGAAGTTACTACAATGACATGCCGTGTGGTACGGGTGAACCTATTTTTTTCTTGCCCTTTTTAATGTTTTTGTGATTTGTTGTACAAATGCTTGGAAATACTAGTTGGAGGCAAATTCGAAATATCCAGAAAGTTCAGCAACTGGGCCTCGCCACAAAGTAGGAACATCTTTTTGCAAAATCTCTCAATATGGTTAGACTTCCAGTGTAAAAAGAAATACACACAACGATTACATTTTGTTGACCGCATATTGATCAAAGGTATCAAATCAACCATGGCAACAATTTCAAAAAAAAATTACAGCATAAAAATCTACATACAAAATAAAAAAAACCAAACAACAACAATTCCACTGTATGGCACAAACATTAATAACTACTTATCAGCAGCAACAAAACAGTAACATCAATAACGGGTACACGACATCACAGCAACACAATTTCAGAAACTGCTGAGTTAAACATACACCCAAACCTTTTTTTACACGATGATACTTGCCAACCGTGTAAAAAAAATCAACGTAAAAAATAACATTGTGTACATATGAAAAAGGTCTAAAAAAGCCTGAAAAAATTGATTTTTGTTTTTCAAAACCGTGGTATTTCAAAACCGTGTAAAAAAAGACCATGTAAAATTGGTTTGGGTGTATTTCTATAATATGTTGTAAATAGTATTTTCTTGGCTTTTGTCATGAGCAAGTAAACGGTACCCTCAAATTAAATCACTGGGGGTAGTTAAATGGGTGCCATCATTTTCCTCAATATATTTGAACGAAAAACCGAATCACCATTTCGGGACTATCGAAAGCAGACACATAACTTCAGAATTACCTAGTTTCACATAGCATACTAGTTTTGACGCAAAAAATGGGGTTTTCACTTCATATTCGGCTTCAATTCGCTGCGATGATTGTCTAAACATCGCAGATACACGAACAGCTCGTGCAACTATAACATAAAAATCTCGCGTGTGACATCAATAATTATAGATAAGAAATGACTAGAAATATTTCCTGATGACCAAACTTTACCGTTATGGAGAGACAAATAAACATAAATTCGCAAGGGTGAAAGCAACAAGTATAATTTACAATATAAAGAAGACCAAATGAAAAACAATTTTTTAACATTCTCAAATCCTCGTCCTTCATCAAGGGATGAGGGGGGTTCAGAAGGATTCGAGGTTAGTGCTAGTTTATAAACGGTTCAAACCGAAAAACTAAATAAACACTGAGTTCCATTACTGAATCGAATAATAGGTTCTGTAATGATGTCTGGCAACATTTTTCACTTCCCCTCATGCTATGTCCAATTATCAGAGAACATGGCCCATCTCGTTTCACTATTTCATAAATGAAATTAAATAACGCTGTATGATGCATTTTGAAAATATTACATTAACCTAATATACAGTCTGCCCTAAAATGTTTCGTACTCAACAACCATTTAATTTATTTTACAATATGATCAAACAAGAAATAACGGGATTTATACTATAGGACTAAGGATAAGCCAGGTTAGATTAAGAAAATAATATGAGAAATAAAAATAGTTTTTTGTTTTTGGGATAAGTGTAATTTTTGTAGCGAAATTCGATTTTTTGTAAAAGTACTCAAAGACTCGGCTATAGCCCTTCTACTCGACCAGCCAGATGGCCGACAACAACATCGCCGACAGAAATTTTGGGTCGAAAAGCCCACTTACCCGACACAACCAAATCGCCGACCACGCACATCGCCGACACAACCATGTTGCCGACACCCACAACCGCCAACATAAACATCGCCGAAAGCTACATATGCGATGTTGATGGTTGTTGGTTTGGCTTAGCGTTGCATAGATATCGTAGATGTGTGCAATATAACCTCATCGGCGAGGAGTGTCTTAAATTTTGATAAGAACAATATACATAATTATAAGGAATAGTTGTAGGGTTCAATATAAAACCACTACAGCGCTGACACAACCACAGCACCGATATGCACTTCGAAGACTCCAGATCGCTGCATGGTTGGAAAGTTTTGGTTTTTTATTCAAATAAGTCCAAAAAATCGATTTATTTGATTAAAATCGATTTTTTTATTTGTAAAGAAATAGGCAGGATTTTTGATAAAATTGTTTTGTAGAATGAATCGATTTCCCCTTAGTTACAACCCAAGGATCTATTGACCTTATAAATTAATTTGTTTAAATATGTTTTATCATCCGATTTAAATTAAATGATTTGAATCATATAAACCCTGTCACCGATAACTACGTCGCCGACACTCATATCACCGACGATCACATGGCCAATACCCACATCGCTAACACAAACAACACTAACAAATAGCTAGCCATATAATCACCTATAAGAATTTTGACCGACCATCACACATAGCACATGAAGGACATCCACACCACCAACACCCGAATTGCCGAAAACCACGTATGTTATATGGATGTACCTAATCCAGCTGTGGATCGATTGAGTGACAGATTAACAACCGTCACTCACAAAAACTAACAAAGTGAAAGAACTTTTCACAAAAAATTAAAATTGTGTCGAAATTATAAACTAACACCGCTTAAAAATGAATGTTATCCTTTTTAGACTTCCACATCTCCCAAACTCTTGAATCATGCCAATATTTACACATAAAATGTATCTGTTAACTTCAATGATCTGGGACACCAATCTTCTGACATTCTGGGCTTGTTGGCGATCTGGTTGTGTCGGTTAAGTGGGCTTGTCGGCCAAAATTCTGGCCACTAATGTGGATGGTTCTAGTTATAATAGAATTATTCCTATAATTATATTTCACTTATTGAAATCTAAGACACTTCTAAAGCTATACCTAGCTTACACTTTGCTAATTCTCAAATTGCTAAATTCATGTAACATTTGGCTTTCGGTGATGTTTATTTTAGCGGTGCGGATGTTGGCAATGTGAATGAATCGGCAAAATGGTTTGCCAGCGATCTGGTGGTGTGTGCTAATTATGGTTGTCGATCAAAATTCCTATGGGCTAAGTGGTTGTGAGCAATGTGGTATTGTCTATGTGGGTGTTGGCGATGTGGTTTTCGGCGATATGGGGATCGGCGATGTGGGTGTCGGCGATGTGGGTATCGGCGATGTGGGTGTCGGCAGTGTTCTTGTGTCTGCGATGTGGCTTATCGGCGATCTGGTTGTGTCGGGCTTGTCGGCCAAAATTCCCATCGGCAATGTTGTTGTCGGCCATCTGGCCGGTCGGCGATGTTTTTGTCATTCCCTATCGTATTTTTTGGATTTAAACATTTATTAAAATCTAAATTTATAAATGAAGACGTGAGATTTAACTAAAGATTGCAAAACAAATATGAAAATTGCATTCACATATAAAATAATCAAAATATAATACGAAATAAAAACTAAAAAATTTGACAATCAATTATATAAAAATCTTTGAGTTGCCCTTTCATTGATTAATTTCTCAGCGATTAAACCAATGTAGAAAAATTTTATTTCGCAACTACCAGAAAATAGGAGAGTCCTTGTTGGTTCCAATTTTTGTATTGCTAATAAAAAATGTCTTTCTTAGTCAATTTCATTTATCGTTTTCTTTTTACCACGCTTATAAAGGGTGATTTTTTTGTGGTTAGGATTTTCATGCATTAGTATTTGACAGATCACGCGGGATTTCAGACAAGGTGTCAAAGAGAAAGATGCTCAGTATGCTTTGACATTTCATAATGAATAAACTTACTAACGAGCAACGCTTGCAAATAATTGAATTATATTACAAAAATCAGTGTTCGGTTCGAAAAGTGTTTCGCGATTTACGTCCGATTTATGGTCTACATAATCGACCAAGTGAGCAAACAATTAATGCGATTGTGACCAAGTTTCGCACTCAGTTTACTTTATTGGACATTAAACCAACCACACGAATGCGTACAGTGCGTACAGAAGAGAATATTGCGTCTGTTTCTGAGAGTGTTGCTGAAGACCGTGAAATGTCGATTCGTCGCCGTTCGCAGCAATTGGGTTTGTGTTATTCGACGACATGGAAGATTTTACGCAAAGATCTTGGTGTAAAACCGTATAAAATACAGCTCCTGCAAGAACTGAAGCCGAACGATCTGCCACAACGTCGAATTTTCAGTGAATGGGCCCTAGAAAAGTTGGCAGAAAATCCGCTTTTTTATCGACAAATTTTGTTCAGCGATGAGGCTCATTTCTGGTTGAATGGCTACGTAAATAAGCAAAATTGCCGCATTTGGAGTGAAGAGCAACCAGAAGCCGTTCAAGAACTGCCCATGCATCCCGAAAAATGCACTGTTTGGTGTGGTTTGTACGCTGGTGGAATCATTGGACCGTATTTTTTCAAAGATGCTGTTGGACGCAACGTTACGGTGAATGGCGATCGCTATCGTTCGATGCTAACAAACTTTTTGTTGCCAAAAATGGAAGAACTGAACTTAGTTGACATGTGGTTTCAACAAGATGGCGCTACATGCCACACAGCTCGCGATTCTATGGCCATTTTGAGGGAAAACTTCGGAGAACAATTCATCTCAAGAAATGGCCCGGTAAGTTGGCCACCAAGATCATGCGATTTGACGCCTTTAGACTATTTTTTGTGGGGCTACGTCAAGTCTAAAGTCTACAGAAATAAGCCAGCAACTATTCCAGTTTTGGAAGACAACATTTCCGAATAAATTCGGGCTATTCCGGCCGAAATGCTCGAAAAAGTTGCCCAAAATTGGACTTTCCGAATGGACCACCTAAGACGCAGCCGCGGTCAACATTTAAATGAAATTATCTTCAAAAAGTAAATGTCATGGACCAATCTAACGTTTCAAATAAAGAACCGATGAGATTTTGCAAATTTTATGCGTTTTTTTTTAAAAAAAAGTTCTCAAGCTCTTAAAAAATCACCCGTTATTAGCTCACTCTGTGTGTCTGTTTGTATCGTCAAATTTTGTAATCAATTTGTCAACCACTTGCGATAGTCCAATTGAGCTGACGTTTTGCATGCAGGCTTAACTCCGATGACAATACAAGTCGATGACTAAAAAGTAGAAAATAAAATATATTTAAAAAAAAACTTTTTAAAAAACCACGAATAAATATTTAAAGGCTCTAAAAAGTAGATAATATAAAAGGCTTTGAAAAGTAGAAAATAAAAGTTTCCTTCCTTACTCTTATCAAGGTATATTTATAACAAGTAGAAATTTAAAATTAATATGACTAAAAATATAAGCGTGGGGCGCTCCTTCTGAATGTATATACTTGCTGTGTTTTTTTATTAGCGCCCGATAGCTGTATCCGGAGCAGCCATTTTTTTAAGTCAAAACTTATATTTAGCGTGCTATTTTAGCATATAATTAATTTATTTAACTCTAAACTAAGATTTTTCATTCAACTTTTTAGGTAAAAATCAATAAAAAAATATCTTGCTCTACTTATTTATCGGGAGCCGCTATCGGGAGCGCTATCCATTTCAATTGAAAATTTGAAAAGGCTTTTATTTTGTAAACCCCTGAAACCATTAGAAACTAAATCTTACAATAAAAATTTAAAACGCAGCAAAATGAATTCTTGTTTATAATGTCATGTCAAAATAAATGTCAATTAATATATTTCAGGTGATAAATGTTTGGTTTAATTGATGAATTTAGTTTTAATTTTTATTGTACAGCGACACCAGTGAATAATAGCTGCAGTTTCAATAGAAAATTACCATTTGGCTCCGGATAGTGCTCCAATACTAAAACACAGCAATTGAGAGATAGTTGCTGTGTTTTAATATTGGAGCACTATCCGGAGCCAAATGGCAATTTTCTATTGAAACTGCAGCTATTATTCACTGATGTCGCTGTATTATAAAAATTAAAACTAAATTCATCAATAAAACAAACATTTATCACCTGAAATATATTAATTGACATTTATTTTGACATGACGCTATAAACAAGAATTCATTTTGCTACGTTTTAAATTTTTATTGTAAGATTTAGTTTCTAATGGTTTCAGGGGTTTACAAAAATAAAAGCCTTTTCAAATTTCCCATTGAAATGGATAGCGCTCCCGATAGCGGCTCCCAATAAATAAGTGAGCCAAGATATCTTTTTATCGATTTTTAATTAAAAAGTTGAATGAAAAATCTTAGTTTAGAGTTAAATAAATTAATTAAATGCAATAATAGCGCGCTAAATATAAGTTTTCACATAGAAAATTGGCTGTACCGGATACAGCTATCGGGCGCTAATAAAAAAACACAGCAAGTATATACATTCAGAAGGAGCGCCCCATGCTTATATTTTTAGTCATATTAATTTTAAATTTCTACTTGTTATAAATATACCTTGAGAGGAGTAAGGAAGGAAAATTTCATTTTCTACTTTTCAAAGTCTTTTATATTATCTACTTTTTAGAGCCTTTAAATATAAGCATGGTTTTTAAAAAGTTTTTTTTTTAAATAAATTTTTTTCTAAAAATAAATTTTAGAGGGGAACAATTTTCTGAATAAATCGCATGCCTAGATTTACCCCATTCAGTTTCAGAGGAAGGGAATAATATTTGTCAAGTGGCATCGGTTTCGTGTGATATATCATTTGAAAGGTATTTTAATTGTGCGTTTAACAATAAATGAAAATAAGCCAAACGATTACGGAGGTATACAAGATAAAATATTCATAAGCCATTCAGGGAGCCGTTAGCTATACGATATGCCATCCAAATTGTTACAACGAAATCATAAAATGTTTGTTTTGTTCGTTAATTGATTTCTTTAAAGAATCTAATTATAATTCAAAGAAATCACTGCGTATTAATATTGTAAAACGAGAATGAATAAAAATAATTTCCATATGACATGCAAAATTTATAAAATATAAACGCCTAAAGATATTTCACTAATAACGTATACACATATTCGTATGAATACATTAATTATTTGTAACCCAATTGTATTTCAAAATGTCAACAGATATACGGAGAAATTAGAAGAATTTTCATCTCACGAGTACAAGTAAAAAATTAAAAATCGAGCTTCCCGCGACTAAATCATATTCATGAATTATGTATTAAAGTACAAATCCTGCAAATACATAAATAATATGTCGATTAATGTCAAATTAATATTATATTAAGCGATAAATGACATACGAGTACATGAACTTGTATGGCATGTTACTAGGTAGGTTGAACATTTATTTAAGGTGATATGCTTCTGACATACACATATATACAGATTACGTAAACATTTTATAGCGTGGTCTTGGATTATTGACATCGCCCAAGTAACATTTTGTTTTAGAGTAAATGTGAAATAAATTTAGAAAACTCGTAGGATATGCTCAAATATGTAATCGTAAAAATGCTTATCTTATCTAGTTAATATTATATTCGTTTCCGATTCAGGACTGTGAATTTAAAGATATATTTCGTTTGTCTTGTGTTTTTCGGAAAATTTGCATGACAATCCTATTATTTTTGGATGGCTTTCAAAATATTTATAGCGTAGGAGAGGATTCGAAAAATATGATTTTTAAGTAATTTCATATACATATATATATATGTACATTTGGATCTATGTACTACCATCGGATACTGGTTTAGTTAATAATTTTGTTAGATAATGTATTAGCGAACTTCGTACCACCTCAAAATCATAAGAAATGTTGTTTAAAGTTATTAGCTTAATTAAATTGTTTTTTTTATTAAGATAAAATTAATACTCCAAATTAAATAAATTCAAATAAAAGTACAAAAATCAAAATGAAATATATTTTAATTACATTGAAATGAATGTAATTCAAGTGACAGCAAGGCTTTCGTTTTATTAAATTGAATCGAAATGATTCACGTAGCATTGTTGCACTTCTTTCTTTTAAACTATTTGCTGGGTGGGTTGCAATAGGGTCGATTCCCTTCAGTAAAGCATCTTGTGATATACGACACTTTTTGTTTTATTGTCAGGTGCGAGAACGAACAAAGCGTTTGGTTTGCCGACACGTAAACATGCTACGTACAATTGGCCGTGAGAGAAACATTCATTTTCTAGATTCAGGCCACAAACACTCAAGGACGGGCCTTGTGATTTGTTGATCGTCATGGCGAATGCAAGACGAATTGGAAATTGAATTCGTTTAAACTCGAATGGCATATCGTTTAGGACCATCGGAATTCTCGAAATGAGATCTTCCTCACCTTTGAACTTTCCTTGCAGTATCGTCACGTGAATCACATTGCCCATGAGTTTTCTCAAAACCAAACGCGTTCTGTTGAATAGTTTTGGTTGATTCAGGTTTCGTAGCATGATAATTACCGAGCCAACTTTCAGTTGTAAATTGTGCGGTGGCAAGCCAAGCAGATCCAATGAGTTTAAAAATTCAGTTGAATAGTTGGTTGCTTCGTCTTCATTTGTCACACAGTCGATAGATTTGAAGGAATGAAGTGGACCGACGATTAGATTTTGAATTGTGAAATTTAAGTGATCCACATCTTTGTTCTTTGTCGCAAAAATTACTTGTTCACGCACCCAATCTTTTTGTGGTTAGTAATGATGTTCGGGAACCGTTTGTTGATGAGCTCGTTTTTCGTTAAGACAAAACTGCAAAAGTTCTGAGGAAACGAAATCAATCCATTCGGTTCGTCGACCGGAACACGGCCATTACCGATAGTCAGCAATTGCTTGGCGAAATCTTCGGCATATGGATCGTTTAACCACAGACAATCAAATACAATTTTTCGTTTGAGCTAAAAAATGAAAACATAACATATTTCTGATAATTCCAATGTCATTGTTGTCACGCAAAAAAATAAAATATTTTTGGTTGTATGCGGCTATTTACAGAAATATATATAGTTAAGTAGTTAAAATAAAAAGATGGATAAAAAGTAAATTACTAATTTACCTACAGCCTCCAGTCGGATTCGCATCCAGTACCTCGCGATCCAAGCACCAAAGCTTTAACCGCTGCACCACTCGTCACATACAAACTACACATACAAAATTCATATAAAAAAAAGTTTTTATTAGATTTTTCGGCTTTTCCTTTTGAGTTTTTCAAACTTTTTTTTCCTAAACCACCACTGTATTGAGACGACCAAAATATTATAATTTATCGAATTCAGTGAATCCGATCTCTAGATATCATCACAAAAGCCATTCCATACAAAGTGTATGAGAAAATGAATTTTCTTGATAATTTTTTTTTGGTGAATTTTTCAGATGATTTAATAGTTATTATGCTCTTCGGAGCGAAGACAAATCCAACAAAACTAAGATCATAAAAATCGGTCCCGCCGTTCTTGAATTATAAATGGTGCAACTAACCCGACTTTGTTTTATATACTCGTATATAGATGTGAAGTATGTGAAGCATATTTAAAACATTTCCTCATATTTCGTTATGTGGCTGGTCGGCAATGATTGGCAACTATTGAAATAATCCTTAAATGCTGTATTTATACAGTAGTGGCCAGATAAATGTTACCATCCAAAAAATTTGGATGTTTCGAAAAAAAATTCAATTTTTAACCATTTATTCAATCCATTTTCTGTAATAATAGACGGAATGCTAAATTACTAAAATAGAAAGGAAGCTAATTATGGAAAAAAGGTTGTTGAACAAGAAATATTTATTTAAATTAAAATTAAAGGTATTTATTTGTTAGCACTCCAGTAATTCATTACAATAAATATTAGTAAAAATAAAAAAAAATGTAAAAACTTTCGAATAGATGCAAGTATGACCATTGAGAAGTATTTTAATATTTGTTGTGCCTTCCCCGGGCTTTATTAAGAGTTAATAAGATTCCAGCAATATTCCACCGATATCTCGTTTTTCCAAGCTTCAATTAGTGCTTGCTTTAATTCTAATTTAGTTTTTGCGTTTTTCCTATTGAACCGCTTCTTTAAAATTGCCCAACAATTTTCTATCGCGTTCAAATGGGGGCTGTTCCCAGGCCAGCTCACAGCTCAGTTTTTCCATACCTATTTGTTGGACATGTTTATTCACCTATTTAATGTAGAAGTAGTTACATCGTTCTTTACAATACAATTCGATTGCCAATCATATACACTAAATTTAAAAAAAAATAACTGCCTTTTTGGCTCGATGGCACGGAGCAGAATCATCTTGGAAAATCGGGCTAATGGTTATTGGAAACAGCCTTTCAATTGAGGGATCCAAAATTTTTTTTAACATGTCAATATACCCGTTAGCGTTTAATGTTACATTAATAAGCGCCAAGTCTCCACATCTATAGTAGCTGATGCATCCCCATGCCATAAAACTTGTTGGAAATTTATTTCGCGTTATTATAGTGTCCTGGTGTAATTCTTCAATTATCTTTCGGCGCACGTGTGTGTTACCCATTCGATTGGTTTATACTAATTTTAAACTCATCTGTGAAAATTACTCTCTAATGAATTCCAGTTATTTACAGACCAATTCCGGTATTTGGCCTTCGCCCATTGAGACCCATTTGTTGCAATCTTCTACGAATAATTGTTCTTGCGCTAATATTAATTCTAAAACGTTCTCTTATCTCATTACTTATTTCATTAGAAGTAGAAGAGCTGTTTTTCAAAAACATGTTTTTAATTTTTCTGTTTATCCACTGGGTTGTCTTTTTGTTTGATTTTCCTGTTCCCGCGGTTCTTTCTATTGTATTTGTAATAGCAATTTTTTTATTAATTTCAAAACCGAAACATGACTATATTCCACTTTATTTGCTATGTATCTTGCAGAAAGATTTTCCTCTCGCAGAAAGATTACGCTTTTTTGCTCACAGTTTAATTTTCTCTTTGTTTTCGTACTACAACTTGCGCAGTTTTGATCACAACTGACGAAATTTCAGAGCAATACAAAAAGATATTTTTTTGATCGCGTTACTCCTAAATTTTTAAAACCAACGTATACACAAAAAAAAACTAAGGTAACCTTGAAACATTTCGACAAAAATGCATTTGTATGAACAACTTTGAATATTTTTCGTATGGTAACAATTATCTGACCACTACTGTAATTCAGATGCAAAGACAATAGATTTGTCGGAGTGAAAATTATGCCAAAATAACAAAATATACACTGTTTCCTATAAGTAGATTTGAAATATCACTCAAAAATTTAACTTTATAATAATATTTGAAAAATTTAATAAACATATATTATACAATATTTCTACATACCATGTAGAATACAATTAATTTTTGTGAATAATTTTGAGTGAATTTTAAAAAAATGAATTTTTTTTAAAACAGAACAATCTCTAAGATTTCTGTTATTTGAGACAGAACATCATTGAGTGTAATGCGACAATTCTTAAAAATTTGAAATTATTTAACTCTGCTCATACCGATCGCACAGAGGTAGCCAAAGTGATTCTGTACTAGTATTTGATGTAACAAACAAATCGTATTTATCTACATGCTTGAAAATCTCTGAGATTTTTGTTATTTAAGAGAGAATACCATTGAGTGTAATACTGAAATTCGTAAACATTTAAAATTATTTAGCTCGGCTCCTATGGATAGCACAGAGGTGATTGAAGTGGTTTTGACTAGTATTTGATGTAAAAAATAAATATAATTTATCTACATGCTCGGAAATCTCTGAGATTTTTGTTATTTGTGAGAGAGAGAGAGATGGAGCTGATCTTCGAAATTTTTGATTTATGACCTAGCGACCATCAAATACCTAACTTATTGGTTAAACTTCAAAAATGCATCACAAGAATTATCCTTAAGATTGCCTATGTCGGTATTAAGGTTTGTATGATTTAAATTAATTAATTTAAATCGAACAATTTAAAATGATTTAAATCTAAGTAATAAAAAAATAAAGATCTTTGATTTGCATCAAAATACATAAATTTAAACAAGAGTTAGCTGAGAAAGTGCTGCCCACTAATATTCAATTTAAAATCAAGTCATCTGAAGCGATAAAGAATCCACTAAAAATATCTGGTTCATTTTTCAAGTACACCGAAATCTGAATAATAACAGAATTTTTCGTTCTATATGAGGTTTTAAATCGTCCGATGGAATAATTGGCACCTTAATATAAATGCGGGGCAATTATCTACCGTAGAAATAATATTTTGACAGTTAATCAAAACATCAAAGTCCCACTAAATAAAAAACGAACATCTCGGAATCTAGATAAACCCTTGTTTCAAAGTAGTTTTCCTAAAATTCGAAGTACTGTTTGTGCCAATGAATAACATCGGAGCGATCGACCATAATATGAGAGTTAAAATAAAAACAACAACAGTTGAACCAATCCAATATACAATAAATAGTCCTATCCGGTTCGCTTGAGACAAAAAGTGGAAAAGCAATTCGATCAATTTTTAAAAGATGGAAATATAAGGCCATATAAAAGCCCCCAGATTCACAAATTTGGGTACTCAACACAAATCTGGATGGCTTCTGGAAAATTTTTGATTTTCCGGACAAAATTTTTCACTTTTTTATTTTATCATTTTTTTTTTTAAATAATTGCTTCGTCAACCTTGCAGACGCAGATACAAGATTTTCTATCGCTCTTATCGCTTCTTCGGATAGTGCCACAAATGTTAAAAAAATCAACTTTTGTAAATATTAAATTTTTTTAAATGTAATTTTCATTCGTTGTATACTTTGTTAGAGGATGAGGGCTGCCGCCCCCAAACCCCCGCTTTTCTAAAATTTATACAATTCTTTAAGTGTCTATTTTTATTTATAATTTTAAACTAAGTAAAAAAAAAATTGAAAAAAATTCAAAATTTACCTAGAAAAATTGCAAAATTTTCCCGGAAAAATTACTTGTAGTGTCTAAAAACCGTTAAGATACAATCCTAATATCAAAATTTGACGTACGTATTTTGAATAAATGAATACGCAATTTTTTTTTTTTAGTTTTCCGGAAAAAATTAGCTTCTCCCCTCCTAAAAACTATTGGGAAACAATCCTGCATTTAAAAATTTAAAAAATTTTTAAAATGTATACTCCTTACCTGATTTTCTCAATCAACTTTGTCAGTTTAAGGAAAGGTAAAGACATCTATGGTTATGAGAACCGCACCTTACATGTATTACATCAGCCTATCAGTCTTTAGAGAACAATTTTCAGCATCAACATTACGCCGAATGCAAAGAATGGGCTAGGACGGCAGCAAAGAATAAAACAGTTTGAATATTATAAAAGAGGAACTTAATCGAGCGAGTAGAAATACGAGGAAATAAGGAACAAATCCTAGTACGCTACTATTTTCTACGGATTTTGTAATAAGTAGAATAAGAGAGTACACGTGGACCTGTAATATTTGTAATACCAATAAATACGACAAAGATCCTAATGAAGCCAAACTCCAAGAAACATTAGTTCAACACACCCAACAGAAATACTCCACATGGATATAATTGAAATAAAATTTAGAAATTCGTCTACATCAATAATAAATTCGTTCAATGCATCAGAGACAATTAATCAAAATATTGCACTGTTTCACAACTCCGCGCAATGAACAAGGAGCCGAATTTCGTAAGTCCTATCGTAATGGATTACTTGGGAATCAAACCATGGGAATTGTACTTGGGTCATTGAAAGAGTTCATTCCACCGTAATTGAGAACTTAAAGTGTTCTTAAAATTACCACAATGAACTAACCATCAAAGAACTAGTCAATATTACAGTGGATCGCTACAACAACTCCATACATTCCGTCATTCGACATAAGCCTGGCGAAATATTACTTTTTTCAATATTTCACGGATAATCCTCTTTTGGTGTTTTCAATTGTAGGAAATTCTTCCATTTAGCGTCACAATCTGTGTCATAACAATTATGATAATCGACACTTACTTATAGACAATCAACTTCCCAACACCCCATACTTTTTTTTCCTTTAACGCTGGATCGCGGATAAATTTGAATTTTTGACTTGTAGATGGCTAATGTGTAAGAATCAAAACAATCACAGAGATTGTGATGCTAAATGGAAGAATTTCCTGCGATTGTGTATTTAATTCGACAGTGCTAAAATAGACCAATATACGGAGCAATCACAATACACCATTACAATTGAAAACACCAAAAGTAAAAATATAAAAATTCGTGAATTCGAAAGATTAATTGTTAAAATAGAATATAGATGGAAATGTGAAAGAATCAAATTTCGTACGCTACACAGAATTCACTAGTAGTACAACTATATGGTATTGTTCTATATATATAGACAATATTTCAATGTAATAATACAACATCAGTCGTCGCGACCTGATGAGAAGTCTGATTTTTTCAAATCAATAATCTCTTCTGTTCGAAACTGATTGTTGTGATTCTTACACATTAGCCATCTATAAGTCAAAAATTCAAAAATCATAAATTCCTCATTCAAGGATGTGGTAGAACTAATTAGGAAACTTTTGCTGAAAATAATGAAGTCACAGTTACAACCATTTTCAAGAGAAGAGTAAATATCTCTCTCTTGTGTTGCTGTTTGTGGAGCTGAACTAGCTCATTTACGAATTATGAATGCAACACGTAAATAATAGTTATACAACAAGGCACTGGGCGAATCATCAATGGGAGCTGGCATTTAAATCAAGTCATCAATCTAATCGAGTTTGAAGAAAGATGAGTGATTCATCAAACAAAAAAACAATGATGCAGTTAATATTAGAACCTAAGGGTCAAAAGTACCAATCTCACCGATTAATCAGGTGGATTGGATTCGCATACAAGATAATAGCAGGATCACCGGGCGCCATATACTGCCGTTAAATAATTGAAAGCCAGAATCAAATAATTGGCAATAACAATCAATAGTATACAAGATCAATAATCCGTCAATGTACACCACTCATCAAATTCTCTAAGAATGCAAAATACCTTAAATACAATTTTTCTGAGCAGCTTCAAGTATATCCTTTACAAAAGGCGTGCCCATTAATTTTTATAAGGATATACTTTTCCAAACAATATTTTTTCGCGATCTACTTTATTATTTCCAAAAACAATTTATATCACAATGCAAAGTTCACAGGCAGAGATATTAGGAAACCTAGGTCCTACCCAATTTTTAAAGACTTTCCTGAACCTCGAGCACAAAAACGCATATTTCTCAAAATTTTGTTCTTATTTTAAAATTATTCCATCGTAGTAGACTACGATGGAATAATTTTAATTATAATTTTTTTCTGCCTCCCCGGTGGTAAAGTGGTCAGCATGTGCTTGTTCGATTCCGGGTGGTGACAAGGAAAAACTGAATGAAACCTCATTTGAGGCGGCCAAATCACATGATGGGATATAGTACGAGAGAGAAAGAGAGAGAGAGAGAGAGAGAGAGAGAGAGAGAGAGAGAGAGAGAGAGAGAGAAAGAGAGAGAGAGAAAGAGAGAGAGAGAGAGAGAGGGGGGAGTAGACTACGAAAAAATTAACATGATGATAAGTTGATACGATTTTTCAGGGAAATGGGAAGTTTTTAAATTTTTTCAGCAAAGTTTTATAAAAAGTGTTATTTTAAAACTGCAGTCAATTGGTATAAACCGCAGATTCACATACCGAACATTAAAAAGATTAAGAGATACAGAACAAAGCCCGAGTTGTTCGAGATTTTTGTGAAACGTACGAGAGTCGAAAAAATTCTGTGGTTCATAAGAAAAACCTAGTTGCCCGTGAAAGTAAGACACTCTCATCAATGAATCGCATGCTCGCCAAAGACAAAATCAAAAAATCAGAGTGGATTAACAGCTATTGAGAAGAAAGCTAGATTGGCTACGAAATTTTGTTTTCCAATGAAAAGATGTTCCTATTACAAGACCCTCATACCAAACAGAATTATAGTGAATGGTCATTGTCATTGAGAAGCATTCCACTAAATAAATAAGCCGTACAAAGTTTTCAAAATATTCCAGCTGTGATGGTTTGGGGAGCAATTTTAGCAAAACGGGAAGCTACCGTTGCTTTTTATCGGAAGGGGTGTCAAAATCCACACCAGTTATTATATTGAAAATCAAATTAATAGCTCTCGCTGCTTTACAAGTGAAAGTCATTTTTGTACATACACCAAAAGTTTCAAGTGCAAAAGTTAAGGACCACTGCAAAAACATATGGTTTAATGACTTTTCAACAAGCATATTCCAAAATTGGCTTTAAATGTTTAAATTAGGTGAACGTATACCGTATACGTCAAATCTTGGTTATACAAATTATGGACTGGAATCGTTTGCGATTTTTTTTTATGCTCGGAAAATGGTTTGTGTAAAATACATCAAAAAATTATACTTCAATTGAGTACAGTTAATTTTAAAATTTTTAGACAAATGACATTATGTATACGTTTCCCTAAATATAATTTTGGAAATCCCGTTATTTATTTTTAGTATATAAAAAGAGCAGAAAATTTTTCGTTATCAGTATAATTTAAATTATCAAAGAGACGTATCATTTAGCCATTAAAACTAAATAGTAATAAAATAATAAAGCTAAAGACGAAATAAGAAATTATTGGCAAATGTACGTGCGCAAGTCATTTGTTTTATAATCAAGGCAACTGAGCGAAACATCGTTAAAGAACTTCGTGTTTCAAGGACAGCAGTTCACGGAACTATTGAACAGTATAGAAATACTGCAAGCTATGACTCTAAAAAACGAAATGGCTGGCCTGGAGCAACATCTAGACAAGAAGAATTGTATATCACCATCATCAGCAAGCGAAACAGCAGCAGTAATTTTTGCGGAAATATAAAGGACCGTCTGCTTCACGCCAGTGAATCGACCATTAAGAGACGGCTGTGGGAGTCTGGTTTATATGGTCAAGCAGCAAAGAAAAAAAAACATATACTCCTCCACAAAATAAGAAGAATCGTTTGCATTGGTTGAAAATGTTCTTTGGACGATGAGTTCAAATGTGAACTTTTTAACACTAACCGAAAAATTTATGGGCGACGTTCTGCAAAAATGATATAAAAGTGCATAGATCCAACAATCAAATGCGAGGGTGATTCTGTGCTAGTAGAATTTTAAGAAAAGGAGAATATAGAAACATTTTGAAAAATTAAGCATTGTCACCGAAAAAACTTCCCGTTTGTGTAAGCAATTCATAGTAGCGCTACCATTAGATGAACTGAACGGAAAGGTTCTCGAAATACGGTTCACATCAGAACAAAACTTATGGGATCAATTACAGATCGCTTGGAAAAATATCAGGACCGAAACAACATCGACGATTGTTGAAAGAATACCAGGATTAGTGGCCACCTTTCTGAAAGCAAATGGAAAATATTTCTATGAAAAGCTCGTTTAGTTGTTTGGTTCCAAATACGATTAAATAATAATTAAAAATAAATAAATAAATAACATACATTTTTAATTTTAGAAGCTCCTATACAAAATAGTATTGATGTTACGCTTGTTGTCAGCATATTTCATTGAGCTTCCAAGTTATCACAATGTGGTCTTAATCTTTTAACGGCGGGGTGTAAATACATATTAATATTTTCTATAGGTTTTGACTGCACTAGAAAAAATAATGTATCCGATTATGAAATCGAAAACGAAGAAGAGGAATTCGTAATTAATAGCATCCACGCAAAATAACTGGTTATATAACCAAGAATTTCGAAAGAATTCCAGATTACATAAAAATAATTTTAAAATGCTTTTGAAATTGAACGATTTATTATCTCGAAAAATGTATTGCCGATCTGTTCACTTAAAGTTACGTTTTAAGTTACATTTATTAAGTGTTGCTGTATTTCTTGACGTGCTCAACCATGCTCCGCTGCGGTTCACGTTTCATGAAACAATACAAAGGTACTAGATCAAAATTTTCCTCAAACTTCAGTAAAAAATGGAACAAAAATGAGCAGCAGATGAAGCAACATTAAAAAAGAATCTGGGTGAATCCCTGGGTATCGAGACGGGATTTAAAAGTTGTCCATCAAAATTTATTAAAGATGCTGCGGACCCGAGGACATGACCAGCTGCATAAAATATTTAAGGATGGATGACAATTCATTCAATTTTTTTTGTCCACAATATTTCGAAATAATTTATGGTTTTTGATGTCCAATTGTATTTGGTCTCCATTTTGAAAGCAAATATCAAATAGAAATTTATCAAATTAACCTGTATGAGGCTAACTTTGATAAACTCATTTTATAAAAGTGATAGTTTTATAAAATATACATATTACACTATCAAAAAAAATTGATAAAAATGTTCTATAAAATACCTTTGTCAAAGATCTTTTATAGTGTAATTCCGGTTTCTTATTCCCGGGGAATTACCAGAATAGTGCCAGTGGTGCCAGTGGAGTAGCACTAATTTCCATATAAAATGTGCAGTGATCTAGCTCAATAGGTGCCATGAAATACAGTATGCTTGTTTTCTGACCAGTTTGCTATTTGTGGAACAAATTTTTTTTAGAAAAGTTAATTTTTTCGATCTGATTTCATGATCTCAATATGAGAGAATACAGAATACACGTTTTTCTATTTTTGGACCGAAACGAATTGAAATTTGAATTTTTTGACTTATAGATGACTAATGTGTAAGAATCACAACAATCAGTTTCGAACAGATGAGACTAATGATTTGAAAAAATCAGTTTTCTCATCAGGTCGCGACGACTGATGTTGTTTATTACATTGAAATATTGTCTATATATACATATATATAGAGCAATACCATGTAGTTGTACTACTAGCGAATTACTGCATAGCGTACGAAATTTTGATTCTTTCACATTTCCATCTATATTCTATTTTAACAATTAACTTTTCGAATTCACGAATTTTTATATTTTTACTTTGGTTTATATCAATTGTAATGGTGTATTGTGATTGTTCCGTATATTGGTCTATTTCAGCATTCTCGAATTAATTACACAACCGTAGGAAATTCTTCCATTTGCGTCAATCTGTATGACAACGACTATGATAATCGATACCTACTTATACACAATCAACTTCTCAACCACCCCATACATTTTTCTTTCCTTTAACGCTGGAATTATTGTGTAATTAATTCGAGAATGCTGAAATAGACCAATATACGGAACAATCACAATACACCATTACAATTGATATAAACCAAAGTAAAAAAAAAAATAAAAAAGAATTGAAATTATATTGGAAATACTAAATATCACTGCTACTCGTATAAGCCTATATTTCGCATTAAATCCATAAATTTAAATCATTGCTGTCTAGATTTGTTCAGTTGGACTAGATTTGACAGTCATATTCTTCCCAAATTTTTCATTTAACGCCACACTGTACCGCAGTGTACCTTAACTAACAGAAACAATTAGACCATGATAGGTAATATTATTGCAATAAAATGTTCCCCGTCTCGTAATAAAATCACGGAAAATATTTAATTGGATATGAGTCGAGAATTAGCAGAAAGAAGGTGAGAAATGTTTAATTGTGTAAGAACTGCCCCAGTTTGGTTTAAATTTGGATTTTTCCATAAAATGTTTATTCTAGCTATATATATATATATATATATATATATATATATATATATATATATATATATATATATATATATATATATATATATATATATATATATATATATATATATATATTTATATATATATATATATATATATATATATATATATATATATATATATATATATAATAATAATAATTTTATATACAATTCTTTTAGAACTATCTGCCATTGTACGAAGCTGGATCGTCATCATTTAAAACTCCAACTGGCAGCCCATTGGTTATGATATTAATTCTTGGCTACAAAATACCACCACTCCACATCTTAGCGATGATTCAGCTTCCAGAGAAACATTTGTAAATTAATTATATGTTAAGTTTTTTATACTTCTTCAAGTTTTTGATTCAGTTTTTGAAATAAAAATTTCGTTTATTCTTATAATAGTGAAATTTGTAAATCATTTAATAATGAACGTTTATTATTCTAGTTTATCGTTTGAAAATTTTACCTCGCAACTGCGAAAACGTAATATTATAAATTTGTTCATCATTTGACTCGAAAAATTATATGGCTCAAAATGTAAATAATAGAATTTTCTCGTTTAAATCGTAGGTACTTTCAACATTTCTGCAGTCAGCAACCGGCCGAAAAATATTAACTCTGTATAATTCCGCAAATTCTCCTGAATTCATAAATGAAGGACGGCAGTACCTAGTAAACTCGATAATTCAAGAGTTCATGTCGAGAGACTTATGTATGGAGATTCCCGATTTTGTTAAAATAACAAAAGACATAGTAGACATTTTTAAAACTGAAGAAGCTGTAATTCTTTTCTAAATTATAAATAAATACGCCATATTAAATTTTTTTTCTCTTAAAAATATTACTTTAAACCGCCAACGCAGACACAGAAATATGCTTCAGGAACTCTATATAATAAATATAGAAACTGTTCGAGCCGCTTAAGACGAAAGGGGATCTTCACAAGTCGAAAATGGCGAAGTTCAAAATCATCAGGTAAACTTCATTTTTAAAATTTTTGAACTTAATCAATAATTTATATGAATTCATATTACAAAATAAAAGGTGGTTGTCATGCTTCCATGAGCCGTGGGAGAATGTTGAGTTGAAATGGCAGGCAACATTTCCGGGAAGACGAGCTGAACTGACACAACTTAAATTTTCGTCGGATAAAATTACGAGTTTTTTGAACGAGTGGAGCCTCTACAAATCTGCTAATGGGTTTAGACTGGTAAGAAGGAACTTATATATTAGCATAGAATTTAATTCTATTTAACAAAATTACAATTTGTTTTTCCAGGTCGACATAGATTTCGAAAATTTATATAAAGAGAAGAACACTCTCTTATTATCTGGCTGGCAACACTTCACTGAGCATTGTGACAGTATATTTCTGCAGAATATCAAAGACGCTAAAGCTAAGAAGCAAGTGGAAACCTTTAGAAGCATCAGTGACATAGGTAGATTACCCAATTATTATTTTGATGTATGTTTAATTAATACATATTATTTGTATTTACAGAGTAGGCTAATTTTCAAATTGCTGCATTACTGCTTACCACCAACATCCAGGGTTAATAGGGTCAACAATAAACAGAACATTTGGAACCCTTCAATTGCAGATTCCATAGCATCTTAGAGGTATCGTGCCACAGCGAGGTTTAAGCCCACCTACAAAGAATTAAATACAAATATTCGGAATATAATTTAAATTTGCAACCTCTTGTGAACTTTTCCAGAATAAACTTACCATATTCAATTGGTAAGAAATGCAAAATTAAATTTACCTTCCTCATTTTAATGAACAAGCATATTAAAGAAAATTTTAAAATTCTTGAGTTTAATAAATTTCAAACGCTTAATCAACTTGTTGAAAAATATTGTTTTTTGAAAGAATATGAAAAATATTTGAAAATGTTACAGGTCTCTCATATAGCATGTAGTTCTACTGAATATAACATTGATGATTACTTTTTTTACCAAAACAATCTGTATAAAATTATACATATTTTAGTTGAAACTAACGTAGTTAAGGTAATTGCACAAAATATAAAAACTAAGTTTGATAATCATTATAAAATACATCTAGTAGAAAAATCGATATTGGAGTACCAGGTTTTTAATATAAATGATGTAGTTATAAAACTAACAATATTGAGAAAAACTAAGGATGGGAAGCCATATGCAAAATATAATTTATTGTAATTTACTACTACTTAGTTGAATTTTTATATCATATATATATATATATATATATATATGTATATGTCATTCCAAAAATAATAGCCTTAAAATACTCTTATGAATTAATGTACATTTAGTTTGATTTAAATTATTATATGTTTTAACTATTAAATGTAAATTTTATTATTATTAAAACTGTAAATAACATATTAAATATATGTATATATTATCAATTAATAAAAATTATTATTTTTATAAATAAACTAAAATTAAATCAATTGTTTTGTTTATTTTCATTAATCTACAGCAGTCATGAAGTTTTACGAGAAAAGTTTCAAATTGAGAATACTTTTAGTTTCCAATTATGAACATGCACTTCGCACATTAAATCTTAGTTGCTCAAATTGTATGTGTTTTTGGTTTCCTATTAAGAATACTTTGCTGAAATATTTCTACTGTCTCTCTGAAAAGAAGCATCTATTGCTCAAATTTGATGATTTTAAGTGTAAAGTTGAGAATACTTTGCTTAAATGTAATCGCTACTTTTCTTAAATAAAACATACCCCACTTAATTTATGCTACTTTTAGTCTCCAATTGAGAATACTTTGGATAAATGTTACTACTGTTGTTCTCAAATGAAACACAAAGCACAATCAATTGTGTCTCAACTTAGTCTCAAATCATGTAAAGTTTCTGCTTAAATTATCAGAATATTGATCTCAATTCTAATTTAAGAAATTCACACTTTCTTTTGATTTATGAATTTTAATATCAACATGATCGTAGTTCTTCCTCAATCAAGTAAAACAATAGTTTAATTTTAATCGGTGTAATGACAACTACAGCAAATTGTTCTCATTTCGAGAAAAAGTTAAAAAAATATTAATGAATTTCTTGTCCATTATTCTCCAATGAATTGCTTTATTCTTAATCACAAACTATACGTATGGCGAAACAGAGATTATTCTTGTAACAAATTCTCAAGCTATAAACTACCCATTGTTTATATTAAGAGCATTAGATTTAAATGAAGAATAACACCTTTCTTTATCTATACATTTACTTCTTCATTTTAGAATTTTTCTACGCCATGAATCATCAAGGATTTTTTCATAATTATTCTCTCGATGAGAAAAACATTGCTTGGCGCACATTTAAGCAGCTTTTGTGCTCAATACTAACCCTATTGCAATCAATAAGAGCAATCATTTCTCTCAGTGTATACAAGCTAAACTTGATTTCAGATTTACAAATAATTTTGTTTTGTGTTAAAATGAATTTCTTAAACATTAAATATTTCAAATCAAAGATAATATTTTTCCACTGATAAAATGCTATATCTATATACACCAAAATGTTATTAAACAATTTCACTGTCAGGAATTTCAAAATAACATTAAATCATATAAAATATGTTTATTTTAAATTTTATTAATTCAAATTTATTCTAATGCAATTCAAAAATAAATCATTTACAATAATTACAAGTGAAATTAGCACACATAATAAAATGTTAACATGCTCAACAATTATGTTGTTACGTTAATAGGATTTTCCGTCTATACACTTTTGGAAAAATTTAATTTTAACTCTTAAATTATTTACGAGTATACCTATTTGAAAGTATATAGGTTTAATTTTAATGTTATGTTATAAGAAAACATATATCAATGTTAGAAATGTCTATTGTATTTAATAAGGCAGGTTTATTCTTAAAATGCAGCAATATATCTCCGTATAACACAGTTATTGGGCTTAATTAATCATAAATCTGGTGGAACTCGAACCCAGAATCTCTCTGTCAAGTGCCCTAGCTTTAATTATAGTTCCACTTAATTGGTCTTAGCTCATATTCATTTTCATGGTGGGGGATCCGAAGAATTCGCCTGAATGAATCGTGTATTCCAGAGGTAACCGTCGCTAAGATGTTCAATTTCAAAAATTCAAATTTTGTATGTCCAATTTATATTAAAACAATAGTTTTACCAGATTCCTCCTCATGAAAATTGGTCTTTTTAAATTCAAATATGTTGCTAAGATAAAGAGATCCTTGACTGCCTTTCGCTACGACAATATGGAAGACAGAGCGCTTTTATTGAATTTTAAAAGACTCAACGCAATTGTGTAATATAAAGAATGTAAAGTATTTTAACAAACTGGTCACGAAAATAAAACGATGCGAATAAAATTCTTTTACCAATTTATTATGGCCACGGAAAACTACCAAGAAAACACACTAACTTTTATAAATTAAAAAAAAATATTTTTTGTATCTGTCTAGGCTTGTGTATTGAAGAGCTTTGAATTAAAGGCCTCGGGAAATACTATGTCGTCACTCGTCAGTGACATCAAGGTCACTCTGGGAAAAAAGGAGTACTTAAAATGTTGAAATAATGAAACGGGTATTGGCCGTACTTACAAAAGCGGTTGGAATTAGAGAGTTAGTTTTCTATCAAGATATTCCGAATTGAAATTAAACAAGCCCACCCCAGACAAATGGGCTGAAAATCTGCACACCAATATCTTAAGTGAAGACCTGCCAATTAGTAGCCCATTAATTACAGGTGCAATATAGTGTTATACTTTATTCTGCGGGAATAAACTAGTTAGTGTGAAATTCGAATTTTTTAAACTCGAAGTCGACAGCTTTGCGTCATCAGCAAATGCATAGATGTCGCAAGTGTTTCAGGTCTGTACGCCATTGATGTAAATAAAAAACAGCACACCTGTTATAGCATGCCTGCAATTACCTTAGTCGAACTTGAAGTAAATCCATCAAAAATCACTTCAATTTTTCGACTCGATAAATAACTTGCAATTTGTTCAATAAGTGAGATATTTAAATTTTAATTGTTAAACATTCATTCCAAATTTATCAAATGCTTTTTAAATATCCAATGACACAATGCTAGGCCCTCCAAAATTTTTATGTTTGGGTTAAGCTCCCTAAAAATTTTGAAAACACCCTGGAACGGAAAAACATTTTACTGCATAGTTGAGTCAACTTTAGGGAGAACTGGAGGTCTTTGGTTAGACATCAGAAGAGTAGAAGATTAGCAAAATGTGAAACAAACAAATTTTTTTTTAATGGTGGTTTTGTAATATTATAAAACGCAATATTATAAAAGAAAGAAGTACATATGAAGTTTTACGAACAAAATATATATAAAACCAGATTAATAAGTGACTAAAGGATCAAGTATTTGGACCAAAGTTAAATCATGGCGTGGGGTAATTGGGAAACATTATCATAAAATCCTAAGGAAGCATTCATGACAATCTAAAAGATGAGGAGGCAGTCAATCAAAGTACTTGATTAGTTTATCTACGAGTTGATTGAGCAGATTCTCCAAATTGGCCAGCTTTACCACCGTTAAGTTTTACGTTAACTTGGCATCTGGTGTTAGAACTAAACTATAGTATGCGCGGGAAAACCAATTTTAAACGCAACCGTGTCGTGACCGATGTAGTGAAAAAATTGTCTCAGGGTCATTGCGTTTTGCAAAACAAATAATTATCAAAATAATTGGTAAGTATTTGTAAATGGACCCATTTGGCTTAATATTCTATGGATCGCGCAGGTAGGCGATTAGTCAACGGCTGAGTAACAAAATTCAAGGTATGTTGAAGTACATTTAATTAACCGACGTATTAGTCAAATTATTGCGTACGTGAGAATAGAAAAGGGCGGGGTTTGTAATTGGTGATATACAGAGGTGCAAATGCTTAGCAACGGAATTTTGCTCCTACACCAAACAAAACCGGCCTTCGATCATTCGAGAATCTCGCTGTAGATGCCGAAACAGCCTTATCTGGCCAGATAACCCAACTAAATTCAGTGTGTGCGCTACAAATAATGAAAGGTATTGATAACCCTTCTTCTCCGTCAAACTCTTCTTCTTCTGCTGCTTCTAATACTAACCTCAAAGCGATTGGTGCGATCTTTTAAGACTTCGGTTAATAAAAATGTGTTTATTAAGTATAAGTGTGTTTCTCCAAGTGCCTACGGCAAATAGTGTAAAAAGGACCCATTTTTGATATTTTAAATTTTTTTCTTTGTAATTATAAAACCAATTTTGATTGAAAAAAATTTTTAATTTTAGAAATGAGAACTAAATTTTTTCCTATCACAAACAGTAATGAATCGCATTGTATGTATGCACGGCAAAACGACCTTTTGGTCTTTTAAGTGCTATAAAATTGTAATTTTTTAGCTATGATGACGTGCAATATCTCCTTTTTTTGTGTTTCGTTGCTCTATAACTACAAATAGTAAAATTTAGACAAACATGATAGGTACTAATTTAAAAATTAGCCGGAACTCACAAGTTATATTTTTTTGGAAAGAAACAGCCCGAAAATAAATTTTCTACACACAAAACACGTTTTTTATCATTTCATTGGATTCGGCATACTCAAAAATACTTTAGTGGTAACCATAGAAAAATTAAAAAAAATTACATGGTGGCTGAGACCAAATGTTACTGACTTCACTCTGCTGTCATTTGTGTAGTTGTCATTTTCGCGGGTCAATTTTTTGACAGATTGAAGTTTGGTTAGTTGTTTACATGTGGCCAACAAATAATTGTTCTAAATTAATATCTTCATAACAAAATCGTAATGGAATTCAAACGTAATAGTGTAATTGCACTGTATTTGAGTGGAAATTCACAAACAGTAATAGTTCGTCAGCTCCAGCATTTGAATGTGAATAAAATGTTGGTGTATCAAACCATAACTCGATACAACGAAACTGGTAGCATCGCTAAACGCAACAGAGGCGGTCCTTAAATGACAGCAACATCAAAAGAAATGATACGAAAGGTGAAGAAACGAATCCAACGAAATCCTCTTCAAAGTGCCAATCAATTAGCCGCACGTCTACATGTTTCACGATACAGCATTCAAACCATATTGAAAAATGAACTACACTTGAAGCCCTACAAGATACAAAAAGTTCAAGATCTTACGGAGGCACAAAAAAAAGTTAGGCTTGAAAGAACACGAGCATTGCAGGCCTTGGCCGAACGTGATGAGATTCCAAAAATTGTCTTTTCTGATGAGAAAATTTTCACCATTCAACAGTATGTGAATAAACAAAATGATCGTGTTTGGTTAGAGCACAAGTCCAACGATAATTTGGACACAAGAGTTGCCATGCGCAAGCAATGGTCGGAGTTTGGATTTCAAATGGAGCAGACGTGTTTTGTTGTCGCTCCTCCATTTAATTTAAATATTTTTTTTTTGTTTTGTGTGTAAATATTAAATAAATAATTTAATTTAAAAATAATAATAATAAATGTGATTGTACAAAATATGAAATGTGTGATTAAGTGATGTGATTACAATGATAAAATAAAATACGTGGCGTGTCCAGTGAAGACAGTGTTTATTTTATATACATAAAACGGAGTGGAAATATTTATAACGGGATATATTTCTATGCGTAGTGCACTATGTCGTTGTAATGTTTCGATACACTGTCTATGTATATGGATGGATGCATATTACCAATACCAATACAATACAATTGTATTGGTATTGATATTACTATCAGAGAAGTTTCCTTTTTATATTTTATTTACTTTTTATGTCATATTTTTGTGTAATATATTTGGGTGTAGTGTACTGTGTAGACATTTATGTATCATTGTGTGTATCTATGCGTATGCATGTATATGTATATATAATATGATGTTTATCACGATAAACAAACATGGAGGTGAAATATTCCCGTGTTTCATTTTCGTCGTTTTGTACGTGTTGCATCACTGTAGACAGCAGAACGAAAATTCACGTTGAATTTGTCGATTTTTCGATTGATTGTTTGAATAGATCTGGAATAATTACAGTTTAACCAAAGAATTTCTAATTAGAGATTATTTGGTTTAACTAAACACTTTTTTATGGTTTACCCTTTATGTTTCATTTTATGGTCGAAAAATTTGAGGAAATAATTCGTCGAGATATATTTTTCAAGCCGATGACAAAATAAGGATTGAATAATTTGAGTATATAACATAAAACTATAGAATTGTTAATACATATATTTATTAACAAAATATTATGTACCTGTCTGTAGCTATTATGAAATAATTGTTACGTCTAAATATCCGTATATGTATAAAGAAATTCAGCTCACAAATTATTGTTAACGATATTATAGCTATGTTTCTCGATTTACAATTTTCAAAATATTCGTGGTCTTAAGAATTCATTTATTTAAATAGATTATGGACATTTTTATCGTGCTACCAATCGAATCGGACGTATACATTTTGTGTTTATTGTGAGTCTATAGTGTATCAGTGTAATTTTAGGGTGTTAAACAATTATATTTATAATCTAAATACATATCGTGTATAAGATTTTATTAAATAAGATAGTAAAGAAAAAAAAAAATAGTGCTCATATAATTTTAACCGCGAGGCGGAAGATGCAAAGGTGCGTCATGTTGGACGCGTTCGTGACTAACAAAAAAAAAACATGGTGTCAAAAGGAAATTGCTGAAAACAAAAAACGTGTCGCTAATAAATAAAAAGAAATTCATAACAAAAGATAGTGTAAATAAAAATAACGCTACAAACATGGTAGGAAACAGAGATAAGGAGAAGAAATGCTCAAGTGTTGAACCGATGTCGGAAGAGGACGGAAATTTTAATGGATTCGAGAGTAACACAAATTTACAAAAGCAAAACACTAACGATACGAACCGGAACATCCAGTCACAAGTGGAAACGAGTGAAGCAAATAAATTGGAACGCATTAACATGATGGTAATAAATAAAGAAATACAATCACCCAAAATAATCGATACTAATAAAGAAGGACCAAACTCAAACGATACAAATAAAAACAAGGAGGAATTGGACATGTTTAAAAATAATCGCTACGCTCCAGGAGACAGAGGCCCATTCACACTGATAATAGAGAAAAAGGGAATAGATGATCTGGAAATCGCAGAAAAACTTAATGCATTGAATTTCGGAGCCATTATTTATTTCCGGCAACTGGGCAGAAATAGGGTAAAGGTCCAAACCCGAGAGATGGACACCGCTAATAGGATCCTTAACAGTGCTGACTTAAGAAGACTACACATGTATAACGCATATATACCGAATTATATGCTAGAATCGATTGGGTACATTAACAGAATTCAAATTAATGCAGACCTAGAAAAGATGAAAGAAAATATAAAAGCAAACGCTAAGGTGATTAAATTAGAAAGGATTTCGAGATGGAACGGACAGGAACAAAAAGCCGAACCTACTCAGGCGATTAAAATAATATTTAGAGCAAGCTCCCTACCTACGGAGATAGCAATCTACGAGGTCAGAAGACGAGTAGCATATTACATACCGCGACCTATTATTTGCAAAAAATGCCTCATTTACGGGCATATGGCCAAATATTGTAGGGGAAAGGGTAGATGCAATAATTGCGCAGAGCCCGACCATGAAAATACGAACTGCAACAATGAACAGAAATGCTACTATTGTTCAGAAAAGCACACAACCTTTAATAGCATCTGCGTGGAATTCCAAAACCAGAAGAACATCAATCAGCTGATGATCACAAAAAAAATGTCGTACAACGAGGCAAGAATCAAAATAATACCCCAGAAGTTTATTCTAAATGAGGAAGAGTTCCCTAGCTTACAAGGAAAACAGATGGTGGAAATGCAAAACGGACTGGAAAAGTTGCGTGAGACGATTAGAATCTCCGAAAAGAAAAGAATAGCAGAAAACAAAGCCTTGGAGAGTAAAATATGCTCATTAAACAACTACATGATCGAAATCAGCAAGCTGAATCACACGATTCAGGCAACTACTCAAGGATACCTCAAGGCAAAGCCGAATGAACCAGGAAATGATTTAATTTTGGCGGAGATAATTGACCAACTTGTAAACATGGACAAGCTTATTGTCAAAAATTACAAAAGATACAATGATGGTGGACTCACGTAGCCTGCCTGGCTGAAACTTGGACAAATGATAAAGAAGTAATAAAGATGAATGGATATAATACTTATACGAACAACAGAGAGAACAATTATGGTGGCGTGGGGATAGTGATCAGTAAAAGGAGATGAAAAAAGAAAATGTTTACAAGCCGATAGAGAAAATAAAAGCGGTGTTGATAGATCTAGAAGGAAATGAGTATAATATTATAAACATTTATATCCCACCAAACATAAGCAACAGTCTGATAATCGACAAATGGAGAAATCTGATATCTCACAACGATAACAAAAAAAAAACACGTTAATTTAGACAGTAGAGGAAGGAGAATGGTAGAGGCAATAAACAGCTCACAGTTCGTGTTGCTATAAATAATGGTGACAACACATGGCTGAATGCGAAGGGAAAGAAATCGGCGATAGACATATCGCTATGCTCGATGGACCTAGCTCATAAAGCGGAATGGAGGATAGACTTAACTAAAATAGGAACCACCGACCATCTACCTATATCAATAAAGGTCAACGATACGAGGATGAGTAATCAGATCAAAATTCGAAGAACTGACGACGCTAAAGTGCTACAGGAGGTGGAGAGATACCAGCTAGAAAGATTTATCAACGTGGAAGAATACGAAAGCGCACTGAGCAACACGATTGAAAAATATTCAGAAGATTGCTGTTATAACCCGATCCATTCGTATAAAAAGTGGTGGAATACCAAAATTGAATCCTTGTGGAAAATTAAGAGGGCAAAACTAAAAATTTTCAATCAACACAGAACCAATACATACGCTGAGATTGAATTAAAAAAGGCTACAGCAAATCTTAAAAGAGAGATAAGATACGAAAAAAAGAAGATCTGGAGACTACTAATTGACAGTATTAATCCTAATATGACGACTAAAGAAGTATGGAACAAGTTCAACGCTTTCAAGTCCAAAAATAAAGAGAGTATAAATATATTCAACAACGAGCATAACATCATAAAATTCATGGACATGAATATAGTAAATAATAGTACAACGAATCTAATCAACCCGCGCTGGCTGATAGCTGAGTTACCGGACAAAGAATTCAAGTTAGAGGAGATAAAAGAGCTGATCCGTCACACAAAAAACTACACAAATAAGGATAACAAACAGATTGAGAGTTATAGAGCTATTCTTCTATACCAGACGACGGCAAAAATTACCAGTAAGATGATAAAAGTAAGGATGAACAAGATGGCAGATGAGATGAAACTAATCCCGGAAAACTCTTTCGGTTTTAGAAGGAACAAGTCCACAATTGACATGATAAACAAAATCATTACAATAATAGAAAAAACAAAAGGGAAAGGAAAATAACAATACTAATCGCTCTTGACATTCAAAAGGCGTTTGATAACGTTAACACGGACAAGCTGGTAGAAATACTGGGCAGAAAAAACATACCAGCGGAATATATAAGCTGGATATACAATTCTCTAAGGGACAGGAAAACGATATTCCAATTAGGGGATAGAAGAATAGAAAGGACAACCAGCCAGGGATTACCGCAGGGAGAACCGCTTAGTCCGGACTTATTCAACATGTACACAAGCGAGATACATGAAATTGTCTCAGAAGAACGAGATTTTACAATATGCCGACGATTTTGTGATCATGGTTCGAGGCCCAAATAACTCGGAAACCATAGAACGAGCGAACAAAGGTTTGGAGGAATTCCAGAAAAAGATGGAGAATTTGAAGTTAAACATTAATGAAAAGAAGACCAATTTCATGCGATTCGGAGGAAAGATAAGTGACCAGATCAGCAAGATAAAGATGAATAACATCGAAATAAAAGAGGTTAAACAGATGAAAATCCTTGGATTCTTGATAGACTCAAAAATAAACCTAAATAGACATATAAATACTCTAAAACTAGACTGTATGGCAGCCATCAACCTAATGAAAATCGCAGCCAATAAGAAAGGTGGGGCGCATCCATCATCTTTGTTAAACCTGCACAAGAGCCTTATAGAAAGCAGGATAAGATATAGTGCTACAATAGCGAAAGGCGGAATGATGGAGAAGAATGTACAAAAAATCATTAATATGAGCATGAGAGTAACCCTAGGGCTGACAAGCAGCACCCCAATCACAGCTATAATCGCGGAGGCAGGGGACATCCCCATTGACCTCAAGGTAGATACATACAGGTTCAACTACATAGCCAGGAAACTATACCATAATGATGAAGTTGGAAAAAACATCCGAAAGAAAAAAGCCCCGGAAAACATACTGGCGACAGTATAGAGAGATGGGAAGAGATACTGAAGAAAATACCTAAAAGGAAAAATCCAGAGAAGAACCAACCTGGAGATGACAACAAATACTTGATAATACACACGCAACTGCACGAAAAGCTCAAGAATAAGACGGATCTCAACAACAAACAACAGGAAGCAACTATAATGGAATTCATCAGCAAATATAGTAACAAGAACAAGGCTTTCACTGACGACTCCATCATAGAAGGAAAAAAAGGTATAGGCGTGTATAATGAATTTGCAGAAGAAACAATAAGTTATAGAATCATGGAGGATGTATCAATCAAAGCACTGGAAGCCACAGCCATCTATGTAGCGATTAAGAAGGCGACAATTTACAAATAGCAGAATTAGTAATCCTCACGGATTCACTAAGCACGTGTAAAGCACTACAAAACAGATCAGAGCACATGAGGTATTATGAAACAAAGATATACAATGCCACTATACGCAGCAGGATAAAAACAAGAATTGTCTGGATCCCAAGCCATAGTGGCATAAGAGGAAACGAGGAAGCTGATAGAGCGGCGAAACATGGGGCTAAATCGAACAGAACATATAACATACGCGTATCCGTGGAAGAAGCAATTAGATGCTGCAAAGAAAGATCGTACGAAGCATGGAGAACAAGATTTTTAGAGGAAACAATTGACAAAGGAAAACAACACAGAGAAAACACGCTAGGAAAAGTGAAAGACAAACCACAAAAAGAGGCTAAAGGCGGGACTTGTGAAGACCTTGACGAGGCTGAGAACCAATCATACGTTCGACGCCAAATATCTTAAATTAATTAAAAAGATTGACGATGAAAAATGCGACGCGTGCGGGACAAGGGAAGACGCAAGGCACAGTATAATAAACTGCTTAAAATATGATGACTTGAGAAGCAAATATAAAATATTCGCTGAGAAAGATCTGCACAAGATATTAGCAGAAGAGAACATCGATGAATATATCGAGATCTATAATTTCCTAAGGGAAGGGGAAATCAGCATATAAGAGATATTTATAAGACAAGGGACATCTTTAACAAAGATGGATAATCAAAATAAAGGATAAAAAATAAAAAAAAGTAAAATAAAATAAAATAATTAAAGAAGAAGTATAGCCAATAACTAACAAGCATACACAAAGTAAAGTGTAATCTACAAACTGTGCACAACACAAGACAATAAAGAAGCATCGCTATGTAACAATACCACAAGCAGAATCGCATACAAATCTTTGGCGATGTGGTTTAGGCGACCAAGCCAAACAAAGAAAGCAAAAAAAAAAAAAAAATAGATTATGTACTTTAAATTATAAATTATGGTTAATTTTTACGGGTCGCCCTCGTTAGCTTAGTAAGTAGAGTGCTTGCTCTGTTATTCGGGGGTCCCGGATTCGATTCCTGGTGGTGACCAGTAAAAAAGTTTGCGACTGGGTGTTTTTAACGTGTTATATGTTATTTAATATGTTCGCGTCCATTTTCAGATTTTCAAGCCATAGTAGTTACGGCTTTGTCCTTAATATTTTAATATTTTTTTATTTTTAATCTCTATTTTATTTCATTGTTATTTTATGATGTCCGATAGTTAAACAACGAAGTGTTAATATCTCTGTTCTTATCAGGTTTATGTAGTTGATGGGTTTGGCTACAAATTAAAGAATGCCCCATAATTTCTAAGTCGATGTTGATTTCGAGATTGTTAAATGATTTATTTAAGTAAAAAATGTTTGATTGAAATTCTTCAACTATACTTATCAAACTTAAATAAGCTTTTTATTTAAAAAGAAATGCGTTTATTGTCCATTTGTTTAAGAACACGATAAAAAACCGAAATCATATTTTTGTTGTCTACACTGGCATGACATTAACGTGCGCAATATTGCACGGGGGCACGGGTGCTTTACAGTAACAGGTATTGTTATCCTTGTAAAGTATATCCCTTTTCCCGTCAGACAAGATTTTTAATTTTTTTTTACTTCAGTTTGAGTGTAATCCACACAATTGTGTGTGGGGAATGACAGGTTGTGGTGTCTTCCGGATTTGAACTGTTTAATTATTTTAAAACATTGTGATTTGATAGGTTATGAGTTGTGGTGTAGCATGTCAATTGTTTGTTTTTGATAGCATATTGATTGTTTTACTATTGTAGTTGTGGTGTTGTTTTTTGGACGAAGGCGATTTGGAAGAAGTGCACAAGTGTGTGTGTTGGCCAAGGGTGCGTGCAGAGATTGATTTTTGACATGATTCTTTTTCGTTACTCGCACGATTGTGATGGCTGGCAGGGGGAGGGATGTTAGCTGTATCTTGTTGAGACAATTACAACAACACCACCATGGCTAAAGCAGAAACTAAAGCATTTTAAAATTTTGCTTTGGCTGAAGATAATGCAGATTTGCATTAGTTGAAAAAGCATAATTGCGCTGAAACATCTGGAGCAAATATGCTTTTTTTCTCAACAAAGTACACTACTGCGTTTATTGTTTCTTGTTGCTATTATTATTGTTATTATTATTTTAATTGATAATGTTTTCTGGTTTTACTCAAAAAAAAAGAACTGGAGATTTAAGAGCGAATTGTCACGGCTTTGGGTAATTGATTAAGCATTAAGGGTGTTTTCTAAACACCGACTTATTGCAGACTTATTGCAGACTTATTGACTTTTTTGACTTCTTCTTGAATAAGTCGGTCAGGCTGTTCCGATTGCATTTACCGACGTGTTTTGACAACCACAAAACGAAACAAATTTAAAAGTTTTTTTTAATTTAAAGCGAAATAAATTTAAATAAAATGGTCGTTCCTGTATTAATTTAGTGTGACAGAACTAATTTTAAAATGTTTATTTGACCAAATAAGTTTTCTGCTTGGAAGAACGAGATAGCATATAAGTCACCTCGATAGCAGACTTATTTGAATAAGTTGGTATGAGGGGATGGGTCGGTATTTGGAAAGGACCCTAAGACATAACTTTAGTATTGTAATTATAAGTTTGTTTACTAACTCTACTTTAATTATTTAACTTTACTAATTTATTTTCTGGTTCAGGTTAAATTTCATATCATGTCTACTTTAACATTATTTAACCCTTTCACGGACATGTCGGCATACACCTACGTTTAAATTGACCTACCGTAGGACACGTCAGTATATGCCGATACAAACAAAATAAAACGCGGCGGTAATAACAGACGTTGTTTTCATATGATTAATATTGCATGAGGCTTGCTGTGTCCCAGAGGAAGCGTTACTGTTTTCGTTGTACCCTGTAACAAACATTTTAAATAATTGTGCGTCCGCGAAAGGGTTAAATTAACTAATCAAAATTTTGGGAGGAGTCCTTCATAGTATTTTACAAGTGGTTTTGATTATGGTTTGAATGAAAAATTAGTTTTGCTGTTAAATTTATTTGCTACTTATTAATAATTCTAAATATATACTTTAATGTTTTATTTCGTTTAGTACTTAGAAGCGTTCAAGTTCCTGAAATTATAATTTTGATTCTATTTAGTACTTATATTTAGATTTTAGCTGGATTTTCAGATGGCGCCAGTGACGAGTACTTTTATATTGTACTACTTGTTTGGTGGTTTGAATTCAATTAATTTAATTCACATTTGTCAGGATAATTGAATTGGAATAATTAATTCTAATAATTACATTTAACTGCTTTAATTTTATTATTTAATACTTCAATATTTACCATTTTGTATTAGTACTTCTAATATTGCAGATAATTTAATATACAGGGTTATCCAATTCGAGGTTGATAAAGTAGAAATCTGTATACCGACATCTGTCAAAGATAAACGTCAAGTACGCTGTCATTTATTTAGTTGACATTCTGCCATTTAAGAATATGGAGCATTTAACAATCGACCAACCCGTTAAAATTATTAAATCTGCTGATGCTGATTTTTCGAACAAAATTTTCTTCAGTGATGAAGCTCATTTTTCGCTTGGTGGATACGTTAATAAGCAAAACTGTAGAATTTGGGGCTCAGAAAATCCACAATCGATTGTAGAGAAGCCATTACACCCGGAAAAAGTCACTGTTTGGTGCGCATTGTGGTCTGGTAGTGTGATTGGGCCGTATTTTTTTGAGAACAACCATGGACGAACCGTTACCGTCAATTCTGAGCGCTATGGCCACATGTTAACCGATTATTTTTTTACGAAAATCGAAGATTATGATCTTGACGATATGTGGTTCCAGCAGGATGGAGCAACCAGTCACGTAACACGAGCAAATCGAGATCTTTTGCAAGAGAAATTTCCTGGACGTTTGATTTCGCGATTGGCTGATGTCAATTGGCCTCCAAGATCCTGTGATTTAACGCCTTTGGATTTCTTTTTGTGGGGCTACGCGAAAGATCGTGTTAACGCAAACAATCCTCAAACTCTTGACGAATTGAAAACTAATATTCGTAAGGTAATGGCCGAGATACCGCCCGAAATGTGCCGAAAGGTCATTGAAAATTACCTCAAAAGAATCAAGGCCTGTAAGAAGTCCCGTGGAGGACATTTGAATGATATCTTGTTTAACTAAAAATGGCAAGAATCAATCTGTAAAATGAAATAAAAATTACAATACATTCCGAATATTTTGTGTGTGTTTTTTAAGTTTACTTTATCAACCTCGAATTGGATAACCCTGTATTTTTAGGATTCTGATTGCTGGGTATTATACCATAATATATTAAATAATTATGTTGTCTTCTGCTAACCGTGTTACATTAAAGTTCAACTAACAATTTACTAACTATTGATTACTAAGGTAACTGAAACCGGGTCAATTTCCATAATAATTAATTCACCTTTCCTGTCCCTCCATCTTATCCATCTCCGCCAATCAATTAATCAATCAGTCAAAATAACATAGCCTCCAACTAACATTCCATATATCTGGGGTTGTGTTTGGATTTCTGGGGATATCTTAGTTGGCCAAGAAGAATTCTATTAATATATTTATCCAAAATTCGAAATCCTATAAATAGTCCCCACCCCTAGATGGCAGCCCTGATTAGTTTTTCTATCTGACATGATCCTCAACAAATACATCAAAATTGCTTTAAACCGTCCTTTTTTGTGAGAGTTGAATTGTTTTAATAATTCAACCTAATTAAGGATTCGACCTTTTCAAAATTTATAATCCGGCACCGAGGTAAACGTTTCCCTTAATTACTACTATTATTATTATTTTTTTTTTGTTTTGTTTTTATTAAATTAATAAATGTTCATTTAGGTAAGCAGCAATATATTAATTTAGTATTAATTTTCAGGAATTATACATACTGCTTGTGAAATAATATTTCTTTTTAAAATTAATTGCTGATTGTATAGTTTAGAGTTGTATTGTCTTGTTTTTGTGTTACTAACTATATCGTCTCTACCTAGGTGTATGGAATCGGGCCGATTCAATCAGTTTTGTTTACGAAGTCGAAAAGTATTAATACAGTATTCATTTTCAGGTGATTTCCAGATACATGTGAAATAATAACATTTTTTCCTAGGTTGCTGATTTAAAGAAGCAATTGTTGATGACCAATACCATCATTATCCATTTAAAATATTAAACCTTTATCCTTTCCCAAGTAGATTAGTTTTGTGCTGTCTTTGTGTTACTAACTATCGGCTATACCTAGGTGTCTGTAACCGGGCCGATTCTGTCCCACTGGGCCCGGCGTCACCCGGGAGCTCCTGTGTAAGAACTTGGTCGTACATTCAGAATCAATCAATCAATCAAGAGTTGCCATACGCAAGCAATCACCAGCTTATGTTATGGTTTGGGCTGCAGTGACTGCAGATGGACACACTCCTCTGGTTTTCGTCGAACATGGAGTCAAGGTAAACCAAGAGGTGTACCGCCAAAAGATCCTAAACAATGCTTTGCTACCTTGGGTACGTAAACACTTTGGTATGCACCGTTGGACATTCCAACAGGACTCGGCACCGTCACACAAAGCTCGAGCGACACAGCAATTTTTATAAAATTGCGTTCCGCGGCTGATTTCGTCGAAAGAATGGCCACCATATTCACCAGACTTGAATCCCATGGATTTCTCCATATGGTCCATTTTGGAGAGTAAGGTGTCCACTAACAAATACGAAAGTGTTGATGCACTGAAGTCAGCTCTTGTTCGAGAATGGAATAAAATTCCGCAAGCCCACGTTCGGTCAGCATGCAATGCTTTCTATGTAAGAATGAATCAAATAATCAGAGCCAAAGGAGGTCATATCGAGCAGTAACATGTTTTTCATAAAATGTAATATGTTTTCAACATATTCCACGAAATTTCAATAAAAAATAATCAAAATTAAAAAAATTGCAGCGTTTTCATTTGGTAACACTTGGTCTCAGCCACCCTGTATAAACGTAACTTTAAAAAAATTACGTTTGCGTTAAATGCCGTTTCTGTGCTTTCGCCCATGGAAAAATTTAACGAAGCTTCGTTAAATAATGAATTGTCATTTCATAGAAAATATTTGGAGCGAAATTTTGCGTTTAAACTTAAAAAAATTAAAATTTGTATCGCGCTACCTAAAAAAACAACAAACAATAAACAGTGTCACTATAACAAATAGCTGTTATTCAATATTCAACAATATTTACGAGTATGCCACTCGTTACGACTATTATCAGAGCCTCCTTAATATAAGAGCCGTAAGATTCCGCCATTATTTTCCATGCAAAAAATTAGTAGAGCCACGGGCCATTTATATACTCACAAAAACCATTAAGTTATTAACAGTATACAAAGGCCTTGGGTTATTTTATTGAATTCCACACAACAACGATCCCAGAAAACGTGCACGAACGAAGCTATAAAAATGAAACATGCATAGCCTTTCAAGACCAGTAGATCTGCATAATCTATTGAACCAGCCGGGAATTACTACAATGTATACGAACTGTCTGTCATACACCTTAGCCGAGGGCCTTTAGCATCAAAAATCCTCTATAAATCCTTGTATTAACCAATTCGTGTACATTGTAAGAATTCCAGCATGGATTGGATCGAAAAAAAAAAAAAAAAAAATTTGGAAAAATTGTGACATTTTTCTATTATTGTTTTGCAGCGCGCAGCAACTATGATGGTGAATATTTTACGACGAAAAGTTTTATTTACGCCAACCGAATAATAAATAAAATTTATAATTGTTTTGAGTTTTATTAATTATGTTAAATTATTGTATTAAAGATTTCGCACTTAGCTTACAATAATAATGGTTTATTTTCGTAAATAGTTATTTAATTATTTTACACTTTTCTGTAATTTCAAGTAAATTTATTACAGAGACATCTGTAACGGATTTTCAAATTACAGAAAGCTCGGTTTTGCAATCGAATAAAATTGAAGTTTTTTACGTTTTGTTCTGTTTTGTAATAATATTTAATTAAGAAAACCATGACAACGTTGATTTTTTGTATACAAAAATAACAATAGATTTTGATGTAAAAATTTTATTATATGAATAATATTATTGTTTCTACATGGTGATTCATAAAATTTCGTTTCAGCTCACGTTTTCTCTTTAATTTTGTTATAAATGGAGAATGTTTAGATTGTTATTAAGTGCATCGTTCATCTCAAAAATTCTGAGGTGCATGTGACCAGAATTTACCAAATAAGTTACAGTTTTATAAAACTAAATTTTAAATTGGGTGTAAGAGGAATCCGCAGCACCACCCTTTATTATCTTACTTTATAAACCTACACAACTAAACGGAAAGCTCATTTTTATATAAAATTAATAAATTTATGCTCCGCTTTAGTTTAAATTTACCAAATAAATACCACATTATGATGGCTGATTTTCAAATATGTGTTCTTTGAATAGTTTATTAAAAATATAAAATTAAAATTTAGATGATTTGTTTAATTTTTTATTCATAAATTCATGTTCAAAAATTTTCCAATTACCATGGTTTCTTATAGTAATTCAATAAAAGCTTGCCCTCTACTGAAAGCTCTCTTTTTAATATTACGGCTCTTCAAAATCATAGATGGCTCTGCTATTATGGCTGAAATGTCATTAAAAATTAGTGTCGTCAACATTTTTAATTTTTTTTAATTTTATAATTTTTTTATGGTTGGTCCTTTAGAAAATATAAAACCGGCATTACTTAAACGAGCTGAAGTGCAAGGGAGGAAGAAACGTGACCAAGGGTCGTTTTAGTGCTTTTTTGCAAAAAACGAATTTGAGCGACCCCTAAACGTGGTCCAATTGACTTGAAATTTTGCATGAAGTTGTTTCTAATACAAACAAATATTTTTATCACTGAGCCCGGTAGAAAATCCGACATGAGGAAAAATTTGTCGCCCTAATATATACATATATATATAACTTCGGAGAATAACGGTTGGTACGGACGTACGGAGAAAAGGCTAGTAAATAATGCAATTTTGTGTTTTATATTTCCCCTTTGACCTACAGAATTTTAAATCATTTTTATCTGTAAAAAGCAATCAACTTTACTCCGAAGAACCTTAACAGGAGGAATACATAGTTAAATTGATCAAATTTAAATTTGTTGCTGTTCTACGAAGGATAATACAAAACACATTTTAAAAGTTCTTTGAACTATGTATTGACTATGTAATCCTTCCTGGCAATCACCAATTTCTGAGGTAGGAACCAATATTCGTGTGTAGGTAGATACATACTCGTACATTTCTTATAAAGCGGAAAAATAACATTGAAAAATTACGTCAGCTTCGCACAAATATTTTGTTATTGCACAATATTAAATACAATTATTTGTTTGCAACAATTTAACTGCTTTAAATGAATTAAGTGTTAAGTGTTTTAATTTTAGCTAAGCAGCAATTGTCACAGGTAAATCGAGCGATCCAGTAAAACAATATTATATTTTAAGTTAAATGATATTTGCAAGCAATACAGCTACATATCTCATATTGCAATTTTAATATTATAATTTTAACGCGAGCGAACCAGAAAGGCAGGAAATCGCGAATAATATTTAAAATTTATATTTCGTTTATTATTTCCAAAAAAATATAAATATTATAATAAAATATTATATTTCTATATTTTATGTGGCACATAACAAATATTTGAATTCCTGTTATATAATTGTAATAGAAGACGTTTCAATATTCCGTATGTCGACACTTTTAAATGTTTATTGACCATATATTTCCAATATAATATTTCTTTCGTGCCCCACGCACTGCAAAACGATATTTTTTTGTTTCTCGTTAAAAAACCTTTTCTTATGAAAATATAGGTAATTTACCTTGTAAAAATATGATACTGTTATAAAAGACTAAACTTTATCGAAAATAAGGATGAAAATCGTGAATGAATCAAAAATATTAAATTTTATTAAGTAATATTAAGCCTAAACCAACATTGAATTGCGATTTTGTCCTTTCCACGGATTTTTTTTTCATATTGGTGATATACACAAAAGAAAAACCTGGGTCCCATACGAAACGACACATTTCACAACAGGATGTGCTAAAACAGGATGTCACAAAACAGGATGTCACAAAACAGTACATGGTACACTTCAGTACATGGTACGAAACAGGACCGATTAAAACAGTACAACACAAAACAGTACATGGTACACTACAGTACATGGTACGAAACAGGACCGATTAAAACAGTACATCACAAAACAGTACATGGTACACTACAGTACATGGTACGAAACAGGACCGATTAAAACAGTACATCACAAAACAGTACATGGTACACTAAAGTACATGGTACGAAACAGGACCGATTAAAACAGTACATGGTACACTAAAGTACATGGTACGGAAGAACACATCGCAAAACAGTACGTATTAAAAAAACAGCACAACTTAATCTTGCAGGTTTTTAATTCCAAAAAATTAATTAAGTTTTATTTATTGTTGCAAAATAGATCAAAAATTTAAATATATATATATATATATATACATATATATATATATATATATATATATATATATATATATATATATATATATATATATATATATATATATATATATATATATATATATATATATATATATATAAAATTAAATAAAATAAATATATTATTTATATATTTAGGTGAAGGGATATTTTGTTATAACTTAAAGCAATTATAATTTTATATAGTAATACTGTCTAATTACTCTAAGTGAAGGCAAATATCCACTTGATAATATCCTAAATACTAAACGTATTCAATAAATGTGGTCCTGTTTCATACCATGTACTTTAGTGTACCATGTACTGTTTTATGTTGTACTGTTTTAATCGGTCCTGTTTCGTACCATGTACTTTAGTGTACCATGTACTGTTTTGTGTTGTACTGTTTTAAATGGTCCTGTTTTGTACCATGTACTTTAATGTACCATGTACTGTTTTGTGATGTACTGTTTTAATCGGTCCTGTTCCGTACCATGTACTGTTTTGTGATGTCCTGTTTTATTACATCCTGTTTTGAAATGTGCCATAGTGAGCGGCTTCGGAAAAACCTAATATCCCTTCTTATGTTATTGGCCGCTAGCTATTGTAAAATTTATCAACTTCGTTAAGTAAATTTACTTGGATAACACCTACATTGAATATTTTGTTAGATTGTTTTATTGGAGGAATCGAAGGAATTGAAGTGCCACAAAATAGAAATTCGTAATCGCAAGTTGAGTAATTTTTTACTTTAAGAATGGTTTATAAAATTTGTTTTTCTCTGTAATTTTAATGATCAGAGATTGTTAAATTAAAAAGCTTACAAGTTTAACGGTAAGAAATGCTTTTTACGTGTCTTTATTTCTAAGATATTGGTTATAAAAACAATATTCAGCCTGAAAATTAAGAACCCTATAAATCACCTCAAATTTACTCTAGGGAAATAAATTGCAAAACAACTCAGGAAATTGTACTGATCCTCACAGAAGTTGTAAAAATTTAAAACGGTTCTGATTTGCTGAAATCGCACGATCTAGGCGGCCAATTCACCAGACCGAAACGTGAGATAAATTGCTCACCGAATTTATTTCCCAATAAGTCGTTATCGTTATTTTTGAAAAACATATACCGGTGATTCCACCAGCCAATAAACCGCACCGAACAGTAGTTTTTTCTGGGTACATTGGCGGCAGGAATAAAACGAAGGTATATGACCGTTCAATAACATTTGTGCCGAACAACGTACATTCTAGAATTTAAGGAACTTGGTAATTCTGATTTCATATTCCTATTATTGTATGTTCATTGCACTCCGATAGTGACTGAATTTGTACCAATCCAAAATTACCTCAATTCCAATGAATTTTGGATGGCAATAGGCATTCATGATAGGAATATGCAATCAGAAGTGTCAAGTTCGTCAGTTTCTAGAACTCATTATGCCAGAAAGTCGTTCGAAAATCAGCCACTATATTTTTCGGATGGTAATGTGCAAGCTTTGTAAGAACGCAGAATCAGAATTGACAAGTTATACGTGAATTCTGAACATTTCATTTCTGATACTTAATTTATTGTTCAACACAAATATTTTTGAATAGTACATGGTTTCTTTTTTATCGCAGTATCTTTTAGGGGCTTGTTAGTTTTTCCTCAATTTATGATTGGAAATTTAAGACAAACTTTGTCACTTCAGCCATGTATATGAAACTAGCCCGATACTCAGCCCGAAAAAACGCGTTGGCAACACTAAACTATAACTATCGTGAGAGTTTACTATCCCAGCCCGAAAAAATGTCACTATCGCGATAGTAAATAGTGTCATGATACAATGTCATAACATTTATAACATTCAGCCCGAAATTTTAAAATTACTTTTATGTATTTTTAAGATATATTACTATTGCTTGGTAAATGAAGCTAGCCCGATATTCAGTTGAAAAACCCTGTTAGCAATACTAAACTAAAGCTATCGAGAAAGTTTTATATCCCTGCCCGAAAAATACCACTATCGCGACAGTAAAATGTGTCATGGTAATCTGTTATGATATTTAGAGCAATCAGCCCGAAATTATAAATATAACTTTTACGTATTTTTAAATTATCCCCTCAATTGTTTGGAAACCTACACAGCCCAAACTTAACCTGAAAAAGACAATGCGGAAACTTAATTAGCATTACGTGATTGAACACTATGAATATTCCAAGAAATTTTAGCCCAAAATTTTAATGTGTTGTTTATATAAAGTCGATTGAAGTTTTGACTACAAACTGAGAGATTTAAAAAAAAAATATCGGAAATAACCGGGATAAAGACGTTTGAATCTCGTCTGAGAAACAATTCACGAGCACTTGGCATATACCACCGGATTCGTTGAAGTTTTGACTACAAACTGAGAAATTTGTAGAAAAATTCTATCTGGAATTACCTAGATATAGTCGTTTGAACCTCATCTCACAGGCAAATCACGAGCACGAATTCGGAGAAATATGCCAAGTGCTCGTGAATCGCCTGTGAGAAGAGGTTCAAACGACTATATCTAGGTAATTCCAGATAGAATTTTTCTACAAATTTCTCAGTTTGTAGTCAAAACTTCAACGAACCCGGTGGTATATGCAAAGTGCTCGTAAATCGCCTGTGAGAAGAGATTCAAACGACTATATCTAGGTAATTCCAGATAGAATTTTTCTACAAATTTTTCAGTTTGTAGTCAAAACTTCAACGAACCCGGTGGTATATGCCAAAAACTCGTGAATCGCCTGTGAGAGGAGGTTCAAACGACTATATCTAGGTAATTCCAGATAGAATTTTTCTACAAATTTCTCGGTTTGTAGTCAAAACTTCAACAAATCCAGTGGTATATGCCAAGTGCTCGTGAATTGCCTGTGAGAAGAAGTTCAAACGACTATATCCTGTAAGGATGTTTCAGTAAATATTCTAGTTTTGTAGCCAAGTTTTTAACGAATCCTTTTGTATATGTGAAATGGTTGTGAATCTTTTGTAAGGCGATATTCAAACGACTATATCCAGATAGAATTTTTACGAAATTCTGTCGGTTTCTAGTCAGACCTTTAGCAATTGTGATATACATAGGTCAAGTGCTTGTGAATCCTTTATAAGGCGAGATATAATAGAATTTACTCCAATTAATATCCGATAAAGTTTTTCTCAACCGGAATTTAGTTCCCATAAGTCCACTGAATTTTTTTTTGAAAACTTAACCTAATAATATTTTTAATTTGATGTTTCAGCAGTGATCATTTTTTTTTTATTATTTTATCAAAATTTAGAAGCCATGATTAATTCGATATTTATTTAATACACAATTAATTAATAGTTATAATTTGCGTGTGACTCAAATTTGCTTTATAGTTGTAATTTGCTTACATTTTGTGTCATGACAGAAGTTGTATTGCCATACGTAAAAAAATTTAAATTTCGGGCTGAAAATTCGGGCTAGCTTCACGGAGGTAATTCAGCCGCCTTTTCCTTCCTTCAGCTTCTTTTCCTCCTTCCACGGTTCCTGGACCAGGTCAAATTTTTCCCCTGAGCACGGGGCGCAAAGTTGTAGACAAGCATAGGAAATTCTGTTTATACTCATGGATACTACAATCCAGTATCACTTGTACATGACTCACACACGTGAAAAGTGAGCTGAGCGGCAGGCCAACTACCAACTCTCACAATAAACATTAAGTTATGAACCCTGTAAAAACACGTTGAATTAATTTTTCAGATTCATCGCAACAACGACCGCCAGGCAGAAATATACACACTAGATGTGCTTGCACTACAAGAGCTTAGATGGTCTGGGAGTGGGATCTATAATATCACTAATGGTTTCACTCTCTACTACAGCGGCCAACAACTTAGAAGAGAATTTATAGTCGGCTTTCCCGTTCACCAGCGAGGGCAGCGACATATTATCAACTTTCCCCCGGCCAAAACGCTTATTTGCACGGCTAGATTAAGCACTAAAAAATTTACTATCACGATTGTCAATGCAAATGTGCAAACTGAAGACAAATCGGATGTTCTGAAAGATTTATTATTTATTGAGCTGGAAGACATCATCAATAACATCCCGCACCATCACATCAAAATCATCATAAGCAACTATAATGCACTATAATGCAACTATAATGCAACTATAATGCAACTATAATGCAACTATAATGTACATCACATATTGGTCCATGCAGCTTGTATCAGCTCAGCAAGAACTTCATGTTTTCGCAGAGACATTTCACCAAGTATAACTCACTTTAGATTACATAGCGGCGCTGATATTGACGGCGATCATATTCGCATTGTTTTCAAATACAAGAGCAAATTGTCATCCACAAGAAGCATTAAAAAACAAAGCCCCTAACAGTGAGCTGTCACTGAAAATTTAGAAAGGCACAATGAAAGCCACGTGCCCCAATCAAACGTCCTAGAGCAGTGGCATGCTATTCAGTAAGTTATAACTACAGCAGCGGAAAATACAATTTGAAGAAAACCACCAAGATCAAGTAATGATTGGTTCGACTGTCAGTGCCATCAGCCTTTAGAAAGTTAATGAAAGCTGCGCGAAAAATGGATAGTTGGCCTTACTAGAAGCTCTCACAAAGAATATATCTGCGCTAGGGAAGCCAAATCCAAATTCCTCCGAATGAGGTAATATCAGCTACGTAAAAAAAGAGACATTTTCAGGTGTGAAACTTAACTTGGCAGAGCTGTTAAACACTGCCTATACAACTCTATTTTACGTTGAGAGTAATTTTGGAGAAATGTTGAGAGTGCAACATAACCATTCATCACCTCTATGTTTAGGAATTCCAGAGAAGCCTGCCCCTCTGCATAAGCTAACAAGATCTGGCTCAATGTATAGATTTGTAGTGGAAGCGGTAGTACCTGACCCCTTCAAAATTACATGTATGTAGTTAGCGACAGGAAGATGCGCTCTCATCTGTGATGTTTAATATCGAACATGTAGTAAGGAGAAGTTGTACTAAAACTTCAAGTTGCATAGGCGAGATGCAGAGATAGATAAGAAAACAACTTCTGCACGATCAACGTTCAGCATGCATTACCTAGGTTAGTACAAATTTGGGTGACTGCTTGGGAACATCATAGAAGAATCTGAATAATCTAATGGAAGAAAACGACACGCGAGCCTTATTATAACATTAATTAAATATGTTACGTTTAAAGTGACTACATATTTGGTATGGTTTATTCTAGTTAGTCAACTTGTATTGGTTAATGGCCGATAAACTGTTACGGACACGCGGTAAGTAAGTTGCTGAACTTACTTTCTACCAAGAGAAGGGATCAGAAAGAGAGGTAGGTGAAGGAATCAGCAAACAGGTCTTAAGACACTGCTTGAGACTTAGTATTTTGATGATTGCTGACAGAAATAATAATTCTCGACATTCGTTTACACATGTTTTATATTAATTATTTACGCGGTATAGACAATACGGCACAACACTAATCAGACATCGTTTATTTATTCCCGTATAAAATTAAATTAAAACAATAGGTGCTACCAAGGGATCGTTGGTGGCGCCGTACGTATGCAAATAAAATGCTACTGCTTGATAGCTGGTTCTAGGAGGGCATCCCTTGAAAGTGACGGTACGGTATGCGATTTGGGCTGGAGGAATCATTGGACCATAGTTTTACGAAAATCCGAATGGTTTAACTGTCACAGTCACTGACTAACGTTATCGTGATATATAGAGGAGAACTTTTATAGACCAGAATCGCAAGCGACTAGCCCGTAAAACAATTTTCATCCATTGCGACGTTTCCGTCTCTAGAAGAGACGAAATATTGTGTTAGAGACGGAAATGTCTAACTCTTAAATTAAAAAAATGAAATTCGTACTAAAAGAATCGAAATTATCATTTTATTGGAAACCAAAATCAATATAAAAATCAATTAGTAAATAATAATAAAGGAGCTGCCTGAAAAAGGTACCCGTAAATTACTGCACATAATCAATGCGATTCTCAGGAAAAAGCATGTGCCAATGCAGTGGAAAGTAGCAGAAGTAATAATGATTCCGAAACCGGGCAAGCCACCGAATGATAGAAAATCCTACCGGCCAATTTCACTTCTACCAACACTAGCGAAATTGTTTGAGAGATTGTTGCTCAAAAGATTGAAAAGAACCATAGAACAAAGAAACCTTATCCCAGAATATCAGTTTGGTTTCAGAGAGAAACACTCAACTATTGAGCAGGTTCATAGGCTTACAGATGTCATTGAGAATACATTAGAAAGGAAAAAGGTTTGTTCTAGTATCTTCTTAGATGTGGCGCAGGCCTTCGATAAGGTGTGCCACAGAGGTTTACTCTTCAAACTACATAGAGATTTACCAAAACAATATTATATAATTTTAAAATCATACATAGAGAATGGCCACTTTAGGGTGAAATATGAAGAAGAATATTCTGAGCTAAAAAAGATTTCGGCAAGAGTCCCGCAGGGTAGTGTTTTTACTACCCTGTAGTGTGGAACTATTCTTTACCTGCTCTACACCAGAGATTTAACTCAATTAAACGATGTTACCATTGCAACATTTGCTGATGACACTGCAGTTCTCTCAGTAGGAGACACTATCGAGGAATCGACAACGAAACTCCAAGAAGCTTGTGACAAAATCATAAAATGGACAAAAATGTGGCGTATTGGGCTCAATGAATCGAAAACCACGCATATGAATTTCGCCAATTTAAAAGTCAGTTATAAACCTGTAATCATTAACGGTCAGCAGATTCCGTATGCAAATAATGCTAAATATCTAGGGATGAACTTAGATACCAGGCTCAGATGGAAAGAGCACGTTAAAAAGAAGAAAGATGAGCTTAATATCAAATATCGCAAAATGTATTGGCTTCTCGGGAAAAATTCGGAATTGTCAACCGAAAATAAATTGCTATTGTATCAACAGGTGCTAAAGCCTGTATGGACTTACGGAATACAGCTCTGGGGCTGTACAAAAAAAACCAACACCAAAATAATACAAACTTTTCAAAACAAAGTGCTACGTGGTATAGTTAACGCTCCGTGGTACATTAGGAATGATGACCTTCATAGGGACCTAAATATACCGACGGTCCAAGAAGAAATAAAAAAATTTGCAGTAATTCATGGACAACGTATCTATCAACACGTAAATGAAGAGCTTCGTGGTATGTTGGACACTTCACATGCAGTAAGACGATTGCAGAGAACCAGAGGAAAGACTACTTCAGTAAATAACCTATAAATGGAGCTGGCCAATGGGCCTCTTCTCATTCACAAGTGACTAAATTAAGAAAGAAAAATTACTAGATGAATTGTATTCAGTTGTAATAATTATTTAAATAAAAAAAAAAACCAAAAAAAAAAAAATTAGTAAATGAAAAATAAAACTGGAGTTAAATTAGGAATGAAAATTAAATAAAAGACGAAGACTAAGTACAAAATAGAGCCGAAACAGACTAGCAATGAAAGTGACCCCTGTGTGAGTGACGAGGTACCCGGGTACCTTTTGCACTTTTAAACGTCTTGCTTTGTATGTTCCAGTCAAAATAAAAAGTTTTAATTTTATGAGAACTTCTAGTTCAATTGATAGTTTACGATCAGACTTAAAAATGAGAAATTTTACAACTTGGACGCACGTGAGAGCAAAAAGTAGTTTAGTTGTACGAATTAGAGTAACAAAGGTACCCGGGTACCTTTACCTATTTTACACTATATTTGAAAGAAATAGTATGTAAATATTTTATAGTTTTGCGTTATATGTCGTTGTATTTCATTGTTTGTATTTCTGTTTAATTATTTCATTTAATTTATGTTTATATTTTTATTTATTTCAAAAAAACTAACCAACATTTTTTCATTACTATCGATCATTTTTTCCACTGATGTGATATGTTGGATTATTTACGTATTTTTACAGAATGTTCTTCGAAAACTAATGCAGCTAATGCAAAAATGTTTTCAATATATGTAATTTAAGCAAAATCCGTTATAAATTTCATAATTGCAAAAAAAAATTAGTTTCAAGAAAAGTTGCATGTAGGGTACCTGGGTACCTTAGTCACTCAAATTAAGATATTTTTTCTTCACTCACATGAGGGTTAAATACGAAAGAGAGACGAGACAGACTTATTCAAATGAGACGAATTCGACTGTAGTTTGGAATACGACTTACGAATTGGAGACATTTTCGACTTAGAATTGATCATCGCCACGTTTTAATTTTTTTTATCCTGAATTACAAAGCATTCGTCGTGCGCGTAACAAAAAATTAATAATTTGTGGTGGAAAAAAATTATTATTAAAATAAATGTATAATATAAATTTTATAAAGTTGAAAGTATTTAATTGTAATAATTTTTATTGATAAATTTAAATTGATATTGTAATTTAAAAAAAAGAATAATAAAACATTGTGTTCTAATTAATACAGGTTAGTAAATTTATTTATATATTTTTATCGTGATTTTTTATTGAAACGCGTTTCTAGAAAATAATTTTTTCAATTTTCAATCTATGTCGATTCGTAATAAAATTGGTAAAAACTGTTTAAGAAAAAATCTGTTATGGCCAGACAACAAAAATATTAAAAGGCCACTAGAGACAAATGCAGCACCAAAAGATTCCTGACAAAAATTTCCATTTGCAAAATAACATCGGTGAATTAATCTATATTTTAATACTTGACGTTTAAGTTAATTTAATGAGCAATATTTACAGAAACCCTAAGTGAAGCATGAAAACGAAAAATAATGTTTGAAGTTTCTTCAAACTCCGAGTCGGAAATGGGACCAATTTGATGAAATTGAACAGCCGATGTGAAGTGAACAATCAGGTGGATGAATCAGGCACAATTATGGCTGAGGAAGAACAACATTATAGCAAGGCTGGTAAGAGGGAAATTTTGTTTGAAGTAGTGGAATTATCTCGCCCCCAAATTGTGAGTGATGAGAGTAGAGCTAAGTATTGGTTTTTAGTCATTATTAAGTAAAATAACTCATCATTGCGTCACGAATTAATATAAAGCAATACTTGCTGTAATTCTTAAATTATATTTGTTTAAATTAAAAAATGAAATGTTGTGAATTGTTTTGTTTTGAATTGTTTTGAAATTTTTATGTAATAATTTATTTTATAAAATCATAACCCAAAAACCATTAAATAACTGGCTTATCCAATGTGCCCCAAAACAGTCTTGCAAATCTTGGTCAATTTTGTCTCCCTATTATAATAAGAAATGACTGTCGAAAGACCTACCCGTTTGAATGCAATTTAGCTGTCAATTTTGACTTACAAAAGTCGGTGTGATTTTATCAAACTTATTCGTACGTAATTTGTTAGTCAATTGCATTGGTAAAATGTCGGTCGAGTCAGCTGCGACAGAAATGTCTTTAAATATTCGTCCATTTTCTGGTAAGGATTAGACGCACAAATGACTGAACAATTGACCGACAATTGACTTATTTCGTCTCTTAAGGACGAATGGTTAATTTTTGGTCTTTTTATGGTTATAAATTTACGAGTAGTTTGATAAACATGTGGTACCACATTGTGGTGAACATGTGGTTACAAGAAATGTTTCCACAACAGTTAATGACGCAGCTAATTTTGAAATCTGGTGATGTGGGTTGGCCACCACAAAATTGTATGAGGAGGAGGAACACGATTGCGCTTTTTGGCACTCAAAGTGTTAACCATTGTAAACGCCATATTTTTGCGTTGTTTATGTATTTTCGATTTTTTTATAATTTCTAAAATTTATAAAATTTAAAATAAATTTACCTATAAAATTTTATTATTAGATTGTAAATTAATTTATGATAATAGATAATATAAAATATATTGGTATGCTAAATAATGACACTCCACAGCTCGAGAGCAGACGTAATGTGCTGAGAAAAGGAAGTAAGCACCATAAAAATTAAACCGATTCGCCCGGATTGCGTTATTTTGGTGCTGTTCATCATAAAATTGACACAAATACGAACAAAAGAAAAATACAAATACAAAGACATAATTGTGTATCATACACTGTGTACGTATTCGATTTTTTTTGCTTTACTCATTTTAAATGAGTAACTCACGAGACAAAATCGATATGATATCGATTTTGTCTCGTGAGTTACTCATTTAAAATGAGTGAAGGAAAAAAAATCGAATACGTACACAGTGTATAATACACAATTATGTCTTTGTATTTGTATTTTTCTTTTGTTCGTATTTGTGTCATTTGTATGATGAACAGCACCAAAATAACGCGATCCGGGCGAATCGGTTTAATTTTTATGGTGCTTACTTCCTTTTCTCAGCACATAACGTTTGCTCTCGAGCTGTGGAGTGTCATTATTTAACATGCCAATATATTTTAAATTATCTATTATCATAAATTAATTTTAAATCTAAAAATAAAATTTTATAGGTAAATTTATTTGAAATTTCATAAATTTTAGAAATTATAAAAAATCAAAAATACATAAACAACGCAAAAATATGGCGTTTACAATGGTTAACCCTTTGAGTGCCAAAAAGCGCAATCGTGTTCCTCAATACACTAGCCGAAATCATGTTTGCACTGAAAGAGTTAATATGAATAAACAAAAAAAGAATGCCACGTGACTTGCATATGCAGAAAAACAATCATACGCACGAAACCACCACAAATACATATGCTACTACTATATCATTCCGGTTACACTCATTTCGTTTCACACATTTCGGGACAAAATTGGTATACGTATTTCTAGAAAAAACTAGAAAAAATTTAGACCCAATTTTAACACTTTCTAAAGACAACTAGTCTCTCAAAATTTGTGCCTATCATAGAAATATAATTTTCATAAACTTTCATTCGTAATTGAGGAAACAAACTTGCCCCTAAAAGATACTATAATAATCTAACAAAATACAGAGGTATACCGTTCAATAATATTTGTGTTGGACAACAAATTAAAGATAAGAAGTAATAGTTCTAAAATCCAAGTATCAGCGATTCAGATAGCATGTTCCTGTGGCATGTTCATTGCCATCCGAAAATATAATGGCTGAATTTGTCATATTCCAGAATTGGCCCAATTGCATTGAAAAACAATAAGCGTTAAATTAACAAATTTCTGACAAAGTTTTTTAGAATCCTAAAATTCTGGATTAGCATAAACTCCGCGGTTATATTTTTCGGATGGCGATGAAGAAATTTGATAGGAATATGCATTCAGAAGTGCCAATTTCATTGGTTGTTAGAACACTTTATGTCAGAAAATTGTTCATTCAATAGTCTTTGTTGTTCAATGGAATTGGGCCAATTCTGGATTAGCACAAATTACAAATTCAGCCATGGTATTTTTCGGATGGCAATAAATATACCTGATAGGAATATACTAACTGAATTGCTTATTCTTTGAATTAATAATATTTTATTTCAATTTTTTAATATGTTGTTCAACAAAAATATTATTGAATTGTATTTTGTTTGTTTAATATAGTATCTTTTAGGGGCTAGTTTGTTTTTATTCAATTTATGAATGAAAATTTATGAAAATCATATTTCTATGGCAAGCACAAATTTCGCTTAAATAATTTGTGTTTTTTTTCTATAAATCAGGTTTTATTTGTTTTGTCTTGCAGGCGAAATTTGAAATTTTATTTTCCCGTTTTTTAGCTCCTGAACTAGCACTCATTTTTTCTCGTGAGCACTAACTAGCATAAATTGGGCTTAATCGTTATGCAAGGTTTGATTTTGAAATTCAAAAGTTTCCCTACTGCGAAAAATCTAATCTACGAATTTATGAAATGTTTATTTAAAATAAAATATTTCATTACCTAATACGTATAAAACAGCCGAAGTCAAATTTCTACCAAATAACAATAACCAAATAACAATAATAATAAATAAGTTCTGGTTTTTCTGCAAATGTGTTTTATAATAAATAATAAATTTGTCACTATCGCCGAAACGATAAATGTCTGAGCTAAATCGCTGATAATAATTGCTAGGCCTATCAAGCTATATTTTACAAGATTATATAAAAATAAAATAAATATAACGGCTTCCAGCGCAAAAACGGTAACTTTGAGTACTAAGGTAAAACTCTTTGACTAATGAAGAGCCAAGATTGATGGAAGTGCAATTTCAAAAACCTTAATTGGCAGGGTTAAATTTTAAGCAATGGCACTGTTGATGGAAAATACTTCCAAACCGGCCAATTCATCGACTAATCAATATTTGGCAACAGAACTGACGAAATCAGACAAGATTAGCATACAATGTCAATGGAGAAATACCAGTAAGGAGAGTTGCGTAGATTGAGTATCGACATAAAGAAATATGATCTTCCAGAAAATTTAGCCGAAAGGAATGGCCTGTACTGGAATATGAAGTAATAAACACTTTGTGCGCACAAACATTCACTGCAAGCACAAAAAGCCTACATTACCAGAAATTTAATAATATACTATGGTTTTGGCAAAGACTATTAATACGAGAAGAAATATGTTTAGTGAATATTTGATATTCCGTGGCATATCATTTTAGCTATCATGCCATTTTTTGGAAATGCATGGGATTTATGAAATAATAACGCGGTTTGCGATAGGCTTTAGGCATATTTATTTTGTTGTTACACCAAAACATATTTAAAAAAAACTAATGAACCGTAGATATACCGCAAACCTTCTCGGAAATTAATAAATTTTAATTTTAATTAGTTCGATCAATATTAATATTTATTAAAATCCCACATAATTTTTGGATTGTTACACAAAGTTCTTGCCTAATCGATATTACATAGTGTTCATTTTATATTCAATTTGTAATACAATTTACGAATAATTAGATGTATACATTTAACAGTTTCAATTACATTTAATTATAAATATTGACCACGGACCATTTGAACAAACTGACATTATAAATGTATACCGCGCAATCCATTAATAAATAGCTGAGTATAATTTCATATTTTCACCCATTAAAATAATTAATGCGAGGTTAATAATTAACCTATATTTAATTATCGATGAACTACTAATTTATTTTATATACCTTTACTTTCTAGTAATTAAACATAAATATTATTTTTATCGATATATTTTCTACGAAATACTGATTTATGCATTGAAGGGTTTAATTCACTTAATTCCATTGTAAAAATTCGGTTAACGATTCAAACATTAGTTTAGCATATTTTATTAATCCCCCTGGGTAAAATTAGTTATATGTCTATATGATCTTCTGTGTAGCTTATTTAACTTCCTCTGATTAAAGGTAACACTGTATACGCTTCAGGATGAATAAATGAAATAAAATCAAGAAAATAAATAAAAATGTTCGCACCGAAAGAAAACTGTAAATTTATTTTGGTGTATACAGGAAACGAGGGTGGTAAAGTGGAAACTGATAGTTGTTGGAAACTATTCCGTGTAACATTGAACCAGATACAATAAATTGCAGACGGTCAATCGTTTAAATTATGTATTTAAATTTATAGTTCAAAAGTTTTTGTGTAAAACTGTAAACAAGTAAAAATTGTATTTCATGAAAAGTTTATAGAATGCAAATTGATTAACAGTATTTTTTGGAAGATAAATTTTCATTGTTATTTTGACTTATAGTGACTTTCCACGTACCATAAATCATTATGCAGGTGTCAGGGTACGAATCGATTGCAAACAGGAACAGGATATGCCTGTCAGGATACGAATCTATACATATATGAAAAAAAAAATGAAAAACTTTTGATGAAAATTGTATAAAATATGAATATCACAAAATCTCTCAAACAAAATTGGTCTATGGTACAAATCCTAGAAAAAAATGTGTTTTAACCAGAATATGAAACCAGAAACCTCCTCGTTTTAGGATTTGGGTAATCATTGAGATAGATTCTAACATATTTTTTTTAATTTAACTGAAAGAATATTTATCTAAAATTTTGTAATGCAGTAAATTCTACAAAAACCAGATTTCCGTTCAATAGGAAAATGGAAAAATAATTTAGAACTTATCAAAATAAAAACAAATGAAATTTATATTATACCTAGTACTTTTTTTTATCTAGCGCGTGAAAAAGAAAAAGCGTTTAGAAGAGAAATATTATAGATTTTCTTGCAATACCCAAAAATAAGATGGGTGGAATATTTTTGTTAAGTTTATTATTTATTTATGGTACCAAAATCAAATATTTGTGATTTTACTTAAATTCATAATATAAAATAATTTACATAATTTGTCTGTTATAAAATATAAATAGTTAATAGTAAAATAGTAAATGACAAAGGTCAAGGCATAAATGCAAACATATCGAAAAATAAACAAAATAAAAATTAATTATAAAATATTTTTAAAATCTTTTTTAAAGAAAATTTTGATAAACTTATCGCTGATTGGCTTTAATTATTTCGCCATTGTCGGGACATGTAGACCGATTGCAGCCAAAATATTTGGTTAGTCGATGTGTCCAAGAAGGACATTTCCTAATGTCGAGCCACAAGTTATGTGTTTAGGGTGAACATTTGATAGTTATTACATTTTTCAATGTAAGGTGTTCAAATGGAAAATATTTTGGTGGTCAAACTGGAATCACAAAAACGCAAAAATTATAAAAATGATAAGTACCTTATATTAATGAACTCATATGTCCCTTTTATAATTATATTTTTAACCCCAACATATAATTATATTTTGTGATTGTTATGTCAATGTATTTGTTGAATGTCACATTTTCCACAAATTTAACGCCTAAATCGCGAATTTCAGTTATTCTACTATCTGTCTGTCTCTATCCATTGTAATGTTCTGTAAGTGGTTTAAGTCTATTTATTTGTATATTGAGATATTTAAGGGTTTGTGTTTGAATTGAGTTAAAAATTTGGAGACTGGTTTTAAGTTGCTTTTTTGCTTTTCTGACCTTTATGATGTTATATTACCTAGTGTAATACATTTTATAAATATTACTTGTAAAATAAGCTGTTTTTCAGAACCTGCAATGGACTTAAACCACTTTCAAAATTAATAAAAAATATTTTTTTGTTTTTAAAATTCACATAAGTCCAATGTGCGTACCCCAATATAATTGTTTAGTGATTTTTATAATCGTAGAATAGTTATTTTTTAATGTAATTTCATAGAATTATTATTTTTAAGAAATTAAACAGTAAAAATTATAAATTTTTTATTTTTTTATGTAGATGAATGTATTAGATTTAAAGTTTAATGTCGAGTTCACGTATGCGATCAAAAAATGATTCGCGAATCAAGCCAATCTTTGAGCGTAATTATTTCGCATTATTACTCATAATTTGTAATTTTTTTTTATTATGTTGGATGCTTCCGATCAAAATTTTCGCAAAGTTAAAATTATTTCATCTCGGACGGGGAAATTTGTATATGTTTTCAATGATTTAATTTTCCTTTGATTCGCGAATCATTTTTTGATCGCATACGTGAACTCGACATAAAGTAAAAAGAACAGCTTATAACTTGATACATTTATAAAAATAAATCTATTTAATAGTAAAATTATAACAAAATTAAAATAACATTGTTTTAAGACTACTGAAATTTAAAAAAAAATCAAATTGTCTGGTGTTTTTTAAGCCCGATGGAGTTGAAATTGTATAAAAATAACATAAAAATTAAATTGTAATCAAAAATCTGTTTTATTCGAAAGATCATTACATGGCATAAATATTTGAAAATGATTACGGGCATTAGGGCACCGTGGTTGTTCTTGACGAAACGCATTCTGAAAGTCCAATTTTGGGCCACTTTTTTTTCGAGCACTGCTGGCCGTATGTCACGAATAACACAAACAATGTTCTCGTGGCTCTAACTTCTGCACCAGCTAGATCTAGGACGGGTGTAGGCCAAGATATTTGCCCAAAATTTTCCATGTAGTGGGCGGACAGAGCCAAGCACATTCGTTCGACTAGTTGATGTTAATGCGTCCTCTAAAGAGTATGTGGTACGAAGTCTATCCACAGTTCAACGGGTGGGTTGCTCAGATGGACGAATATGTGCGCCATAAAAATCACGAAGTCGTCTATAAGTTGCGCGAATCGATGACTGATTTCCAAAGGAAATTTTAATAATTTCTTAGCGTTGTTCAAGCGTGAATATATTGATGGTGATCTAATTTTTACAATTTCAAGTTCTATTAGGCTTAAAAAGAACACCCTAATTATTACTTTCTCCTCATTTGGACTATATCTGAAGTTTGTAAAATATTTATGATGCACAAGAGGTATGTACTTTAATAACTCCATTATGTCTTTGTACTGAAGTTGAAAAGGGACTTAAATTTTTATAATTTCATTTCGTTCATCGGCCTAAAGCAAAGGCCTTTTTCCAATTACTTACTTATTTGAAACTTATTATCTTATTTGTCGCCATCTTAAATAAGTAAGTGAACCCGTTCCAATTCATGCACTTACTTATTTTGACAGCTTGTTAATGACAGTATAAACAATCTCTTGTTGACCCAAAATTTCTATTAAAAATGGACAGATTCTTACTGCTAAACTAATTCATAAATAAAAATAAGAATACATATAAGGTATAAACAGAACCAAAGATACACCTACAAGATACATCGACAAAATACATTTGTCTGCCGGCGATGTCGCCTTAGTAAACACAATAGAGCATCAGCGATCGACGACACAACAGAATAAAAAACAATAACTTAACCTTAAATATCACGTACAGAAGTGAAAATTGCGTTATTAGTCAGCAACATGGACTTAGTGAAATTAATAAAATTAGTTAAAACAATTTATATTGTTCTTTTATGTGCGAAAACTTAGGTTAAGAAAAAATTGACAGCCAAAAATTTGTAACTACCAATATAAAGAGATAAAAATCTGTTGGTAACATTGCAGCGCTGGCGACAAAATTAGAAATAGATGCTAAATACAGTTCGGCGATAATGTCGTCGTCATCGCCGACATTGGTTCTGTGAGCAGCATATGGTTTCTGTGTATTCTAATTTGACAGGCGACGAAGCTTGTCGTTGTCGCTGTTGTTCTGTTTATTATACCTATAATGTACAGTGGACAGTGGATATAAATTAACCTTGGAACCCATTGCTATCATCACCCCTTTAAATAAAAATCGCGCACAAGGATTGCAGTGGAACAAGCTTTTGGGCAATTGAAGACGAGATGGTGATATATTTTTTTGAGGGCGTTAAACAACAAGGTAAACAATTGTAAGATTTCATTTACTTCATAATATTTGCATGGATGCCGGAGATTTTATAAGTTTAGACGAAGAATTTCAAAACGAAATTGATCCTTTCGTTGAAGAATTCCAACAACTTCGAGCCAGCACTACAGAATTTAGAAACCGCCTGTTGGTAAATATTTAAAAACAATTTGTTTTATATAACAAATTTAATAAAAAAATAAAATGTTTTTTTTCGTATACGCCTTTGACGTCTTATAACAATAACAGATCGTTGTCATTCAATTTAGAATTTATATGGAAGAAAAAAAATTATTGACATGCTAGTCATTGTCACTAGATTTGAAAATAAAAACTGCATATATATTACATCATAAAGCAAAATATACATAAGAGGACTTATGTAGAGATTCCGAGGTTAATCTATTTTACTTTTGGCAACTTGTAAAAGCCTAACAAGAACAATAAACTATAAAATAACTTTGCCGATATGTTTATAAGATACGTATATATGAATTAAATATAGAAAAAAATTAAATTTGTGTATATAAATATATTAAAACTATAAAATAAGATTAACCTCGGAAAAACCTGCTTATAAAATTTGCTCCACTTGATTTCTCTTATATATTTATTGCTCGATGGTTACGTTTAGTCAAGATACAATTTTGAAGACATATCTGTGTAGACGTACTTATTCAAATAAATGATCTCACGAGGTTACTTTTTTGAATAAGTACGTCTACACAAATAAGTAAGTAATTGGAAAAGGGCCTAAGGCTGTGACCCAAACACCGACTTATTCAAATAAGTCACCTCGCGAGGAGACTTATTTGAATAAGTATGCCTACACAGAAATATCTCCAAAAAGTGGATCTTGGCTTCAAGTAATAATCAAGCAATAAATATATAAGAGAAATCAAGTAGTGCAAATTTTATATCGCAGGTTTTTTCGAGGTTAATCTTATTTTATAGTTTTAATATATTTATATACACAAATTTAATTTTTTTCTATATTTAATCCATATATACATATCTTATACACATATCGGCATAGTTATTTTATAGTTCATTGTTCTTGTTAGGCTTTTACAGGTTGCCAAAAATAAAATAGATTAACCTCGGAAACTCTACATGAGTCCTCTTATGTATATTTTGCTTTATGATCTAATACATGCAGGTTTTTTTTCAAATCTAGTAGCAACGGCTAACATGTTATAATTGAAATTACGTTTTGTTTTTTTGTTATTACGTCACAAAAAAGTTGGTTCAATGAATTGGAGCGACTTGGCCGACTTATCAAGATGGCGTTAAATAAGTCAATAACTCTATCATAAGTCGATGTTTGGGAAAGGTCCTTAGTATATTTACAATGTCAAACTATACTACGCATTAATACATTTTATCAATTTTTGTTACGTAAAACATTCCATATCAAAGTTATTTTTTTCAAGTGGGCTTAAACCACTATCAAAATATATTTTTTTTTACATTTCCTTAACTAGCTAATTTTCAAATGACAAAATTTTTGCGATTTTGATCAAAACTGTTTATAAATAAAACGAATTATTACAGTTGTGATTATTGCTACCATTAACTAATTTTTTTTTGGAAAATGGACTTAAACCACTTCAAACGGCTCATATGGTAATTAGGGAATGAAGTGGACTAAATTCGGCGAAAGCAATGCTACACTATGGAAATTATAGCAAAATCCGGAAAAGTGCTCGCATGGTGACTACATGGTAATTATGGGGATGAATTGGGCCATCTAAATATGTTTTGGCCATTTCAATAATGTGCGTATAATATTGTATAGTTTTTCGTAAATTGTTGTTTGATGTAAATTTTTTCAAACCAACACTTTTTAACGTCAGAATTATATCAACGCCCACGATCCAGCACTTGTCGGCTTAAACATTTGCGGCGAAAATATTTTTGCCAAATGCTTTCGGCACAAATTTTTTTAAATGTAGATCATCCTTTAGAAACTCCACACCGTCAATTAAAAATGTTAGGAAATAAAATGTATAATTTAAAACGCTGAGTGTTTTATTGGCAAAATCAAGTACGACGAATCCATAAAGAACGGCTGAAATCATAGAGTATTATTTTGTGTCAGAAGTAGAATTTTGCAAATACCAGCAATGTTTAAAAACCTAAACATCTATACGTCACAGCAGTTGAGGGAAAATCTGTAAAGTCTCGGGCTTTCAATGAAGGCATTAAGAACGAGCTGCCTTCGAGACTGCAGAGTGCTATGCAAGTAGATGATGAATCAGGAGGGTAAAGATTACGACAATCGTCATCGGCACCAGAACCATTAAGGATGCTGCCAGTTACCCCAAATAATAAGCAGAATGTTCAGCCTTACGGAGAAGAAGTAATAAAATGAGGAAATCACGAGCATCATAGTGTGCAGTTAGTAAAATGTTAGCTAAGTAAAATGTGCAAAATGTGAAATTTTATCATAAAGAATCTTGAAGAAGTTGACGGTCGATTCAAGGAGCGTTAAAATAAGATTAGGGAAGTTCAGACACGCGTAGAAATTCATTCTGCACAAACTATTGGAGATGGCCAGCTAAATAAAGAATTTTTATGAAAACCAGTTGCTGGAACCTCAAAAGAAATTATAAAATCACCGACCTTAAATAGCGAGATCTCGTTTGAGAATTTTAAAATCTAGTTTCAAGCAACAGTAAAGCACTATGGTTAGGCTGCAGAAGAGCATCAATGTCTTACAAACTGTATCCGCAACAGAAAGGAGCTATGAGCGAGTCATAACTGAGTTGGAATTAAGATACGGGCAGTCGCACGTTAGAGAGTTTTATTAAAAATTCAACTCCAAATCAAGCGACAACTATGTGGAGCTAGAAATTCGCTCTTCATGCTTACGGTAATGCACGGGCATGGACGGGTATATCTATGCTGTCAAAAACGACCATCTACAACTTAATTTAAAAAACAATACTAGAGGTAAAACAACATATGAATAAAGTATTGACGTTCTGGTTCCCGAGACAAGCAACGGATAAGAACAGACACCGGAAATAAAGAAAACCACAGAAGTTGAAGGTCGGATAGTGCGGGTCTGCTTAAAGAGAGTTTAGGGACAGAGAAATGAAGGGACGAACTGGCTTGTCAAATAGAGCAAAGATTGTTGAGGATGAGTCCGGCAGCGTAGTTGATTGTTATTTATTTATTTTATGCAATTTGTTCTGTTTTCAGCAATATCACACCGGTTGGGATACTTGAACGTCCTACTAGAGGGCACCGCTTCATTCCAGCAAGAAAAATACCATTACCGATTTTTCGGAATGATTTCGGATAGAGCTGCTAGAAGGCCTGTACAAATAATTTATTTTCTCCATTTTGGGTATAAAAATAAAAACTAATAAAAAATATACAGTGAGTCGCACTCGTATTCGTAATTGCAGTTTTAAAAACGATAAATGAATAAAAAACACTTACGTGCATCAAAAATTATTTTTTTTTATTTTTAAATCAGAAACAGTATAGTTAACTTCATTTTAATATAAAAATGTGTGACGTATGTGTTACTTATTTTAAGAAAATTATAATAAATTGAACTTGGTTCTAAAGTTCAAATCGCTTTCGTATTCGTAATTCATCACAGAAGGTTACTAAACTAGCCAGTTAAATAAAAAAGAGCTAAGTCTTTTTAATAATTAATATTTAGTTGGGCTTCCCTTGGTTTTGATCACCTCTGACAAACGAATTGGCATTGACCGCACCAACGTTTCCGTTATTTTCGTATCAATATTATTCCACTCCGCCCTCAATCGATTTATTAAATCGTTTTTATTAGATATCGAATATTTTCGAATTCTATTTTCCAATTCTTGTCACAGATTCTCAATGGGATTAAGATCAGGCAATTGCGGTGGGGTTCCCATGACTTTAAATCATCTCGTATGGCCAATTTTATAACACTTTCAGGTAAATTTGCCTTTAAAATTTCGATGTACTTTGTTTTATTCGTTATTCCCGCTAATATGTGCAATTTTCCCACTCCAGATGCCGAGAAACAACATTACAGATCCTCCGCCATATTTTACTATAGGTCGTAAATTCTCTATATTCATTTCGGTATTTGGTTTTCTCCATACAATTTGTCGCCCGTCAGACACAAACATGTTAAATTTGCTTTCGTCTGTAAATAAAACCTGTTTCCAAAACTCGAAAATCTTGTTTACATGAAACTTTGCAAAATTTTATTTTATTTTCCGATTCTTCTTACTGATCCATGGTTTTTTTCTGGCTACTCTACCGTTATATCTAGCTCTCTTTAGCAAGCGCCGAACAGTATCTGGGTGTACATTTTTATTAAAAGAAGTGTTGATTTGCGCTGTTAACTTTGGAGCACTTAAACGAGGATTTCCCGGTGTCGAGGTGTCGTTTTACGATGTATTGTATTGTAGAAATACTTCTTTGCACTATTTGGATGATTTCTTTAAATGTTTCCCCTGCTTCCCGATGTAAAATTACTAATTTTCGTAATTCAATTGACGTTTCACCTTGCTTACGGCCCATTTGACTAAAATTTGGATTAAATTAAGATAACTTCCAGTCAATTCGAAACTAAATGCTTGATATTGAGTGCAAAGCGAAACCGCAAAAACAAAAAAAGGATAATGATAAATAATGGTAAAATTCAAACACAAATGGAATTTTACGAATATGAATGCGACGCTTATTTTCCCTCATGTACAGATTTTAATTTTTTTCTCTGAAATGCACCGTTATCGAAACCTGTTATACATTCTATAATGAAGATTAAAAGTGAACTTAAGAATTATGCAAATGATTAAATTATAATATCATTTGTATATTTTTTTAATCGAGTAAAAACACGGAAAATATTTGATTTACGAATACGAGTACGACCCACTGTATAATGAGGAAAATAAACGACTGTCTGACACGAAAGTCAAAGCTAAGGAGAGTGCGATCTAGAAGGCCGCGACGTATAGAGTTGTACAAAGATGGCACGCATTGGAGTTGAGAAAAAGGTATACTGGAATGTGACGGGGCAGAGAAAGGATCAGGGAAAACGTGATCTAGCCGCAGTAGAGAGCAACAGCATGAACGCAGAAATAAATTGGCAGCACAACACGACCAGAGTGGGAGATTTACCGATTTTCGACCAGGTGGTGGATGTGTGCGTTCAGTATGAACAGATTTAAGGTAGAGGTAATGGTACGAACTATACTATACACAAGCATAACACTCGGTGGTCGAGTGGTAAAGTTATATACCATTAAATGTTGCCAACCCAAAAGCCGCGAGTTCGAAGCAAATTTTTTTTTGATGATGCGATTATTGTTCTTAACACACATCAATGTTGTCGGATCAGATATTCATCCAATACTGATTTGGGAATTGAGTTTTAGAATGACATTCCATGTTGAGGGGAATATGGGAATAACGAAAGCAATTTAAGGCTTTTAACAATAGCTCCAGTTAGAGACGAAAGATGAATTTTGAGAGTTAGTGGGTGGTTACAAAATTCGCATTGTGATGTCGACAGTAAACATTCTGTAATTGTATCCCAGAAACATACATTTACAACCAAAGTGGTATGGGATGTTTATTTGTGACAACTGCACGGTGGTCCAACCTTTACTTTAAGTCATGTAAGGCAGCAATACTGGATGATTACTAAACGAAGCAAGACCTTAAGGTACTCTGTATAGGCTATTCAAATATTGCTATATTAATTTTACGAGGCAAATTTACTGTCGGTCAAAAGCTTTCATATATATAGTGTTACCGACTTAATCTGTGAAGCTTTCCTAGCAGCTTTAAAATGCTTCACCGCTAGAGGAGGATTACAAATTTACAAAGCACACTTACACTTATAATAGTTCTAATTTTATTGGTGCAAGGCGAATTCTCGATGCAAGCATGTTTAGTTGATTAGAAACATCAACTTTCGAGGCAAAATAACACCGATTGTCATTTTATTCCATCAACATCTCTTCAATCTGGTGAATTGTGGGAGGCTGCAGGGGAATCGGTAAAAAATCATTTGCTCAAGATTACACAAAACGTCAACCAAACGTTCGAAGAGATTGCAATCCTGATTTTTCATATAGAAACAATGTTGAATTCGTATCCATAGTACACTTGTTCAATCAATGCGATTCTGAAAAACATTTTTTCTTCAGCACATTTTAGTAGACAGAGTTAACATCATTACCATCAACGTCAAGCAACCGCTGCTCAGGTTAATACAACTTTGGGTGCCCGCTATGAATAGCAAAAAATAAAATATAAAACTGAAGAAAAAACGAGATTATAGCCCCGCGAAGCTTAAGTGAGAAGTTTGATTCCAATAGTCAACCCATGGACTGTAGAGATATAAAATGTTATAAAAAATATAAAATGTTTTAAATCGTTTTTAGTAAATGCTTTATACTTTTAAATCAAAATATTTGCAAAAAACCAAAAATCTGCCACTTTTAGTAGACCGACTACGGCCAAATGTCACTAGGACCTCCTCATTTATAAAAAAAAAAGCCTAAGTATTCAGTTTGTTTCCGATCAATCAATCCGTTTGGGCTGTATGGAGGCCGAAATTAAATTGAATATTTTTTTTGTCTTATCAATTGGGAGATTCTTATGAAGTTTGGTGGAAATTTGTGTACCGGAAGAGCTTCGATTTAGGTCATTTACAAAACACGACTTGAATTAAAAGATTCAAATACATTTTAGGAATACATATTGAACAAAGGTTTAACTTTTTGTTTGGCGCTGGAATAAAGCTTTTTGATTATTGATCAGTTCTTCGAAATTTTAATAACAAATTTAAATAATACTTTAAGCGCAATTCTCTATTTCCACCAAAATGTGAAACGCGGTTATTAAGAAAGAGCGTAAATATTGTAATTCTATGCTTCTCAACTATAGCAATCCATGTGGTCCCGGATAAATAGCCAATTTCCATTTTAATCTGGTTTACTACATAATATACAAGTAACTTTTATCTGCTATATTTAAAAATTAAAATAAATTACACATTTATGTGGCATCGTTATTTGGTTTAACTTTTAATTGCTTAAATCGTATCCACAAAGCTTCTCAATATTTCAACAATCCATTTTATGTATTTTCTAAAGAAAGGTGAAATTGTTACCTAAATAAATCGACCAAAAGGAAAAAAATGGAATTCAATTAGTTTGAATGTTTGAAGAAATGTCAAGGCAAGTCTTATATCAACCGCCACCAATCGATTACAAAAGTACTCGCATCTCATTAAAATGAAAACATATGTGTATTCCTTGTATTATTTAACGAGATGTACATTAGCAGTACGTTATTTTTATAATGATCTTAACTTTATAAAAATAAAAGTTAAATAAAATTTGCATTTTGTACAGGTAGACAAAAGATGTTTACTGTGCATGGTACAAAACGAAAATATTTAGCATTATGGCATCTTGCAAAAATGTTATGTATTGATATTTCTTTCTACTTAATTATGTCGAACGTGGTTTAGTTTACTCGTTTTTTGGTGATGCCTTGTTAGGTTTAGTATTGAAGTCTCATTTTGTGATGTTTGTTCTCTATGCACACAGAGAAAATGTAGATCAGATATGTAGTCGATTTATAAGTTTTAGTGTATGTTGCTGGTCTTGAGTTTGTATCTTCGATTATACGAATTTCATGAGCTTCAAAAAATGAAATGAATAAGCGAACTAATTGAAACCACACTTTTGGCAAGCAAACTTATATCTCAAAAAAATGGTTTCCCTTCACTTTCATAGGCATGTATGAAATGTAGAGTAATGTAAAGTAGGTATTTTTAGGATAGATTGCACAGAAACGAAAGTTGAAGCGCCAATTTTTGCAAGCATCTGAATTTTCACAAAAGAACAGAATAAAAACTGATTTTTCCGTTGCCATTGGCATTAGAAATTTTATCTTAAGCTTTTCACCCAAATAGAACAATACTTCAACTTTCTAATGAAGGCTGGTCAACCGGAAGAAGCAGTAAGTAACATACGATATTTTAAAATATTTATGAAATAGATTAACATTAAAAAGGAAATTGGGTAGAATTTTCATTCAGAAAAATTTTCAGGTTTAAACATTTTTAACTGAATATTGGTCTCAGCAAAAACAATGCTGATGAAAAATTGTAATGCAGGTGAGGAAGCCCCCAAAAATAAGTAATTTTTTGTTTGTTTTATAATTTGAATTTTCCTATAGAGAGTCGTTCATCAACAAACATTCCTAACTGTTAGGAGGATCAATATTAAAATTGTTATACTCGCCCCATCATTCTAGTCGAGTTATACCAATTCTTTGTAACTTCATTCTCTACGGTGACCTTAACGCACTTCGTTGCTACAAACACACGCACGCTCAAAGAAAATTTACTTATAATCGAATAATTTAGGCGCAGATGATTCGATATGGTGTTGTGTTCTGAGGTCAATAACTGCAAAAGTGGTGTCAACATTGATTCTAAGGCCTCGATCTAAGGCGTCCTCCATTGATTTCGACATCATTCTGAACAGTAAAAATAATACTAATGAAACTCAAACTGAAAACTAATCCGCAATTTTAGCAATCTGTAAACTATGTTCCCCAAACAACGAGCTGCACACACTTTGCAATTTAAGAAATAAACTTTATAAAGTTTTTTTATAAATCAAATTCGCGTTTTTGGCAATTCAACAATTCAAAAAAAAAAAAATTTACAGATATATCTGGCATTACCATTGACTACACTTTTTAAAACTCGATGTCTGATGGGATATTTCGATGAATTTGGAAGACCTCTTTCATGGTTCCAGTTCATAAGAAGGATCGTATGACAAACGTCTGTAACTATCGCCCAATCGTGAAGCTGTCCTGTATTCCTAATCTATTTAGGCACCTACCAGCATGGTTTTGTAAAAAAGCGATCAACAACCACCAATCTTACAGGATTTAGATCTAGTACGTTTAATACCTTGGTATCTGGTAGTGAGGTTTGATGTCGTTACCGAAGTAAAACATTTTACAGAATTTACCATAAATTACTATTTATTCACTAATAGCTCTTTGTTTTCCTTCCCAATTTATACATTGAGTGAAATCTTATCTGGTTGAATGCAGGTATCAGGTGCTATTGTTGACTTCGATAAACGCTGGTCCAAAGAATTTTTTCAACTTATACATATGACCTCTATTCGAATGTACCAGTCAAGTATAGCCGGCCTTTTTATTGTGATATCCATTTAAATAGAATCGAGGCGATGCAGCGAAGACGTTCTTGCTCAACAAAAATGACCGTGGGTGGAGAATTATAACTTGCGTCCTTACCTGCGGATTGTTTAACGTTGATTAATATGTCACCACTAAGTATACACCGAACTGTTACAGATATTGTTTCATCCAAAAAATACTCTCAAGCGATATTGATTTTCCGGCTATTCATGTCAAAAGAAGAATGGTGGATGGAATCGCGCATCATAGAACCGATTATGAACAAAACGAACCAATTGCTAGGATGCTATACGGGAATAAAAGCAATAAAAAATTAAATATATACATCGCTCATTTGCTGGAACAGTGACACAACTCAAATTTCACTCATTTCTAAGATATTCGAATCAAACGATACCTAATAATTCATATTTTTATTATGTTGTATCAAATCATACTCACTTGTGTAGTTATTTGTAGCAAATTAGGTATTCCACATAAAAAATCACTAAATTCTCAAAAGAAGTTAATATTTTAAGATACTGAAAACTATCCTAAGAAAATTTGCAAAATATTAAATAATTATAAAAATTAAGATCCGATTGAGGATGTAGAAATAGAAAAAAATTTATTTTACGAATCAGAATGTATTTTTATTTACTTTTGAAAAACGCCGTTTTTACAAACAATTTTGAGCGATATTTTAAAATCGCTCTACTGAAAAATTAAAAATTTTGAGTTGAGTCACTGTTCCATGTAAATGGGCGATATCGTTACACTTTTTTACTATCATAATACCGATTTTCCAATTTTCATTTATTATTTTTAATCACGTTTTATTTAGTTTTGGGAAAAATACGATCCATAAAACCGTGGGCCTAGTAGCTCTGAACCTAAGCTATAAAATTATGTATACGAAATCATCAACGCTTAATTGAGATTTTACTATCGTCATTTGGCCAACGAATAGTTCCTAAATTCGATGGACTCTCAACTCCACCTCATATACAAAAATTTTAATAAATTACAGACATTGCTTTATATCTCCCATCAAATATTCTGAAAATCCAAGCTTAATTGTTTCTCCCGTTCACAGGAAATTGATTATGTCATGATTATATTCAAGAATCATGAAATCGCCAATTTTTTTAAATTCATCCGCAAAAAATTATGTCATGATAGTTTTAACTGTCATGACAGTAAATATTTTCATGGCAAATTAATGTCAACCGTGTCAGCGTTCATGTCTACATGTTGGCATCGAAAATAGCGTAGACAATGATTTTTGTGTAGGCAATGTCGATAATTTGTAGAAACTGTAGATTATTGCTCGTTTTTGTGAGAGCAGAGATCAAAACAACACACACAAAAGAACTGATATAGACAAAAACATACTCGTATCCCATCAATATAAGAATGGAAGTGGAGACACAGATTAAGAAACTATTAAGTGACGGAATCATAAGACCGTCTAAAAACCCCTACAATTCTTCAATTTTGGCCGTGGAGAAAAAACTCAACGCCTCAGGTATAAAGAAATGCCGAATAGTAATAGGATTCAAAAAATGAAGGGAGAACACAAGATCGGACAAGTATCCGATTCCGGATAATACAAATACGATTGATCGCAAGTCTGGGTAATTCCATAATACTTCACCACAAACGGAATTCTCTACGATGAATGGTAAACTCGAGTCCACCATGATTATCTTGGCCTGAAGAACACATCTGCAATTTTCCAAACGATGACTCATGACGTCCTAAAATCACACACAGGGAACATATGCTCATATGACATCAATCGAAAATAGACATCATCGTCAAAAACTAAAATTTTCGGCATTGGTTACATTCTGTACATTGTCGACGCCATTTTTAATTGTCTACTTACATTGTCTACACATAAGAATATTAATTAATTATGTAATGTAGACCATACGGCACAACACTGAACGTGAGTCATATCTGTGGCCCTATTCTGGTAATACCCCAGGAATAGGGAACTAGGCAAACAATTTACTTACAATTTCTGTTTAAATTATTTTTTTCTAGCCTACTGAGGAAAAAAGTGTAATGTAAATTTTTATAGATTGGGAATATTATATTTCCATAGCGAAACTGGCAGGACACATTTTTCCCAATTTTATTTTGTTTTCAAAATAATTACTACCAACTTTTTACCTTAGTGTGCCAGAAAAAACAATTTAAACAGAAATTGTATGTGCATTTTTCCCCAGTTCCCTATTCCCGAGGACTAACCAGATTAGGGCTACTGGGGTCTATTCTTTTGGGAACACTAGTTAAAATATCTGCATCCCCCACATTTAGAAAAATATTTTATTATTTTCCCTTAAAACAAACCTGGATACTAGAAACCTATATAAGAAACATTTCTGTGCAGTATCAACATGTTGAATACACATTTCTACAAATTAGAAAACCAATTTATAAAAATAATAATATATTTAATATTTTTTTTAACAATGTAATAATTTATAATACGAATTTTATATTTAATTTACACTAACACATTCATATTTATTTAGAAATACGGTTATTGGTTTTGGGGGAAAAAGATTATTTCAACAATGGATAATTTAATATCAGATCGATGTAGATTATCATTGCCATCGAAAATTTTTCGGTATCCTCGAGATGTTATTGTTGCTTAATATAAGACCGATATTTAAACGCTCTTTTTATTTTATATTGGGCCCTATTGGCAAAGTTCCAAGAACTGAACTGCTGTAGTAAATTATGCGTCGTGTAGATTTTGAACCAAACCCGTGAAATAAAATAGTTACCCGCAATTCATGTAAATCTACGTAAAATACTTAAAAGTAAAATTTTATAGAATTTTCAAACATAATGCTTTTACGTAAAACATTTTTATTTAAGTTTATATCCATGTGAAGAAAATTTGCTACACTTAAAACGCTTTCGTAAAAAATATTTGACAATTTTATCTATGATGAAATTCAAGGAGATCTACTCGTACATTATTCCGCCGAAATAATGAAAGTGTATACTAGAAAACTTTTTCGCGATTCAATCTATACACTTATTGAGCGAAATTATTACGTGTTGGCGGTTTTAAACTCATATATTAGATGCATACATCAAAGAATTGTGAAGCGCTCAATTATGAAAATCTCAAGGGTATTAAATTAATATTAAAAGCAGAAAGCTCTAAACACTTTCTTTGAATCAATATAATCTGAAGGTGTTACAGACGTTCAATGTTTTTTAACAGTTCGATTCTAAAAACTGATTATAAAAATTAGATGACGTTTAAGAAAATAATTAAATTTTTTTACATAAGAACGTGTTAAAAACTGACGTGTTAAAAGTTTAGAAATAACAAGCTCCTACCCAATTAATTTAAAATTCAATTGAGAATTGATTACCTTGTTAATCGCCGGTAAGGGCAACCCAGGTTAAACATTAAATTCAATTAATTAGATCGTGTCACTCTTGTCAAAACATTTCACTATATAATGTAAACACGTATCATACAGAAAAATTTAACATTAAATGAGAATACGCGTAATCGATGCAAAAGCATTATTTATAAATTATTTATTTTGTTTTTATTAAACTAACATAAAATTTAATTGGATTTCCCATAAATTGCAACATTATAACAATTTCATCATATAATGTTTGATAATTAATAATTAATTATTTGCGGTCATTTACAGAAAAAATCATAATTCTGACGTAAATCTTGTCTGTACTTAAAAGTTGTACAGAAGAAGAAGCTCTAAGAGTTACGTGGGCCTATATAATGATTTCATAGTAAATACCATTGCTGCAGATAATCCTTAAATATTATGTTACATTTTAAATGCAACGTAATAATCAGTTATACATTCTTTTGGGGATTGGCACTGATAAGAATTTTCTTATCGCCACAAATTACAACAATATTAAAGTAATCATAATAATTCCATATCAACGTTTAATCACTTCGGGAAAATATTTTCACTACAAATTTAAACAAAAAAAATGTAATAATATATAAGTAAAAAATAATAAATTTAATTTAATTTGAATGGACCACAGAGGATTAAACTACGATTTATTGTCACACAACAGCGTTAAATTTACATAAAGTATGTGATACTTTAATAATTGAAAATAATTACACTTTGGGAGTTCATAATTTATACATAAATTTAACTTTTTTGTTCTGTGCTTTTTGAATCTAATAAATTAATTAAATATTAAAAAAAAACAGCAACACAAATAAATAATTTGTCACTTACTTTTGGCGTCTATAGCTGACATTACAACCAAAATTACAAGAATTGTTAAGTAAATTTTTGATATTTGAGCCATGTTTGACAAACTTATTATTTTTAATATTATTAAAACGGAAAAAACTAATTAATTATGTAAATTTAACTAAATTTATATTTAAATCACACAAATAAACTATTTTTTATTATATTTAAAATTTAATATTTTCACTTAACAATAAATAAATTTATGTGCACTATAAATAATTATTAATTCACTATTTTATTTTATTTTTTTTTTAAATAATTTCCGTTTAATTTATATTTTTAAAATATTTCTCCCAATGTATTGAAGAAAAGCTCTTTCTTCAAAATCGGTTAAATGAATGAACGAGTAAACTTTTCTGTTATGATATTTATATTTTATATATAGAGCGATTGTCGAATCAGAATGTGTATAACGAAACACAAATACAACAACAATAATAAAATAACATGAAAGCACACAGTAAAGTTTTCTTTTTTCGAATATAACGAACAACAACTACACGAAAAATGAAATATCCGTACAGCAACAAGGCGAAAAACATAACAACAACAAACAAACCGACAAAAAAAAAAGAAAAGCAACCATCGTGATAATACTGGAAAAACAAAAAAAAAATATGCTATGTACTTTGTATCCACACAAACAAACGAGATAGTAGAATAGAAACAAAATTTAGGAAAGTTACTATGTACAGTACGCGATGAAAGTACATCGATATTAGAAATTTAATTAAAATTCGAGTATTTTTATTTTGATTAGCAGTTGTCAATAACAAAATTAAATATTAAAAAATAATCCGCATCACCGGAATGAACTGTTTAACATTTATCAAAAGTGTGTAGCTACTATTATGGTAAAAGTGTAGCTATAAAAACAAAAAATATAGCAGGGTTGAACTTTCAATTTAACTCATTAAAAACGGATTTTTCCAAAAAATAAGAAAAAGATGTTGTTTCTATTAATTGGACGTTATAGAACTTTACACCCGGTCTCGTATTTATTAATTCGATAAAAAATTCCCCGTGGGTCGCATTGATTGCATATCACTAAAAATTGTTGCAAGTTCGAAAATGTAGATGTGCGTATATAGCTCTAAAATCCTGTGTTAATGGCCATTAAACATCTACGGGACCGGGTGTCGTGTAAGGTTCTATAATGTTCAATGCATAAAAACCGCATGTTTTTTCCATGTTTTTGTAAAAATCGGTTTTTATTAAGACAAATTGAAAATTCTCATCTGTCATAATTTTTGTACGTACAGCTACACTTTTTGTTTTATTGTATTGCTACACTTTTTGATTGCATTTTTTAATTTGTGTAGCTACACTTTTGATAAATGTTAAAAAGTTCACTCCGGTCTTCGCATCAGGGATGATACTGGCAAGAAATTAAAAGTTCTGAATTGTTGAAGAAAGAGCATCTGTCAAAAAATTACAACAACAAAAAAATGAATATTGCCGCATTCTTGGATGTGTTTTCGACATAGATATAGTAAAAGAGGAAATTATAATTAAATTGAAAGGTATTTTTAATCAAGTAATCGTTTATTTTTTTATTTTTTTTTTTTTTGTAAATTTTTTTCTGTGTCACTGTTTTAATTTTTATTTCGAAAATAGCTGCATCCGTGATCGGAAAAATATTTCCTTCACCTTCTGCTCACACGTATGACCATGGGCAATTTTAGTAATTGTTTTACGTAACCCCGACAATATACGATTCCGTCTCCATTAAATTGCTTGAAAATGGATTGAAGTTTCTCCATTTCCTTCATCAATTGTTCAGAAGGTTTTTGAAGGTCACCTTCAAATAGCTGATTGGTTCAGGTAAACGAGGAATCACAGATGTATAGTGATTCTATTTTATCCTCATTTGGCATAGACGTTACGTTTAAATTCGACGTCAGGATACTTTATAGTAAGTCACCACTTAAATTCCCAGCTGTATCAAAATCCGGCCTGTCATCGACCATTGTATGTAACACCTAAAGATATACTCCCTTCATTTCGACCAAGTATATATGACCGCAGTCTATACATGAACTCGATTATTTCGAATATCGAAAACAGAAGTGTCTGGGAAAGTCCAACACCTAGAACTCGTGACCGACTCTCTTGGTACGAAACACTTACGTTCAGGCAATCAAACAAATCGTTAAGCTAAAACTAAAAAAAAAAATTGCTTCTGAAAAAATTTAAAATTATTTTTATTTACCAATTTATAAAAAATTTACCAAAGAACTCAGAATATTTTAGCCAATTTTGTGATTTAAGTTCACCCAAACTGCCAGCTCGCAAAATTGAGCTGGAAACTGTGTGTACCGAAAAAAAGTTTATCACCAACTTTAGTTTTTGCCGGTTTATTCCTTTCACGGTCAAATTATTTGCTGATATTTTATACGCCACACTTAAATCTGAGTTGTCATTAGTTTTCTCTAGTAATTCGGTTATGATTGCTTTATCGGTGGCTACTCCATCAATCATAAAACAACTATCAAAACGATTATTCCTGATCAATTTAATTAGATGCGGTACTTCGGCGAAAAGGTATGTTTCGGCAGCTTTTAAAGTTTTGACAGCTTTTAGAGTTTCGTCCGTGGACTTATCGTACACAATCTTTTGTTTTGCCTTCATCTCATCAAATGAGAGAACACAATTTTTATCTTTCAAGCCGAGTTCATTGTTGTGTTCATTCCGTTCGTTCCGTTCGTTGTGTTTTTTGTAAACCAATAGGATTTGTCGCAAATGACGTTTTATTTCTTCGGTATTTTTTTCATCAAGTTGATCTATCTTCAACTTTTTTACCGAAGGAACATGGCAAGAAAGATACGACATAATATATAATAGTAGACACTAACAGACACTTTTTCGATATTTTTATTTTGTAGTCAAGTACGTTGTTCATTTTGTATTTTGATGTTTTGTTTATAAATTTTTCATTATTTTTGTTTATGAAAAACTCGAAAACTACAAAACGCCAAACTACAAAAGTCAAAATTTCGTTTTTTTGACGATAGGTGAAATAAAATTGTTGTGTAATTTTTTCATCAACAATGAACACAAAAAATAATACTGCAAAGAAAATACCGAACGAAAGGAACGGAACGAACACAACGAACTTCAACAATGAATCCGCCTTCATATCCACTTTTTTCATAATGTTTAGCACACATTTCAACATGCCGGGATACACTTCAATTTTCCCGCACCATTTCTTAAGAATTATCACTGGTGGTAGTGGATTCTTCTTAAGAAGCAGTCGATATACTCTTGGTTCTGCTGCGTGTATTGAGATGGCGTTAGCAATATCATATATTGTTCATTTGACCCCCTTTTTTAGGCATTCCAGCTTCATCACTTGGCCTTTGATGAAGATGCGATTTATAAAATCAATTATTTTATCGTTTTGCCAATGTTATTTTCTCAAAGCAGCGATTTCGTCTTGCGTTGGTATAACTTCTTCCGTTTGTACACTACAATTGTTGCTGCACGTGGGATTTGGAAATGTGGAATCGGCAGCATCAATGTTCACTTCTAAATTTATGGCCAAATCACCATGATCGATATCGTCTTGTGGAGTTGATCGACCAGCTTGATCACCATGATCGACAACGGCTTGTGGGGGTTGATGGACCAGCTTGAGAAATTCATTAAACTCATGCTGTATAAGGTAGCGGAATTGTGACAGCGGAAAATAAGAGAGCGCAAGTGACAGCATATCACTTATAGAATTAATTTTTTTATGTAACTACCAGCGGAAATTTTTCATTCATTATGTACCACTTTTTTCACTAAATTAAATATCTCAGCGGAATAAAATAATTAAAGTGATCCTTAAAATGGCAAAATGATGGATCTCCGAAGTAAAGGAACTCGGTATATGTAATCTTGAAATTTATCAATAATCCGTCTATCCGCCATTTCTTCCACTAATAACCAATACTTTCGGTTGTTTTTGTAATAGCTTAGGTCAGATGGAGACTATATGGGAAATTTGGGGCAAATGCATGGACTATGAATTGGCCTCAGTTTTACACTAAGTCCATTATTAAGCATTTTGGTTTTTTGCATTTTTGGTTATGAAATATCGATCGACGTAATGGTTTCCCACAGTAACTATTCCACGCCACATTTTGGTCTTTTCAACATGACTTACTATGGGAAACCGTTACAACGATTGATATTTCAAAGCCAAAACTTATACAATCCGAACCAGATAAGTCGCGGAAAATCAAAAAATTCTAGTGAAAATTCTAGTCCATGAATTCTCCGCAAATTTTCCATGTAGTCTCAGTATGACCAAAGCTATTAGAAAAACAACCGAAAGTATTGGTTACTAGCGGAATTTTTGGAGATATTGGTCAAAAACTGAAAATCACTTATATGGCCGCAAAAAATCATAAAATTTTAGTGAAAATTCTAGATCCATCAATTTGCCATTTTAAGGATCACTTTTAATATTTTATTCTGCTGAGATATTTTATTTAGTGAAAAAAGTGGTACATAATGAATGAAAAACTCCGCTGGTAATTACATAACAAAATTAATTACCTTTAGTAATAGTGCTGCCACTTGCGGCAAGTAGCGCAATCTCTTATTTTCCGCTGTCAAAATTCCGCTATATTATACTATATTAAAAAATGTAACTTCTGCTGACCTTGATTGTAATCCTCGCTTCTGTATTCTTGTATTGCGAGAACTGGCCAATTTTGCCGTACTTGTCACAGGCAATAAGAGCGAAGCTCCTACGTCAGTTTCAATCTTCGGTTTACGCTGATCCCATTTGAACGAACATCGAATTCACAGCTATATCATCTGGTGTAAAATGCTTTAAACATATTCGAGCATTATCGAATTGAATTTATTTTGTCGCCGTCATAAAAATATCCACCTGTTGCATTCAATTTTTTTCTTCGGAAACGAATAATATTTAACGAATTTAACGAATGATATTTCACTATATTTCTTATGTTTATCGTTGTTTTCATACACAGCACAACGCATTTTTAAGTAATTTTAATAATATTACTTATTAAAAATTTGATTTAATTTACCACAAAAAATAATTTCACATATAAACACAGCTTCTTAAACGAATAATAATACACAACCATCACAATTGGTAGCCATTTTGGGAAATTTTGACATATGCATGGAAAAGAACGAAAATGAAACCGATGAGTATTATATTACATACTCTATTATGTGTATTATTTATGTATACTCAATCTAGTTTGAAAGTACTTTTAACATGTTTACCGACTTCACCAATGTTTCAGTAATTATAAAACACTTTGGTTCAAATTTATATGATTCACAATTTAGAAAAATTTACATCAAACTTTTTTCCTCAGTAGGCCAAAAAACATAATTTAACCCTTTCATACCCCTTTGTTTAAATATTTAATGACAGTCTTATGTGTTTTTCAGTTAATTTTGGGCCATAGAGTTCAAATACATATACCATCGAAATTAAATTATGGCTGTTAAATAGCGGGTTTTCAATTTGAACTCCAAACTCGCCTTTACACTTAATGACGATCTTCGTATCTGCCACCTCATTAATCGACCACTCATCGATCTCAAATCTCTTAATTTCTAATATTTCGAGAACATCAATATCTTTAGGTTCTGGAAGTTCGTCAATACCTATTTACAACCATCTACCTATTATCAACCTATTACAACCATCTACCTCCATCCAATACAATGCCGAAGTTATCTGCCATAATAAGATCGACAGCTTTTTCTAATGAGTAAAATGATTTTGTCGCAACATTTTTATGAGTTTTATTATAATGTTATGCTACTTGTTACGTTTCACTCGATTTGGCAACAAATGTTGACATGACATAACGAGCCAATAAAATTTACGGTTTTCAACAGTACTTTCGATCCGTGTCACACTAAAATCACTAACATACAAATTTCCTTTACATTTGGAGTGAAAACCGACAACCAAACGATATTAAATTATATTGAAGAAAGAGACAACAGGATAAAAATGTGTAAAGGAGCAAATGTAATAGCTTAAGGTCTCATAGGGTTAAACAGAAATTATATGTGAAATATAACCCGGGTCGCTATTCCTTTATCTCGATGTTCCGAACGTTGCTGATACCAAAAATTCAAAAAAAAGTTTATTCTTCCGTCTGGATGGATGGATGTCAGTACCAATGATATCTCAAGAACGGCTTATGAGAGTCGAATTTGTTTCGCCAGTCTTTTTTTATTTTTAATTCGGAGAGTTGGGAATACCCCAATACCCCGATATTTCTTTCGTTGAAAGGTCTTGGATCGGACAACAATTTTAATACAAGTGTTGTTCATAAATCCACAGTTTAAATTTAAAGATTTTCAGCTTTTTAATAGACAAATATTATTTACTATGACATTCACAATGTTTGCGACTTTTCTAACCAGCAAAAAAAAAGTCCATTTACTCATAATATACTACCGCAAAACGTTGAAAATTACTTTTTCCCCATTTTAACCCCTCAGAGCCATTGTGTTAACCCTAACAAAAAATTTAGAATCTCTTCAAGTTCTTTCTTGGCAGTTTGGTTTCGTACTGATAAAATGTTGGTCTACTCATCAAGTTGCAACGACCAAACTGAAAAGATTACATCTTGCTTTATACCTATAGTACAAAACAAGAACACATCGATTTAGCGAATTATACCACCAAATAAGAACTTTAGAAGACTCTCATTATATGTGTGTATTATACCCACACTAATTATAAATTAATAAGTTTAAATTCGTCTGTATTATTAATTTAAAGATTTTCGATATTAATAACACTGTGCTAGTTGAAAAATGTGACAAGCTGGGTACCCAGGGGGTAAACTTAATTCGAGTACGCTGAGTTCAGTGGTGCTAGTCCTATTTTAAAGTTAGTCCCCATTTTTAAGATATCGCATTCGACATGTTTTGGCTCTGAGTCAAAATATATCCTCATTTTCACGTTGATAGCTCTTGATCCATTACGATTTTCGTTATGCTTTCTTCAACAAAGTTGTTGCGCAGGTCAAGACCAACAACTATGCGGAACATATCAAGACCGAAAAACCACATCTAATTTTTTTTTTTTGCTTTACATTTCGACGAAAAACACTGTTTTTATCATTTTGTTGAATTTAAATCGAGTAGAATCGATCGAATAAACATCGCATCGACAAATATAGATACAATAGAAACTATTTAAAAGAAAGTTAAATCGATTCAGTTGATTTTATGGTGGTTTTTCCTAAAAAAAAAATCCTAAAAAATTAACATTTTTCTTCTCTTGAGAGAAGACCACATTGCATCCACTAAAAACAACTGTATGGTGTGGTATTCATGCTGGAAACATTATTGGTCCCCATTTTTATGAAAACGACCGAGGTGTTGAAGTTACTGTTACTGCTGAACGGTACCAAGACATGATCCGAAATTTTCTTGTGCCTGAAATGGAATAGCAAGGTCTCGAGGACATGTGGTTTCAGCAAGAAGGGCCCACAGCACACACAGCCCGTTCAACAATTCAATTATTGAATGACGTTTTTCCACGAAGACTAATTTCGCGAAATGGCGATTTAGCATGGCCAGCCAGATCTCCGGATTTAACAGCACCAGACTTTTTCTTATGAGATTTTTTAAAATCAAAAGTTTATGTTAATAAGCCCCAAACGATTCAACATCTTAAAGACAATATTCGTCACGGAATTGAAGAAATTCAGCCTGAGATGTTGCAGGATATCATGAAAAATGCATTAAAACGTGCCGAAAGTTGCATAGCGAATCGCGGTCACCATTTAGCCGATATAATTTTCCAATCATAACGAAAAGAAAATGTAAAGACCAAATAAACTTTTTATGAAAACCAAACTTACCTATTTTTTCTTTGAACAAAGTTATATGCAATCAAAATGGTAGCGGGACTTTTGCCCCACCCATTAATTGGTTAAAATGATGGGATGGAAAAATCCAGGATTTTTATCCACTATCGCAACGACACGCCATTGTTTTGTCAAAGAGAAGAAAAATGGTAATTTATTAGGAATTTTTTTTTAGGAAAAACCACCATAAAATCAACTGAATCGATTTAACTTTCTTTTAAATAGTTTCTATTGTATCTATATTTGTCGATGCGATGTTTATTCGATCGATTCTACTCGATTTAAATTCAACAAAATGATAAAAACAGTGTTTTTCGTCGAAATGTAAAGCAAAAAAAAAATTAGATGTGGTTTTTCGGTCTTGATATGTTCTGCAAAGTTGTTGGTCTTGACCTGCGCAACAACTTTGCTGAAGAAAGCATAACGAAAATCGTAATGGTTCAAGAGCTATCAACGTGAAAATGAGGATATATTTTGACTCAGGGCCAAAACATGTCGAATGCGATATCTTAAAAATGGGGACGAACTTTAAAATGGGACTAGCACCGTTGAATTCAGCATACTCGAATTAGGTTTACCCCTGGGTGCCCAGCTTGTCACGAAAAAAAAAGTTTGCAATTCAACCACAGTGTAATGAGATATTATGAGTAAATGGCCTCTTTTTTTTGCGCTGGCTCGAAAACTCGTAAATATTGCGAATGTCATAGTAAATAATATTTGTCTATAAAAAAGCCAAAAATCTTTAAATTAATACTACAGACGAATTTAAACTTCTTAATTTATAATCCACAGTTTTAGGGATGATAGCTAATGTTCCCTCTATTATAGAATATATTATTCTTATCGTATAAAAGGTCTTGAAGCATGCCGTATATTTTTTGGGACACATTAGCACTGAAAACTACCGTTGTAGCACTGCAAACTGTTATAACTTTTAGAATTCCATATGTTGGAAACAACAATTGTATAATAAGCGCTTTATTTAGTTATTAAAACCCCCGTGTTTGCGCTAATTTTAATTCTATACTGAAAAGCCAAAATAAACGAGCTTCTAAGGAAGGCAGTTTAAACTTTTTTTTAATTTATAAAATTTGTTGGTTATTCTTCTAATAGGTTTGGTGTTTCTATCCCTTTGAAATGGTCTTAAAAGAACTGCAACGTTAAATCATTGAATAAACATCTAAATAATTCATGAAATTAGAAAATACGGGTTTAGCCACTGCAAAAACTATGTTATGGTTAAATATAGGTTAAATTTGTGCTTAGTTTGTTTCAAATTTTTAGTTTGGTTTTATAAGATCTAAAGTGAATTTTGTTTATTCTACTAAATCGCTCGGGTAGTAAGTAGTAAATAAATAACGAAGTAAAAAAGTAAATAAAAAACTAATTAATAAATTAAATAAATGAATCCAATATTTTAATTATTTGCAATCAAGAAATGAAATAATACGAGGTTTAAAAAGATTCGTCACTTTCGTCATCATCACAATTATTATTTTGTTGAACATCGTTTGAACAATGGTGGACAAATTTTCATAAAAACTATGAACAGCGGGATCTATTAATCTAAAAAAAACCGCTTTTTCTGAGCTTATTTTTATGTTGGCACTGTAGCATAATGGTACGTCTTTTAATTTAAATTAATTAATTCCACGTTTCCGTGTATACGTTAATCCTGAATATATATATATATATATTCAGGATTTTGAATGGCTCTTCTTCAGAAAGTTTGGTTTCAAAATGGATATTGCAGTAATCTCTGGAATATCGTCACCATATATCTCCTTGCATTTAAATTTGTTTCGTGCTTTTAAAATTGCAACACTTGGTAAAACGGCTTAATTCAAGATAATTTTAAACATTAAAAATAAAATTTTTATTAATAAAGCTAAGTTGAAAATAACAATTTTCCTCAAATAAAAATTCACTAAAATAATTTCAGGATATTCTGCTTCTTTAACTTCATGTCTTCTATTATTTCATGGTGTTGTTTGAGCGCAAGCATTGGTTTGGTAGTACTCACCATCAATATATAGGTAATCTTCTTGCTTGCAAACTATGTACTTCCAGCTGTCTGGTTTTTTCAGTTCCTCCCAATTTCTTTTTTTAACTAGACAATGTTGAGCTTCACACGAATGAGTGCAACAATGGTTGGTGCACTCCAGAATCCATTTAGCCGGCATCCATTGTTTGGACTGTTTATTGCGGCAACTACCAACCGAACCAGTGGAATTGGTAATAGGTCGGTGCGTAGAACGTCATTTACTAGATTCTTGCTATCGGGGATCGATTATTTCACCATTTCAGTTAGATGGTGAGCTAGCTGACATGACTATTATTATGTTTGACGAGTAGTAAGCTATTTGAGAACTTTTAGCGTTTAGTAAAAATTATTTGTTTTTAAAATAATTCTTATTTGAGTTTAGGCAGAATTAGTTTAGTCATCCACAAATGTGTATGTAGCGCGTATCGGAATTTAACCTGCTTCCATTCAATGTGCCAAAATGTTACCACAATTCAAATAACTGACCTAAAACAACATGATTTTCGCAAAAGCGGCACTTGTAAGGCAAAAACTTACATTTAACACTAAATTTATATTCTATTTCCTAAGATGCAGGTATACATAAAAATAATTTTATAGATATAGCTTTAGTTCCGTTGAGATTTTATTTAACATTTGCAGTTCATATCAGGCCTTTTAGCAGTACATATTTAAATTTTGACTTGTTGTAGCATTTTCAACTTTTGGGTTAGTCCCTGAAGGTCGGTTATTATGTTTCCATTTAACAATAGAGAAGTAAAATAAATTGCAGTTTGTTTAGGTCTGTTGACCTACATAACATCATTTCTAATAAAAGATGTAGCAAAATGTATTATGTGGAGCGTGGTCCGCGACAGATTTTTCGTTTTTCTAAAACCATTTCGGTATTTTTGATAAGAACTGCAGCAAAATTTTTATTTAATTGAGGAAGCACAATAGATAGATAGTAAAGCGGCGCTATGTTTAATGTAATACAATTTCTTAAGTGATTGAGTAGACAACTCGTATAGACAACATCAACTATACTCGTAAACAACGTCGACAAATACGTGTTATCCGCCAGTAGTGTTTAAATGATTTATAAATTTTTAGCTTCTGTTTCCGGAGTGGGCCTAAGCCGGTTTTGTTCATCTAATACTGTGTACCTAACATCGATTGTTTTGTCTAGATGTCTAAATAAATTCAAATGTTTTTAATCAAAAATATGCACGATGATTTACATATCTAAACTGTAAAATTATTTCACATTTGTCAATAGTCGATTAAAAATATTTATCGAAATTGATGGCACATAGAAAAATGTATGTTAATGGATTTAAAACTGTTTGTACATAACTCAAATCTGAGGTCTAAAACGCCTAACTGAAAAAAATTTCGTACAGTTGGCTGTCAGGCTGTAATCATTCGAATACTGATCTAAATACTTTTAATTTGACGGATCAACTATCCGTTTTTTACTCTTCATATAGTATTAGCAAATTTCCATAATCAATGGATTGTACTTAGAAGTCTGTAGAAGGAGACCAGAATCTGACATACTATTAACAAATAGAATTTATTTTGTTGCTATTGGGTTTAGGGTTGGTAAATTAATATCCTCCTCTATCAGAGTTCAAACCAGATAAGAGAGGTAAAAGTTGCCAACTGTAATAAGATCGTCGCATAGCTATATTAATTGTGACATAATCAATAGCTTTGATTAATTGTTCGTCGGGTATTCAATAGGACTATAATACCCTTGTCAGACTAGCGATTAGCTAAACGCGTTTAGTCGTTTTTTCGAGTTTATCTTTTAATGTGTCGACTTCGATATTAGCTAAACGGGTTTTGTTTTAGGTTTAGTAACTAAACGGGTTTAGTGCACTAATCTCTCATTATTTTGAAGCTTATCGCATAACCCTTTCGAGTTCAAAAAACAATTTTTTTTTGGTTCAATTTAAGTTCACCATACACAAATGTGTATGTAAATAATCACACGTTGTAATGTCTTCCGTATTTTAACGGATCTTAATTAAATCCGAATTCTTTTTGAAAAAAGCATAATAATTTGTAAACAAATTAATTATATAACATATAATTTATTTGTTCTTGATAACATATTAATTATTTTATCATTATTATAGTTACTGTTATTTTTCGGACGAAAACAAAATTAAGTGGTTTACACAAATGTGTACACTGGTCTTCAATTTCCACCGAATTCTATGTTTGACAGCTTCGTTTGTTGTAATCGAAATTTACATACACAATTGTGTGTGCGGGTCAGGAAAGGGATAAAAATGGGTTTAGCGAGAGCGCCATCTAACAATGAAGGTTAAAATTTATAAATAGGACAATGTCATTCAGTGCTGTGATACAATGATAGATGCCGCTTACTTTTTGAGTTATTCCTTTCGAGTTCAAAATTTTTTTTTGCTCCATTTTAAGTTCAACATACACGAATGTGTATGTAAATAATGACAGGTTGTAATGTCTTCCGTATTTTAACGGATCTTAGTTAAATGGGAATTCTTCAAAAAGAGCATAATAATTTGATAACACATAAATTTAATAACATATTAATTATTTGTTTTTGATAACATATTAGTTATTTTATTATTATTATAGTTAGTGCTTTTTCTGACGAAAAAATTAAGTAGGATGCACAAATGTGTATTTTGGTCTTCAATATACACATAATTCTATGTTTGACACATTCGTTTTTCGTACGCAATATTTGCATACACCAATGTGTATACCGGCCGGGAAAGGTTATATTCCTTTTTCTGCCTGCCATCACAATTGTGTAGGTAACGAAGACGCATCATGTAAAAAATTGATTTTTGTATGTGTTTTGGATCAACATACTCATTTGTGCATTACCGTAGAGTGCATATCACATGACAAATAAAAGCTGAGTTTTTTTAAAAACAATCGAGTATAGTTCGCGATAGCTATTTTCAAATTTGTCAATTTAAAATTTAAAATTTTGTTTTTTTTAAATTAAATAATTTTGATTTAATAGAAATCTATGTATGTGTAACCAAAAAAATCCATCATAAAAGTTGTATGGTTTTCCTGTAATATCGTTGTTCTGTATAATAACGGAGTAGTTCAGAACTATACAGAACAACGATGTTACAAGAAAACCATACAACTTTTATGATGGATTTTTTTGGTTATACATACATCTAAATGGTCATATTAAATCTAAATTATTTAATTTAAAAAAAAATTAAATTTTTAATTTTAAATTGGACAAATTTGAAAATAGCTATCGCGAACTCTACTCGATTGTTTTCAAAAAACGCAGCTAAAGTACCACTGGTGCTATATTTGACTTATTTCTAGTGCCGGATAATAAACCATGGTATTGTATTTGGGATTCATATTTTTTTTTATCTGTACCTATGTACATAACTCGTTTTATTGTCTTGGAAGTCCAATATCAGGTACATTAGCAGAAATATATATGACCCATTTAGAAAAAGGACACATTATTTATAATTCAACGAGTATTGTTAAACGAGTATTATAAACAAAACTATGCACCGCACTCAATGACAATTGAAAATTAATGACAATGACATTTGTTTAATACCGATTCCGGATAAACATAGCGCTACCGTATTTTATTATTGAAACAAGGTTTGCTAAACCTCATAGTGTGTCAACCTAATTGGTTTTGTAGTAGATTAACTAAACTAGTTTAGCTAAACGCGTTTAGCTAAACCCTAGTCTGTCAAGGGTATAAGCAAAGAGTATGAAAATTTACACAGAGTAACGAAGCAGAGGAAAAAATTTCATCAAAAAATGCATGGGTTACGCAATTTAAATCGATCATACAATACACTTACGCAACATTTTTTTATTTTTTGAGTATTGAATATTGTCATACTCGTGGTTATTTATAGAAAACGACAAAAATTACTTTAAATAAAAATGCGTAAATGTGTTTTTAACGCAATTAAATTGCGTAACCCATGCATTTTTTTTGATGAAATTGTTTCCTCTGTTTCGTTACTCTGTGTAAATGTTCATACTCTTTGGTATAAGGTAGTAAATAACAACAGATGATAAAGGCAATTTTAGCTTGACTGTGGGTGCCCTAGGGTGGACCAAAATTTCGAAAGTTCCAATTTCTAAAAGGACACCCCCTAGAACAGAAAAATTATTTTAAATTTTTTCTCAGACGTAATAAAAATTGTGGTCAATAGAGGAGACAATTACCTTTCCAAAACATCAAAGATAACGAAAATCGGTTAACAAATAGCGCGAATATTGCTAAATTTCCAAAATACAAAAACAACACTAATTTTTTTTATTATTAATGCATAATGTTTCTTCTATACAATGATATTACGATTTAATTTTTATGATGAAAATAATCAATCTAGGATGACCTTCTACTCATTATGGATGTTATATGTTGCAAACTTCTGTGTGTAGTCATTTACGACTTGTTGTAAAATATTGCATGTGATCTTCATTTCTTGTTAATTTCTTATTTTAATCTTGAATTAACTTAACACCACGTTCTGCGATATCATTTGCGGTTTTTATTTGACTGATATTCTTCCTTCCGTTCTTGAAATTATCATCTTGAGGCCACATATCCGGATTTTGTAGAAGAAAAGCTGTGGAAATCTTGAAACGTTTTAAAAAATCGCCAGTGTTTGGCAACAAAATCTGTCGAGATTTCGACAAGGAAGATATAATAAGCTTCAATCCAGTTTCTGCTCTAAAATAATAGCTGCTCCATATTATCTTCCTGTATTTGTATATGTTGTATCGAAGCAAACCATCACGACACCGTCAGCTGGTCTCTAATCGAATAAGCATTAGAAAACAGCCTCCACCATTTTCAAACCAGCTATTCTTGATATTTTGGGAACGCCCAGTAAATGCTCTCCATCTATATGGGAAACAATCACCGGTACATGATCCACGGTCTCCGTTCCAGACAACTCCGGAAGTAATTTTTCATCCCAATGTACTACACCTATTGTAAACTTGAAAGTCGATTTAACTGATGCTGTTGTTTGATTCAAAACGAGTTCATCAATTACATGTCCAAAGTCGTGGACGTATTTATATCCTTTCGCTGTCACTCTCCAATGATGAAAATAATGCTTGTGAGTTTATTGGCATTGATTTACTTTTTCTTCAAGATATCTTCGTTTACGATTTTTATCTGCCTTCATACGATCCGATTTAAGAATCGTTTTTCTTTTTCAATTTCATGTCGACTGGCTCGACTGACAAGAGGAATCGCTAACCGCCTTCACTGGTCATCATGGACAAGGCATTAGTGTGTGCGATATCGAAAATATCATCCAGTTTACTATTAAAGGCAATTTTGCTTTCAAGGTTAAGTTTTGAAGGTTTATTTTTATTCTTTAGAAGATTTTTCCATTCATCATGCAATTGTTCCAATTTCTCAATGAAATGTTGTTCCTTTTTCACTGGAATTCGTGCTTTTGACTAAAAAATACACACTTCTTGCACTTCACGGATTGTCAAAACTGCACTTTCACGAATAGTTAATATTACATTACGGTGAATGTAAAAAGATACACAATACTTGCTTTTTTAGTGGTAACTTAGCACCAATAATTTGACAGTATTCATGCCCAAGATGATAAATTTCTGTAGTGGACCATAAACTAGCTGCTATTTTATCAATTGTAGTAGCACAGACTAGATTTAATTATTACAATTTTGTGTCCTTTTCTCGAGAGATTTGGATTTAAACTGAAATAAATTTGCAAATATATTGGCCATAGCATGTCATAATTAATGCGGTAGGCGGATTTAAATTTTAAATACAACAACTTATGACGAACGAATCATAAGGACTTAACATAGTTGTGTTTTATGATAATGGCATCATAAAACACAACTATGGTAACTGCTAATGACTCATACGGTTTGTTATGACACCATAAAACATTCCATTTTTTATTCGATATACCTCATTTTTATTTATTTTTTCTGTAATTTTGAATATAAATTCCAGGATTTTAAAAAAAACATTTATTTTTTGGGATTTTCTTAGTTTCGGCAATAATCTCGCTATTTGTTAGCCGATTTTCGATATCTTTGATGTTTTGGGAAGGTAATTACCTCCTCTATTGATCACAATTTTTATTTAGTCAGAGAAAAAATTGTAAGTAATTTTTATGTTCGTTTGAAAGTGAAAAATTGACCTTCGATTGACCCAATATTTTTCTGTTTAGATTTTTAGCATAACCTCACATTTCTAGGGGGTGTCCCGTTAGATATCTCAACACTTTTTTCCCTTATACAAACGTGGACCACTCTATCCCATACAATTTACAATTCAAATTTATTAAACATAAATATTCTAATTGGATAAATATATAACTTAATCAATTTTGATAGATTTAGCATAAATCGATGAAATTTTCCGGTGACAGCCATCGACAAACCGATTCTAATGAGAAATTTTCTATTTACTGTCTATTTTATTGTCCCCAATTATCCCGAACTTGCTAAATGAAATTTCACCTGGAAAATGTGGAAGCGATAACAATTGACGACGATAACTTATTAAGCTTATTTTTCAAATATCACTGCTGCCATCTTTTTGAGATTAGTGTAAATTTTGCACGCAAGTTTTCGGAAAGAAAACAACTAATGCGAATATGTTGCTCAAATGCTCAGACTGTAGAAATAATTAATAATGGCTCGAGCTGGCCTCTCACAAACATTAGTCGGACATAAGGTTAATTTTTCATTGTAGAGAATCCTTATTGAACTCAGACAAACTTCAGCGCATTCGTACGGGTCAAACGGTAGTGGTGGTTCGAGTTAGACCGTTCCAAGTATTTATCGGACATGAATTTAATTTTCTATTGACACAAAAACCCTTGAAGAATTGTTTAGACACATTTAAACTCAATCATATAAGTCAGGCGACAGTACAAATGCTTGAAAGGGTCCAACTCGAACTATTATTACTACCCTGTGACCCATACGTTTCCGTTGAAATTTGTCTAAGCGTTTAAAGAGGGATTCTGCTGTAATGAAAAATTAAATTTTGTGTCCGACTAATGTTTGGAAGAGGCCAGTTTGAACTCTTAGTACTTCGACCTGACAGAATACGAATGTTTAGAAAATTTTACAAACAGGTTTTTCAAGGATCCTAAATAAAATAAAAATTCAGACGAACATATATTGATTAAATCAAAGTGCTTCTAAATTAATGTTGTTTAGTGTTGAGATGTTAGAAATCAATCCTACTTACATGCTCGAAAGTCTCTAAAATTTTTATTATTCGAGAGAGCATAGCATTCAGTGTAATACAATATTCTTATTCATTTGAAATTATTTAGCTCGGATCCTGCGGATCGCACAGAAGGGATTGCAATTGTACTGAATTTTTATGTTATGTAAGAAACTAATTTGACTTAGCCACATGCTCGGAAATATCTAATATTTTTTGTCTGAGATAGAATGTCATTGAGTGTAGTTTAAAAATCCTAAGTTATTCGAGAGAGAACATCCTTGAGTGTAATGTACAATTTTAAAACATTTAAAAAAATGTATCTCGAACCCTCGAACCCGCAAAGAGGGAATCGAAGCGTTTCTAAATTAGTATTTGAAGAAATAAATCAATCTTTCTTTTCTAGAGAGAATATTGAGTGTAATACAACATTTTTAAACATTCAAAAAAATTATCTTGGCCAATACAGATCGCACAGATGAAATCGAAGAGCTTCTGAATTGGTGTTTGATGTTAGGAATCAATCCTACTTGTACATGCTCGAAAGTCTCTAAAATTTTTGTTATTCGAGAGACAATAGCATTGAGTGAAATACTAAATGTAAAATTCTTAATCATTTGAAATTATTTAGCTCGATAACCGGATGTAAGAAACAAAACCTATTTAGCCACATGCTCGGAAATACCCAATTCTGATGCTTGGAATATAATTGTACATATAATGTTAAATCCTCAAACATTTAAAAAATATTATCTTGGCCTTTACGGATTGCATGCTAAGCTAAATTTCTTTAATGTTTAAAAATTTTTAATTATTCTCAATGTTAGAATATTTTATCTCGAATAACTAAAATCTTATAAATCTCCGAGCATTTGGATAAATATAATTTGTTTCTTACACCAAATACTAATCTAGAACCATTTCGATCACTTCAGTGCGATTCATACCAGGTTTTATTTTAAAGAATGTCAACTTATACATTTCACTCAAAATTTTAAAATTAAAATTTTTCTATATCCAAATTTTGAACTGAAATCTAGTAGACGCATTTGCGTTGTTTCATGAAACATGAAATGAACCGGATCAGATTATAAGCATCAAGAAACACGGCTAAAGTTTTATTAAAAAATTTCAAATATTCAGGTCGATTCAATATAGATCTTCTATTCTCAATATCTTCTATTCTTCTATATTTGTATATGTAAATTATTAAATGTTGAAATAGAAGGAAAAATAGAAGAATTGCTATTCATATTAAAAATAAACAAATTTTTTGATTTTTTCGCTTAGAAGGTTTTTACTAAAAATAATGCGACCATACGAAATAAAGAAATTTTTGACTGTTGTAATGTTCTTTTCAAACATTTGGTTTGTTTTATAAGTTATCTAACCGTATCTTGATTTGAATTTCAAATAACTACCGACTCCGAATATTTTTCAATGTGATTTTGAGGGCTATGTGTGATTCTAGATGGCTTTGATGTATATGCAACAATTTACGTTTCTAGCAATTATATTTTTTGAGTTGTTAAGGATAAAAAATAATTAAAATTTCGTTTTGACGTTTAATGTTCACGTCGATACAATGAATTCTTCTATTCTTCTTGAAAAATCTTCTTCACTAAAACAGAAGAAATCAAAAATAGAAGAATCTTCTATTTTGCTATTCATTGTAGCAGTGGGATTGTAATCTTCTATTTTTATTATTGAAAGTTCCAAATCGAATTGTTTTCTTCTATTTTTATTTTCATAAAGTATGCCGTGCTAAAATTTCATGGAAAAAAACTCAATGTGCATATCCATACTACGGTAACTTGAATCCGGTAACTACTTCGTTTCTTTCCCCTTTATCTATAAATGTTTTTTATTTTATAGGTAAAGGGGAAAGAAACGAAGTAGTTACCGGATTCAAGTTACCGTAGTATGGATATGCACAATGAGCTTATTTTTAATGCGCTAGTAGATGTCACATCCCCAACTTTACCAGCGCATTTATGCTGTGATATCCTTTTCTGCAAATGTATAAATTGCCAGGTGTCTCAACAGAATTTTCTGGTAGGGCGATGGTTATTTGGACACCGTCAATAGCACTGATTATATTCCTCATTCCATATTTATCCTGAAACCTGTTAATGGAACATTACGAAATTTTATAAATTAATAAATATGATAAATTTTTTTCATACCTTGATTTGTTTCTAGTTTTTTCTAAAATAGTTGTAGGCAATGTTCTGTGCTTTGGCACCAAATATTTGTTTATAAGGCAAGTTATATTGTGAATACATCTTGACACACTAGGTTGTTACAGGCCCAACACATTGTGCTACCAACGGAAGCTTGATAGCTTCCTTGCCCACAAAAATGCAAAGTAGCAAGCACCTAAGTAATAAGACTCATTTATGTACCCTAATTGCATTTCCAAATAATTAATACATACTTGTAATTTAAATGGTATTGAGTTGAAGCTGGATTTTGCTACTAAATCGGTTACAAATGTCACAACAGTTCTCTTTTGCAATCAAAAGTACTTGTGAAATACACTATCAATAAGCTGAAACGGATTTTTGTTTATTCTTATATCCTTCAATCTCATTTTTGGTTTTTGTCTACAAAAATTTATTTAATTAATTTTTATTAAATAATTAATAAATTTACTTACGAACCAATACGCTTTTGGCGGATTGTTTCACTTCGCATTAAACAAAAATTCATTTTTAAATTGTGAAAATTTAATCAGAACACAACCCGCTTTTGATAACAATCGAAAAAAATCTATTTCTTCTTGTCATAAAAGTCTCATTTTTATATCTTCTATTTTTAGTCAAAACCTTCAAACGAAAAAATCAAAATAATTGTTTATTTTTAATATGGAATAGCAATTCTTCTATTTTTTCCTTCTATTTCGACATTTAATAATTTTCATACACAAGTATAGAAGAATAGAAGATATTGAGAATAGAAGATCTATATTGAATCAAATTAAATATTTTGTATAAAATTTGTACCTTTAAAATTACCCTTACCACAACCCATAACAAGTTGAAATATAGTTTGGGAACAGATGCTATCTAGAATAACTTATATTCATAAGATTAATGTTGAAATTTAAATGGGAACACAAGATATGGGCCATCAAAGTCTAAATATGAACCCACGAAGAGTGTGAAGTTTTGATATTTATTTATCGTAACCGTTTTAAATTTTATCTTGGAGTGCAATTAGAGAATGCGAATATTGCAAAAAAAAGGCAAGATAAATTATCGTTTACACGTTTACAAATTATCTTACTGTTCAGAGAATTAGGGCACAGTTTTGATTTTGTGTAATAATACATTTTTGACATTATAGCAAGAGCAAATAGAAGAAAAAAAATCGATTTGGAACTTTCAATAATAAAAATAGAAGATTAGGATCCCACTGCTACACTGAATAGCAAAATAGAAGATTCTTCTATTATTGATTTCTTCTGTTTGAGTGAAGAAGATTTTTCAAGAAGAATAGAAGAATTCATTGAATCGACATGATTATTTTGATATTCAATATTTGAGTGCTATTTTTTAAAATTTATGTACGTTAAGTACGGACACAGTATTACTTTTGTTATGTTGACATAAACTTCTCTTCAATTCGTATACGGAGCTGATAAATCGGAACAGAAACTTGAAAACTGATTATTTAGCACGCTCAGTTTGGCACGCTAGTAAGTTTTAGTAACACTATAAAGCTGAATTAAGTGGCAATGCCCTAGCTATTACTTAATAGTGTTTTTGTTTATATTTATATTTTTACATAATATTAGCAAATAAAAATTCTATTATGATTTATTATCGGTTATAAATAATTAACCTATATGCATATAGATCAAACCTTGAGAAGGGGAATAGTTGATTCTGTAGGAGGAAGTAGAATAAAATTCAATTTTCTAATAATTGGACCTTATTACGGTTAAGTTCAAAAATTATAAAAGATAATTTTCATATAAAAAATTTAGTGTACAATAGTAGAAAACGTAAATTAATATTCCGCTTGTTGGTGAAGATAACAAAAATCACGAAGTCAAACTATGTATAAATTTTCGATACATATGTATATTAAAATAAAATCCGCATGTGCGCGAATACAATGCTATTTGTGTGTTATAGATTTTTTCAAGTAGTTTGGTAAATATTTTGTTACAAATCCAGCCAAAAATTTTAATATTTTGTGTTAAGCATTTCGCAAGGTTCTGTTTGAGCATCACGTGCTTGACATGGTAACAAAACTATGACACTGTTGTTAGGTGCACCAAATTCGGATGCTTAACGCGATATATTGAAAATACGCGGAACAAACGAGGAGCGCACCATGAAAATGATCTCTGTTGTAATGTTTACCTTTTATGGCAACGGTGCGGTAAATATTTCACTAAAAGATGTTTAGAAGCTCGATGGTATAACAAACATTAAGAAATACGGTTGTTTGTATTAAATGACGTGAAAAAACATCTCCGAAGACAAGCTGTTCATAAACGATGCAAAAAAACGGTAATATCATCAAACTGTGGTCCGAACAATCGAACACTAACTGGAAATTGTATCATAACATTCTAGAATTGCATTATTAACATTAACGCAAAGGGATTTCAATCATATGAGTGGAAAAGCGAAATCGAGGAGATTCAATGAGCTCTCCACAATATAGAGATTGCATGGCAGATGGTGGAAAACTAAAACATTACTACACTCACACAAGAGAATATTCAAAACAGGAAACAATTAAACCACGTTTACCTGAGATAACTAGATCATCAAAACTAGTTCTGTACCCTAACGGGAGGCATCTCGGTTTCAACGGCCAGCATAATTCTACTAATATTATATATTTCCATCCGCAAACAATCTAATATTGTAAAAATAGAGACTTCAAAGGCAAATCAAGAAAAACCGTCATATACAGATCTGTTAAAAATAGCAGGTAACTTGCAGGATCCATATAAAAATAGCGCGACATTCAAAGAAGCAAGGCCAGCACAGTTGGGAAATACGATAAAACCCATCGCGCAACAAATGAATACAGAACATCGTAAAGCGCTTGATCAGCATACTCAGAAATGCAACAGTTGATGAAACAAGAGAACCACGCGTCGCAACGGACAACGTGCTGACACGATGTTATAAATACATAACTTTTATAATTATCTAGTTAGTATAATTTTTGTATTAAGTAAATTGTTTACCGGTTTTATTATAAAAATGAAAAGACACAAAATAATACAAAAATGTGAATGGAGATGTGGTTTTTCGGTCTTGATATTTTCACAAAGTTGTTTGTCTTGGCTTGCGCAACAACATTGCAGAAGAAAGCAAAACGAAAATCTTAATGGTTCAAGAGCTATCAACGTGAAAACGAGTGTATATTTTGACAAATTTTTGACTCAGATCCAAAACTTGTGAGGCTCTCAACTAACTTTGAAATGGGACTAACACCATTAAATTCAGCATACTTGAATTAGGTTTACCCCTGGGTGCCCAGTTTGTCACAAAAAAAATTTGCGATTCAAGAACAGTGTTATCGAAGTTTATTGCTCGTTTCCAGCACGGATTTAAAACAAAAATAAGTTAAATAGATATTGTTCAAATATATTCTAGTAAGTTGTGATAGCAATAGAGAAGAAATAATTGATAAACGAAACAGAAGTCAAATTAATTCTAGCAGAAAAAGATGTTGAGTTCGATAAAATATCGAAAAATGGTGATGTTAGAACATCCCGCCCCAGGAAGGATATAGAGTTGTAAGCGCGACGAAAATTTGTTAAATAAATATACATATACATATGTATATATAAAGTTAATACTTCTTAATGAAAGTGAATTTTATTATTGGCGTGTAAGATTCAAGAGAGATAACATCAGGTCATGAACGGGGAAAGAAATAGGTTTAGGCAAAGCTTCAGGAGAAACCAAAATTATTTTGCTATTCTTAGTTATCAGGTTAAAACATTTACATAAATTTGTATTCAATTTGTAAATATGTATTTTATTTATGAGCGAAATTTGATTTGGTTACACTTTTATTTCATTAAAAGTCTTTTATTTATTTTTTACAAATAAATTATAATTTGAATAAAAGACATACACTTGAAAAAATAAAAGAACTATAGCGACATGAAAATTTGTAAAAATACTTATTGCGAAAACACAAATGAATTTATTTATTAAGTGAAATTTTGTTTTTCATGGGTCTCTTGATCACACACTCTTAGTCAAAAGCAATACAATAAATAGTAGGCGTTTTTTGGAAATAGAACATGGTATATTTGAGAAACGCTCTTTAAAAGCTACCCAGTAGCACTATTTTGGTAATTCCCCGGGAATAGTGAACTGTGGAAAGAATTTATTTGTAAATTATGTTCAAATATTTTTTTTCCAGCCTACTGAGGAGAAATGTTTAATGTAAATATTTATAAATTGAGAATAATTTTTTCACATCTTAATAGGAAGGGAAAATTATTCCCAATTTAATTTTGTTTTCAAAAAAATTAACACTAGATTTTTACTTCAGTATGCCGGAAAAAAAATATTTGAACAGAAATTACAAATAAATTCTTTCCCCATTCCCTATTCCCGAGGAATTACCAGAATAGTGCCACAGATAATAACTTTAGGTAAATTTAGAATTTTAGTTTCCATAAAACACGTCATTAAATTCTGCGGAATCAATATTTCCCAAAGTTACTCTAGGTCTTTTTCTGAAAATGCCTAGTATTCAGGAATTTTCATATAGTACCCACTCGTAAGACGACCATTTAAGATATCCGTTTTTCGCAAATATTTTGAAAAAATTTAATTTTGTTGCGGAATTGACATTTATGCAATTATAATTTTAAAATTTTATTCTTAAAAATATGAACATAAACTTACCGGTTTATTCTTCATGCGATCATCTTAGCGTTCTTAATAATATGACGTAGTAAACAGCTTAGATAAAACCAATTTTTTTTAACTATTCATACCACTGGAAATTTTAATTTACGACAGTATTGTTCTATTTTTTTCAATAAACGTACTTTTTAGTTTTTTTATTAATTACTAATATGTACGTTATACCGATGAAGAACAATGATTTTTAACTTATCACTTATTTAAATAGATATACTATACTAAGTTTAAATTAAATTATTAACTCTAGGAAATAGCACACATGTCACAGCAACTTAGCACTTAAAACTAAATTAGTCGGTTTACACACTGTATGCGAAAACTAAACTAAATAGCACTTGCCTCTCCCCTCAAAACTCAAAGGAAGCACTCTGGTCTAATGTGTAAAATAACTTTCATTTAATATTCGATATTTCCGCGAAACAGAAATAGGAAAAACAAAAATGAATTTATATAAGAAACGATTATGTTTTCCGATTTAAACATTCTCTATAGTTTTTCGTGAATTTAAAAAATGGTGAGAACATTTATTGCAAAACTAGTAGTTACATAGGTACATGCATTTTCTTTATATTAGAAAATATATTACTTACTTCTAAACACCATTAAATGTATGTGAAAATAATTACACGACAAAAATTAAAGCAATTTAAATAACTTACCGGTTTATTCTCCATGGGATCACCCGAGCGCCCCTTTTATAGCGATCGAAACCACTTAGGAAAAAAATAGTGTCCACACAATCTATTTTGTTATTATTCACAAAAAAACATTAGATTTCTAATTTGTTGGTATACACATATTTTTTTAACTTTTACTTATAAAGATATAACACACACACACACACATCACAAACATCAATTAAGAATTATCACTTAATAAACACATTTAATAAAACACTTGTTTTTTATTTCGCAAAAATTATATTTTTGAATATTTTAATTAATTAAGAATTATCATTTTAAATTTAATATGTATTTAAATAAGCACACTACTAATTTTAATTTAACACCAAAATAATACAAAAAATTAGCAATTCAATTTGCTCCGATTATATTATGACCCAACTAAATGCACTCGAATGTTTTTTTTAAATACGGTTTTTTGTTATTCACTCTGTAATCCCGTTTTAAAATTCAGAATAACAACTTAAATGTATAACCCTCAAATGTGCACGGCGCGTGGTTCTATTGTTTTTTTATTCTTGTACAGGTTTCAAACTATTGACACGAGTACATTATATTTCTCTGTATATTGAGGATTTACAGTGTATAGGCAATTCTTTCGGGTTGGAGGTAAAATTGAATAGTGTGCATGCATGTCGGTCCAATAAAATTAAGTTGGAAGTGTCGGATGATAAATACCATCCAACCAACCAAATTGGATCATATGGGCGACGGTCTCTTTATCGAAAACAATTTATCGTGTTTCAATTTAACGTGAACATTTAACCGTAGAACAGTATATCGTAGACACAATTTACCGTGGACACAATTTATCGTGGGACAATTTTTTCGTAGAACAGTTTTTCGTGGACAATTTATCGTAGAACAGATGTATGCGTGTTCTTAACCGATTATGATGGGATTGGGTATGTTGGATGGAAATGGGATTATTGAATGGTTTCTGGAAGAAGTTCTGGAATATGGCCATGTGTGACGGAACTCGGTAGTTTCTTAATCGATTATAATAGGATTGGGTATGTTGGATGGAAATGGGATTATTGAATGATTTTTGGAAGAAGTTCTGGAATATTGCCATGTGGGACGGAACTCAGTAGTTTCTTTAGCGATTATGATGGGATTGGGTATGTTGGATGGAAATGGGATTATTGAATGATTTTTGGAAGAAGTTCTGGAATATGGCCATGTGGGACGGAACTCGGTAGTTTCTTAACCGATTATAATAGGATTGGGTATGTTGGATGGAAATGGGATTATTGAATGATTTTTGAAAAAAGTTCTGGAATATGGCCTTGTGGGACGGAACTCGGTAGTTTCTTAACCGATTATGATGGGATTGGGTATGTTGGATGGAAATGGGATTATTGAATGATTTTAGAATAAAGTTCTGGAATATGGCCATGTGGGACGGAACTCGGTAGTTTCTTAATCGATTATAATGGGATTGGGTATGTTGGATGGAAATGGGATTATTGAATAATTGTTGGAAGAAGTTCTGGAATATGGCCATGTGGGATGGAACTCGGTAGTTTCTTAACCGAGTATGATGGGGTTGGGTATGTTGGATGGAAATGGTATTATTGAATGATTTTTGGAAGAAGTTCTGGAATATGGCCATGTGGGACGGAATTAGGTAGTTTCTTAACCGATTATGATGGGATTGGGTATGTTGTATGGAAAAGGGATTATTGAATGGTTTTTGGAAGAAGTTCTGGAATATGGCCATGTGGGATGGAACTCGGTAGTTTCTTAACCGAGTATGATGGGGTTGGGTATGTTGGATGGAAATGGGATTAATGATTGATTTTTGGAAGTAGAAATACTATGCAAATACGTTGTTAAACAGATGATTATCAGTGACGATAATCAGTAATTGTGATGCTATTATACGATGTTATTTTCAATTAACATTTTTTCCTGTATCATTTGAATATCTAATTTGTAATAAAACACTTGTTCAAAGAGTTTTCGGATGCTTTCCGTGCGATAGAAGTTGAGTAGAGAGAGTAGTAGTAGGTTTCATTTCGTTTGTTTCAGTTTAAGATATTCATATTCATTTTTCACTTATTCTTCAGTATTCTTTATTAGTATTGGTTATTAAATTTTCGTACTTTATTGAAAATGAGAATGTTTGACGTCAATCGCATTGCATTGTGCAAATTCTTTATTTTTTGTAAAATTATAAACAGTGAGAGTGAGTAAAAGCGATGCAGGAGGAATTTTGCTTATGACCTTTGACACTACATGTCAGGGCCAATTATGGGCGCCACAAATCCAATACCACATAAACGTATTGTCTCTAGGCTAGAGATGACGGAAGTGGGCGTTTGACTTATAGCAAAGAGCTTGCTTTGTACATGTATATCACTATATATTCCGTAATGCACACACGTGTCAACCCAATAATTGGATTGAGCGGCAAGCCAACTATCTGCTCTGAGAAAAAAGCCTTTAAAGACTTGAGTTCTCCAGAACCTTTCCAAGCAAGCTTAAATTCATACTCTGGACGTAGTTATACTACAAGAGCTTAGATTGTCTGGGAGTTTGATAAGTAACTCCACCGATGGTTGCATATTTTACTAGAAAATTTAATAGCAAAAATTAAAAATAGAATTTAACGTTTTCGTCCAAAAGCGAGTACGGTAATTGATCATTGACTATCGTCCGTTCCAGGTGCCCACTTTTCCAGAACTTGTTATAAAAATCATTAAAGAAACTCAATTCCACGGAACGGCCGAGTTCCGTCCCACATGGCCATATTCCAGAGCTTCTTCGAAAAATCATTTAATAATCCCATTTCCATCCAACATACCCAATCCCATTATAATCGGTTAAGAAACTACCGAGTTCCGTCCCACATGACCATATTCCAGAACTTCTTCCAAAAACCATTCAATAATCCCTTTTCCATCCAACATACCCAATCCCATCATAATCGGTTAAGAAACTACCGAGTTCCGTCCTACATGGCCATATTCCAGAACTTCTTACAAAAATCATTTAAGAAACCCACTAATTTTTATATACGCCACGCGAAAATCTGTTCTATGATCAATCGTGTCCACGATAAACTGTTTTATCGTGTCCACGATAAATTGTCAACGATATACTGTTCTACGATAAATTGTCCACGATAAACTGTTCTACGATAAATTGTTCCACGATAAATTGATTTCACGATAAATTGCTTCCACGATAAATTGTTCTACGATAAATTGATCTACGATAAATTGCTCACGATAAATTGTTCACGATAAATTGACAGTAAATCGGATCATATGTACTGTTGTCGAACTATATTTCGTCATTTTTCTGATTATTCTATAGAATTTATTCATAACACAATACAATAAAGCGGGGATCCCCGTACTTCAACATAATTGTTAAATCCCCACATACTTTTTCGCCTTGCCATATTAATCCGTTACATTTCGTTTGTATGGAATCTGAAATACAAAATAATAACAGTGAGACTCAAAAAATAAAAGGTGTGCTACATCTATGGTTTATGGTCGGAATATAATAGGCCTTCTATTAAAGGAAATGCCAAGCTTTCATAGATGCATAGCATCTGAAGTAATATTTTACGGTAATTTGAAAAAATTAAATATTGAAACGACGGTGACTTTAAATAGTAGTTAGATATATGACTATATACACTACCTTCAACATCATCAACTTCATAGTTTCCAGTTGTATCCCAATCCAACATATAGTCACCTGTGCCTTTCACAAAAAATTTCAGAATTATTTATTCTATATAAAAAATACTTTAAACCGTTTTTGCATTGATGAAGCGAAAGCTCGATAATATAAGATGAGAACTTCGTATAATTAATTAATTAATTATTAATTTATTGATATAATATGAAAATGTGTTGTTATTTCCAAACATATAGTTGCATTCGATACATAGTCGAACATTATATTGACCATCTTATACAGTGTTATCTGTTAGCCAAATACGCGTATACCTAGAAAAAGGATAACCTACGAGTTATTGTTGCGATTTTGACTAGCATGGTCGACTTGAGGGTCATCTAATTCGCATGCTGATGACCCCAAATGGGGTTAGTCTCTAAGCAGATATCAGGTGACCCCCTGATATCTGCTTAGAGACTAACAGTAATAAGATTTTTTATTTATTACTCATTTAAAAAAAAGCTAAATTTCTTGGAGAATTATACAGGGTGTCCCAAAATTTGCGTATCAAACGAAACAGAGTGATGGAGGAGCTCATTTCCAACAAAAACAGCCAAGTAAAGTTTTTTCGAATTGTTGATGGTGCAAAAGTTTTTCCACTTTTTGTGTTTTTATTAAAATAGCATGCGCAGAGTTCTTTAGTAGAGTTCTTTTATTTAACTTTCTTTTTACTACGAACTAGTGTGCCTTTCCAATAAAACCATTTTCATAAGCTGCATTATCTTCAGTCACATAAAATCAATTGTTTTTTTTTTAATTTTTCATTGACGTTTAAGTGACACCAGCGAGAAAACAATATACTACAGAAATTTGATCCACTATCAGAAAAATATGGGACACAAATGCAGATTTTAAATTGGTATCACACACCGGGCTATTCACAACAGAATCTTTTTTTATCAATTTTTTGTCATAAAGTAGGTCGTGTGCATTAAAAAATGCACTAAACAAAATTTCGATTTCTAAAATCGATGTTTTGTCAGAAACAAAACAAAATGATGAACACAATGGTAAACTAAAGTATAACAATTTTTTTAACCAAATCTAGTAGCCCGAATTAAACAAAATGTGTGGTATAAAAAGAAAAACAATTGTAATTCATTATAGTAGTTTCGTACAGACTCGAATGTTTATAATTAAGATGTCAATAACCTATGTGGCTTAAGCCGCAGCCACACGAATGCAAATATCAACCAACGTTGGTGTATTTTATGTTCTGCAAATATTGGTAAAATATGACAATTGACAAACTCTACTGTCTACACGATTTGTAGTGTTTGTTTTTTCCTTTGATCTTTTTTGAAAAACCGCCTAGTGAGCGAATGTGCTCCAACGTTGGAAAAATGTAACCTTGATTGAATTTGTCAATTGTTTTGCAGCTACACATATGCGAGACATATCGGCGTGCGGACATATGCGAGATTTGTGCAGATGTTCCAGAAATAGATAGGAGTACCGCCTGTTGGAAATTATGTAGAATGTACCCCTCATGGTGAGAGGTTATCTTGAGGCAATTGTGGAAATCAGATGGTGAGCATAAAAGCCATGTGGAAGACGATCGGCATGAACATATTAGAATCAGTTGCAGCGATAATAAGTGAAATGAACTGGACCCTATATCGCTAAAATCCGAAAGGGTCAGCATTAGCTGTTTTTGAGATTGATAGCATGGATGGGGAGATATGCAAACAGGTGCTGTCGAGTATGGAGGTGATGCGTGGTGTGGCTGATTTTTTCATCAGTAGCGGAGCGGATTGTTATCAAGAAGCTGAGGTGAAATGGATCATGGGTGGCGAGTGCGAGGTTGGATTTCATCGAGAGGCGATTATAAAGAATAGGTTGAATTGGTTAGAGCTATTGGTTGGATTGAACTGCAGAGAGTGGAGTTTAGATTCTATTCGGTGCGAACAGTCTTAGGTGTCTACGCGTGTTTCGGTATTGGTCACATGTTAGTGTCGCAAATATAGTTTTGATTTGTACTTAGATATTGTCGAAAATTGCTAGAATATGTAGACAACTCGTAGACAATGTATAATATATATTTTTAGTTGATTTTCCCCATTAGATTTTCAATACGTGGTTAGTTCCACATCCATAGTTTCAAACAAAAGTGGGGTTTTCAATGATTTCGAAAGTTAATTTCAGAACCGGGTATGTTTCTAACCGGTATACGCTCATATTTTTCACTCCTAATCATCTCCGTTAACCTAATTATTTTTCCAACATCATCTGGTATGCAATTTGAACATTCTAATCAAAAATTTTAATAGATTAATGCTTTAAAAGATTTGATTATTTAATCGATTGAGAAATGACGTTATATCAGCAGAAATAAAATGATTTGTAGACTCAAGCATTTCAGTGCAATAAAATCATTTTCGAGTTTGGTAACGAAACCCATCAATGGATTGTACTGTGATGAAACTATTGGATTTTCTGAAGTTAATAAAGAAAGACATTCTGAAGCAGGAGTTATGGTTCAAGCTGACGTTCACTAAAAAATTACATTCATACATACCAAATGGTATCTTCATTATAAGCAATTTAAAATAAAAATTTAGCTCTTGAAGAAAACAGGTTTTTAAAAAGGCATCAAAACCACAAATCAAATTGAGACTGATTCGGGAGAAACATGTTCTGTTTCAGGAAGGTTCTACACTAACGCCACAATACCTAGAATTACTGGAAAAATGAGTAACGTTTTTTTCTTACCATGAAATTGAAACTTTTTGCATTTCACTATCAGTAATCTTTTTCCAAAAATATAGTAATTTGGAAGAAATATTTAAACGAAACTAAACTATTCAAAAGTTCTTTCTGAAGTTGACAGATAGTGTCAATTGCCACCTATAAAATACATAAATATCGGCTAATAAAATTCCCCAGCCCCACCTACCTTCGGTAATTGAAATTAAAACTTTCGTGTACAATTTTTTTAACAGTGTAGACCAGTCCAGCTCCTTTGTAGTATCGATACTAAACACAGGCGATTCAATCAAGTTCGCGTAATACTTCGTCAAGTAATCCGAAAAATAGAAGATCATAAAATAATCTTTCTTCGCCCGGTGTTATGTTTTAGGAGTCAATTATTTCAATTCTGGTCGAAATCGAGCAACATAACCAATTTCGTTTCCAAATTTAGTGTCCTACTTGTGCAACATGGCCATGATACAGACAAATCGGCCACCGACCACACGACAAGGATCCGTAAAGCCTATTCTCTTGCTTGCTTCCATGAGATACTCTGGCGAGATAATAATTAACGTAAATTGGATAATCAAAGGTTGTTGTGATGTTAAAGTGTTGATGGATAATAGTGAGTAAATTATTGTGGGAATATTTCATTTTTTTCGGAATATTCCAGTATAGCAGTAAGTGTTTAGTAAATATTACGAAGTGGTTCAGAGATTCCGGTATTTCGGGAATTTTCTAGAAACAGCGTAATTTACAGGAATTGATGTTGAAACCGTCAAAAGTAAGACTGTATAATATTTATTTTAGATGGTTACGTTTTGACTTACTCCCGTCCGGATTTATTTTTTAACTATACTAAATTATAAATATTTTACCTGATGGTGACAACTAACTGTACATTTCTTCGTAGCTGTGTTCAAATATATCACTTGACTCGCAATTGAACACAAATTAACAATTACATGTATTCCATAACATAAAATGTTCTAAAAATCTAAAATTCGTTTTAATAACAATTTTTGTCTGCGGTTTAACGACCAAATAAAAATAAATAATTGTTGCTTGAGATATTTATTTAGTTGCCTAAGTTGTTCGCGTATACGTAAAACGTTCAAAACGAAATGGTTTAATCATAAATTTCTAAATTTAACGGTTTCATATTTAATAACGACCTTAGCGAATAAAATTAATATTTAGTTTATTGTTTCTTTGTTATGTTTGATATAAACCTACCCACAACCAAAAATTAATTTAGTAATGATTTTGTTGGCTTCGCCTCGTTTCTTGAAAACGTGAATAGCCATATTTGTATAAGAAAAATGTGAATATCCGCAAATACAAAAAAATTAAAAGTTCGTTGATTTTTCGGCGGTTGCACTATTTTGTGTGCTAATTACTTTAAATTTAGATGATTTTATAAAGTATTATTGCCAATCCACTTGTTGCGTGAACGGTATTCATGCAAAAATTTTTAAAGCAGTTAAACTCCATTAAAACGCTATCATCATCATCTAATGTCATTTATCCAGAACCCCATAAAAATTAAACTTACATAATTACACATCATAACATCCTCATAATAAATTGTACTGTAAAAATGTCGTAAATGACCTGTTATATGTGTGGGTTTCCAAGTCTTTCGTTCACACAGAGATGAGAAATGGAAAATTATTGCTGTACGAAATTAATGAGAATTTCCTTAAAAAATAAATAAAGTTTACAACAAGTGTAATAAATAGGTAAAAAAATAAATCTGAAGACGGAAAATATGAAACGACGAAATTAGAATGAGAATCATTATTATCTGACTTGCTTTGTAAACTAAAATTTATTTGGATATTGGCCATCTCCCCGTCTACATAAAAATATTTTCTTGTACATACTTTAGTTGACGGTGATGAATTTTTTTTTAAAACATTGGTAAATCATTCACCAATTGAATTCAAATAGTCAATCAAATTATTGAAAATACACTTCAAAAGTGATTAGTTGATAAGTGAAACTTGACAAATGAAGAATTTGTGTTCCAAAAATTAATTTAATAAGAATTTACAAACAAAAAATTTAAACGTAAAAACTCTATTAACCGTTTAATATAAATAAAATTGAATTAGAACCGTTTCCCTCTTCATAATTACTCCGTTGTGTCCAATAGAATATTTTCAAACTTTGGCTAACGATTAAATAGACCTAGCTAAACGTTCCTAAAATCAAATCATCCAAAAATAAAAATCCTGAAATTCAAAATCCTCAAATATCAAAATCCTCAAATCCTTAAAACCAAAATCCTCACGGTAATATAGGATCGGATAATATCAGGCGGGTCGCTGCGCTCCCGTCGCTTCGCTCCAAAGTTAGGAAAAAAAATTCTGTTTATAGAAATTTAAAAATCGATAGGAGCCGGAGTATAGGATCGGATTATATCAACCGGGTCGCTGCGCTCTCGTTGCTTCTCTTCCAAGTAAGATTTTTTTTTTTCAGTTTATAGGAATTTAAAAATTGATAGGAGCGGCAGTATAGGATTGAATTATTTCTTGAGGAAAATATGGAATGAAATTTTTGAGGATTTTGTTTTTGAGAATTTTGTTTTTGAGGATTTTGTATTTGATTATTGTCATCTTTGAGAAAATGGGGAGGTTTTTGTAGGTTCTCCTTTTTTTCCATCGGCCATACCCATAAATTCTAGTGTTGCAATTAATAACGAAGACTGAAACATGATGGAACCCGTTGCGACATGGTGCAACATACCACAAAATGGTGTAGCGTCCCGCAACATGGTGTAACATTGCGCTACATGACGGCCTCATCGAAGTTTTAAATGGATTTTCCAGAAATCAGAGCTCTTTGTAATCGTTTCCTGGATCTCAAAACCCTTCACTCTATTTTCATCAAAATCGTGTTTACCGAAAAAATTATTATGAAAGGGAACCACACACCACTGACAAATCTATTAATATATTTTTCCGAAAGCAAGACTCACTGTACTCACTTCCTGGCACTTGAAAAAACCTCACCAATGTTTAATTAAAATATTTCTAGCTGAAAAAATATACAATGGCAAACAATTCCTCTTGCTCGATGACCCACTTAGAGCAATTTTCATTAAAATGGTTCGAGTGGTTGTTGAACCTCATGACAAGTTCCATATGGCCCAACATAATTTGCGTATTTGCCTCCTAGGAATAGGTTTCGTCGGAAATGATTGACACTGTTTTAAATATTATATGATAAGGACTAACCCTGGCAAGCCGTTTGGTGGGATTCATGCAATCGGCCAGCTTCCATATGGCTCAATATAAAAAATTTTAATTGCCATTGACCTAGAAATATGAATTGCCGGAAATGATTGATATTGTTTTGAGTTGGGAATAGTAAAGGCTTACAATGACTAAGAGGGTAGAACCAGCCATATGGTAGGATTGGCGCAAATATCCAAGTTTCAAATGGCTTCGTACCAGAAGAATATGGTTTTTGTCTGCAGCCAACTTGTTCCTTTCTCAATTTTGCGCTGATTATCGGTGAAATTTTAGGATTTAGGACTACCTTTGCTAATACCTAAACGCTTGTGTTGAAAAGGGATATAGCCCGCCAATTTTTGCATTCTCTCAGGATGTAATTCTTGGGAATCAGTATAATGAGGCCTTCAATCAATTTTCGTGGTATTTTTTTACCCATCCACCAACGAAGCGTGTCGTTCACAGTTTCATTGTCAAAACGAAGAACAACAAAGCCTCTGGAATGAAATATCAGCTGAAATATTCAAAGAAGACGCATCTACAACTGCGAGAGCTCTAACGCCAGTAGTAACGGGGTTAAAGCTCTTGCAGTTGTAGATGTGTCTCCTATGAATATTTCAGCTGATATATTGTCCCATACACAAATTTGTTTAGCTGATGAGCGATATTTAAATTCTTACTTATACAGATCAGTTATTCTCAATCTTTTAATGAAAAAAACAGGGTGCTTGATAAAAGTAAAGGGCTACGATATTTTAAAAAATCGTTTGACAATAAGAACTTATTGTGGTCATAAAAACCTGAAAATGTCCTGCAGAAAATATAAGCTCATTAATAAAAATTTAAATAACGGTCAATTTGACGTTTATGCATCAAATGACCCTATATTGTTCATTTAACGAAACAATTTAGTTTTACGTCAGGCTATAACCGAGACGTATTACGGAAGAAATTGTTAGAACAAACTGCTGAGAAGGTTTCCGAAAATTTAAAGATGGAAGAAGATATCGATTTTGTTAGAATAACTAATACGATTGTAAAATCGAAATCCCATGACGTATTACAGAAAATAAGATCAGAAGCACTACAGCTGAACGATCATCATTCTGACGATTTCATTGACATTGATGAGGAGTGGAAAAAAGGAGAATCGGGCGTTGATAAATACATTCAGAAAATTATGCGTCGCCCATTCATTGTAATAACATACAGTACATTACAAAACAATATATTAAAAATTATGCGGAAACAAATAAAAATAAAAACTTGACAGTTCATTTAGATGCTACAGGCAGTTTGGAACGGGCTCCTTATAAACGTATAACGTGTACGACAATTTTGTATTACGCGCTTATAGTTGCAGCTCAAACGACTGACTCTGATTCTTCGTCACCATTTCCGTTGACCGATATGGTTAGTTCTAGCCATAATATTGATGCGATTTCTGGTTGGCTCAAATCGTTTAGATTATATATTGAAACTACCTTCAAAAAATGGCCCGTATTTGATTCGGTCGTTATTGATTTTTCGTTCGCGGAACTTAATTCGGTATTAAATGCATTCAATCACATGGATATTACGAATATTTGACGGCTACTCATAATTGGATTTACAATAGGTCCTGCTATAAATCGAAGGAAGCCACAGTTAAAGTTTATTTGTGCTGTTGCCACTTAACACATACAATGGCTCAAGATATAAATTCTAACCTCTCTGAATATCCGGCAATTTGCAAACTCGTGAAAGAAATATTGGCATCTCTATTCATGACGTCTAATTACGAGATCATTAATGAAATATGGAAACATCTTTCCATCATATTAATGTCAAAGTACATAACAAATAATGTACAAAAGCGTTTCAATTCAAACACAAGTTTGATTATTGCAGGTACATCTGATATAAATTTTGAAGTTGGTCTCGTAAACGACCCTAAATTGGAAACTATAAAAGATAACACACGTCCAATTTATATTCAAAGTCCATATTTTCAGGACATGAAAATTTTTTTAGATGAGATTGAACTGGGTGAATCAAATTCTCTGGTGAATGGTGGGCTAAACAGTTTATATCATCCTAAATTCTTAGTGATACTTTTGAAGAAATATATGACATATTTACCTTTATGGGCAGGTATATGAGCCTTATCCCCATCGTATGGTAATGGCCTTGTGGATGTGTTTTACTGCTAGTTTTGTTAAACATTTGTCACATTTGTGATATCTATAGGCCTTTGTAAACTGAGATACATTTGTCGAAATATTAAGCATTATTTTATTTTCTAATTTGTATAGCAATTATATCTATTTTATTAATCCACATACAACATAATTATTTTAAGAATTTGATCAAACTTTTGCTATCCGGAGCAAAATTTTATATATATATTTTTTCGGGATGGATTCTAATTTTTTGCCATTCTGTATTATTTTTAAGGCTTTTTTATTTAAGCGAGGACGCAAAATTTATATTAAAAGGTTTTTTTCGGGATGGTTTTCGGGCCAACTTCATATACGTTAAGTTGTCGGCGTTCTTCAACTTTCTTCCAAATATTATCAGTGATTCAATGTTTGCGTTTTGTTTTCTTAGCGCTTGAGATCTACACTGATGGTTGCTTCTTCATTTGTTTGGAGGCTAAACTAGGGCGCCTGGATGAGTTTTACAGCTGCGGGCCTAATTTTAAACTGTGTTATACTGGTGTAGTTTTCTGGACACTTTTATGAGTTAGACAGAAGTTTATGCGAGTGTACAAAACTAATTGTTTAAATAAAATGTCGATTTTAGGCAGATATTTTCCCACGCCCATTTCAACAGATCACTTTCGTAAGACCATGTATGGGTGATTTCTGGAAATCCCACCTTTTTATTAATGAAATTACTTAAACTAGTTCAAATGAACATTTTGATTAAGTTTCATGAAGGAAACCCCCAATTTTTTCAGAATTTTAAAAAATTGTAGAAATGATCTTTTGAAATTAGAGTCGAAATGCGGGTTTCCTACGAGTGCATCTGGCTAATGATCTGTTTGTTCATTTCAACTAATTCAGGTGATTTCATTAATAAAAGGTGAGATTTCTAGAAATCACCCATATAAAATTTTTCAGAAATGATCTTTTGAAATTAGGGTTGAATTGAAGGTTTATATTGCCAATTCTGGCTGATATGAAGTAAGCCACCTTTGAATTCTGGTCTTATCCGGTTATATACAGCCAGTTTAAACAATGTGACTAAAAAAATAAGGACATTTTTTTTAAATAGTTGATCTACTTCAACAGGAGGAGAACTTAATTGGTTTTGGATTGGACAGTTTGGCACAATCAAACTAAAGTAAAACATATGCTTTAATGATTAAATGGATCTGTGGGATTTCTTGTATGATAATCATTTTAGAAATCCCACACTATCTCCCAAAATACATTATGCACAAACTTTACCGTTAGACGCACATAATTCCATAATCAAGTAGTACTCGACAAAATAAGAAAATCGTGGGATTTCCAAAATGAGATTTCTGTCGTGACTGACAAAAAAATTAGATTTTTTTTATAAGCAAAAAACCATATTTACACTTCTAAGAACTTCTAAGAAATGTACATGTGGGCAAGTATCTACCTGAAATCCATATTTTGTCTAAAATATTAGTTTTGTACACTCGCATAAATTTCTATCTTAAACGATTTGGCCAGATGTTCGATTTGCATCAACTAACAGTATACGAGATATGTTGTAGTATTTGTTACTTAAAACCCTTATTCATATTTATGTAAACTTTTTAACAGTATAAACTACTGCGACTATGCTTAAAAGGTTTATCACTAACAACTTCAACTTCCAGATAATCAACCATAAGTTTTCCATTGAAAATTTGTGCAGTATCGTAGTGCTTCAAAAGTATTAATAATCCGCTGATAAACCTCTGACAGCATAAACTTCTATACTGAACCCCAAAGAAGAATCGCCCAGTGTCGTCTACAGAAAATCTATTAATTGGTGATGCAGTATTCATACATGAGTTCTAAAAGTCATACCTACCATCTGATAATAAATCAAATACATATTCGATTATAGAAATTATGTATTATCTATCCAATATACAATAATGTCATTTTCGTCAATATTAAATTATTTTTAGTTGCTACCCTTAATTTCCAAAAAACATAAATCAAACCTTTTTTCGAAATTTCGCCTCTCCAATTTAAATATTTGTTTTATTAGTATTATGACGCAAAGCATTTATTCCTTGAATTCGGAACCGCAACAAATTGGTATGAAAACGATAGAAATGTACGAGCATATATATGAAGGAATTTTATGAATGGGTTTTATGGTAAAACGTCCCACGCTCAAAATTGTTTCTTGATTGAAAAACTGGTTTGATGTTCTATAACAAGGAACAGCACGTAAATAATTCACAGTTTAAAATTGTTCTCAGAAGTTGTTTAACTTCTTCCCGGTAATGCGTTTTGCAAGAATTCTGCAAATGTAGAAACGAAATTCTCCGATCAATAAAATCTACCCTCCGATTACATATTTGTAAAATCTGTTCCACAATAGATGACAGAATTTACAGAGAAAATAAAAGTGTTTACCTATTAAAAAAGTAAGTAAATTCAATACTCCGTCTAAAAACTAATTAGTTTTCTGTAAGTTGATATAATCCAAATGTTACTGGGAAGTGTATAATCTAAATTCCATTGCGTATGCCGAAAGAGAATTTCAGAAACGCTGTAGTATTGAGCAACTAAGAGGAAACACGAAACAAATACAAATATATGAGTACATTTTATATACTAATGAGGGTCTTTTTATAAATGTATGAAAGAGAATTTTTTTTTTGTCGCAAATTAATTGTTTCTTGACTAATGGACCAATGTTCATATATTATTTTCAAACGACTATAGCAACTCAATTATTCGCAAAATAATTGATTCTACAAGCAGTGACGAATACGTCACATAGCAACATACAATAAATTTGATAATTCATTAACCGACAACATCAACTTCCATAATCAACCGCGAACGAGCGCACGACATTCGACTAGCCATGTACACACGCATTGGCATACAATGTTAGCAACATAAAAATAACAAAAAAACACGACGCATTTTTTACCGCTAACATGACGCAACATTCCATTCGGTTTTTGGTTTTTGATAAAGTCCGACGTGTAATTTTGAGCATTGGCGCGATTCACTTGCCATCATTAAACCTTTGTATGAAATTATATATAAAATATAACACGGTGCATATGTGTGATGCATACAGGATACATCGTGTATATTAAATTAATTAAATTGATGCCGGATGGTAGATATGGCTATTATAAGAAAGTTCTTTAAAAAATTCGATGAAATGGTCGATCGTTCTGCTAAAAAACATTAATTTTTCGTTTATTTTACTGGCGCTACTTCCATTGAGGGATTGACCGTGTTATAAAGTTACATAATTAGTTTTTAATTTTTGATTTATGAATGATTGTCTCATTGAATCCTCGCCGGGTCCCATGGTTGCTGGGAGGTGCATATACTGCAACTGTATGAAGCAACTGGGGGATTTCGTTTTCTTCCATTTTTCAATTATGTTTATGATGTTCTTATTTCGTCCAAATCTGTCCAACGGCTGTCGATACTTCCGCAAGATTAAGAAACACCTTTAAAACATGATTTAACACCAAAAAAGCCGTCACATAAGGAAAACGGTCATACACCGAAAAAATACCAACCTAGAGAACGAACAATTTTAGTGGGAATGCGAATCGGACTCAGAACATAAATTTTTTTATAAATACAGGGGCTAACATAAATATAATAAAACCCTATATAAACTGCTGTCCACTTCTGCCCCAAATCGTCATCAGGAAAAAAATGTATGAACATGATTTGTCCGAAGTCCTTTTACGAGCTGAGGATAAACTAATATATGTTGATGAAATATTAGAATTAAAATTATTGGTCCAAATGAATATCAAAATTGAAAATTACTTTAGTACCGTCACACTAATGGACAAGACCCCAAAGTTCCACCTTATAGTTCTACAATCATTATAAGAACCATATAATAAAAGTTAAAACTTCTCAATACGGTGAATGCTACAACCAGGACTGTACAACTACAAACCTGAAAACCACAAATCAACCGTAACAGTTTGAACAACCACCCTGCCGCTTCCAGAAAATACATCCAAATTAAAAATAAGAGTAAATAATTTTGAAACATTATTCATTAATGAATAATAGGAAACGGAATCCGAACGGAATGTGCTCGCGATCAAGAAAACTAGATCATCATAGATTGCTATCAAAATAGCCTGCTAAAGCAAAACGATAATCTGACCGCCTTTACAATCGGCAACATACAATCACTATAAAAGATGGAGCTCCCTTGTATACCACCATATGCACACCTTGTTAGCCGAAAGTTGTCAGCCGAAAGTGAAAAAATCGATAATGCAGATTGTGTCTCGACTACATCAGCCGAAAGTTAAAAAAAACATGTATGTATAATGAAATATCCCAGCCGACAGTTATAACCTAAAAAGTCAGCCGAAAACAAATGTTTCATAAGAAAAAACAAAACTTAAATACCGACAATAATTTATGTGAATATATTATAAAGTATATCTGAAACGTATATGGGAAAATTTAAAAAATTCGTAAAAACTTAACGTTTAAAGTGTTATGTCTGGAAAAGGTCTCGTTTGAATCGGTTCGTCTATGGTTATTGCTGGAAATTTTTCGGTCAAATTTTATGTTGAGAGTCCGGGAAAATTGGGGGGAGTGAAATACACGTGCAAATTTCTAAAATTAATAAAAACTTAACGTTTAAAGTGTTATGTCTGGAAAAGGTCTCGTTTGAATCGGTTCGTCGATAGTTATCGCTGGAAAATTGTCCAGGTCAAGTTTTATGTTGCGAGTCTGGGAAAATTGGGGGAGTGAAATACACGTGCAAATTTCAAAAATTCGTAAAAACTTAACGTTTAAAGTGTTATGTTGAATAACTATCGACGAACCGATTCAAACGAGATCTTTTACAGACATAACACTTTAAACGTTAAATTTTTATTAATTTTAGAAATTTGCACGTGTATTTCACTCCCCCCAATTTTCCCGGACTCTCAACATAAAATTTGACCGAAAAATTTCCAGCAATAACGATCGACGAACCGATTCAAACGAGACCTTTTCCAGACATAACACTTTAAACGTTAAGTTTTTACGAATTTTTTAAATTTTCCCATATACGTTTCAGATATACTTTATAATATATTCACATAAATTATTGTCGGTATTTAAGTTTTGTTTTTTCTTATGAAACATTTGTTTTCGGCTGACTTTTTAGGTTATAACTGTCGGCTGGGATATTTCATTGTACATACATGTTTTTTTAACTTTCGGTTGATGTAGTCGAGACACAATCTGCATTATCGATTTTTTTTTTACTTTCGGCTGACAACTTTCCGCTAACTTTAACAGTATCATATGCACCCTTTATTGTTTAAAAAATGAAATAGAAAAATGTAGTACACATACAAGAGATGTTGGGCAACAACAATTCAAGCAGATCATACTCATCGCCGATCTGGGTACGAAAGTACCAAAGAAAACAGACGCGTCAAGTACTTGGAAAATCAAAGTAATCCACATATTTTGGAAAATTTGATTTCAAATCCGGGTCTTATCAGAACCCAATCGATAAAAAAATCCAGGAAAAACAGCTTTCTCCATCAATAAAGGGTACTTAGAATTTATACGAATGCCTTCGGCTTAAAAATGGTCCAGCAACATTCCAAAGAGCCATAAAGGTCATAAACGGTCTAACCCGAATAATGTGTTACGTTTACCTTGACGAGCTTATTGTCACAAACCATAACTTGTGCAATCACATTAAAATTTTTGAAGAAGTCTTTAAAATTTTATCACAATTTAAATTCAAGATCAATCCTGATAAAACTTAATAAAGACATTTTTATTAATCACTTGTTTTTTGTTTCGCAGTTATTTTGAATAATTTTCAAAAAGTTTAAAAAATCACTCGATCGATTTCGACTTGTTAGGTCATCATCAGGAGTATCTACTCGTGTAGATACTCCTGATGATGACCTAACAAGTCGAAATCGATCGAGTGATTTTTTAAACTTTTTGAAAATTATTCAAAATAACTGCGAAACAAAAAACAAGTGATTAATAAAAATGTCTTTATTAAGTATTAGTGTGTTTCGCCAAGTGCCTACGGCCAATAGCGTAAAAAGAATCCTGATAAACGCGAGTTTCTCAAAAATGAAATAGAATTCTTAGCACATAATCTAACAAAGTCCAAAAATTCCTCGAATCGTCAATACCAGCATCCCAAAAACAAGCAATTTCTTGTTGTGAAACACATTCACATCAACACCTCAGACGACTATAATATTCATTTTTCAGACCGCCCTATTAATTAATATAGCTGTATTTTTCGACGCTTGATCTGATCCGATTCAGTTCAAGTTTCGTGAAACAACCCAAAACGCTTAATCTGAAACAAAGTTTTAATCAAGATTTTCATATAAAATTTGAACTGCTCCGGATCAAGGAATGTCATGAAACACGGCTAATATAAGAAATTGTTCCAAAACCTGGAAATAAACTGTTTCCAAGAAGTTTGTTGAGAACATTCCTCACAGATAGGTTACGAAGGAAGGAAGGGAAGATGTAATAAGTAACCCAGAAAGGCAAGATACTAAAAATGTGAAAAACAGGACAGAGTACACAAAGGAATTAAGGAAGTAGAAAACCAAATAAGTGCGAAAGTCAATTTAGCGCTTGAGTAAGAATAACTAAACAGAACATTTAAACTTTGCACTGTTTACTCAGCCGATGACTAATCGCTTACCTGCTATCCTCCTCCACTTTTTTATTATTAATTTTTTTGTATAAATCACAGTTGGTTGGGACGACCAATAGATTCATTTTTATTGTCCATTTTTTGTCTCTCCTTCTTTTATTTATTTTTTGCCTTTTTTTCTACTATATATAACCAAATTTTTACTTTTACAAATCAGTAGATACTCCTGATGGTGACCTAACAAACTCGAAATCGATTGAGTAATTTTTTAAACTTGTGAACAAATTTTTTAATTAAAATATTAAAAAAAACAATTTTTTGCTAAATAAAAAAACAAGTGTTTATTGAGAATTTAAATCATATGAATGAAGCGAAGTCGAAGAAATCAAGGGAGTATCCAGAAGCCTTATGATGAAATTGCACTCACTAAAATCTGCTTGACGGGGTCGCTTCAATACTAGTTATGTACGAAGTAGTTTGTGGTGGAGTTCAGATCGCCATTCGCTAATGTTTCCAAAGCGACGATCTTGACGTTATCTGTAGTCAAGCAACAATAGGCTCTAAGAGTATCTATATTGTGAATTGTTATGTCTCATCTAGTATTCCATACTGCTGACGAATTCATTCTTATATGTCATTTCAATTTGGCAATGACCAAACTTAACTTTGTTAACATGTGCGACTTGCAACGGATTAGTCACGTGTTAATAATAGTGGTAGACAATTAGACCTGATTTTTTGATTTTTATCTCGGGTTCAATTAATTCACTGGTTAAACAAGCAGGTTGTGAGGTTGACGAGTATCATCCACCAGTATATATGACCTTCATTTATGAGGCTTTATGGTAGCCCTATAACTCTCGAGCAGTTGGTAAGCATTATTTGGCCGGTTTTTTTATTACATCGGAAAGATCAGAGAAATAAAAAGAAAGCCTTTTTCGTTTTGTTAATTTTATCGGATCGTCATTTTTCCATCTGATTTTTTTTCAGATAGTTCAGAGAAGAAACATATGTTAAATATTTTGACAGAAAATATGGCGATAATTAATAAATTACCATTGCTTTTCCTGGTTTACGCACATCAGTAGCTCAATTAATTATTATTTGGATATGACCCAAAATACCTAGCACTTTGTGTTGTTAAGATAAATTTTGCTTTATGATGTAATACATGCAACGACCAACATGTCACGAAATTGTTTTTTCTGCCATATAATAGAAATTGCGTTTTTTTTATTATTACGTCACAAATAAGTCAGTACAATGAATTGGAATGACTTGACCGACTTATTCAAGGTGGCGTCAAATAAGTCAATAAGTCTGAAATAATTATCCATTAGGAAAACAGCCTTAGAAGAATTTGAGGCCAATTGTATATATGGCCAAATAATTCATGGTTCTCATCGTCATCGTCTTCCATTGCTTCATTATCTGAAAGCAGCGACTCATTCTCAGAAGATTGTGATGATATTATCAATGATGTATTATAGATCTGAAAAATGATGAAAAATTAATGAAGGCAGTTCTAAGCGTATATAAACAATTCCATGACGGCTATTTCCCGACAGTACCGATACGTTGGTGAAGGCGGTACACATAAACGCATTCAGAAAAATAATGCGTTCTATTTCAATAAGAACGGAGGAAAAATTCGGGTGTGTAAGGTATATGTATTTAGATAATTCTTTAGAAAGTAACGATCACACAGTTTGCACCGTCCAGGAAAAACGAAAGAAGATGGCTGGTGTTTTGCTCCAGCCTCAGTCATACTAAGTCCTATGGCTGAGCTATGCTATATTTCACCAGCTTTTTAAAGAATAATTTAATATTTCCTTCCTTGCCTACAAAAATCAAAAGAGACGTGACAAAAGCAACAATAACTTTCACGGTATTATAGCAGTGTACGTTTTCCAAGCAGTCATGCAAATACCGAAAGGTGACGTTTCGCTATTTGACTATAAATCCAAGTTAAACGTACTAAATTTTATAATTTATGATTTTATAATTAAGTCTGTGAATGTTACGTTTAAAATTAATCCAATGGCCATCGAGGTGTGACAAATTAGCTACTTGTGTTTTGAAGTTATACGTCATCTGAAATATGCTACGAAAACTTTACTGACATCACGGAGCTCGCTTCCATCTTGCGATTTATAAATTTAAAGAATGTGCAGCTTCATCATGCCAAGTTAATAGGATTTGTGGGAGAATCTCCCAATTTGGTGTATTACAAACATTCGTACAATATAATGACGAGTTTGATGAGGCCACTATTTTAACCAGATAACAGCGACTTACAGTTGGCTCGCGATAACATGAACGCCGTATACCGTGAACTCCAGGTAACGTTAATAATTTTTTAGTTACATGTACTACTCGATAACGCATGAATAATTAGAAAGCTCGAAAGCTGTACACGCTCGCATGATTGAATATGCGATTCGGGGATTCCCAATTTTTCTTTTTTCATATGAAAAAAACAACTCCCGCAAACATGAACAATCTCGTGAACATGAATCGTTATCGCGAGTCTACTGTATTTTTCATTTAACACTAGACTGCCCAAAGAAGTCATTTTGACTGTATTTTTAGTTCAAATAGTAAACAAATTATATTTATATTGATACAAAAGTGCTTTTTTCGTTTTCCAAGTGCAGTACATTTTCTTTATTATATTAACTGTATTATATAACTTTAAATATTATAAAAGAAAATTTAAAATTTATATTAAATTAATTTTTAAAATTCTTTTATAATATCACAATAAGGACGTGCGTCAGGCTTTCTAGAGTTAAATACAATTGTTTTCTTATTAAGCTCAGGTATTCAATAATTATTGATTATACTTCTGAATAACTTGTGAACTGTCCTATCAGCGTCACTAATGACCACAACCCTTTATCAACCAAGAAAACAAAAAAATTGACTCAGTTTTAGTCCAACCCACACAAATGTGTGAGTAAAAAATCATAGTATGTAATGGCGTTGTTGATAAAAAATTTCGTTTTATTTGAAGTAAAACCAACACAATTGTGTGTATAGATATAGTGTTTTTTTTCGGACGAAAATAAGTTAAAAAGGAATTCACAAATGTGTAAGTTGGTTCAAAAAACATACCAAACTAAATTTTTAGCATGGTACTTTTGCCCTACCCGCACAATTGTGTTAGTAAATCACTAAAGGGATAAACATAACAATCTTTTTTGTAATATACGATTCATTTATGTACTGTCATAGGTATACTAATCATCTCAGATATGTCATGCCTGAATATTAGTCCTGCTTTATGACAAAATTCTATATACGTGTCACGCGAGACAGTCATGAATGAGTCATAAGTCGTTCTGACATCACTTATCTGCTGGTAATACACGCGATTGTGCACGGAAAAAATCGCCCGATTAGCTTTTTTAATTATACTAAAATATTATTACATTTGCAAGATACATTTATTTCCAATCGATTGTTTTCGACCGTAAATAATCTAATTATGTAAGTCTAAACTATCATCAATCACTATTATGTCGAATTAAGCCATACCTCGTACGAAAAAAAAAGGTTTTAGTCGCCAGCCACATCTGTAAAGCGATAATAGCTAAAGTCTTCGAACGAATAAAATCCGCCAGGTTAAAGTTAAGTCCTAAGACATGTTCACCACTCGTTAGAACAAAGGTAAAGTATTTAGGTCACAAAGTAACCGCCAATGGAATTCATATAGGCAAAGTAAAAATATCAACAGTAGTGGAATGGCCAAGACCCAGAAATTTATATGAATTACGATGCTTTTCGATGCAAAAATACTTGCGTACCCTTTACCAAACGTGAAATTTATTTTGGATACCGATGCAAGCAGTGATGGTATAAGAGGAGTGTTGTCACAAGAAAACGATGGTCGAGAATGAGTTGTTGCATATTACTTAAAATTCTATCGAAACTGGAGCGTAACTATTGCGTGACGTGGAAAAATTATTGAATCTAGTGGAAAGAGTGAAATATTTAATATGCCATGGGGCGTGACGATGGTTACTACAATTATAGGGTCCGGAACGACAGGTGGCACGCTCGACCAAACGTCTGCAAAGCTAGAGCTTTGACATTGTTACGCGGATTTATTGTGTTATAGAAAAGAGAGTTGTCGACCAACATGCCGAACACAGTGGGAAAGCTTTCTTTTAGGTAATGGCTGTTTAAATCGAATTTGGGCGACCTCAGATGGCAAAGGTAAATAATGAAGTGGTGCCAAAAAATAGAATTAATCAAATATTTGAGAATTATCATGAAAAAGTAAGGGGAGGTCATTCCGGAACTAATAAAACACTGGAAAGATTTAATAGTACTCTGAAAAAATATTTAGCAAAGGTTGAGAATAAAAATCAGTGCGGCTGCGATCGATATATACAATAATTATTCGTGATGGCTTATCGAAAGTTTTCAAAGAAGGACAACTCGTTTGGCAAGACATTCCGCAACGAAGAAAACAATTACAACCGAAGCTCCAACGGCATCGGAGGTGCGATATACTGCAATCATAAAGACAAACGATATAGTTTACAGAATAAAGAAAAAGCAGCGAGGAAAACTCAAAGTAGCGCATTGAGATCGGTTGACAAACCTAGGTCTAAGTAGTATCATTAAAGGTAGGTTTAAAGCAATTTCGTGATATTGCAAATTATAGGAGAAAATGCCTGGAACAAAACCGAAAGTACACGAAAGATCCTGAATATTAAGCGCGGTATATAAATACGGGTGCAATTAAGACAAGAGTTAGACATTCAGGAGATACGGTACGCGAAAGATTAAAAGCGAAAGTGATCAGTGGAAAAAATTATTAGTGCTGTTTTAATTGAAACAAATTTTGTGATTTATTGTAAATTGTGAAAAGTGAATTAATAATAAATAATAGTAATTTAAGCTAGAATAAAATTACTTATGAATTGTGTATTTTGTGTGGACTTTCATAGATATTTTTAAAGCCAACGAAAAACTTTTTGTCACAAAAAGATAACAAGCTTTAAGAATTCACGAGAGTAAAATTAGTCAACGTAAAAAGTCGAACAAAATAACCTTCGAAATTATAATTTTAATTATAAATATTACGGCATAATTTATGTTAATCCCCTCAAATGATTTATGCTACTCGTACTTTATGTACTTTAAAAAGCTTTATAATTTCTATTTTGTATTTCTTGAAGAAGTGGTGGGAAAATATTACGAAAAATGTTTTTCTCTCTAAATTATATTTTGAAAGGATATTGCACATTGTACGTTATACCCACTGAAATCTAAGATTAACAATTTTAGTATAATCTTTAATTTTCTTTTTAAAATTTTGGTAACAATAGAAGAAATGTATTCCTGTGTTCAACAACAATAGGGAATATTTATAAATACATCAATAAATTCTTAAAAAAAAGTTATCTCGTTTGAATTTCTGTACTCGATAGTTCAAAAGATAACAATACGCTTTTAATCAAAAAAATCATTAATTCTCCCGAACTGTTGCATGCAACGTAATAAATAATATTTCTGATATTCGCAACAAGGTTCTTTATACACATTACTATTTGAACATGAATTACAGGACAATTTATCAATTCAATTCTGTATATATATGCTGTATATATATTAAATTCATCAATTCATCAATTCAAAGATTCGGATAATATAAATCAACCTTTAGGGTTTTAATAAACACTAAACTAAGGTTTTGATGATTTTCAAATAATTTAAAAAAAAACGATCAGTTTGAACAGATTTTGGAAAAACAGATGCCTTAAAATGCCGAAAATTTGCGCGGATTAACAGTTTGCGCGAACTGTTCCTGCGAGCCCTAAAGATCGAACTGGTATGCCTATAATGTCATTTATAAATACGTAGTATATTTAAATGGAGCAGAACGTCCTTATAAAATAGAAAGTAAATAAAATAATAGGTGATTTTTAAAATATTGTTTAACATTTAATAATGTTTTATTTCTTTTTGAATTTTGTAACCCTGCTATTTGTTTTCGAATATAATTGATTATAGAAGCGGAAGCTGGATGTCAAAATTGCACGTATCCAGTCAGTGATACATTTTAATGAAGGAAAATTTTATCAAGCAAATTCATTAATATTTGACAAAAAAAAAATACGAAATATTCCTTAAAAGAAATTTTATAAAATTATATTTCCAAACACGAAAAGTGTCCACTTCGACACATAGAGCCCTTCGAGGCATTCGGCCCTTCGACACATGCGGCCCTTCGCAATTTTTTCCTTTGACGTTCAGCCCCTAAGTCACATCGTTCCTCCCCCACCGTTTAGCCATCCAAGGGCCTTTAGAAAAAAATTCCAGGAGAGGTGGGTTAAATTACCAGTTTTACAAGCTTTTTTCTAAGTGAATGATTCGAATTCAAAACTGATTTTTGATACAGTTCTAGAATACGGTTGATATGGATGGAACTTGACCATTTCTTTACAGTTTATGGTAAAACTCTACAAGTAAGGTCTAAATGGGATTCTAAAATGATTTTTTGCTAAAACTCTAGATTATGGCCAGTAGCGACAGAACTTGGCTAATTCTTGACAGATTATGATAAAATCGATAAGTGTGATAGAAATAAGATTCTTAAATGATTTTTTTACTAAGTTCTGAAATATATCGCCCTTTTTGTCCAGATACGCAGAGCTTTATCAAAAAATCATCGTGTCAAATTTAAACATAATAGGTATATAAACGGCCAAATTTCATCTCTATTGCCCATATATCACAGCTTATCCCCATTTCCATCGCAGGTGACAAATTTCAACATAATCGATTAAGAAATGGCCTAGTTCTATCCCAAATTACAATATTCCAGAACTTTATCAAACATCATTTTAAAATCACAATTAGATCCCACATGTCGATTTTCGACATTATCGGTTAAGAGAAGGCCAATTTTCATGATGCATTTCTAAACCTCATTTACGAGCCACATGTCAAATTTCAACTAAATCAGTTAAAAAATGGCCTAGTTCCATAGCGATACCTATATTTCAGATCTTTATCAAAAAAAATTTTTAGCAATCCATTTCCATCGCACGTATCGAATTTCAACAAAATCTGTTGGGAAATGACCAAATTCCATCCCTATTAGCCATTTCCTAGGAGTCGGTGAAGTTAGGCCGAGCCCGAATTTTTTGGTGGATTTCTTGGATAAGTCTAGCCATCCCGAAAAAGTGTAAATATATTAAATAATGTAGCACCATCCCGAAAAACTATTTATACATGAGAAAAAATAATAAAATACAAAAATAAATTTAATGTAAAAAAAATTACTGGTAAAACTTTTTTTTTTAAATATATTTAACCCGAATAGCGATAATTAGTGTAGTTACTATGGGTCCACATTAAATTCTATACCGCAATACCTGGAGATAAAGCCACCAAGCGGCATATATGGCCAGATAGGTCAAGATATTAGCAAAGAAGTAGAATTGGCCCCAAGTCCATATCAGGTGGAAATAACCTTTTTTTAATTTTATTTATTGGGTTTTTGTATATGTCTCAGCTCTTTTTTATTAAACCAGAAAACATATTTTCTTGTTTAGAAAATGAAAGATTTATTTATTGAAAGTATGTCTTATCTGCAGCTGAAGTAGCTACGTCTGGTGAATACGGCTGGTGGGAAAGGACTTTCCATGTGGTTTTATATTGTTGTTCTGAAATTTAAATTTCTTGTGTCTATTCGGCCATTCTGGTCGTTTTCCCTCTGTAACTCTCTTTTAACGTACTGCATATCCAAAAATTTGGCCTGATTTATTAAATATACAACGTGAAGTTTCGATGTTGATTTTCCTCAATACGTACTCAAGCGCCAAATTGAATACACAGGCGAGAGTGCATCTCCCTGTCGAACACCAGATTTTATTTCAAAGGAGTCAGACACAGTTCCTTCGATTACAATTCTACATACAGACCCGGACGTTGTTAACTTCACCAGATAAACGAGTTTATTTCTCCCTGAGGTTCCTCCAAGGTTATTTCCACCTGATATGGAATTGGGGCTAATTCTATATCTAAGCTAGTATCCTGACCTGTCTGGCCGTATATGCCGCTTGGTGGCTTTATCTCCAGGTATTGCGGTATAGAATTTAATGTGGACCGTAACTACACAAATTATCGCTATTCAGGCTGAACAAATAAATTTAAAAAAGGTTATTTCCACCTGATATGGACTTGGGGCCAATTCTATATCTTAGCTAGTATCCTGACCTGTTTGGCCGTATATGCCGCTTGGTGGCTTTATCTCCAGGTATTGCGGTATAGAATTTAATGTGGACCCATAGTAACTACACAAATTATCGCTATTCGGGTTAAATATATATTTAACCCGAATATATTAAAATAATATATTTTAAAAAAAAAAGTTTTACCAGTAATTTTTTTACATTAAATTTATTTTTGTATTTTATTATTTTTTCTCATGTATAAATAGTTTTTCGGGATGGTGCTACATTTTTTAATGTATTTACACTTTTTCGGGATGGCTAGACTTATCCAAGAAATCTACCAAATAATTCGGGCTAACTTCATCGACTTTTTCCTAGAACTTTATTGCAAGCTCATTTTTGAATTTTGTCAAAAAATCAATTAAGAGTTCCATTTTCCCACATGTCAAATTTTAAAAACTCAAACCAGGATTTCCTAAAAATCGGGATTTAATTTATACAAAACCGGGATTTTGAAAACTGGGATTGTGAAAACAGGGATTTCGTTACTCACCCGTTCAAACTTTTCGTAAGCCGAAATTACGCAAAAATATTAAACCTCTGGGAAGTTAGCGCGAAAAATTATCCCGAAAAACCATTATAGTTAAATATGGCAAGACTATTATATATTCACACAATATTTTAATACTATCCTGATAGTCAAGTATATATAATTAATATTGCTGCATATAAATCAAATATATCACGAGATATATCACGAGGAAGGATCCACCTTTCAAATGCCCAAAATTTTAAATCAAGTCTATGAGTCAAATTTTAGATATAGTCGTGTGAAGTCGTAGTAGATATCAATTAACAGAGCAAGGTTGGTATGGAATTTGTCGAATTGGAATTGGTTTTCTGTGATTATAATAAGAAAAACTAAGTGAATATCTAAGCAAAACGATACTTGTGACAAATGGAACGAAAACGAATGTCCAGTCTGCGATAAATTGTTATTTTCTGAAACGGTTTTTGCATATACCTATATGTCTTTACCATTAGCATGTCTAACAAAAGTTGAAGCTAATGACAATTGTAGTTTTTGAGCTTTTATATAAAATAATAACACAGAGAATATACACAGATAAACTTTATTTATAAAGTTTATGTGAATATTCGAGTGCCGCCATCGAAATTGATAAAATATTTTAAAATAAAATATGATTCGGTTAGAGCTGCGAATTTATTTCGTATTGATTTACAGCGGCGAAAAGTCTACATTTTGTGAATATTTTTTAGAACCCTGCACCTTTTCCTCTGTAAGCAATTTCTATAAATTTGCAGCTATAGAATTTTTACAATTTCAGAATCGGGCCATACAACTTTAAAAATTAATTGAAAATTACCTTAACGATGTTTATTTGATTTTACGCTGCAATGAAGATTATTTTTTGTAAAAATACCAGTGTTGCGAAACGTTATCTGTAACGGAACCAAATACCGGTATACCGGGTTTTTTTCAGGTAACGTTAAAAATACCAATATCCAAATTTTTCAAACCGTGTTTACCGGTATTTTTACCATAACAAAAAAAATCATTTCGGTATTTCGTTACATTGTGGTAAATTTTAATATCGTATTCATTAACTTTATATAAAAATAAAAATGTTAAATAAGTAATCAATAAATCTTATATTGACACTAAAATATCAATACTCAATATGAACTAAATTTGAACTAAATTATGCCTATTGAAACTGGCGTTTTCGAAAAATGTAACACCTAAGTCTATAGTCTCATTGACTCTTTGCAGTACTTCGTTGTTGACTTTGTATGAAATAATTACTGGATTTCTTTTACGATGGAAAGACATGATTTTGCTTTTCTTAATATTTAAGTATAGTGAGTTCCGATCACACCACTCACTTAATCTATCTAAGAAGACTTGAAGTTTCTCCGTATCTAACAATGAACTTTAAACTAAATAAAATAAATTTGTCTTTATTATTTTATTTTATTTATAATTTATTAATTTTATGATTTGAAATGTACATTCTGAATTTTTTGAAATATAAAATACTAAATGGTAAATATAAATACTAAATAACTTAAGTGCTTGTTTTTTCTTTTAATGCCCACGGTTTTGAAAAATTTTTCGTATTTGAAGCGTTATACCATAACGTAATGAAATAATATTTCGGTACAGTACCAGAAAACGGAACGGTATCAATATATTTTAAAGGGGTGGAACGAAACGAATAACGTTACAATTTTTTTTTTCGTTCCACAACACTGAAAAATACTGTCCCTAGATAGCAAATCATAAAATAAAAAGTGTATCCAAGATAAGTGGTTATTAATTTATTATAATATGTAATGTTTACATGAGAAGCACGATTATCATTAGGAGCATGTGGCCAACCTCTAATTATTGAAAATTCCAAACAACTACGAAAAATTTTGGCGTTTGAAAGGTGGATCCTTCCTCTAAAATTCCATACCAACCTTGCTCTGTTAAATTGATATCTACTACGACTTCACACGATTATATCTAAAATTTGACTCATAGACTTGATTTAAAATTTTGGGCATTTGAAAGGTGGATCCTTCCTTTACAAATTCCTTACCAACCTTGCTCTGTTAATTTATATCTACTACGACTTCACACGATTATATCTAAAATTTGACTGATAGACTTGATCCACAATAATTGGTTTCTTACTAATAACCAGCGTGCTTGGTTTATTCGTTTTTGAATTAACCACGCCAGTAAATTGTTTGTTATTAAATTAATTTCTCGTGATATAAATTTCTGCGCTTCAATATTTTTTTGGTTTCGGGATGGTTCGAACACCTGTCGCTATTTGTTTACTGAAATTTTCTGTATTGGAACTCTTTTTCGGGATAACAAAAAAAAAATAAAAAATATCATGATAGTAAAAATGTCATGAGAGTAAAAAAAAAATTCGGAATGACATTCAAAACTAGCGTGATATAAAAAATGTTTCCGAATGACACTGAAAAATGTCGTGATATTCGTTTTATAGTGTTGCCATCGCATTTCTTCGGGATATTTTTCGGGCTAACTTCACAGACATAAATATTAAACGGTATCGATATGCAAATAAATTTAAAAAAACAGGTTTAATATTAGATTCTTCAGAATGTTAAAGTGTTGCTTGATGTGCAACCAGAAAAGTAAGTTTTAGTTTAAAATTTAAAACTTATTGCTAGCAATATATTTCTGTGGTCCTAAATCATATAGAGATTTATTTGTCGATTTTAATTTACCCAGCATCCGAATCTTGCATCACAGAAAATTTCCAACATTCGTCCGGGTTTTCTTGTTCTATTTTTGACTTCTTAAATATTAAAGTAGAAAAGTTCCGATAAATAGAAAAGGAGCGTATTATATGTTTCGACGAAATTTCACAACAGCATAATATTGTAGGATTAGTGGACTTTGGTGAAAGTGCTTCCAATGGAATTCCTGCGTCATTAGTTGTAGTAATTATGGTTAGCGTATTTTTAGTAAATGGAAACAGGCAGTGGCTTATTTTTTTTGTTAACATCTGTGCGATAATAGATTTAGTTTGGATCCTTAATAATAGATAGTAGATAGGTTCGGATTAAGTGTAAGAGGCATAATAAGTGATATAGGATCGAATTGAGTTAGACTAGATTAGGTTTCAGTGGTTTACACTTAGGCCATTTTTGGCCCATTGTGATACCACGCATTCACGCCACATCATTAACCCATTCACCTATTCACCTACTCACACAACTACAGTATATTCCACCTGCACATTACAAGCCCCATGTGAACCTGTATATTGACATGGACGATGGGTCGGCGCTGAATTCTGCACTCCATCAGAGGGTCTTAGTTGTGTTTATTAACATCACCGATTGTAATCGATGTTGAAAATTGGATTTGCATCTAGCCTCTGATGGGATTCGAACCCAGTACCTCCCGGTCCAAGTGCCGAAGTTTTAACCACTGCACCACTTGTCCGGTTGAGTTAGACTAGCTAACAGTTTAAAGGTAGATGCTAAAAGGCCATTCTTCTGATTGCAAGCTCCTTATCAAAAGTACTGTACATCTTGGAAATATGTCCAGGAAGCCCATTATCACAACCGACTCGGTCGTTTAATAAATTAGAAATCGTTTGTTGCAGCATCTCATGCAAGGTGTTTAATTCGAATTCGCACCGTTGCGGTGGCATATCGGATAGATTTTTGATTTGCGACTGTTCTAAAAACCGTACGGCAGTTTCAGCCAGGGTTGCAATATTTTAATCGTATGCTACTTTTACAATTGAAGCGTCCTTTACTAGTGCCACTATTGCAGGTAAAACATATTCGGCGAAAACGTTACCATCGCTGCGCACCATTTCATCTACCATGCATAGACAGATGGTTAATGTTTCGGCAATATAACTAGAAAAATAAAAATAAAACTAATAAATTGCTAAACGAAAATTTAATCAAAAGCAGTTTCAATGGACCGAGGATTAAGGATTCGATCTAGAACTATACAAATTCGAGCTATACAGAGATGCAATCCTCGAATACATGAAGTGACAATCGCCTTAATGATGATCAGCCCATCTTTTTCATTTTACAAGCCAACCTATCCTGTTTTACGAGTTTCTTCCGTTAAAATATCAATAATTTGGCTAATGTCGGAATAAAGTCGCATGATTTTGTTACGACTGTAACAGAAATATAAATATTCCGGAAAAAGACGACCTCGCTCCTGATCCAAATAGATTTCGGCTAAACTTCGTTATTTGAGATTTCGATGTAACATTGATGATATTAAATTCTTTAAGTGTTTATTCTTGATTTCTTGAAAATGTTTTGGGACAAGCTCTTGAAAAAATATCTATCTGAGGTAGTGGACATTCTGTATTACATAATCCGTCGAGCGCTAGAAGGCCATCTCGGAATTGTATTGAATCTGATGTAAGCGATTTAACAAAATGTTCGGCTGCTCTGTAACATGTTCGCCGACGGCTTGTATCAAAGAAATGTGTAATCGTCCGGATTATCTTCCGGCAGATAGATCGGTTTGAACGATGCAAAATCAGAAAATAAAATCAAATTCCAAAATGTAATGAATATATTTTCAAGTTTAAGGTCACCATAGCATATTTTCTGTTTGTGACATTGGTGTAGTGCGTATAAAATGTCAAATATAATCCATTTTTTCTCTACCGTAGTTAGAAATGGACTCGATCGTGTAAACTATATGTTTAACATATTCCCGTATTATAAGTCCAGCTGTTGCGCTTAATAATGGGTTGGGGAAAAATAAATCCATTATTTTTTCGCTAGGTCGCTTTAGTGGCATATATCTCGTGATGTGTTTGTCGCAGTGGACGGAGTAATAGCATATCAAGGTTGGAGGTGCTAAAAGAGAAATTGTGCTATATTTTAAAATTTTGCTTCGTTAAAGGCGAAAACCATGCTCAATTTTGGTTTCGTCGATTCCGTTTCGGTATCAAAGACGCACCATGCACTGAAAAGGCCTATCGTCGAAAATATCGATAAAATGGTGGAATTTGTCGAAGTAGACCGGCACGCGAGCTGTCGTAGCATCGCCCAGGAACTGAAGATCAACCACGAAAGAATTTTAAGGAAGTTGCAGAAAGCTGGCTTCAAAAATGATCCGGATGTTTGGGTGCCGCACGAGTTGAAGAGAAAAAACTTGATGGACTGCGTTTCCATCTGCGGACTCTAGGCCAAACGGAACGAAAGCAACCCACATCTGAAGCTGATGGTGGTTGGCGACAAGAAATGGGTCACATAATACAAAAGGGGGGGGGGGGGGGGTGGACATGGGTCACATATTGACAAAGTCAAGCGGAAATAATCGTGGCCGAAGGCCGGTGAAGCGGCCAAACGATGACCAAAAACGATGACCAAACCAGGATTGACACCCAAGAAGGTTAAGCGGTGTGTTTTGGTGGGATTGGGAAGGAATGCTCTACTATGATCTGCTGCACAGTAGCCAAACGCTCAATTCGAACCTCTAGTGCCAACAATTTGACCGACTGATGGCAGCAATTGACCTGAAGGGGCCAGAATTAGCGAATAGTAGAGACGTCGTGTTCCATCAGGGCAACGCCAGGCCGCCCGCCGCACAGTACATGATGACCCGTCAAATGCTTCGGCGGTTGGTAGGTTATTATTTGTGCACTGTTATGAGTTAGAAATTTTTGTATTTCAATTTAAAACATACAAAAATAACGAATTTTTCGTACCTTTTGGCGAACCAAGGTCATAAAAATGTGTCGATATTTTTCCATACAAAAAATGACGATTCCGACCAAATTTCAACGTAATTCGTTAAGAAATGGCGGAGAAAGACTGCACATTGTAAAATTTCAAAACTTCATGTGCCGAGGTCCTTTAATTCTGAGAATGATCAATTTGTCATTTTAAGGAACACTTTTAATATTTTATGCATCTGGTATGTTTTATTTTATGAAAACAGAGAAACAAAATGAACAGAAATTCTCTTTTCTGATAGTGCTAACTTGCGCCACTTGTGGCGAGTAGCGTACACTCTAATTTCTACTGTCTTGTACAGCATTGGTGTCTTAAGACTGTTTCTTGGATTGTAAAATAAAATTGTTCTAGTAGACAAAATCTTTTGGTACTGGTACAATCAAAGCTCTCGTCACATTACTATTGAATATTTTTATTTAGCGCACGTGTAACTTAAATTTTAAAAGTAAAATGCTCCATCTGTATTGGAGATGACATCTAAAATTCCAATCTAATATATACTTTATTAATAATAGCGTTCTGTTCAGTTTTACGATTCACAAATTTAATCACCTGTGTGTATATTTATACTCGTATGTGATGACACAAATTGTAAATAAACGCAACAAAATATTATTGCTTATATGGGAATTGTAAGGTATGACAAATGATTGCTGTTTAGTGTACCTTTGAATCTGTAATCTAAGGCATTTTAATTAAACCAGTGACAAAAACATTTTTATTTACTTCCGGAAGTGGCCTACATATGTGCGTATCCCATAAGGAATTAAAATTGGATAAAAACAAAATTTACTTCAGGTCATCAGTTCATCACCTGTATATTCAATCACTACAAGTATTCATTAACAACATAATAGCAAATATATGTAATATTGTTATGCAAATAAATCAAATAACGTAAACAATCTAATCCATAATCAATCACACCAAACACTTGAAATAGATAATATTTATGTTCATAAAAACATGCATTTAATTTGATATTTCGAACGAAAATGACGAAAATAAACACTCCACTTTATTATTTCGAACCTACCACCACCTTAAATACCAACTATAGTAATCACAACTCACAAACAAATTACTGATTAAAATTCCCAAATAAATGAATACTAAAATATTTTTAATTAAGCACCTATCAAAATGGAAACAAACACTTGAAAAAAAATTATGAAAATTTTTCTTCATTTTTCCCTGGAAAACTCTCCTATACATGTGTGAATATGTAATTTGTGTATACAAAATTATCCAGCCAACACAATGTTTGGATACTCGCATACGTAGATTATTTTGTGATGTGGGTATTGTATATAATTTTATTCTTAATTATTACATTATGGGCCTCGTTCGTGTAAACGGGGGAGCTTCTGATATTGCTGTGTATTATTAACAAATAAAGAGATAATATTTATGAAGAAATTATAAGATTACGTGCTTTAAGTGAGTATACAGTATATAGAAAATAAAGCCTTAAGGTATATGTCGTCCTTTATTTGTTTTGTTTAAAGGTGTTCAAATTGCTTTGCTGTCTTCTATAGGCATTATCACATACCATTTTACTGTCTAGAGATACTAAACATCTTGGTCCTATTTCATTAGAATAATTTCGGTGTTGTGTTGTTTTTCCAATAAAACCCCCTCGAAGAAATTAACGAATACATGAGGAAATACCAACAACCTTTTTTAATATTTTCATGTGTTTGGTCCCCGTTCTCCAGTTGTTTTTATACTCTTGATTGTTTTAATGAAAAAGGTTAAGGAAAAATTATTCACATGAAAAATCACGACTATTATACGTTGCGTATAGGTACCATATTTTCTATATCTCCACGTACACAGAAATTAGTTTTGATTATTTTCTAGACCAATTTGTTTTCTTTAAGTGAGATATAACTTGTTTATAAAAGATCGGTAACGCAGATTTCCAGTAAAGCTTTAATCGGTTAATATTATTATCGAACTGAAAGTGACGAATGGCAGAATGCAGGTCTACAGATTCAACCGAAATTATATTAGGAGGTGATTTCTTGTTACATTCTTTATAACTTGTTATTTAACTTTTGTGCTGGATGCCGTTGGAACTCTAAAGGCTCAATCATAATGTATCCGTTCCGTCGACTTGTTTTTAATAATGTCATTTTGTATGAAAAGTGAAAAATTTTCCCATCCGCCCATTGTATTTACATTTTAAGAGGCAGCTTTCAGAGAGCTTTTCAGATTTTTGCAAAAAATTTGATAAGTATGTCATTTATGAAAAAACAACAACAAAAAAACTACCTAGTTGTATTTTCTAAACTAATTAACAAAATTTAAATTTTATTCGTGAATTAGTAACATAAAGCTTCATACTTTAAAACGTTATAACATTATTCAATTGTATAGCCTCTTTCCTTTATTATGCGCTTCAGTCTTACTTCGAAATTACCACACGTGGCACGGATGACTTCTATTGGGATTTCATCCCAAATACGCAAAATTACCGTCTTAAATTCATCCAAAGTCCTGTATCGGTAATCCTTAGGCTTTTGTTCCATAAACCCCTGAAAGAAAAAGCCATGGGAATTAAATCTGGTGAGACGGCCATTCGTATTTGTCTATGAAGTCAGTTAAATTAGCCACACACCATTTTTGAACTACTTATGTGCTGGTGCCCCGTCTTGTTGAAAGCAATAATATTCCTCTCCGTTCGCTGTTTGGGCTTCTCTGGCAATAAATGTTTCTACAAACCCTCCTCCAAGTAATATTTCGAATTTATTTTAACACCTTTTTGGTATTCGTGGTTAAGTATTTGGTTTTTTCTTTGGGATTCACTTTATTAATAAATATAAATCACATTTATTTTATATTAAATTTACACCCTTTATTTATTTGATTTTTTATTCTTGCTTTCAAGTTTTTATTTTTATCTTTTTCGTTCACCATTAAATTCTTAATAATATTGTTTTTTATTTGGATTGCTCCTATTTTTACGTACATACAAAAAAACCTCTTAAAAGGTTTTTCTGTACCTAACTAACCATTTACGGTGCTTGACAATTTAGGAAATTTATTTATAAATTATTAAATGATTTGGTTGGGCAAGGTGTGAAGGACGCCACACCTTTATCAAAAAAAAAACAAGTGGAGAGGTTTCTCTTTTGGATATGGCTCCCCAAGCTATTACGAATGGTGAATTTTGGTACTTTTTATAATGCTATAAAAAGGTATGTGCTGTTATTAATTTGGGACATCCTTTATGAAACCTCCCAAGCTCGATCGAGATCATCAAAATAATATCGTCACCCGCGTGCTATGAAAGCAGCCTTTTACTTTTAACTCTTTTTTGTGGCATTCGTAAGCTCGTGAATTTTTTTTTTTTCTTGAAGGCTAACATTTGTAAGTCATCCCTGAGTATTTTTCAGACTGAATCGCGGTCTAAATTTAATTTTTCTGCTATTTTCCTTGCCGATCTGTCACAATGCGCCCACGTACTAATCTTGGCGATTTTGACTTGATCCCGTATCACAGAAACGTTTCACTGTACGATAAACTAATTATCTGTTGACTCCAAGATGTTCTACTTCTCGAAAAATCACTACACATTTCAAACCAATTTTGAATTTATTCACAATTAAAGATCGTAAGTTTGGCATGGTCACAACCACGTTATTACACAAGTAAATTAACTAAACGGTTTTTCATGTATATAGAAAACCTAACGGTACTTCACAATTAAAAAATTTCCAGATTATTTAGCTTCGTTTGTTTTGCGCGGCTACTCAAACTTTTCTAATCATATATAGTGGTCACCCGGGAAATCAAATTTGCAACAATATCGATCCACTTCAGATTTCCAAAATTTAAGCGGAGATTAAGATTTTTGAGAATAAACTGTTTTACACAAAAATTCAGATCTATACAGTCCAAACGGATTGAGTGATTATGATAAAACCTCATCACGTTTCCTAGTGATATGTTGTGGAGATCTCTATACCGGAAGTGGCTACTCATAAGCAAAACCCTTCTCGTTTTTATATTTTTTCCCAAATATTAAAAAACAATACAACCCAAAATATCTATATATATATATATATATATATATATATATATATATATATATATATATATATATCTGTACCCCGGAGGCATACAACACCATGTCCAATTTTTTCACAAAATGAACTGTCCACATTGTGGGTTCATTATGTTTAATTATCTGTCTAAAGGAATATGAAACTATGTGATCCTTAAAGTCCTTATGGTTCACATGTTTGCAATAACAACATGTGCGGTTTCCGTTAGAGGCAGAAGGCAGTATCTGGACCTAAATTTATATACCTCTTAAAAAAAAATTTTGGACATAGTGTCGTATGCCTCCGAGGTACAGATATATATATATATATATATATATATAAAACAAAGTCGGGTTAGTTACACCATTTATAACTCAAGAACGGCTGGACCGATTTTTATGATCTTTGTTTTGTTGGATTTGACTCCGTTCCGAATAGCATAATAACTATTAAAACATTGGAAAAATTCACCAAAAAAATTTATCAAGAAAATTCATTTTCTCATACATTTAGTACATTTTGTTTTTTTTATTTTGTTCGTATCAATACAGTGGTGGTTTAGGAAAAAAGAAAAGTCAGAAAAACTCAAAAAGGAAGCCCCAAAAATCTAATAAAACAAACCTTTTTTTTATATGAATTTTGTAGGTGTAGTTTCTATGTGACGAGTGGTGCAGTGGTTAAAGCTTCGGCGCTTTGACCGCAAGATACTGGATACGAATCCGACTGGAGGCTGCATGCACATTTCTATTTTATTTTTTATCCAATTTTTTTAATTTTATCTACTTAGCTATATAATTCTTGATGGAAATGTAGGATTATTTTTCTTCGATGAGCCCGGTGGAACTGGGAAGGCATTCCTCATATCATTGATTTTGGCCACTGTTCGTGCGAGATCCAATATTACTGTAGCAGTTGCTCAGCGTTGAAATTGTCGTTAGACCTTCAATCGGCTGAAAACCCGACTTGCAACATTGCATCATCGTAAAATCGTAAAATCATCATCGATTATGAATGTACAATGGCGCACAAATGCGCATTTGAAGCATTCAATCGAACTATGAAAGATCTACGCAATGACTCAAGATGTTTTGGGGGCGCAATGATTCAACTGTCCGGCAATTTCCGTCAAAAAATAACAGTGATTCCAAGATTGACCGCTGTCGATGAAATAAACGCTTGCCTCAAATCATCGATTTTGCGTGGCGCTATGTGATGAAACTTCAGCTGGCGACAAACATGCGAGTTGCATTGTTAAACCAGAGACAACTTAACAGAGATATTTCATTCTATGCAAACGTAAAAATTTAAACTGCGAGTTCATTACGTATACGCAGTTTAACGAAAAATGACAGATACAACGATGACATTGGAATTGTCAGAAATATATTTTGTTTTCATTTTTTAGCTCGAACGAAAAATTTTATTTGATTGTCTGTGGTTAAACGATCCATCTGATGAAAATTTCTCCAAGCAATTGCTGACTATCGGTAATGGCCGTGTTCCGGCCGCCAAACAAAGACGAATCAACCAACTCTCCAACTGAATTTTTAAACTCATTGGATCTGGCTGGCTTGCCATCGCACAATTTACAACTGAAAGTTGGTGTGTTGCCGGTAATCATCATGCTACGAAACCTGAATCAACCAAAACTATATGTAACGGAACGCGTTTTATTTTGAGAAATCTCAAGGAAAGTTCAAAGGTGAGGAAGTTCTCATTCCGAGAATTCTGATGATCCCAACCGATATGCCATTCGAGTTTAAACGAATTCAATTTCCAATTCGTCTTGCATTCGCCATGACGATCAACAAACCACAAGGCCCATCCTTGAGTGTTTGTGGCCTGAATCTAGAAAATGAACGTTTCTCTCACGGCCAATTGTACATAGCATGTTCACGTGTCAGCAAACCATGCGCTTTGTTCGTTCTCGCACCTGACAATAAACCAAAAAATGTCGTATATCACAAGATGTTTTACTAAAGGGAATCGACCCTATTGCAACCTACTCAAGAAATAGTTTAAAAGGAAGTAGTGCAACAATGCTACGCGAATCATTTTGAATCAATTCAATAAAACGAAAGCCTTGCTGCCACGTGAATTACATTCATTTCAATGTAATTAAAATATATTTCATTTTGATTGAATTTAATTAATTTGGAGTATTCATTTTATCCACCCTGGAGGTCTCGGGTTCAATTCCCGGTAGTGACAAGGAAAAAATTGCACGGCTGGTTTAGGATCAATGAATTAATCACTCATTAGTCATTATCCGAAATGAAAATATGATTATTAAACCTCATTTAAGGCGGCCAAATCTCTTGATGGGATATAGTGCCAGAGAGAGAGAGAGAGAGAGAGAGAGAAATTCATTTTATCTTAATAAAAAAACTCAATTTAATTAAGCTATAATAACTTTAAACAACATTTATTGATTTTGAGGCGGTACGAAGTTCGCCGGGTCAGCTAGTTATAAATAAAATTTATATGAACGGTGATTTGGTTGTGATCTTAAAGTTTATTACATTTACATTTTTTGTATAACACGTTGCATATCATTTAGTTATAATAGTTTTAAACTGATGCACCAAAATATATTAGAAGTTTGCAACAAAGTATATAGTATATGGCTTGTCATATTCATATGTTGGCTCAATTTCCTAACTTAATTGCAGTATATAAAATCTGGGTAGAAGACTTTGAAATAAACAATTAAATTTCGGGATTTCAATTTTCTGCAAACTGTAACCACACTCAATGTGCTTGACACAATCTTTGATATCAGTAAATCAACCATAGTGTGCATCTATAGAATTCAAGCATTTAGCATTAACTCATTTTTGGTCGACCTCAACTCGTTCCTGCCAACGATTCATTCAAAGAATGTAATATTCGTGGGTGACGTCAATATCGCTATTTTTGTCAGATCGTTACTTATTGATGAGTACAAATTTCTTCTGTCTAGTTATGGATTTATTTCAAGTATTAATATTCCTAAGAGAACCACTAATGTATCTTCCAGTTACAAAGACCATGATTTCATTCGATGTTCCTATTTTGATACAAACCTCCACAGTCGACGACTGGACCGTTGTGCTATTTTGATCCAGTTATCAACAAAAGGTGTATTCTGCAAATCATGCTCCAGTCGCTGATAAAATTCAGTTTAATTTGGCCCATCTAAATAAAATATTGTTGCATGAGACATGCGGAATACGATTTTATCAGAAACTAACATGAGCTCAGGTTTTGAATTGTTCATTAACACCCTCATATCATGCTTATTAGAATTAATAATAAAAATGAGGTTAGTCGAAAAATGAAAAGATGTTCTAATTTAGTATCATAAAATGAAATTTATGTACTTTCGTGGTAAAAGAAAGTCGGGTGTTAGCCACTACATATACCATCCTCCATTTTCACTTTCTTTTACGTAATAAAACAAAGTATAAAAAATTTTGACCTCGAGATTTTTACAGAATGCCAATTTGGTATCTCCAAAATTGCTTTTTGGTTGAAACTCTGTGTGTGTGCAGACTAAATGTATGTATCCTCTCCGCAGTCCAGACGGTTTGCTGTTCATACATAAACTTTTTCATATATTGGGAGATCCCAATGATTTTTGAACGACATTGGCCCACCGGAAGTGGCAGCTTTCATAAGAGCTTTTTCAGGTTTTTCAGATATTTTGGAAAGTTATATAAAAATTGATCATATACTTTTTACACTATTTGCCGTAGGCACTTGGCGAAACACACTTACACTTAATAAACACATTTTTATTAACCACTTATTTTTTATTAACCACCACCAAAGATTGTAAATTAAATTTCAAACAAAATTAGTTATTAGTATATTTTAAATTTAACCGAAAAATTTTACCAAAAATGACGAATTTTGTTACAAAAACATTTCACCAAAATTCACCATCTATTCAAACCACGACCGCTATTCTTGAAATCAGTGGATATTTCCGTCGACGGATTATAATTTGCATTAAAATTCTTCATATTCTTCGAACTTTTCGCCGGCTACTTTAATCGTTGTTTTAAATTTGCTAGCAAGTCTTCTATTATTTAATTCACTACTAAACAAAAACCGGTGGAAATTTCCGACTGCCCCCAAACAATAGAAAACTTGCAAGCAAATTTGAAAAAATGATTAAAGTAGCCGAGGAAAAATTCAAATAATATAAAGAATTTTAATGCAAATTATAATCCGCCGACGGAAATATTCACCGATTTCAAGAATAGCGGCCCAGGCGCATTGACTATTCTGAGCCCAAACGCTTTTTCCATAAATTGAAAAAACCAAGCGAGATGTGATAGACATCTGTGTGTACTTCGCAAGTGGCAGCTTCCGTAGGAGTTTCTTCAAGGTTTAGAAATTAAGTGTAGTGTATCGAAATATATGTACATTTGTATTTAAAGATGATCGGGTGTTGGCTACAACAATTACACCATTTCATTTTATGAAATACAATTATAAACTTTAGAGAGCAAAGTCGAAGATTATACCTGCTCACGTTGCTCTCTGAGCAACTCTAAATGAATCAAGTTATGTAGTGGAGACCAGCGGGGAAATTCCGTTTACAGTCAGGGACTCTATAAACAAAACATTCGTTAGTGCCTGAAAACCGTTACCAAAACAGCAACTGTTCTCCAGATTAGAAGCGGCTGAAAAAGTAAACATTTTTCGAAATTCATTTTCTACCGGTAGAACATTTCCGTTTAAAATTGCTCGATAAAAAAATATTTGTCAAATACAATTTTGTCGTTAAACTTTCGTTTATTTGTAAATTCATACAAAATATCCAACTTCGACCATTTTTCGAATTTTTTTTTGTGTTAGTGTTGATTTTGGAACAGTTAATTTTATCGATCGGACTTTATGATCTCGCCCCAGACCTGCAAACCAACAAAACGACAACTCACAGTTTCGAAAATCTAGGGGCACTGATACTTAGGGTTGAGATTTTCGTATTCATTACCATATAGACGTAATGTATCAGTTTTTTCGATTTTGACGCCGTTTCGTCAAATTAGAGGTGCATGTCCTTCTATATTGAGGTGCATATCCTTATATTTTCAATCACAATTTAAACTTCTCTACTTATTCTTATTCTAGTAGTATGTTACTATATACATATTATATTTAGGGTTTCACTGTATTAGAGTGTATCAAAACTCTATCATAACAAATCTCGCAAACGAATAATTTTGTAAGTGAAAAAACAGCAAGAACTTATGGATAAAGCACAGGCAAGTTCTTTAGTTAAATTTTTGATTAACGAAATTACTTACTGCAATCGGGTTAGGCTAATATTCTATGACAATATTGTGAATCTAGACCCAAATTCTTTAACAGATCTGTTGTCGTATAGGGATCGAAAATTTAGAACAATCAATCGCTAATTGTTCTCAACACGAACACAGCATCATAAATAAATCAAATTTAACTGATTTTAGTGATCCGACAAAATGGCCTAAACTAAGTGACAAAATTATTCAACTTATTCAACTTATTGTTGATAGAGTGATGGCAAATGGAGAGAGTATATTAAACAAAATTGGCTCATTTATTCCACATCGACGGATGTGGTATTTTGTTTTTGTTGTAAATTATTTGCATCTAATTGTATAAATACAACACTTATCGATCTAAGATTTTCAGACTGGAACCATTTGACCAGATTAGTTCAGTCTCACGAAAGCAGCTTAAAACCTTTAAAATATTTTAAATCCTGGAAATAATTAGAAAACATATTAAAATCTAATTCAACAATAGATTCTGATGTTAACCGAGTTACGGATGCAGAAGTTTGGCATTGGCGAGAAGTGCTTAGAAGGTTAATAATATTTGTCGGATTTTTAGGAACACAATCACTTGCATTTAGGGGGAAATCTGAAGTATTATATAACTCAAATAATGGGAATTTTTTAAAATTAGTTTTTTAATTTGTGAGTAAATTTGATCCAGTGCTTTAAGAACATCTTAGAAGAATAACTAATAAAGAAACGCAAAACAAATACTTGAGCAAAAACATTCAAAACGAATTGGTTCAATTAATCTCACAGTCTACTACAGATAAAATTGTTTCAATGATGCTGGAAGCAAAATATTTTTCCATCATAGTTGAATGTACTCCAGATCAAAGTCATGAGGAACAGTTAACGTTAATTATACGGTTAATTTATCAACAAAATAATAATTTTGAAATACGAGAACATTTCATTTGTAGTAGCCAACGATACCAAAGGGTCTGGTCTCACAGAAACGGTTCTTAGTGTTCGCGAGTCATAATTCTTTTACTTTAAAACCAATCAATACTTCTAGATGGAAAAGCAGAATTAACGCATTAAAACCTCTAAAAGTACAGTTGGGCGATATTCATGAAGCTCTTGTTGAAATTTCGTTAACTGTAGATATAAATTAACGGTTGCAAAACAATTAATCTAAAAATAAAACAAAAATTGCTATATCTATTGGTGGCAAATAATAAGCTCTTAGGGTGTTTTCCAAACGCTGACTTATTACAGACTTATTGACTTATTTGGCGCCATCTTGAATAAGTCGGACAAGTCGTTCCAATTTATTATACCGGCTTATTTGTGACGTAATAACAAAAAACAAAACGCAATTTCTATTATATGGGAGAAAATAAATTCTCTGACATGTGGTCGTTGCCACTAGATCTGAAAATGATAACGGCATGTATTACATTTAGTCAAAACACATTTTTGGAGACATTCCTATGTAGACGTACTTATTGAAATAAATCTCCTCGCAAGGTGACTTATTTGAATAAGTTGGTCTCCACAAATAAGTCGGCGTTTGGAAAACAGCCTTAATAGCGAATTTGCTGATGTGGTAGTCAAAAAGTTCCAAATCTTTATTGGTCTCACGCAACATTCTTGTAATAGGCTCGTTCTGGCCATAGGTCGTTCTATAAGTAGCAATTCTATAAGCTGGTATCGTTCTCAAAGCACGATTATTAACATTAAGATTTACCTTTTCGAGTATAGAGCTGCAGAATCTACACTGCCAGATAACAGTTGATGAATGAAGATGATGTCTGCAACAGATCGTTGCTTACTTAGTGGCTTTAAATTAATAAGTTCCAAGCGGTCGAAATAAAGAGGCAAATTGTAAACGTCCACCCAAGGTAATCCGCGCAGAGCACTTCTTGGTATAAGAACCAAACCTGACTAGCATACTCAACCAGGGGCCGAACAAAAGTCATACAAACAGCTCTCAAAACATAAGGGTCAAAAAATTCCTTAGACCAACGTTTTACAAATCCAAGCGAAGAGTCGATGTTATCTCTAAAGCTAAAATCGATGTTATCTCTAAAGTTAGTCCCGTATGGTTAAAACTTTTACAACCACAGTGCTGTTGATGGTATACTCTGGGCTAATGGAATTTGCGCGTTTTCTTGAGTATGTTATGCATTGGCATTTACTCACATTCAGATCTAGATTATTTTAGTATATACCAAATTATGAAGTTATTGAGTTCATTCTGCAATAGGTTAACATCGGCGGAACTTGAAATGTGTCTGTAAATTTTCATATCGTCTGCATGAATGGAAATTAACGAGGTTTCGATCATGAAATCGTCATCGTTGATGGATAGGCCCAAGATGACTGCCTTGCTGTACACCTGAAGTAACCATAAAAGGAGTAGATATGGATGATCAAAAGATCAGAGTAGATAAGAGTCCACATATAGTAAGAATTGAGGTAATAAACCAAGAGCCCTGAGTTTAAACAAAATTATCTAATGAGAAACCCTGTCAAAAGCCTTGCTGAAATCCGGGGTAATAACATCAACTTCCTTTCCAACTTTCATAATGTTCAAAGTAATGAACAAACGCAAATTCGGTTAGATTGGTTGTAGTGGATCGTTCTCTAAGGAAGCTATTCATATTCATTGAAAACAGTGTTTTACATTGAAGGTAACGGGAACCGTACATAATACTCTCGCTTAACTTGGGGATACAGGACAGTTTCGCAATTGGCCTATAGTTAGAGACGTCTGATTTACATCCCTTCTTATGGATTGGAATTATAAAGGAGTCTTTCGATATTGATGGAAATATTCCGTAGGAGATCAACTTTTGGAACAGCATTGTAAGTGGCTGCGCTAGATTACCAACACAGTTTTTAAAATGATAGAAGGCAATCCATCGGAGCCAGCGGAAAAATCATCTTTTAGCTTGTTGGTGCTCCTTACCACAGTTTCAAGATCGATTTGAATAGAGATCGGAGACGGTAGAGCGCTGTTGTTCATGTAACTGAAGTAGGCCGCATCAGGCTCGACATCGTTATTAGAGTGGGCGCTACCAAAAAATTTGCGAAAAAGCGAGCAATGGTTTTGGGGTCACCAGAACAATGATCGCCAAACTTCATCATAAAAGGATATATGATTTCTTCTTATAGCGATTATTTCTGACTACATACTATTAATGTAATCATTATAGAGTTCCTGAGACATGATCGGAAATGCATTGTAAACGTTCACGTAATTTAAGTAATCCGAGTCCAATCTCGTCTTTAGAATGTTTTCCAGTTTTTATTTCTTTGATTACACAGTGATCGCAATTCAAAAATTGAGAGTTTGGGCTTTCAGGTTGAGATTATTATCGAGAATTATTCGAGAGATTATTATCTTCTTAAAACCGGCCTTACGAAAATTAAAACTGGGTGAAGTTTCGCAATTATTGTCAACTCTACATAGTTCGCTGGAAAATGAAATTAAAAGAGGCGGATGATACAAGTCAATTGTACTGAGAACCATATTTGTTTCTGAGACTCTGCAATTATTTGCGCCGGAAGAGACTACTAAGTCAAGTTGACTGTTAAGATTATTCTTGACGTTACTGATGTGCATCAAACCGGAATTAGAAAAATTATCAATAATCAAAATCTAATTCACAGATCTTGCATTCTCAGCAATGTAATAGGTATTGTCGTCGGATAGTGTCCATATAAGGTTCGGGAGGTTAAAATCTCCAACGACAAAGAGGTCATCTGAAATAGCAGTATTATAAAAACGGAAATCGACAGCATTTACGAGAAACTGGTAGGTGTCCGTATGATTATTAGGGCATATATAGCAACACAAAATATAAATGTGTTTAATCGTAAAAAATGTTTTGATTTTAACACAAATCAACTCAATACTGTCGGTATTTGGGATTATCACTAATGAGCAATCAAATTTAACAATCATCGCAATAAGAATGCCTCTACCATTCAGTACACCATCAGAAACTGAACCATCTTTGCGGAAAACGTTATAATTTGACGTAAAATATTCATTATTGTTAAAGTCACTTGTTAAATTTGTTTCAGTGAGTACAAAAATGTCATAAAAAGGCTTAAGTTTGCAAAATGCAAAAATACTTCAGGAGATTATGTTCGTAGTCCCCTTACATTCTGGTAATAAAAGGACCAATAAATCAGTTTTTTTGGTTCGCATTGGTACGCGTATAATTGTTAATAGTACGGAGATCGACAAATTCTTGCAGGTACGTTGATTCAGACCATGATGCTGGGGACATTAGTAAGTCGAACATAGTTTCCGGGATCGCCACTTTAAAGGAGAAGTCACGACCTTCCACTGAACCAATTTCTTCAAAACGATCAATAATTTTGCCAATTGTACGGTCAGTAGGACGGCCATATCGACCAAAACTCCCAGTAATTTACGAAATGATGTTGTTTTTGAACGATTATTTTCATAATAAATTTGGACGAACAAAATACGTTGTTGTGCTGTTAGCAACTCCATTATGATAAATGGCACATTTGTGACTTTTCATATATAAAAAAAAACTTAACATTAAGTACTAAAATTCAACGATTGAAAAAGGGACCAACAGATTGCCCACCCTATACTTGAGATACATCGTTTATTTTATTTTGCATAAACTTCACTCCGATTTGCTAAAATAGGTAGGTATAGAGCTTTGAAATTTTTTCAGTTCACCATACAGATCTTACAGTCTGTAATTTTACTTAAAACCAGTGCTCATTTACCAGTGCTTTGGTAATTTTTTAGAATGCGTTATATCCGTTTAACCCAATTTATTGAAGTACCTGTAAATCTGTTTGCCAAATCTCCTCATCTAATAGTCGGATGCAATTAGCTACTCAGTAAGATGAAAATCAGATAAATTTTTTATGCTATTTCGTACCACATTTTTTAAGTTTCACTTCGTCTATTAATCATTACAATATTTCGTAAAAAATACTATAAAAGTCAAATCGAGTACACGATTAAGGCCGATAAATTAATTATTGTCTAATTAAATAAAATACAATTAGTACTGCATTAGGATGAGTAAAGGCCAGTGGAGATGATGGTGCGATAAGTGCGGTGTAAGTAAAATTCAAGTTTATAATTAATTCATTTTAATCAACTTTAATTAATTTCTCTTTATTGTTTTATATATAACATAAAATTGGTGTACTATTGCTGCTGGTCGTCGTCGTCGTCAAACACAAATAACACTTATAAAATGACATTACCTAATAAATACTTTGTGTGTAAATTATGTACAAATTGAATTAATTATACAAGTAGAAATGTTGTTGTTGTACATATATCATCTACTGCATTAAGTCTCTTAAAATAGCCTTGAGAGCACAAATGTAATTACAACCATAATGACCCCGGGTAAGACTGGACCAGCTGGACTCATATTATTACTTGCTGTACATTCGATTGGTGTCATTGGCAATAGTGATTTGCATAATTGGGCACGGAAATTTGTCAAGGCGGCCGCTTGAATATCCTCATCATATTGGTGGCCAAATGTGATTGTTGGTACCGATGTTAGTTTTGGATTTAATAAATCAGTTTCCATACCATTACTTTGTAAATATTTGCTACCGTCGATTGAGCGGGAACACGAATCTATTTGTGGCCATTGTTCGATTTTAGTAGTGTTCGCGCATTTTTGTCCCGGATACGATTCATCGGGAATATTATTGATTGGCTGCATTAAACAATTGATGTATTCGAGAAGTAACGATTCGCGGGTATGTTCGTTCTGGAATGAATTTACTTGAATCATTTTCAAGGCACACGATTGTACTTTATTGCCAAAACATTCGTTTGGTCCGTGATGGCATGTAAAATTAACGTCATTTCCTTGTGTTTGGAACTACAAATAAATATTCAGATGGTAATTAGCTACTCATAACCATACAACATTTATAAATTAATAATACTTACGGTTGATTTTCCATATGGTATCAATTTAAGGTCAACGAATCTGGCTAAACTTTGTGGACCACTTAACGCAGGATATAATTGTTGTGTGATGAACTTTTGACTGTCGGGACAGAGTGATTCGTAATATACTTTAACCACTTGCTGAAAATATAAAAAAATAATAATTGTTTATTAATCTAAATGTGTAACGTCCTTCTAAAAAATAAATTTTCAATCAATTCACGTCCTTTAAAATTATTAAATTTATGTAAACTATATACAATCCACGCACAATAAAACGTGATTTAACTCCAAACAATTCTAGCATTTTTTTTTCGTTTCTTAATTGATTCGACTTACGATTTCTAAAATTTAATTAAACAATTTGAATTCACGTTTTTAGTTTTGTATACCAAACCATCAAAACGGCTACATGAGTAATGGTAATAAACCCATTCAAACCTTACAGTTCGGTTGTCTGATATTTTTTGTATTTAGTAAGGATTCATATAAGTATCGTACCGACAGGAAGTTAAAAATATAAAAAACCTAGAACAACAAATTAATTATTGATAGCGAGGATATCATGAAGGTGATATACAGTCATTCGGATTTATACACAAGTCTTAAAGATGACGAATATGTTAATTGTTGCTATTGAATTATAAACGAGTACGTACTGGTATATGACTCATGCATGTGTTATGTTGCAAACAACATCGTCTTTTGATTATAGAGATATCAATAGAAGTTCTTTGTTTAAAATTTGTTCATTGTGCTTACGATGTTGGTTGTTGGTAGCAGTCTTAATTCCATAACGAACTTTCCACGAACTCACGGTAAAGAGATTGTCATTTTCAATAAATCTCATTTGAGATAATGAAGAAAATACCCGAATTATTTGTTTTGCGGTTGCTCTGATCTCCAAATGCTTTCATTTTCTCTTTCAATATTAAGCATTAGAATGGGTTAAATCAATGGCACTAAACTCTCAGGAACTTTAGTGCATAAAGCATTAAGTCTAGCACATTTAGTGAAAGCAACGAAGCACTACAAACTCGAAATTCTTGGCCTCTGGTAAATGAGATGGAAAAAAATGCAAAGTATAAACACAAGCGAAACAAATTATCTTTGGACGCGATAATATATTAACAATAACAGGTAAAGCAAAGGAAAAGCCAAATAATTTTAACAAGAATTCATTCAAAAATACAAAAATAGAACAGGGAATCTGAATTTACAAATAAGTGAAGAAATTTACAATCAGGCATTGATTTCCATTGAGGATATGTGCTTGATGATGTCAAACAATCTATTATGTCAATTGGGGATGGCCGCACCCAATCGCCCAATGCACGATGCTTTTCATCAAGAGTTACAACGTGAAAAATCGTATGATCTCAATACTTTGAAAGAATCGATTCAAATAATACTTCCACTATTGAACGAAGATATTTGATACTCTTATGAAAGTATTAAATGATGGAACTGGAGGGATTTACTTCTTGGACGCTCCTGCTGGTACAGGAAAAACTTTTTTGATTGGCAACAATTCGCTCAAAAAATGAAATTGCTTGAAGACGGTCGACCATTCAGCTCTAAAATTGCCATTGAATATGCAAAGCAACGAAACTCCAACCTGCAACATTTCCAAGAACTCGGCAATGGTAAAGGTTTTGCAGCAATGTAAACTTATAGTGTGGGATGAATGCACGATGGCGCATAAAAATCTTTAGAGGCTTTAGATAGAACCTTAACAGATCTACGGAATAACCAAAACCAATTTGGTGGCGCAATGATTTTATTATCAGGAGATTTTCGCCAAACATTGCTAGTGGTTCCAGTTTCAACGCAAGCTGATGAACATGCATTCAATGTTTAGAGTCCTCCAATTTGCGGAAATATGTCAAGGTATTACATTTAAGCAAGAATATGCGTGTCATGTTGCATTTGATTAATCTGGAGACATATTCTCTAAACAACTCATTGATATTGGTGGCTGCATCACCTTTCCTGAGTTTTTTGTCAGTTAACGCAATCAAAAGCTGAACTCATTCAAAAATTGTTTCCAAATGTTGCTCAAAATTACTTATTCCATGATTGGTTGAGCGAACGAGCTATACTGGCTGCCAAAAACATTGATGTAAATGAATTAAATTTCAAAATTCAAGATAACATTACTGATGAAATGAGGACATATAAATCAGTTGATACGGCAACTAATGAAGATGATGTCGTGAACTATCCACCGGAATTTTTAAACTCACTTGATTTGCCAGGATTGCCGCCTCAAAATCTTCAATTAAAGGTTGAATCTGTAGTTATAATGTTGTGAAATATTAACCAACCACAACTTTGTAACGGCACACGATTAGCGATAAAAAAATTACTGAATAACGTAATAGAAGCAATCATATTGAAAGGAAAGTATAAAGGAGAAGACGTTTTGATACCCCGCATCCCAATGATTCCGACTGACGTACCATTCGAGTTTAAACGACTACAGTTTGCAGTACGGCTTGCTTTCGCTATGACCATAAACAAATTCCAGGGGCAGTCATTAAGTGTTTGTGGTATTAATCTAGAAAACCCATGTTTCTCGCATGGTCAATTGTATATTGCCTGTTCCCGTGTTGGAAAACCATCTGTTTGTTTATGCGCCAGGTAATCAAACAAAAGATATCGTGTACCATAAAGTACTACAATAAAAATGAAACTTAATTTTTATTTTGTGACATAATGTAATTAGTTGACTTATTAACTTTCTTTTTCTTTTTTTATCTTACTAGCTGACCCAGTGTCCCGAATAGCAGAATAAGTATTAAAAAAAATAAAAAATTAAAGAATCGACTGTTAGGCGGTACGAAGTTTGCCGGTTTAGCTAGTTACAAATAAAATGAATAATGTGCTAGAGAACAACAATACGCAAGTATTATAAATTCACTCGGTTTATCAAACTGTGAAAATGAATTAGCCACCATTCACTGGAAACTGAATATTTATCATACACCATTTGTGAGGAAGTATTATTCTTCTCTAATATTAAAATTAATTTTAGTAAATTATGTTTACTTTACATCGTTTTCAACGAATTAATAACCTATAGGTGCTTTATGATAAATTATTGATCAAAACCAGTTACACGAAATTATACGTAGCCCAGACCAGAAATTTTATCAAAAAAACGAATATTTTTTCAAATTTATTTAATTCGATTTAGCTCCAATCCCATAATTAAAAAATTAAAAACTAAACCATCTGGTGGTGAATCTAAAAAAAAACTAATCGAATTATGTATAACTAAAGTATCAAAAAACTATAAAATTTTGAAATACGTATACTAATGGAAAATTATAGAATAGGCCAAGCTAGAAAAAAATCGTTCCGTGGCAAATTCCCGAAAATGAACTGTGGGCTCGAAATTTCATTGATTCATTTGTCTTTATTTTCAGTTGATCGTTGAAGATAGAGCCAGTGATGGTCTCAGAAGCTAGGTCTGGTCTCTTGGGTATCGTTTCATGCATTTTCCATTAGTCTTGCTTGGTGAGTTGTTGTTGAGTAAGCTGAATCATGTTTTGTTTTCATAAATTAGTTTTTATTTGAACACACGTACGGAAATATCATGACGATCTAATGATGGGTTTCCAGCTATCAAAAGTTGTTGTATTTCATCCCACGTTCCTGTAATTGTGGAAGACCATTTTCCCCAACTGGTAGATTTCTCGATTTGATGTTGAAATGATATCCATCTACTCCTTACCAAAATGAAATCGGATTTTCCAATCACTGGTATAAGCGATGAGTTTTTGAGACTCGCTGAACATCACCATTTCAGCGATGAAGAATTATGTAACGCGAGTTAAGTTTTTCGCAAATTATATCGATCGCCACTTCTTCAATGGGCGCTTTCAGGTACCCTATCATGATTAGTGAAATCATCGCCAATTTGATTTGAAAATTTCATAGTGCTAAACATTTTCATAACGTTGGCTGCAATTTTACTCAACATGTTCCCAACTGTTGGGTGTCCTGAAAGCGCCCAATGATGCATCGTACTATCTCTCATGATTGCCAACAGGTGTTTTGTTTTATTTTCTTTAACTACAGCTTTGTAGTCATTAGCTGGCATTTTTTCAAGAGCAGTTTCAAACAATCCAATTAATTTGTTATGCTGATCGAATAAAGTTTATAATGTCGCGATATTTTCTCATTTAGTACCCGTATTAAATCGACAACGTGACAAATGACCTTGAATGTAGGCATGTAATTCTCGCACGCGATATTTGTTGCATCGAATGATGACATTTAGAAATATGAATTGTACTTGTGTATATTTGTCAAGAAATGTTTCGATTGGCCTGTATCGCCTGATACCAATGTTGATAATGGTGGGGGTGATGAATGTAATTCTTATAATTTCACTTTTTCACGGATAATCATAATTAGTATCGTAATGGCATGCACTAAGGTATAAAATATCAGCGTGCAGATTTCATGTGTATCGAGCAATGCGTATATTCGGACGCTTTTAAGTCTTGATCCCGTTGCTCATATGTTTCTGAAGTTCATGATGCATGAAATTATTAATTAAGTTGTTGTTAGGGCAGGTTTATGATGGCGTTCGTTCGGTCATTTTTCGACAAATTATCTATTGTGGAAAAATCCAGAAGAAGAAAAATCGTCTTTTTTGAGCAATATGAATGGTCGAAAAAATAGTCAGAACGAACACAAACCCCAAAATCGCTCCTTATTTTGGATGACTGGTTGGTAGTTGGGTCATTGCTCTACATATTTCCAAAATAGAATAGAATATTGTTTTGATTTTTTGTTTTGCTTGTAAACAAAATTCTGATAAACAAAGCTGGAATTATTTGCTGAACAAAATCCAGATTTACCAAATTTTCTGTTTTTCTAAACGGAATAATAAATTTCTAAAATTAATCAAAGTAAAATCTGTTATAAGTTGGATATCAAATTATTTTGAACGTAAACGTACAGTACTGAACACAATTGCAACGATTATTTCATTTAACGGTAACAAATGCCACACCATCAATTGTGGCTTGGTTATCACAATACTACTCGTATTCAAATGTATGTACTCAACGATTTTGTTTTACTAGTGATAATCGGTAAGATTTTAAATAAAATAACATGTTCAAGGCGAATCAGGAGCACCTAGACATAGGGAGACCGAACATAAATATTACGAAACCGGCTAATTTTGATCTGAGTCCTTTATAAAAAGTTTGATTCAGATTGGATAAATGGTGTGGAAACTTATGAAGGTTCATTCGCTAAGGGGACGGACCCCTTGGACTGAAAGATGTCACTAGTTTCAAAAAATCCCTTTCCTCACTTGGTAAACATTTCATGACGATCGGTTGGGCGGCTGAAACATCCTTTCGGAAAAAAAGACATTTTTCGAAAAAAAATAGTTTTGAGCACTTAGACCCAGGGCACCAATCCCTCAAAAAACCTGCTCATTTTGATATAAAATACCTAAGCAATATTAGAATTCGAGTTAATGAATGGCGTGGAAACTTAGGAACATTACCTCGCCAAGGGAAAGGAACCCTCGGATTCGAGTAGTCACTAATTTCATATAACCCCTTTCCTCATCTTGTACGTGTAACTTATACAAGGTAAAAATTTCATGACGATCGGTTGAGCGGATGAAACACCTTTTCGGGAAAACAGACATATTTAAGGAAAAAATAGTTTGGAGTACTTAGATCCAGGGGGCAAACCCCTTTATAAATTTTGCAAAAACCTGCTCATTTTGATATAAAATACCTATGAAATATTAAAATTCGAGTGACACTCATATAATGACATCATTGGAAAGAACCAAAATCATGCGCCGAATTTTTATTGCAAAACAGTTTCTTGTTAAAAATCGTCTTAGGTCGGTTTGCATTGCCATCGTTCCAAATTAATTTAGAATTTTTTGTTCTTAGTAGTTTCCCTTGGAAATGATATACATTTCAATATATGTAATTGCAAAAATCGAAAAACTCTTCAAGGAAGCAGCCACTTCCGCTGGACCGTTTTCGGCCAAAAACTACAGAATAACTCCTCATGACCCATAGAACATATATGTACATATAATGTATATGTTTTTATTGAAATCGATGCAGTCGTTCTTGAGTTTTTGATTATGCCATTCGCCAAACTATCGAGAGCTGGTTTGAGATTCAGATTTTGGGGCACATACTGGTCACTGGTTATTAGTTACATCATAATTACATGAGCATGACAATTATCCAATGCAATTATGCATAAAATAAATTTATTCGTGACGAGAAACCACAAACCAATTTAAGATGTATCACAAATTGAGTAATTTTACCGCTTAGTATATCTAACCAATTTCGCGTAACCGGTGGAATTCGTAATAGGTCATGCAAAAGTAAAATGATTCATGCAATTCAAGCTAATGAGAGGCCAATTGAAAATTCCAAGAAATCGCGTACATTATTTATCAATAAAAATGTATATACGAGTATGTTACACACTTTACATATAATACATATATGTATTTCCAATCAATGTAAAATGTCATCCGAAGGCCTTATGACACGCATTAAAATATTTTGCAATGGAATTTTTTTAGCCTTAACAAATTGTGGTAAACTTCTCGAAACAAATAAGGTAATTCGCCAGAACAACAACAATAAAAGTTCGCTTAAAATTAACTCGGTAAATAGAACAAACAATCTTAATCAAAATAACGACAACAGCAAACCAAAAAATTGTGTTATACGATCATGAAACCGTTTAAATGAAATTATGCGTTTTCAGCTTAAATTTAATTCGGCATCAAAAAAATTATATTAATCTAAAATTATGTAACACCAACTATTTATTATATATTCACGTATGAATTTTTTATTAGTAAGACCTTCATAATATGAATCGAATCAAAACATCATCATCATCATCATCATCAAAGCAGCCACTATACCGCAAAGTACATATAGAGGTACACGTTATTAAATTATACAGTGCCATACATTACAGATTCCACTATATTAGTATTAAGCTAGATGATTCGTTCGTTTATTAAATTTAATAAATACAATTAGTTTTCCATACTGTGCTGTGTCATTACGGGTAGCGACATGAAATTATCTATATTGTTTACTGAAAAATGGTAAACTATACAAGTACGCGAGTATAGTGTACAGTGACATTGTGTAAAATACGAACAGAAAATTGTTTTGTTTTGACAACAAATTTTTAACAATTACTACAATAAACTATTTGAATTTATTTTAGGTATGTGCTGACAGTGACTACTAATTACCTCATTATAATATTTTGTTTTAGTTTATGTTGCTTACTCGCGTTATTGATTTATTAATTGATAAATAAGTCTTAATGGACGTTGGCTGTGATAAGCACTTGCAGGTGTGTTAATGGACGATTTATTTTATGTTTTCAATTAGACATGTTACTTGTGGGTGCCGGGTCAAGGATCTGTTGTCCGGTGTTCATTATTTAATTTGTCCGGTAAAATTAAACCATGCCGGTGGTTCGCATAACACCCCCAAAAAACTTTTATTTTAATCCGTTGCCGCAAATGACGGCTATAGCCGTAGTTTGCTCTGGGAAGAGAAAAATAATGTTGTGATGAGCAAATGACGGCTATGACCGTCGAGAGTTTTCATGGAAAAACTGTGAGAAAATATGATAATTTTCACTTCCAAACATATAAATGACGCTCAATTCCATATGGCAGTCATAAACAATTGAAAAAAAAAAGTGTGTTTCTGAGCACGGTCGTCAATTTAAAAGTGTGCGGCAACGGGTTAAGCTTGTACTGTAATTATACAAATTCGTTATAAAAATTCGTTATTTGCTCATCGGGTTAACCCTAAATTCGTGTAGTTGGCAGGCTGTCCAGTGGCACTATTCTGGTTATTCCCCAGGAATAGGAAACTGAGGAAAGAATTTATATGTAATTTCTGTTCCAATAGTTTTTTCTGGCATACAGAGGAAAAACCTAGTGTTAAATTTTTAAATTGGGAATAATTTTCCCTGCCAAATTAGATATGGAAAAATTATTCCTTATTTATTATCCTCAGTAAGCCGGAAAAAAATATTTGAACAGAAATTACTTATAAATTCTTTGCCCAGCTCCCTATTCCCGGGGAAATGCCAGAATAGTGCCACAGTTCACATTCATGATTTTCACTACAATATGCTCTAATAAACAAAAAAGTAAGAAATAGAGCCAGTTTTAAGCTATGTCAATGGCTGCCGAGGATTTGAAGTTTCAAACATATTATTGTGTACTGGAACACTCAGTGCTCCATGTGAGTATTCGATAAATTTCATATGAAATTTCTTAACGCATGATAAAAGATAACCCAAATGGATTCATCTCAATCCAAAATTATTTTGGATTTACGTAAGTCCAATCAAATTTTAGTACTAAAGATTTGTACTAAAACATTAAAAGTGGTATTTCAAACTACAAAATCGACATAAATATTATTATGTTTTTAAAATAAAAAGTAAAATATTAATAAAATCACGAAACATACAAATATACGTAGGAAAAAATGTTGAAAAACTAAATCCGAAAATCGCTGTTGATTTGGAAAATTATAAATCCAAAACAAAATTCTAATCCACTTTTCCAACGCAATACGCTTATTGTGAAAAAACAACACAAAGGCGCCCACTAGTTTTCAAATCAAAATTGTAGATCTTAAACAAAATTTGGATCGAGTTGTCCATATACAAAACTTGAACCCAGATCAGTTCATCAAAGAGTGTCATGAAATGCAGCTAATGTCATTCATATGAAATGTGGTCAATGCGTTGAGTAAGCCCATTCGACAAGCTCTGAGATGTCAACGGATTGAAGTGATTTTATACCAGCCATGCATGACTTACGCGTACAATAAGTAGGTAGATGATATTGCTGAAGAAGTAGCAGTTCAGATACAATAATCCAATGGAAACTGCACCAACGAAAAATAGTGGTGGAGGAACCCGCTGTACCAAATCAGTTATGGCACTGCTGTGCCTTGAAACGAATAATTTGGCGGCATTTAGACACGGTTGAAGCGTCTTTCAACTAAACCTGACTGAAATTTACCAACCATCAAAGGAACTGGGCAATTAGTAATGACTAGAAGTAGATAAATGTTTATTCGGTCAGTTTATTCCAAGTAAACCTGGTAAATACGGTACAAAGATACTCTGAATTGTCGACGCAACAACAAACTAACCACTACATGGAGAAGTTTATGGAGGCCTGCACACAGGTGAGATCCGATCACATGGAGTATCACTTGAACTTGTGTTCCGGTTATCAGAAAGTTATCTCGACCATGGTTTCAATATTACTGTACAAGTGGCGCAGTGGTTAAAGCTTCGGCACTTGGACCGGGAGGTACTGGGTTCGAATCCCACCAGAGGCAGTTTGTAAAGCAAATTTTCTTCATCGATTACGATCAGTGATGTTAATAAACACAACTTAGACCCTCTGTTGGAGTGCAGAATTCAGCGCCGACCCACCGTCCATGTCAATGTGCAGGTTGACATGGAGCTTGCAATATGTAGGTGGTATACTGTAAATGTGTGAGTAGGTGAATGGGTGGGTGAGTGCGTGAATGAAAAGGAGAGTATTAATTGACTTTAAAAGGACATTAAATCCATTGGATAATTAATACTTTCTTTTAAAAATTTAAAAAAAAAAATATTACCATGGACAACTTTTTTAAATCTGTGCCATTAGCTTTGGAATTGAAAAGTCCGAACACTACCATAAAAGCCACCAAACCGTAGTTGCTAACGCCGTTCACACAGCCAGACAAGGAGATCATAATGTATATGAAGCTAGCTCGATACTCAGCCCGAAAAAAACACGACGTCAACACTAAACTATCACTATCTTGACAGTTTACTATCCTAGCCCGAAAAATGTCACTATCGCGACAGATAACAATATCATGATACAATGTCATGACATTTATAATATTCAGGCCGAAATTTTAAAAATACTTTTATGTATTTTGACGATATATTACTATTGCTTGGTAGCTTAGTCAGACCTAAACTCTTCATTTATATGAAGCTAACGGTATGATATCAAAGGGCCGAATGTCGAAGGGCCGAATTTCAAAGGGCCCAATGTGTCGAAGGGCCGAATGTCGAAGGGCCGAATATCGAAGGGCCGAATGTCGAAGGGACGAATGTCGAAGGGCCGAATGTGTCGAAGGGCCGAATGTGTCGAAGGGCCGAATGGGTCGAAGGGCCGAATTTTTTTTTATTTTTTTTTTTTTGTTTAATGAAATATATTTTTTTTTATTATTTTATTTAATTATTTTTTTATTTTTTGTACCATATATCTATTATCAGAAGGCTGACAAATAGGGCCGAAAGTATCTGGTGGCGTATGACAAAATTTTCCTTCACCAAAATGTATCGCTGACCGGATACGTGGAATTTCATAAATATTCAAAGATGAAAAATGTTAAAATACATAAATTCATAAGAAATTCATTTAAGTTTAATAAAAAAAAAATTAAAAAATATTCTATAAAAAAAATATGAAAAATAAAAAAATATTCTAATATTCTAATATTCTTAAAATATTTTATTTTGTCATAAAACAACAAATTTAAAAAATTATATTTCTAAAAACAAAAAAAATTCGGTCCTTCGACCCATTCGACCCTTCGACACATTCGGCCCTTCGACACATTCGGCCCTTCGACATTCAGCCCTTCGACATTCGGCCCTTCGACATTCGGCTCTTTGTGCCTATTCCAAGCTTACCCGATATTCAGTTCCAAAAACCCGATAGCAACACTAAACCATAGCTACCGAGAAAGTAGTATATCTCAGCCAAATCAAATGTGTCATGATAGTGTCTTATGACATTTCCCGCATTTAGTCCGAAATCTATATTAACCGTTTGAGTCCCCAAGCAGCGCGATGGCGCTATTGAAATTTTATATCGAGAAAACCCGCCACATTTCGAACATTGTCGACAACTGACGGTGCGTTACCGATTGTCGAAGTCGCGCGCTTAGATTTACTGAAGCAAGTACATCACTCAGCTCCTTTTAATGTAAATACATAGTACATTTTACAATAGGTTAGTCTCAATAGATTGCATTTTCATCTCATTCATGTTATCTTCCTCTCTCATTAAAGAAAGCGCGATTGCGCTGTTTGGGATTCTTCGACAGTGTTTTCTCAATACTTCCTGGGACTCAAACAGTTAATAAAAATCAATTGGCGCATGTATGACTGATCATCATCATTAGAGAACGATTAGACCGATTTGGCTGAGTTCAGGACTAGGTTTGTATGAAAGAAAATTTTGGGAAAATCCACTGGAAAAGTCGGAAAATAAAAAATGAAGTTTTTGTAAGGTTTTTTCGCACGTATCCGATCCAGATGGTCTTTTAGAAGAGAAAAATTGGAAAATGTTAGTGAGAAACTCGGAAACTTTCGGAAAAATTTAAGAAAATTGAATTTTTTTTTATAGCACTTCAGTTGAGAACGGCTTAACCGATTTGGATTAATCTTTTTTTGTTGTATTCGCAATTACCAGGAGATGGTTCTTACGAACGAAATTTTTGTTAAAATCCACCATAAAAGTCGGAAAACTTGGAACATCGGAAGCTGATGTTTATGTACGGGATCTCGCACGTATCCGATCCAGATGGACTTTTAGAAGAGAAAAACTGAAAAATCTTATTGGAAAACTCGGAAAGTTCCGGAAAAACCCGAAGAAAATTGATTTTTTTTTTCTAGCGCATCAGTTGAGAATGGCTCGATTAAGCTCAATCTTTTTTTAATGTATTCCCAATTTCCAGAAGATGGAATCTGAGTCGAAAACTCGGAAACTTCCGGAAAAACTCGAAGAAGTTTCCCAATTTCCAGGATATGGTTCTTACGCAAGAAAATTTTGGGAAAATCTACTGAAAAGCCGGCAAATTCGAAAAATCAAACAATGATGTTTTTGTGCGGGATTTTGCAAATATCCGATCGAGATGGTCTTTTAGAAGAGAAAAAATGGAAAGTCTTAGTGGAAAACTTGGAAAACCCGAAGAAAATTGAATTTTTTTCCCAGTACATCAGTTGATTGCCACTGAATTTCCAAACGTTATCTCTCGTTATCTAAACCGACGTGCAATATTCCCAAAAAATCAGCAATGGCGAAAGTACTGCACACTTGCAAAATAAACAGCATTAGAGGCGCCCGATTGAACGTTGAAAGATTTGCGCAATAATCAGAATCTCTTTGGAAGTACGATGATTGTGCTGGCCAGCGATTTTCGGCAAACATCATTCCAAGATCAACAGCTACTGATGAAATAAACGCTTGCTTAAAGACATGATTTGTGGATGTACGTGAAAATTCTCAAATTAACAACGAATATGCGAAGAATCGTACGTAGCGTGCTCGAGAGTAGGTAAACTATCAGCGCTATTCGTTTTCTATCAGAAAGGCAAAAAATATTACTTTACAATGAACGCATTATTAATTGGCTGCAGAGGTCGTGAGATTTTACAACTCTCGATTCCTTTCAGAAGGGTTATGTAAAATCACCGAATTATGTTGATAAACCATAGCAAATAGACACTTTGCGGATTAATTACAGTTATTGATTTAAAAAAATAATAAAGTAAATAACATAATCTGGCAAATGAAATGCGCTTTAATTTCAAAAGCTCTTTGGTAATCCTAAAACAAAACCATTTATAACAAAATTTGCAGAAACATCTTCTATGTATGCACGCCCGCGAAGATTTTTGCGTTTAAAAAGTCAAGGCTTTACCCCGGAGTCTAGGGGCTCAGTACAATGTTTTCGTAAAATTTCAATTTTGGTTATTTTTTTTCCTCCAAGACAAAAAAATTGTGTCGATTATATCCAATGGTATAGCTTTGGAACATTTTCAAATGCCTTTTGATATACCTCAGTCGCAATTTGTTGCACGGTATAATAAAAATATGGTTGGCGTTGATCTTACAGATCGACATATCTCGAACTGTTGGATGTATACGGGGTAAAAAGTTTTATCTGCCAATCGTTTTATGAATGCTAGTTTTGGCAGTTACCAAAGTATGGTCGCTAGCTAAAAACTATAGCTGCCAAATAAATCAATTAGAGTAATCAACAGAGGGACTTTAAATCGTATGGATTAAAATGATTCATTGTTAACGCTTCACCAAGCTAAATAGAAGGACGTCCGTAATCAAGGTTAAAATGAAACAGAAAATTTCTGGAAAGTATATGTAGCAGTTTAAAACAAGGTGAAACACAAACATAGCAGTTGTATCATTCCACATACTCCTGAACAATAGACATGGTACACACACAAAGGAAATGCTTTCAGAATAATGCATCCAATTAGAAAAAATGGAAAAAGGTCAAAATTTGATCACAAATTTGAAAAACTGGTCGAGCTGATAAAACACAAAATTCTAAAGCTGAATAGCCGCACCAGAAACTCGATCAAATATTTTCAAATTAACGAACTAATGGAAACGGCGTCCCATACATTAAGCTAGTTAATAAAATCAAGGAAGTGGATTATAGGCATCTAGCATTCTATAGCAATTGAATTTTTAATGAACTGGTCAACTCGAGTTGAAAACGTTTAAACTGAACCAAAACCATTTCAGGAGCAAAACGACGAATTAAATCTTTGTCAAAACGCAGTGAGTTAGTTGGTGAAGCCAGGTTGTACCACATAGCACAAAACGGCTATCAGGTTCAGACTGCTTAATGAACAACCTACAGTCAAAAGATTGCTTTAGATGCAAAGAATTAGCTCACAACACCCAAGGCTGTCAGCACCAACGGAAAGATTATTTTACGACAAAACCTAGAAACCAGATAGATAATACAAATACTAATTGAAACCAGAGGCAAATGCTGAGTTTAACTGTTCAAAACAGAATTATGCATTACACTATAACTATAACATTAATTAATCAGGGGGGCATGTTGTACCATCACTATTTTCGACTTTCGTCTTACTTTATGTCTCATGTTTCACGAGTAAAATGGCAGCCTCACTTCGAAAATCATTCATTTTTAATGTGTTCTCAACTTGCTCGAGTAAAACGTCACTTTATTTCTTTTCTACGATTTCTAAGGTTACGAGATTAATCGACTCTATTTATCATCAATAATTTTTCCGTGATACGTTTATCGAAATGTAGAAAAGAGAGAAAGCTAACAATTATATCAAGAAGTTGAAAACGCGATATAAAACACATAATTGTTTACGCGAAATAGAATGTTGATTGATTCCTGAAAATTGAGAGATAAAGTCGAAAGGCCTTGTTTTATAATTGATCCAGAGCGAGCAAAGTTAGCCGAGCAAAGGTTGTGCATAGTCAAATAATGCAGTGTGCATCAAGTATTACAATTGTTTTTTTCTTTGCAACCTCTTCGTACACTGGGCCTATTTTTTAATTCATCCCGAGCAGACAGTGCACTGTCAAAAAATACTTCGTATTTTTTTATTCAACCTGTGGCCCTATTCAAGCTTTCCCTGGGAATAGGAAATTGCGAAAAATATTTTGATAGCATATTTGTCTAACTTATATTTTTCTGGCCTACTGTTGGAATTAGTTTGGTGTAAATATTTTCGAAACAAAAGTGATTGTGAAACTTTTATGCCACAAAATTTTTATAGAGAAAAATAATTCCCAATATATATTTGTTTCTAAAATATTTACACCCAACTAATTCCAACAGTAGGCTAGAAAAATATAATTTACACAAAAATGTTATGAACATATTTTCCCAATTCCCTAACCCCAGGGAAAACCAAAATAGTGCCACTGGGTAATTTTACTCTGCACACTGCGTTTTTATTTGTGAACTGTGCTTACACCGCGCATACTCGTTTCTTCAAATTTTACTCTGAAACTAATGCCAGTGTACGAAGAGTCAGCAACTCTATGCACAACAGATAATTTTACCCAGTACAATCTTTGCTCGGTGAACACTACCCGGGGTAAGCCTGCTTGCTCGGGTCGAACAAAATACACACGACGTAAGCACAGTTCACAAATAAAAACGCAGTGTGAAGAGTAAAAATATCCAGGTTGGATAAAAAAAAACACAGAGGAAAATGGCGATTCTGGCTGATAGGGAGTAGGCACAATCATGAAATTTAATCTGAATGTTCATGACAATTTAAGTGATTTCATTAATAAAAAGTGGGATTTCCAGATATCACCCATATAAAAATTTTCAGAAATTGATCTTTTGAAATTAGGGTTGAATTAGGGTTTCTATGTTTCCAATTATGGCTGATATGGAGTAGGCCACTATTGAATTCTGGTCTTATCAGGTTATATACATCTAGTCTAAACATTGTGACTAGAAAACATAGTTGATCTACTTTAATAGGCAGTGTACATATCGCATGTAAATAGGCGGATATAGCCGTTCTAGGAAAAATTCTGACCAATTCTGGAGGAGAACTAAATTGGTTTTGACAAGCACAGTTTTGCAATATTAAACTAAAGCAAAACATGTGCTTTAATCATTAAACGCATCAAGTCAGAAATCGCACATTATCTCCCAAAATACATAATGCACAAATTTTACCGTTACACACACAAAAAAGCACAATCAAATACTACTCGACAAAATAAGAAAACGGTGGGATTTCCAAAATATTTCTGACGTGACTCACACGCATAACGATTAGTTTTGGACATCCAAAATTAAAATCGACATTTATTGATGAAAATTACGAATTTTGCATTTTATTTTCACTGTGGCCTGTGAAGTTATCAATCCCGGATGGAAATAAATCAATTTCGCATCATAAATAAAAAAACAACCGTTTTCTAATTAATTTTGGCTTTAAATATTTAAATTGATGAAACGACTTTTATCCAAACAATAACTCATGTATGGCATTAATTAGTACATAGGTGATAATTTTATTTTACTTAAATATTAAAAATACGAGTGTTCATTTAAACAACAACAAAACATTACATTCTTTTCACCTTTTAACGATTTTAATTATTTAGATTAGTTCTATGGTATATGCTAATTACCACAAGTGTTGGATTGATTGGAGAAAACATGAAGCATTGTTATTTTTGCCGTATATCGGTTATTTTTTTTTTTAATAAGCACAGCATGATTTGCATTTGCAACGCGCCATTAATTATCCAGTAGACCGTCTAAAAATAAATTATGTCGCCTATAACTAAATGAAAGAGTTAACTGATTATTCACCTGAATAGTAAGTGTCAGCCTAACCTATTTAAATAAAGAAATTCTCCGTAAGGAGTGGCATCGGAACTGACCGTGAAGGAATGAATTTTATTATAAATGGTTGATGGTTTTTATTTATTCGTTGTGCACAGTAAAAAGCCACACCTAGATTCGTTTTCTTTTATTGTTGCAATAAGTATAGTAAACAGTATTTATATGATCAAATTGAGTACCAGATAATCCTATATAAACCGAATTGATTTAACCTAGACCCAACCATTTTAATAAATTATAACACAAAACAATAATTTTAGATGAAATTGTATGTCATGCCACGGGGATTTTTTTATAGTTTGGTATACCTATTTTTTATTGATCGCCTCATCACCAGAATTATAAAATCACTCAAGGTTAATCTAACAAAAAATAAATACCTGGCAGTTCCATCACCGCGCACCCCATCATCATCATCATTTTCGGTAAAAAACGATAAAAAAAAATTTTATCAATCGCGGTTTGTGAATTAAGCTTTTTTACTGTATATTACAAATATTAATGTAGATACATCAATATGACATGTTACGCCGTATAATACACACGACAATAAATAAATAATCGAACCATCGAACATTATTAATTTATTGTCCTGTCACGACCCAATTCAATGCTTGCAACCTGATAAATTTATAAAATACCAATCGTGATTCTCATTCGTATTCATAACTAGGCCTTCGATCATTCATTCTATGCCAATGACATAATCTTCTCTTAAACAGATGCAGCAGTGTAAATTTAATTATGAAACCAAAAAAAAAAAATTCCTGTATGATCAATTTAACATTTGACCCCAACCTTTAATTGATCGTACACTAAAACGAAGTCACATAAAAAAAATTCTTATCCACATCTTATACGCGCCCTTTCTCTTTTACAATCCGTCTTAAAACGTATCAAACCGCATATTTTTATCTTATTTAATTCACAATCACATAAAACACAACTAAACAATTCACAATAAAATATGATTTACTTACTTTTTGTGCTTGCGACACTGCAATTAATGCAAAAAGTGCAATAATTTTAATAAACATTGTCTTTGATTTAAATGCAAGGTGAGTGTAATAAACTTAAAATTTAATGTTAACAGCTTGAAATACCACGATCAACTAACTCGTTTCATATATAAAAATGTAAAATACATTTATTATATTATTGCTGTAACGAAATAAATAAACTAACGAAAAGTAGTTTTGGTTAGAGTATGTGTAGTTTTAAGACGTTTCTGTTGTTCGTTCGGCTTTATTACTTATCGTAAGCATTTCTTACCAAAAACGCCTTGAATTAAAATTTGTTATTCGCTGTTGGTATAGGTTACCCGTACCATGTAGTGTATATGTAAACTATATTGTATGCTACATACATACATAATACGCAAAGTTCATAGGCTTCATGTTACCGGTTTTCTATATATGGAACAAAATACAGTTTAGGGTTGCTCAATATATAGTTCATAGTGGTATTGCAGTACAGGTAAAAAACTATTATTTTGTTAGGTGTACATTGTCGTATTTAAGCGACGGATGCACTCTTTACGAATCAATGATTTTAAAACTAAAACTGTTGAATAGACACAATATTTTTATCGTTGTTATGTAAAATAGTCTCGCGGTTCGATGAATTCATGCGTGGATAGAATATAAATTTTATAGCAGTGGGAACAAAATAACGAAATTTTTTGTTTATTTTATAATCAAATATTTCTAGTTAGGGGTGGTGTCTCCGCCGAACAGTAATTTGTAAACTTTGTTATGCGGAACACCTGCCTTCAGGGTTGGACGAGGTATGTTACGCAATGTAATCTACGCGGTTACCACACGTAATATATTACGTAGATTACATATCGATTTTTTTGCGTCCGTAACGTCGACAATGTAGACAACGTCGATAACTTAATTTATTCATGGCCGAACTACAGATTACAGTACAGAAACGACAGTAAGAAACCATAGATTTTTAACAATACCCCTAAAGTAGTTCCTACGTACGCCAATAGATGGATTTAATTTGAAAAAATAATTCATGTTGTAAATATTAGTTTCTTTTTGTAATTTATTAATTTATTATACCATACAAAATTATATTTAAAATTACAAAAACTAAAATAAGCCATATAAATTAAAAATTAAATTTCTAACAAAATGAAAATAAAAGATAAACAGGAACAACAGTAGTGGCACCAAGTCAAAACTCCAGAGTAGCGATTTCCCTTTGAAAGCATTGCGTGAAATGTGTAAATCAAAATACTCAGCATACGTGTTGAGATCTCGTTGGATGCGCGTGGCAGGACCATGGTAGCTGTAGTTACTGTCGGCAGTTGGAGTACGAAGAAATTTACGTGGGCGTAAGGCGCGTTGAGGAGCATAAATATTAAAAAGTGAAAGTATATGTCAGCACAATCAACTTTACCACAAATACTACCACGTGCAAAACTAGCATTGCCACATGTACGCCTAGAAGTCAGTGACTGAAGGCCCAGAAAACTACAACGGTGAAGGTAAGGTGAAACAATATAATCGTCGTAAACAAGGTAATTTTTTGAGAACAAATAACATAAACTTCTTATGTATACTCTCAATTCTCTTAGAGTGACAATCATAGAATCATAGTAGTGTATAGTGACTTAAAAGTCAGTGAGTCGTGAAAAGCTTCAGAATTTCGTTTAATAAATCAAAACATTTAATCGGCTTTATTAACAGTCGCATCGATGTGCGAGTTAAACGTTAAATTATATCTAAAAAAAATCCCCAAATCGGGGGGGGGGGGGGGGGGGGGCGGGGGGATTTTAATCTATTCAAAATACAGTCGTGCAAAGAGTAAACAAAGACAATTGGAGAGTTGGATCTGCCATATGTGATTATTGGCATTTATCCACATTCAAAAACATATAATTTGTAACACACCAAGTCAGGCTGAATTAGTACACGGTCAAAATTCGCATGAAATGTTAGCAAATATTTTCATGTCGTCTGCAAATAAAATATAATCAGCGATGATGATGATACCTCAAGGTAACCACCAGACGAAGGAATCAAATAAACACGTAATATCAATCTTGACACATATTTTACGATTTGATAAGTATATGACATTAGCCAATCTAAACGAATAGTATTGCAATTTATATCCCAAAGCTTATTGAACAATAACTGGTGATTGAGTTTATCGAAAGCTTCAGCGAAGTCGGTATAAACCACATCAACCTGAATTTTTGCAGCAATGGAATTGAGTGTGACGGTTGAGCGGCCCGGAAAGAATCCATGCTGACGAGTGCTAATACATTGCTTAGAATAGAACAAAATTACGATGTTGACCATTGACTTGAAGAGTTTTGAAATAGAGGACAGAAAAGCAATGCCACAATAATTAGTTTCATCACCGCGGGATCCATTTTTATATAGATTGGAACTACAATTCGATAGTTTCCAATCATAAGGGAAAACGCCTTGTCTGAGACTAACGTGAAGCAATTGGCATAAAAAGACGCCAAAACCACCTGCGCAAAGCTTCAACAGAGCCGCTGGTAAACTATCAGGCCCCGAACTGTTTCAAACCCCGAGCTCAGAAAAACAATTTTAAATTTATTGGTTATAGGTATCATTGGAGTTTGTGAAATATTTTTAACGAACACGCTACTGAAGTAATCGGGAAAGAAATTAAAAAATTGCAGATTGTTAATGGATTATCGGATTTTTGACCACCGAATTCCACAAACCGTTATTTATTGTTACAGAAATCGGTTAAGACAAAAGAACTGCCTGTTCTAAAACTGAAACTGAGTAAAATCGAAAGCTAGACCAGAACGCCTTTATCTCCTGGTGAGCTTTATTACGCAGCGCTTCCAGTTGCTTGAGCTCTTGAGTGAATCATGAGCAATGACGGGCGTGAGGCTTTTTTATTATCTTTTTATGGACAAATTTTCGTGTAGCAATATTTAACATCTCATTAGGTGTCTACTGCACAATTGATATCCATGTTTGATAGTGTTTGCAGATATGGCGAGGACTAGAAGGTTGCACAGCTGTATCCGTAAAAGTAGAAATTTATCCGGCAACTGTATTCGTTCTATCAAGCGCGATTGAAAATCGTTCTATCGTTAAGAACATTTGGATCGACATACTAAAATTCACATTCCTTCTGAGGAATTGAATACGATTTGCCGATGTATGTACTGTGGTCGCAGTTTCTCGATATCTTCAAATTTAATAGCGCATTTGAGTACAAATCTGATTTGTGAGAAAAATAATTTTCACCACAAACCTTTTCCACAAAGGTTTTTCCAGATCAAAGAAACTTGTTCAACATATTTTGAGTATAATTCCAGTGATTATAAACATGGATATCGAACTGTTTAACCTGTGAAATTAAAGAAAATTAGCAAGCGGGAAAATTTGTATTAGTATAAAAATCAAATTTGATTATTAAGAGGCAAACTAGGTGAACAGCTAAGCAAAACGATACCCGTCGCGGCGGAAGGAGAACAGAGGTTGAGTCTGCTTAGTACAAGCAGATTAAAATTGAAAAATACAGCAATCAACTGATAAAATTTGATAAATAAAACAAAATAAAATGTAACAAAACAAAATGTTATAAAAGTTATTAAATATTAAAGGCCAAACCAGTCAAGTTAAATAAAAAAGTTGTTTTAAAGTGCGTTTCGTCATATTAAAATCAACGAAATGGGAGTATTGATTAGCCTCGTGAAGCATCCTAGATACAGGTTCATTTTTACCATAGTCAGTCCTATGATGGTCGATTCGAAACATAGGTACCGATCTCAAGGCTCGTGAATTAAAATTTAGATTGATTTTTCCTAAGACGAAAGGAGAGTCGGTGCTGCCGGTTAGCAATTGATGAATAAAAACCACGTCTGCAACAACCCTGCGCCTACAAAGTGGTTGTAAATCAATTAGCTTGAGGCGATCTAGGTATGGAGGTAGGTGAAACATGTCCACCCACGGTAGCCCGCGTAAAGCAAAGCGAAGAAATCTACGCTGAACTGCTTCAATCCTTTTTATGTGAACCACATGATAAGGCGACCACACCTGGCAAGCATACTCGAGCAGGGGACGAACGAATGTTAAATAGAGAGCCTTCGTAACATAAGGATCGTGAAGTTCTTTCGACCAACGCTTAGTGAAACCGAGCGCAGCGTTACCTTGATTGACAATGCGATCTACGTGATTTCTGAAGTTCAATTCGCTGTCACAAACGACCCCCAGATCACGAACAGAACTAACTCTGGTAACGGCATCGTTGTTAATATAATAGTCACGAGAAGTGGACTGTGCACGCTTCCGAGAGTAGGTGACCGTCTGGCATTTACCCACATTCAGCTCAAGGTTGTTCTTTACACACCATAAGGAAAATGTATTGAGGTCGGATTGTAATAGGATCCTATCGGTGGTGTTTGAAATCCGTTTGTAAATCTTCTTGTTATCGGCGTATATAGATATAGTTGAATTTTTAATTAAACATGCAACGTCGTTAATAGACAGAATGAAAAAAATCGGCCCCAGATGGCTGCCTTGGGGCACTCCAGATGTTGCTGAGAAATGAGCTGATATACTGATGTCCTAAACAGAACTTGATAAATAGGATCTTTAAGATAAGAGCCCACCCAACGGAGAAATTGTGGGGGAAAGCCAAGAGCCCTGAGCATAAACAAAATAACTTTATGGGGAATCCTGTCAAACGCCTTGCTGAAATCGGTCAAGATAACATCGACCTCATTCCCTGCTTCAATCATGTTTAATGTTTGTGAAGTGAATCCCACAAGGTTTGTGGTCGTGGAGCGAGCTTTGAGAAAACCATGCTGATTGTCGGAAAACAACGGTTTACAATAAAAGTACAATGAATCATATATAATACTTTCAAACAGCTTGGGAATACAAGATAACTTTGCAATCGGCCGGTAATTACAAATGTCTGATTTGGAGCCGTTCTTATGGATCGGAACTATAAAGGAACTTTTCCAAATAGATGGGAAAATTCCAAGTGAAAGCGACTTTTGGAAAAGTGCCGTCAGCGGCTGAGCAAGAATATCACTGCAGTTTTTTAGGACGATGGATGGTAGACCGTCAGGACCAGATGAAAAATCATCTTTAAGTTTGGAAATCTTTTGTACCACGGATTCGTAATCGATTTGAATGGAAATTAGTGTTGTTTGAACACAGTTATTCATGTGTATAAAGTAATCTTCATCGGGTTCAAAATCACTGTTTGCAAAAGCCAGACTGAAAAAGTTAGCAAAATGATTTGTTATGATTTTAGGATCATTAGAGGAATGATCTTTATACTTCAGAGTGGGAGGGTATCCGTCGGATTTTTTATTCAAATTAACAATAACCGCCAGAAACTCCTAGGATCAGCGATAATATTGGATTGCATGAGTCTAATGTAATTCCCATAAAGTTCGTCCGATAAACTACTGAAATCATTATAACTAATCAAATAGTTAGAGTGATCAGAGTCCGATTTAGTTCTTAGAAATCTTTGCCAAAGTTTGTTTCTTCGGTTGTGTAATGCTCGTAATTCGCTATTATACCAAGGAGGTGATGACGATACAGTTTTTTTGCGAGTATACGGAATGGATTCTTCAAAACAATCAAAAATTTCAGAATAAAAATTTACAGTTTGTGTTTCTATGTCATTATTATCATTCAAAATGGTGTCAAAGTTGATATTTGACAATAAATCATTAAGTTTCACAAAGTCGGCCTTACGAAAATTAAAACATGGCGGAGTTTCGACATTAAAACTGCCTTGCTCCAGACAAAATGTAATTAAAATGGGAGAATGGTATACATCTATGGCACAAAGGATGAGATTGGTTTCCGATTCGACACTATTGTTGGTACCAGATGAAAATACCAAATCGAGCTGTCTGTTCAAACTGTTCTTAACGTTGCTGATCTGAAATAATCCAGAGTTCAACATATTATCAGTAAATAAAGCTTCTTTGGTGGTTAGTACATTCGACGCAACATAATGACTGTTATCGTCTGAATAGTCCCATTTCAGACCGGGGAGATTAAAATCACCCACGACAAAGATGTCATCTTGAGTATCCATCAGGTCAAAGATGAAGTCAACAGCGTTAGTAAGAAGCTGATAGCTTACGACCTGGCTAAGTGGGCGAATATAGCAACATACAATAAAAACATTACTTTTATTATTCTTTATTTTGACGCATATTAACTCGATATTAGCAGTGTTCGGAATGGTAACAATTGTACTATCAAGATTGATGAAAACTGTTCAAGTTAGTCTCTGTGAGTGCAAAAATATCAAATGGAAATCTTTGAACTGCTGAAAAAACGGCGTGAGATTTAGTTCTAAGTCCCCTTACATTCTGGTAGTAGAGGGACAAGCGTTTAAGTTTTTTGGCTCTGCTATGTTATTATTATTATTATTAGGTGTACCGGAAAGTTCTGTCCGTTCTGGTTACAATTCTTGTTCTCATCATTCTTGTTCGTATTAAGTGAGACGCGATCATGTACACATGGCTACCGATAAAGTTCATTTACGCCACTGTATTTTGTACGAATTCCAACAAAGAAGAATAGAAGTTTATTGAAAGTGTTTGGTAAAGGTACAGTTTCTGATAGAACATGCAGATAGTTCGAAAAATTTCAAGTAGGTGATTTCGACCTTTCTGATAAGCCACGCTCTGGGCACCATCTTTGATCGCCGACGATACTGTCAAGATCATGTTAGAGCAAAATCCATTTTTGACAACATCGGAGATTGCGGAAAGGCTTAATTCAGCTGAACAAACCATTTCCGACCATATTCGAAAACTAGGGTTTGTGTGGAAGTATTCGAAATGGGTGACACATATGTTAAGTGAGAAGAGTTTGAATGATCGAATCATCATATGCACATATCTGCTTGCACGCATCAAAATCGAACCCTTCTTGGACCGGATCATAACTGGGGATGAAAAGTGGATTACCTATGAAAACATCATAAGGACAAGTGCAAATTGTGAACCCGGAAAACCTGTCCCCTCCACCTCTAAACCGAAGTTGAGCCTGAACAAGAGAATGTTGTGTATATGGTGGGACATTCGAGGACCAATACATTTTGAGCTGTTGAAACCAAACGAAAGGCTAAATTCGGAGAGGTATACTGTCAGCAATTGGATAAATTAAAAACAGCACTCCAAGAAAAGAGGCCGGCGATGTTCAATAGGAAGGACACCGTACTGCTTCATGACAATGCCAGGCCACATGCTGCTTTGGAGACTCGTCAGAAAGTCGCAGAACTAGGCTGGGAAATTCTGTCGCATCCACCATACTCCCCGGACCTAGCACCATCCGATTATCACTTGTTTCTGTCTTTACAAAGTTTCTTGCAGGGCAAACAATTCAAGATCGAAGAAGATATCAGACAAGAACTAGTTCAATTTTTATCTTCTAGAGACATGATATTTTTTAAAAATGAGATATACAAATTGACATCACGCTGGCAATAAGTCATAAATAATGATGGCAATTATATTATTCAATAAAGTTTATTCAAAGTATGAAAAAATTTATTCTTTTGTTTCATTCTAAAAACGGACAGAACTTTCCGGTACACCTAATATATGCGTATTCATGCCGGCGTTCGGTCATATATGTGTACGCATTGCGATCGAGCTTTTACCCAATCAAATGTTTGGGAGAGAAATATTTACAATTTTAGAAATGTAAATAAATAAATACAAAACTATAATTACATGATACGACTATTAAATAATAAATAAAAATGTAAACATTTCTATATAAAATAAATAAAAAATAAACAAATGATTTTAATGCACCAAACAAACAAATTTTTAATTTAAACTTTATTTTAAAACGTGCCGCAACATTTCAATAGTAATTGCAAGTGACCGAACATTCTTAATATTTCGCTGGCGTATAAATTTCCCAGTGATGGAATCCCCTTCGTTCGGTTGCGGTTAATTTTCCACCCTTTCAAGCTGTTTGAGCTGAAACCTTTTAACCAATAACTTTTGATTATATGCGTGCAGCTCTATTATTCAGTAAAAAATTTGTTGGGGAAAAAATTCGAACATGTAAATTATCCATAAAGCGAGAATAAAATAAACCAAAAGCTTGCTCCACTGCAATTCTTGTTGTTGAGTGTTGACTTTCTATAATTTTATATGATGGAACGGGGCAGGAGTATGATGTTGGATACGCCAAATCACAATGTAGGAATGCTCTAAGCAGCATCCAGTTTTGTTGGTTGTTGCACAATTGTTTGAAAGATTCCGATCTTCTTAGAACCTTGGCATCGTGCATTGATCCGGGTTCACCAACATAAATACTCAAAAAAATTTGGTTTTGGTATTGGTACTTCTTCCTATTATAAAATACCTGCTCGTTGAATTTTGGGCGTGGAATTTCAATAATATGGGTACAATCTATGGTTCATATTACATTGTCCAGCTGCTTGATTTGTTTAAAAGCTACGTCTGTATATTTTTCAATTATTTCTCCGAAATTTTCGATATTCAGGTGAAATTCTTTCATTAAATTTAAAAACATTTCACCGTCTTCAGATTCCCTAGAATCAAACAACATTTTTTCTTAAATATTTAATTTAATTTTAACTGTGGAAAATGTATCACTTGTTATCCTTTTGCTTTGACGTATAATATACCGAACTGTCAAATATTAAATGCCAAGTAAAAAAGAAAAGTAGCGTTCACTAAAGCACAAAATAAAATCCGGATTTTTTGATTGAAGTGAAGTTAATTAAGGTAAAAAAATCGGGTAAAACCGGGGTAAATAGCCACTAGTGAACATACTGAGTAAATAAAAGCAAAACGATCATGCACAAACACCACTAGGCTCAATAAAAGCATTTAGTCGCCTGGGCATTGATTAAACCACGTCCTCAGTAACCGCTGACGAAATTTGAGCCCATGCACTCGAAACGGCAATTTTAAAGGAATCCCTATTGGTAATCCTATATTTTCGGACTCTTTGTTCCAGTTCATACCAGATATGCATTCTATTGCATTCAGGTTCATTCATTAGGTGATTTAGGAGACGGATGAAGTTATTTCCGCACATTATATAGAAGTCATTGTCGTTTTTTCAAAGCAATTTTTTGGAGCCATATCTTGGTTAATTTTTCGCCAAATCCCGCCCCCATCAGATCCGATAATATTGAACTTACTTTCGTCAGTGAAAAACACCTTGCTCCAAAATTCGCTGCCTTCAATAACGTATTTTTTCAATAACGCTTATTTACTAGGCTTGTAAACGGTTTTTTCATTGGTACTCTTCCATTTTAAGCCCTTCGTTTCGTAAAATTGTACGAACTGTTTCGGGATCAACATCCTTACCAATGCTATTTGGCTCATCCTTACCAACTTATCCTCGAATTCAATGCCACTTTTTTAATTATGCTTTGAACATCCGATGCGTTAAGTTTTTTAGGACGCCCAGTGGCACTATTCTGGTTTTCCCTGGGAATAGGAAATTGGGAAAAATATTTTCATAGCATTTTTGTCTAAATTATATTTTTCTGGCCTACTGTTGGAATATGTTTGGTGTAAATATTTTCAAAACAAAGTTGATTGGGAAACTTTTGTTCCACAAAATTTTTATAGGGAAAAATAATTCCCAATATATCTTTGTTTCAAAAATATTTACATCAAACTAATTCCAACAGTAGGCCAGAAATATATAATTTAGACAAAAATGCTATGAAAATATTTTTCCCAATTCCCTATTCCCAGGGAAATCCAGAATAGGGCCACAGATCGTTGTTTATTTTGAATACTTCCTCTGTTATCAAAATTTCGCACTATTATTTGTATGGTTGCTCGACTTTTACTAGTAATTTTACATATTGAATTATAACCCTTATTCTGTTTCCGTAGCATCGTTCGACAAACCATTTTTAATGCCAAAAACGAAAAATATTTCTCACTCAAGACGAATGCAAAGTTCATACTGAAAGTGTCTATAGATAACGGTACTTTGCAATAATTCGAGAATAAATAGAAACGTGCGAATTTATTGAAATTATTTATTAATATCTTCGAAAATCCAAGAATAAGCAATTCAGATAGCATATTCCTGTCAGGCATGTTCATTACCATCCGCAAAATATAGTGGCTGAATTTGTGCTAATCCAGAATTGGCCCAATTCCATTGAATAACAAAGACCATTGAATTAACGATTTTCTGACATAAAGTGTTCTAGAAACTAATGCAGTTGGCACTTCTGTTTGCATATTCCTATGTTCAGGTATGTTCATTGCCATGAACGTCAGTGGCGGCTTACCTTAGGAAAGTTCCAACATTGGGCTTAAATTATTTTTTATTTTTTCAAGAAATCAGGTTTATTTGTTTCGTCTTTCAGGTGAAATTGGAAATTTATTTTCCCGTTTTTTCGGCTCCTGGACTAGCACTAATTTTTACCCGTGAACAGTAATTAACACAAATTGGTCTTGGTCGAAAGCTTCCCTGGTGCAGTTACCCACACTGTATTATCGATGGTGCAACTTAGGAACTATAAATCACTAGTATAAACGAACGGCAATTTAATATAGTCAGTAATTTATATTTACCGTGTTTTTTATTAGGTCCCGATAAATTTTATCTGGAGTACCCAATTTTTTGTGACAAAATTTATATTTGGTGCACTATTGTTGCAAATAATTAATTTACAATATTTAACTCGAAACTAAAATTTTTCATTAATTTTTTTTGTTGGCTTTTGTTTTGTACAATCCTTAAACTATAACAAACTTAATCTTACAATAAATATTGAAAACGCAGCAAGCTGAATTCTTGTTTATAACGTCATGTCAAAACAATGTAAATTAGCACATTTCAGATCTAAGTGTTTTATGGATGAATTTATTTTTAAGCAAAGTGACATTACGGGTAATAGCGGAATTTCGAATAGATCCCGCTCTGGATAGCGTCTGTTGTTGGCGCAGCTTTGCTTGGTGGCACGTATTCGAAAGGTTTAATTGTCGACAACTTTGTCGCAAAAATTTGGCTGAATTTGCTAAACGGCGTTCGTTGTGTTAACTTTGAGAGCATCATTTGTTGGTGATTTATTTGCATAGGCCTGCTATTTAAGATAGCCTCAAAGGCAAAAGTCTAAGGACGTTAAATTACATGATCTTGGTGGCCAGTTCTCGTCGCCGACACCTATGGGGTTTTCCGCCGGTTGACGAGTTTATTACCTAGATGAAGACAACACTTAAAGATCCCCAATTACGTATATAAATAATGAAACACAACTTCTGTTGATTTTGTATATATAGGTTTATTTTCCCGTTTAACACACACACATTTATTGATTTGATAAAAATTTGGAACCTTGTCCTTTAACTGTTTTTAAGCTTTCTTGTTTTGCTTGTTGTTACCTTGAGTTTGCAGGAACTGACCGTTGCATTACTCCCTCCCCAGTACGAACGTCCTTTTCCAAATGTTATGGAGTAAGGGTTCCATTGCTGGTGGAAGAAGTAGTATTTATAAATACCAGAGGAATGTCTGTATTTATTTTGCATGCTGAAAAAAAACTTTTAAATGATTATTGTAAGATAAATTGCATACCGAATCAATCATTTTATCTGCGGTGAATTCACACGGAATTGTACATTTTTGGGCTCCAAACCCGAACCTTGTGTGGAACCAACACATGTTTGTTTTATTTGGATGGTTGGATATGACTGGGTTGCTTGCTTGCTTTGCATTTTTTGTAGATTGGAGAGCGCTCATGCGTCTTTCCAATCTGAGAATTCGTAACTCCAAAAGACGTGTTGCTTTTGAGTTATTAGATGGTAGTGTCGTCGGTGTTGTTTGTGTTGCCACCGATTTTGATTGAATCCTTTTTCTTTGCTTCGACGTTGATGGAGCAGATTCTAGTTCCGATTCAAGAACCGTAGCATCTAGCTCCATTTCGATTTGCTTGATCAACTCCTCGTGTCGGGCGTTGAGATCGCTGATAGTGATAGTTTCCATCCTTTGAAAGAAATAAAAACTAAAAATTATGCTTGCTGAGAAGTAATCATTCGAATGTATGGACTGTTGTTGGCAAATCGAACGATTTTCTTGATTCCTGATAAACGATCAGGTGTGTTCATTATCCCATGAACTGGTTTGAGTCTGTCAATTGAGATATTAACGAGTTTATCTTTGATTTGAATAACAAAGTGTTTACGAAGTCTTCGTACCACTTTGAATGGACCTTCGTATGGTGTAGCGAAACCTGTTTGGACTTTGTCAGTACGAACGAAAACGAAATCACAAGTTTGCAGTGATTTGGGTACAAAAATGTCGTTTTGTTTAGTTTTGCGAGTGTCCGTTGGTATGAGATTGTTCATAGTGGACCTTAATTGCTTTACCACTGTGTCAGCGGTAATTTGAGGTGTAAGTGGATGTTCCACAAAAAATTCCCCAGGAAGTTTAAGTGTTTGACCGTACACCAGTTCTGCTGGTGAGCATTGTAGGTCATCTTTGACTGTTGTTCGGATTCCCAATAACACTATTGGTACCTCCGAACTCCAGTTAACGGTATTTGCTCTTGCTTTAAGAGCAGCTTTAAGTTGGCAGTGAAAGCGCTCAACCATACCGTTTGCTTGCGGATGATAGGCAGTGGCTCGAATCCTGTGTGAGCCTAAAAGTTGCATAAGCTCAGAAAAGAGTTTAGATTCGAATTGAGTGCCTTGGTCAGTAGTGATTGTACTGGGAACGCCGAATCTAGATATGTAGTTTTCGACAAACGTTTTTGCGATGGTTGATGCGGAGATGTCTTTAATACAGTAAGCTTCAGGCCACCGTGTAAAAGATGGTGGGAGTGACCCAACGATATCTACATGGATATGCTCAAATCGACTTGACGGAATTTGGAAATTCTCATGAGGCGATTTGGTGTGCCGATGTATTTTTGATTTTTGGCAAGATAAACAAGACTTTGCCCAAAGAGTAACATCTTGATTCATCTTGGGCCAAAAATATTTTGCTGAGATAAGCTTGCGTGTAGCTCGAACACTTGGATGTGAGACATTGTGTAGGGTGTCGAAGATGGTTCGACGCATTGTTTCCGGAATGTACGGACGATTGCGGCCTGTAGATGATGTTTCACAGTAAACTGTTAAGTCGTTAAGTGGCAATCCTACCAATTTCCACTTAGCTGTTCGAAGAGTGGAAGAACTTGAGAGTATGTCTGTAAGTTTTGTATCACGAGCTTGTTGCTTCGCGATAGTATCGATTGTATAAGGCTTTTCAGCTGAGGCAATTTCGTCGTCACTAGATAAGGTATCACCGACGACGTTATCTCTGCCGTGAATGTGCTGTATGTCAGTTGTGAACTGTGCGATGTAATCTAAGTGGCGTGTTTGCCTTGGATTACGCTCCGTTTTAGAGGAGATTGCTCTAGTAAGTGGTTTGTGGTCGGTGTAAATGATAAATTCACGACCTTCCACAAAGTAACGGAAATGCTTGACTGCTTGATAAATTGCAAGTAACTCACGATCGAATGCAGAATATTTCCTTTCCGCATCTGTGAGTTTCTTGGTGAAAAACCCAAGAGGTTCCCAGGTCTTGCCGTTAAGTTGCTGCAAGACCGCACCTGTTGCTGTACCAGACGCATCCGTGGTAATGCTATATTTTGCATTAGCTAACGGATGCACTAGTAGTGTTATTTCTTGTAACTTATTTTTGAGCGGAAGGAATGCCGTTTGACATTCTTCAGTCCAAGAAAAATGTTGAGGTTTTTTTGGTTTTTTAAGGAGCTCTGTCAAATGCGTGTGGATTGGGGCAAGAGTCACCGCTAGCTTTGGAATAAATCGGTGATAGTAGTTAATCATGCCGATAAATTGTTGAATTTGCTGGATAGTTTGCGGTGCTGGGAAATCGCTAATGACCTTAATACGTTCTTGAGACGGCAGAATGCCATTAGCGGTAATCTTGTGACTGAGGAAATCCAGACTACTGGTTCCGAAAACACATTTTGCGATGTTAAAATTGACACCAAAATTTGAAAACTTTTGAAAGAGTTGTTCCAAATGGTCAAAGTGCTGTTTTTCGTCTTGTGACGCGACGAGAATATCGTCTATGTACACAAAGACGAGGTCGAGATCTTTTACTAACTCGTTGATAAAACGCTGGAATGTTTGTGCAGCGTTGCGAAGTCCAAATGGCATTCGAGTGAATTCGAATAAACCAAATAGAGTAGTAATTGCTGTTTTGTAAATGTCATCGGGAGCAATTGGAATGAGAAGATATGCCCTGACGAGATCGATTTTGGAGAAAATTTTGCATCCATGTAATTGCATGGAAAAGTTTTGAATGTGGGGAATGGGGTAGCGGTCAGGAATTGTGATCGCGTTGAGCCGTCTATAATCCCCACATGGTCTCCAATCGTTGTTCTTCTTCTGTACCATGTGTAGCGGACATGATACAGGAGAAGAAGAGGGCTTGCAGATTCCTAGGTTCACCAGGTGCTGGAAATCTAGGAAAGCTGATTTATGCCGAATTGAGTCGAGTCAACGAGGTCGAGAAAAAGGTAAGTGTCCGTTCGTCACAATGTGATGGACGATGTTATGTCTTACCGATAAATTGTAATTTGGCGGAGCTGTTAAAGAAGGATACTTATTTAAGATAGCTCCGTAACCGTTGCTGACTATAAAATTAAGTGGAGTAGGTGTATCCACGCATGCTGTTATGGCGTGAATTGTAAGACTAGTGGATGGATCGATAAGTTTGCGATTGCGTAGATCCACTAGAATGCACGTTTGTGAAGTTGGCCCAAAATGCTGGCCCAAAAAATTATATTTTTTGCCGCTGGCAATACCGTCATCTATTTTGATAACTATCATGACAGAAAACTGAAGAAGCATTGAACATCACATAAATTCAAAGATTAAATATGATTTTGAATGAAATGAATATAAATAATATAATTGTATTTTAAATTTATAAAATTATAATAATAATAAAATAAAAAATATACACATTTAAATCAAACATGTTCATGCTTTAAATGAAAATGATTTTTTAACATAAAAACTATAGTTGCTATCACGTAAGAACTGTCAGCCCAAAAAAATCGTATATCACGACATTTTATTGATATCAGCCCAAAAAACAAAAATGTTTGTCGTTATAGAATTTTGAAGTAACCACAATTTTTTTATAACTTGTTGAAATCTATAAAACAGCCAAGAAGCTATTCTTATTATTTTTAATTGGTTCATGAAAATATTATTTTTAAAGAACAATAATACGTGGCTTCAAGTTTCAAAGTCTGAAATACACCAAAATTATCGTTTTTCGAATTAAAATTGAACTTCTCCTTTTGTTTACTAACTATCAAAATATGTAAACTTCTATTAAAAAAATCGAGGTTTTCGGAATTTTCCTTAACTAAAAATCTATGACGTATGTCGGTCTTTGTTAGTAAACGCCTCATATACGATTAGTCAATCGGTTTCATTTTAATATGCATATAATTCTTACACACCTTCATATTGAGAATGACCATATTCGGGTGCTTTTACGAACAACTATAATATTTAATGGAAGTTGAGATTTTCGGTGTTGGTCATCAGTCTTATTATGATTTTCAGACAGATCTGGTTCTAGCCTTTACGAGTAAGAAGTTTCAGGAGGCTGTGGTGGGGTCCTCATACCAAGAATGGCCTATATTCGGCCGCTTTACGAATAACCATAATATTTAATGGAAGTTAAGATTTTTGGTGTTGGTCATCGGTCTTGTTATGATTTTCGGACAGATCTGGTTCTAGCCTTTACAAGTAAGAAGTTTCAGGAGGCTGTGGTGGGGTCCTCATACCAAGAATGGCCTATATTCAGCCGCTTTACGAACAATCATAATATTTAATGAAAGTTGAGATTTTCGGTGTTGGTCATCGGTCTTATTATGATTTTCGGACAGATCTGGTTCTAGCCTTTACGAGTAAGAAGTTTCAGGAGGCTGTGGTGGGGTCCTCATACCAAGAATGGCCTATATTCAGCCGCTTTACGAACAATCATTATATTTAATGAAAGTTGAGATTTTCGGTGTTGGTCATCGGTCTTATTATGATTTTCGGACAGATCTGGTTCTAGCCTTTACGAGTAAGAAGTTTCAGGAGGCTGTGGTGGGGTCCACATACCAAGAATGGCCTATATTCAGCCGCTTTACGAATAACCATAATATTTAATGATTTCTAAGGTGAGAAATAAAACTTACTAAAATTTTAGTACAAGCTTTTGTTAGGTCAAAAATCTTCATTCCTACTCTTTGACTACTCTTCTGGAACACTTAATCTATAAATTTATTAGAATCTTATAGTTATTAGTAGGCTTTCGTAAATTGTTTACCTTTCAACATTGCAAAAGTTAAAAAACAGTCGCAAAGGTGTCTACTCCTAGAACACCGTTTTAGCCAAATTTTGGAAAAGACTGACAAAGTTTAAGACCGATCAATCAATCTGTCTGAAAAACATCTTCGCTTAAATTTTAGACTGATTTCATAGCAAATTATAATTAGAATAATTTTGTTTATAATGATTTTTTGAAATATTTGGGAAAAACTATAAAAATCGAGAAAGTTTTAATTAGGAGTAGCTACCAATTACGGTTCACAGACTTCCTCTACATTCCACTCAATAATATAGTTGTTCGTAAAGCAGCCGAATATAGGCCATTCTTGGTATGAGGACCCCACCACAGCCTCCTGAAACTTCTTACTCGTAAGGGCTAGAACCAGATCTGTCCGAAAATCATAACAAGACCGATGACCAACACCAAAAATCTTAACTTCCATTAAATATTATGGTTATTCGTAGAGCGGCCGAATATAGGCCATTCTTGGTATGAGGACCCCACCACAGCCTCCTGAAACTTCCTACTCGTCAAGGCTAGAACCAGATCTGTCCGAAAATCATAATAAGACCGATGACCAACACCGAAAATCTCAACTTCCATTAAATATTATGGTTGTTCGTAAAGCGGCCGAATTTCGGTCGTTCTCATTATGAAGGTGTATAAGTACTATATGCTTATTAAAATGAAACTAAATGAACCGATTGACCAGTCGTATTTGTATATGATGCTTTTATTAACAAAGCCTGATTCACGTCATAGTTTTGAAAAAATCCAGAAACTCCTACTTTCTTAATAGAAGTTTACATATTTCGAAGATAGTAAACAAAAGGAAAAAAATTCCCTTTAAATTCAAAAAATCGATAATTTTGGCGTATATCCGTCTTTAAAACTCGATAATTTTGGCGTATATCCGTCTTTAAAACTCGAGGTCACATATTATTCTTCCTTAAAAATAATATTTTCGTTAACCAATTGAAAATAATAAGAATTGCTTCTTGGCTGTTTTACATTTATTATACACGATCACATGGTTCCTTTAACTATAAAAATTTGAATTTTGGGCTGCGTGTATCCGATATAACTGTCATGATTGTTACTGTTGTGAAAAAAAATTGGGCTGAATTCAAAAATCTATAACGAAAAATATTTCTATTTTTTGGGCTGACATCATTAAAATGTCGTGACATACGATTTTTTTGGGCTGACAGTTCATATGTGACAGAAATTATAGTTTTCGTGTTGCCACTGCGTTTTTTTGGGCTGACATTTGGGCCAACTTCACATACATCTAGAATGCCAATTTTCGTAAGAATATCCGCGCCAATTATGGGCCGATTAACGCTTGCTAGTAGAAATGAATGTTTGAATGATCGACATAGACCGATGTCTACGTCGAGTAGTTTGGTACCGTATGTGTTGATTTTCCGTTTGCTGCTGACAATACTAAATCGGAACTCCGATTTGTATTGTAGCAGAAGTATTTTGTGTGAGGAATGACACTAACATCCGCTCCAGTGTCAATCAAAAAATCTAGCTTGTTGACTGGATCGCGGATGAATAAGCGGCTTGGTGCTGTTTTTCTTAAGGTCGCCGCTGAGACCTTAAGTTTAGTAGTTTGGGAATTAGTATGTGCAATTCCGCCATGTGGAGCGTTGAATCCACATGGTTTAGAGCATTTCGTTGCTCTAGGGCCAAACCTGTTGTGATACCAACACCAGTTTTGTGGTTGTCGGTACGATGTATTTGCTTGTTGCCTTGTTGCTGCTTGCTGCTGGTAGTAATTAGTACTCTGATTGTTTGTTGTCGGGTGATAATGTTGTTATCTACCTGGAGAAAATGTTTTTCTCCTAGGAGACTTGCTGTGTCTATTTTGCGTGCTACGAAATTGTGTATTATGTTCCAGTTTGTCCAGTCTGTCAATTACTTTACTAAGGGTTTGTTCCAAATTTGTGCTATTGGAATAATGTTTGTCCGTTGGTTGCTGAAAAGTATTTTGCTGTAATGCATTTACACGATTTTGTTTACTGCAAACTAATTCGTGTAATTTATCTGCTATGCAAGCAAGAGCTTCCTCTTGCTTATCTTGCTGTGGAACTAGTGCTGCTTGTATGAAATCAGGTAATTGCCTGATCCATAGCTGTTTAATGATTTTGGGCGAAAATTCCCGGTCTGCCAGCGATTGAATTTGATGTAGGAAATCTGAAGGACGCTGATCACCAATCTCCACTTTGTTGAGGATATAGTCTCCAATTTACGCTCCTCGGATATGGCGTAACGCTCCATAAGAACTCGTTTAACCGCCTCGTACTTATTTTCTAATGGCGGATCATGCAAAATAAAATTTATTTTGTCCGCTTGCGTTTCCGAGAGCGATGCGACTACGTAAGTAAACTTTCTTTTGTCACTAGTGATGCGGTTCGCGTCGAACGTGATGTCTGTTGACAAAAACCAGCATTTAGGACTCGTCTCCCAAAATGCTGGTAGTTTGATGCTGTGGCCTGTTGTTGCTGCCACTTATCCTTGTGCCGTAGTCTTGCTTAAATGCTGAGGTTGCTGTGTGGTGCCGCTGGAACCGGGTTCGAACTCGTTGTCCGACATATTTCACTTTTATTTTCGCCCCAAAATCACTAAACCGTGTGTGTGCTGTTTGCTTGTGTGTCTTATAGATACGCGGACACAAATATTACTGCATTTACAAATGCTGAAACGCTTTAAAAAAATAACGCAAAACGCAAATACGAAACGCCCGAAAGAAAAAATAAAAATAGAAATAAAAATAATTCACAGTGCGTTTTTGACTGGTGCAGACTGGCCGCTGTTGGGAGGAATTTTATATGTACTACTAATTACATATGCTACGGGAAATAAATTAAAATGAAACGCTGCCTCTTTATATTGCGGCTTTTAAACACACTAATTTATTTTTATTTAAATAAAATTGGTAAAAACTTACGATTTTAAATCTCCTAATTCCTAGACAGGGGCGTCGGGGTCACCAATATGGGGTTTTCCGCCGGTGGACGAGTTAATTAACTAGGTGAAGACAGCACTTAAAGATCCCCAATTACGTATATAAATAATGAAACACAACTTCTGTTGATTTTGTATATAGGTTTATTTTCCCGTTTAACACACACACATTTATTGATTTGATAAAAATTTGGAACCTTGTCCTTTAACTGTTTTTAAGCTTTCTGTTTTTGCTTGATGTTACCTCGTTGAGTTTAATTTCTATTCTGTTTTGTCAAGAAAAAAAATATCATTTATTTGAATCAATAATCCAAACGAATTACTTTGATCAGCGTGTCGCTGGCAATTCGTTTGTGGAATGTATTGCAAGGTATTTTCCTAAACACAGAAAATACTCTGCAATGCTATGCGCGGTGTTCCTGAGTTTGCAGGAACTGACCGTTGCACACCCGAGATACCATATCGATAACCATATCATCTAGTGTATACTACAAAAAGTTGATATGTAGTGTCCGCCGTTGACGATTATGGCAATGACAGTTTCGATCGACGATTCCGCTAGGCCAAAATCCACAGTGAGTTTCTCGGGATGCATTTGGTGCTGGTATATCCTTTGTAAATTGGTATCACTTCAAAAATGGTAACTTTGCTTGTTCACATATTCATTCATCCAAAAATGGACTTCCTCGCTAAAGATGAATTTTATGGCGGAATTTGTCGATGGTCATTATTCTGTCAGTTGGATTTTATACGGGTACATATCAAAATTAGGACGTAAAGTTCGCCAAGTTGAAGTCGCAGAAAGGCCAAGTTCTTATAAATGACTGATGACTGGTTATTTTTCGAACCGGTTGACTCGAGTTTGGCCACCAAATGTCGAACAGTTGACTCGACAGAGGGCTTGCAAAAAAATGAATGATTACTATACCTCGAAATACTCAGCCTCAGCAGAATAAGATTGTTGGTAAAGGAAAACTTCTTAACATTAGTCTAGACACTATCTCATATATTGTGCCAACAATGCCAACACCTCGAGCAAAAATTTTGCAAACTCAATGCAAAAATTGAATGAGACAATACCGATATCCAATCTGACCTGAGTTTAACCTCGAATTAGCGTGTGTGAAGGAGTCTTGAAGTTTCTAAGGACCATGCCACTGTTAAGGTTTTTTATCCATGGCCAAAAAATCTACTGGTGCAAAGCGAATAATTACTCGCTTTGGTTCTAACTACATATGACCTCAACAGATCAGCTTGTTGTAAAACTGGAAAATTAATTATATCTACTTTAGGATCAACAAACGAGCCCTGAGATACATCAGTTCAATTAAACAGAATGGCTTTCGCTGTGAGGTCACTCAATGATTTAAATCTGGCAGTGAAATTCTGCTTTTAACTTCAAGTTTTAATAAATCTTTTAAGATGATGTAAATTTCGCGGTGTCAGCATTTGGGATATCGTATTTACCTAATCATGATTCATCTAAATCTCTTATGGTGTCAAACCATGACGAAGAAAAGTAAAATCTCAATGAGTCGAAGATATCCCTGAATATCAGGCAGAATAATAATTAAATCCGATCTTGATTCGTGTGAGTTACCAAATGTTTCGCTCGACACAGCATATCGATCGGTAACTACCAGATAAATCAGGTCATTCTATAGAGGTTTTCAGTGGGCAATGATGTCCTGTTTCATCACGTAAAAAAAAATGTTCTGCCTGTTGCTTTCATGATCCTTCAGAATTACCCTCTCCTCGGCTCAAAATATTAACTCTCTATAGATACGAACTGGATCGGTAATATCATATCCTCTCTCTCTCTCTCTCTCTCTCTCTAGCATTTACATCCCATGAAGGGATTTTGCCGCCCGCACTATGGTCCTCCATCCTTCTCGGTCCATCGCTCTCGTCCTCCAATTTCGACATCCTAATACGAGTAGGTCTTGTTCGTCGTCACGCCAGCGCAGTCGGGGTCTTCCTCTACGACGTACTCCGGCTGGTTGTTGATGGAACACTTTGTAAACCATTCGTTGTTGTGGAGATCTTGCAACTTGGCCGAGCCATCTCACTCGATTAGATTTGATGAAGCCGATAATATCGCTACCTCCGAGAAGTTGCTTTATTTCGTGGTTCATGCGAATCCGATATGCATTGTTCGCAACTTTAATAGGACCAAAAATTGAACGGATGACCTTCCTTTCGAAGATAGATAATAATCTACAGTCGTTAGAGGTCATGGTCCAGCTCTCGCTTCCGAAAGTCAGCACAGGTCTTATCAGTGCTTTATAAAGTGCGAGCTTACACGACTGCGATAGGTGTTTAGATCGCAATAATTTTGATTGCGCGTAGAAAACTCGTTGTCCGGCAGCGATTCGGTCTTTTATTTCTGCCTGCATGTCGTTTGATGATGTTATAAGTGACCCGAGGTATTTAAAATTTTCGACGCTATCAAAATTATGGTCGCCAATTTCGAGATTTGCCATAGAGATGTTCCTGGGTGTTGATACAAATTTGGTTTTGCTACTGTTCACCTTCAAACCAAGTCTTCTTGCGCAGCGATTGAGCGGTATGTTGATGTCGCTAGGTCTTCGGCCAAGAAGCACGATATCATCTGCATATCCAAGAATTTGGCCTGATTTATTGAATATACAGCGCGAAGTTTCAATGTTGCTTTTCCTCACTACGTACTCAAGCGCCAAATTAAACAGCACAGGCGCGAGTGCATCTCCCTGTCGAACACCAGATGTTATTTGAAAGGAGTCTGACACAGATCCTTCAATTACAATTCTACATGCAGATCCAGACGTTGTTGATTTACACAGAGAAACAAGTTTCTCTGGAATACCTAGGCATATGAGCGCGGCCTAAAGGTTGTCGCGGTTTATACTGTCATATGCCTGCCGGAAGTCTATATATAATTGATGTATGGTTATGTTGTACTCCCAACATTTTAGATAGTCGCCAATGATGTTTTCGGCGAAAGGGATGAGTCTGGCAAGTACAACATTAGCCAACACTTTGTAAGCAGTGTTCAATAGAGCTATGCCATGAAAGTTTTCACATTTAAGACGGTCGCCTTTTTTATGCAACGGACATATGAGTGCGGTCTTCCAATTCTCCGGCAACTCTTCTTGGTCCCAAATACAAACGACGAGATCGTATAAACTTGTTGCAAGAGTAGCGCCTCCGAGTTTGATTAATTCTGCGGGGATTCCATCGAGACCGGGTGCCTTGCCGTTTTTCAATCGACTAATAGCTGCGTCTACTTCCTCTGCTGTGGGATATTCGACGAAGACCTCATCACCTGGAGGAGCTATTGCTCCAATGGGGGTCACTTCGTCATTCCGGTTTAGCAGACTTTGAAAGTAGGTTTGCCATACTGAGAGAACATCAGCCACGTTTGTTCTCAATTCTCCATTCCCGTCTTTTATGGCTGTACTTCTTGGGTGGAAGTCTTTAGTGAGATTCCTGGCATTAGCAAAACAGTCCCTTGAATTTCCTACTTCGGCTTGGAAGCTGATGTTTTCGATGCATGACCTCATATGATCACGTTTCTTTTGTCGAAGGAATTTAATCGTGGCTTTCCTTGCGCGTAGATATTCTGCCTGAGTGCTTCTCATGTTGCGAGCCAACCATTTTTCACGAAGCTTTCGTTTATTTTCGACGACCAGGCGGCATTGATCATCGAACCAATCATTGCGGGATCTCGGCGGTCGTCTGCCGATAGTGTTTTGCGCCGCGGTGGTTATGGCTGACTGTATAGCGTGCCACTGCTCCTGGATATTAGGAGGAGCTCCTTCGTTGTCGCTGGGCCGCTCTAAATAGTTAGTGACAGCTGATTGGTAACTCTGCAGTGACGCTTGGTCTTTTAGAGCATCGACATTCCAACGAACGGTTTTTTGTGCTTGTCTATTGGAGGTTGATGACAGTTTGCACTTATATTTAAATATGACAAAGCACATGATCGCTGTCCATATCTGCACCTCTGTAAGATCTAACGTCAGATATGCTGGTGGAGTGTCTCTTGGACACCATGACGTGATCGATTTGGTTTTCCGTTCTTCCATCATTCGATCTCCACGTTACTTTGTGAATTCTCTTATGTGGAAAAAACGTACTTGATACAACTAAGTTGTACGTTATTGCCAGGTCGGTGACGCGTTGGCCGTTGTTGTTACTAGTTAGTTGCAGGCTGTTAGGACCGATGTGCGTTGTATTTTCTGCACTTCTACCGATTTTTGCATTAAAGTCGCCCACGATGATTTTAATGTCGTGGTGCGGTATGTTATTGATGACTTCCTCGAGCTCGACAAAGAAGAGATCTTTGATGTCATCTGATTTATCTTCGGTGGGTGCATGCACATTAACGATCGTGATGTTAAATTTATTAGTGCGAAGTCTGACCGTGCATATCCGCATGTTGATAGGGCGGAAATCGATGATATGGTGCTTCACGCGCCGATGGATGAGGAAGCCAACTCCAAATATCATATCCGATCTACTAAATTCATAATCAGATACCGGAGGCCCAGAATCTTGTAAGGAATTGGATTAGATCACTTTCCTGTAATAGTTATATCTGGTACTTTGTCGAGTGCCGATTGTCAAATGCAAAACTTCTAATTTGAATATCAGTATTTGGTTGACTTTCACGTGATTTATCTTAAGGCAATCAGAAAATGTCCAATATTAGGCAGCCAAATCTAAAAGACCTACACCAGCGTCTGTCGAAACGGTTTCGGCTGGAGTAGAAAAGTATAGAACCCGAAGTTTATTCCATATACGTTAATAATTTTGGAACAAGGGTAAAGTAGTTTTCATTTCTTATGCGTTTAAGAAAATTTTTCTTAAAGTGTTGGAATGTATCGTTTAAATATTTTTATTTACGATATCGTCACTTATCTTGATTGAAAAGGTTTTGAACAAAATGCTGGAGAGGGATATTATTTTGTCATTTCGATATAATCATGTGGCGGGCAACAAAGCAACAATTGTTGTAGATAGCACTCACTAAAGCTCACAAATGAATCCTATGGTATAGAATATGTGATAATAATATAATATTTATAAAAAAACATGTTTACAAAATCAATGAAGAATCAGAATATTTTTCTGATCCGTTTTGTGGCGAAATTTTTAACGGTAATTCTCAATTTTCATTTTTCGTGGTTTTTCAAGGTTGGTCCAATGGGAATTATTTTCTTAGAATATATTTCCTAAATGTTTCTGACCCGTCTTGCTACCAATTTTCCGGGTTTTTCAATTTCTGGAGACTGAAGTTCTGATTTTTGGCTAAAGAGTAAGATTTATTTAAACTTTGGAAGATTGAATCAAACAAAAGATTGAATTTAGTATGCACAGAGAATGGAATATTTTCGGAACGCCAAGCCTCATTGGCGCGGATCCGAAATATTTGTTATTCATAGTTACGTATCGCAACGATATTGTAGAATATTAGAAATGCTTAGGATCTATAAAAGTCGTTACATAATCATCACATATCTTCCGTTCTCCCGCCTTTCCGCACCACTTAGTAGTTACTGGTTTTGTGTTGCAGGGTGTACCAAGGATGATATTGTCGATACTAAAGTACATTTATCAATACTTGGTTCTTAAATGCTTTGGAGAATTTTTTACTACTACTGAGAAAATTCAAGAAATATCACTCTCAATTCGATTATGAGACAACTTTTGTAGAAAAGAATAACAATAATGAAATCCATGGTGGACTTAAAAATGGTGTTTTCTCGGACTTAAAACCAGCGTTTTTATTTCATTTTAAAATTGACTTGGGAATGTTCTCTGTAATAAAACAAAATAATTAAATTGCTTGTATAAAACAACGTTAGGGGTAAAGAAGGGTAAGTAACTGATCCTTCAGTGATCCGATATCGAAATCTCCAATGTTAATCAACCACTTTGAGAGGATATTAACATTTAAATGTGGGTCTCTTGAGTTTAAATTTGCTTTAGCCAAGGTTTTATGTTTAAATTGTATTTTTTTTTTTTCAATAATCTCTAAATAAACAGAACTCTTTATACTTTTGCATCGTTATCTTAGAACAGCTCTTAGATTTAACGATAAACTAAAATTTCGTAACGATCATTAAAATAAGCATTCAAACGTAATTCGCTCGGGTAAAGCCAACGACGATGTACATTTGATTTTGAGATTTCCATACACGTAAAAATTATCGTACTTCAGTTGAATTGAGTGTTCAAAGCGATCCAATAATTACATAGGACATATTTAACGCCATGTTTTGCAGTCATAAGTTCCAGGTTATACCTCTTTTTTCCTTTTTTTAAGAAATATTGCGATCAAAGACAATACAATATACAATCATTTATGCCATGAGCAATATCTGATACCATTTTGAGTAAATTACTTTTCCAGTAATATTAGGTCCGTCGCTTTTTCATTTTATTTGCAGGGATTGATGTCTTTCGTTTTTAAGAAGTCAGTATAAAATGTCTCTTTAGTTTTATAACTCGTTTGAAAATTCCTCAATAGCAGCACTAGAGTCACTCAACATTTAAAATTCCGCTGTTTGCCAAACAAAAAAATGGTGGATTGTTAAATACTACTTTTAACATGAATTTGTTGGTTGTTCATGGTTTATGTTGAAATTGACCCGAAAATTCAAATTATCCAAAATTACGATAGATTTGCAAGAACTTTATGACATGGACATGGTCGAGATTAGTTATATTGATTTAACTTGCTATTGCCTAGATCCCATCAGACTTGATTCAATTTGCCTTTAAACTTGCTATTCGAGAAGTTGGTGAAGGACTCAAAATTTACTTACAAGCTGGATTCAGTACACGCTTCCTCAAAAACTCAGTACTTTTCATTCCTTGCCAATATCATCCCTGGGGTTCGCCTGTAATCACAATGCTCACACCTAAAATATTAGACCACAATAACGAATTGCGAACATCACATAACACCGATACTACCTGACATAGGTATAAATAAAACACCGACACACACACACACGTCAAACAATTTCGTAATATTTTAAACATTTTTAATAAATTGTTATAAACAAAACAAATTTAATAAACTTGTTTGTTAACAAAACGAAAATGAATATTCAATAAAGTATTTACATAGACGAATACTTTTCAGGGATGGCACCCGTACTCGACGATGTGTTATCGTCGTTTTTGAAGAGTGTCCTTTTATATTTTCTACAGATTCGTTATAATTGAAAGTGTGTGCATTTTAAGAAACTGGGAATTAAACTACAAATTCCATAACGTAATCATATTTTTCCTAATTGTTCCTCCAAATTCAAACTTTATTTGGAAAATTAAAAAAAATTAGTATTTAATAAAACGTTTTAACTCCCAATAATTAACATAGGAATTTGTTTCGGAAAATCTAAAACCGTAAACAGTTTTTAAATTAACAATGACGTACTCGCGAGACTTGCTGAACAGGTGGTAACCCTGAAATGTTTGCATATACATATATGTACGTACATACATATGCAAGTATAATACATATATGTATTAAGTTAAGAAAAAAAGTTTACATACTCGTACGTATGTACCACCATACACACGTAACATTAAAAATAAAATTTCTATGTATCATCATGTTACGGTATGCAATCGTTAATGATTGTTTGATTAGTCAACAAAATTTCAAAGAAATGAAAAACAGCTTCTTTATTATTAATAACAAACGTATACGGCATCTTACAAAAATAGATTACTAATGCCATTTCGGAATTTATTAAACACAGGTAACTTTTACAACTCGAATCATTAAAAGTTTCGCATCAACTTTTTTGTTAATTGCATTACTTATTATTTATTACCATGTGAATATATGACGTCATAAAAGCATTCTATATGATTTAGTCAATTTGTAAATAACTTTGCAGTGGGCTTGTGGTCGATTAATCAATACTTGAATAATGACGTGGTACATTTTTTTTGGAAAAGTTTACAAATATGAGTTGAACAACTTACGAGTATTACAGAAATTCAATAAGTTTGTGGGGATTCCGCACTACTTTTGTAACTTAACAAATTTTGGCACTTTGAAAATAAATTTTTGGTACAGATTTTGTTTTATCATGTTTGCTTTGACAAACAAAAACTTTTTGGGAACTTTGTTTATTATTGGGGCCGATTCCGGGATCTAAAATTTTATATCATGTTATGTTATTTTTATTTTTTCAATACAAATTCCAATAGGAAGCGGGGAAATAAAATAACATAACAGCAATTTTATGCCGCGAGAATCGGGCCCAATATTATTATTATTAAAAGGATATTTTTTAAAGAGATTCGATGATTATTTTTATCGCGGTAAACTAAAATATATTTTTTAATTAAATTTTAATATAATATTTAATATAAAATCAAAATAAAATAAATTTAATTTTCTGTGTGAGAAGAGTGGTCTATGGGAAAATTTAAGCGTCTAATCATCAACGGTTGTGTAACAAAAGAAAACAATTCAATAGAAACAATTTTATGTCAATCTGTTCGCTCTGATGAAATTAAAAACACACCAATATTTGGTGCTTTGACTCGATGCACTACTGCAGCGACGAAATAGTCTTCCTTAGTTTTATTAATTCCATTTAGTTTTTAAATGGAACTGAAACACATGCTGTATAAGATAGTGGAAATTTGACATTGACAGCGGAAAATAAGGGATTAGGCTACTCGCCGCAAGTAGCAGCACTATCACAAAAGAGAATATCTTTTTTATTCAGGTTGTATCTCTTTTTCACTAAATAAAATATCCCGCAGGCAAATAAAACTTTAAAAGTGATTCTTAAAATGAAGAATTGATTGATAGATCCGAAGTAGTTGAAAAACTGATATCTGTCTTCTATACATTCTAGACGATTTAAATGGAATTTAAACTGGAGAGAACTAGGCTATTTCTTAATTAATAATTTTAAAATCTGCATAGCATACAGCAACAGTTCAGACAAAATTTATTTTTAAATTTTTTGGTTTTTTGCGGTTTTTAACTGTTAAATTTTCCACATACGTTCTTTTCAGTTTTTTGGCCAATATCTCAAAAACTTCCACTAGTAACCAATACTTTCGATTGTTTTTCTAATACCTTAGGTCATACTGAGATTACATGGAAAATTTGATGAGAATTTGTGGATTAGAATTGTGGTCTCAGTATGACCTAAGCTATTAGAAAAACAATCGAAAGTATTGGTTACTAGTAGAAGTTTTTGAGCAATTGGCCAAAAAACTGAAAAAAACAAATATGGCCACAGAAAATCAAAAAAAATCCGAATTGTTCCTGTAGCGATGTAACAACTATTAATTAAGAAATACCGGACAAGTGGAGCAGTGGTTAAAGCTTCGGCACTTGGACCGGGAGATACTGGTTTCGAATCCCATCAGATGCTAGATGCAAATCGAATTTTCATCATCGATTAGAATCGATGATGTTAATAAACACAACTAACACCCTCTGATGGAGTGCAGAATTCAGCGCCGACCCACCGTCCACGTTAATGTACAGGTTGGCATGGAGCTTGATATGTGCAGGTGATAAACTGTAGTTGTGTGAGTATATGAATAGGTGAATGGGTTGTTGATGTAGCGTGAATGCGTGATATCACAATGCGCCAAAATTGGCCTAAGTGTCAACCACTGAAACCTAATATTATTAATAAATAGCAGAGTTCTCTCCAGTTTAAATTACATTTAAATCGTGTAGAATGTATTGAATACAGATACCATTTTTTCATTTAAAATTTATTTCAATCAAAAATCAATTTAGAAACCAATTTGCATAAGGATTGTTTATAAAAAGGCCAAGTTTAGTCCAGCATAAACAGATCCTAGAGTTTTGTCCAAAATCCCTGCTCAATACTATTATCCAAATTTCATCGTAATTCGTTAAGAAATGGCGGAAAGGCTGAATATTGTTAAATTTGAAATTTCATGTATCGAGCTCCTTTACTTCGGAAATGAATCAATTTGTTATTTTAAGGATCACTTTTAAACATTTATTCCGCTGGGATGTTTTATTTAGTGAAAAAAGAGATACAAAATGAATAACAAATTTCGGTTGGTAATTATATCACAAAAAAAAGAGTGAGTCCATTAGTACTATCAAGGAGATGTGTAAACATGGCATGTATAGTGCATGTGTACAGTTTACTTTGAAGGAAGAAGGAATGCCATTTTTGTAACCAGAGTTTTTCATTTGTTTATTATCGTTAAATTGTTCTATTATTCTTTCGGTCGACTCTAACCTTTCTAATTTTCATTGAAAACTGCACAATGGTCGTCCCATATCTCGTAGTAGATATATTTCGATCTGAGTTCATATGCATATCGAATTCGTCTCACAGGAAGTTCATAAGTGGTTCAGATTGAGGAACACCAAAACTAATATTGGAATCCCCGCTCATAATCATCGGCAAAAGATGATAGTCTCCTTGGAGAATTTATGAATTTTTTTTTAGAATATGGAGCAAGGACGAAATGTATGAATTTCATTATGTCTACGATCAACTAGAGAAAGCGTCTTATTTCCATTGAGAAGCTGAAGTTTAGCCGTGTATATATCATCAATGAGTTGTGTTGTTACGCTCATATCAGTTGTTTGTCCAACGATGATTTCCTTATGCGAGATGACTGTATACGTTCTACTGTATTTTTATATATTGCTACTCCGGCAGCCCACTGACTATCTCTCTTGAACTGAACGCAGCATTCCAAATTAGTAATATGTATTAATATGTTCGTCATTGCGTAGCTAGATCTCGGGAAGCAAAAAAACGGAGCACTCCTGCGTGACTGTATCAGTTAGGTCGAGGTGATGTGACCTGAGACTCTGGCAGTTCAATGCTAAAAACCAGGCGTCATTATTATCTCGTACAAAATTCGCTATTACAACCTGAGCTATACTTAGTGGATTTATAGTGAGGCGCTATAGCTCATTTTGAAGAAGACCCATTGAGGTCCCATTTTACAGTCCATGATGTATGAATTGTGATGGCACTTGCAGGTACGACTGGATAATGATTACGCTTAATATTAATTTTCCGATTGTTGTTTCGATTAACAGTTATGCTTGTTCTAGAAATGAGCACCAAACATCGGGCGATTTTCGTTTTCTGCGCCCATCCAGCTTTAAGCCGTCTGACCTTCTTGTCAACTTGTGAATTTGTACTGAAATCCATCCAGAGTCGTTACAGCCCATAGTTCCATTCGCCAGTCCACCTGTTACGTCAATATTGGTTTTGAGAAAGTATGACCGACAAGAGGAAGTTCGTATGGCAAATTATTTGTGTCGACTATGCTCATTTTATGGATCTTTTGACGGAATTGCTACTCCGGTAGACCATCTCTGAACGCAGCAACAAATGTAGGAATATTATCATGCTCGTCATTGCGCAGCCAGATTTTGGAAAACAAATGAATTGAGCATCCCTGCGTGAATATGACCTGAGACTCTGGCAGTTCAATGTTAAAAACGAGACGTCATTATAACCCCATTTAGTAGAAGACATTATCATTGATAGCCGACGTAATGAACTGCTCCTAGAGACACGTTACTCGTGATAAAGCAACATACACTACAGGCGGAAAGTTTTAATCCAATCACATTTTCTGCTTCTATTAAAAAATTCCGTTATTGCGATTTTATATTCTACCAGTGGCCCTATCCTGTCTTTCCCTGGGAATAGGGAATTGGGAAAAACATTTTCATAGCATTTTTGTCTAAATTGTATTTTTCTGGCCTACTGAGGGAACATGTTTGGTGTTAATTTGGTGAAACAAAGTGAAATGGGAAAATATTTTTCCCAATAAAAATTTTGTGGAACAAAAGTTTCCCAATTCACTTTGTTTTGAAAATTTTTGCACTAAACTTTTTCTTTCAGTAGGCCAGAAAAATACAATTTAGACAAAAATGCTATGAACATATTTTTCCCAATTCCCCATTCCCAGGGAAAGACGGAATAGGGCCACAGGTTATAAATGCAATCATTTAAAACAACGTATTATGTAATAAAAATCAAATATTGCGTTTTCACAATTCATGTAATAGTGGTATTTTTGAAGTGTAATTATTTTGTCGTTTTATTCGAAGTTTAAATAATTTCGCAGGATATCAGCTCACGTAAGTATGTATTTTAATGTTGAGCGAAACATTTTGGAAATAGTGTACACCGTAAATATTTTTAAAGTACGGTTTCCGTATTGAAATGTTTTGCCTATTTTTTAGAAAAAACAAAAGAAAATGGAAAAGCTGCTTAAAATTCCAACGGGAAAAGAGTTGTGATGATCTCTCTAGCAAATGAAGGATGTACACAAAGCTGTTGGGCTCAAAGTTGGTGTATCAAGACCATCCGTGAGCTATACTCTTCGTCGGTTCCGTGCTACAGGATCATATGACACCAAAAAAAGATCTGGCGACCCAAATGCACGGCAAAACGCAAAGACAATTTTATTGTCACCATTAGTAAGCGAACGTCGACAACTAAATATCATGGAATGGTCGCCTCAATCACCCGATATTAGCCTCATCGAGCCACTTTGGAAGAATTAGACCAGGCACTATGAAAGTCCTGTCCCCCGTCAGAAAATGATTTGGAACACCAACTACCAATTGCGTGGAAGGAAATTCAGCCAAAAACCTGGCAACTGTTAGCTAGAATGCCAAGATTATGTAAGTCAGTCATCAAAGCAAAAGGCGGCCACATTGATGAATCTAAAAGTTAAGTTTTAATTGTTCCTTTTCTTGTTGTTGCGTATGTACTTATGTATGTAAATTTTAAAAAAATATAAAATAAAAAAAAATTGTTTTCAATTCACAAAAATTAATAAAAATATGTTTGGATTAAAACTTTCCGCCTGTAGTGGACACAAGTTGTTGGCTGTGTTTTTAATCGTAGTTCGTATTTCGTATGGTAATTGTTTTTTTGATTTTTCTGATCGCTGGAAATGTCGATGGTTTCTATTTCATTTTTTAAATTAGTTTTTTTGTTTCCCCTACTATTATACATATACAAACATGCCATACAACCATGCCACACGAGCATTTTGGGTATTTTGGCATTTTTTTTCTACCAATGTTTTGTTCTGTTCTCTCTTAAATAAAATTTTAACTAAAATGAGTCAAAAATGTCCTTGAAATATTTTTATTTCATTTATGTTTGAGCTGTGTGGTAGAACAGAAAATTTCTTTAAGTCGCAATTAAAACTTGTATCATAGGTAAACGGGGAAAGAAACGAAGAAAAATGCGGCATTTTTTTTTACGTGTGGCATGAGCCATATAGCACAAAATTGTTTTTATTGAGTTTGTTGCTTTTTTTTCAAACGAAGTAGGTACTACGTCATTTCCGTTCGTTTCATTTACAAGTTTACTCTAATACAAAAAAATTTGGAATGCACGAGTAAAGATGTTTACACATCAAAAATTATCTTTTGTAATAGTGCTGCCACTTGCGGAGAGTAGCTTAATCCCTTATTTTCCGCTGTTAAATGAACGCTATCTTATTTAGCATCTGAAACACGGAGGCTTAACCGACCCTAATGGGTAATTATAGGCTAAGATTAGGCTAATTAAATGCTCTTATAGAAAATTTTGAGCTCCATTCCTTCCATCCAAAACGATGGATTTTGCTTGATTTAAAAGCAATTTGAGAATTAAGAATTTTCTTGGTCCGTTCGTTCTAAAGAGATATTAGGCGTCTGTACTATAGCTTTAAATAGCAAGATCTAACAAGATCTATTGACATACAAGAACTTCTAGACTCGTTATGGTCTAATCAAATGTCCCATTAAATATTTTTGGGCTCCACTCGTTCTTCACCAAGCTTTAGGTCATTTTATTTTAACTAACAGAAACCACATCAAAATTCGAAACAAAACCGAAATTAGAACGCAAAACAAGATGAATTGACATACAACTAATTAAAAAACCTAAAGCTAGATCAAGAAAAGTGGAGCCTAAAATTTCTCAATTGGGCCATAATGAATCTAACATTATTTGTATGTCAATTGATCTTGTTTTGCGTTCTAATTTTGGCTTTGGCCCGATTTTAAATTTGGGTTATGCGCTAGATTTAACAAAATAACCTAAAGCTTGTTCTAGAATGAATGGTGCCCAATATTTGTCAAGAGGCAATTAATTAGGCTAAAACTATAGCCTTTAATTTCCCAAAAAAGTCTGTCTGACAATCACGGCTGCTATCCAACCTATATCCACACCATATGTTCTTATGATGCTCCGGATTGTTTTTGTTTGTGTTAGACCCCCCCCCCCCCCCTCCTATGTGGTGCTGGGATGGCTTCTTTACGAAAATTCTTATTTATGGACCGATTTGGCTGAAATTCATACCATATAATATCTAAATAGAACGAAAGTCATTGTATTTGGACTATATGTGGCGCTGAGCTTGGAGATATTTACGAAAATTTAGTTTTCCCAGTATATAATTTTCATATAAACAACGTTAAATTTAAATATAATAATATAGTTTGCTATATAATCACAAAAACTTCCGACTGGTGACGTTGGTTGTCTTTAATGTGTTTTTAGAATTTTTTTGTTTTTCAAATTTACCGTGCGATTCTGATGTTAAGACTATTAAGAGGCTAACAGTAAAGAGGTTTTTCGTTAATAGGTTTTTTAAGAGAATCTCTTAATTGGTATTCTGTTAGTAATACTCTTAAAATTTATATTAAAAACTCTCCAAATATTTTTGGAGACCTGTCAAATGTGATTTTTATTAATGCGAGCCATTGAAATTGTATTTTATTGTTAAATAAACGATAAAATACAACATATTTTTGTGAAAATAATGTTTTACAATTCATATTTTTGTAATAAATTAGAGAATGTATTGCAGAAAATTTGTAATAAATTGCCGAAAATAAACAACAACAAAATATTTACTTCTGCTCGAAATGACAATGTCGGAATAATTTTTCTTCTTAAAATATTATATCTAAATCCTTTTTGTGAATTGTAAAATATAATTTAATAAATTATTTATTTACACAATCATCATTTTTTATTAGTTTTAGTATAACATAATAAAATTTTTAGCATTTATGATGTTTAAGACCACCTAATTGGTAGGTATTAGGCTAAGAGGTTTTTAAGAGAACCTCTTAACTGGTCAGTATGTGCAGAATCGCAAAATAGTCTTAAGTATGAGAAATCTCTTAGTTATGAGAAATATGGTAGTTAAGACCTCTGTGACTATACGCCAGAATCGCACGGTTAATATAATATGGAATACATATTAAATATTTTCAAGGTTACAATCATCATAATAACAGAGACAACCTAAAAGAGATATTTCATCCTATGTAAACGTAAAAATTTAAACTGCGATTTCATTTTCTGTAAATAGCCGCATACAATCAATCGCATTTTTTTGCGTATACGTGTACGAAGTTTAACGAAAAATCACAGATACAACGATGACATTGGAATTTTCAGAAGTTTATTTTGTTTTCATTTTTTAGTTTAAATGAAAAATCTAAATTGATTGTCTGTGATAATAACTAAAACTATGATCGTAGTAGATCGTCCCGTGGCGAGCTGCAGCTATCGGGGGGGTCACAGGTGGTGGATAGTGAACGGCCTATCGATAGGTAGGTTAGCGGTGAATTAAATAAGCCGTCCCCAACCGCAGCTCTGCTGGGAGGAGAGTCTCAGAGAACGGGGGAGTGGTTAATCTCTGTTCACCAAATTCTGAGTGCCTAGGATACCCAGTAGGGAAAGGCGTACTGATGGCGCCATAAAACCATCGCCCATAACCACGGTGAACTGAGCATCACGTCTCCTTGTGCTCCCGGGCCTCGAGGTAGTGAGTGGGGAACCCTATAAACGGTAATCCCATGAATGAAGTGGGTCCCATTTGTTTGGGATATCCATATGAATGGGTGAATGAGTGAATGAATGTGGGAAGAGGGCGAGGGTGTGGGGGTGGGGTGCTCGGTAAGCCAATGGGCTGGATTAAGGTGTTACGCGACCCGTGTTGATGATCGGCTAGACTGGGGGCCCATTTAACAAAGCCCAGTCGTGAACGGAGCCCTCTGGATACCTGGCGACCTCCAGTTGTATTTAGCCTTGCTTGCGTACACGGATCTCTGCGCAGGTTGACCTATATTTCTCCGATACTCGTGGGAGAAACATGGAAGAAACAAATCAAACTAAAATTAAAGGGACCGGCACCCTTCAAAAACCGGAAGAAGTTAGCAACTATAACCGTAAAGGTGGGGCTTCATCATCAGGGTTAAGCGACACTTTGGCATCGAAGCCAGGTGGAAGCGGAACCGCTAAAGGAAAGAATGGGGAATTGAGAGAGATCCCTCAGTCGAAGCGTCGATACAGGGAGAGACGGTCGGCGTATAGAATTTTAGAAAAACTGGCTGCGACCCCTGAGGGGCAGCTTACAGTAGAACAACGAGGATCTGTGGCATGGGCTAAAAAAACTGTTGGCCGTGACAGCTCGGAAAGGGCCCTTGTGTCTAAAAGACAGAGGTCCCAGGAAGAGCTGGAAACGAGCGAGAGTAAGCGAGCCAAGCTTCAGGTAGAAAAGACGTCGGGTGCTCCTAGGGATCAAAAACTGAAGATATTCAGTGAGATCCTAAAGGAGCACGTGCTGGTGCTAGCCGTCATTGACAGAAGTCAGGAAGATGGGAGCATCACGTCAGAGAAATGGAGAGTAGTGTTTGATTGCACTAAACTCCATTTTTCTGCGGATCCTGAGAGAAAATCCGGGATCCCCCCCCCCCCCCCCCCCCCCGTCCTGCAAAGATGCGGGATGCTGCCAGATCGGTCGACCTTTACAAAAGGGCAATTGCCGAAGTAAGCGAGGTGTGGCCGGGCGCAGCCTTGAGGCAGTCTGCAGGGAGGAAATCCCGAGCAGGCCGAGAGCACGTGTTTGGCTGCCAACCGAGCCGGATAAAATAGAAGAGATCCTCGAGATCATTCAGGCCAGTAATCCCGATCTTCCAACGGAAGACTGGAGGATTATAAAGCGAGAGGAAGCTAAGGGAGGCTTTAGATTGGCAATCATGCTGATCAATAAAGAATCCCTGGCTTCCCTTGCAAAATTAAAGGGAGTGATCAACTTCGGGTTCGGGTCGATCACTCTCAAAGTATATAAAAAGGACGAGACCGACGCAACTGCGAAAGACCAGCCTGGGGGTGACTGCGAACGGACCCAGCAGGAGACGGTCAAGCGGGCTGAGGACGGCCAGGAAAGTAATTCTTCGGCTCTGGGGAGCATAGTTAGGGGAGGTAGCCTCCTCTCTCTGGAGTCTGATGGGGACATCCTGTCAGGCTCTCAACGAGAGGAAGACAGCGTCCGGAACAAAGAGGTAGATGGCACTATCCTGATGCAGGGAGTGCAGGAAGAGGTGAGTAAGGTCGACTACAATGGTTAGCATTGTACAAATAAACCTACATCACACGAAGGCTGCCTCAGCAGCTCTCGTTCTCAGACTGACTAAGTCAGATTGTTACGACTACGTGTGCGTAACTACCTCTTTTTATGTTATATTCCCCACGGTGTGTGTCTCTGCTTTTCTGTCGGTTTTTGTTTTGTACACCTTTTGTGATGGCGCGACGATGACGAAGAAGGAATGGGGAAAAAGAGAGCAATGCATATCGAGCGTGTGTGAAGTAAAACGTTTTAGAAAAATGTTTTTCTTATATGCTTCTCTTTTATATTAATGCAAATTGATATAAAAGAAAAACAGAGAAGAGAGATTATTTTTCTAAAACGTTTTTCGCGCCGCTGTGTGGTGGGAGAATTTTTTTTTTTGCTGTATCGTTTTGGCGAACGGATACCGCCAATCTAACGGTGTGTCGAGCACGGATTTAGTAACGGGTGGCCAGTTGAGGTCATACGGCGGGGTGCGGATTCGGCGGCCAGTTGAGGCCAGCCGTATTAACGGTGGCCAACCGGCCCTTCGTTTTATTGTATATATTGGTATCGGGGAGAGGCCCCGCAACGTTTGTGCCCAACCAGGCAAGCGCTCGAGCGCAAGGTGGGGAGTCGTCCCATACGAGAAAAAATAATAAAACCAATACGAATAACGGCACATAAAGCCGCAACGGTCCGGGGCGGCGACCCTGTGGCATGACAGCCGCGCAAGGCCGCAACAACTTTTTTTTGTAATTTAAGGTACCATTTTTTATTTTTATTTTTACTTTTTTTTGATTTTTATTTTTTTATATTTTTTTTATATTATATTAAATTTAAAATTTTGTAATCGAGCGCCGCACAGCGGGTGCGCGCTCGGTACGCATTGCTCTCTCTCTCTCTCGTTTTCTCCTGGTGCGGGTGGAGGGGGAAGTTGTTTTCCTTTTGTTGTTGTTTTTTCCTTTAAATAAGATGAATTATTAAATTTTTCGGTGTGGTGTGATGGGAGCGGAGACTCCTTCTGTGTCGGCATAGTGTTTGCGGTCCCTTGGTGCCCGCATCCAATTTCGTAACCAAGGTTTGGCCTTGTTTGAGTTCGAATGGATGCGCGCACCAAGGCACCTCTCTCGGTTTATGATTATTTGTTTGTTTGTTTGTTTGTTTATTTATTTATCAATAATGACATTTTATAATACATTGTTATTTAAATTAATTAAATTATATTTTATATACTAAATGTCTACTTTATCTTTAACGAATGTATGCAATAAATTATTAAATTGACCGTACTCTAATTCTCGAAGTTCACCTAGCATGCAATAGTCACCCAATGAATTATACAACTTTACTCCATTATATCCCAGCGACCGTTGTGAAAATGATTTACTATACATTGGTAGTCTGAAGTGTGTACTCCGAGTATTGTAAGTATGAACATTTCTATTAGAAGAAAGCAAAGTATCTAAATATTTTGGCAGATCTCCCTTTTCCAGCCTAAACAAGAATTTTAACACATTAAATTGTATTCTCTGTTTGATTGACTTCCAGTTTAAAATTTCCAACATGTCTTTTATGTGTGTTCTACTTTCCGCATTCAAGATACGTCGCATGAATCGATTCTGAATTTTTTGAAGACGTGTAATTTGAGTTTGATTCATGATAAACAGCACAGAAGAACAATAATCAATATGTGGAGTCACAATTGATTCATAAAAAACAACTTTTGTCTGCATTGGTAATTTGTCTTTAATTCTGGTGAAAAATCCAAGTTTTTTATTCATCTTTTTAGCGATATAATCCAAATGATCGTTAAAACTTAAGTGCTCGTCGATAATAACACCAAGATATTTATACTGTTTTACTCGTTCGATAATTTGGTTGTCAACTAACGGGTGATTTTTTAAGAGCTTGAGAACTTTTTTTAAAAAAAAAACGCATAAAATTTGCAAAATCTCATCGGTTCTTTATTTGAAACGTTAGATTGGTCCATGACATTTACTTTTTGAAGATAATTTCATTTAAATGTTGACCGCGGCTGCGTCTTAGGTGGTCCATTCGGAAAGTCCAATTTTGGGCAACTTTTTCGAGCATTTCGGCCGGAATAGCCCGAATTTCTTCGGAAATGTTGTCTTCCAAAACTGGAATAGTTGCTGGCTTATTTCTGTAGACTTTAGACTTGACGTAGCCCCACAACAAATAGTCTAAAGGCGTCAAATCGCATGATCTTGGTGGCCAACTTACCGGGCCATTTCTTGAGATGAATTGTTCTCCGAAGTTTTCCCTCAAAATGGCCATAGAATCGCGAGCTGTGTGGCATGTAGCGCCATCTTGTTGAAACCACATGTCAACTAAGTTCAGTTCTTCCATTTTTGGCAACAAAAAGTTTGTTAGCATCGAACGATAGCGATCGCCATTCACCGTAACGTTGCGTCCAACAGCATCTTTGAAAAAATACGGTCCAATGATTCCACCAGCGTACAAACCACACCAAACAGTGCATTTTTCGGGATGCATGGGCAGTTCTTGAACGGCTTCTGGTTGCTCTTCACTCCAAATGCGGCAATTTTGCTTATTTACGTAGCCATTCAACCAGAAATGAGCCTCATCGCTGAACAAAATTTGTCGATAAAAAAGCGGATTTTCTGCCAACTTTTCTAGGGCCCATTCACTGAAAATTCGACGTTGTGGCAGATCGTTCGGCTTCAGTTCTTGCAGGAGCTGTATTTTATACGGTTTTACACCAAGATCTTTGCGTAAAATCTTCCATGTCGTCGAATAACACAAACCCAATTGCTGCGAACGGCGACGAATCGACATTTCACGGTCTTCAGCAACACTCTCAGAAACAGACGCAATATTCTCTTCTGTACGCACTGTACGCATTCGTGTGGTTGGTTTAATGTCCAATAAAGTAAAATGAGTGCGAAACTTGGTCACAATCGCATTAATTGTTTGCTCACTTGGTCGATTATGTAGACCATAAATCGGACGTAAATCGCGAAACACTTTTCGAACCGAACACTGATTTTTGTAATATAATTCAATTATTTGCAAGCGTTGCTCGTTAGTAAGTCTATTCATTATGAAATGTCAAAGCATACTGAGCATCTTTCTCTTTGACACCTTGTCTGAAATCCCGCGTGATCTGTCAAATACTAATGCATGAAAATCCTAACCACAAAAAAATCACCCTTTATTATATCTGCATTACTCTCGAACTTTGCTTTGATTGATAGGAGCATGTACCTCGTTTTTGAGATATTCAGTGATAGTTTGTGAAACATCAGCCATTTCCGTAGACTCTCGAGATCTTCGTTTACTTTCTGCACTGCTTCTGGAAGAGTTGTTGCCGAAATAGTAAGTAAAGTATCATCTGCGAACATATTTATTTTGCAATTTTGAATAACGTCGACTATGTCATTGATGTACAGAATAAAGAGTAACGGACCCAGGGCTGATCCTTGAGGTACTCCGAGATTATTTTGTATTAGTGACGATGTATAATTATCAATTTTCGTATATTGTTGCCTCCCTTGAAGATAACTGTTAAACCACTCTAGTTCTTTCCCAACAACTCCGTACTTGGTTAACTTTTTAAGTAGAATACTTCTATCAATAGTTTCAAAAGCCCTTTTAAAATCTAAAAAGACTACAATGATTACTTTGTTGTCATCTATTTGACTTTTCCAGCTATCCAATATTAAGGTTAAGGCCGTTTCACAAGAATGGGATTCTGTAAATCCAGATTGTTGATCAACCAATATATTGTTATTTCGTCGTTCGTTCCTCAAGTTCCGGCCGACGAATTTCGGCAGAACATTCGGTTTCTGTTTATTATTATTTGCGTTTTCATTTTTATTTAATTATCTGTATTAATCACGGTGTAAGCCAGGAGCCATGCATGCCTCAAACCCCACGACCCTTCGCACTTCTCCCTGAGAACGTAGCCGGCAAAATATCACCGTGGAGGCCTCTGCATGCGCTTAGTGATAATCTGCAGGATGGCAGTAGCCAGCCTGTAACAAGATGAGGATTTAGTGTTAATCCAAGAACCTTGGATTAACAATAACAGGATCTGTGGCCTCAGAATGAAAGGGTATAAATTACTATACTCAAGCAACTCTGAGAAGATCAGATCGTGTATTTCGCGAAAAATAATTTGAATATTTTTCTTCTTCCACAATTTAGTAGCGGAGACGTTACAGCGGTGAGCGCTGAGGTTGGCTGTGGGAAGCTATGGCTAGCCTCAGCCTATATGGATCGCGAGAAGGAGGTTCCACCGGACAACTTGGGGGAACTGATCCGGGAAGCAGATCAAAGAAGGGTAGGTGTTGTACTCGGATGTGATGTAAATGCGCATCACACAATCTGGGGAAGCACAGACATCAACGAGAGGGGTGAGTTATTTTTTGATTATTTATTAAATACCAACCTTTTAGTTTGCAATATTGGAAGAGAACCGACATTTATTGTTAAAAATCGACAGAAGGTTTTAGATGTCACCTTTGTGTCAGAAACGATCTTTCATATGATCAGAGGGTGGAGAGTGGCGAAAGAGCACTCATTCTCTGATCATCGATATGTAATTTATAACCTCGACATTAAACCTGTTACCCGGAAATCCTTCAGGAATCCCAGAAGGACAAACTGGAACAACTATGGAGAGGTGTTGAAGGAACTACTGCCGCTGGAGGTTCCTGGACTTCCGGCAACAGTAGAGGAATTAGATGGCATGGTTGATATTGTCACAAAGGCATGCAATCTTTCATTTAATGCTGCGTGCCCCCTAATAAAGCCTAGAGGAAGGCAGAAACCGATATGGTGGACCAAGGAGTTGGGAACATATCGGAATGTGTGTAGGAGAGCTTTTAATAAAGCTAAGAACAAAAGGGAGGTTCGGGATTGGGACTCCTATAAGGAGGACCTCAGAAAGTACAAAAAAGAGTTGAGAAAGGCACAAAGGGGGTCTTGGAGACTCTTCTGTTGTAGAATGGAAGAGGTCTCTGAGACTTCTCGCCTTAGGAAAATTCTAGCTACTAACCCAACCAGTCCTAGTTATTTAATTAGACCAGACGGGTCATGGACAACTTCAAGTGCGGAATCATTGGAGCTCCTCATCGAGACCCATTTTCCGGGAAGCTTTGAGGACTTGACAGAGCCTGGAGCTAATCGAGTAACACCTTCAATAGAGATGGAGGGCATCGCGGATAAGGAGCGAATCCGTTGGGCGCTGAACGGGTTTAAACCTTATAAATCGGCGGGCCCGGATAGGATTATACCAGCAGAGATCCAGAGAAACTCAGCAGTCATCCTCCCCTGGCTGGAAGGTATCTTCATGGGATGTCTGAAACTGGTATATATTCCCAAAAAATGAACGGAGGTCAGAGTGGTCTTTATCCCGAAATCGGGAAAAATATCGCATGCCTATCCAAAGGATCTGAGACCTATAACTCTATCATCCTTTCTGTTGAAAACCTTGGAAAGGTTGGTAAATATAGGTATTCGATCAAAAATTGAGCCCAGGAGTTGGGCAATGTCGCAGCATGCGTACTGTAAGGGAAAGTCGGTGGACACAGCTCTGCACGATCTAGTACGCATGATTGAGAAGTCAATTTACTCGCAAGAGTTCTGTATGGTAGCATTTCTCGACATTGAGGGTGCCTTTAATAATGTTAAAACGGAGGCGATCATGGAAGGATTGCTATTTTTGAACGTGGACTACCCCATATGTAGGTTGATAAATCAGATGCTGGTAAGCAGGATTATTACCTCGAAACTGGGGGAGGCCACCATCAGAAGGCGGGTGGTTAGAGGAACCCCGCAAGGAGGTGTAATGTCCCCCTTTCTTTGGAGTGTTGTGATGAATGGATTGCTCTTGGAACTGGAGGGATAGAGGATAGGGGTTGTAGCGTATGCGGATGATGTAGCGATAGCTGTCTCAGGCAAATATCTGGATACGATTAGTGATGTTATGCAGAATGCACTCCTAATCGTTACGAAATGGGCCAGCAAATGTGGATTAGGGATTAACCCCTCCAAGACGGAGCTGGTACTATTTCAAAGCAAGAATTTCAAAGCAAATTGTATTCCGATTGGGGAAATGTCCACCGATTCAAAGATAAGGCCCCAGACCCGAAAACTTGTGCGAGATGAGTTTTTAACGAATGTTCGCAATAAATTGTAAGGATGACCAAACGAAATCATCTAGTAACCAATCAAAAGCAAAACGAGGCCAAACGATTCCGATCGTTGGATTTATAAAATTATTAGTATTGGTCAGCTTTCCAGAACCGAACACTTAGAATCTTGCGGAAAGATGTGGATCTAACGAATTTTCGCTATAACTCGTTACGCATAGGGATGATAAATCGAAAACAACTAGTGATCAATCCTCAGCGACAATCGATCCAACCATTCCGATCATTGGATTTGAGATAGTCCTAGGTTTATATAAATCAAAATGTCGTTTTGCATTTAATTGTTGCCAAGTTATGAAGAGCCTAAAAATTGGTGAAATTTGATAAAAGCGGTATGATTTTCTTGTATTGAGGTGCCACCCAGAAATTTTTTTTTATGAATTTTTTATTATTTGAACGTGACCAAACGATAAAAACTAGTGACCAACCCTCACCAAACGATGACCAAATGAATTTAATCATCAGTTTTGCCAAAACCTGTAGATGAGGTGCTAAAAATGCGGAGCGTTTTTTTTTTTACTTTTGAAAATAATTTGTTTTCTTATTAGGACATTTTTTGGAGTTGAAAGAACTGTCACTATTATGTGACATAATTTTTTCATGGATGACATCAGCTTTTCAATACAAATTGTTTATAAATATTTTTGAAATTTTCGTGATATATTTTTTCCGGGATGACATTGAAAAATATCACAAATATTTTATTGTTGCCGCATCGTATTTTTGTGGTATCGCTTCCGGGTTAAAATCACAGACATTCCAAATGTACCTCTGATTTTTCGTCATTTCATTTCCACGATACTTCAGTTGTGAATCATTTTGTGGCAGAAGAACTTTTAGTTAGTATAACCTATTTAATCAAGCGATTCTATTGACCAAAGTGAGAATGAGTCACATTTTCATCCGGTCGTAAGAGAATTTCTACTGAATTGCCTCGGGTGGATTTCCATTCCTAATTAAACGTAAACGTAGCCCCGCATCAATTGTGCCACGTGAAATTTAAATTACCCCAATAAATAATTTCATACAATGCAGACTATCGCTTTCACTCGCATCTTTCAACATTATAAAAACACTTTACATACGCGTACACTACATACATTGTTTTCTTTAAACATGCGCTTTACAAATATACAAACAATAATTTCTTAGGTGTTAAATCGAAAATTTTTGTAATATGTTCCAGTAGAAAGTTCAATTGTTTATGTAAGAAGTTAGAGGTATAGATGAGAGATGCAAGTTCCACAGATCCATTTCGCCTTTACATTGTTTGTTGAAATTATAGAACAACGATCAACGAACCGTACGCACTAATTACGGTGACGTGTGGCTCAAGTGATTTACAACAATTGGTTTGGGTAGCAACCTCATTTAAATATAGGTTTAATTGCTTTGTTAGAACTCGTTCGCTATTATTTTATCTATTGTCTTACTATATAGACAATAAAACTATGCAAATGGTAATTTTCATGCATACAAACCAGATTCGCAGACATTAAAATCGAATTAAAATATTGAATGATAACTCGCAATTATGGATTTTATAGATATTATTTAGGCATAGGCGGTCGCAAATTTTATGGTATGGTGTAAGTGGTACGCGTAGAAGTACTCGAGTAAAAGCCGAACAAATACCGAACAGACCAGTGTTTGACAAATTAAAGCGAAGAGTTGGCTGTTGACAGTAAAATCGATGTGATCTCTAAAGTTCCACTCTCGATCTCAAATTTCCCCTAAGTCCCGTATGGTTAAAACTTTGGCAACAACAGCGCTAGTGGATTGGCATTTACTTACATTCAGATCAAGAATATTTTTAACAAACCAAGTTATGAAATTATTAAGGTCATTCTGTAATAGATTGATTTCAATGGATTAAAATTTGTCGCTAAATTTCTCATATCGCCTGCTTAAATCGAAAGAAATAGGGCCTAACGAAAGAAATAGGCCCAAGATCACTGTCTTGATGTACCCCAGAATTAACTATAAATGAAGTAGGTATTGATGACCTAAGATCATGTGATCCTTGGTAATAACAACAACTTCGTTTCCACCCTCCATAACTTTCAAAGAATGCGGGCGGAAGTATGTCTTTTCATATTGTTCGAAATATTCCGTGTGAGGTCGAGTTTTGGAACAATATTGTAGGTGGCTGAGCTAAATTACCAACACAATTTTTTTTAAACTGTCTAGTTGGCAAAGTTGGGGAATTGAAGGCGGTTGATTTAGATAGATTTATACTACGGCAGTACGAATGTAACTCACTAATACTCGATTGCTCTCTTTTATTTCTCGTCGTGCTCGATTGCTATGTTATCGGTCGGTGACAGTTCGGCACAGACAAGATTTCATTTTGTCAGATGAGTAAATTGAACTAAATTTTCGAGATTTAATTTGCATTCCCTTGATGTCTTCCACAATATGGCGGTCGGTTTCCAAGAACTTTTGACCTACGTAAGATCCACAGAATTTCGGATCTTTCGTGATTTGCCGGTTCTAGACTTTTCATTTTCGATGACGATTAATTCTCCTTCAATGTACTTCTTGTTTTGGAATGCTGTCGGCCGAATCTTTTTTCGCCATTTCTCTTTCTTTCATAATATTCTGTAGAGCTTGTTCTCTCTTTTCATAGATGTCGCATTCTGGCATTCGTTCAAAACGGCGACCAAGCTGTTGTGTATTGTGTCGTTTAACTTAAAATCAAACAAGAGTTCATTTGGACTGAATCCCGTCGTTGAGTTCTTTTTTCGAATTGATGGTTCATTGTAAATCTCGAAGTGTTTTATCCCAAACTTTTACATTCTCGACGGAGGTACAAATGAAAGACCAAATCGTCTGGTTCGCCTCTTCTATCACCGATGAAACGATTCGTCAGTTCAATTGACCCAAAGAGTAAGCGACCTTCGGGTTTTTCTCTTTTGGATTTCATATAAAAACATTCGATGCATGCAGCAATGTAAGATTTCAAATATCGGCGCATTTTCGGAAACCACAAATTTTCTTTAATTCGTTCGATTGTCTTGGCAGATTGGCATCTCAAAGTACCCCAAGTTATCGTGAAAATGTAGTACCACTCGAAATCGAACTGCTTTTGGCACAACAAATTTTAGTTCGTTACCCTCTTTTTGAAACAAACGATTATCTTTCAGTCAAAATCCTGCTCGCAAATGTTTTTCATCGTCGGACTTCTGATATTCGTTGAGTACGGCGATGATTCTCTTCAAATTTCCGTCCTGGAGTTGCATGGTAACCAGCAGTCACCATTTCTCTCGGCGGTTCGTTTGGAGATCGACTTAACGCATCGACGTGAGTCATGCTATCCGATGCTCGGTGAGTTGTCTCAAAATCATATTCGAGTAGTCGCATGCACCATCTTGCGATTCTCGGTATCATCGAGATGAAATTATTTTCAAGAATATATACTCGGAATCGATCAAGACATTCCACTACGGTTAGAACCTCCAACTCTCTGCTGTAGTATTTTTGCATCTGTGCAATAACGACTATAATATATAACCGATTTCCATGCCATTTCGTCTACCGATTGTAGTTCTTGTTCGGTGTGAGTTCTTGCTGAACAATGAGATCGTAAAGTGTGAAGATCGTAAAAACCTGCTGCTCCGGTGCACCCCAATTAAACTTTTTATCTTCGGACTTTCGTAGCAGATTGGTGAGCGGCTTCGAAATTTACGAATAATTCTTAATAAACTTTCGGAAAAATCCGGTGAGACCCAAAAATCGTCGGACTTCAGTGACTGTCCACGGTTGTGAATAATTCTTGACGGCACAAACTTTACCTACCTCTAAAAAGGTGATCTTGGTTTCAAGAAATTTACAATAATTCAGACGAAGAGTCAATACGACAGTGAAGAACTTGTTTAGTCGTGTTAATCGCTCTTTAACGGCTTTATTTGGAATCACATACATCATCGAGGTATACGCAGCCACATTTCACCAGGATCCGTCATTGAAACGAGTTTAGTTATCATGGCTTGAAATACGGCTGGTGCGTTGAATAAACCAAAAGGCATTCGATTATATTCGAAATGTTCTTTTGTCGTTACGAAAGCGGTGTACTTCTTCGATTCATCGTCGACCTCGATCTAACGATAGCCCACTTACAAATCCAATGTACTGAAATATTTATTTCCGCAGAGACATGCCAACAGATCATCGACAATAGGTAGTCGGAACAAATTCGACTTTCGCCATTCTTTTTATCGACTTCGCACTTTTTTGTCGAGAGCGAGACTAAGGGCAAGGCGTAACGAGAATCAGAAGGTCGAATATTGATGCTCTCTTGTTGCGGCAATCATTTTTTGACATACGTATTGACCACCAGCAAACCCCGTAAGAACGATGGAATAATCAAATTTCGGATTTATATTTTCGTCGAATGACTTACGGATCAACGTTCGATTGCTACCAGGGTCCACAAATAAAGAAGTCTCTTTACCATTTATGTTGATTTCTTTTAAAATGAAACCGTCGACGGTGGCGGTTGGTAAATAATTTTTCCTCAATTTTAAGGGCATTCAACTTTACAATCGTTTTCGATTCGGCAGCTATTTTTCGTTTCTCTGGACATGCAGTGGTTTGGTGTGTCGTTCGAAGGCAATTCATGCAACGTGCTCATCTCTGTATGGCTCTGGGTATTTTATTGATGAATGTCCTGTGTTGAAGCAATTGTAGGAGATCACGGAATTAGAAATATTTTTGTATCGGCGGTTTTGCATAATTTGACGACACGGATGGATTTGACGATTGAGGTTTCAATAGTGTAGTGAATGATTTAGTTTTCAACGTAGGAATAAATGGTTTCGGTGCGAATATCGATGTTCTTTGGATTATGGGATTATAGTTGACGTATCCTCTTCCGGCGGTCAGCAACAAAATTCGCGCATCCGGACATTAAGGCACGCAATCGGTGCAGTAGTTCAGTGTTGGCAGTCTTTAAGTTTTTATTCGGTTAAACTTTCGGATACACAGAAACGCTATAGCGCATATGATCGAGAGCTATTAGTGGCATACGCGGCATTAAACATTTTCGTTGTATGCTGAAAGCTCGCACTTTTACATTATACACGTATCATAAGCCCTTAGTTATGCATTTCCGCAAAATCCAAGTAAGCCTTCACCTAGGCAATTAAGATATTTGAACTATAACGGGCAATTCAGTAATGACATACGGAGGCTCGGGTAAGGACAACGTTGCACAATCTATTGATTACACGAGGATTACCGAGGCACAAAGTCAAGAAAGCGATTTACAGGAATTAATTGAAACAAATAAATCGCTTGAATTTAATAAATGTCAATTTTAAATTCAGACAAAGAAATCGTGACATCTCTACAAAGTGTATTAGACTCTATATACCACGCGAATTCAGAAAATTAGGTATGATGCATAGTTTGTCACACCCAGAAGTTCGGACTACTACTAAAATGTTAACTAGTAACTACATTTGAACATCAGTCAACCAAGATGCTAGAGGGCTAAAGGTTGTATAAGTTGCCAAAAGTTGTGAATCCAACGCCAAGCCAAAAGTTCTATTGGTCAGTTTTCACTATGAAGCAAGACTTCGAAGAAATTCACGTAGATATAATTGGTCCAATGCCAACTTCTAACAGTATGAAATCGTCACAATAATAGATCGATATACTCACTGGCCAGAGGCCATTTCAATGGCGGATACCTGTGACTATACTCACTGATCGAGGGATGCAGTTTGAATCGGAATTGGTTCAGGAATTGTCCAAAGTGTCGGGGTTCCAACGCAAATGCACCATATCATATAACCAGCAAGCCAACGGTTTTACCGAACTTTGGCACCGCTCTCTAATAGCATCGTTAATCTGTCATAACCGCTAGATTGGATAATCTTATTACCAACAGTTTTATTGAGATTACGCGTAGCATTACGGGTGGAGTTTAATGCAACATCAGCAGAAATGCTTACGGCGAAGGTTTACCAAATTAACTTGGTTTGTATCACTACACGGAAATCAAGCATCGATCTTTATTCATGAAGAGCTTAGTTCATGGTCACATGTACTTGTACGAACTGATGCGGTCAGAGCATATCTCTGCAGCCTCCGTACGAAGGGCCGTTTAGCATCATTAGCCATGCGGAAAAATATTTTGCCATACTTATGAAGTTCGTAAACCCTGCAATGTGTCAATAAATAGATTTGAACCTTGTTTTACTACGAATTGTGATTCAAACTATCGCGAGACAAACGTAAACCTGCCGTCACGTAATAGTTCGATTCAATCTTCGATTTTAGAACCTAACGAGAACCTAAAGCAATCTCCATAGGGTAGCAAGTGCACGGTTCACTTACAGTTTGAGCCGAATTTGGTCGAAACGCGAACGGGATGGGCCACTACGCTTCCCAAGCATTTTCGGTAATGCGTTCATGGACATTCAATGGCAAGGGAGTAGTGTGGCTGCCTACATCCATCTAGATTCTGTATTAAGGGTTCATTGCGTTCTTTGTTAAGCGATTAACTTCACACAATGAATAATCGGGCAACGATTTGCTGTATTAAAAATAAGAACGAAAGTCGAAATGAGATCGGATGTTTTCGACCGAAGAAGCGAAAGAAGGTGGAGAAGAAAAAGGAGGCATTTTTCCGGTGATAAAGAGGTAGTTAAATTGTCATCATTCATTCTAAACATTTACATAATTTATGTAACCCCATGATCCTGAAGACATTTGTAAGTCAAAAATAGTTTCAGAGACCGTAACTTTAAAAGAGAAAAAATGGCAATTATAGCGAAATATATTTCGACATTGAACTAGGTTCGAGTTAACTCTAATATCAGACAGATTTAAAGTGGAATTAATGTGTGCAAGAATATCTGCGTTTGTCGTCGAGATGGAAGCAACGTAACATCAGACGGAGGTGCACTAATAGCGATTGACAAATCAATTCCGCCTAATAATGAATAGATTAATCTAGCTAACGTATCCATCGAGCAAGATGTGTTAAAGCAACGATCAACAAAATGTCATTATTTATCAGTGTTGCAAACATTCCACCTGACTCTTCATTAACATAATCTTTTACTGCTTGCTGCGACACAAAGCCAATCCATGCGACTCTATTCTAATACCGGGTGCTTTTAATTTGCCATCAATTAGTTGGATCTATGATCATCAATTTGGCAAGACTCTACCAAATAACGTGTCTTCGGAAAATAAGTGCCTGTTCATAGATATCATGGTCATTTCTAACTTAACTTAACTAACACTTACTAATTTACCGTCGTTTACACTGATAAATGTCAAGTCAGCTGACATAAAATGAATGCGTTTGTGACATTAAATGAGCGCGGTTACAGTCTTTTCGACAGTGGAATTCATGATATAAAAGTTGAAGTGGGTCGAAAAGAACATATCGAAATATTTTACGATTCGCCGCGGAAATCATGATAGGGCCCAAGGTCTGATGGCAACGGCCAAATACATCAAACTTCCAGCTGCTTCTCGATACGGAAAATCCACTTCCTCGTCGGCCTCAAATTCTCCCAGATTTTGTGAATTGTCCAATGGAGTAGACACTGCATTGCAACTCGTCATGTTGAAACGATCGATGGCTTTTCTTGCGTATATAGCCTTGTTGATCTATGTGAATCGATCCGTCCAATCGCCGATCAATTTCAAGTCCCAGAAAACAATTCAACTCGAAACCTTGATCTCGAAATCCTTTTTCAAATGTTCGATGACTGGCGTAATGTCTTCCTGCCTCTCCGCTCCAATACAACCGCCATCGACATAAATTGAAAGGATTAACATACCATTTTCCCGCCGCAGACGAAAACACACGCTGAATCTAAAAAATTTTATAAAAGCAGTGAATCTATCACCTTTATTGCGGTTGTCGTGTCGATTTTTATTTTGTATTGCGTAAGTGGAACGAATCGAGTAATAAGTGTTCCCATGTAAAATTGAAACAAATCGGGGTTATTGTGAATTTTTTGATTAACTTAGCAATCGTGAATTAGTTTTGTTGTTATATTTTGCCAAACCGCTGTCAGTTGATGTCACAAAATCCAGATTGGAGCTTATGTCTAGTTTAAGGAGGGATATTTCGCCGAAATTTCGAAAGTAATAGGGGGGGGGAGGGTGGGGGGGGGAGGAATTCTGTAATTGGTGTGTATGTACAAATTAAACTTATGTGTACATTTTTATTAGTAATAAACTAATTAGGTGCGTTCAACATTTCATACATTTCCCAGCCAATATTGAACTACCGTTGTATGGAGTAATATACTGATATATTCCATATTCCACATATTTTCATTTATGTACTAAATTGATTTACCATAATAAATGTTTACTATTAAAAATATATTTTTACCTGTGTTTTATTGAAGTTTTAATGAGACAAGCCTCTAGACGTGAGCTAAAATGTCACCGACAATAAAATGGCGTTTTTACGACAAACATTGATTGATAGCGACATTCATAATACCAAATTTAGCAATCGTCGGAAATTCGACATCGACACGACAACCACAATAGGGGTGTTTTGTTCCAACAGCGTTGCGCCTGATTCAGTTCATACAATCTTTTGGATAGCTTGCTTTCCGCTTCCATCGTCATATCCAATCGGCTGGCTCATGTATACATTTTCTTCTAAATTTCCATTTAGAAATGCCGTTTAGACGTTGCCAATGCCAGGATCGCTCTGATCAATGTAAACTTCACCACTGGACTGAAGGTTTCTTGATAATCGATACCATGTTCTTGCGTGAATCCTCGCACTACCAATTGCGCCTTGTAGTGATCAATGTTTTCGCCTGGATTCTACTTGATCTTGTAGACCCACTGATTGTCGATTACTCTTTGGTTAGTTGCTGTCTTAACCAAAGTCAACCAAGCTCCCACTGCTGCGATCACTCGATTGTATCGTATTGCCTGCACGCATGTCCTGGTCTCTTTGCTGATTGCCAACATTGCACTGTGTTGCGTCGATGCAAAACATTTAGATGCTTCGGTGCCGTGATGGTGCTCCGATCGCGCAATCGTCGATAACATTTGTGTTAGTGAGATCGCATATCGCGCCACGCTGTTCAAAATGTTCTGGCGTGATGAAATCGTCTGCGTCTCCATCATCTGCGCTCTCTCGATGTCGAGCGTTGTAATGGATTCCTAGAAACAAAAATACCATGTCGCATTATATTTCAACTTTTCCTGTCTTTGGATTCCATGCTCTATACGCCTTGCAATGACTGTCGTATCCAATGAAGATACATCGCTTGTCCGTTGGAATGTGGACGAAGACTTCCGAAACAAAAATTCGCAAATGGTCAATCTTCGCTTCCTTGTTGTGCCACAATCCATACGGTGTTTTTCCGACCATCGGGCTACTACCATCAGTTCGATTTAGCACATGGACTGCTAAGTTCACCGACTCGGCCCACAACTTCTTTTCCATTTGCTTCGCTTGAAGCATCAATGTCGCTGATTCGACGATCGTCCGCATTTTCGCTCGGCACACTCGTTTTGCTCAGGTGTGTACGGCACAGTTCGTTGGTGATGAATGCCGTCAATTGAGTTTTCCTGGAACGGTCCGCACACGTCCGTGTGCATTATCTCGCCGCACAAATTCAACTTCCCCTCGCGACTCTTGAACCTGCTTCGATGATGTTTGCCGAAATCACAAGTTTCGCATGTAAAATCCTCATTGAAAAAGTCAATGTTTCGGCTTTGCAGGAACTTTTTCATGTGTATGACATTTTGATGCCCCAGTGATTTTGATTGCTACGTTTGCTGTAGCCTCGAACTGTGGTGATTCGTCTGTTTTGACAAGCATCTGGAACAAACCCTTTCTGCGAACTCACACTGCAACGACGTTTCCATTTTTCAGTATTTCGCATCCTTCGTTGTCCATGCTCAGTTTGTGTCCATGATATGTTAGATTTCCCGATGAAAATTGATTTACATGCAAGTCCGGTGCAAATAGAACCCCCATAACTCTCTTGCAAATCTAAACGTTGCCATTGAAAGCACGAGTACTGATGTCGCCTTTGGCTCGAGCCATGATTCTATCACCATTGTCTATTTTTACCGATTCAGATATGTCCGTGAAGTTTTCAAACCAATCTTCTTGTTGTTTGTCCGAGCTGTTCTTCTTTTCTGGGCAGTACTTGTCTTTCGGCTTGTCGCTTTTATTCACCGCTTTGTTGTTGTTATTCGACGAATTTCCTTTTTTTTTGTTGTTGCCCTTCTTTGGAAAAGTTCGCTTGGCCATCAACACTTCCACCTCCTCGACCTGGCCCGTTGACTTGAGACGCATTTCTTTAGCCATCAATCGCGCCTTCAGATTTGTTAGTGATCGATCGGCTGCACTAGCAGACTCCCATGCGCTATTGAAATGATTGTATTCGATAGGCATCGTATTCAAAATTTTAGACAACAGTTGGTTTATCGATTGTGCCATCGACGTAGTCGAAAAGTTCAGCTGCTTCCAAAATTTGACGCATCTGGAATTTGCACATCGGCCAATTTTGAACGCCTTTCAGTATTTCAATGCTGACAAATCTACCTTTCATTTTGTTTCAATTGTGCTCACTGGCCTCGAAAATCCGCAAAATAATATTTTCTTTTTTTGTTCTGGAATGTTCCACTTGATATGCGCATCTTGCCTTCTTAACCGCTGTGCTATTCCGCGCAATATCACAAGTAACTTTCCACTCGAAATCGCACTAAATTGATGCACTGAATTGTTGTTGTTTCACCGTGCACAATGTTATTTCGAAAAGTCGCTGTTTTTCCTTTTATCACTTTTATGTAGCACCTTCCCGTTATCTGGGCTCATAAGATATTGAGATTATTCTTGGTCACAAAATATTTCCGCTGTAAAAACCAAAATTAAAACAAACATTTGAACTATTGTTAAGAACGAATTTGCACGTCCTACTTAGAAAGAATTTAATTATGAAGTGGCTCTGACAGTTCGCATACACAGCCGAGCTAAAAGTTCTTTGCATGTGTGTGAGTGTCGACTTGAACAGAATACTCAAGCAAGAGCGTAGTACTAAAATCAATAATATTAAACCAACACATCAACACTTAAATCTAAACTTATATTAACAAGAGTCTACCATCAACCGACATAGTCATCGATCAAGTACGCACCACTATGGAAAATATTATTCCCACGATTACACGGCAATCAAGTCAAAATATATTTGACTCAAACTCACTCGATCATACGTTATAATGTATTTGCGGTGAGGTGGTGACTCTAGTGTCAAATATCAACCATATACTGGTGAGTTTTGTGGCTGTCAATATCAATTCCAAATTCAAATTTATTACAAATAGTTAGTTTCAAATTTAGAAATCAATTTTATAACAATTGTCATAGTCCGGACACTAGATTTGAATTTTGAGTTAGTGACATCTACTTTTCTAAATTTCAAGTATTTTTGTGGAACTAGTTTTTCTTTTGAAAAATCAGTTCACATATAAAAACAATCCATTTGGTATATAAAGGGCAAATTGTTTTTTTTCCCCATCAGAGGAAAATTAATAAGTTTCCGAGTTCGTCGCAAAAAGCGCAAGCGACGATAAGTGCATTTATAATAATAATATTGGTTTCTTGCAACCATTTATAGTGTTCTAATTATTTGTGTTGATATTAATTGTTAATGATAAATGGTAAATAAAAAAAATAATTGTATTTAAAATACTTGTATGCCAAATATTTATTTAAATAATAAAGGTAGTCTACCTAAAGACTATCATGGATATAAATATCATATAAAATATCCATATTGGTGACCCCGACGTGATCACAGATCACACATCGCACACAATCAACATACAAAAACACGCACAAAAATATTCATCAACCGCCAATCGCAGCGGAAAACGATGCAATTGGTATGCTGATATAATACAATTCCCATTAAATATACCAGCCGTTGTCATCACGTATCCAGCCGCTATTGTATATATATATATATCCAGTCGTTAAAGGCCTGCATATCCCGTATTGTCTACCACATCAAGAAAAACATTTTCATCCGTAGCAGTATAGTGTACTAGTACAAATAGCAAGACTAAGATGTCTATCGCATTTGAATTACGGACATCATAATCAATCAACATTCAATCCATGGTATCCCTCCAATTGATCGCCTCCACATTCCTGGGTTAATTAAATTCCAGTTCATCATTAAGCAGACGATTAATCGACCACACTGTGGCAGTTTATAGGGTAAGTTACCAATATTATTTTTAAATAAAGCACTTATACATAACGCTTAATCGTGTGGTTTCAAAAATATATTTTAAAATAAAGTCCTAACAAGTTATACCACATTCGGATTGTTGTTTTATGTGTACAAATTACATAATTAATTCATTTTTTTTGTTTATTCATAAACTTGGTACACCACATCATCCCTTACATCACATTATTTTCTTTCCACACTCATTCCTTTCGTTTTTGCCCTAATCGTGTCATATTTGGTTCATTGATTTGCATATTCGGGTTATTTTTATACAGTTTCATTTTGTTTGGAAAATAAATTAAGTGTAGTGTAAATATATCAAACACCATGAGTGATGAATCGGAAAGCTCATCTCCATCCACTTCAGCAGTCAATACAGCCATGCTGTCGTCATCAGATATCGAGCATCTTATCCAAGAACAGGTCCGTCGTATACTGCAAAACACATCAAATACTTCGACACCGGAATCTTTACCTAGTTCGTCACAGATGCAAAGCGGAAACATAGCAACCCTCACATTCAGATTAACCCCTTTGGTGGCTCAAGACCCAAAGGTGTGGTACCACATCATCGAATCTCAGTTAGCTCTTGGGAAAATCACTTCGGAAGCAACTCGTTACAATCATCTTCTAGGTGCGCTGAATGATCGAGTCATTGCTGACGTAGTTGACATCATAATTGGACCCAAAAGCGCTACACCATACACAGATTTGAAAAACGCCATTCTGGAGAGACTAGGGGATTCCAAGCAGACACAAATTTATCGTCTATTATAAGGATTGGAGCGTGGAGATCTTAAACCATCGCAACTTCTTCGGAGGATGAAGACCAATGGTGGATCCAACGTCGATGACGAATTCGTTAAGATGATTTGGTTGAAGAGGTTACCTCCAAGAGCATAGGAGATTTTAACACCGACCGCAGAAGCGTTAAATACGACAAAACTCGCCGAGTTAGCTGATCGATTGATGGAAACTATGTCACAAAATCATGTCATGCCTTTATCCACAATCGATCAAACAACTAATATCGAGTCATCGATTTTAACTCAAATTGGTGAAATCACGCGTCGGTTGGATCAAATGGAACATCATAGACCACGGAATGTTGTTCGTAGTTCTTTTCGTCCAAAACCAAAAGATGCCAATTCTACCGAGTGTTATTTTCATAGACGTTTTAATGACGATGCCAAAAATTGTAAGCCGGGTTGCTCACGTTGGAGCGAATTCAAGGCAAAAAACTAAATTCAACCCCACAAATGGCGACGTGTGAGGGAAAATTAATCAATTGTCGTCTTAAAATTATTGATCCTCCATCAAAAATCACATTTTTAATCGATACTGGAGCTGATGTTTCCGTCATTCCCGCAAATAATAACGAAAAGAAGAACATAAATCCAAATCTTGAATTGTTTGCGGCCAATGGATCATCAGTGAAAACATTCGGTTCCCGCCGTTTAGAGGCGCCGATTTTCTGAAATACTCAGGTTTGTTGGTCGACCTCCAGAAGAGTCGTCTGGTCGATCCATTAACTTCTCTGCAAGTACGAGCGATAGCTATCACATCTGATTCTCCTACACTAAGAGTTATTGACACTAATACGATTGACGTTAGAGTGTTACCTCTTTTGGAGCAATTCATTGAGATCACGCGAGACATCCAGGGAAACTCACCCACTAAACATGAAGTGACACATCACATTACCACGTGAGGTCCACCGATTGCCTGCAAGACCCGTCGATGAGTACCGAAAAATTGGCAGTTGCAAAAAAAGAGTTCGAATATATGGTTAATCAAGGTATTTGTAGGCCATCCAAGAGTCCTTGGACTAGTCCACTACATTTGGTTGCCAAAAAGAACGGTGAATGGAGACCATGCGGTGACTATCGTGCACTTAACAACGTCACAATACCCGACAGATACCCGATCCCATATCTATAAGATTTCACACATCAATTGCACGGATGTAACATTTTTTCAACAAATGATTTAGTTCGTGCATATCACCAGATACCAATCGAGGAAGCAGATATTCCCAAAACGGCTATTTTCACTCCTTTCGGTCTGTTCGAATTTACGCGAATGACTTTCGGATTACGGAATGCTGGGAACACATTTCAAAGGTTCATCCATTCGATAACCAACAATCTAAGTTTCTGTTTTGCGTATTTGGATGACTTGTTAATCGCTTCACGATCGTTCGAAGAACATTTAAGTCATTTGGAAATAATCTTATAACTCTCGAAATTAAAAGAAGCAGGTGTAGTGATAAATGTAACAAAATGCAATTTTTCAAAAAACCAAATTTTATTTTTAGGACACGAAATTTCTTCCGCAGGAATTCTTCCATCAACTGCACGTATAAACGATATACTTAATTTTAACAAACCAGAGACAATTAAGCAATTAAGACGATACCTGGGTATGTTAAATTTTTACAGAACGTTTATTCCTAATGCTGGTGGTAATCAAGCCATCCTCTGTGAGTACTTAAAAGGAAGCAAAAAGAACGATTCACGGATAATTGACTGGACAGACGAAGCTACAGATGCATTTGAGCTCAGCAAAAGACAACTCGGCGAAGTTGCTATGTTGGCTCATCCATTACCGAATGCTAGACTTGCAATGATGGTAGATGCATCGGACAAAGCCATTGCAGCAGTAATTCAACAGCAGATCGAAGACTTTTGGCAACCTCTGCAATTTTATTCACAAAAACTAAACGACACTCAGCAACGCTATAGTGCATACGATAGGGAACTATTAGCCGCTTATTCTGCCACAAAACGATTTCGGCATCTATTTGAAGGCCGAAAAGTTACGTTATTCACGAACCACAAACCCTTGATATATATGTTTTTCAACAGAATCCCGAAAAAGCTTCACCACGACAATTCCGTTATTTAGACTTCATTAGTCAATTCACTACGGATTTACAACATGTTTCCGGGATTGAAAATGTAGTAGCGGATGCTCTTTCCAGAATCGAAGTTATAGCATTGCCGGAATCCATCGACTATCACGCGATAGCAAACGTCCAACAAAGCGATGAATTAAATCAATTAATCGAGAATAATAAATCGCTTAAATTCGAAAAAATTCCGTTAACATTCAATTCCACCATCATAACAAAGCTCCGTTGGGAAGCTACACTCCAGTAGTCAAAAGGTTTGCCGAAGTATATCTTGATATCATTGGTCCACTTCCTGAATCCGAAGGACAACGTTATTGTGTCACGTTAATAGACCGATTTACTCGCTGGTCAGAAGCAGCACCAGTTCCAGACATCAAAGCCGAAAGAGTAGCTTCAGCCATTTTTAACACTTGGATCTCTCGTTTTGGCATTCCAGTTTCCATCGTAACTGATCAAGGTTCACAATTCGAATTGGAACTATTCACAGAATTTTCTAAATTATTGAGTTTCGAGCGTAAAAGGACAACTGGATATCACCCGCAATGCAATGGCTTCATAGAAAGATGGCTTCGAACACTGAAAGCCGCTATCATGTGTCACAAAAACAAACAATGGACACGTGTCCTTCCTTCATTATTGTTGGGTCTCCGAACAGCATATCGAGAAGATTTCTAAACTTCGTCTTCTGAACTCGTCTTTGGTGGTAGTCTACCTAAAGGTAGTCTACCTAAAGACTATCATGGATATAAATATCATATAAAATATCCATAGTTCATATAATAGTTTTTTGACAAATAAAATCAAGATGGGAGGCAGAAAAACGTAAGATTTTTTTTCAGTTTCAAATTATTGCAATATTTCTAGGCACAAAAAAATAATTTCTATTCAATACCACACGAAACGTCAATATTATGAAAAATATATGTCAGAACGCTAAAATAACAATATTACCAACATAACAACTAATGAAAGTTGTCATAAGAAACACATCTCACCAAGATAAAAGCCGGAACCATAATACAAAAACCTAGCTCAGATGACTTGGATTGGTGAGGTGAGTCGCTCGATGAGGTGAGGTGAGAACCATAATAGGGGCATTAATTAGTTATCGCAACACACCACATGCTACAACGGGCAAAGCTCCAGCTGAATTATTGGGGCATCGCCTTCCAATGATTTTTTTTCGATAACATTAAGCCATCTGCAGAACGAAATATCAACAGACCCTTTTGATGTGCTCATCAAAAAGAACACAACAGAATTTTTGATGCCGTTATATGAGCAGAAGTGCTACTTTGCATGGACCCGAATAAGTAGTAATCTGAAGGGGCAACGTCGGCAATACGGCGGGATTATCGTAGATAAACTTTTTAAGTACATGGTTCTCTCACAGCAGCTCATAATTGATCAAACCTTTTTTATCCCACCATATGCATAGGGTCACCTTAGATTAGCAGAATGAACTCACCTTTTTGCTCCAGTGATGATCCAACGCAAATTTCCCTTCCTTTGTTGTCGTTGAAGCAACATTCGTACATGGGTTTCCGACATTCGATGTTCAATTTTTTGACTCATATAATAATTTTTGTTTCTTCCGGTTAACCGGTAAATCGATTTTTATTAAAATACATTTTTAAATAAAAAAAAATAGGGGGCACCCGGGTTTGAACCGGGGACCTCTCGATCTGCAGTCGAATGCTCTACCACTGAGCTATACCCCCATATTATATTACAATAGATTCTGAAACCTAGTTAACTTTGGAGGTAGGCTATTATCTCAAAAATTACTATAATCGCTTGTATTATTCATTTATCAAACCAACGTATTTAAAGATTTTAAAGTACAAGCACTCATCCATTCGAATCTCAGTAGTAAAATTAATAAATCATTCCAATTTTGTTGACCGAATTTATAATCCGCCTACATCAGAAAATAAAACTCTACAAAATGTTAACGCCTAATGGTTATACTACCAAATTTACAAGTACTAAATTTATGAATGTACAAATTGAATGGTTTAAATCTTTACTAACCTTACAAATTTTGTACTAAACTAAAAATACATCTCTACACATTTTGGTACTTTATTGTGTTGTGTAGAAATTAAACGTCAAACTGATTGTATTTTGACACGTTCAATTCAACTCTGTTTATCAAAAGTAAAGTTAACAAAGACCGGTGATTTTACTACTTTAGTGCTAAAAATAAATTAAATTAATCAAATAAAATATAAAACTAAACTCAAAATGACAAAATTAATGCAATGGCTGTTTGGGTTCAGTTTATTTTCTACATTTTACACGGCCCTCTTAACGCGACAAATAAAGTCCGATTTTATCGATGAGAATATGCATATCGTCCAGCTTCTACCATTCATCGTAATCGTGTTATTTGGTGTAAGTGAAACGTTTTACAAAATTAATTTAATGCTTTTCATAATTTTATTAACATCATTGTAGTTATACGCTGTAACAACCGTGCTATATCGTGTGTTCACGTTTAATGATTGTGATGAGGCGGCCATTGAATTACAACGGCAAATTAAGGAGGCGCGGGCAGATTTGTCAACGAAAGGAATGAAGTTTGAATGATAAAATAGCGAATTGCAATAAAATAAGTTTGATAATGAATTTAATAATAATTTTTTGTTTATATAAGCATAATATGGACACATTGGCATAGCCCGGCTAGCTCAGTCGGTAGAGCATGAGACTCTTAATCTCAGGGTCGTGGGTTCGAGCCCCACGTTGGGCGACTTTTTTTTATTTTTAAATAAAACCAGCAGTAAGTAATAATTTGGGGCCCGCAAAAATTTACCTCACACAAAACCCCAATTTTTCTAAGTTGTTGCTATTTTCAATGTAAATATTTTGATTTGCTATTTACTTTTATATTTTATAACTGTTCTACCCCAATTTTTAGATCAAGGAACAATATAGAAGACGAAACTTTTTCTTACCATAATTGAGTTGTATCGCATAGAATACTGCTTATGGCCGTTATAAAAGTGAAACAGTTTTGTACTACATTTTGCATGAAACAAATTGACAGCTATTAAGTATTAGGCAAATCCAATGAGGTACGCTAATCTCGTCGCCCAAAATGTGCGTGGATACTGGTTATGCATGCGCATTATGCTTATTACCAATTCCACTAAATTGAATCATAAAAAAGATTTCCCATGCCGGGAATCGAACCCGGGCCTTCTGGGTGAAAGCCAGATATCCTAGCCACTAGACAACATGGGATATTGATTAAAGTAAATTAAAAACTATTCAAATGATGAAAACTATTACAAATTTTAAAAGAAAATTGTAAAAAAAATTTCTTTATTTTTTTTATTTTTACTTTTAATTTTCATTGTGTGGGCCTGTGGCGCAATGGATAACGCGTCTGACTACGGATCAGAAGATTCTAGGTTCGACTCCTAGCAGGCTCGAGTTGTTATTTTATTGGTAGTTTTGTGTAACCTGCGGAATATTCAACATTAGTAATATCTGTTTGTTATTAATTATTAGCTTATGTTTGTTACAATTGTCCATGATGTCACAATCGAACATTAGAAATTTATCCGCTAAGGAATTTAATGAAAAAAAAAGTCCTGCGGGAAGAAAACGCGGTGAATTTTAATACATATAGGTACAGAGATTAACACCCACAATTCGGTTTAGAAAAACAATATACGGAAATTTATTTTGCAAATTAATTAAATACTGGCCCATCGTAATCGTTAATTGACACGTACTATTTAGCTACTACTGTGGTCAAAGTTGTTAATTGTTTCGAACATCCGGTAAATCAATCATATCTGAGTGTGAAATGAGCGCAAATAATTTCTTGTAAAAGAACTACCGGTCTGTTACCGGCGCACTGTTGCAATTGATAGCATAAAGACATGAAAGAATCAGGAAATATTTGATTCGTCGATGTCGAATTCTTCCACTTCCATCGAGTTAACCTGCTGATCCTTTCCAGAACCAAATAAAAAAAAAATATTCTTCACACAGCTGTCAATATATAAATTCAAACGCTATCGTACCTCTTGTGCCTCACCAGTCTCCTATTAGATGTTTTACGCAGCTACTCGTACAATACAGCTTGACATAAAATTTTTAAATATTCATTCATACATGGCTGGATATTCTACTATTGGCAAATGTACCGGTGAGGTCTACTGTATGTGCTGTTAAGGTCACACTTGCGGTGGACCGACATCTAATAACATAACAATGAATTTCAGAAATTCACAAGTTTACTGGTGCAACCGAACGAGCATATACAGTTATGTTCTTTACGAAGCTCAACAACCACTGACCGAGTATCAGCTTCTCTCCAGAAAACAGAAACTTTCCATTGAGCCGATTCTCTCTTTCTCTTCCTTTTTATCTTCACTGCAACAACAGAAAACACGTGATTAGACGTGTTTTCGATTATTTACCTATGAGACAGCGTTTTGTGGAGCATGGAGCACTGCTACCCCATCTGTCGTTTGTTAGTGTTAGTTTCCTCCTAAAACTTTAGCCTGCACGTAGCGATGGGAATTTCAGCCAGGGTTGGGCGAGGTAGATTACACAATGTAATCTACGTAGTTGTTGACACGTAATCTATCACGTAGACTACGCAGCCATTTTCTGCGTCCCTGACGTCAACAATGTAGACAACGTCGACAACTTAAGAAATGTTATTAAAATCTCAATTTTCTCATTATTTTTACGTTATTTTACAGTAATTAGTCTGACGAAGTTCCAGTCTAGCTTAGATAATCGTCTTATTATCCAAGGGGCAAAATAAATTTATATTTTGATACTGAAATACGTAAATTATTAGTTAGTATAATAAATTCGTTAGTGCCGACTCATACGCTAACCTAAACTAATTCTCATTGGGCGTAAAAGAACGCGGTTTACAACAGTCGCCGTTTATCGCCGTTTGTGTTGTAAAGTGAGTACTGTTCACTCTGGACAACATCCTCATGACAAACTTCAGTATGATGAACACACTTAAAATTCGACCCCTAATAATAATTTTAATTTAGTACCCGTTTCCATTATCCAATTTGGTCTCACCCCTAAATGTACCTGGTCCATATTTAATTGGCTCACTATATTTAAGAAGAAATACATCACCTAATTTATGCATGAAAATAATATTTCTCAGTTCAGTCAACAAAACATTTTTGTTCCATTCAACTCCATATATTTTTTTTTGTGCGGCCAAATGTCAACAAAATTATAGATCGAATTTTTTTTTCCATTTTCGACATGATACTTTGAATTTTTACATGTTGTGTCGGCCATGTTTAATAAAAATTTATATTTAGCCTGAAATTTTCGACTAAACAAATTGATGATTGGCTCATACCAGTTTATAGATTACACAAAACAAACCGCGCTGGCGTTTTAATTAAAATTTGATAAATAAATTAAGAATTTATTTATAGAACTGAATATCTGAAAAAAACACGGCTAAAATTTCTGACAAACTAAATTAGTTCATGCTAGCCTTTCATAGATGTCTCTAATATGCAGAAATCGAATTTTGTTGGTTCCATGAGACATCTATCAATGACTAGATTCATGATCAATGAATAATGAATGATACTAGATCAATGATTTATGAACTAATCAATAATTCAGTTTGTCAGAAATTTTAGCCACGTTTTTTTGAAAAATAGATGTTCGAAATCGCAATAGCTAAATTAAATTTTGTCAAATTTAAAATTAAACCTTATTTTTTTTTAAATCAAATATCTTAGATGAAATTGCATAACACAGAAATTCATCGAAAAAGTTCGATAGTGTTCTTGTAATATCGTTGTCTCAAGTCTCAACAGTTCTTAATATAGTTCTGAATAATAACAGATCTGCACAGAACAAAGATATTGCAAGAAAACCATCTAACTTATATGATGAATATTTTTTGTGATACATAGAGGACCGTGTTATCTGCCTTATGCATTAAAAAGTGTTACCTAACTGCTGTTCGCCAACTCGAAACCGCGACATGTGACAAAAAAATCAACACATAATTAAAACCTCTAATTCCGGCTAACAAAATTGATGGTCAGTTCTTACAAATTATTGACACGTGTCTAAGTCAACCTGATGCCTGGTATTTGAACCTATTTCAGAATTATCAATAGCCGATTCGAAACAATTTGGAAATTGGTAAAGTTTACTAAGCATTTAGCAAATTTTAATTAAACATCAGATGTCATTTGCCTAGTGCCCTCTGAACAACTGGTTTGGATTAACCATCAATTCAGTTAGTCGGAAATTAGAACAAAAAGTCGAAGTTCATACCAGTTATCAGTAGATGGCGTAAAACATAATGCACTGAAATTTTATTATAATTCGCCAATTTAATTTGAGTTTTATCAATATTGTCGACGTATTAATTATCGATAGTAGACAATTAACAATTTAGTACTCAATTTAGGACTGAATATTAAACTCAGTACACTTTATGGATACAATAACAACTAGAAATAACTAGTAACGTCTATTTAGTTTAATAAGTCATTTAGGCTGTGTATCTCACGTTAATTTTTTTGTCAAACTTTCTGAGTAACAAAATTATTGGTAGTTCATACTAGAGATTTATCAATTTCGACAATATTTTTAACCAGCTATTGACAAATCTAAACTTAGTTTGAAGTAGGGAGTGCAAATTTACCGATTTTTCAATTTACCGGTAAACGGTAAATTATTTTGTATAAGGTCGGTATTTTGTATAAGGTCAGTAATTTATCGAAAATTTACCGGTAAATTTAATTTAAATAATAATTTGAAACAATACTATGGCTTAGGTATTAAACCAGAAAAAAATTAATAAACGAGTGCTTGAAACAAATTAATGTAAATACTTTATAAAATAAAATAATAAATAAATTCATTATATCACAAAATATATGCTTATATACAGGGTGTTTAGCGCGTGGACCGACAAATTTTTTTGGCAGATTAGAGGGATCATTTGGAAGCTTTCATTTCATGGAATTGATGTTCTAAGTGGCACGTTAACTGGATATGATATTTTTGTTTTAAATTACGCAAAATCCCGCCTTTAAATTTTCGTAACTTTTTTGTTTGTAGTCGTAAAGGCACGACATACATTTTATTCTATTCTGCAATCTGAATTTATTCTAAATACATCATTATTTAATACCATTGCTTTAAGAAAAATGACTTATGGGCTTAATATCCTAAAAAATTTATAGAAGTACGAAAAATGTCACCATCTTAGTTCATTTAAAAAAACATGGTTATTTTGAAATTAGCTTTGTTTTGAATTTTTTTCTAGTTTATGCCCTTTCCAATGGTATACTCACATGTCATAGAAATCACTAATTTCGTGGTCAAAATACGAGACGAGATAGATTTTGAGGTATGTACGGATAGAGAAGACATCAACCTATGTCATATCCGAAATACAAATCGCTATACCTCAATTTTCCTCAATATCGATTACACCAAAAGTGTGAGCCAAAATGCAAAAATCTTAACCGGTAATCCGATTTTATAAAATCAACGGATTTGCGCTAAGTCCATTTTACGGATTTTCGCTGTGCAGCCAGTTCGACCTTTTGGGCAGTTTCTGCTTCAACAACCCATAAGTCCGCTCAAAGTTGTACCCGACAAAAACCAATCACACCGTTGTAAAGATGAGATTTCAATCTATGCCTCATATAAATTTCAAGTTCTTACGCCATCTACGTAAGGCACAAGGATTTGAAAATGACCAATTTTCCTCATTAACCTTTCGGGCAGTTTCTGCTTCAACAACCCATAAGTCCACTCAAAGTCGTATCCAGGCAGTTTCTGCTTCACACCGTTGTAAAGATGAGATTTCAATCTAATGTGCGGATAGAGGAGACATCCACCTATGTCATATCCGAAATACAAGTCGCTAGGCCTACCTGGTGACTCATAACAATTTTTTTGAAAAAGGCCTACGTTTTCCTATAGTAATCCCATAGTAATCTGCCCATGCAATGTTCTAAAATTTTTTCTAGTATATGCCCTTTCCAATGGTATACTCACATGTCATAGAATCACTAATTTCGTGGTCAAAATACGAGATATTTATTTGTCAGGGTTATTTGTGCCAGGGTTAAGAAAATACCTTTTGAGTTATTAATAAATTTGTAATCAACTTCATTAAAAAATCCCTAAGCAGGTACCCAGACATAGAAATCCAGGGGTGTGAGGTCTCGGGAAAGCGCGGACCAATAAATAGGGAAACCCATTTCAATCTTTGGGAATAAATCATCTAAGTATTCTCCTACCGTTCATTGGTTATGTGCCGGACAGCCGTCATTTTCAAAAACAAACAGCACATTTTCCAAAACTAGTAAAATCAAATCAGGTAGCTCCTTCTGAACAAATTTGATATAACTATTTCCGGATGGGCGTTCTGACACATAATATGGGCCGATAAGGTTTCGACCAATAACACCAGCCCAAACATTAACGCTGAACTTACTTTGTAAAGAATCCTGCTTTTTCATATGTGGATTTTGGCCTTTTCTGCCTTAATGAAGCAGATTGTGTATGTTCACAATTCCCTCACGATTGAAGTTAGACTCATTTGTCCACAAAAATTTTTTCAAAAAGCAATCATCCTCACCATCTGTCTACAAAACTCCAGCCGTCAGTAATAGATTTTAAAAAATAAGTAAACTCTGTGTTAATTGCTACAGAAAGTGCCCGCGTGTTTCACTTTGTTCTTGTTAAATTGTTTATTGTTCCAGGTCTCGAAAAAGGTAATAATGCTATCCTTTTCGAGACCTGGAATAACTAACAGTTTAACAAGAACAAAGTGAAACACACGGGCACTTTCGGTAGCAGATGCTGACATATTGACTAAACAGCACACGGCAATTATCTATCACCCAGTTTACTTATTTTTTTAAATCTATCAATAACTTAAAAAACATTTTCTGAACCCTAGCACAAATAACTCTCACAAAATAGTCTCTCCTATTTTGACCACAAAATGAGTGATTTCTATGACATGACAGTATACAGGCAGTAGACAATTTTTTAAAGCAAGGCTAAGTTCAAGATAGTGACGTTTTTCATAAAACTACACATTTTTTAGGATTTAGAAGCCCATAAGTAATTTTTCTAAAATAAATTGTATTAAATAATGATTTATTTAGTTATTTCGTTACAAACAAAAAGTTATGAAAATTTAAAGGCGACATTTTGGATAATTTAATAAAAATAAAATAAAATTATGATATCTCAGTTGCCACTTAGAACATCAGTTTAATAGGATAAAAGCTTCCAAATTACCCCCCCCCCCCCCCCCCCACCAATCTGCCAAAAAATGTCCGGTCCACGCTCCAAACACCTTGTATAAGTTCATTTCATTTCATTAAATAAAATTCATTACATAACTCTTCAGTCTACCTACATTTTTCTTCAAAATAAGCACTGATGGAATTGTATACCTTAAATAAATCCCTCGTTCGATTAAAACATGCTCTCCATTTTTTACAATAAAATGCGCCTTATTAATTGTAAATATAATTTTACCGAAAAAATCGGTAAATTTATAAAAATTTACCGATAAATTGGAAATATATTTTATACGGTAAATCGGTAAACGGTAAACGGTAATGCACTCCCTAGTTTGAAGTTTAGATGTAAAAATCATGAATAATACGGTTCAAAACCATTAGAGACATTTAACTGTTATGCACAGACCTTCATATTAGTTTGTTGGAAATTTAGGCGTAAAATCGACATTGGTCATACAATATAAGTTACTTGGAAATATGTTAACAGAATTAAAAATATATTGATCATTTAATCACTACCGCCGGAATTACAATTGGTTGTCTACGTTGTCGACGAGTAGCCAACGTTGTGTACAACTAGTTGACGTTGTCTACGTTGTCGACGAGTTGTCTACGTTGTCGATGAGTTGTTTACGATATAACGGAAAATTTAATAGATGACGCGTAATTGCCCATCTCTGATTTCAGCCCGTAGATTAGGTTAGGTTAGCGTGGCTGCTATCGTATTCTTTGGCCAATATAGTGGCCCATTGTAATACCCCAGGATCCTATCTCCCCTTTAATCCCGTTGAAACCATGCAGAGCTACTTATATAACGTAAAATACCTCGCACTCCACAATCCGCGAGTTCAGAAAGCATGTCCAGTGTCCATACCGTACACACCTAAGTGTTTATGCCTGCTGTATGATAGTGTCAGATACGAGCATATGAGGTAATCTAAAGTCTCTTCCTCCTCTTCGTCCATACAACTTCTACAAAAGTCATTCGTCTGTAGACGACCCAGCCTTCTCGTATGTTCCCCAAAAAGTGTCATGGCAGTATCCGTACGACCAATTATACCTATCGTTTTTCCAGGGATAATCCCTAATCGTGCCCCGATAATTATCTGAGACAGTTATCGCTACATCATCTGTATACGCTACAACCCTTGCCGCCTCTCCCTCCAGTTCGAACTGCTATCCGTTCATCACTACACTCCAAAGAAAGGAGGGCATTACACCTCCTTGCGGGGTTCCTCTAACCACCCGTCTCCTATTGGTGGCCTCCTCCCAGTTCCGAGGTAATAATCCTTCTTACCAGCATCTGATTTATCAACCTACTTATAGGGTAATCCACCTTCAAAAATGACAATCCTTCCGTGATCGCCTCCGTGTTTACATTATTAAAGGCACCCTCAATGTCGAGAAATGCTACCATACAAAACTCTAGCGAGTAAAATGACTTCTGCATCATGCGTACTAGATCGTGCAGAGCTGTGTCCACCAACTTTCCCTTACAGTACGCATGCTGCAGCATTGTCCATTTCTTGAGCTCAATTTTTGTTCGAAAACCTACATCTACCAAGCTTTCCAAGGTTTGCAACAGAAAGGATGATAGAGTTAAAAGCCTAAGGTTCTTTGGAATTGGATAAGTATGTGAGGTTTTTCCCAATTTCGGGATAAAGACCACTCTGACCTCCGTCCATTTCATAGGAATATAAACCAGTTTCAGGCATCCCGTGAAGATAACATCCTTTGGATCTCTGCTGGTATAATCCGATCCGGGCCCACTTAGTTATAAAGGTTAAAGCCATTCAGCGCACACAGGATTCATTCTCTGTCCACGATGCTCTCCACCTCTATTGAAAATGTTCCTCGATGAGCTCTAGGCTCCATCGAGTCATCAAAGCTTCCCGAAAAATGTGTTTCGATGAAGAGCTCCAATGATTCCGCACTTGAAGCTGTCCGTAACGGCTTCGCGTTTCAGCTCTCCCAGGTTATCCGGTGAAGCCTCCATATAGCCTGAGGCTAGCCATAATTTTTCACAGCCAACCTCAACGCTCACCGCTGCAACATCCCCGCTATACTAAATTGAGGAAGAAGAAAAATATTCAAATTATTTTTCGTTAAAATACACGATCTGATCTTCTCAGAGTTGCTTGAGTATAATAATTTATACCATTTCGTTCTAAGGCCACAGATCCTGTTATTGTTAATCCACGGTTCTTGGATTAACACCAAGCCCTCATCTGACTTAGTCAGTATGAGAACGAGATTTACCGAGGCAGCCTTCGATGCAGGTTTATTTGTACAATATTGATCATTGTAGTCTACCTTACTCACCTCATCCTGCACTCTCTGCATTGGGATAGTGTCATCTGGCTCGTTGCTTCGGCCGCCATCCACCTCCCGCCGAGAGTCGGACAGGATGCACCCATCAGATTCAAGAGAGAAGGGCTACCTCTCCTCACTATACTCCCTACGTCCGAAGAATCACTGACCGTCCCCCGCTCGGTTGACAGAGTCTAGCTGAGTCCATCCACCGTCGCCTCCACGCCGGTCTTCCGCGCACGTATTGGCCTCGTCTTTCTTATATACTTTAAGAGTGACCAACCCGTACCCGAAGTTGATCTCTCCCTTTGATTTTGCAAGGGAAGCCCGGGATTCTTTATTGATCAGCCTGATTGGCAATCTAAAGCCATCCTTAGCCTCCTGTTCCTTTAAAATCCTCCAATCTTCCATTGGAAGATCGGGATTACTGGCCCAAATGATCTCAAGGATTTGCTCTGGCTTATGCGGCTCGGTTGATAACCAGACGCGTTCTCCTCTGCAGACTGCCACCGCTCTTTTATAAATGGTACCTTCCCGCATCTCTACAGGATGAGAGGGATCCCTAGTTTTTTCTCAGGACCCTTAAGAATATGGAGTTTAGTGTATTGTACACAACATTCCCCTACTCCGCCGTGATGCTCGCTTGTTCCTGACTTCTGTCAATGACGGCTAGCATCAACACTCTTTTAGGATCTCACTGAAACCCGTAAGTTCTCTATAATATTGAAATGTCCTGTCATCCACATCAGAGAAGAGATTATTCAGAGCTGCTTTCGTCGTAGAGAATATTGATTTAGTTTCAATTAATTCAGTTTAGAACATACTGCAGAGGCAGAGGCGGAAAAAGATGTTTAAGTTCAATTTATCACAGAAGAGTTGTTCGTTGTGCTTTCATCAAAGGCTTTAGAATTGCCTCGGTATGGCGTTGTTATAGGCCTCCTCCGCAGGCAACTAAGAAAGTATAGAGCGGGTTTTCATTCCAAATGTAAAACATTTAGTGAAAATCGAGTAAGCGCAATGGAGGTAGTTTCTGACGAAAGTTGGCAAGCATCATTATAGCCGCCAGGATGGTTAACCCTTATATAAAACGCCACATGCAAGAAGTTGGTGCAGAAACCGTCTAGCATTTTCGATCTCTTTTCAACTTATTTCGGATAATGGCATTATTTTATCGGTTCCAACTCAAAATTGCACGAACTTTATACGATGCTAACTATACACGTGCGAAATTTATAGCGGAAACCACACTGCATTTTAGTGACCTTCAGGAAGCTAGTGTGAAGATAACTAAATTCCATTTGTGTTGTGCAACGGATGCTGCTACCAATAAACAAATCAAAACTTAATTGAAAAAGCGGTATGCTAGTGATATTGGTGGACTACTGAAAGGAAAATTAGTATTCATAGCGAGTTATATGATTTTCTAACGGGTCTGACAGGGTGTTTCGTGAGATTGAAAAATGTGAATTTTTTAGTAGTACAAAACCTGTCAGACATCTTCGAAAGTCATATGACTTGCTATGGACACTGCTCTTCATTTCAGGACTACTGAAATGCTTAGAAATTACTTAGAATCACTTCGAAATGTACCTAAGGCCAATTAAAAAATCTTATCTCGTCTAAATTACACAATATGAATTCGCCTGAATGTTGACTTACACCAATATTACTACAATGAGTTTGTTGTTGTTGTATTTTTGAATTATTTTGGATAAACTGCACTAACATGAAGCCGTTCTAAATTTTCGATCACTGGAACCGATCAAAAACAGCCCCGATGATTTCGACTGTATCAACTCTAGGAAGTATTTTAATTGAACAACCATCAACGATTTACCCGTTCCTGATTTAGCGGACGATCACCTCTTGTTAGCTGGAAATTAATTAAATCCATTTTAGGAGTGGAAATCTGAAGCTACGCTGTTGGTCATCTTATGGTTATGCATTAAATGACGGCCACACTTAACAGAAAGCTCGGCCAATTAATCAATTGTTATACTGAAGAGGACATTTCAAAAAAATGCTAAACTGTAAGGTTAACAAAATGTCCGATTGAAATTCATGAACGCACTCTCTGATGTGATTTACTTCAAGTTGTGACAGTTTCACACAGTGCGTATTTGTAAGTGTGCGCGGTTTTTGAACCCGACCGGCGCTATCGATTGTAAGAGTCAATTTTTCTCAAAAAACACGCTAAAATATTATTTTTCATTAAAATCTTTTATCACACGCACGAGTGCAAAAGCAGTCATTGTTGCAAATCATAAATTGTGACTCGGCAGCTTCGATATTATGTGCGATGATATTGCAACGTGTATTACAAAGCTCATGGAGGTCGTGTAACAATTAACCGATCAAGGTGAAGATGTTTTCGATTCTATCGTTAAAACAAAGATTTCAATGTTTTTTGCCAGCTGAGTATAAAGCATTTTCACAGTGCAACCATGTTCACAGTTGTTATACATGCATGTGGCTACAGTAACACAAAATATGAGAGGTTACACGTGGACATATTATATTCATCAGGCAGCACTAATAAGGAGGTGAAGCAATAAACACTTAAAAGTATGAGCGTGCTTTGTTTATTAATGGAAACATATTAACATTGTGCGGGAACTAAGGAGAGTGAACACTTAAACTATGATAAATTTGGGTGTGCGATGAATGGCTGAGAAGCCTCAATTGAAGTCGTCAGGTCAGATCAAAAAACTGGAAGCGTTGAAAATTTCAATTCGATAATAAACACTCGTCGTAACAGAACTACAAAGAAAAAGCCAAGAGTGGTAGCAGCAAGTCAAAAGGAAATTGTTTTCGTTGTGGTCACTGGAAACGCGACTGTACGCAGAAGCATAAGAAGAAAGTTTGGACCGAACATCAACTGAAGACAAGAACATTTGTGTGTTGGACTCGGGAGCTGAAGGGTGACCCACCTGGGGTGTCAACCCAATTTTACAAAACATTTTCGATTGTATCGGCTCCTATCTCATCAGTGACAACTTCGATTTAATCTTCCAAGTCTTGAATAGTCTGTGGATGGATAGCATAACATTTATCCTTAACGGATCCCCACAAAAAAAAATGTCCAACGGAGTAAAATCGCAGCTGCGTGGTGGCCAATTAACATCTCCGTTACAGCTGATTATTCGATCCACGAAGACAGTGGGCAAAAGACCGATTGGAACAAAACAAAAAATAACTCGTTTATCATGGCCCGGTAAAGCTCCCCATTGACTGCGTAAGGGCGGCTCCTTGCTCCTCAGCTCCTGCAATAATCGAACTTTATACCTAAGGCCTTTATCAAAAATTCTCATCCCAGAACCGCATGAAATGTTCAATTCTTCAGCACGTTGGAGGCGAATTGATATTGATGGATCCTCAGACACATTTTGACCAACAGCTGCAATGTTCTCGGCTGTACGCAGTGTAAATACACGTGCACGTATTGGTTTATCCAATAATAATCCAGTTTCATGAAATCACTTCACAAATTGATCCACAAATTGACTTGTAAGCATTTAATTTCTACTGAATTTACCACGTACATTTCTTACAGTTTGGGTAGAAGGCTCGCCACTTTGAAAGTAAGTTTTCACTATTTCCCAATTTTGTATAAGCGTAATTTTCTGTCATAACACGATTGACCTAAGTGTTACCACACTCGAAATAATCAATAGTTGAAATTGCAACCGCTAGATGGACCACCTGGTTAGTGGCCATATGAGTCAATGACTTGAATGGTTTGAGAACTTTGTGGAGACATCGTCACACATCGTCAAATGCTGTACAAGAATTATCGGAGGTCGATAAGGCTACTGCAAATGTGGCGATCATGAAGATTTCACATAACGCATGGCATGAATGACTCAGACATCAGAACATTGCACACGTGAAGAAAATTCTACGAAATAATGAAATCGATTTCGTGAAGAAAACTCTCTTGAAATGTGGTGAAATTGTTCATGTGGTGTTTGCGCGTCATGGCAAACGGATTCCACCGGCGGCTCGACGTATATTTTGCTATTAAAGAACGATTTTTCACATTTTCTTTGTGATATTTGATGAAACAAAAGTCAGAGGCCAAAATTGCAAAGGTCATATTTGTGGTAATGTGAATGCGGCAAAAACGGACACAAGGTGTACAGTTTTCGATCAGACATCGAGACAGAGTTCGTCAATGCGGAATTCGAAAAGTTTTTCTGTGAAATGGAAATTGAGCATCAGTGAACTGTGTCGTATACGTCGGTCTGGTCGGACCAGAATGATCATGTGGAATGTGATAATTGCGCAATTGTACAAACAATGGCATATGGACTACAACTTCTGGACGAAGGCTGAATATTTGGCAGTTCATGTACGGAACCGAATAGGAATGAGTCAGTCAACCGATCGGATATGACGATAGTACAGGACCAAGAAGAATGGCGCTGCTGGAACAAAAATTTACGTGGTTCATTAGAAAATTCGACGTTCAAATGTTTCTTTTCTTGGGGCTTGAAATCGAAAAGCGATCAAACGGATCGATTCATGTGAATCAAAACGGATTTTGAAATACATAAAGGAAACGATGAATTTGAATCTGTGTCGCTACCGCGTTTTTCGACGCACCGTTTTTCGACTCGACCGGCGTACTCGTGCTGGATTAAAAACGCTAACAATGTTTGACAAAAAAGTGTTCTTTACACAAGTCTCCGCGATATAATGAACAACTGCTCATCTGCTTCCATTAGAAAATTAAACATAATAAAAGAAACAACGACACTAGGGAATCCAAGTCGGTTCTATCCGACTTCGTGTAGTTGGGCCACTACTTACCCCCCAGAGACTCCGGGAAATGCTGCAAACAACCGAAACCGACAACCCTCCTATGCATCTCAACGAAAATGGAAAAAATAGAAACGTATGTTTGTAGAAACCGGTGGGGTAATGGTAAAAACACGGAACCGAAAGTCGGGTACCCGAAATTCGGGTAATTGGATTCCCTAGTCGGGTAATTGGATTCCCTCCAACGTATGGGATATGTACGTTTATGTTTTTTCCATTTTCGTTGAGATGAATAGAAGGGTTGTCGGTTTCGGTTGTTTGCGGTGATGCCCGATGGTTTCGGGTGTCTCTGGGGGTGAATAATTGCCCAACTACACGAAGTCGGGTAGAACCGACTTGGATTCCCTAAACGACACCAATTTTCAGCCATTCGAATCTGGTGTAACTCTCCAGTGGGAGCTTATAGAAATGATCTCAATATCATCTAGATATAGATAACGAGAATACGTGTTCCGTTCATAAAAACGAAACCTTCTCTGAAGTACCAGCTCATCCATTAAATGAATTAAATCTTAAATTGTGCGAGAGCGTATAAGGTCATAAACCATCTATAATAACTAAATCATCGCTTAACGAGATATTTCTGAGTCATTTCTACGTCTCAGGTCAATGGCAAGTGTATAACTCTATCGGATATAACCGACTCCTTTGATAAGTGCAGATTGTGTACATCCTACACGCAAATAATTCAGCGTGAGCCAAGAAACATTTTTTTTTTATAAATTTCCGTTAGTAACTGTTACGCTTTCCACCTGCTTAGAATAGTCCTTGAATTTGATCTTCCCAAATGAACGTTTATTTATTTGTAACATTGAGCAACTGTACACACATATGACACGATTTTTTTACTTTACAGTTTCAACAAATTTTAACTAAAAATATTTACTTTAGAAACAGGTGGTACTGTCAGATTCTATACCCGCTTTATATAAATTCGATTAATTAAAAATATTGTTTGCAATAATAAATTGAAAATTTATTTAATCAATAAATCATTTTCACCACATTTCTATTAGGAACAATACATGTTGCCACCCAATAAAACTGATACAGGAGCTGTTTGAACTCTGAAATTAATTTCTGCGAAATTCATCGATCCAGTCATTACTTTTTGGAAGCGACACGTCACTGTCCATAATTCCTCTTTGTCGATTTTTTTAATAATTTTAACCCCGCTGGCGAATTGTAATTTTGTGTCGCTTTGGGCTATCAAATTTATATACGGTTTACTATACGGTTGCGAGGAGCACCAACATCCAATAGCGTTTGGAGTGTTTAGACCAAAGTATAAATTCCCATTGCAGTCCATTGCTGAGGCTGCTGATTGAACTCCGCGTGATCCAATTTCCTTAAAAAATATTACAATACAGTTATGTAAACAAATATAATTTGCACGTCGTTTACTTACAATAAATGCCCAAGGAACAGCTTCGACGTTTGAGTCCCACAATGCCTTATTGTCTAAATACCGAAGAGGAACAACATTTTCGGAGCCGCTTGATAATGGATGGAAATATAAAAATCGATCGGTTGCTGTTAGTTGGGAAGACGCAGTTGAGTATATAGACGCTAATCGTATTCCGATTGGACCAGAAACTGACATTCCTAGTACACCATCCATTAAATCAAAAGATTCGCCCGAAATATTAAATCGTCCGTAACGGGGATCGGGGAACATAAATTTATTTTGTGCCCTCCACGAAATATTATTTTTGTAGCTGTACATTACGATACCAAATCCACCAACATCAGCAATATAAACCATTGTGTCAACACATGTCCCAGCGGGATCTCTTACATCAACTATTGGGGTAACAAATAGTGACAACCCAAATTTATAGTGAGCCGTGGGGAATCTATACCGACGGATTAATGTATCTGTTTTCAAGTTAAAAATTAAAAGTTGCGGCGCACAGTATTGTTTGGAACCGATCATTCCTGTATCGAGAACCCATAAACGATGACACTGATCAATAAAAATACGGAATACCGAGGTAATTCCATCGCAATTGCCACCATGAGATGAGTGCCACGAGTAATTCGGGTACGGTATAATTAATGGGCCGTTAGCTCCAATCATATTAGATACTACGCCAAGTGTGCAAGGAACTCCGGTTTGAAATCTAGGGATGGTAACAAATATTTTTGCTGGTGCTACGACGAAATGTAAACGTTAAAACACAAATAAATACATTTTTATATCGGTCACTACTTACAACTTCCATAATACACATCAACGTCGATTAATAATTGATTTTTTGGGATCCAATAGCCATAATTAAGGGCAGCTTGGCGAGTCGCTCCATCCGGGAATAGATAATCAAGATTATACCACTCAGCAATAGTAGTCAACGGACTGAATTCCACAGACTGTACTCCAATTAAGGACACAACAAGTATAAGAGCAATTTTACTTAGCTCCATTGTCAGGTTATCACTTGTAACGAGACAATTGGTTACTAATTTACGTGATAACAGTATCACCGCCTTTTATATAGAAATATTTCGCGCTGTATAGAAAACACTTGGATCAATAAATTGTGTTTAGCTATTGTAGCAAAACATATTTGTATTACATAGTTAATATTTTAGTTAGAAAAATAATAATATTTGTGGGCGGAAGAGTTCAAACCGATACAATGGGTGGCCTGTGGGTGATTCAACAAGACCTTTACGATTTATTTTCATACTGTTAACGATAATGATCTTGCAGTAATTATTATGCAATTCTATCCGAAACCGTATATCCAATAAGTTATTTAGATCGTGAGTTTAAATGATCATCGCCTTGTTCTAATCAATCGCCTTGAACCGTACAGCTAGGTCAAAATATTCTTTGTATAATAAACACGTGCCTTCAAAATATAATTCAGTACAAAAGTTGTTACAGAATTTTTAGTCGGTTTTGTATTTATCTTACAGTATTTGAAAAGCGCCGCATTTCTACTTTCTGTCGCAAAATGTTTAAATTTTAGAAAAATTGTTGTTTGCCCAAAAACGAAAAAAAAAAATTGAAATAATATTTGCGCGAATTTATTTCATAACTAGCTGAAGTACCCGGCTTTGCCCGGGTTAAAATTGAACTACTGAACTTCAACAGGTGTTTTTTTTATTTTATAACTACATAATTAGAAATATTTAAGTGAATTGAATAAAATCAATACAAAAATATTTTGTTGGGTTTACCGCAATGCTTGCTTGTAAACCACATTTTTTGATTTTCCTCCCGGGGCTAAAACATACAAATTTTTTGAAGTCCCTACTCATGAGCATGCCACATACAAATAATTGGCCATGAGACTCCAGTTTCCGTTTGCAAAATACTTTTCTCGAAGCATTCCAAGTATAATATTTTGGAACTTCTAAGTACGTCATCGTCCTCGCAAAGGGATTCTGTTGACCCGCAGCCCAATTTCCAAGTGTACACTTAGATGGACAATATCGGGTGGCAATCATGAATATGGAAGGTTAAAATAAGCCAAATCGCCTCATTGCTGCTAATGTATCTGCCCATTTGTTAGCTTGTGATCTCGTCAAGTCTGTTTCCAATTGCCAGCCCAAACACAGTCATATCGCTGCCCTTGTTCACATATGTGCAAATGTAGTTGATGGATTTAACTGAATTACAGTACTCAACGTTGAAATGAGCTTGTAACATCTTCAAAAGCAGCGACGAGTATGGCACCACCCACTTGTTGTCCCTAGTCGCAAGCGTGATTTTCGTGAATCAAGTATCTGGGATATTTTTTAGTACATTTCCGGTTTTTCAGGCATGGTGAGTTGGGATATTGAGCTATCCGCACGGCCCGTAAATTATGTTCCTCTTAATCACCTCATATGGGATGGGGTCTTACTCCGCATTGAGAAACTCAACATGTGGCAGTCTTTTCTTTTACCACTCGAAGGAGTACATCCAACAGTGAGCTTCTCCAAATATGTTGGGCTTTTTCTTCGTTAAAACGTCCAACAACTTTGATAGGTTTTGTTGAAACACCGTCGCTGTTAAAGCATAACAATCCACTGATATCTGGTAGAATATGAACTCTTGGGGTGGGGGTTTCAGAGGGGGGTTGGACAAGTGAATGTTATAAAATTCCTGCATATGTTTCGGACTCCCTGTAAAAGTGGTAGGTAAAATTACCAATTTACCAATATCAGCTATATTCTCATCGTTAGCCACGGTATCTCGCAAATTGGTGTATTGTTCCGCGCGATGCTTCGTTTAATTCAGCCGAATATACAAAAGACGCTCACTATCGATTTTGACGTACATATTGACAACGAATTGGTGGAAGAGCTGGCAAAATTTGAGAATGTGGCTAGTTTGCCTTATATGAGAGGAATTCATCAGGCGGCGAATCTAGTAGTGGAAGCCTCACTAACAAGCCTTAGATTTGCGCCACCAAACACTCTGAAGGCCTTGCTGGTTCTTATGGATCAAAATCTCACGGTACATTTTCGCTATGTCAGCTGAAAATGCAATTTTGTATTTCCGAAACCGAAGAACTATGGAAAACAAATCTGATTGAACCACAGGACCAACCATCATGCAATCGTTTAATAATAGTTGAGTGGTCGTAATTGTATCTTTTGTACCGCAGTGATGTGGCAGATAGTAGGTTTTACCACATTGGCCCTCAAGAATGTTTGGATCGGGAATTAATTCCATATGATTAAGTTCAATAAATTCATCCATAAAATTCTTAATAACCGAATTTCGGTTTTGAAAAATTGTCTTCGGGCGCTTTCATTTGGACAACCAAATTCTACTATTTTTGAATTAAGTGGAATGGCAACCGAATATCTACCTGAGCTTTGTCTTTCGTGGTTTTTCATGAAGTGCTCTTCACAAAGTTTCTCTTCGACAGAATAGTCTGTCGAAGAAAATATTTTTGGGCACAATATTTTCCAATTCCCCAAATTTTCAAGTAATTGATGATTCAAGTAATTCAACAGAACAAAATGAAGTTTGACAAGGAATTGAGGTACTTGAAGATGCATTTAGTTTACCGCTGATAACATAACCGTATATACTATCATAAAATGATAATGAACAACTCGTGTTAAAATTCAGCCCCAATTAAGATATCGATCCGATCCGGAATGTCGAACCGCGGATCCGCAAGTTTTATATAGGATGGCACTAAACTTGGTGCAAAGTTAACAGGTAACAAAGGTAAATTGCCTGTAATTTTTGGTATTATGAAGCACTTTATATTTAACTTGTAATCAAAAAATCGAGATTCTAAATACACTTTGTGACTGAGCGAGGTTATCTTGTTTCCCATCCCATATACTTGTTTTGAAATTGGGTGCATTTTTAATTTCAATAGACGACACATTTTAACTCTGATGAAGTTTAGATGTGAACCACTGTCGAGTAGCACTCTACCAAATATGTGTGATCCATTAGTAGCAACTGCCTTCACCACTGCAGTTTCCAACATAATTTGATTATTCGATGAAGTTGAGTTTTCTGAATTCGATATTGTGAATCAAGTTTCTGTTAGATATTGCTGTATCATTTAAAGTTCCTAGCATAACCTGTTGATCAGATGAAGACTGTGAAGGCTGATCAATTTTATCTTGGGTTAGATCCGTATGAATTGTGCTTTCGGACTGAGTTCTACCCACATTAGTAGAACTAATTAATTTCTCGGATTTTATTACAGGTTAAATTTGACGATCGAATACAAAATGTAATAAAGGATGATGCCTTAAAGAACATTTATTAAAACAACCATTATTGTTACAGTTACGTGTATTATGTGATGCTGATAAACAGTTAGTGTTAGTTTCGAGTCATAAAAGTCTGGGCAATTTACGATCGGATGGGCACCATGGCAGTAAATACAAGACTGTATGCTATATAGACATTAATGTTGAAGGGGTGCTAAGTTTACGGAATTGATTCGAAGGTAACTTTGGATGCACCTTCTGCTCTAGTGGCGTTATCTAACTTTTCTGAAAGATGATGGACTAAGATTAGACTTCAAATTTCCACTAGAACTTGAAAGGCCTTCAACGAGTTATAATTTTTAACGGCTTGATCAATAAATTCTTGCAATGATTCAGATTAATTAGATACCAAATAGTTGCGCATGCTATGTATATTGTAATTTGCAGCTGTTGCCGATATTCCTTGCCGCCTCAAACGTGTGAAATAAGAAACTGGAATTTTATTGAACTATCAATATTTCTATTATGAACAAGTTCCTCAAAAATGTCCCGAAATCGAAGCCAATCGTTGTCATTTCCGCTGAACGAAGGTAATTTAATTTCAGGCATTCTCATTTCTATTTGCGGTGAGGCAGCCAGTGTAATATCTATTGTCGGGCTACTTTGAAGTGATACGTTAGGATCTGGTTTTTTATTTTTGTGAATGGTATTCAAAATAATACTCTCAAATTCACCATAATCATCCTCGAACACTTCTCTATCAGCTATTGCAGACTGTAACGGATCTATAGCGATGGGCACATTCTTGTAGCTGGGTAGCGATAACTTTAAAATGGTATAGAGGTCTTCCGGCAACGGTGAAGGCAGTCATCTCTCGGGATGCTTCTGCTAGTGGGATTTGCCAGAAGGCATCTTTCAAATCTATACTGCTTATGAATCTTGTAGCTTGCAGTCTACCCAATAATCCATCTATCAGCGGTAGAGGATACGCATCCTTTTTTGTGATTGCGTTTATTTTGCGAGAGTCTAGGCATAATCGGGTTTTACCATTTGATTTGGGGACAAGTACAACTGGAGAACTCCAAGCGCTATGGCTCGATTACCCCTAGCTCAAGCATTCTATCCAATTCAGCATACACTAATTTTTGGACAGCAGGTGATATTGGGTAGTGGCGTTGTTTGATCGGTGGAGAATTACCAACATCAATTATATGCTCTTCGAGAGTTGTTTTACCTAAGCCTAGACTGGTTGAAGAAGGAAACAGGAGTCTTATTTCGTTCAATGTGGTTTCTTGATTAAGAGTAAGAACATGCTTGTCATCATCCGAGAATAATGTTGCAATTTTCTAGTGTATTGTTGGGACTATACCGAATGACTCCCAAAAATTAATTCCCAAATATAGGTTTTCCTGGAGAGATGGGACCAAAAAAAACGAACTATTTTTTCACGGTTATCAAACTTGACAGACAAATTAATGTATCCAACTATATGGTTCGAAGTACCATCGGCTGTTTTCACGGAAGAGTTAAATTTTTTGAAAGATTGGTTGTTCTCCACCAAAAAACTCAGACAGTTCTTCCCCAAGATACTTATTGAAGCTCCAGAATCAAGTAACCCAGTAATAGGTTTATTGCAAAGAAGAATAGTTAGAAAAGGACGCGGATCTTTGTCTTTGACTTCATAAATGGATGACGCAGAAATTTCTTTTGAAAAATATTTTCTTTTTCTAAAATAATTTCTTAATGGATTGCGTTGTATTTTGTACCTCAACTTGCTTACTCTGATTAGGCTTACATTTTTCGACATGATTGGGAAATTGGAGTAACTTAATAGGTGCTATTTCTGGAGAACATGGGTTTTGTCGGTTCTCGAGTTTTGTTGATCTGTCTGTCTGGGTCGATTTACATTGGCTTTCGAATGCATTATCCCAGCACTTGCATTCGGATAAAGGTTTTCCGAAACTCGTTTCTGGCAAGCTATACAGTTAGGCTTCCTAAGTCCTGGTCTTCCACAACCGAAACAAAATATTTTTAAAAATTCACGTGGACAATCTTGATATCGATGCCCGATATCTCTACAATTCCAACAAACTAAAAAATTTGAACTATCCGTTTGTCCTTGTCCACGGGGTATTTTATTCAAAGCCGACACATTAGGGTCACTTTCCTGTTTTTATATTCCGTCATATTTGGCTCTTCATATTTATATGGGGAGCGGCTATCGGGAGCTACTTTTATATGGCGGCTCCGATTAGTTAACTCACTATTACTTGTGTTATGGTTTTTGTTGCTGCACAATATATGAACGGTAAAAAGTTATTTGTAAAAAATTAAGTGTAATAAATAAATCAGTTCAACTGGCCAAAATTCAAGTTTATATGATTAATTTTGATTTCTTTATAATAACGGTTGATAATAACGGGTGGGGCAAAAGTCCCGCTACCATTTTGATTGCCTATAACTTTGTTCAAAGAAAAGATAAGTATGTTGGGTTTTCATAAAAAGTTTATTTGGTCTTTACATTTTTTCCCCCGTTATGATTGGAAAATTATATCGGCTAAATGGTGACCGCGATTCGCTATGCAGCTTTCGGCAATTTTAAGGAATTTTTCATGACATCCTGCAACATCTCAGGCTGAATTTCTTCGATTTCGTGACGAATATTGTCTTTAAGAAGTTGAATCGTTTGGGGCTTATTCACATAAACTTTTAATGTTACAAAACCCCATAAGAAAAAGTGTGGTGCTGTTAAATCCGGCTGGCCATGCTAAATAGCCATTTCGCGAAATGAGTCTTCGTGGAAAAATGTCATTCAATAATTGAATTGTTGAACGGACTGTGTGTGCTGTGGCCCCATCTTGCTGAAACCACATGTCCTCTAGTCCTTGCTGTTCCATTTCAGGCACAAGAAAATTTCGAATCATGCCTTGGTACGGTTCAGCAGTAACAGTTACTTCAACACCTTGGTCATTTTCAAAAAAATAGGGACCAATAATGTTTCCAGCATGAATACCACACCATACAGTTATTTTTAGTGGATGCAATGATGTTTCATGAATTAATTGAGGATTGTGTGTTCCCCAAAACCGACTATTCTGTTTATTGACGTGGCCACTGAGAAGAAAATGGGCTTCATCGCTCATTATCAATTTAGTCGAAAAATCTTCAAATTCACCAGACAGCCTTAGGGTTGCATTACTGTACTCAACTCGTTAATCATGATCTCTCGGTAGCAATTTATGGACTAATTGACTTTTGTACGGGACTATTTTCAAATCAGTTTTCAAAATTCGCCTTAAACTGGGTGCATAAATGTGTAACTGGGAACCACGTCTCCGAATTGATGTTTCTGGAGACTCTGCAACACTATCGCGCACCAGAGTCAGATCTGTCTGCTGTCTTACCGTACTGTCGAAAATTCGCATGTAAACAATAAATTGTGGTTTTGTGAGGCACTGGACGATTAGGATATTTTTGTTGAAATTTCCGCTGAGTGGTAATAATGGAACGATTATTTTCAATAAATATTGTCACTATTTCTGCTTGTTCTTGAGGCGTATATTTATCCATTATAAAATTTGGGCGTCTACACAACACAATGGTTAAAGTGAAACTGAGCTAAACGTCACATAACCAAGATGGCGCGCAATGAAAATAGTAGCAGGACTTTTGCTCCACCCGTTACAACAAATATTGAAATATATAAAATATTTATTAATATGTACCCCAAGGTTTTTCTCGGCTGCCAAAATGTGTTCCTGCAAAATTTGGTAGCAATCGCCAGAGTGGATCAAAAGTTTTCTTATATTGTAAATTCCTGCTTACATAGTTTTTAAAGCACTAAGCTATCCAATTTCTCCTTCGCTCCTTAAACCTGCAATAGCCTTCACATCTGTACACTCTGGTCGTGCGCACTTTTACTCTTGATAATTTGTCTTGATCATTGAAACAACTAACGCTGTCATTAAAATTCCTGTGGCCTCATCAACCTCTCTCTGCATTCTACCTGGCCATCTTCAATTCTAACAGAATACGGTCTTGTCAGTTTCATTTTCAACATCCTATATATTGCTGACACTGCTGTAATAAATTATATTGCATGGATTTCTGAATCAAATGGACTGATCGGTAAAAACTAAATCTGAGAACCAATTCCATGGCAATAGAGGATCCTAAATAAATTATCAAATAATTAAACAAGTCTGTTTCATCTTATAAAATTTATTTTTCTAAAACAAAAATACAGTTTGCAGCAGATTTAAGAAGTATTGTTTTACGTTTTTCGTATTCGATCGACGGCTGTCTAGTCCAGTTCACGATAATTTACATTACAGTATGTCGTCATTATCATAAGGTCATTTAATTCGAAAACGTAAACGGTACTTGAATTGCCGGAGTTGAAAACCCAACGGGTCTGCATCGTGATCCACCCAATAACTCTTCGATGGGCAACGCCTGTATTCTAAAATTTGGTTCATTATAATTGATTGTGCCGGTCATGATTTTTTGGAATCGGCATGTCAACACCCATAACTCTTCTTTGCCTCGTTTGTTTTTCACGATTTTTAATCCACTTGCAAATTGTAATCGTTGCTCACTTTGTGCCACTATTCGCATATTGGATTGTTTGTAAGGTAAGTTTGAATCCCAGCATGCGATAGCATTTGGTGTCAGTAGGCCAAAAAATAAATTACCATTTCGATCCATGGCTTCGGCTGCCGACTGAACCCCACGACTTCCAATTTCGATGAAAGCCCGCGGTATTGATTCGATGTTGGCTTCCCACATCGTTTGATTATCTAAATATCTTAGCGGAACAACGTTTTCTGTTGCACCTGCTAATGAGTGGAAATATAAGAGTCGATCGGTTTGTGCAACTTGTTGACCACCCAAATAGTTACTGCCAAAGAATCCCGTAAATCTTGAAGTTACTTGTGCTCCAACCATATTAGAGATTGCCATACCAAGGATGCCATCCATTAAATCAAACGACTCACCAGAAATAGTAAATGTTCCAAATCTTGGATGAGGATAGGTTAATTTATTTTGAACTCTCCACGATGTATTTAAAATATAGCTGTACACAAGTATTCCAAATCCACTGACATCACCTACGTAAACCATTGTATCACGACAATTGTCTCCCACATCTCTTACATCAACAATTGGTGTAACAAATAGCGACGTGCCAGTCCTATATTGGGCTTGTGGGAATCGATATCGATGCACTAGCTCTGCAGTATCTAAATTGAAAACCAATAGTTGGGGTTGGCATAACTGATTATCACCAATGCGGCCTGTGTCAAGTACCCATAATCGTCCGCACACATCGATCGATATCCGAAATACTGAGGTAATTCCATCGCAGTTTTGCCCATGCGAAGCATGCCATGAATAATCCGGATATGGATCTATTATGGCGCCGGTTTGTCCAGCATTTGTTGAAACTGTACCAAGGGTAACAGGAACACCGGTTTGGAAGCGGGGTATGGTAACGAACACTTTTGAATTTTGTCCTATATGAAAAAAAAAATAAAAATAATAATAATTAACCAAGTTTAGCATTAAATAGAAATTTATTTTACCGCCATAATACACATCTACATCGATTGGTGCCCCATTTCCGGCTACAAAATGTCCGTCATTTATTGCAGCCTGTCTCAATTCTGGCGTTGGAAATACATAGTCCAAATCCCGCCATTCTGTGACCGATTTTAGTGGATAACCTCGCTTTTGACATAACATGCCGGTAAGGGTTAGCAGTGTTACTGCAATGCTCAACATTTTTCCCATTGTACTCTGCAAAGATGAAATTAAAAACAAAAGGTGTTAATTTATAAATCACAAATAATAAATTAAGGTTGAAAGTATTTGAGCTGAAAGTGTTAATTACAATGTAATTTATGTCGCATCCGGTTAGTCATGCATCATTTATATCTGATATTTTACAAATAGCGGCCAATTAGCAAAAAATTTGTTTGAAATCGAAGATTTAGTAGGGTCTTTAACATATTTAATACGTGAAGAATTCTACCGTACGAAAATATGAACACTTGATAGCTGAGAGGTTAAGTTCTACACCATCAAGTGTTATCGTTCGAATGGTCGCGAGGTTGAACGTAGTCAAGCATCGATTGGAGGGGAATATAAAAATAATGAAAGGCATCGTTAATCATCATCAAGACCGATGAATGGCTGACATGCAATACCGGACACATCGCCAGATACAAAACAAAATGAAATAATCTCGTACAGTGATAGACAAGTATAAGCGCGAGTAAATTGCCATGCAGACACAGTTGTAATTTAACCAGTGAACAGTACGAAAGTAAAAGTAACTAGTACTAAAAGTGAAAAAGTGAACAAGTGATAAATAGTGAAATAGTGAATTTTTCAAAAAGTTATAGGTGCAATGTGTAAATAAAATTTGTAACACTCAGCCTTTTAGAGTATTTTATTTGCAAAATCTAGTACGAGTCCGTATCCAACGCCCGAAATTCTTAACAGCTGGTGTCAGAAGTGAGATTTTGCAAATACTAACAAAGGTTAAAAAATTGAAATATAAACTGCAGAGCCCCGGAATTTCAACAGAAAGCAATAAAATCTAGCTGCTTTCGATACTACAGTGTGCCATGGATGAGGATGCTGAAAAAAGAAGGCGTAGATCGCGATAATCATCAGTTAAACGAAACGATGTGGAAAAAGACCAGCCTTGCAGAGAAGAAAAGTAAAAAATTAGGATGCCGGAGCGATAGATCAAAAAGAAACAATCATTTCAGCACAGCCGCTACTCATGAACAACAGAATCCATCCTCGGACGTGAGAGATATGATGAAGGCACTTCTTGTTTCAACTGAAAGGAATGGACGCTAAATTTGATGTCGAATTAGATGCCGAAAGCTACAGATGTCTTGCAAAGTTATGAGCGGGTGGCAGTTATGAACTACCACGCTAGCTGGTAGTATCAGTGCTGTCAAGGACAACGATCTGGAACTTCATTTGAGAACCAATGTTAGAGGTAAAACGATGAACGAAGTATTGGCGTTTGCTTTGGAATTTCAGGTAGCCAGCGCAAATTTAGCAATTGATTCAGTTAAGTTGTGCAAGCTGGATTCGGAAGATATTGCGGAGATAAATGTGGTAATAAGAGAGGGGTTCAGGCAACTAACACGCTAGTCACAGGAAATTACAACCGTCAAGTGTTGAGCCAGATTAAATCAAAAGTCAAAGAAGAACAAACACAAACTCCATCGTTTGCTGAAGAAGATCGCTGGCAAAAGAACAAAACTATTTATGTGTGAACTACTCACAAATTTTGATAAACTAAATATTTTTTGACAAATTTTCTACTATTGATGTTGCCGTAATACTCACACTTCACACAGAGGGTCCTCCTTACACTATCAAGTTAAGGCCAATAACTTATCGATCTAAATTTGCGTTTTTGGTCGCTTCGGACGCCTTTCATTGGCTGCTGTCAAGTCAGCTAATTGAGTTTTTGATTCTGGAGCGTAGTGGTGGATCGATTAGCACATACCAACGCAAAAAATCCTGTTAGTTACAGTTAACAGTTCCTAACAGCGCTCTTAATCATCGACGTGTGGCTGTTTTTGATACAATGAGACCAAGCGCGGCACCTCCTAGGAATAGAACATTCTCATGGACAAATGTTCATGCAAAATAGTGTATAAACTGCCTTTTGATATCTTTAAGGTGTCAGCGATCTCACGCAACTTCACTGTATGTTCTTTCAAAACGATTCGGTGCACTGTTTCAACTTTCCTGGAATAACTGACCAGAGCGTTTAGCATCATCGGTGTTTGTACGACCGCCTTAAATTCCACAAATCAACGTACGACGGCTTATATAGCAGACTCTTCATAACACTTTTCTAGCCATTGCTTTGCAGCCGATCATAAAACAGTGTTTTGAGAATAACAAAAGTAGCGTTACTTAAACTACTGTAACTTGTAAACTAATGGTCGGATTTTCATAAAGTTTTGCAACAATTAATTTGAAAGTTGGTACTTCCTAAAAATTATATGTGTTTTTCATTAAATGCGCCGTCTATGTGTCAGCCTCGAGGCTTATTGACCGAAGGATTATGCACTAATGAACGAATGATGGAAGGTGGTTCAAGTCGACAATTAATGACAGCAAAAGTGCTATAAAATCCAACATTCCAAAGTTTAAATATTTCGGAATGAAATATTATAATGCGGAACAGCACTCAAATGCATACTATGAGTTGAAAATAAAACTACTAACCGCCGAGGAGATAATTGGAAGTGCAAACGAAAAATAGTTTGCAAATACTTTACCAATTGCGAAATCAAATTACTTTTTCTCCGATTATTATGTAAAGATAAGGCGAGCTTTTAACTTGCACATAAGCAGTAGCTATTTTCTAATAAGTTGTCTCAAGAATCGCAAGAATCCTTAAAAGAGCTGCATGATACAACATAGGAAGTTCGGAGCGCATGGGTGTTAGGATCTGATACATTTATCTGGGATTTATTTATAACTCATATCATACTCAACAATTAGGTTGATAAAGAAACCAGCAAATTTTAACTAAATGTAATTAGAAAACCCCAGAAAGGTGGAGGATCTCAAAGATCTTCTTTGTTTTTGAAACACATAAGAAATTGAACACAAACATAAAAATATTGAGAACTTATACATCAATAAGATCGACCCCGTCCGAAACAATAGTCGATCTGGGGATGGAAATCATAAACTTACTCAACTAAGTATAGATTTCAAAGCATTAAGCGTACACGGAAGAACACTGGTTATCCAACTCCTAACATTATGTAGAGTTTACTTTGAAAAGCGCAACACAACATCGTGCAAATGAGGAACTTATGCGGATAATGTTAAGAAATCCAACTAAGTTAACTATGCTGCTTCATAATTCAAACAATAGAGAGACACTTCAAACTCTCCCAAAGTACCCTCATGTTGCTATGGTAGCACCTTCCGTATTTGGCATATCTCTGGTGTACAGGATATAAGGTAAAAGACCCAGTACGCTACTTTGTGGTATGCCTGCTGCTATTCTCTTTAGTTCAGAGTACTCTCCGTTATATTTTACACGGAATGCCGATCGGAATGCCAACTTTGCCAGAAGCTTGTGCTATATCTAACAAGATACTGAAACATATTTTTTTTTTTCTCAAGTGCGTCTTCTATTATGGGTGGAATTAAATTTCGTTCTTCTATTATTGGCTTGAGTTTCTTTTTCAAATAATTTTGAAATGACAGGTAGTAGTGAAATCTGCCTGTACGACTTTTTGTCGTTTGCCGGTTTGCCTGGTTTAGGAATCAAAATTACTTCAGCAACCTTCCATTGCCGTGGGACATATTTTAGTCTGAACGCAGCATTGATTATTTGAACCAATTTTCGTAAACCCTTCTCCGAAATGGCTTTTACGATTTGGCCAGTAATTAGATCATAACGTGGAACTTTTTTCCCATTTAACTCTTTGCGGTTAGGTGGGTTAGAAATTGTCCCACATTTTGCTTAGCTTTTCATTCATGGTGGGACATATTTTGACCCACTTTGAAAAGCTGAAGTTAATGTGTGTTTCAATCGGTTTAAATACCGCATAAAAAATTAAAAATTTATTCGTGATATTCTTATAACTTTTTAACTTTTCATTAAAAACTTTTAACTTTTCGTTAAAATTTTGATAATTATATGGTTGCTTATTTAACGTAATTATCTAACGTAATTATCTTATTTAACGTAATTGACTTCAGATTTTGGACATATGTTTGCCCGGGCTGTAAGCGAGTTTCTGTAAATTTTGGACCCGGTAGGTGGCGAATGGCGAATGGCGATGTAGCCGAAATATGAAAAAACAACATTATTTCTCTGGAATCAATGGACCAAATGACACTAAATTTTGATCATATATTAGTCTGGCTCTAATACAGGATCTTGCTAATTATATGGTGTGGCTGTTGGCTGATAAATCTGGCTACTGCTGCATATTCGATATTATACAGGCAAAATAAGCAATCAAGTAATAAAAAATTTTGGAGAAAAAGTTGTAAATTATCTTACTGCTGATGTCGGTAGAAAAGAACACAAATTGTTTTAGGACAATTATTTTACTAGCGCTACTTGTAAATGAAAAAAGGAAATTTTTACCATATTTTGCTTCTCATAAGAGCAAAAAACGAGGAGGAAAATGAAACAAAAAATTTATTAAAAATATGTATTAGCAAGAGTCATTAACCAAAACCCCTGAATCATCCAAAATTGAAAGATTTTGATTTATTTGACTTTTCGAATTGCCAATAACTTCGTTAATTATTCTCCATTGCTTTTAACATTATGATTGGCGTTCGAGAATAATTTTTTGAAATAATTAACTTTTGTTTTGCCGATAGAACTTCTTGCTTGCGATTTTAAATTGTCATATCTAATAGAAAGCCGAATATTATTAGGATGCTTTTTAACTTTCAAACCTAAATTATTTTTAAATTTTATGAAATTTTAAAGTTTAGTATCAAACCAGAATCTCAACTTATTGCTAGGTAATTGACGTTAAAAGAAAAAACGAAACATTACATGACGAACAAGCTTTGCGCATGTAAAAAGGAAATTATCATAGGCCGAATTAGCTTCATTACTACAGAATACATTAGTCCATCTCTCAGCATCCAAACAACGTACAAGTTTCTCAAAATTAATTCTTTTATAATTGGCCGAATTTATACTGGTACATCTAATAGGAATCTCCAACATTAGACAAGTTGCACAATGATCAGTAACTTGAAGATCTATAACCAAGATAGAATGTGAAAAATCAAGGATCGGCTTAATTCTCAAAATTATATGATCAATTATTGAAGAGTTATCATTTGCGATTCTAGTTGGTTGATCAATAAGGGAAAAAAGACCCAATAATATATAATCAACACAAGATTGAAATTGAGAACTCAAATTAATGTTCATGTCCCCCATAATAACTAGCACATCACTATTAACACTAGAACTACGAACCGGTCAAAATGACCGGTTGCATATTTTATTTATAACATTTCCTCTTTGTCTTATTTAATATTTTACGATAATGTCATGATTTTTATTAAAATGGAAATGTTATAAATAAGTGATGCAGCCGGTCATTTTGACCGGTTCGTAGTTCTAGTGTTAAACATATTTAAGCGCATGTCAAGTGCATTCATAAATACATCAGCCGACAAAGCATGCAATCTATAAAAACCCAGAAAAGTAAAATTAATTTTGTTAATATTAAAATTTATCTTAATACCATCAGCGCTTCGAAATTTCAAATATTCTACCTGTGCGTTTAAAGATACATATATCAATATACGCTGCAACACCAGCATTTCGATTTTTCGGATTACAGTTAGCAACAAAAATTATAACCCACCGAATTGTCAAACAACAGCACCTCAGGTTCATTAATAAAAATTTCTGCACAGATTTCTGCATTCACTACAACAGTACCAGTCAGCAAATTACGATGCAGCGACTAATAATCCGTCACAATTATCACACCTTAAGTAACCTTTAAATGATCCAAAGTCCTTGCCACACGTGTTACAAAACAGGTTAGACGCAATATTTAATTTATCAACTTTAATATACGGCATAATTTTATATCAATAATAATTGTCGAAATTACTATCACACTATTATTTATTTAGTTGAGTTCACGTTTTGATTAATATTTTAGAAAAAACTGAATTAAAAATATCTTTCACAAACAGTTACTGCTAACAGTTACAATAAAACACAATTTTATATTCAATAAAACTTTATTTTTTGTTGTAACAATTTAAATTTATTTAATCCGAAATATGGAATTATGTATAGACTTTTAATCCCCATAAAGAATCACTTGTGTTATTGTCGGCCATGTTTATTTTGACAACAACAACCATATATGTGCCATCTGTCAAGCGATATATTTTAAATTTTTAATGTTTTTTAATTTACATTTGCTGAAATAATATTGCTAATCTGAATTACTCAGACGTAACATGGAGGAAATAAGAATTACTTTGTGTATAAATGCAAGCATATAGTTGACCGGAATTCATCAGCCGCTGAATTCAGTATTCCCATTATTTTACAGAAGTGACCACATATTGATATTTTTTGGAATTTATTTGGCTTGTAATCATGGGAATCATTCTGGGATCTTATGTAATGATCTTATTTAATATCCTATTTGTGGCAACAGGTTGGTTTTTTTGCCACTTCTTATCCATTTTGAAATAATAAAACTCTTTTGGTTTTTTAGGCAAATTTTAATTTTTTGTCCGATCAAAACAAAATCGCAAAGTAGAATGAACTTTATAATGTAAAAATTTTGTAAATTATAATCCGCTGACGGAAATATCCACCGATTTCAAGAATATGCGCCCAGGTTCCATCCACATTTTTACTAGGCGGCACAAGCATTTTGGTCCTTTTAAACCCTTTGTTGCTTTCCAAAGAAAATAATCAGTGTCTTTATGTTCGGTGAGGAGAGTGAGAGACCACTTAAGTACTTGTTAATAGTTTCGTTCTTAATGTCTTTTATAAGTTGTTTCAGTTTATTGCACAGATAATTGAGGATTTTTTGTTTTCCGGGGCGCGTGTCCTTTGTTAGGTCTTTCGTGCCTTCCGTTTCTCTCTAACTAATTCCATGACTTCAAAACGGTAATTTGGATTCCTACGGGATTCGGTATGATGAGTAGGATAACTTTCCCATGCTACTTGTTGAATAGTACTATTAAGTACCTCCAGTTCGTCTTCTAGTTGTACCGTTGTTATAATTGGCACTTGAAGGTCTATTTGCTCTTCAATTAGTTCTTGGAATAGGTCCCAGTCAGTTTTATTATTTGTTAGCTTGGGCAAGTTACCCTTGTTAATTATCGTTGTGCTGAGTGTCATGAGAACAGGTGAATGGTAAGAATATATCCCCTCGATATTTTCGATGCACATGTAGTCCTCGGTAATCCCTTTCGTTATACATAGAAATCAATGAGAATTGGTATTTTATTTATATCAGCAGGCCAATATGTTGGTTTACCTCCAGAATGTAACTCGTTGTTGTTTACCCGACCTGCTTCGTGTTTTTGCATTAAAGTTACCACCAATAATAAATTTGGATCCTAGTGATCTAAAGAGTCTGTTATAATCTTCTTTGTTTAGATTATATAGCGTGGAGGGCAGTAGATAGAGGAAATACTGTATTCATTATTATTACTAGTTTCTACTTTTACGGTTTTAACTTGCATACTTTCTGCTTCGATACCAGGTGCTTCATAGTGTTTGCATTCTTTTTCACTATTACTGATGATCCTCCCCGTTTCCTTCAGGGTGAACCACATGATAACATTCATAATCAAGTGTTTTAATAAATGATGTTTGTGTCAAATGGCTTTCCGATATAAGAAGGCATATATCTATTTCTCTAAATTTAAAAACCAAAAACTCTAACTCTGGAACAGGCTGCACTAGTCCGTTCGCGTTCCAGGTGACAATTCTTAATGTTCTGCTCATTTTAATATAGGAGGGCTGTTGTTCCGTTAGTGGTTTCTTGCTTTTCTAGACGCTTATATAAAGCTTGTAGACCACGTTCTTGCTTTGCTAGCCTAGAATTTATGGCTTCTATGCTTCTACATATCCTTTCGAGAAGGTCATCAGTAATATCATTAGATGATTGTTGTACAATTTGCAAGTAGGTTTTCCGCCCTGTACTAGTGGCTTTGGCTCCGCTTGGTTTTTGTTTACTTTCTCTCTGGTAAACTTAGAGCTTTGAGGAAACTGATTCATTTTGTTTCTTAGCCTTTGAAGTTCTTTGGCAACTTCACATCCTCTGTAATTCGCAGGATGATGTCTTTTGCAGTTTATGCATTTTGTAGGGTTGTTTCTACTTTCCTTACGCTCTTTCGCGTTGTATGTCCTAGCACAATTTACGCATCTAGGCTCCCGACCGCAATAGTTTTGTGTGTGGTTGAAACCTTGGCATTTTTTGCATTGAGGTATTAACCTCGTATTTTTGTTTAGGGGTTCTATTTTAACCCGCATATTTAGTATTGCTTTGATGTTGAACAATTTTTCAACTTTCTCCATTTTATTAAAAGTAAGCATAAAGAGTGGGAGCCCTCTTTTTTACTTCATTATTCTCAACTCTCTCTCGTTCTAGGATATTTACTGCATCTTCTATTTGCAGATCTTTTGCCTTTAGGTCCTCCATTATATCCTCCTTCTTACACGTTGGATGAGGGCTTCTGGCCATAACCTTAATTGCATGGTTGTTTTTTCTTCGTATGGGAACCATTCTTTACCTGCCTTGTTGAGCTTTGTAACTAGAGCTCTATATGTATCGGAATCTGGTGTATTGGTTTTCCACACGATATTGTTTAGTGACACTACTCTGTACTCCTTAGTGGTTAATGATTTCATTATAATTTGTATACTACCACATTCTGTTATGCCAAATACATTAATTGGTGGAGGAGCCTTTTCTTTCGGTGCAACCTTTTGTTGTTCATTTTGGTGTTGTGTTGTTGCTGATGTGCTCGATTAGTACTAGTAGTACCACATACAATAGCTTGCGATTGTTCTGCGTTGATGTGTGCATTGATGATACAAAAAAAGGCTTATTAGGTATTTAACCAGACCTGGAAAGACCTTTGTAATTAGATCGACCACGATCCATTAGATAAGCAAGGTTTCAGTGGCTGACACTTAGGCCATTTTTAGCTCATTGTGATACCACGCATTCACTCCACATCATTAACCCATTCACCTATTCACCTACTCACACAACTACAGTATACCACATGCACATTGCAACCATGTCAACCTGTACATTGACATGGACGGTGGGTCGGTGCTGAATTCTGCACTCCATCAGAGGGCCTTAGTTGTGTTTTTAATCGATGATGAAAATTTGATTTTGCATCTAGCCTCTGATGGGATTTGAATCCAGTACCTCCCGGTCCAAGTGCAGAAGCTTTAACCACCGCACCACTTGTCTGGTCATTAGATAAGCTATACATAACCAAAATTTAGAGATTCAAAATAACAAACTTGACACTTCCAATGAGTTTAATTATGAAGAATCCTCCTTGTTTTCACAGCATTCGGATTTTGTATTGGGCATAGGCGGACCTATAGTGTTTGAGTTATTGCCAGTTATGTAGGCATTCTTGAAGACAAGAAGGCGAATTGGAAATTGTATAGCACCTGGTGCAGACAATATTCCAAATATTGCACTAAACGCAGTTAATCTTTTTGAACCAGCGGATAATTCTTTGCCGCCCCGGTGGCAAAGTGGTCAGCATGCTTGCTCCAGCGACCGGAGGTCCCGGGTTCGATTCCCGGTGGTGACAAGGATAAAATTTCACGGCTGGTTTAGGATCAATGAATTAATCACTCATTATCCGAAACGAAAGTATGATTATGAAACCTCATTTGAGGCGGCCAAATCCCTTGATGGGATGTATAGTGCCAGAGAGAGAGAGAGAGAGGATAATTCTTCGACCTGTTGAATGATAGAAAACGAAGATGCTAAGGTTCTAATTTTCAAATGGAAAAAATCATCAGAAAAACCGTTTTGTAATAATCTTGTAATAAAGCAATACCAGGCAGCAGATGAAAAGAAGGTAGTAAAATAATGGGAACCCTAGAGATCGCCATTGCGTTCAACTGGTGGCGTTACATCAGAAACAACTATGGTCAAGTTAGCTATAACAAATGGCAGTTGTTCAAATTTTATGATGGTTAGCCTGAACAAAATCGACGAACATTGTTAGCCACCATCGTCAAGTTCGTTTTACCGTATGGTACCCAAATTTAGGATCGCAAAAACTTTAAACCTATATGCAAAACATGAATCCAGTATATCGACAGTACGCGCTATACCAGGCGACTTTTTAAACAAACAAACTAAAATTATACTGTTTAAGATTTTTTTCGGCTTTTCGGACAAAATATCATTTTTAATGGACCCCCATTCAAAATTTCTACCACAAAAGTAGAAAAAATGCATTCCCCCCACTGGAGTGTTGAAAATTCGCAATGGCTTCGCCGATGTTCGTTAAAAATCAGTGCCCTTGGACTGTCTGCGTGTGGTGTGAAATAATTGGCAATAAACTCATCGGTGCCCACATTATTGAAGGCAACTTGAATGATCAAATGTACCAAAACATTTTGGAAAATGAAGTGCCAACATTATTAAAAATCTTGAGCTTAGAATTGTGACAGAACATGTGGTTTCAACATGATGGTTGTCCAGCACACTATTCGTCGGTACCATGTGAAGTACTTGATCGTGGTTTCAATGGTCGCTGGATCGGTAGATCTTACCTCGTCAGATTTCTTTTTGTGGGGCTGTCTCAAAGATAAAGTTTACCAACAAATACAATGATTGAACGAATCAGAAATGCTTGCGCCGAGGGCCATCTTTTTGAGCACTTAATTTAATTAAAAGATGATGAGGCTAGGGGACAGGGGACCCATGTAAATCTAGCACCTCGAAGGGAACAGATAACTACTACGTCCACGTTGTTCTTCCTGGGTTAAGCTGAAAGCAGTTTATTCACCAGCCAATTACATTTCTACAGGTAACAATTTCCCAGTAGCTCAGATGTTTTTAAAACAAACTACATAAAAAATCATTTATTTGAAAGCAGATTTAATCGCTTGTTCCTGGGTTACGATAATAGTAGTTTCTTGACAAGTCATTTTTCAGTCAATTTAAGAAAAATTGAAAACGTGTTAATTTTAATTCAAACGTATTGCAGAATCGTATACATAGGTTCTCAGTAAGAGAAATCAAACAAAAAATTAATATCGTTATTACAGCACCATCTATCATGAATCGAAAAACAGGGGTTCTTATTTTAATTTCAAAATTACCTCTCGCCCCAGCTACAAGAAAGGGAGGAGAGGTACTAATTTTAGCACTAATTTATATGTAACCTCCCCATCTACCAAACATAGTAGTAGCTAGAATAGGTTTGCTGATGACACAGCTGTTATGACCACTGATGCTAGTATTGTTGGGTCAACAAGGATAAACTACAAAATGCTGTTAGTATAGTAAATAACTGGACAAAAAAATGTGGATAATACTAAACGAATCAAAATCAACACATATCAACTTTACAAATAGGAAAATATAATATATTCCGATTAGACTGAATTCGGAACCAATTCCATATTCTGATAACGCTAAGTACCTCAGCATAGCACTAGACTGTAAACACAGGTGGAAAGTGCATGTTTAAAATAAAAGACAAGAATGGAATTTAAAATTCAGAAAAATGCACCGGCTTATTGGAAGAAATTCCGAACTGGCAACGCACAACAAACTGCTGAAACCTCCATCGAAATTTCGAACATGGAATCGTGTAATGTGGTATAACCACCATAAAAAGACCAGCTTGGTGAATATGGTGATATTAATCTAGGGCTCATTAGAATTTCTGGAAATTGCCCATCTATAGGAAATGTGTAGAAATTGTGCAAAATACCCTAGATGATTTCAATTAAAATTTTTTGGATATTGTGGATTATACAACGGATGGTACATAACAGTGATGGTAAATTTTGTAGCATTTATTCCAGTACATCCCCAACTGTGCTACAATCATGCAATACATCTTGCAGTTCTAAAAGTATTGTATTTTAAAATCGGTGATAACCCTGATATATGGTGGTAATGAAAATGATAATAGTGTTGACATTTGTATGCGACATGACATCAGCAATATCTTAAAAAATATTCGAACAGTTATTAGAATTTTTTAGAAAAGCACTTTGCGGAACTTAATTTTATTAGATGTGCAAGTAGAAACTCTGCCTTAAAGTTGGTTGCATATAATATACTCGAAACCATCCAAATCGACCTTAATTTTGGATATATGTAGCTTAGTCATAGCTGGTTTTATGACATAAGTGTCATTTTTACAGTAAAAAAGTGGTTTGCTAGATTTCGTGATGACAATTTTAGTCTTGAGGACGATTCACGTCCAGGTGCTGTAAAACAATTTGAAGACGAAGAACTTAAAGTTTTACTAAATGGAAATCCGTGTCAAATTCAAAAAGAGCTTGCAGAACCGTTGGGAGTTAATCATCAAGCAATATCACTTCGATTGCATGCAGTGGGGAAAATACAGAAGGAATTGGAAAATGGGTTCCTCATAAGCTGACCGAAGAAAAAAAAAACCGAAGAGTTGACAAAATCAAGAATTTGCTTTCTCGGTACAAAAGAAAGAGTTGTTTGCTCAAAATCATTACGGGTGATAAAAAGTGAATTTTGTAAAATATTCCTAAAAGCAGAAAACCATGGGTTAATCCAGGTCAGCCATCAACATCAGTTGCAAAAATTAATATTCATGCAAAAAAGTGTTACTGTGAAGGAGTCATTTTACGACGAGCTTCTGGAACCTGATCAAACTGTTACAGCTGAACGTTACCAGGTCCAAAATTAAGTGATGCTGTAGAAGAAAAAAGACCATTTACGGGACAAGGAAGGCGAAAGGTGATATTGCTGCATAACAATGTTCGTCCACATACAGTGAAATCAACATAGGAACACATATTCTCCGTAGGCTGTGGGATATTTTAGACCATAGATAGTAATGGCGAATATTTCGATAATTAATCTTTACAACAACTATATTTTCAATAAAGTTGGATTTTACCAAAAAAAGCAGAGTTTCTACTTGTACACCTAATACAAAACCGGAACAAACAATTAAGAATCAAGCAAATAATTTATTATAATATTTTAACGTAGCAACGATTAGGGGATTCCCTATATTTTTAATAAGAATTAGAAAGAAAGTTGTATGCAGTTGCAGGAAAACCCCAGTTGATAATGGTAATAAAAACGATCTAAGTGATTAAATTATTTTTTATTTGTTTCGTTTTTGACGGGTAAGCTGATTGGACGAATATTTTTGCTTGATCACATTTAATCTTTTAGAATATTTTGCTTTTGCTCAGTGAGGAAATTAATTGGTGATTGATTAGTTCATGTACATCCAAGTTGTATTCAATCGAACAATTATTACATATACCAAACAACTATATACCAAAAATAAATAACATAATGATTGTGCAATACATTATTAGCAATAAAATATTCCCATTGTGTAATTTGTGTTATGTGAACAACATTAAAAATAATTATAACCGCGAGCATTAAAAATACAACAAAATTCGATGTTATCAGTGATACAAATTTGCTTGAACATTTAATTACGTATTTGTTCATTTTATGTATCTCGCAGACATTTAGTTTTTGCTAATGGCTTGCTAAACACAACAATAAGAAATCAGATCAACTAACTTTTTTAATCAGGCCGATTGTGATCAATAAACGAATATGAAGCAGCCCGGTATCACCTTTAGATAATAAAGATAATAAAAAAGTTTTAAATTCGTCTAAGTATTACTTTTTTATTTTAAAGTTTTTTCGGCTCTTTTAGCAAAGTATTTTTTAAAAATTCAATGACATTCACAATAAAGAGGCCATCTACTCATAATATAGCAATCACAAAAAGTAGAAAATTATATCCCCCCCCCCCCCCACCAATTTTTACCCCCAGAGTAATTGTGCAAAAATATACACAACCCTTAAAAATATAAGAGAACCTCCCAAAGTTCTTTCTTGACAGTTTGGTTTCGTACTGATAAAAAGTTGGTCTACTCATCAGGTTGCAAACCATACCAACTTTTTAACAGTACAAACTGCCAAAAAAGAACCCCGGGAGGATCTCATTATATTTTTATAAGGGTTGTGTGTATTTTTACAAAATGTCCCTGGGGGTAAAAATTGCAGGGGGGGGGAGTTAATTTTCTACTTTTTGTGGTAGATATATAATGAGTAGATGACCTTTTAGTTTTTGCTGACTTGAATAGTCGTAAATGTTTTGTCTAAAAGAGCCGAAAAAACATTAAAATAAAAGATAATAAAAAACAGTGTAACCAATTCTGCTGGTAACATAAAACTATAAACATATAATACTGAAATAAAATTTATTTGACTTTGATGTAGTAAACTGTAAAATTTTTATAATAAAGGCAGAAGTTATAATACCAGTCAGGATATCGCTTCTCATTCATTAAAATATATTGCTTAGAATTAGTGGACTAGCTCCGACTAACGATTGCAACCCCGTTTTCGAGTAACCGATTAATCGTTCCGTTTTCAATCACCGAAAACCCGGTGTTATTTGAAAAAAAAAAACGATTTTGAAATGTTTTCTTATATTTATAAGAGATGACTCTGTATGTACTTTCGGTCTATTTTTTTCAATGTTCGCCGAGTCTTTATTACGATATTTGTACAAATTATATGATTTGTTTGACATTTTGCCATTTCTACTTTTCTGTTCATTCTTTCATATGATTTTTAACTCAAAATAATTTAATCATAATATAAATAGTTTAAAATTACTGAATATAAAACATGGAAAATAGAATTTTTGAAGAATATAGAAAAGACAAGAATGATGAGTACACATTTTCTACGCGAAATTTCTACGCGAAAAATCTGGAAGTTGTGCAAGAAATGTGGAAAACAAATGTTGCAGTAGATCTACTAGTGCGCTTCGTTCCCATTTACGAGCCTAACGGAAGATCAATTTTCTCTGATTCAAGTACATCCAACAAAACTACAGAATTCTTTGGTGAAAATAAACAAGATATTTCTTTGTCTGCCATTTTATCTTGGCTAATGCGTTTTGCACCTCAAATAATCTCAAGGTATTGATTATGGCCAAACGATTCATGTACAATCAAATAACAAAATACGCCATAAAAAAAATCGTAATGGATTTTGCTGCGAAGATGAGTGAATTATGGACTTCCATAAAAAAAAATCGTCAATTCTTAAATATAAATGTACATTCCATTGAAAAAATTTGGAATTTAGGCTTGGTGAGCTAATTAAAAATAAATTAAACAATTTCTATTTATCGCTTGAGAAGGACATTGTAAGTATAAGCACTGTTGAAGCATCGGTAATGAAAAAACTTGGAAGTTTGATTGAGCCAGAACATCAGACATTGCCTTGCTCATGGCATTCAGCTAGTAGTGCTTGACGTATTTTAAATGAATATAAATTCTGAATTGGGTGTCACTGGCGTTGGCGAATTATCCGAAACTGCTTGTACTTTTGACGAAGTAAATTGCCCAGAAATTCTCCTTCTGGTAGATTCCGAAAACGAATGCGAGGATGATGTAAATCCCGGTGCAGACACTTTGAAATTTTACATAATCATAATTTAGGTTCAAAATTATCCGACTAATTTGAACATAATCCTATTATACATCCTCTGATAACAAAAATTCGTTAAGTCGTAAAAATTCTTAGAGCTTCTCCAACATGAAACACCACGTTGGAAAAATATGTAAAACTGAACCATGTTGATAATGCTCGAACAGGTTTACAAAGTAAAGTCCAGTATACAGATGGCGATCGTAGAACTAAACCTCGCTGAATATTCATTTTGTGAAAATGATTGGATATTATTGGTGAAGATTATTAATGTCATTGAGATTGGCTCAATACAGCTAACGGTAGAGGCTTTTTGCCGAAGAGTTACAAATTTTCTTACTGCAAACGCTGCTATTACCTTCATGTTATCAACACTGCAGAATATAAATATATAGTGTTCTTTCAAATGAAATGAAATTGAAACTAGAATTACGAACTGATGAAAGGCGAACGGAGCCGCCCCAGTGGCAAAGTGTTCAGCATGCTTGCTCTAGCGACCGGAGGTCCCGGGTTCGATTCCTGGTGGTGAACAAGGAAAAATTTCATGGCTGGTTTAGGATCAATGAATTAATCACTCATTATCCGAAATGAAAATATGGTTATGAAACCTCGTTTGAGGCGGTCAAATAACTTGACGGGATATAGTTCCAGAGAGAGAGAGAGAGAGAGAACGGAGCCATCAGCTGTTAGTATTGACATACTGGTTCCTGCGATGTCAATAACGCAAGTTCCAATCCAAATTAAATAAAAAAAACGCTTATATCTGTGATTCACAAATTATTGACAAGATTAACAGATTCAGGAAAAAACATACAACCCTCCAGATAACCATTCTGAGGAAGAAATCTTAAAAGTACCATCGGACGATAACCAACAACAAATTCAACTAATTAAAAACGAGTCTTTAAATTTCTTGACCGTTATAAGAAGAGAACTTAAACAGTTCGAAAATACCGGTGCCAGAGTAGAAAGTTTTGAATTTAGTTATAAATTCTTATTGACGATTCCACCAAGCAGCGTAGAAGCTGAAAGAGCTTTTTCTTCCTCAGGAAAAATTAGTACTAAAATTAGGTCACGCCTTTCTGATGACACAATTGATAGTTTCTGCGTTTTAAGAGCCTATTTTAGCAAAAACTAAAGTTATTAGTTACTGAATTTTTGTATTAAAATCTGATACATATATTGAATTTATTGAAAAATATATTAACACTAATAATTATCTTATTATTTATGAATTTGTTTATTTTATTAAGAATAGTTTAAATTAAAAATAAAATTTTTCGTAAGTTGCAAGGATCTTAATTTGATATTATTTTACTTTTATTTTTTGTTGAAAAGATGAAAACGGAAAAACCGGTTTTCACATTTAGGACTGACTTTGCAATCACTAGCTCCGGTAGGCGCACTAATCTCAATTCAATACATAGTCCATCGAAATTATAAACTAACCAGCGGCAAAAACAAGTTAATAAACATCTTCAAAGCTAAACAACAACCGGAAAATTAATTTCAACATCAAATACAAACCAGCCATATAGTTAATTAAATTAATTGTCTGCTCCCCTAACTACCTAATCCATCGAAAACAAATCTAAATAACAACCAACAAAGTTCTCAACCATAATCAAGCGCTACTCAACAGCCAGCGAAACCGAGTATCATTATTCAACAGTCAGTAAAACAACCGGCGATAATGGATAACTTACTTGGTGAACAAAACATCGTTAGAGGAAAAATAGCTCAATTATAGAGGGCAATTACAACAAAGGTGAGCCCTCTCGTAAGACGAGCAAATATTTGGAAACGAACAAATATACAACCTTGTTCCACCAATCAATAAAGATCATCCATATACCAACCAAAGAGCTACAATGGCGGCAACCTACAAAAAACTTATAGAAGAAATGCGCCAGAGGTTCACAATCCAACACCGCTATCACCTCTAATGAAACGATTCTAATAAAAAGTTCGTACAAAAAATCAACACACCGATAGATCAAAGCAGCAACAGCACGATCAATCAAATGCTATTAAGACAGGATTTTAGAATGAGGCCAAAAATGTCTTCGATGAAAGACACGGCAAGCAAGCTATACAATTCGCCATACGCACACATGCAGTGGGCGATGAATCTAATAATTGATAAGCAGGAGGAGTTTTGTGTCGACGCTTCAGACGATGACCATGAGGGGAAAATACTTCACAAGAGATGATTATGAAGTATTAAAACAAAGTTACATAAAGATGACAATTGAAATGGCCACTGCGATAGAAGAAACATCAGCTACCAGTGACATAACATCAGAAATAAAGCTAAAACCGATTGTAATGCACACGTTTTATGGACATTACATGAAATGGAGTAGTTCTGAAATATTCAAATGTCTGACAGACCAAAATCAAACGCTCATCGACAGAATCATCAGCCGAAATTAAGAATTTTCACGACACAATTTTTTCACCATTTTTTGTCGCGATGAAACTTCTAGAAGACCATTTCGATGTAAATATTACAGTTCGTTTGTTTTTGTTAATTTAGTAACACGTGTTTTGAATTTTTCTTAAAATGAATGAAATTTAATATCGCGCCGTTATTAAATTTTTCTATAAAAATGGACGAAATGCAATTTATATATTCAACTATATATCAAAAGTTTACGGCGAATCTGCACATCATATGCCACAGTAACAAGGTGGGTAAAATTATTCAAAAGTGGTCGGGAGTCATTAGAAGACGACAACCGCTCGGGTCGGCCAGCAGATGCTATTAGCCATGAAAACGTAATTTTGGCCGAATCTATAGTATGGAGGACCGGCGTATTTATGTTCCGCGGTTAGCGTGGAGACATTCTCTTTCATACGGTACTACATATACTATATTACATGACCACCTTCACATGTCGAAAGTAAGTGCGCGATGGATTCCCCATTTGTTGAATGCAGAACAGAAAAAATGCGTGTTTAAACTTCAAAGGCGATTTTAGATATGTACAAAGAAGATCCAGAAAATTTCTTGGATAACATAACAACAGGCGATGAAACATGGCTTCATCACTGGGATCCGGAACCCAAACAAGAATCGATGCAATGGATTAAACTTAGTGAACCACCACCAAAGAAATTCAAAACTCAACCGTCTGCTGGTAAGGTTTTGGCAATAACTTTTTCGGATGCTGAAGGAATTTTGATAATCGATTATATGCCACCGAAAACCACAATCACAGGCATATTACGCAGAGGTTTTGCGAAAATTGAAAAAAGCGATCCGGCAAAAACGGCCAAGGAAAATTAGGAAAAAATCTTGCTTCTTCACGACAATGCACCAGTGCACAAGGCTAATATTGCATTAAAGGACTGGGGCTTCGTGGAAATTCCACATCCACCGTACAGTCCAGACTTGGCACCCAGTGACTACTTTCTGTTTCCCAATTTGAAAAAAACACTAAGGGGCCGGAAATTTTCCAGTGACTATGAAGTACAGTCTGTTGTAAATGAATATTTTATGGAGCAAAAGAAATCTTTTTTTAGAGGGTTTAGGCAAGTTAATTGATCGATGTGACAAATGTATAAACCTTAAAGGAGATTATGTCGAAAAATAAAAATATTGCTGTCTCACTCACTCTTTTTTTCATTTGATATTGCAAGACTCTTTGATTTGCCCTTGTAAACGTCGAATCCTGGAATTCATTTCTAATTTTCACATTATCGGAAAAATTGGACAATCAAAAATTGGACCCAACTGAATTTCGAAAAACTAAAGAATTTCTGAAGTTTCTTGAACAACGGTTCAAGTCCTTGGAAGCATCATATAGTCCAAAAACCAAAGACAACAGATCAAAGCCAAATACTGGTACTACACCAAATATGTAGAAGATGCTGGGATTGCGGCCAAGAGACAAAACGCTCGATATGTAATGGGATACATCATCTTCACTCGTCACTCGTTTAATGGCCTGCTCCACACCGGCCAACAGTTTAACAATCACTCATAGAGTTATTGTTACGTTGGAGGAAACAAAAGTACAGTGAAATTCACTTAAAGCGACCGCGAGGGAACCGGAAAATGTTCGTCGTTTCTTTTCTGCATTATTTGACAGGGCAGCGAAAAACACATATTCTTCCATCCTTTTCAAATATTTATTTAACTTTCAATTAATACAATATTTAAAGTTATTACATGTATTTGTACTCTACATGTTCATTCAAGTATGCTTATAATTAAAATTAAAAAGACTTAAAACTAAAAACAAATAAGGACACAAAATGTTAGAAACTGAAACTTATGAATATTTAAAAAATCAACAATGATGTTTGCTTTGTCCGTTTTTCATTTAGAAGCATTTTATTCGGCTGTTTATCAATTTCCAATTGCATTTTTTAAATAGTCATCTGACAAATCGCGCGTCCACAAATTTTTTTTTATAGCTATTGTAGCCCGAATCACATCGGCAAGGTATAGGTGGTATACATATTGATTCCTCGTTTTCCGCATCAAATACATCATCGTCATCACTACTGAGTTCACCGAATATTATATCGTTAACAATGTCCTCCAAATTGTCGGCATTAATATTTCCGAATAGCTGTGCGAGAGGCAAATCATCCTTCTGCATTAAATTCCGAATCAACAAGACCTGCATGTTTGAAACAATTGTTTGATTGTATTAGCTGTTACATTATCCCAAGCTTCTGCTACCATAACGATCGTATCCAAAATGTTTAGGTTTAGTGAAACCATACTTGTTCCATCAATTAGCCGTACCATTTGCATCAGAAGTTAGTCAATTGGTGGGAGGATGGAAGTTGTGTTAGGTGGCAAAAACTACAACCGTATTGCTTGCAGCTGAATCTTTGTATGTGATGGGCAATTGTCAAGCAATAGTAGGATTCTCTTGTGCTGCTTTAATAATTCTGCATTCCATAGACGAAGCTCCTTTTCAAACAAAGCAGAAATCATCCAAGCTTTAGAATTTGCCTTATAACGTACAGGCAATGTGTGCACGTTTTTGAAGCATCGTGGTTTTTTAAACTACCCAATTAGCATTAATTTTCGTTTAACGGATCGGTCCATTCTAGCTGCTACCAATACTCTAATTCGATCTTTTGCCATTTTTCCACATGTACATTTCTCACCCCTAAATTTCAGGGTCTTGTTTGGAGTCGATCGAACGAAGAGGCCGGTCTAATCGGCATTAAAAATTTCATTATCAGTGTATCCAGCACGTAAAGTTGGCCAAACCTTCTTTATTCAATCTTCTGCGAGTGCTATTGGAGCCGAATTTGCTTCACCTGATATTTGGGAAAACACTATTCCATGCCGTATTCTGAATCGGTAAATCCAGCTTTCGGAGCAATTATAGTTTGTTGGTTTTTTATTGTGCAATAAAATTGATCCGGTAATAGGCCTCTAACACAATTATTGCATTAAAGACAACTACTAGTCATACTAACCGTATATAACTTCGAATAATTATTGAAATAAGTTATATATAAACGTATTTTAACACAAACTATCACAAATAAATACAGTAAAATAGTTCCACTTACATACTTTGAAACTGACTGATGTATGATTTGACATGTTTTCTCGTACGCTACCTTAATATCTCTCATTTTTAACATTTTTATAAATCGTCGCTTCAAATGAATTTTTTTTTTATTTTTGGAACATAAAATCAATGTCGTTATAGGCGAATCGTCGCTTTAAATGAAGTCGTTTTAAGCGAAAGTACTTTACATGAGAAGAATAGCAAAATCAAACGGGACTGTGAAATATCGTCGCTATAGCCGAATGATCGTTATATCCGAGGTCACTTTAAGTGAATTTCACTGTATGTGTTTAAAGCTGACATCGAAAACGGAGCATAGATACTACTGAGCATCAAAATGAAAATAACCACACAATCGAAATAGGAGAAACGATTAAAGCCCTCGGTATTTTATGGAATCATATCCAAACTATTAATATATAAGTACTTCAACGCATATTTGTTGCTTGGTAATTGCTGCTTTTATGACATAAGTTTTAGTCATTTGCAAGCCATCGTTCGCTGTGCATCAGTTTTAAGAGATGGATGTCGATAAGCATCATTTAGGTCATTGCATAATGCATTCTATTGTTTTCAAATAAAAAAATGCTCCGAAAGCTATAGAATTGATTAATTTGACTTTAATTGAACATTCTTTGAGTCATTCAACAGTAAAAAAATGATTTCCAAAATTTTGTGATGGCAATTTTAGTTTTGAGGACGATCCACGTCCAGCTGCAAAACAACAATTTTATGACAAAAAACTTAAAGTTTTACTAGATGAAAATTCGTGACAACTCCAAAAGAGCTTGCAGAACAGTTCGGAGTTATTCACCAAGCAACATCACTTCGATTGCATGCAGTGAGAAAAATACAGAAGGAAAGAAAATGAGTCTTTCATAAACTGACCGAACAAAACAAAAACCGAAGAGTTGACATCTACATGAGTTTGCTTTCTCAGTACAAAAGAAAGAATTTTTTGCACAAAATCATTACCGATGATGAAAAGTGGAAGAAAATGTTACTGTGAAGGAGCCATTTTACTATGCGCTTCTAGAACCTGGTCAAACTGTTAATGCTAAACGTTACCAGATCCAATTGATCAAATTAAGTGATGCTCTGGGAAGAGCTAGCCTGCATTCTCCAAACATGGCTCCCTCTGATTATCACTTATTTAGATCGATATCACATATTTGAAACACCAGCGGTTCACGAAACTTGAAGATGTGCAAAAATGGATGCTGCATAAGATAGCGGAAATTGGTCACAAAAGAGAATTTTTGTTATATAATTACCAACGGAAATTATTTATCCATTGTGTAACTCTTTTTTCACAAAATAAAACATCCCAGCGGAGTAAAATATTAAAAGTGATCCTTAAAATGACAAATTGATTGAACTCCGCACTAAAGGAACTCGATAAATTAAATCATGAATTCTAACAATATTCCATCTTTTCGCCATTTCTTAGCGAATTACGATGAAATTTGGATCCAACTGATTTTCTATGATACTATTCAAATTTCATCGTAATTCGCTAAGAAATGGCGAAAAGATGGAATATTGTTAGAATTCATGATTTAATTTATCGAGTTCCTTTAGTGCGGAGTTCTTTCAATTTGTCATTTTAAGGATCACTTTTAATATTTTATTCCGCTGGGATGTTTTATTTTGTGAAAAAGAGTTACCAAATGCCACTTGCAGCGAATAACGCAATCCCTTATTTTCCGCTGTCAAATTTCAAGTTTGGCTTAAATCAATTTATTAGGAAATTAAAGGGCCGAGTATAACGATCAGTATTTTTCTAAAGTTGAATAATCGTTGCCTGATGAAATAACGATTCATAATTTCAAGGTTTATGAGTTCATGTAGGAATGAACTAGGCTTAATACAAAAAATTAATTGTTTAGTAGTAATTAGCAAACTCAAAACACACAGAGATTTAAAAGTTAAAAGAAGTCAGCCATAAATCCAGATTGGATTATAATAAGCAATATTAATTTGGCAAATTTTTCTTTTAAGCGCTCAGTGCATGACGCATCAATATAAATGATAAACTTTGACCTTTTCTGAATGATCGATTACTAATGTTAACATGACTTAAATTTTTGTAATTTTTTTACACCAAAATTTTATAATTTGACCTCGAGACGATGAACTTGAACCGACATATCATTGGCAATGTACTATTCATTAAGGAACGGAAATTAACCGAATGTGGGGAATACAATTTTCCAATTTTATTATGGTTAGACAGGTATATGTTTAACCGACAAACGTAAATCCGACATATTGCTCATATTCTTTGATATACAGGCGTACATTGTGGTTTATGGAATGTAACGACGGTTTGCCATAAACAATATAAACAAGATTATCTAAATGGTTGCAATGCAACTAAGTTCGGTGAACAATTTTGAGATGCATCGGATGGATGAGCCCCTTTATTAGAAGTAATAATCTTCTAGCATACATAGAAAAAATTAATTTTCCATCGTAATTTGTCGAATTGTTTTTACAAGATCATTGATAAATCTTGATCTTAACAATTAGTTACAATGACCTCTAATTCTTAGAAGATACAACAATTATTATCGGTTACTGTGTAAACGACAATTAAATTGCATGAATGACAAATCATTGGGTAACTGGTATTTTAATCAATGACGTCGAAAAACCGCACATAATTCACAAATAAAATAAATAATAATCGCGCTTCTTCGAATTTGACCCTGGATTACATATTTTATATGTTGTTAAGTTAAAAAATTGTATATACATAGTGTATGTTTAGTTTTGTCATTTAAATATTGAATGGCAATGAAGAGACATCAATCTAAATATTTATTTATCTAAACATCCTACAGTCTTTAAAATTTACAATCGTAAGTTTGATTACCTCCTCGGTATATGTTTTATTGAAAATCGATACTCCGCACCCAAAAATTGCATACAAAATAAAATTTTGTCTGTCATATAAAAGTTATTTATAGTTACGTTATTAATCAGGTGCCTGACCGTTGTTGCAATTTTTTGCAATTTTTTATGTAGTGTAAAAATTCCCCAAACCACAAACGATAATCTTTGACCGACTAAAATTTAGATCTCCTAGTTCAGCAAAGAATATCGAAACAATTCATTTTATGTGACGTAATCAAATTAATGAATTTTGTATGGCTCAAGTATTTGGTGAATCCCACTTAGTTGTTTTGGAATCAATAAAGAAAGAGTTTTAAAGAAAGTTATAAAGTTGAGAACATCAATCGCCATTGCCCGAATTACAAAATCCCGAATTATCAAAATTCCGACTTTTTAAAAGATTTGCATTTTAACACGAATTTTTCAAGAATTTTTGCAAATTGGCCACGCTCAATGGAACTTGTCAAATTTGGTATGCATAATTGGATTTAGATTCTAACTTTAATTTTAAACCAAGTTCCGGAATCTGGTCATGCTGAATGTAACTAGGCCACTTCTTAACAAATTATGGTCAAATTTAGTATGTAGAACTGGAACTTCATCATTTCTTAACCAATCATGAGTAAATTTAAGTTGTAGAGCTGGTTTGAGATTTTTACATCAATTTTGGCTCAAGTTTTAAAATTTGACCATGTCGGATGGAACTTGGCAATTTTTTAACCAATAACGGTTATATCTGATATATCGATCAAATTTTGAACGCATTTAAAGAATTTAACATTGCTTAATTCCACTATGTTATTTCTTTATTGAACTTCGAAATTTCTTAACCACTTATCAAGATTACCAAAAGCTCGATTTTTAATTTTTTTTTATGAATTCGGGCACCGCAAGCGCTTCTTTGCTATCCCAGCCGAAAAAATATTTTATATCCGAAAGATATATTACTCGGTATACCCTAATGCTACCATCATCTCCAAATAATCAGACTACAGCCAAAATATGTGAGGAGCTATATAATTTTACCAGATTAGTCCAAACCATATGACATGTAAATTAAAATAAATTTAGAAATTTTCGAAACTAAATTAATAAAATGTTCTGTAATTTTTGAGTTACCCACTTTAGGGAGAAGGGTGGTGTTGGCAAAATCCTGGTTTTCCAAAACCCCTATTTCAAAATCGCGTAGTTCATAATCCAGTATTTTGAAGCACCTTTCGCCCCACGGACTACATTTCATGTCCGAATATGTAGGACCGATGGGAAAGTGAGTAACTCAAAAATTACAGAACATTTTATTAATTTAGTACTTTTTACGCTATTTGCCGTAGGCACTTGGCGAAACATACTTATACTTAATAAACACATTTTTATTAACCACTTGTTTTTTATTTCGCAAAATTATTTTGAATATTTTCATAAAGTTTAAAAAATCACTCGATCGATTTCGAATTGTTAGGTCATCGTCAGAAGTATTTACATAAAACAAGTAGTTAATAAAAATGTGTTTATTATTAATTTAATTTCGAAAATTTCGGATTTTCTTGTACATTTTATCACATTACACCCCTATCCTTGTTACAATTTTGTATTTCAAAATTGCTACATGACAATTTTACAAATTGGAAAATTTATTTTAATTATAAATTAGTATTAGACTGTAAACATGCGCCGCTTGTCTTTTATTCTCCCTATTTTGCCCCTGTATACGCTGTTTGCCACTGTATTTGTAGAATTCAATTAATTTAAAACATTTCGGATACAATTTGCTGAATACCAACAGTATTCAATCAACAGTAATCAATTTTTACTATTGTTTGGTTTGATGAAATTTTTTACTAATGACAATCTTAAGTAATTACGAAGTTTCGTCTGTATTAAATAATTTATTTAGGGTTTTTCCGGCTTTTAGACAAAATATTATTTCTAATGGCATTCACAATGTTTACGACTTTTTTTAAGTCATTGAAAACAAAGAGGTCATTTACTCGACATATATCAACTAAAACGTAGAAAAATGCACTCCCCCTCATTTTTAGCCCCAGGGTACTTGTGTAAAGATGCACAACAACAAATGCGAGAACTTCCCTAAGTTTCTTCTTGGCAGTTTGGTTTCCTACTGATAAAAAGTTGGTCAACTCATCAGCTTGCAACGAACAAATTGCAAAAATTCAACCCTTTCCTTGTACCTATGGTATCCCTAAATCAAAAAATCTCTGGAAATTCTCACTATGTGTTTAGTAAAGACACATAGTGAGAATTTCCACCACTAATATAATTAAGACTTTCCATCTGTATTAATAATTTATTTAAGATTTTTTCGATTTTAAGAAGAAACTTAAGGAATTAAGGGTTGTGTATCTTTACACAAGTCCCTGGGGTTAAAAATGAGAGGGAGTGTATTTATATACTTTTTGTGGTAGATATATTGTGAGTAAATGGCCTCTTTTTTCAATGACTTAAAAAAGTCGTAAACATTGTGAATGCCATTCGAAATAATATTTTGTCTAAAAAGCCGAAAATAGACAATCATAAGATTTATGGTGGTCAGGTGACCAGTGTATAATTCATGGTCATTCATTTTCATAACCGGCTATTTCAATTTATTTTTAATGTAATTTTCAATTTACGAACTCGCTTATTCATATCATTTAATTGTTCTCGTAAGCATTGGTAGTGTCTCCCTTACAGTAAAAAGTAATGTAACATTTCTAAAGTACAGTAAGTGAAAATTTCGAAAGGAATCCCCCACCAATTCCGATCATCTAGATACACGAATACCCGGTCATGTAATTGATGAAGGATGACCTTGCCCATTAGTCAACAATTCGTTTAGTGTACATTGCACAAGCCCAAATGGCATCACGACAAAATGTTAAAGTGAATGACCCGCCAAAGTGAATGCTGTTTTTGTCCCTCGACCCAGGATCAAGCTGCATCTGCCAGAATGCGTCTTTCAGATCGGTTGTATTAATAGATTTTATTTTCTATTTTTGGTCAAGGCGACTGAGCAGACTGAGCAGGCATCAAGGCATAGTCGAACCTTACCATTACCTTTTTTACTATTGTGACTAGGGAGGTCAGGAACTTATTACCCCTGATTCCAACATTTTATCCTGTTTATTATAAAGTACGGATTGCACTGCACGGAGAGATGGGATAGAGTTTTTGTTTCACCTAAAGAGTCACAAGGATTATTTTGATAGAATGTGACAAGACGTTAGTACGGCCTAGCCCAAGTTCTTTACTGGAAGGAAACAACCTTATTATGTAACGTTTTGAAAGGAATTTTGACGAGGATTTAATCTTTCTTCAGAGTTTGTTTTTTCCTTCAGAGTTTAGATTCGTTTGAGATAAGTTTCACAATTCATTTATCATTACGGGAACCAATCCGAACATTTTCCAAAAATCAATTCCGAAGTAAAGATTTTGATTTAAGCAAGCACGTGAAGACAAAGCATTTTAGTTTTATAGTTATAGGATATTTTTGCGAAAAAATACCCAACAATTTGGACCTGGTCTGGCTTTGGACGTCGATACTTTAGAAATCAGAACTCCCGTGCTCCCGAATTCCCCAAAATTGGTTCCCCTTACGAGACAGTATGGGCAATCAAGTTTCAATACGTTCCCTGGTTGTTTACAATTCCAACAATTTAATTTATTGTTATTGCATGTAGCATCCGATTTACTGTTTCGATTAAACGCAAAGAGAAATTATTTATTTCAGCTAAATACGGCTCTAAAGGACCAACTTCTGTGAATGCTCTTTCGATTTCAATTTCATTGATGTTTCTTTTAGCTATATACACTTCAGGTACATAACCAATACACTGCCAATTACTGCTAAGACACAATTATCTACAAAAGCGGCTAAATCTGAAAATCATCGACCAGCGAATTTATCCTGAAGACCAGGCCGCATATTTCGCATCAAAAGATTTATCGTTTCTAAGGTGATGACAGTGATTTTTGGAGTTTTAAGGCAAAAATTGAAGTTAGTTGGATGCTTGAACGTAATGAAGATTTTTCATCAACAAAGCATCTTTAGCGATGAGGCTCACTTTCACCTTAATGGGTACGTCAATAAGCAAAATTGTCAAATTTGGGGAACGGGGAATCCTCATGTTATTCACGAATTAGAAGTTCATCCTCCAAGAATCACTGTCAGGTATTGTGGTATCATTGGACCGTTTTTCTTTGGAAACAAACAGGAAAATGCCCTTGCAGTGAATGGGGAACGTTATCGCAACATGTTCTGGTTTATTGTGGCCCAAATTGAATGAATTTCGTATCAAAGATCTTTGCTTTCAACAAGACGAAGGGACATGCTACGCAAGTCGTACAATAATCGATTTATTGTCAACAAAAAGTTGCTGATCGCATGATTGTGAAATACATACCAACAAATTACACTGTTAAATTTAAAAATATTCCAATTGAATTTGTTTTATGGTGAAATTGAAATATTTTTAGATATACTTTAACATTTATATTAGAGAGGTCCCTAAGTCCCTAATAGTGTCGTTGTAAAGATCAAATAATTTTCTAACGATTTGAAATAAACACGATAAAATCGTAAAACGATTAATTAAACTTTTTTTAATTGTAAAAAAGGCTATTTTAGACAATGTTTCTACTTTTATATCTCCGATCCTAGAGATGTTCACGGGGTCTTACCTATATATGATCGAATAGCTAAATCAAAACCCCACCAATGATTTTTAAATATTCCAGCGTATTTTAAAACAATTGTGGTTTTTGATTTCAACCTATTTTCTAATTTTTCTTTCACCGATCCTAGAGATGTTCACAGGGCTCACCTACATGGCCAAATAGATCAGTCAAAACCCTATATGAATATGGTGAATGGGTTCTAATTATGATGATTTTTAACTTGCTTGTCCAGAGACATTTTTACGTTTATGGTTATTACACATATACCAGAGATGTTCACGGGATCTTTTTCATATATTCGAATAGGTCAAGAAAGTTTCTATCAATATTGTGAAAATGATGCTTTTCACCTTCTTTTCAAAATTAAAAAAAATTAATTTTCAATTTTATTCTCAATTGGAAATTTTGGTATTTTCTCCAATAGGATGTTTAACCCATTGAAATCCCCAAATAAGCTACGAACCCGATTTATAGTAGTAAAAATCAAATAATCAAATTACAGAAATCCTAGAGATGTTCACGGGCTCGCGTTTATATTTTTTGGTAGCTCAAAGTTTTGACTTTCGATAGTTCAGGACAAGATTTTATACGGGTGCAAGCCCAAGTCCAGATGCAAAATTCGTTATGTTAAAATCGCACAAAGACCCAAGAAATTAACTGGCCTCGGGTTTTACCGTACACTTTCGAACATCAACGATGTTTGCAGCAAACCTTGCGTTTCGGTCAGGTACGAGTGCTGGCTAATTATATTTATCGAATCGTTGCACTCGAATTTGGCCACCAAACATAAAATTCATTGGTGGGGTTGTGATTTAGCTATTGTCTAAAATAGCCTTTTTTACAATTAAAAAAAGTTTAGTTTTTCGGTTTACGATTTGCTCGTGTTTATTTCAAATCGTTAGAAAATTATTTGATCTTTACAGTGACACTGTTAGGAACTTAGGGACTTCTCTAATATAAATGTTAAAGCATATCTAAAAATGTTTCAATTTCACCACAAAAAAAAATCCAATTGGAATATTTTAAATTTAACAGTTTTTTGGTATTATTCTTGGCATGTATTTCACAATCATGCTGATCGCACAATTTCAAGAAATTGTGAGGTTCCTTGGACACCAAGAATACCCGTGAAGTTTGTCCTAACTTTGTACTAAAATTCCAAAAACAAAATTTAGGATAAACTTCACGCGTGTGTCCACGAGCGTGAAGTTTGTCCTAAAATTGTTCGGACTTTTTTATTATGAGTATGTATTAGTTAATGTCTCGTTATAACGAATTATCATATTTGCAATATTTGAACATACATATATAAACAAATTTGAAAAAAAGGTATAGTGAAAAAATCGTTAATTATCATTTGCAATTCAGTGACTTATTTATTGACCAAGGAGCAATATTGTAAATGATTTTAAAAATATGAAAGGGTGTCACTTATATCAAACTTCCTTTATCAAGAATATGTACGCATACTGAATTTAAACTTGGTCGTACAACCACCAATGATGCACCACGATCTGGACGCCCAAATGAAACTCTGACTTCAGAAAACATAAAAAATCCACGAAAAAATTTTTGTTGGCCGTTAAGTGAAGTTACGTGAGATAGCTGACATTGTAAAGATATCAATGGAACGTGTTGGTCATATTTTGCACGAACATTTGTCCATGAGAAAGCTGTGTTCGAAGTGAGTGCCGCGTTTGCTCACAATGGATCAACAACGATAACGCGTCATGATTCCGTGCGCTGTTTGAAGCTGTTTGAGCGCAATAAAAAGGATTTTTTATGCGGTATATGACAATTGATGAAACATGGATCGTCCGAAGCGACCAAAAGCACAGCTGTCAGAAAGGAAAACAAATCAACAGCGAATATTATATAGAGTTATTGGAAGGAAGAAATCGCTGAAAAACGACCACAAATGAAGAAGAAAAATTGCTCTTGCACCAAGATAATGCACCACGTCACAAGTCGATAGCAACAATAATAAAATTGCACGAATTTCACATTGAATTGCTTCCGCATCCGCCATACTCGAGACACATACTCGAGATACGAGATTTGGACCCAGCGATTATTACTTGTTTGCAGGCCTCAAAAAAATCTAATCGATTAATCAAAATTTCCTTCAGCCTCAATTTTTCGAGATTTTTGCAGATGTACCATTCGGTTTATATGCGATGATCGAAAATTTGCTCTTGAAAAGTTCTTAATGAGTCGGTCGTAAGGATTGACTGAGCGGTTTGAAATTGCGGACTTAAGCTTTTCCTATAAAATGACGGTCCCCTTGATTTTTGCCCGAAATTGGTTCTCTTGAAATGGCCGCTTCTATGTGACTTCTACGTTTTCCATATAGACTCTTTTCGTTTATTGGAACAAATAATGGGTTGGGGAAAAATCCATTATTTTTTCGCTAGATGGCTTTAGTGACATATATCCCGTGATGTATTTGTCGCCTTATACCATACTTGTACTCGTTAGAAAGGGGAGATTCATGCACTAAAAATTTCTGTTGTCATGGTTTTGATTGATCGTTTCAGTTGTGAGTTATAGCGTGTCAAGGATGGAGGTAAACAAAAAGAAAATTCGCTATATTTTACAATTTTGCTTCGATAAAGGCGAAAACGCAGACCAAGCGGCTGAAATTGTGAATGGTGTCTGTGGTCTCGATACTGATCACAGCTAATTATGCGCAATTTTAGTTTCGTTGATTCCGTTCTGGTACTTTGCGTATTAAAAATATACCACGCACTGGAATGCCTATCATCGAAAATGTTGAGCTGCCAGCTGTCGTAGCATCGCTCAGGAGCTGAAGGTCGTCCTTCAAACAGAACTTCGATGTTTGGGGGCCGACGAGTTGACGTAAAAAACTTGATGGGTCGTGATTCCATTTGCGAATACTTGGCCAATAACGGAAAGAACACGAGCCATTTCTAAAGCGGATGGTATCTGGCGACAAGAAATGGGTCATGTACGACAATATCAAGCAGAAACTATCATGTTCGAAGGCCAGTGAAGCGGCCCAAACGGTGGCCTAACAAAGAATGAACTGCACCGATTGAAGGCAGCGGCCACAATCAGCCAACAGAAGAGGTGTCACGTTCCCTCGATAATGCCAATCCCTCCTCACATGATGCGCCAGAAGCTCCGGAAGCTAAGTTGGGAAGATATTATGCATCCATCGGACCTGGCACCAAGCGATTATTACCTCATTTGTCCATGGCAAGCGCTCTTGGTGGTGTAAAAATGGCCTCAAAAAAGGCTTGTAAAAATTGACTATCTCAGTTTTTCGCTAATAAATTGCCTTCTAAATGGTAACGAGTTATCGAAAAAAACGGCTCATATTTAAGCCAAAATGGATGATTGTAGATAAAGTTGTATGTTAAATAAAGCACCGAAATAAAATAAAAATAATAGATTCTTTTTCCCCATCCTTATATTTCTTTTTATGTATTAGGTGTGCACGTAGAAACTGTGCTTTTTTTTAGTCAACTTCACCTTTATTGAAAATATAATTGTTACAAAAATCAAGTATCGAATTATTCGCCATTACTATATATTTGATCTTTTGCCATTTATCAGGTAGATAATGAATGCCTTCGCGATAGAAACTTGGTGGTTTAAAAGCAAAACAGTCATCGAGCCATTTTTGAACATCTTCAACTTTCAAGTTTCGCTGGGCTTTGAAACAAACTCGATCTGAATAACTAATTACCAGAGGGAGCCAAGTCTAGAGAATATGCCGCTTGCTATAAACTTCCCAGCCAGAGACGTTGAGTTATCACCTTCCGCCTTTTTTGACCCTTAAATTGTCTTTTTCCTCCAGAGCAACATAATTCGATCAATTGCACAGTTACACCAGGTTCAAGAAGTTCGTAGTAATTGACTACTTTCCAATCCCACCAGACACACAATAACACTTTCTTGGCATGAATATTCATTTTTGCAACTGATGTTGATGCCTGGATCAACCCATTGTTTTCCACGTTTAGGATTATCGTATAAAATCCACTACCGAGAAAGGCAATTCATGACATCTGCATGAACGCAGATACATCTGCACCATTAGGTTTTTGTTTTCTTCGGTCTGTTTATGATGAACCCATTTTCATTTCTTCTGTATTTTTCCCATTGCGATTGCATGCTTCTTGAGTTGTGAATATTCGTCTTCAAATTAATTTTACTACACCTAGATGTGGATTGTCCTCAATCCATATTTTTTAATCCCAATTTCTCTATCTTGAATACATTTACAAAGAAAGCTGCTTGGGGAGATCGGTACTGCTATAGCTTTAGCCATCCTTTAGTATCAATATACAGCCGGATTCATTTAGAGTTACCCAAGAAGCAACTCGACTTTTTTCGATTGTGGTAGGTCTAAATTACAGGAAACAAAATGTACAGGGTCCTCTGTCGGGATCCGGGTTTCACTTTCTTTTTTAAGTTCAAACGTTTTCGATAAAAACTGCCTTAAGGATGTTTTGAGTGCCAGGAATCGGTTGGATTGGGTCTCAAATTAAGGAAGTTTTGTTTAGAGGGTCCTCCGTTGGGGCCCATGTTCCATTTTTAAATTGTTTCTAAGGCTAAACGTTTTCGATAAAAATTGTTGAAAGGCGGTTTTTAAGTACCAGGAATCGATTGGCCCAATTTCGGGAGAAAACATTTACAGGGTTCTCCGTCGGGACCCGGGTTCATATTTATTTTTTATAGTTCAAACATTTTTGATAAAAATTGCCGCATCTAAGTTTTCGGGCAAGTGGAATGGATTGCGCTGTTTTTCAACTTTACTGGGCGCGTTTACTGGGCCCACTATCGAGGCGCGTGGCCCGGGTTCCATTTTTAATTTTTTGTAAGTCAGACGATGGAATTGGTGACCGGGTTTTCGTGAACCACTAATCGATTGCGTTTAGTCTCAATTTCGGGTAAACTTGTTTATAAGGTCCACCGTCGTGGCCTATTTTCCGTTTTAAATTATATCATCGTCGAACTGTTTTAATAAAATTTGCTAGAAAAATGAGGTTTCGAGTATCAGGAATCAATTGCATTGGGTCTCAGTTTCGGGAAAACTAATCTACAGGGTGCTTTGTCGGAACACTAGTTCCATTAAAATTTTCTTTTATTATGCTGAATGCACACTTTCGAGCACCAAAAATAAATTGCGTTGGGTCTCAGTTTCAAAAATCGCTTCTAACTTTAATATCAGCACCAACTGCAAGCCGTTCAATCTATACTCGTAAATCAGATGCTAGAGGGCACTCCAACGAGTCCAATGATATACATCATGGTACCATTAATCGTTTTTGTGTGTTTGAAAGATTACGTCTTGGGATTTCGCTTAAAATCTTTAGCAATGCCCTAAATTTCATTTGTAGAAAGTTCTTATTCGTTCAATATCAATAGTTTATTTGTATATTAATTTAATTTTACGTACAATACCATCTTTTGGTCATTAAATATTTTTCTGCAATTAAAAAGGTAATATACGATACCTTTATACCCAATTTGCATATAACATTATTTTAAATTTTAAAATTCATTATAACGAGAGTTTAACCAATACATACTCATTTCAAAAGGTTAGGACAAAGTTAGGACATACTTCACACCCGTCACCAAGAAGCAAAGATTTTATTAGAATTAACCCTCGAAAAGTTTGATATTCGGATGGTGACCTGTTGACGAAGCCGTGGTGTTCATGGCACAGAACCACCTTTCCTTATCAATAAAAAATTTTGAATTTTCATCCCAAAATTTGTGTTTTATTTACAAATGAATAAAGAACTAGCAGATGGACCATCCTATATTAAAAAATTAGTAAAAATATCTGGTTGCCCTACCGCAAAATATTTCGGCTTCTAGAAAACATTAAGACAGGTTATGGCACATGGTTATAGTTAAATTAGTTTGCCATTATGAACTTATTTTTAATAATTTATTTTGTTCTGCTTATTAAGCTTCTTTTTTTGAAAGAGTAGATTTACACTTTTTGGGCTGTTGTAAAGTTCTTAGTCATTTTTAGTAAAACTGCACATTAGTGTTTAAAAATTGTATGAAATGTTGAAGGGTATGCAAACTAAAAAATATTGTCAAGCGAACTTCAGTTATATAGATGTCTTTTATGATTGGAGTCGCAGTGTAAAAACTCCAACACCCGGGAAGTTGTTATTGTTTCCAGTATTTGTATGTGAAGTTATCCCAGAGTTCTATCCCAGAAAATAAAAAATTTTAATCAGGCAACACTCACATATCAATTACCAATTTGCTCTTGTGTGAAGTTATCCCAGCCCAGGTTTTGATTCATTTCATTCAAATATACTATATATTTGTGAAGTTAGTCCAGCCCAAGAAAACGAAAAATTATCAATTTTATTAAATTCGATTTGTTGTTCATAAAATAAAAAAAATTAAACTCTAACGCATAAAAAACCGTAAAATTTTGGATTGCATAAAGTAATGGAAAATTACAGGCAATATAAGAAAAAATTTGTTCCGTGGCAAGTTCCCGAAAATGAACTCTGGGCTGGGAATTTCATTGATTTTTATATAATTTTTAGTCCCGCTCGCTAAGCTTAAAATTATTTCGACAAAACTAAAAATGTCTCAGATCAGGGCTACATGCTTTTGAAATGTACATACTAGTAGCTAAATTTAGCCCTGATCCGAGACATGTTTAGTTTTGGCGAAATAATTATAAATTTAACGAGCGGGACGAAAAATTATCTAAAAATCAATGAAATTCCCAGCCCAGAGTTCATTTTCGGGAACTTGCCACGGAACAAATTTTTTCTTATATTGCCTGTAATTTTCCATTACTTTATGCAATCCAAAATTTTACGGTTTTTTTATGCGTTAGAGTTTAATTTTTTTTATTTTATGAACAACAAATCGAATTTAATAAAATTGATAATTTTTCGTTTTCTTGGGCTGGACTAACTTCACAAATATATAGTATATTTGAATGAAATGAATCAAAACCTGGGCTGGGATAACTTCACACAAGAGCAAATTGGTAATTGATATGTAAGTGTTGCCTGATTAAAAATTTTTATTTTCTGGGATAGAATTCTGGGATAACTTCACACACGTTTCCAGTATTATATTCATTTCAATAAAATCCCAGTTTTATTTATCTCTATTGGAAATTCGAAACTTTTTGGAAAGAGTTTGTTCAAAATTGCCTACTATTTTCATCTTTATGAACGTGTTAGTAAAATAAAAAACCTCTTATTCTTGATTTTGACTATACCTGGCATCGTTAATTGGCGTGTAAGTAAGATTTTAAGAAAATACGATTCTAAAATTGTATCGACTAAAAGCAAAAGGGATGTTTTCCACTTTTGGCAATTTCTAGATATTCAACAAAAACCGTTTATTCTCCCAATTTACATATATTTAACACATGTATACATATAGTAAATATATTTACATGCTCTTTCAGATAATGTTAGGGTCTTTTAAATTTTCAGTAAGAGATTCATATAATATTGAAATACATTTTGGAAATGGGACCTTTTATAAATAGCTTTCGGAAAAGATACTTTCTGAAACCAAGAAACTGGAAGTGATCCCGGTTGCTTCTAATTTTCATGCGATGTTAGAAAAACAAAACCATACTATTAATAAAATATTTATTCAGTATAACCGTTATAACAAAACATAAATAATATGCACCTAATTCAAATACAGTCGAAACTGTGTAAGTTGGACACCCACAAAATGGCCAACTTATAAAGATGTGCAACATAAAAAGTTTTTGAACAAAAATCAAAATTAACAGCTTAGAGCGTCCACTCAATCAATTTTTGGTCGAGAATAATTAAAAATGCAAGTCAAAATCGTCCAACTTCAGTTGGTGCAAGACAAAATCGTTCAATTTAGCCATGGTTTGACTGTATTAGAAAAATTTAGTCTTAGTATAGAAAATAAAAAATATAATATTGCCATTAAATACTACGAATATTTTCATCATCATGGTTCTGGCAGAATTCTTCATCAAATTCAATGCTTCCTTGATCATCATAAATAATTTTTTTGCAGAATACTAAATTATAGTTCTCTCGTCAGTTTTCTCTACCATGTTTTTTTAACAACTTGTCCACATCCGAAAGATTTTGCTACACACATATCAGACTTATATGTAGACTCTCCACGTACCGTTATTGATTTATTGCGCATTCTTTTAATAATAATTCGCTTGGCGAAACTAAATTTCAAATGTCACTGTGCGGGCGGTTTAAAATTTGTTGTACTTGCTTCCTTCCAGTTTCTAACGGGGCACTGATCAGAAGCTAGCTTAATTAGTGTAGAGTACTCTTTGTACATCTCATAGTATTCGTCAACATTCAACAATGTTTCCTTCACTTTTACTATTTTCTCGAGCTGTGCGAAAACACGATCTGGCGGAATATAGGAATGACCTGGTATCGGATAAATTAGCTGCACTTCGTTTAATTGTGCTGGAGCCTGATTAAACAGCCAATAAGATATCATTGCCACCGTAGCTTAATTTTTATTTTGGGATCCACATCCTTCTCAAATTCAGCAAATTTAGTTCACGTCATCCTCAAAAATAGTGCTGCACAATCGATGATGTACGGCCGACGCAATCTCATTACACCCTTTCGGTGTAATGTTTTCCATCCAGAGATACAAGAATACATTGTCTAGTTTTAAATGAGATTGAGATGATCCTTTAATAATGGCAAAGTTGACTAAATAAAGTTGTCGGCTGTAATCGAATGAAAATGTTGTCAGGCCAGGTAATTCTTCTCGGGCAAATTCGAAAAATATTTTATCGCGCGCACCTTGTTGGCTCTTAACTGAATTAGAAGGTCATTCTTCTTTGGTTGATTTTTTCCGTTTTAATCTGATCCTTCAACATTATGCAGGTTGAACACATATCACTTGATAGCATTTTAAAACCAATATTAAAGTGTGTGTTTAATACATGTCTAAAATAGCTCGATTTGACTTGTAACTCCGGCGATGTAGTTTGATTATAATGTCGATACATTCGACTTATCGATAAATCGCCAGGTAAATACTGCCTTAAGGAGGATTTCGATCGGCAATAATGCTTCTCTATAACTTTATATTTACTTATATACATAATGACGGCTTGCTTTTTAGCAGAATATTTGGCGGATACTCGATCTCCTCCCCGATTTTCTTTAGGAGCAATTCCAGTACGGAACTGACGCTGACACACTCCTTTTACTCTTTTTGCTGTTATTCTTAGAACATTACAAAATGCTGTCTTGCATACTCTAAGAAGCTTACCGTTATTCGTCCGTATATAATGTTGAACTCGAAAAGCTTTTGTCAGCCCCTTATTTCGTCGATTCGTTCGTTTTGGAGTAAGTAAAATTGTATTAGCAAGAATAAAGGCGTCTTGTTCAGCTTTGTACGATGATTCATAAAAGTGTTTATGAAATTTATATAAATCAGATCTTGACAACGAAACGTAACACCTTTTTGCCGGCATTATGGTACCTTCAAAAGCCTTTTGAGTTTTAGTCTACAGTTAATAAAACTGTAAGTACCGGAATTTGAAATTAAAGTAAAGATTATGACATTCTTACCTCATTTCTTTTCCTTTTGTCGTTTCCAATTTTCTTTATTTACAATGCGTTTTCTAGCCTTCTCACCTCTTTGCACTATATGAAGAATATCGTTTTCCATTTTTCGAGACGATTAATTTTATCTAATTCAAAAATCACTATCACTAACGACATGAACGTGTTACAACCCGTACAGGAAAAATTAAACTGAATTACTAGTGGTAGAAAGCTCGGTTATTGGAAAATTCGTATTTTGAAAGTCGTGGTTATATTATGTTATCGAACCTGGATTACAGATGAACGAGGCGACTTAGTAATCCAGACTGAACCGATACATACCGAATCTGTGACAATAAATTTTATCCGTTGAAAGTCGAGGTAAGGCTAACAACCATCAGGGAATTTTTGCAAAAAAATTGAAGCATATTAAGTAAGAAACTAACGGTTGGTTCTATATGGAACGTTTATTGGAAAATTCGTAACGAAGTATACTTAATTTTCGAGCAAATTCGGAACGCAAGAAAACAAATTGAAACAGAGTAAAAATCCCAAAAAATAATATTTTATAATTGTTTTTCTCATTCCATTTTCTTATGACGTACAAAAAAAACGAAACGAGTTAAGAAAAAAATTCGTTCCGTTTTGTACATTTTGTTTGTACCCAGTATGCAATTTTTCCACTGTGTGGAAAAAACTGCTCAAATGTCGTACTAAATTCCGTACTACAAAATATCAAAGACACAAAAATATCGTTTTTGGAGAAAAATAATTGTCTTTCTCTCTCTGTTTCGCGGTAATATTATTTTCGTTTATAAGTTTCGATGTGTGTTGTGTTTCATTATAATGTTTTTCTATTTGTTAAAGTAGATACATAGTTTTAAATTTAAGTATAAAATAATAATTATTAACTTATTTAGTGATCACGATGTAAAAATTTGGACTAAAAAGATAATAGAAATCTGTCTCACAATGGCGTCGCAGCGAAATAAATTTACGTTGTAAATTTTCAATGCATTTTTTTTTCAAGATCGGTTGTGCTTGTTGGGATGTACAATTGGATGGGCGTAAAAACACATCATTATCGTTCCGGCACAGTAGCTTTACGTGAAATGACATGAAATTCGTCGCGAAGTGAAGCATATTTAGTTGGTTTAATTGAAGATACAAATGTATGCGCGATTCATGCCAAACGTGTTACAATTATACCAAAGGATATTCAATTAGCAAGACGTATGGTGAACGTGCTTAAAATTTAATTTATGAAATTTGTCTTATAAAATTTAATTGTGTATTTTTGTGCTAATAAAAAATTAATATTTATTTAATTATAAATGGAAAATTTTGTTTTATTTTGAATAAGAATTATTATTTATTCCAATTTGAAAATATATACAAACACGTGCCTTTTGTTTCTGTGATTTCTCTTTTTAGTTGAGATTCACACCGACACCGGAATTTTTGTGACACTTTTCTTTGGCGGGGAGTACGAATTTCCGTGTGCTACACATGGTTCTTTCCATAGAAGGAGTGTGTTTTTAGAACAAGAATGTAAATGGAATTCCGTCGGCATGTATTAATGGTATGTTTTTACTACTAGATTCCAATAAAAAAAAATCTTCATAATTTTAAACTACCAAGGAAATCTTTATATTCTAAGATGGCAGCACTGATGAATATAAGAGTAATAAGGGGTTTCCAGTTTTGGAAAAGAGACAATTTGCATATAACTATTATAATCAACAAAGGAAAAGAATATTTTTTTCAAGATTTTCGTTCAATGGAAAAGGGTCTGTTTGCTTTTTACCCATTACGGAAAAGGGCCGTTTTTGCTACTAACATTAGTTTTTAAATGCGTATTAATCAAGAAAAAATGCCTCTTTGTTTTAGTTGAGCATAAAAACCATAGAGAACACAGCAAAGGAACGAAATGGCATATATAGTCATCAAATTTTTTTGTTTAATGACAAACATGCCCTTTTGCTTCTGAGCGACACAAATCTATTTTACGAATTGACATATTTATTGTGGTACAAATACCACTCAAATTATATTTATTTTGCCAGAAGTAAGCGTGGGACACTAAAGCCCGAATACCTGTTTAGATAACATATGTTCTGATTCAATAGAGGTTTTTATTCTAGATTCGACCAAATATTTATTTCAAAACTGTGAATAAGCGTAAGGGATTGATTCATTTACTGTTCTATATGCCGAATATAGCGGAAGTGGTTCCAAAGTAAATGATGAACCATACCAGACATTTCGAATGAAAAGTTAGCAATACGTTTGGTGTATTTTGCAAACTACTTAAGATTCACAGCACACTTTCTAAAAAATATCTGTCATAGATTTATTTCCTACTCGTAAACGAGAATTTACGCGGAGTTAATTAGATCTCGTAGAGAACTGCTAATATTTTAAGCTAACTGAAGGTAAGTTAACACCAAAAATAGTGCTCTCAGTTGATTAGGGGACCAACTTTCGAAACATAAACATCGCATACGTAGGTTTTAAAATGAGTTCGAATACGCGAGTACGTTTTAACGAATAATTAAAACTCTAAAATTACGTTTATTAACAATTAATTATGTTTCAAAAAAGTTGCAATTATTATAAATAATCTTAATTTGAAATTAAGTAATTTCCACTTTTATGAATCATAAATCGTACAACAACAAAAAGTTTTTATATCGCAGCACATTAATTTAAATGCCATTACAATATACACGAGTATACGAAATTTCAAAAGATGAACTGCAAATAAACCACAAAGATAAATAAAAAAAATTTTATAGAATTAAGATTTATTCTTTTGGACCAACCAAAAATTAAAATTACATATTCAAAATAATGTTGATGAAAAAAACTGGTTCCGAAAACCACAAAAAATCTGCTCAGAATTTCTCAAATGTATAGCTTAAAGCAACGTCGATTAAAATTATGTAGATAAGGTCAAGATTTTGCTGATCCACTTAAATAGGCACGAAAAATACTGTAAACAATATTAGAATCACGTCATTTACAACTTTTATCAAAAGTTTTGCAATCTTTCGTTGGTTGGCATATTCTTATACTGAATTAATATAATCACGAATCACCGCAAAATCATCCTAATTGGAATACTAATTTAGTCGCACAACCTGTTTTGCATAAATAATTAGTATATCACTTTACCTATTTATTATGTGTTCGCCAAGGTGTAAAACTTAAATAATTACTATTTTTTTTTTATAAATATTTTCACTTTTACACAACTATTTATCATGAACTATAATCACTTATTCGTTAACTAATATTTTTAATTTACGACCCCAAATGTGTAACAAGCATCGAGGTATAACAAATAGTTAAAAGTACACACGCCAATATCGAATAAATCAAATAATAATTTTAAAACAATGTTAAAAAACTTTTTGTATCACACTTCGTTTAACTTATCACGCGTATATTGAAGCACCACCGACCACGAGGAATACCAATTTTATACTAAACCAGAATCAACAATCAAAGAGAATACACGAGGATGTTTACATAAAAGAATTTTTGTAATATTTTTTGTTTATTTATTTTAACCCTGTTTTGCATGAGGTTCCGTGTGTCTGAAAACGTGTAAAGCGCGATTTCCATTACGAAAAAACTTATCTCAGTAAAAAAAAAATACTGAAAAAACGAATAGAGCAGCAATTGACAACCTAACCAAAAAATTTCATAATTTCTAGTGATTTGAGTGACCTCAAGTGTTTTTAATTTACGTCTATAAAATTAATTCAAAAAGTCATTAAGTATACTTGATTTTATTGGTCCATTGAACATCATCTTCACCAGCAGCGAAATGAAGACAATTGCGATTGTGTTCAAAAAAAAAATTTTTGGGTGCGCCCATACTACATGGAGCGGAATTCGAGCGGTGGATTCAAATGTGTCTTTAAACAGTTAAAGCAAGACGCTCATTTATTTTATAAATACAGTCGGTTGGATTTAGCCGAATTGGAGGATTTATTGGAGAGCGGGCTATTAATAAAAAAGCAAACGGTGCTAAGAGAACAATTAAGCCCAGATCTAAGATTGGCGATAACATTAAGGTATGTAAAATATTAAAATATAATGATATGTTAATGATGTAGAGGTGGAGGTTCAAGTTTTGTAGTAAAGTCTTTTTTTATAGAAAAATTCAATTAACATATTACATTGTTTATTATTGTACGACGCGTTTTTTAAAAGTAAAACATTAACAGATTTCATCACATATCATTTCAGATACCTTTCTCTCTCTCTCTGGCTTTCATCCCATGAAGAGATTTCGCCGCCTGCACTAACTAAGGCTCTCCATCAATCTTGATCCATCTCTCTCGTCTTCCAGTTTCGACATCCTAATGTTCGTAGATCTTGTTCGATGTCGTCACGCCAACGAAATCTTCCTCTACGACGCACTCCGAGTGGTTGTTGGTGGAACACTTTATTTATCATCCATTGTTGTGGAGACCTTGTAACGTGGCCGAGCTATTTCACTCTGCCTCCGAGGAGTTGCTTTATTTCTTGATTCATACGAATCCAATATACGTTGTTCGCAACTTTAATTGGACCAAAGATTGGACAGATTACCGTCCTTTCGAAGGTAGATAATAATCTACAATGGTTAGAGGTCATGGTCCAGCTCTCGCTTCCGAAAATCAGCACAGGTCTTATGCACGACTGCGATAGATGTTTCGATCGTAATAATCTTGATTGGACGTAGAAAACTCGTTGTCCGGCATCGAATCGGGCTTTTATTTGTGCCTGCATATTATTCAACGATATTATAACTGACCCGAGGTATTTAAAGTTTTCGACGCCATCAAAATTGTGGTCGCCAATTCCGAGATTTGCCATAGAGATGTTCCTAGATAAATTGCTACTGGCGAATCTCAGGCGAGCTTAGCCATCACGTTTAAATGTTCACCAACCAGCATTGGTTTGGGTGTCCCCAAAAATTACAGCCGAATATTTTCAGACCGTTGCAGCAGGATTTAATGACCGATGGAACTTTCCAAATTGTATGTAGAAGCAATTGACGGAAAACACGTCACCATTCAAGTGAGTAAATAATTTTAGATTTGAGTAATACTTGTACTATTTTATATTTTCACCAGGCACCACGTAACTCTGGCTCCGAGTTCTTTAATTATAAAACGAATCACTCGATTCTTTCGTCAATTTGCGACCATAATTATATATAATTTTATTTGGTGCGATATTGTGCTGCTGGTCGACAGAGTGACGGTGGCATTTTTCGAAAAAGCAAATTTGGCCAAGCTTTTTATGATCACACTCTTCCGCATTTTTGACTATAACACATAATTCCTAAATATGAATTTAATATATTATTTTACGTATAACATCCATTTATTATTCATAAACCGATAATGGACCGATTTATCGATGTACCATTCGTTTTTTGTGGCGGATGATGCATTCGCTTTATGTGAAAATATACTGAAACCATATAAATCTGTTCAGACTACGACTCAAAAAATTTTCAATTACCGCCTTAGTCGTGCTCGTCACATGATTGAAAATTGTTTTGGTATCCTTTCTTCCAAGTGGAGGATATTTAGAGCACCAACTATTGTGGACGTCAAATTCGTGTCAATTTTATGTTCATTATAAGACACTGTCTGTTATCCGTTATTAAGGTTTTGAATTATAAACGTCTTTATTATTAATTTTTGTTTAACTTTTACGTAGTTTTATTATTTTACTTTACTACTTCGGTTTTATGAATGAATGTTCCCGAAAATATATATCGTCGGTTTGCTGGAAAAGTGACACAACTAAAAAAAAGTTAAATTTGCAGAAAATCGATTTGTTTTTTTTTCTGAAATGAAAGACGACCAAAATGAATAACGTCACAAGTGCTCCCTAGTTACGTTTACGTACAACTTAGAAACAACGGTATTTCAGATAAAAGTAGAGCACTTTTTAAGTAGGTTTTTACGGTTAACTCAAAATTTGCATTTTTTGAGATGTGTCACTTTTCTAGCAAGCCGATGATATTAAATCATCCACTCGGAAAAGTTACTCAAAGTTGTTTGTAAAGATGATGAGGTTATGTTCCAAATGGTGAACTGTTTCCCAATTATAAACGATGCGAAGTAAACGATGCGTTGATGAAAATTTAACTTAAAAATGATCCAGAAATGATAAGGAAACTACACTATTGAACACTACTTACGAATTAATAAAGAAAAGCCCAATTTAATTTATTTATTTTTTAAAATGAAACGACACACTGTATTATATTTTTATTTTAATCTTAATTTATCGCCTGATTGTAATCGAATGAATACAAAAATATATTTTTGGTTTAAGCTACGTGTAAACATTTAAGTAAACCTAAAAATTAAAACGTCGAATTTATGGTAAAAGCGAGCTTAATGTTAAAAATTCTTTTTACGCTATTTGCCGTAGGCACTTGGCGAAACATACTTATACTTAAAGCGTTGCCACATACACATCTAAAACAGACGATTCGTGCGTAAATTTATTTTGCCTCGCCACATACCAAAAAAAATACAGACGATTTTTACAACAACAATTCTTTATATTTTGTTTTGAGCTGAATGTTTATACCGCCATTTCTATCCAAAGTGTATATATTTATATAAGTGTATATATTTATATTAATATATATTTCGTTTTGGAATTTTTTGACATTTGTTGAAGTTCACAGACAACAGAGAAAAAAATCGTTTAAAATTTTTTGATGAGTTCGGAAAACGTTTTAGATTTTTGTGCGTTCGTTTACGTGTAAAATTATACCATTCAGAGAAAAAATCGTTTCTAGGAACGGGTAAATAGAAAATTGATAATTTTTCAATTAAAATTATTAAATAATTCCAAATTTATTATTTTAGCTACTAACTTGAGATATTTTACATATTATCTCATTGAATTGAGTCAAAAATATGCTCTAATTAATTTGTAAATGCGAAATCTGTTTTTAGATGTCGTCCGTAGAAATGTGTGTGTGGCATCGCCTTTAATAAACACATTTTTATTAATCACTTGTTTTTTGTTTCGCAAAATTATTTTGAATATTTTCAAAAAGTTTAAAAAATCACTCGATCGATTTCGACTTGCTAGGTCATCATCAGCGGCCCTATTCTGGCTTTCCCTGGGAATAGGGAATTGGGAAAAATATTTTCATAGCATTTTTGTTAAAATTATACTTTTCTGGCATACTGAAAGAATAAGTTTAGTGCAAAAAATTTCAAAACAAAGTGATTTGGGAAACTTTTTGTAGGGAAAAATATTTTCCATTTAACTTTGTTTCGAAAATACTAACACCAATCATGTTCCCTCAGTAGGCCAGAAAAATACAATTTAGATAAAAATGCTATAAAAATATGTTTCCCAATTCCCTATTCCCAGGGAAAGCCAGAATAGGACAACAGGAGTATCTACTGATTTGTATAAATAAAAATTTTGTTATATAGTAGAAAAAAGGAAAAAATAAATAAAAGAAGGAGAGACAAAAAATAAGCAATAAAAATTAATCTACGGATCGCGCAGGTAGGCGATGAGTCATAGGTTGAGTAACAAAATTCAAGGTATATTATTGCGTATGTGAGAATAGAAAAGGGCGGGGTCTGTAATTGGTGAGAACCGGATTTCTCTCTGTTCGTTAAGGATATTTTGGTTAAGAAATATTGATTTTCGAATTTCGTAAGATTCTAAGGTATCTAAACGTCTGCCTTTGGGTTGTATATGTAATATGTCTAAATTCTTCAAGCTAGCTGTATGATTTTCTGAAGTTAAATGGTTATGGAAAGTTGATTGATTGCAACCAGATAAATGTTCCTTCGCTTTAACTCCAAAATTGCGCCCAGTCTCACCAATATAGGAGAAACTACAATCATTGCAATTGATCCTATAGACACCAGTCTAGGAAAGGTGATCAACTCTAGGTTAATTGTTAAAAATCATTTTCATTATTGTGTTATTATTATAAAAAGCAAAACTAATATTGGTATAATTGGACACGATGTTGCTAATCCGTTGGCTCGTTTTTCCTATATGGATAAATACCCGTTAGAGTTTTACGCTTTAGCTTTTTATTTAATAACTTTAATATAGTCCTAGTAGCATATCCGTTATTCGTTGCTATTTGAAAAATTATGTTAAACTCAGTGTTATAATTTGAATTTGTCAAAGGGATGTTTATTAGTCTATCTAAGAGTGAGTGGAAAGCTGACATTTTAATATAATGGGGATGGTTTGAAGAACTAGGGATAACAGCGTCTGTATACGTGGGTTTCCGATAAATTTTGAAGTCTAAAGTAGAATTAATCCTGGTTATTGTTATATCTAGAAAATTAATACATTTATTTTCTTCTTTTTCCAATGTAAAATCAATGATGGGATATTGAGAATTTAACCAAGTAAGGAAAGAGTCTAACAGTAACAGAGTTAACCGTAGAGGTAATAGTGGTTCGTCTGATTTTCAATTTCATCCACGTTTTAAGAACTTGTCCTCAGTCGTTTTCCGTGATACAGAGGCGCAAATGCTTAGCAACGGAGTGAATTTTGCCCCTACGCCAAACAAAATCGGCCTTCGATCATTCGAGAATCTCGCTGTAGATACCGAAACAGCCTTATCTGGCCAGATAACCCAACTAAAATCATTGTATGCGCTACAAATAAAGAAAGGTATTGATAACGCTTCTTCTCCGTCAAACTCTTCTTCTAACTATATAACAAATTTTTATTTATACAAATCAGTAGATACTCCTGATGATGACCTAACAAGTCGAAATCGATCGAGTGATTTTTTTAACTTTTTGAAAATATTCAAAATAATTTTGCGAAATAAAAAACAAGTGGTTAATAAAAATGTGTTTATTAAGTTAAAAATTCAAATTTTACTGACTTTATGGCATTTACCGGTCATTATACATTAATTGTTGTGTTTAACCGATTCCTACCGCAAGTCTATTACAAATTTTGCTTTGCCTAAATGTTAAACAGTTTGACAATTTGTGTACAATACAGGTTGGTTTTTGATAAGTTGGTGTAATTATGAATTAAAGAAAATTCTTAATAATATACAGTGACTCACAGCTTATTTGATCCAGTCGCATTTTATGAACAAAATTGTAAATATCTCGCGATGTCTTATTTTTTTGAAAAAAACTAAATGTAATATGAAAGCTATATTTATTTTTATTATAAAACACAAAAATAAAATAAAAATTCAATGCATATCAAAATTACATTAAAAAGTTCATTATTTCAACCCAAAACCAACTCACAGCTTAAATGATCCACTGCCACAAACATACTAATACCATCAAATTTCGTCAAATTACTTTTGTTAGTATTGCGTTTTTATGGCATTTGGCATTATTGTTGTTGGTATCGATATAATGCATAGGAAACAAAACGTAGTAAAACAAAACAAAACTAAAAACCAAGAAAAATATTTCCACTACGAGTGCAACAAAAATAACAAATTTTGGTTTCACGATACAGTTAAACAAATTGCATTCAGTGTGCAAGGAAAGTTTCTGAGCATCCGTCGCTAAATGTACTAATGGTGATATAGGTAGTCGATGCTTTCAATTTATCGAAATTGTTCTGCGAACCTCCATCATATTCCTAGTCATACACAAACGACTTTGATGTTACAAAGATCTTGCGAGGTAACACAATAATGCGATTACACTCTAATGCGATTACACCCTGCAATCGAAGTTCCTATATTTTCTAAATTTGTATTTGTTGATTAGTTCCGTGTAACAAAAAACAAGAAAAAAAGAAAAACCATCAAAATAAGATATCGCGAAATATTTACAATTGTGTTCATAAAATGCGACTGGATCAAATAAGCTGTGAGTCACTGTATATATAAATATAGTATATACAGTAAAAATCCTCAGAGACGGAAATTCATTTTCACGGAAACCCACCAAAGACGGAAATATTCCCTAAAACCATAATTGAAAAAAAATAAACTATGTTTTTCTGTCTTTTCTCACGGAAATCCTCGAAACGCGGACGGAATGAACTTGCTTCATATAAATATGTTTTATTATACTCCGAGAGGCGGAAACTTACCTAACTTCACTCTAATATGAAAAAAAATCCTAACCTCAACTTGCCAAATCAATAGTCGACGAGTAAGATTTACATGTGTATGATAAAATGGGGCCGAAAAATTTAAATTTAATAGAAAAGTACGAGGTGATAAAACTAAAAAAATCCGGGAAAACTGTAAAGGAAATATGCCAGAGATTTAAGTGTCGTAAAACTCAAATTTATAATATTCTTCAAAACGAAGAAGAAATTAAAAAGAGACATGTGCATGAAAATAACCATACTGTGAAAAAAATGTGAGATAGCCCGAATTCGATGATAAGTCAAGCTGTGTTTGAGTGGTTTTCGATCGTGAGATCAAAGAATTTACCATTGTCAGGGCCAATTGTTCAAGCACAAGCTTTGGTCATAGCGAACAAGTTAAACCTCTGTAACTTTAAAGCCTCTAATGGTTGGCTACGAAGGTTTCGCAATAGATATAACATAACAGTTAACAAATGCTGTGGTGAGTCAAACGAAGTGAACCAAACCACTGTAGCGGATTGGAAAATAAAATTACAGTCAATTACCGCAGGATACGCGCTTAAGAACATTGCGAACTGCGACGAAACGGCTTTGTTTTTCCGTGCATTACCTAATAAAACCCTTCAACTCAAAGGTGAAAAGTGCAGCGCTGGAAAATTCTCAAAAGAGCGGGTCACAGTATTGCTTACAGTTTTCGGAGATGGGAAATCCTATAAACCCCTCGTTATTGGGAAAAGCGCGAATCCTCGTTGTTTTAAAAATTTCGACAAAGCTAGATTGCCAGTTTTATATTATGCCAATAAAAATGCGTGGATGACGGCAAACCTCTTTGAACGGTATCTTGTAAAATTAAACGGTGAAATGGAAAGGCAGAACAGAAATATTTTACTTTTTCTCGACAATGCCACATGCCACCCAGAATTATTTTTGACAAATATCGTCATGGCATATTTACCGGCCAATACGACATCAGTTTTGCAACCGTTAGACAACGGCATCATTCAGAACTTTAATTATAATTAATTATAGAAAGAGGGTGCTGCAATCCATTTTATTTGAAATGGAGAATTGTGTAAAAGCTTCTGACCTGACTAAGAAAATTAATATGCTTGATGCAATTACTACAATCAAATCTGCAGTATCGGATATAAGACCGGATACAATAAAAAAATGTTTCGAAAATTGTGGATTTAATGTTGAAGCAGAATTGCCAGCTATAAATTTAGGACCTGAGATTGCGACAGTTCAAACACTCATTAATTCAGCATTTCCCGTACCACATACTACAGCACACGATTTTATAGCAATAGATGAACAAGCTTTTACGGACACGGATGAAATTAACCTTGGTAACATATTGGCAAATGTGCAAGATGTGGACGAGGAATACGTCAACTCTGATGACGAAAATGTCGAAGTTATTGCACAGGCGTCTTTAACCTTCACTGAAGTAAATACTGCTATGAAAGATTTAAAACGATTTGCTCAAGAGCAGGGTGATGACTATTTGTTCGATCTTATGCATAGATTTGTACTCCCATGTTCTAAATAGTTATGTATTCAAAGCCGAACGCTGTTAAACAAACTAAAATTTCAGACTTTTACAAGTGAATTGTAAAAAGGGTAGAAATTGATACAGATAACGTGGTGAAATGTGATGTCATTTGAATTTTCAACAATTTACCTTTGGATATTCGAAAGTACAGAAGCTTTTCTAGCTTTTCAAAACACCTTAAAAAATGGATCCATCAAACTAAAAATATTGATCATCTTTTTCAATTATTAGTTTAAAAATTGTTCGCGTTCTCACAATGATAACTCAAATACGGGAAGGATAATGAAAGAAGGAAAAATTATTTAAATGTAGTATTTTAAGAGGCTTTAATATATTCGTGTGTAATGAATTTAGAATAATAGTTTTAATTATCTATTATTATCTATTATACATATGCTATTAATTTTAAACGTAATTTATATTGTTTTTATTTCTAATTTTTGTAAATAGAAGTTAAATATTTATTTTTGTTTTGTAATTTAGAATCAGGGGACCAGTCACGTGATCTATTTGATCCAATGGTCCACTTATCTTACCTTCTGAAACTTTTTTAGTCTTAATATTATTGTACATACTAGTTTTTATTTATTATAATAAAGATGGTAATGAAATTTAAAAAAAAAAAAAAAAAAAAAAAAATTTAGATTTTTTGTTACATACATCATACTATACGGGTACACACAGGTACATGTACATACACTAATATATTTGTTTGTACATGTATATGTATGTACATAAATATAATCATAAAACAATTAAAATTGAAATAATAAATTATAATTTGCAATACATGTACATATCTATATGTAGTTATTAACCGAAACATGTTTCTTAATTTTTTATTTATTCGTTCATTTTTTGGAAATCCTCAAACACGGAAAATTCCTGAGACGTGGAATTTTCGGCGGTCCTGTAGATTTCCGCCTCTGAGGATTTTCACTGTATATATATATATATATATATATATATATATATATATATATATATATATCCCGACAAACAATTTGCAACCGCAACAGACTCTATGGTTTCGAGACCGTAAAACGTCGGTTCAAATATTTAATTTTAGAAGAAAACTTCTACACGACGTCTATCCGATGTTTAACAAATCAAAAAAATTAAATAATAATCAAAAACAACATCTCGATTTTTGCCAAAGAAAGAATAGCATCACGAACTCTCTCTGATTTTACGAAACTAAAAATAATAATAAAAAACGGTATCTCGATTTATACCGAATTTAACTTGAAAATGAAATACTTGGAAACAAATACGAGAACTATGTAGTTCTAAAGTATTAATAATTCGAAACCGTAAATTTATGATTTTGGGACTGTAAAAGGCCGATTAAATGTTCCTCGGAGACTAGTAAAGAAGAATTTGAAAAGAAATGAAAAATAATAAACGAAACAAATACACTAGGCAAAAATATGTATGTACATAGATTTATATCGATGGTAACCGATTGCAAGTGTATGGTTCGTGAACTGTAAAATGTTATACCTTAAGAATAACGAACGTTATTAGTCTACACGAGGGCTGTTCCATTTTGAAAAACAAAATAAAGTATAATACAAAAAACGAATAGACCCGTATATCGAACACTAGTTACCGATTACCAATTTATGAAAAATTAAATTGTAGATGACTTGAAACCGCATTGATCATTGTAGTCAAAGGTAGATTGGTGGTACAGTGATACAGTATTTATTTAAAGTCGTACTTAAAATATCGGAAAGTACTTAAACCGATCAGGCTGCATATTCTTAAATTCCACAGATAAATTCCCCATCCGGAGACTCCCTTAGTAAATTTTTTTTCCGTATATTATAAGAGGATTTCTAGGTGGAATTTTATTCAAAAGTACGTGCTCAGGTCTTCCAATAATACTTTTAGTAGACTTACGTCTGTACTTAATCAATACCTAAGGTATTCCACAACACCCTTTATTTATATAGCAACCTTAATTCTGTAACTTCTACTGACTGACTTTCGTCTGTTGTTCATCAATACATAAGGCATTCCAAAATATGAAATTATTACGTAGCTTCATACGACAAATGATACTCCTAATTGTCTGAACTATTCCGTGTCACGTCGGTCATTTATTGATACCTAAGGCATATCCAAAATGCGGTTCATTGATATGACTTCTTGACAGAAACTGTTTGGTTAAGCGGTGGGGATATTCCAGCGTCATGTCGGTTATTTATAAATACCATATACATTCCCAAGTACGGTTTCTCAATAAAGCTTTAAACAAAATGAGGCCTGTCAAAATCCTTGTTATTCCACAACTTCGGTTGGTCAATTGTAATTACGTTTACGATAAAATGTTCGGTATATTTACTTACTCTTTATCAACAAGTGGACTGTAATAATATATTTTATCCCTTCGTGTTCCGATTAGTAGGACCGCCTAACGTCTTCCATAATACCGTTTTTTGGTTATATTTGCGGAATAAATTGTCTGATAGAAAACCGTACGGTCCTTCAGACCCACATTGGTTATTTTGCAATACCAAATTTTCAAATTGTTATCCGGGTATATATATATATATATATATATATATATATATATATATATATATATATATATATATATATATATATGTATATATATATATATATATATATATAATAAAAGTACAGTAAAACCTCGATATAATGGACCCCGATATATCAGACTTCGGATAAACCGGACAAAATTTTTAAATTTTACGATGAACCAATAAACACGATGAACCAATAAACACAAAAAATCACATAAAAATCTACTTAAATCTGCATATATTGTTCAGGACGTATGCAATATAAAAAGGGAAATCACATAATATAAATATGAAAGGTTTTTTTATTGGTATATGGCACAGATATAAAATTAAAATAATTAATTGCTGAAATTTCGATGTCAATTCGACATCATTATCAAAGCTAATGAAATTTTATTAAACAAAATTTTTTCGTTACAAAATATACAGAGCCTATACAGTAAATTTTATATAAATACAAAATGAATAGAAGGTATATTTAAAAATTATATAAAATATGATTTGAATTAATAAAATAAAAAAGCAAATATTTAAAAAAAATTTAGAATTTTTAAAATTAAAACAACAATAAGGTAGACAAACACAAATTAGACAAAATAATCATAAACATTTCCGATATAAGCATAATCATTATTAATATTTATAGAATTTGTACTAGATTTAATATACAACATTTCCAAAATTGACCTCTTTCCAAAAATTTCGTTCTTTATCAAGTATCGTGACATTATCTAAATTAATTATATGACTTGTATTTTTCAGATGTGTTGTAAGAGCACTCGTACTTTGTTCGTCATCGTTCTTTCCGCCATTTTTATGTTGATACACCCGTTTTTCTAAAAGTTGTTTCGTTTGACCAATATAAACAACATTACAATCACATTTAATTTGATAAACTAAATTGGCCTTTTTTTAACTGTATTAGATCTTTAAGTTTTGAAAAAATGTAATCTTTTAAACTAAATGATGAGTTACCAACAATAAATTATAATTTTTAAACAGAAGTTTTATTTTTTCATACAAATTTTTTATATATGGAATAGATAAATAATTTTGAACATCATTACTAATCCGAATATTAGAATTACTAACAAAATGTTTTTGTTTCCAAAAACTTTTATTAATTAATTTTGCCGGATAATGGTTAAGTAAAAGTGTTTCTTTCAAAATTTTAAAATTTTTATTATGAAATTTTTTGTCTGCAAGTTTTAACATTTTTTGGGCCAAAATATTTACTGTATTAATTTTATATAAAGAAGGAAGCCAAGAATGAAAATTTAGATATCTGCCAGACCAACTATCTTTATGATACCAATCGAAAGAAATTTTTCCATCAGGTTCGTGAATCAAAAGTAAATCTAAAAATGCAATTTTGTTATTAACATCCTTTTCTAAAGTAAATTTTATACGACTATATATTTTATTAAAACTATCTAAAAATATATCAATTTTGATGTTTTCTGGTATAGCAGTAATGATATCATCCAGAAAGAAACTAGTGCTAAACTCTCTAAATTTTCCATTAACAAATTAGCTAATATCGGACTTATGGGAGAACCCATTGGATAACCAAAAATTTGTTTGTAATTAATATTATTAAAAGAAAATTCTGAATTGTTTAAAAGAATGCCTAAACCTTCAAGAAATTGGACTTTCGTTAATTTGGATTTTGCGTTCTTTTTAATGTTTCTTTAATTTTTACTCAAAGTATCCAAGACTATCTGCATTTGTAAATAATGAAATTTCGTCTAAAGAAATTAAAATAAAATTTGAAGGTATAATAACGTTTTGAATTTTATGTTTGAAATCTTCGGAATTTAGAACAAAAGAAGAAGTTTTACCTACACTAAATTTAATAATATTACCTAAAAATGCCGATAAACTGTACGTGGGACCATCTATAGAGCTCACGATAGGTCTATATGGTATATCAAGTTTATGGATCTTGGGCAAACCATATAATTTGGGTACAATTGGTGTATAACTTGTTAATTTTTTCTTTGTCAAAACATCAATATTACCTGCATTGTGCCAATTTTTTACTAAAGAATTTATTGTAGTTTGGATAGGTGTCGAATTATTTTTCAATAATCGTCTGTACGTGGACTCATCACTTAGTAAAACATTCATTTTTCCAACATAATCACTGCGTGTTGTTACTACTGTCGCATTGCCTTTATCTGCCCCTGTCAAAATATTTGGATTATTATGTAAAAACGTTTTTGTTTGTTTTACGTATGACAAAATACGTTTTTTAATAGGTGAGATACTCTGTGACGAAGAGGCATTTTTAAAATTAGTTAATATATTTATAAAACGATTACGATTTTCGGCTTTAATATAATATCAAAGGCAAAAAGAACTAAAATAATTTAGAAACAGATGCATTACAAATTTGTGAATTTATCTATTTCTCTGTAAATTTGAAACACATTGAATTTATATGATCTAAAATATAGATAAACGGACTCATGTTACACTTATTCTACAACAAAAATTAACCGTTATAGAAAAGTTGGAGTCAGGGGTGTCGATAACAAATGAAATGCTGTTACAGTCACAAATTTACAATGGCAATCGGTTTCATCGCGTTTGTACTGGCGCCCAAAACACGCAAGCATCAAGACACGAAGACACAATACTCGGTGAAAATCTCGGCGCTACTTTCTGCTAACGCCAATAGGCATCGATAATGTCTGTCATTGTTGGTAGAGCACGCAATCCTAGAGTTTTAAAAGGAATAATGCACCGCATGCCCGTATTATATTATAATTCTAAGAAAGCATGGTTCACAGGAGCAATTTTCCAAGATCGGTTCCTACAAAAATTTCTTCCTGCAGTCCGAACGTTTCACGTTTTAAAAAACGGAGCTGGAATAGAACCAGAAGATATAAAATGTTTATTGCTTCCGGACAATTCACCTGCTCATCCATCGGCGGTAACAGTTAAAAAAATATTATTTTTATATAAAGGACAATCGGTTATAACGGATTACCCTCATCCTAATCAGTCCGATATATCGAGGTTTTACTATATTACAAAAAAACGGCAAAAGTTGAAAAAGGAAATTTATAAAAAATGTTTCTTCAATTTATTTTTGAAGCAGTCACTAGATATTGAAATGCCGAACAGTTCTTCTAAGCCATTAAACATTTTAGCTATTGTGTTAATAGGTTCGTGTTCACCATAATTAGTCCTGTGTTGATCTGGTTGTAAGAAGTTATGTTGCCTAAGGTTCCGGGTAGGACTGTAAATATTCAGATTTCCAAGAATATAAGATGTGTCCGTTTTACCTAGGAGTACGTTGGTAATGAAGATTGACTCCTGTATTTTTCATCTATTCGCCAGTGTCGGGATCTTAAAATTATTACAGCTGACTGGGTAGGATGGAAGACGAGCAACGTTGAGGTGGTAAGGAATGTCATGGTCATAGTCCCAATCAGTTTTCTTCATAACAAACAGCAAAGCTTGTTTCTGGGTACTTTCTAATCTATCAATAAGGTCTTGATAGAAAGGACACCATACTTGAGCTGCATGAACAATGTCCTTTGATTCATTATTTTTTTGGTCCATCGACTGATAAAGCCAAACATGGAATTGGCTTTGGTAATGATTAAATCCATATGCTTGGTAAATGTCATGTTTCCGACAAATATTACTCCTAAGTCTTTTAATTCGTCAACTCTATTGATGTTGACACCATTGATATTATAATCCATAGTTATTGGTGATTTCTTTCGATGAAATGACATTTCTTTAAGGATGTTGATGTTAAGGTGGACTTCACACCACTCACTGATCCTATTAGTGTCGTCTTGTGGTAAAGTTGAATCATGTTCATTTGCAATTATTTTAAAAAGCTTTAGGGCGTCCGCAAACAAACGAACCGAGGAATTGACAATAACATCGACTATGTCATTAGTAAATATTAGGTTCGCAAAATTGTTCTTATAATTACTAATGCCCTCTTAGACCATTTAAATACGAGGGTTCGAATTTAACTCGATTAATATAATCCTTTTTCCCTTGTTAATACAGAAAAAAGCGCGGGTACAAAAATTGTATTCGCTTTTCAAAGCGGGGATACCACACAATCGTTCATAATGAATTTTTTTTTTAATTATTATTTTATTTTCAATTTTAAGTTTGTGAAGCTTCTCAACTTAATTCATTCATATTGAAAAAACTATATTCGTTCGTTCATGGGATAATTTCCATTTCCCCAAGGACACATGATATTTTAATAAAAAAAACAACGGGGTTCAAGCTCCACCTGAACCGCAAATGTTTGGTAAAACATAAGGTCAACAATTAAAAATCACGTATGTCATCGCTAATTGCAATAAGACGATGGTTATCCAAACACTGCAGTTCCTTGCGAAATTCGTACATTTTGGGAGTGTGATCCGAGGTGGCCATATTCCACAATTGCTTCCTAAAATCGTTTATGAATTCCTTTTCCATCCAGCATATCCAACCACATTATAATCGGTTAAGAATTGATCGAGTTCCGTCCCAGGTGGCCATATTCCAAAAATTCTTCCCAAAATCATTTAAGAATCCCACTTCCATCCAATATACCTAATCCCATCTTATTCGGTTAATAATTGATCGAGTTCCATCCCAGGTGGCCATATTCCATAATTCCTGCCCAAAGTCACAAGGATCGCATTTCCATCAAGCTTACCCAATCCCATCACAATCGGTTAAGAATTGATCGAGTTCCTAATTCCCATGTGGCCATATTCCAGAACTTCTTCCAAAAATCAATTTAGAATCCCACTTCCATTCAACATACCAAATCCCATCATAATCGGTTAAGAATTGATCGAGTTCCGTCCCAGGTGACCATATTCAAAAAATTCTTTCAAAAATCATTTAAGAATCACATTTTCATCCAACACCCAATCCGAAATCGGCTAAGAAATGCCTGGGTTCCGCCCCTGATTAAATTCGATCGAACAGATTAAATTTAAAAACGTTCGGATTTAAAGGACTCAGATCGAGGTTTTCAGTATAACATTTTACGTTAAAATGTCACGTAATCAATGCAACAATTTAACGATACAATTTAACGCAACATTTAACATAAAATTATTTAACGCAGCGTGTAACATGTACCCTAAAATAGTCCCCTAAATGTTTTACCAAACATAAATCGAAAAACTGATACCAACACGACTTTGTTGAACTTCTAAAATAATTTTCTTTTTTGTCCCGCATTCTTGAAAATTCTGTCTCGACTGATTACCAAAAATAACCATTCCACCATCCAAAAAAAATATTTTGCTCTCCTCTATCACGACCAAAAAATTCTATCGAATTCAGATCGACAATCGATAATTATTTTATGTTATAAAATAGACCGATCGTTAAAAATTACAGTACTACTAAAAGGTACTGTGCCATTGTGATAGGGTAAAGCGTGCGCTATCACACAGTGAATTCAAGAATTCAACAATAAAGTTGACTGCTTCATCAAGATCGACAACAGTGTCGATCAATTTAAATGATATCTCATTGCCAACAGTCATTGAACAGCCCGATAAAGCAATTGCCAACGCAATATGATTTTGTGATCGAATGCGCACAAGTATCAGTGAGATAACGAATGTGTTGCCAGTGCCGCCTGGTGCTGAACATCGTTGTTAATGATGTCTGTTGCAGGGCGGTTAGGCGATCGCTTACCGAAATGAATGAGTGGCATATTCGAAATGAGAATTCAAATATCCTCAAATCTTTATTAAAGCCTCGTTCTATATTTCCGACGAAAAATCGATATTGTGACCTTGATCGATCGGCTTCGAGTCTTACAAAATACCATCGACTATTCACAAGAATTGGAAGGACGTCGGACCAGGAACATTAACCAATAACAAAAGCAAAAAGAAGCTTTTGCATTGATGTTTGTTTCACGTGAGAAATCGTGGCGCATCAGTATAAAGTGCATTAATTAATTTTGCGAATTGACCGAAAATACCTGCGGTCGGTTGCAACACGAGTTAGTGTGATTTTTGAAGCATTTAATGCTTGTTGTAGAGCAATCTCATCAGTAAAATAAATACGCTGTGAGAGCTGAACGTTGCCAGGCCCAATTGATCAAATAAAACATACTCTGGAGGAAAAACGACCATTTACGGGTCAAGGAAGGCGGCAGGTGACATTACTGTATGACAACCCTAATCCGCATACAAATCAAGTTTTACAGCATGCGGCGTATTCTCCAGATATGACTCCCTCTGATTACTTACTTACTCAGATCGTTGTCATCATGTTTGAAAGTACTGCGGTTCACGATAGTTGAAAATGTAGAAAAATGGCTCGATCACTATTTTGTATCGAAACCACCAAGTTTCAATAGCGAAGGCTTTCATCATCTATCTGGTAAATGGCATAAGATCGTAGATAGTAATGGCGAATATTTCGATTAGGAATTAGTCTTTCTAACAACTGAATTTTCAATAAAGTTGAACTTTACAAAAAAAAAAAAAGTGGAGTTCTACTTACACACCTAATACGATAATTCTCGATAGAATATTCCAAAATGGATATCGTCTTCCCGTCATCAAACTTTTGCTGTTTTATTTATACTTTGTTTTTAAGCGCCCTTTCGGCTCCCATCCCCATCTAATTTCCTTCAAATGCACTAAGTATTTGGATGGGTAATTCAATTCGCCGCAACTTTTGTAAAAACTCTCGTCCTCTTTGAATTGCCATCTGCAGTTTAGCACCACGACACGGGAGTTTTTTTAATTTTGAGTTACGTGAAAGGACGATTGGATATTGGATTTTAAGTATATTGGTGAATTTGGAGCGTGATGGGGAACCTAAGGAATGCTTGATGGAAGACGCACCTTCCATAAAAACCCCTTTAACACGTTGGAATGTTACACATGTTGCTTGCGATGTTGCACCATGTTGGGATTTTTGTACCATGTTGCATGATATTGCTTAGCGCTACATCTTTTGATTTGCGTTAATTAGATTTCTGCTGTAATGTTACATCTTTTTTACGTACGAAATGTTGCTCCATGTTGCACCATGTTGAGACGATTGCATTACGGTGATCTTTTGAAAATGTTGGTTGTTATTGGTAACAATATTGATTTGTAGCATTCCGTATATCAAATTAATGTTTTGATTACCCTTACTTTAGTATTTTTTTCGGTCCCACGAGTTTTATTTAAATTGTTGCGGGCATTTTCGAGTACCAGAAACCGATTGCGAAAGGTCCCGATTTCGGAAAAATTCATGTAGGTGTCATTAGGTAACGACCGGGTTCCATTATTGAATTTTTTTCGGCTTGCACCATTTTGTTAAAAATTGGTGACGGCGGGATTTCCAATGCCAGGAGTGGATTTCGTTGGGCGCTAATTTGGGAAAATTTGTTTAGACGATGAGTCCTAATTTCGAAAAAAAACCGTTTAGGTGAGGGGAGTTTTCGAGCCCTAAGAATCGATTTTGTTGAGTTCTGAATTTGGGAAAATTTGTTTAGGGGGTTCCCAGATGTAGTTCGGGTCCTGAATGTCAGGATTTTCGAATGTCAGGAAATCTGCAGTGAAGTTTTGGAAAATTCGGACAGCGGTCCCTCGGTTTAGCCGTAATGTTGCGTCGTATTCCCTAATACAACTCAATTTGTCATAATATTATTATTAATCGTTTTGTATTTTGAATTAAACACACGATCGATTTTTACACGGTATTACAACCGTTAATCAATCAACTTTGCAGAGCGACGCTCCGCGCTTCAGGGACCACTCTTGGATGACCCCTTGTCTTTGGATGACTCCGGGTCCAACTGTTGTGTACAGAGTATATTCTGAATATACGGAAGATAAAATGGGCTATTATAAGTTTTAAGCCCTTTAAGTCAGATGCAGCCATGGTTCGGATGGGATTGTACCGAAGAAATTAAGCAGAAATTCAGAAGAACACGAAAGTCTTGCTCCCCTGGGTGGAGGCTATTTTCAAAGGGAGTCTGAAGCTGGGGTACATTCCGCAGAAATGGAGGGAGGCTAGGATGATTTTCATCCCGAAAGAGGGTAGAAGCTCGCACTGCAATCCTAAGGACTTAAGACCAATATCTTTGTCACCATTTCTGCTGAAAATCATGGAAAGGCTGCTGGATGTCCTTATTTGATCAAGAATAGCCCAGAAACTGGGCACAGTCTCAACATGCGTACCATAAGGGTAAGTCCGTGAACACGGTAGACACCTGCTTTAATTCGGGAAATTGGGAAGTCACTTAGATCTTCAGGAATTCTCGTTGGTGGTCTTTCTCCATATCGAGGGCGCTTTTAACAACGTGAAGGTGGTGGCAATTTGGGGAGGGTTGCTGCCACTTGAGATTGAATACCCAGTAACCAGGCTAATTAATCACTTGCTAGGAAGCAGAAAGGTTATGTGGGGATGGAGAAAGTCTCCGTCAGAAGACGGGTTGTTCGGGGAAAACCTCAGGAAGGTTGCCTCTTTCCCTTTCTTTGGGATGAATTAATCAACGGACTACTATTGGAACTGGAGGGCGAAGGAACTAGTGTGGCTGCTGTATCCATGATTTCGGAATCCTGACTTTCCAAATATGAGAAATCAAGACACACTACAATTTATTTTGTCGTCTCATTTGGTTTTAAAATAACGGTAAATGCTAAAATTGACATTTAATATAATTGCCAGAGATGATCAGAGATGATTTTAGTGACAGAAGAGAAAAAATTGGTTCGCAACAACTAAATGTCTCTATGACAAAAGGAAAACTCAAAAAAAACTACTTACATCATTTTGGCATACAATTATCCGGAATCTCGATTTTGATTTCTTCGGCGTTGCTATCATTAAAATGCGTAAGAATGCGAAAATATATCTCATCTCTGAACTATGTTTAAACCAATTTGTAAATCATGTTTAGTCATGACAAATCGCAATGAAATCAGGGTTAACTGAAAACTGTAGCTATGAAAGCAGTAGTGAGGTCTGAGGCCCTCAACATTATTTAAAGATAGCAACATTTGATCGATGAAAGTCCAATACCCGATGTACAATCGAACCACAACGCTTTATCGTACACAAATTTTACCACAGTACATCTAAAGGAATCCAAAACCCCTTCATCAGGTTATCACAACTCAGACAGCAAACACTTAATTTCATAAAATCTTTGAGGTGTTAGGTTCAAATTAATAAACCAAACGTGCAATACGAGAATTGCGTACTTGATATTGAAATTCAAACATTAAATTTTTATTTAAAGGTCAGGAAGTCTCATTATTGTTTACCAAAGTCTTATCTGAACGTTGTAATGTACAATACTCGTACATAGGTTTGCCAACAAAAAGCAACGTAGATAATTTTGAGCAGTGCTATAGACATGATTGACATGCATGAATAGAAGCAGATAATTCATGACGTCGTGTTTTGTATTTAGGCATTCAAATAAATTTTTTAATAAAATTGACATCATATATTTGCATAAAATGTTTTAGAAAATTATATACAGCGAATGCGGAATGATACTATGATAATAAACCGGTTGTTCACCTGAATAAAAATTTAGATGATGATACTTTTTGATTGGACAAGGTCAGAGCTGTTTGTCGCGTATATTTCTAACATATCGGACGATTAACCATGACAGTCATTGTCATGGTATATACACACCTACGTATTTAGACCAAACTAACCAATTGTTTAAAATATTAGCTGGTGGACGAGAATATATTTATGCTAACCAGCTAATTACCTCATTTGCGTTGTGCGTTGTCATTCATCCGGAAATACGGAATTTATTAAGACCAGATAACCTCAACATTTCATATAAGTAATTGTTAGTATAGATATTAGCGCAACGTGTGTCATTCTAGGTAGGATACGATTTATACCGACGATGATATAGAACACGAGTGCTGCTTCTCCTAGAGGGTTTTCTTAGCTAAATAGGTAGAAATACAAAATGTTTTGTTTATGTTCCTAGTTCCAACGTAATTTGCATATACGAATATGTCATTTGTATTTATTGTGAATATTTTGAATCGACGACGAGTCATCGCATTTGCGAGGTAATTAGTTTCATTGATAAGAAATATGTAGTTTCCCAAAGACGTCATTTTATTGTTCTGTGTTGCAACGGTTATGCTTTTAAAACCACTGATACGGGCATTTTAATTACTAAGAAATTTATTCATAAATAGTTTGAGTCAGCAATGTTATAGTCGGTGCTTTTTAATAACAATTATTCGGTACGTTCGATTAATTTGTAGTGCTTATTCTAATGCTTATCTTAAAAATTTTAATTGCAATTCGAATATTGAAATTATACTGAAATTGAAATTATATATTATAAATCATATAAATATTATACAAATTATAATTGCAATTCGAAATAACGTTTTAAGAAGAAGGGAAGCTTGGTGGTTAAACCGATTTTCTCACACGAGCGAAACACTGACTAAACGTAACTTACTGTACGCATAAAGTTTCAAGGCCGGTTCATGTAAATGGATAAAAATCAAGGATTTTCCCTTTCTCTATATAGTCAGCAGTTTGAGCTGATTAACTAATTTAAGTTTAATTAAGGTTTAAAAAACATTAAAAATGTGTCAGCATAGCACATATTTTATTTGAGTAATATCTTATTTTCCTAATCAAATATCAGGTGACTGAAATAAGCAATATTAAATAGTATCAATATAGGACACTGCCTTGTAAAATCGTGTTCCAAAATTTTTTTTCTATAAGACAAGAACGAAGTTAGCTGTTTTAAACTAGCGAAAAAAACTCACACAGGCACAGCACTCAAATTTTAAACTTAAAAACTTATTCATTATATTTATTACTGTGTACAACTAAATATGTATTAATAAAATATTTTTGTTAAATTTATCTAATTTATTATTTATTTCGCAATTTGTTTGGGTTTTAAAATGTTTGAGAAATTTTTTTCAAGCAACATAAACACAAAAGTAGAACTGTCATTCGACTGCATGAAGCTAAGTACAATTTAATTTTTGATTAGTAGCGACACCAGTAAATAATGGTACTATTCCACAGGAAAAAAATATTACCAGCAAAAATCTCAGCAAAATTGAAACGAGACAAAAATATAGATCGACTATTGAGAAAATGCGATTCCGATTATAGCATGCTGAGCATTTGCTGAGCAAATTGTTGTTGTGTTGCCATAAATTTAAAAAAAAAATATCAACTCGAGTATTTTTTATAGCAACCAACAGAAAAAAAAAATCCCTACTCCTTTTTAATTTTATTTTATACAAATTTTTATAGTGTAAAGTTGTGAGAGGAGATACTTTTGTGATTATTTAATATTTTGTGGTTATAATTTTTGAAAACTAAAAGTTTTAAATAATAAATATAAAAATGATTTTTTTAATAAAATGGAAAAATACCGCAATAAAATTTATCATTATAGCTGTTTAATTTCAGAGAGCAATGACTACTGGATTAGGCGATTTTTAAATTCGATTTCTACCGGTTGTACATTTCCGTTAAAAATGTCTCAATTCAAAATTATACCAACTGTCCACATCGCTCGCCATCGTCTTTGTATTGTGACGTGGTTGTTTTTAACTAGGCCAAACTTGTTCCTTTGGCTACAAACAAGTATTCTATCTAGTTATGACATTGCAATGACTAATTGGTTAGGTTTTTGAAGTTAATTTTTTTACAGATTGTACACGTTTGCGTTGCTGGCCATATGGTATATAATCGTCTTTGTATTTTAACTGGGTAGACTAAAATGGTTCCTACGAAGTACGAATTCAAACAAACATTCCACTTCAACATATCACGTTACGCTGCGTATACAAAATATTAACACAGGATTTACAGTTTCACATCTGTGAGAAATATTTTATTAAAAAAATTATTATATTCTTATATAATTATTATACATATTATATAAATAATTATATTTATTAAAAATGGAATGATAGCAAATGTATAATAATTCGAATCCCATCAGAGGCTAGATACAAATCGAATTTTCATCATCGAATAATATCGGTGATGTTAATAAACACAACTAAGACCCTCTGATGGAGTGCAGAATTTAGCGCCGACCCACCGCCCATGTCAATGGACAGGTTGACATGGAGCTTGCAATGTGCACGTGGTATACTGTAGTTGTGTGAGTAGGTGAATAGGTGAATGGGTTAATGATGTGGAGTGAATGCGTGGTATCACAATGGGTCAAAAATGGCCTAGGTGTCAACCATTGAAACCTAATGTATAACAATATATGTTCTTATAATTATACGAAGAATCGATTTTTTCTATTATGTTTTTTATTATTAAATATTTTAATTAAATATATGTTAATTTTTATAAAAAGAAGAAAAGAAATACAAATTGTACAATTCATAAAATGTTGAATACTCTTATTATTCTTTAAGTGGCGTGATACTTTCTTGAGATACGTTTTATCGAAATCCGTCAGCTTGCGGACCAATTCTTCTTGTGATAGTTCATTTACGATTTTACAACACGACACCTTTATTAGCTCTTTCATATTTATGATTATGACGTTGGTAACATACGGTATGACAATTCTTTCGATCTAAAAATAAACAAAATTATAAATAGAAAAAACACGAGATTAGAGTATTTTAAACATTCTTTTTGCGGTTATAAATTGTTCTGTGACATTACTCAAGTAAGATTTAAAACTGGGTTTTCATCATCGTCCTACATAAATTTTTTGGAAATCGGTATTTCTGTTGAACACATCATCGTTATTCTCCACTCCGTTTTGAATGTCGTCACCTAATTCCTCTCTATTATCGAGTTTTTTTCCTTTAACAATCACATTTGCTATTAACACACTGGTTTTTTTAGCTTCATTCATTTAGCTTTAGTTTTAGATTTTTCGGATCCCAATTCTTCGTTAAACAGCGGCTGATCAGGTTCCGTAATTTCAATTGCATTAATTTTTTCGATTTCCGCTTAGCTGCAGCATTCCGATTTGCTTTTACCGCTTCACTGGTTCGCCTCACATGTTGTCCCTCTGTGCGAACCGGTGCCAATCGTCTAATTTTCCAATAAAATGGTCCAGACGGGATCGATACGAATATTCCAATTTTCGTCGACGCATCAGACGGTTGCAATGAATCAATTACGATTTGATTGCGTTTAGCACCCGCCATTGTTCGCAACTCTTGCACTTGTTCAATTTCGACATTTGCATCGTATGCGAATGTCATACGCAGTAGTTCCATCTGGCTCATCATATCAGCTTAATTATGAAAATCATCACCAAGAAATCCATTATTACTATATCGCTGTCATCTAAGTTTATGTTACTATCACCTACGGTTGATTGCAGGATTCTAAAATTAAAAAGATCGTTATAGAGCGATTTCTTACTTAGATGTTTCCAGCCAAATACGTACTTATTTATGTCGCACGGCTTATCACTAATATTGAATTTCCATAAATATTGTCCGAATTTTAATGGGCCTCCGTAGTCCAGCCTTTGGTATTTTATATAAAATTTCCTTTACAACGTCCTCATTGAGTTTTACATAAATCCATTTGTTGTATTATCCCAGTACGGATTATCGTAATCGAATAAAATTTCCGATTCGAACTAATCATATCGCTTAAATTGGATTTTATATCGGCAAATACGGGATCCAAGAAAGGTACCGTATCTAGTTTACCATTTATCGTTGCTCTACATTTTGTTACGGTTGAACTGGTTGACGTTGCTTTTTTGCTTTAGCCTTGGCTTAGCTTTTGATCCTTACTACCCTCAGTAATTTGATCATCATTTTCGATTCCCCCTTCATTCTGTTTTATTTCACCGTCGTTTTTACCACCGACATTCATACGATAAACCACCACACATTCGAAGCACTTCCTTGTGCACGATATCGACCCGGTCGATATCCCGATCAAGGCACCAAATACATACTTGGATTTTTTTAACATATTTACGATGGCCAGTAACCAAATTGGTCAATGTATCGATTAAATTTGTTTGAAAAGCAATCTCTTTGTTGATTTTCTACGAATATATAAAACAGATTAATTAGAAAGATTGGCCAAGTGGTTTTCAATCATCACTTGTATTGTCCTGTGTCCATGAACTGTTGCAAACAAACTTTCAACTCTTCATTATCTTCCAGTACCGAAACAATTACACTACTAGTACTGGGCCACCGATCTATTTCATCTTCATCGTCTTTCTACAATAGAAACACAAAATAAATTAGCATTTTTAATGAAATTCACGATCAAGTCTAGCTCTTACTGTGGGCAACGGTGTTTTGAATATGAATGACGTTCGACGACGTTTCCGTTGGAGTAACTATTACAAGTATCACACTGCACACAGCACTCAAATTTTACACTTAAATACTTATTCACTAGATTTATTATTGTGTAAAACTAAATATTTATAAAATATTTTTGTTAAATTTATTATTTATTTCATTTGAGAAACTTCTTTGATGCTTTTGGCAGTACGACCACAGGTACGACTATGAAATTTTAGGTTAATTTACGAACTTGTCAAAAATGTCTCCTTTTTATTTTATAGTAGAACATTTTTTCGATATTTTCGTAAATTAATCAAAATAATGAAACAGCATATTTTTTGCTCATCTCAAAAATGATATTAACTTTTTTATCAATTTTTGCGATATAAATTAATTGTTAATTTTTAAAAATAAAGATTTTTAGTTATTTATTTAAAAAATGTAAGGTTAGTTTTTGTTGATTACAAAATTTCCCCATTTTTTCTACCATAAAATAAAAATGCTGTCTCAGTCGCTCTAATGTAAATTTTAGTTCTTGTCTTTCTCTGATGTTCAGCAAAATTTTTCTGTTTTACTCCATGGAATAGTACCATAATGGCTGCAGTTTCAGTAGAAAATTTCCCATCGGCGCCGGATAGTGCTCCAATAGTAAAACACGGCTATTATTTCACGTTATTATTAGATTTAAATGCAACTTTACATGCTATAATGATTGGTTTTTAAATTATACTTCCTTTTATTTATTTAATGCAGGAAGTGAATGTCGCATGCAACTATTACAGACTATATCACATCAATTTTGATAGTCAAATTGTTATCATTCCCAACACTGATAATATCGAACTAGTGTGTGTCAAAATTAAAAATGATAAAAATAATATTTTTATTTTATGTTGCTATATTCGCCCACTAAGTCAGATTGTAAGCTATCAGCTTCATAATAAAGTTGGTGACGGTTTAGGGCTCGTTTTTTTATTTTAAATAAAATAAAACAAATTTAAAGACTGAGCTTTCGATGTCTCATCGACATCATTTTCAAAGCTAATGAAAGTTTTTATATAAATTTCTTAAAAACAAATATAAAAAGCAAACCAACCAACAAATATAAAAAGTACCGACCAAATGGCACAGTGGTTAAAGCTTTGGCGTTTGGATCGGGAGGTACCGGGTTCGAATCCCGATAGGGGCAGGATGCAAAGTGAAATTTCATCAACAGATTTCGATCTGTGGTGAAATGTAACACATCTATGACCCCCTGTCGGTGTGCAAAACCTATGGGCCGACCCATCTTCCATGCTGGTATAGGCTGGCATGGAGCTTGCAATGTGCAGATGGTCTTAAATCGGTCCTATAGCCGTACGTCCTCGAGTTGGCCGCAAGGCGTAAAGTAAGGACGTTAAAAGCATAACCGCGGAAGAGCAGGGTGAGCCTTGAGCCCCAAAACAGATCGCATAGTTACCAATAAAAAAAAAAAAAAAAAAAAAAAAAAATATAAAAAGCCTATACAGTAAATAAAATTTTTTCAAATAGCAAATACAAAGTAAATTTTAAGTAAAATTTTACAAACAAGTATATAAAATATGAATATGATTTTAAAATTATTAAAAAAGTATAAATGAAAATTGTATATATAAATTAAACAATGAAATAAATTTAGAAAAGAAATAAAGTAGACCAAAAACGAAATTAGACAAAATAACTGTAGCAATTGCCAATGTAGGCGCAATCACTATTTATATTTATAGAATTAATGCTAGATTTAATATATAGCATCTCTAAAATTGATCTTTTCCTAAAATTTCGTTCTTTTCTAATATTTTAACATTATTTAGGCTAATTATGTGACCTGAATTCTTTAAATGTGTAGAAAGTGCACTAGTACCTTGTTCTTCATCTTTATTTACACCATTTTTATGTTGATAAATCCTTTTTTCCAAAAATTGTTTTGTTTGACCCGTATAAACAATATTACAGTCACATTTAACTTCATAAATTAAATTTGACTGCTTATTGAGTGGTATAGGATCTTTAAGTGTAGAAATAAGACAATCATTTAAACAAGATGAAGAATTACCGACAATTTTGAAATTATAATTTTTGAACAAGTGTTTTATTTTTTCAAATAAATGTTTAACATAAGGAATTGAAAAATAATTTTTGTCATTGTTAATGGGCCGAATTTCAAAACTTGTAATAAAATTTTTTTGTTTCCAAATACACTGATTTATTAATTTGGCGGGATAATGATTAGTTAACAATGTTTCTTTTAATATGTTAAAATTTTTATTGTGAAATTTGAGATCTGAAAGTTTTAAAATTTTTTGAGCCAAAATGTTTACTGTATTAATTTGATAGGAAGTAGGAAGCCAAGAATGAAAATTTAAGTATCTACCGGACCAACTATCTTTGTGGTACCAATCAAATGAAATTTTGCCATCAGGCTCATGGATCAAAAGTAAATCTAAAAATGGAATTTTGTTGTCAACTTCTTTTTTCAAAGTAAATTTTATTCGATTAAAAATTTTGTTAAAACTGTTCAAAAATATATCAATTTTGTTTTCAGGAATAGCCATTATAATATCATCAACATATCGATAGTAAAATAATGGCTGAAAATCTAAAGAATTTAATGCCACATATTCCAAATTTTCCATTAATAAATTTGCTAATATAGGGCTTATGGGAGAACCCATTGGAGAACCAAAAATTTGTTTATAATTTTTATTGTCAAAAGAAAATTCCGAATTATCTAAAACAATACTTAAACCTTCAAGAAATTGGACTTTCGTCAATTTTGATTTTGCGTTCTTTTTAATGTCTCTCCAATTTTTCTTGATAATTTCCGAAAATATATGACTATCTACATTAGTAAATAACGAAATCACGTCTAAAGAATTTAACAAAAAATTTTCCGTTTTGTCGATGTGATGTCCTTGGGCTCACTGGTTATTTTCACTGTAAATATGTCGCACTGAGGATGCCACATATTTCATAGAGTTTTCGTGGTTTGATCATCTTCAATAAGTTTGGGAATATCTTCCGCATTAACCTTTGCCAATGAGTTCAAAAATTCTTGGGAATTCAATTTCCACTTGCGAAGTCTAAAACCACAGCTACCTAGTATTTCTGCGATCTGATTTCCAGTATAATTGCACCTTTTATTGTGTCACTTCCGGTTAGTAGATCACACTTGTATATGAGCTTAATTCTTCGTGGGGACTTCTTCACTATAAGATGCATTGTTGATACATTTTTCTGTATCTGCATTTATCGCTATAGCATGTAATCTAAACCGAAGTAATGTGGTGGTTAATTCGGTTGCAGTTTTGGTCCAGTCAACAAACAATCGTTTAATGAGACCGCTGTTGTGGTTTTGCACGAAGCATCAAACACTACTCGCAATTTGGTAGTAGTACATTCTTTAACCAGTGCGTGAAGCGGCATGAAATACTTGTGGTTGTGTTCCCGCAGTAGATCTGACCAAGTAACTCGTTGCGTTTGTCCTAGCCTGATGTATTCTTCTCTAAATTGGCTATATTCTTGATGATAGTCGGTAGACCTGGCAAATCTTTTTTCAATAAACATTATTCTTGATTTAGCCGTTGCTAATGAGTTGTTGATCTGGTTGTGGTAATTTTAAATAGAATTTGACATGTCCGAATAGTGTCCGTTGTCGGTTTTCGTTGCTATTGTTGGATTTTACATTGGCGTTGTAATTTTGAACGCTAAGGAATTCTTGTACATCCTGACCTATTTTACCCTCTATTAACCAACCAAACTTAGACGAATGTAGAACTGGAAGCCTATTAATTGTCATTTTCTGCTCTCCTAACATCTCGAAGAAAAATTCTGCTCCTATTAATAAATCCACTGAACTAGGTATGTTGAAATGTGGATCTGCTAAATCTAACTGCCACACCTCATTGCTCCTTGGAATAGGTATCTTCGACGCTGGCAGGGGTGTTGAGATTTTTTCAATTATGTATGCTGTTAATTGTATAGAGTAATGAGGAAGTACTTGTGATTCTACTGTAATGAATGTCTTTCCTCTAGTTTTTTCTGCAGAGCACGATGCTGGGCCGTATATTGAAATATGCGAGTATTTTCGTGATAAACCTAGGCGTTGCATACAAGCTTCAGATATAAAAGATGACTGAGAACCTGAATCGGGTAGTTCTCTAGCTATACATTGGCTTTCCGTTTCTTGATTTGATATATATCAAGGCTGTTGGCAAGATTGTCTTGAATTTAAGTTTGATTGATGCGCGGTTAAATCTATTGAAACAGTAGTTGATGGTGACTTAGGTTGCGTGGTTGTACAACAAATTTCGTTGGTTGTATGTAGATTTGTTGATTGTTGTTGATTTGTTGCATGCTGAACTGTTGATTGTTGCTTGTTGTGAAGAATGATGGCGTCTTTTACAAATCAAACATACAGAACGTGAGTAGCATTGTGGTTGTACATGTCCTATCCGCAAATAATTCACAAATGCAGCCACTATATTTGACAGGAATATGCAATCAGAAATTCCAACTTCATTGGTTTCTAGAACACATTTTGTCAGAAAATTATTCATTCAACGGTCCTTGTTATTCAATGGAATTGAGCCAATTCTGGATTAGCACAAATTTTGACATGGAGATTCATGGCTCAAATTTAAAAATATTTGGAAAGTTACGTACATGGTGATGGAAATAAAACCCATTATTCGCAATTCTTAAAACTGTCACCTACTGATCGGTATTATAAGGCAAAAGAATTAAATTTGTGTAAAAATTGTTTGCATACCAATCATCGTGTTGTTTGTTGCAAATCAAGTGAATATAAAATATGTGGCAAAAAACATAATTCTTTACTAGACATATGGAGTTGTCGAAAAATCAAAATCAAAATTCAAGACCAAGAAGTTTCAACACTTCATCTGCGAATATGAATCTATGTAAATAAAAACGATATAAAAATTAGGTCGTCAAATTCAGTTCCAATTAATAAAGATCTCAATCCGTCCGTTACAGAGTTTAAAACTTATTGTACTTGAACTGGTCAACTGACACACAAATAATGGGAATTTCATACCATGTAGAACATTGTTAGACACATGTTCTGAATCAAACTTCATTTCGTTAACCCTTGCTAACAAACCTGGCATTGAGCAAAAGTTGGCAAAAAATTACTACGACAATTCAGTCGAGATTAAATAATTACTCAAGAAAAGTAAATTTTCTTATTGTTAAAGAAATGCCAAATTAGTACCCTACTCACAAGATCCATATTTCGAGATGGTCGATCCCTGAAGAAATAAAATTGGCTGATCCAACTTTTAATGTGTCTGGATCAGTATAGATTTGTTGATAGGAGCCGAATTGTTTTTGAAATAATTACAAAATAATAGATTTCAATTATCCGAGAAACTTCCTTTCCTACAGGAATCACAGTTTGGCTGGATCAATAGTAGAAAATTACACGAGACACGTAATTTCTTTCTATATTACATTTTGATTTTCAATTAAGAATTTAGGAAAATCATCACACGTAGCCCTTAAACGGTTCGAATATCAAACTTTAGTCCTTATGATATTGTCAAAAGAGGGAGTTTGTAATAATTCGCATTTTTTACAGCACCACGCAGAGTTGAAACCTAGCAGAACAACAACAAAAATTACGAACAATTTTTGACGGATCTGCGAAAACCGATTCTCAATTATCACTTAATGACGTACTTATGGTCGGACCTATACAATACAGGATGAACTTTGGTCAATAATACTTCGTTAACGTCAATACCTATATGTTTTTACAACTGATGTTGAAAAAATGTATATAGACAGATTGCTATTCATGATGACGATACAAAATTTCAGAAAATTTTGTGGCGTTCAAATCCCAGCCAACCAACCTATTCGTACATTTGAATTAAAAACCGTCATATACGGAACTAGTTCTGCCCCATATCTCGCAACAAACTAATTTATTTATTTTTATATTTTTTTATTTTATTTCAATATATATTATTGATAAATTAATGGTCAACACATTCTTATACCAACTATTAGTTGATTGGATGTGTCATGACATAAAATAAAAAATTTTATTGAATATTGTAAATATATATTAATAAAAAAAAAATTAGAAGCACAATTGTATACCTTAGCGTCTCAAGTAGTACAAAGAGATTTCTACATAGACGATTTGCTTACAGGCTGTAATTATTTTAGTTTTAGCATTAGAATTACAAAAACAAGTAATAGGTATGTTAAAAGCAAGTGGAATGCACTTACATAAATGGGCTTCGAATCACTCCGAAATTTTGAAAGCAATTCCAGAAGAAGATCGCGAACAATCATAAGACGTTTATAATGAAACTATCAAAACATTGGGATTACTACTATGGGCTCCTGAAACAGATCTGTTTGAATTTAAAAAGCTTAATCCGCATTCAAGAATAACAAAGAGAACAGTGCTATCGGAAATTTTCGGCACTCGTTGACCCATTGGGATTAATTGCGCAAATTATTGTGACCGCAAAAATTATATTGCAAAACATTTGGATATCCTGAAGAATTACAAAATTTATGGATTCGCTTCTGCAGAGGTAATTTAGGTAGCATAAACAATTTATCAATAAATCGCTGTTTAGTTTTAAAGGATAACAAACGAATCGAGATTCACGGTTTTGCCGATGCATCAACTGTTGCTTATCCGTATACATTCGTTGTATTGATTCTCAAGGTTGTAACGTAAGTCCGTTCCAAGTTTAAACACATTATGTTAAATTCGTAAATAAAATCTTGGTAACTATGGGTTGAGGTTAATACTATCATGATACTACCCTTAGATACTTCATGTAACCAATGCCTTCTAAACTACTGGCCTTTTACTACTCTCATTTTTCGCACATGACGTCAATTTAAGTTTAAACGGAGACTGCGCAATAATAATTTTAAGATATTTACACTAACAAAGCAACTAGAGAAAGCAACAGCAACGTCGACTTAGCGTGTCGTCATCATTTGGTGTCAGCGGCCAGTAGTTTAGAAGGCATTGATGTAACCATACAACTTGCAATTTTGCTTCCCTCTCTTTCATTATATTGTGTTCAATAACGGGTTTCTGTGTTCGTGATTTTTCGATATGATTTGGGGAGGGGGAATTAGAATAAAAGGCAAGTGTTTTGCGTCTAATAGGGAGAGTAGAAAATAAAATTTTGTGACTCGTGCATGCGTAGAGAAGCTAAAATAAAAAGTGTTTTTGGCTAAGAGACGCGTTTAATTAAAAATAATTAAATTACATTCGGGAGATTTTTTGTTTATTTTTGTGGAAAAATAGCATAAAAAGAAAACCAAAATGAAAACATTATAAACTTTAAAATTGTTAAGTTGTAGTATTAATTATAGTTACAAACTATCAAATAAATAAGATCAAAGTGTAATTAGATTTAAGAAAAGTACAATACAACAAAAAAAAAAAAATATAAAAAAAAAATAAAAAATTTTATAAAAACAATAAATTTATAAACACACAGTCCAAAATTCAAAGTGCTGTGAGTTACGTATAGACAGTACAATTAAAGTGTGTTTGTTACGGTCGTGTGATTATAAGTGGAAAACCTCAAACGACTAGAACTTAATTATGGCAGTGCGAGGTTAATCCGCCATATGCTAAAAGAAGTTAAGATAATATTAAATGACTAGAATAAATAATAAGACGACAATAAATAGTTTGTGGTTAATAAATATAATAATATAAATAAATAAACGACGACATTTTCCACCATAATAAAAAAAAATATTGTGAAAAATAAACGGTTGTACCTGCTGCGTATTGCCGCTAAGTCTTAATATAACTTTCGGGCGATTGCATGATACGAGTATGCAGTGGCGTCCATTAAAATAACATCAAAATATCAACGGGTACTTTTGTTGAATGGCAGTGTTAGTGTACGACGGTTTGCTGTGAAAATTAAATTCGATTGTGTATAAAACCAACTCGTATGGTATACGGTTAGAGAATCGCAATTGTGTCCTCAAACTTTGCAAAGTACTTCGATAAACAAAACGACAACAGCGAGTTAATTTATTTGGATTTCGTCGATATTGGATACCACGGCAATGGCGACAAGACGGCCATTAATAAAGCAAAAAAAAAATAAGTTACTATACGATTAAATCTCAGTTGTATGTATTTTTTTTAATTTACTTAAATAATTTTTATAATTTTTTTCCCCCTTTATCTCAATAATTATAACCTTAATTCAAAGTAAATAATTAGAATTTAAGTTCAAATTAAAGTAGTGTTTTACTTTCTTTATAATATTAAAACGTATTGCCAGTTTGTTTTGTTTCGTTGCGGTTTCGGGGTAATATGTCGATAATATGTAAGGAAGGTAAAATAAATTTAGTTAAATTATTACTAACACCCATATTATAAAATTTATTAGTTGATTGAATTTTTTTGATGGTAGTACTGTACTACAAGTATCGTGTTAATTAAATTTGGATAATTAAAAATAATGTTGAGAATATAGGATGATAATTTAAAAATGGAAATTTTGGGTTGTACATTTTTTTTTCTCAATTTTAATTTGCAGAATGAGATAAATTAATAAAAAAATATGGAGGAGGATGATCCTCCCATGTAGTGAGTTTGGTTGATCGAGGTGGGTATTTTGTCTGTTTCGGGTTCAATATTTAGCAAATCTTATTAGCGGTAAATCTAGTTTTACTTACGCGGTGTTATTAATCCCACCCCATACCCTGAGCTTTTACCGGCCAGTGATAGCCGCTAACCACTGCCTCTAAGTAAATAAATTTCTGTTAACGATACCGCAAGAAATTACCTACGAATCGTTACAAGGTAAAATAGTAGTAAACCTGTTATGGAGCAAAAGTCGAATTGCTCCTCTAAAAACATTACCCGTGCCAAGGTTAGAATTGAACGCAGCGATGTTACTTGCAAAGTTGGTCGTAAAGGTCAAGAAATCAATGGGTTTAGTAATCAACAATGTTTTTTTGTAGTTGGGTTCTAGTGTAACACTGGCTTGGATAAGGTTGCCACCAAATCAATTCAAATTATACGTTGGAAATCGAGTTTCAGTAATTCAAGAATTGACTTCCGGAATGTCCTGGCGTTATGTAGATACAAAAAATAATCCAGCGTCTCGTGGTATTATGCCTCAATACCTATTGATTCTTCAAACGTATGGTGGTTTGGACCGTTGTTTTTTAAGGGTAATGACTAATGAGCAACAGTGGCCAAATAAATTTTGTAATGTGACGAAAATCTCAGTTTAAAACTAACTTTTAAAAGGATTGCTCACTGTATAGGGATTAAAAATTATAGTTCGATTTCAAAACTAATTCGTATAATAGCGTAAGTCATTCGTTTTGTTAATTTTCACGTTTTGAATTATCACAGTAAGGAAACCAATTTTTGTGAACTGACGAATAAAGAATTAGATCAGTCTCTAAAATGTCTCATTCGAATTGTTCAACATTCAAAATTTTGTGAGGAAATAAGCTTTAAAAATCGCACATAGAACTACCGAAAAATTCAAAAATGTTGAGTCTTCCATCTTTTCTGGATTCAGATGGTCTTTTGCGAGTGGGCCAGCCTGAACAATAGTAATATAAATTTCGATTATAAACATCAATACTTGTTACCAAAACATCATTTCACTTTAATCTTGATTAAAAAGGAACATTTGAAAAACCTACATGGGGGAGTTCAAAGTACACTTGGTGCTATTCGTAGAAATATTGGCCAATTAACCGCACAAATTTAGATAGATCGATGTCTTAAATGCGTTCGCGTTAACCAAAAATGTATGGAACAATATATGGGGAATATTCCCAAAAGTCGTCTTGCAATTTGTCCACCATTCAGTAAGGTTTGTGTAGTCTATTGCGGTCTTTTTCCAATAAGATATCAGAAACAACGAAATGGCTCTCTTTTTAAGGCATACATTTGCATTTTCGTTTGCCTCATAACAAAAGCAGTACATATTGATATGGTGGGAAGTCTGCACATATAATGAGCGATAATGGAACGAACTTCGTAGGAACTCGTAACGAACACAACAAACAGTTTGAATTGTTCGTATCGCAAACAAGATCGGAAATTTCAACATTTTGTGCATCTCAAGGTATATTATGGCAATTAATACCTCCAATAAATCAATCATGTCCCGAGATAATAAAATAACCATCCCATCACTAGAATTTGGTGTCCATCGACGTGGGATTGCATCATCAATTACGGTTTGGATAAAGATTTATTTCCAAAATAGTCTGGAGCATATCACCTAACCTAAAAAAAAAAAATCGAAAAGTGTTAGTGTGGCGTTAATACAAATATGCAATCGGGCAACCAGTACAAAATGAATAAATAATAGCAACTACAACATTAACTCACGTGAGAATGAAAGAGACTAACGAAGATAAAATTCCGGCCGACAACCCTCAAACAACAAACGTCTACAAGGGGTCGGTAAAATATTCCGCGTTTAATCGGGATGACCCCGAGATTTGGTTCAAACAACTGGAACCTCAGTTCGAGTCAGCAAAATACGGCCATTTAGTAGCTGCTCTGAATGAGGAAACAATAAAGTGCGTCCACGTGTTGTGTTAAAACCTCGTGCAAACGATAAATATATTTCTTTAAAAACTGCGATAATCGAAAGACTATGTGACTCAGCCAGAAGAAAATTAAATCGTTTACTTTCTGTACTGCAGCTTTTCGAAACCGTCACAGTTACTCCAAGAGATGCAGGTACACTCATTGAACCAAATCCACGAGTCAGCATTGAGAAGCTTGTGGATACAGCGATAACCACCAAATGTCGAGGAAGTACTGTTAAAGTAAAGCTGAAAACATAAATAGTTTATTGGTCGCAGTAGCCGCAACAAATACAATATTCTGTTTATAGGGATAGATACTGAAAAGTCAAATGTATAGTATGTTCTTTATAATAATAATAATAATAATTCCCAACGACCAATCTCCCTTCCCTGACCGCACGCGGGGAGTCACCTTCAATATTATTATTATTTTTTTAATATAATTCCAGGGAAATTATAAACAACGATATCATTCTACTAAAATTAAAAATTAAAAAAAAGAAAGAAAACGAGAAAAATAAAATTATTAACAATTAATCGAAATAAAAAATGTGTTTAAAGAGCTATGCTGTATAAGATAGCAGAAAATTTCCAGCAGAAAAAATGCGTTTTGCTATTCACCGCTAGAGGCATCACTATCACAAAAATGAAATTTTTTCTGCTGAAATTTTTTTACACCAGCAGAAAATTTTTGATATTTTTATGCAAATTAAAAATTCTCAGCAGAAAATTTTATGAAAAATCAGAGAATTTATGAAAAAGAAGAGAAAATGTATGTTTAAACATTTTGAAGCGATGAAAGATAATTTTTTTTAAAAAAACGATTTGCGTATGTATAGTGTAAGCGTACTCAAAACATACTAAAATTATCATAATCATCATTATGCAAACACAGGGCAACATCAAAATATGGCCATCGTTGAAAGCACTCCATACATTTTTGAAGTCATTTTAATGTGAAATGTTTTCAGTTTTTTAACAAAAGTGTTAGAAAAACCCCCCTGTAACTACCCTGGGTGTATGTTTTTATGGTAGCTGAGATCATAATCAATATACATGAGCAACGTAAGATTCACACCTAGCGTCAGTAGCCTTCCATACATTTTTGAATTCATTTTAATGTGAAATGTTTTCAGTTTTTTAACAAAAGTGTTAGAAAAACCCCCCTGTAACTACCCTGGGTGTATGTTTTTATGGTAGCTGAGATCATAATCCATATAAATGAGCAACGTAAGATTCACACCTAGCGTCAGTAGCTTTCCATACATTTTTGAAGTCATTTTCTATCGTCAGTAGCCTTCCATACATTTTTGAATTAATTTTAATGTGACATGTTTTCAGTTTTTTAACAAAAGTGTTAGAAAAACCCCCCTGTAACTACCCTGGGTGTATGTTTTTATGGTAGCTGAGATCATAATCCATATACTTGAGCAACGTAAGATTCACACCTAGCGTCAGTAGCCTCCCATACATTTTTGAATTCATTTTAATGTGACATGTTTTTAGTTTTTTAACAAAAGTGTTAGAAAAACCCCCCTGTAACTACCCTGGGTGTATGTTTTTATGGTAGCTGAGATCATAATCTATATACATGAGCAACGTAAGATTCACACCTAGCGTCAGTAGCCTTCCATACATTTTTGAATTCATTTTAATGTGACATGTTTTCAGTTTTTTAACAAAAGTGTTAGAAAAACCCCCCTGTAACTACCCTGGGTGTATGTTTTTATGGTAGCTGAGATCATAATCCATATACTTGAGCAACGTAAGATTCACACCTAGCGTCAGTAGCCTCCCATACATTTTTGAATTCATTTTAATGTGACATGTTTTTAGTTTTTTAACAAAAGTGTTAGAAAAACCCCCCTGTAACTACCCTGGGTGTATGTTTTTATGGTAGCTGAGATCATAATCTATATACATGAGCAACATAAGATTCACACCTAGCGTCAGTAGCCTTCCATACATTTTTGAATTCATTTTAATGTGAAATGTTTTCAGTTTTTTAACAAAAGTGTTAGAAAAACCCCCCTGTAACTACCCTGGGTGTATGTTTTTATGGTAGCTGAGATCATAATCCATATACATGAGCAACGTAAGATTCACACCTAGCGTCAGTAGCCTTCCATACATTTTTGAAGTCATTTTAATGTGACATGTTTTCAGTTTTTTAACAAAAGTGTTAGAAAAACCCCCCTGTAACTACCCTGGGTATATGTTTTTATGGTAGCTGAGATCATAATCTATATACATGAGCAACATAAGATTCACACCTAGCGTCAGTAGCCTTCCATACATTTTTGAAGTCATTTTAATGTGAAATGTTTTCAGTTTTTTAACAAAAGTGTTAGAAAACCCCCCCTGTAACTACCCTGGGTGTATGTTTTTATGGTAGCTGAGATCATAATCCATATACTTGAGCAACATAAGATTCACACCTAGCGTCAGTAGCCTTCCATACATTTTTGAATTCATTTTAATTTGAAATGTTTTCAGTTTTTTAACAAAAGTGTTAGAAAAACCCCCCTGTAACTACCCTGGGTGTATGTTTTTATGGTAGCTGAGATCATAATCCATAAACATGAGCAACGTAAGATTCACACCTAGCGTCAGTAGCCTTCCATACATTTTTGAGTTCATTTTAATGTGACATGTTTTCAGTTTTTTAACAAAAGTGTTAGAAAAACCCCTCTGTAACTACCCTGGGTGTATGTTTTTATGGTAGCTGAGATCATAATCTATATACATGAGCAACGTTAGATTCACACCTAGCGTCAGTAGCCTTCCATACATTTTTGAATTCATTTTAATGTGAAATGTTTTCATTTTTTTAACAAAAGTGTTAGAAAAACCCCCCTGTAACTACCCTGGGTGTATGTTTTTATGGTAGCTGAGATCATAATCTATATACATGAGCAACGTAAGATTCATACCTAGCGTCAGTAGCCTTCCATACATTTTTGAATTCATTTTAATGTGAAATGTTTTCAGTTTTTTAACAAAAGTGTTAGAAAAACCCCCCTGTAACTACCCTGGGTGTATGTTTTTATGGTAGCTGAGATCATAATCCATAAACATGAGCAACGTAAGATTCACACCTAGCGTCAGTAGCCTTCCATACATTTTTGAATTCATTTTAATGTGACATGTTTTCAGTTTTTTAACAAAAGTGTTAGAAAAACCCCCCTGTAACTACCCTGGGTGTATGTTTTTATGGTAGCTGAGATCATAATCCATATACTTGAGCAACATAAGATTCACACCTAGCGTCAGTAGCCTTCCATACATTTTTGAATTCATTTTAATTTGAAATGTTTTCAGTTTTTTAACAAAAGTGTTAGAAAAACCCCCTGTAACTACCCTGGGTGTATGTTTTTATGGTAGCTGAGATCATAATCCATATACTTGAGCAACGTAAGATTCACACCTAGCGTCAGTAGCCTTCCATACATTTTTGAATTCATTTTAATGTGAAATGTTTTCAGTTTTTTAACAAAAGTGTTAGAAAAACCCCCCTGTAACTACCCTGGGTGTATGTTTTTATGGTAGCTGAGATCATAATCCATATAAATGAGCAACGTAAGATTCACACCTAGCGTCAGTAGCTTTCCATACATTTTTGAAGTCATTTTAATGTGACATGTTTTCAGTTTTTTAACAAAAGTGTTAGAAAAACCCCCCTGTAACTACCCTGGGTGTATGTTTTTATGGTAGCTGAGATCATAATCCATATACTTGAGCAACGTAAGATTCACACCTAGCGTCAGTAGCCTCCCATACATTTTTGAATTCATTTTAATGTGACATGTTTTCAGTTTTTTAACAAAAGTGTTAGAAAAACCCCCCTGTAACTACCCTGGGTGTATGTTTTTATGGTAGCTGAGATCATAATCTATATACATGAGCAACGTAAGATTCACACCTAGCGTCAGTAGCCTTCCATACATTTTTGAATTCATTTTAATGTAACATGTTTTTAGTTTTTTAACAAAAGTGTTAGAAAAACCCCCCTGTAACTGCCCTGGGTGTATGTTTTTATAGTAGCTGAGATCATAATCTATATACATGAGCAACATAAGATTCACACCTAGCGTCAGTAGCCTTCCATACATTTTTGAATTCATTTTAATGTGAAATGTTTTCAGTTTTTTAACAAAAGTGTTAGAAAACCCCCCCTGTAACTACCCTGGGTGTATGTTTTTATGGTAGCTGAGATCATAATCTATATACATGAGCAACGTTAGATTCACACCTAGCGTCAGTAGCCTTCCATACATTTTTGAAGTCATTTTAAAAAAAATTTCAATATTACTTGGGTAGTTACATGGTACTTACAGGGGGGTTTTTCTAACACTTTTGTTAAAAAACTGAAAACATGTCACATTAAAATGAATTCAAAAATGTATGGAAGGCTACTGACGCTAGGTGTGAATCTTATGTTGCTCAAGTATATGGATTATGATCTCAGCTACCATAAAAACATACACCCAGGGTAGTTACAGGGGGTTTTTCTAACACTTTTGTTAAAAAACTGAAAACATGTCACATTAAAATGAATTCAAAAATGTATGGAAGGCTACTGACGCTAGGTGTGAATCTTACGTTGCTCACGTTTATGGATTATGATCTCAGCTACCATAAAAACATACACCCAGGGTAGTTACAGGGGGGTTTTTCTAACACTTTTGTTAAAAAACTGAAAACATGTCACATTAAAATGAATTCAAAAATGTATGGAAGGCTACTGACGCTAGGTGTGAATCTTACGTTGCTCATGTTTATGAATTATGATCTCAGCTACCATAAAAACATACACCCAGGGTAGTTACAGGGGGGTTTTTCTAACACTTTTGTTAAAAAACTGAAAACATGTCTCATTAAAATGAATTCAAAAATGTATGGAAGGCTACTGACGCTAGGTGTGAATCTTACGTTGCTCATGTTTATGGATTATGATCTCAGCTACCATAAAAACATACACCCAGGGTAGTTACAGGGGGGTTTTTCTAACACTTTTGTTAAAAAACTGAAAACATTCCACATTAAAATGAATTCAAAAATGTATGGAAGGCTACTGACGCTAGGTATGAATCTTACGTTGCTCATGTTTATGGATTATGATCTCAGCTACCATAAAAACATACACCCAGGGTAGTTACAGGGGGGTTTTTCTAACACTTTTGTTAAAAAACTGAAAACATGTCACATTAAAATGAATTCAAAAATGTATGGAAGGCTACTGACGCTAGGTGTGAATCTTACGTTGCTCATGTTTATGGGTTATGATCTCAGCTACCATAAAAACATACACCCAGGGTAGTTACAGGGGGGGTTTTCTAACACTTTTGTTAAAAAACTGAAAACATGTCACATTAAAATGAATTCAAAAATGTATGGAAGGCTACTGACGCCAGTTGAGAATCTTATGTTGCTCATGTATATAGATTATGATCTCAGCTACCATAAAAACATACACCCAGGGTAGTTACAGGGGGGTTTTTCTAACACTTTTGTTAAAAAACTGAAAACATTTCACATTAAAATGACTTCAAAAATATATGGAAGGCTACTGATGCTAGGTGTGAATCTTATGTTGCTCATGTATATAGATTATGATCTCAGCTACCATAAAAACATATACCCAGGGTAGTTACAGGGGGGTTTTTCTACCACTTTTGTTAAAAAACTGAAAACATTTCACATTAAAATGACTTCAAAAATGTATGGAAGGCTACTGACGCTAGGTGTGAATCTTATGTTGCTCATGTATATAGATTATGATCTCAGCTACCATAAAAACATACACCCAGGGTAGTTACAGGGGGGTTTTTCTAACACTTTTGTTAAAAAACTGAAAACATTTCACATTAAAATGACTTCAAAAATGCATGGAGTGCTTTCAACGATGGCCATATTTTGATGTTGCCCTGTGTTTGCATAATGATGATTATGATAATTTTAGTATGTTTTGAGTATGCTTACACTATACATACGCAAATCGTTTTTTTAAAAAAAATTATCTTTCATCGCTTCAAATTGTTTAAACATACATTTTCTCTTCTTTTTCATAAATTCTCTGATTTTTCATAAAATTTTCTGCTGAGAATTTTTAATTTGCATAAAAATATCAAAAATTTTCTGCTGGTGTAAAAAAATTTCAGCAGAAAAAATTTCATTTTTGTGATAGTGATGCCTCTAGCGGTGAATAGCAAAACGCATTTTTTCTGCTGGAAATTTTCTGCTATCTTATACAGCATTAAAGAGCTATGGTTAGGAAATTGAAATGGATGAATCTATTTATACTAAATTTAGGAGAATGATACCTCGCCGCAAAAAAGGAGAGACCAACCGCTGGTTTGCTTAGAGCAAGCAAATTTAAAACTAAGGAAAAAAGCGGAAAATAGAGAAAAAAAAAAAATAAAAAAATAAAAATAAAGTTAAGCAAAAATAAAATTAAAAGAGACCCAAATAAAAAAAAGCAAATGTTAGAAATTATAAATACTCGATAGAGTATTTAAGTCAAATAGATAAAAGAAATAAAATTGATCTAAAAATAAAATAAAATAAAAATTGCCTTATCGATCGGTGGAAAACAGTAATCTCTTAATAGCGACTTTGCTAATGTGGTAGTCGAAAAGTTCGAAATATTTATTAGTCTCACGCAGCATTCTTGTCATAGGCTCGTTCTGGCCGTAGGTCGTTCTGTGAGGGGCAATTCTAAAAGCTGGTGTCGTTCTCAAACAGCGAGCATTTACATTAAGATTCACCTTATCGAGCAGAGCTGAAGAATCTACACCGCCAGATAAGAGTTGATGTATGAAAACGATGTCGGCAACAGATCGTCGCTTACTTAGTGGCTTCAAGCCAATAAGCTCCAGGCGGTCGAGATAATAAACTCACTTCTGTGCTGTACCTCAACCTAAAAACACGTTGTTATTATTTTCTTCCTGTACGGTTTCTGGAAAGTTGTAATAAAACAATTTCAACAGGTTATGGGCCCAGACCCGTATAAAAACGAAGATTTAATTAATTTAAAATTAGTAAAATAGACTAAAGAAAACGTGTGTAAAAAGCAAGAGTACCTGTGGTAAAGCAGCATCTTGGAAAAGCGAAAAACGAAAATTAAAATGGAAAACATTTTGGTGAATTCGACGGGAGTATCGTCGTCACACTTAAAATTAGAAGGGGTATCAAATTGGTCTACGTGGAAATTCCAAGTTAAAGTAATTTTAAAAGCATTGGAAATATACGACATAATAGAGGGTACGGTGGTTAAGCCGGAACCAAATGCAGAAAATAACGCAGAGATAGCAGCATGGCTAAAAAAAGATGCGAAAGCCCAAAGTGTTTTAGTTACTCGATTATCGAATAAGATTATGTATCAAGTAATGAACTGCGAAACATCAAAGTCAATTTGGGAAAAATTACACACATATTACGAACAGATATCGGAGACATCGCTTCATTTGGCACAACAAAAATTTTTCTCGATGACATTTCATCCGAAAGACGATATTGCGAATTTCGTAACTAAAGTAGAAGAAAATGTAAGCAAAATAAAACAATTAGGTGGGGAAATACCAGATAAAATGGTTTTAACAAAAATAGTGACCTCATTGCCTAATACATACAAACATTTCAATTCTGCTTGGGATTCGGTATCCAGTGATAAACAAAATATATCTGAATTGACAGCAAGATTATTGACCGAGGAACAAAGGATGACAAATAGAGAGGAAGTTACAGCATTAATGTCCAAAAATATTGGAGGTAACAGAAAGTGTTTTAGATGTGGGAAACCGGTCATATAAAAAAACAGTGTCGTGTGTTATTAAACAAGAGTGAAATCAGTTGCGAAATTTGTAATAAAAGGGTCATTTGAAAAAAAATTGTTGGTTCCTGAAACGTAAAAGCGAAAACAACGGCAACAATGAAAATTTGCAAAATGCATTCTCAACGTCATTGATTTGTGGTCAAAATGTCACAAAAGATTGGATCGTTGATAGTGGTGCATCAGAACATATGTGCTATGGCAAAAATTTATTTTACGAAATGGAAATGTTGTCGGAGCTTAAAAACGTAGTCATTGGTGATAGAAATTTAATAAAAGCAGAAGGGAAAGGAAAAATAATGGTTTCTGCATATAATGGTGAACAATGGATCGAAACAACATTGCATAATGTATTGTATGTACCAAACTTGGCAGTAAATTTGTTTTCGGTTAGCGCAGCCGTGGATAAGGGATATACAGTAAAGGTGACCAGTGAACAATTTAATTTAATAAAAAATAATAATATTCAAGCGATTGCGGTAAGAAAACAAAAAATGTATACAATGGTGTTCGAAGTGTTAGATAAAAAGGCCTATATAGGTAAAGTGAATGAAAATTTGCTGGAGTGGCACAAAAAATTAGCTCACCAAGACATAAATCAAATTAAAAGCATGTTAAAGAGAAATAGTATTGAATATGAAAACGGAGAAATTTTGGATTGTAAATATTTCCTGTATTAAAGGAAAACGACATAAAATAAAAAATAAAATTGGATCAAGAGCTGAAAAACCTGGACAATTAATACACATGGATTTATGCGGTCCTATGGAGGTAAATTCATTAGGCGGTTCGAGATATTTTCTAGTTATGAAAGATGATTTTTCGAAATATAGAAAAGTGTATTTTTTAAGAAGTAAAGACGAAACAAAGTTTAAAATAAAAGCATTTATAAAATTTACGAAAATAAATCCAGGTTACAATGTTGAAAAAATTAGAACGGATAATGGAACAGAATTTTTAAACAATGTGGTAAAAGAGATGGCAATTGAAAATGGAATTCAACATGAAACGAGTGTCGAATATACCCCTGATCAAAACGGATGTGTTGAGCGTGAAATGCGAACGATTGTAGAGGCAGCAAGAACATTGTTACTAGAAAATAATTTGGAAAAAAAATTTTGGGCAGAAGCTGTAAACACTGCGATTTATGTAATAAATAGAACAGGGCCGAGTAGAATTAAAGACAGAACTCCATATGAAATATACTTTAACAAGGACAAATATGATATAAACAAATTTAAATGTTTTGGTTCAAAAGTTGCGGTTCATATTCCTGATCAAAAACGGCGAAAATGGGACTCAAAATCTGAAATCGGAATTTTTCTAGGCTATGGAGAAGATATAAAAGGATATAGAGTATACTTACCAGAAAGCAATATCATTTCAGTAAAAAGAGATGTGATATTCTTAAAAAATACAGAAGAATCAGAAACTAGTAATCTAGAAAACATGAACGTAGAGCAGGTAAATGAAATAGAACTAGCTATTGATCAACAAAATCCGACAAATGTAAAAGACGAAAATCTGGACAACGAAAGTATACTACGAGAAAAGTCGATTGATCAGTCTGAAATAAACGAAAGTGAAAAATCCACGGAAAGTGTTGAAGAAATTACTACAAGAACACGAAAAGTACCAAATTGGTTGAATGACTCTGAAGTTAATTTTCTGAGCACCTATAATGAACCATTATCATACCATGAAGCAATGGAAAGCATCGAAAAGATAATTGGAGCAAGGCAATCAATACTGAATTAAATAATTTAAAACATAACAAACATGGACCGAGATAGATGAATATCCCGAAGAGCAAAAATTAGTAAGTAGTAAATGGATTTTTAAAATAAAAGAAAATGAAAACGGTGAAAAACCATATAAAGCTCGTCTAGTGGCTAGAGGATTTGAACAACCGAATTGTGATGATGAAGTATATGCACCAGTAGTAAGGTTAACAACGGTTAGAATCTTTATGGCAATAGCAAATAAAATGAATGTACCGGTGTACCAATTAGATGTGGTAGGCGCTTTTTTGCATGGCGAAATTAATGAAGAAGTTTTTATGAAATTGCCAGATGGAAGATTGTGTAAATTAAATCGCTCGATTTATGGACTTAAAAAGTCTCCAAAATATTGGAACGAAAAATTCGACGATTTTATGAACAAAGAAAATTTTACAAGATCCAAAAATGATTTGTGTTTATATAAAAGGTGTAAAAATAATAATCAACTATATTTATTAATTTATGTTGATGACATTTTAATTTTTGGCAATAATAATAACGAAATTGAAAAGTTTAAAATACTCTTGAACAATAACTTTAAAACCAAAGATTTGGGTATGGCAAGTTATTTTTTGGGTATAAACATAACACAAGATCTAAAAAATGGTATAACAAAAATAAATCAAAGGAAATATTTAGAAAACGTTCTTGTGAATGGCGGATTGTAAACCTGCAGAAACTCCGATTGATCAAAATTTTGATTTTAAAATGTTAAATAGACAGAAATCCGAAAACACATTGATAGAGAAAAAATGTAGACAATTAATTGGCAGTTTACTTTATGCTGTGAGTGGAACTCGTCCGGATATAACTGTGGCTGTAAATTTCTTAAGTAGATATCAACATTGTGCCAGTACAATGTTATACAAATCATTAACAAGAGTTTTACGATATATAAAAAGCACATTAAATTTGGAAATCGTATATGAAAGAGGAAAGCAAAATGTTCTGGAAGGTTTTGTAGATGCAGATTATGCAAGTGATCCCAAGAATCGACGATCAACTTCAGGGTACGTTATTGTGTTGTGCGGCGGTGTTGTTTCGTGGTCTTCAAGGAAACAAACAGTGACGGCATTATCATCAACCGAGTCAGAATACATAGCTCTGAGTAATATCATCGTTGAGATATTATGGATAAAGAAGTTGTTAATTGACTTTGGATTAAATTATGATAAACCAATAGTCATACATGAAGATAATCAATCTGTTATTAAAATTACTGAGAAAAATGAAAACAACAAACGGTTAAAACATGTTGATGTAAAATATAATCATATTTTGGAAAATGTGGAAAATAAAGAAGTCGAACTGAAATATGTACAATCAGCAGAAAATGTACCAGATTTGTTTACCAAGCCGTTAGGTAAAATAAAATTCGAAAAATTTAAAAATTATATTTTGAACTAAAAATTTAAATTTTAACGTCATATTGAATTAGTTAGAAGAAATGATTTTTTTTTAATTTAATTGTAACTTGTAATTTGTTAATTGTAACCACATGTAATAATTACAAACTTATAATAAATGTTATAATAATAATAATTGTGTTTTGTTTTAATCTTAATAAATAACTACCTCGCCGGACACAACAACACATGGCGCAGTTGGTAGGATAAAAATAATAATTAAACATAAAAACTAAAAATAACGAGATGCGAAAAAAAAAATTTTTTTTTTTTGTGTGTTGAGGTTATAATCTGATAAAGTCCAGAAAGAAAAAATTAACAAATAATGGAAGGATTAAATAAACCAGATTGCTTACTTATAAAGGGCAACTTATTCAATAATTGGAAAAGATTCAAAGCCGATTTTGATGTATTTCTGATAGCGAGCGGTAAAGAAAATGCTGATGAGAAAATAAAAATAGCCATGTTCAAAAATGTAATAGGACGTGACGCCGCGGATATTCTTGAGACCTTGAATATAGAAAAAGGTGAAAAAATGACACTACAAAATTGTTTGGACGAGTTTAATAAATATTGTCAACCAAAAATAAATATATTATACGAGCGGTATAATTTTTATAACCGAAATCAAAAACAGTACGGGCCCTTCGACGATTTTTTCGGAGAAATAAAGAAAATGGCGGAACAATGCGGTTTGAAAAGCAACACGACGCACTAGTCAGAGACAGATTGGTGTTTGGCCTAATGGATACAAATTTGAAAGAAAAATTTTTGAAAGAAGGTAATCCAAAACTACAGGATGTAGTTGATAGATGTCGTCTGGAGGAGAGAACTCGAAAACAGGCGGATGAAATACTCAAACATGCTGATGTAGCAGAGATCATAGGTAAAAATAAATTTATAAATAATGATAAGGTTAGAGTTCAAAATGGTAGAAATAATTTTAATGCTAATCAAAATACAGAAAAGAATAGAAATGAATATTTTAAAAAAAATAGTTATTGTTCAAATAAACATTGTCAAAATTATAATTATAATAAGAATAATTCGTTTGCACAAACAAGAGGCGGTTTCATGGGTAATTGTCGAAGATGCGATCAAAAGCATGAAAAAGGAAAATGTCCTGCGTATGGTTCGGTGTGCGCAAAATGTCATGCAAAGCATCATTATACAACGTGTTGTTGGCCGAAACACATAAACATTGTAGATAAACTTGATTGTGAAAACAATTATATAGACATAATTGAATTACAAATTTCAATGATTAGTGATAAAAAAGGATGGTTTGAAAAATTTTATATAAACAATATTGAAGTAGACTTTAAGATAGATACTGGTTCTGAGGTTAATGTTTTACCTTTAGGGACTTTGAACCAAATAACCCATGATTATAAAATGGAGAACACGGAGGTAATCCTTAAGGCTTTCGGTGGTTCGCGGATCGTGCCGCATGGTCTGGTTAGTTTGAGAATTAGACATAGAGGTCTAGAATTTTTGGAAAATTTTATAATAATTAATTCTGAGGTAACCCCAATAATCGGATTGGAAACAATTAAAAAATTTCAGTTAGTTAAAGATATTAAGGAAATCGAAAAATATAATGAAAGCGAGGTAGAACAATTTATAAAAAATAATGAAGTGATGATCACAGGTTTAGGAAAGTTTCCTGATAAATTAAAGTTAGTGGTGAAAGAAGGTGCAAATCCTGTTGCTAGACCACCGCGCAGAATTCCATTAGCAATACGAAGTAGAGTAAAAGAAGCACTAGACAACTTAGTACGTAGTGATGTAATTGAAAGATTAGCAGAACCGACTGACTGGGTTAGTAATTTGGTGGTAGTGCAAAAGCCTAATGGTAGCTTAAGGATTTGTTTAGATCCCAAACATTTAAATCAATCAATAAAAAAAGATTATTATGAAATTCCAAGATTAGAAGACTTAACATCTAAATTATCTGGGGTACAAACCTTTACAGTTTTAGACCTCAAGGATGGGTTTTACCAAGTTGAACTCGAGGACAGTTCGAAAAAGCTTTGTGCGTTCAATTCACCTTTTGGTAGTTACAATTTCAAAAGATTGCCATTTGGCATAAATATAGCTCCGGAAACATTTCAAAGACTAAACGAAAAAATTTTTGGTGATATACCAGGAGTGTATATATACATAGATGATCTGTTAGTGACGGGAAGAACAGAGGAAGAGCACGACTGTAATTTAAAGGAGGTTGTTGGAAAAAGGTATAATATAGGGTTAACCAAGTTTGCTTTTTGGGACACATTTTTAATCGCAACGGAATAAGTTGTGATCCGAATAGGATTAAAGCTATTACGGAAATGGAAGATCCGACATCAAAAAAAGAGGTACAAAGATTTCTTGGTATGATTAATTATCTACGAAGTTTCGTACCACATATGGCAGAATTGACGGAACCCTTACGGCAATTGCTTCGAAAAAATGTGGAATTTAGTTGGATGAATCAACATAAAAAATGTATCAAAAAATTAAAAGAAGTCATTACAAACACGCCTATCTTACAGACATTTAATGAAAATAAAAAGATCTGTATACAGACAGATGCAAGCCAATATGGTTTAGGTTGCGTATTGTTGCAAGAGGGTAAGCCTGTAGCGTTTGCCTCAAGAAGTTTGTCAGACACGGAAAAACAGTATGCTCAGGTCGAAAAAGAGCTTTTGGCAATACTATTTTCATGCGTAAAGTTTCATCATTATATTTTTGGCAGGCAAGTGGAAATCCATTCAGACCACAAACCACTAGTGAGTATCATTAAAAATGAAATGCATAAAATAAACTCGTCACGTTTGCAAAGAATGAAATTAAAGTTACTCAAATATGAAATAGATGTCATATACAGACCGGGAAAAGAGATGCATGTCGCGGATCATTTATCGCGAAGTTTTCTCTTGTACGAACCCGCAGAGGAATTTAAGGAATACGAGGATGTTATTCATACTATAAATATGTCGAATGAGAGAAAAGAAATGTTTATACAGGAAACGGCGAGAGATGAAAGTTTATCTCTGATATTAAAAATCTATAACGAAGGATGGCCAAATACTAAACGTCATATTAAACATCTGGCAAGACCATATTGGAAATTTAAAAATCAAATTTTTTGTGACGAAGGATTAGTCTATTTAGGAGACAGAATAATGGTACCATTCAAGTTGAGGAAAGATATGTTACAATTACTCCACTCATCGCACCAAGGAATCACAAAAACCAAACATCGGGCAAGGGAAATATTATATTGGCCTGGCATAGACACGGATATTGAAAATTACATAAGTGGTTGCAGGACCTGTGAGAAATTTCAAAAATCTAATGTTAAGGAACCATTGATTCCTCATGAAATTCCAGAGTTGCCGTTCGAAAAGATTGCATGTGACATCATGCAAGTAGGGTTAAACGATTACCTAATAATAACGGACTACTACAGTAAGTGGATAGACATAATAATGTTAAAAAATAAACAATCTGGAGAAATCATCGAAAAACTTAAAAACATATTTGCCACGCACGGAATTCCAAAACTATTAATATGCGATAATATGCCTTTTTCGTCAAAGGAGATGAATGAGTTCAGTGAGAGCTGGGAATTTCAAATTAAAACTTCCAGTCCTACATACCCAAGGTCTAATGGGCAAGCCGAGAAAGCAGTACACATAGCTAAGAATTTGGTGAAGAAATCGATTGAGGATGGTCAAGATTTAAATTATATACTGTTGGAGTATCGCAATCACCCAGTGGCTAATTTGGGCGCATCTCCAGCACAATTACTTTTAAGTCGCAGAACTCGATCAAAAATTCCAGCTAAAAATGAGCTTCTTAAACCAAAAGTTGAGAGTAACGTAGTAAACAAGCTTAAGGAAAATCAAAGTAACTCTAAACGGTATTATGACGAACGGACTAAACAAAGACCCGAATTTATGAAAGGACAGTCAGTAGTTTACAGAAAAAATAATATGTGGGGACCGGCCCAAATTATAAACACTTATGATAGTCCTCGATCATACATTATAAAAAAAGAAGAAGGAAGAAATCTTAGGCGTAATTCGTTCCATTTAAGAAAATCGGATAGGCAACCGCGAATTAAGACCGAAGTTGGGGAGGAAAGATCAATAAAGAATAGTGATAACGGTCCAGATTCGAATGGTCAATCTCAGAGTTTTGATCAGGGTGTAATTTTAAACAGAGGATGGAGAGAAGTATTCGATGAGAATCGAACGACTAGATCGGGCCGAGTGTCGCGTCAGCCGCGAAGGTTTGAGGATTACGTCAGATATTAGTAAATAATTTTAAGTTTTTTAAATATCATTTGATAAGATTGAAACGAAGTAAATATATATATTTTGTAAAAGGGGGAGGTGTAGTGAATAGGATTATACATAAATGTAATCGGGTATATTGGGTTGATTATAATAGTATGAACGTAGTAACAAAAGAACACAGGTTCAATGTTACTGTAAGCAAGAGCGGAGAAACTTGACATCATTGTATTTAATTTGTTAATTGTAACCACATGTAATAATTACAAACTTATAATAAATGTTATAATAATAATAATTGTGTTTTGTTTTAATCTTAATAAATAACTACCTCGCCGGACACAACAACACAACCTCAACCTAAAAACACGTTGTTATTATTTCCTTCCTGTACAGTTTCTGGAAAGTTGTAATAAAACAATTTCAACAAGTACTCTCCTGTATGGAAGGGTGCGAATTGGAAAATATCACCACGTCAGCGGATAAGATTATGGAAATCCACAGGCCATCCGGCATTTATAACATATCGTATTCGATTAAACCTATGGCAAGCGAAAAGGAACTTTAACAAAACGCTTCGACAATTGGACATGCAACGAAAGAAACTCTTTAGATGTACATCAATGAAATTCACAATATGTTTTATAAATTGTTTTTGATTTATTGAGCATTGCCATTCACAAAACCAACTAGTTATTTACAAAAAACGTTTAATTTATTGTCTAAACTCAAAATAATACGAAATAGTACAAAAGATTTATTTTACGTGTTTTAGTCTGCTTTACTTAAAATATAAGAATCATCTGCCATCTATTAATCGTTAGATAAAATAGAAAAGCTCGTTTGCGAATGAAATCTAAAAACAGCAATTGCTATAATTTCATAGTGCCATCTAGAAATGGCTTTCTGAACTATGTACATTTTTATAGAAAAACAATGTTGACCTATCTAGGCAGGTGGTTGCACGAATTACAGGTTCATAAGCACCGTAATTTTGTATTTGCTTTACTTTTATTCTTCGTCCCAATAGTCCCATTTTGCAAATTTGCGCCAGTGGTGTGAAATGTGAATGCCCTTTCGAAAAAATGTATTTGCAAAACAAGCAAAAAAAATCAATCGGGCAATTTGAAATCGACCGGTTTAATAAAATGTTTTATGGACTTGTGGAAGTATAAAATTGCTTTAATAGCATATAATGCAAACATTACAAGATCCGCTTTTCTTTTGCAAAAAAAAAAATGTTTGGTTTTGCATTTTATTTTTTAACTTTACATCTTTTCTATATTTGTTTGCTGTTTCTGTCTAGTTTTGTTTTTGTTGTAGATTGGTATGTGTTGCGTTTTTTTGTGTTGTTGTTGGAAATTTGGAATGTGACGCAAGCGCTATAAGAATTGGGATGTAAATATAGCGGTTTACAAACAAAATATGAAAATACGATGCGATTTTAATTGAATACGCAAATCAATTTTTATTGTTGAACGTTATATTTTCCGTACCAAATTGATTGAAGGCTTGTATTATAAAATGTACAACATCTTGTATATTATGGTATTTGCCGTATTGGGTCAATAATCTGCATTGTAATATTAAAATGAACATGGAATGGAATAAACAAAGTGTTAAATGATGATTTAATGGAGGTCTTTGAGATATCTCGGTGTATTTTAGTCTGCATAATTTTACAATATTTTATTATTCAAGGTAGATGTGGTAAAAAAAAAATTGTGTCTACTTAAAGGTTTGGATGAGCGGCGGTGATTCATCTTATGCTTTATATGGATTTAATTAAATACTCGTCTTAAGAGTAAGAAAATTGTTTTGTAAGTCTTTACTGTACTTGTAGCAAGATAATTTTAAATTCTACATTCGTTCAACTTAAAACCTTTTTATCACTTAGGCGTTGCAAATTATAGAATAACGAAGAAAAAAACACGGTTCATAACGTATCCCATCAGTATTTCCTCAGAAAATGTCGTATTTTAATTTGTTTTAATCATCTATTGCACGGTTATTTTATAGGGTGAGCCAGTTATTACAGTCCAAACCAGTAGGGTATTATTGGTCAATACTGGTTGTATGTTCTGTTGTTGAGTTTTTGAACCTGGTTATAGATAGAAATCTTAAACTTGAAATATCCAATTTATTCGAATTCAACGTTTTTTTAATTAAATTTACAAAGTTGGGATAAGTGCATCCTTTTTTATACGAAAAAATACTTCCTCTTAAAGTTTTTGATGAATCTAAAGACACTATGTTCATTACTCAGAACGCCAACGATTATTAACGAGGAAAAGCTCACTTTTATGTTTAAGGCCAAATAACGAATAAAGTAGTTGAGAAAATGTTTTGAATGTTTTATGTAAAGATTGATTAAATTTAATCGATATAATTTAGAGTTATATTAAGCTGCAATTATAGTTTTCTGAAACCCCATTTTCTTTACAAATTGGCCCATATCACCCTATTTTCTCTAATTTGTATTTGTTCCATACTGCAAGATATGGACCAAATTTTTTTCAAATTTTGCTTATTTTGAAGTATATTGTGAAAAATATTGTAAAAAAACAAGCCTTCAGGTTCTTAACGTTTAAGAAAAGGAGACTGTCCACCATTTTACCTAAACGGAAGTAGTTCATGGCTCTCCCTTAACAATATGAAATTAAAAAAAAAATGTTAAAAATGTTTATATGAACAAATTAATACTCGATATATCAGCAACGATTAGCATTTGTAAAAAAGTAGTTGCAAACACGTGATTTTAGTTTGAGACATTCGGTTTACAATTCCAAATTTGGCGTCTTGACCAATTTAACGTTCGGGTGACAAACTCTCTATGAATTTATGGGGACCTTGTCGTTCTCCCCCACTATTTTGTGATGTATGTGGGTGATCACGGATTGCGAAGGTGTCCAAGAAATTTGGTTAATAAACACAAATATATATGGTGTTTCACTTCTTTCTTTTTTGCGATTTTTATTTAATATAAATAATTTGTCAGTTCCTTTTTTACTTTCAAACGAATAAATTTTTATTTATTTTAATATAATTTTGTTAATTTCACAACTCAATAACCCAGCAAACCCGAAAAAGCGACGCCCGAAAAAATGTTTTTATGCATAACGCCACACACTCCCCTCCCAGTGAACGCCCAAGTTACACGATATCATCACGAAAGCGCACCGGCTGATTAATGAGGCGCCCAGTTTTTGTTGTAGTCATAAATTGCACTGAATTCGACGATGTTGAGAGCGTAAGTCGTTTGGATGAAACTACAGTGGTTCCGGCATCATTGGTTGGTCTGACGATGGAAGATCTGCTTGAATACCATCACTTTCCAAATTCTCGGAATAAAACGGTTTCAAACGGTCTATAAACATTAGTGCGATGACCGCCCATTTCTATCTGGTAAAATTTCTCGGATTTACTGATTACCACGTGTGGACCAGTATATGGAGGTTGTGACGCCTTGCGTAAAGCATCCGTTCATACGAAAACATGAGTGCATTCTCCTAATTGACGACTGACGAATAATTTATCAGTTGTATGCCGTGTTGCTTGAACTGGTTCTAACTCCCTGAAATGTCGTTTAAGGCACTTTATAAATTCGGATTGTGGAATTGTATGCTCGTTATGTTCCAACAATTGACCAGGAACACGTAACGTATCGGCATATACCAACTCAGCTGAAGTTGCTCGCAATTCGTCTCCTGCATTTAGGGTCAAATTGAGCACCCTGATCGGTAACAATAAACGTAGGTACGCCAAAACGTGCGATCCATGCCGAATACAAAGTGAATGCCACCGTGTTGCTGTAATGTCTGGAACTGCAATGGCCTCAGCCCAACGCGTATATCGATCAATCATCGTTGATTGCCTTCAGAAATTGGTAGCGGACCGATAATACCAACATGGACTTAGGCGAATCGCTTGGATGTGATTTCATATGAACCTGTCATTGATTTAGTATGTTGAGAAACTTTCGACCTTTGGAACGACATACACGATTGAGCAAGCAACTTGACATCCTTTTTAATGTGTAGCCACACTACATGATCCGTCAACAATCTCACAGACGCCTTGATCCCAGGATGTGATAAATTGTGTTATGTCGCAAACACCTTTGTTCGGAACTTTCTAGGAATATATCGACGAGGTTTGCCTGTTGACATATCGCAGTTAAGAGTTTTATCCGAATTAAACTGGACAGGAAATTTATCAAACTTAAGAGTAGTGTTATCGTCCGCGATCAACTTTGCTAATTCTTGATCCGTGAGCTGAGCTTCTGAAATAGCATTGTAGTCTATCGCTTCGGGCGTGTCTATCCGATTAATTTGCGAAAGAGCATCAGCAACAACATTGTCTATAGCGGACATATGCTGCAAATCGATCGTGAATTGGCTTATAAAATCTAAGTGCCTACGTTGTCGTGGAGATGCCTCTTCCATGATTTGCCTAAAAGCAAAAACCAACGGTTTGTGATCTGTATATAGCGTAAAACAACGGCCCTCAACCAAATATCTAAAATATCTGATACCTAGATAGGCTGCCAGAAGCTCACGATCGTACGTGCTGTATCTTTGCTGTATCTTTGTTGAGTAGGCGTCAGACGAACGGAAAAAAAACCTAAGGGTTGCCAAGCATTATTCACCCATTGCTGAATGACTGCTCCTATCGCTGTATCCGCAGCGTCCACCATGATGGACATCAGCGCTGACATTACCGGATATGCAAGTGAAGTAGCCTCTGATAACATTAACTTGCAGTTTTCAAAGGATTTGATCGCAGCTTTGGACCAATCAATGAGGACATTGAGGTTTTTTCGGTATCCTTTTAAAAAACCGTTTAAAATAGCCTGATCTTTCGCTGCAGCGGGAATGAAACGACGGTAAAAGTTTACCATTCCAAGAAATCGTTTCAACTGTTGGACATTGACTGGACGCTCGAATTGTGTAATTATTTGGACTCGTCCGGGAGAGAAATAGTATTTCGTATTTCGCGAAGAAACACTTATCCACGTTAATCACTAATCCTGCATTGGGCAATCGCTGGAAAACTGTAGATAGATGTGCAAGGTGGTTTTCTCGTGAATTAGATGCCACTAGAATATCATCTAAATAGACAAAACAGTATGATAATCCTCGCCATACCGCATGCATTAGTCGTTGGAATGACTGCGCCGCATTACGGAGCCCGAAGGTCATTCTCACAAACTCGTGTAACCCGAAAGGCGTGGCTATAGCCGTTTTTGGGATGTCACCGGTCTCTATCGGAGTTTGGTGGTACGCCCGTACGAGTTCCAAGGTAGTGAATATTTGGTAGTGAACCTGTCAATTGAACAGAAACATTCTGCAGATGTGGTATGGGATAACAATCGGGAGAGATTGATAACGAAGAATCTGACAAATTTGTTAGTGAATAGATTGTATAAACGGATGTTAAAGGGTCTATGATTTGCCTTTTTTTAATATCTACTATGATTCCGGTGCTGAGCAAAAAATCCGCTCCCAATATTGCCATCGACACGTCTGCGATAATGAAATTTCAAGAAAAAATACGTCTAAGTCCGAGGTTGACCTTAAGAGTACGGGTGCCGAAAGCCTTAATGCGCGTGCCGTTGGCCGTATACAAATTAAATTCAGACTCAACACCTGTGCTATTTTTAATATTCGGTGGTATTACTGAGATATCCACCCCGGTATCAATCAAAAACTTGTGATTTGTATTTTTTTCTGTTACTAGAAGGCGACTAGATCCTGCTCCATCACAACACGTCGCCGAATGTTGATGAGCGATTATTTTTTTGTTGTGGACTGACTGCCAGTCTGGCTGATGAACACAGCATGATGTTTACACCCAAAAACGCATTTGTTTGCTTGATCACCAAATCGACGATGATAATAACACTCGTCCTTGCTTTGTTTTGGTTCTCGAGAATTTTAAGGCGGTTAGTCCTTCGACGTTCGGTTACTTGATGTACTACGTGGCTGTCTTTTGATTTCCATCAGTGCGGATACCGTATTCATGATACGCGATTCGAATTTGGCCCATTTCTCGTCAAGTTCAGTCGTGGGAGATGGAATTGATTTAGTAGAATCTATTTGGACGGAATAAATTTGATGCTGCGAAAACGTCTCCATGAGATTATCAGCACGTTCGGCTAATACTGTCAAAGACAGGGCGCCTCATTAATTGGCCGGTGCGTTTTCGTGATGGTATCGTGTAACTTGGGCGTTCACTGGAGGGGAGTGTGTGGCGTTATGCATAAAAACATTTTTTCGGGTGTTTATTTTTCGGATTTGCTGGGCGGCATCGTTGATTTGACAAAAAAGAAATAAGAAGACGAAAAAGAAAAAGGTATAAGATTTCCACTGTGATTATAAAAAGAAGACGGGTTTTTATTGAGTTGTAAAATTAACAAAATTATATTAAAATAAATAAAAATTTATCAGAAGTGTGTGGTTACTAATAATTAGGGAAAACAAAATTAGGGAACTTTTTTATTTAAGCTAAGAACTAAGGGGATTACTTAAGAAATGTTTCATTTTTGAAAACGCTTTATCTCAAAAAGCATGCTATACAAAAATGGAGTCCTTTATGAAGATCTGTTTAGTTTAGTAACGTATGACAAGTTGGACAAAATTTTCGGTAACAAATAACAAGACCAAGAAATAACTATATTTCCTTGATTTTGTAATTAAATTTTCCACTTAATATTTTTAGTTAAGTATCATTTTGTGGATTTACTTTTAAATGTCCTAAGATTAGAAAATACATCACTTAAGTTTTGGTTAACAGTTTGGATAACAGTTTTGACATAAGCTATGGTAAAATACTATAGGAGCATTACGCAGTCAAATATAGCAAAAAAGTTGGTAATGCTCTGTTTCCGAGCTAAATGCACGTTTTCGCGGGTTTTTGGATCTATCAATACCTAATAATATCCATAAGCAAGATCGAAAGTTGAAAGTAATACCTATCAAGAAGCTTTGTGAGGCTTGCTAGTAGTTTATAACAATGCATCATTTTCTATCATTTTTTTTTCTTATTTTTTAACATTCCTTGATTTCATTTCACATTGTTAAAATTAAGTTTTATTTCCTGTATGATTCCTGTCTAAATTATTCAATTAAATTTTAATTTTTTATAAAGGTAAACAGTTTTTGATATTAGGAATTGATGGTTTCAAATTTTTAATGTTTAGATTAAAATTCAAATGAAAATTAAACTGACATAGTCATGCTAAACTTTCTAAACAGAGTTTGCGGTAAATACTACAGACTGAACTTAATTTGAATAACGTTTGAAGTTTAAAACAGGTTCGTGATTTGTGATCTATGTACTTTACTGCATAACTGATGGGAACGTTCGTCGGAAATGGCTTAAATTTTTTAAAAGATGGCATTCGTAGTCGATAATTTCATAGTAAGAAGGAGAGACCACCAAGCCATTTTATAATTTAAATTTTTAATGTTTTTTATTGGCTCAGACTTATTTCACCTATATTTAGACCTATGGAAATTAGGTTTTAAAAATTAACTATAGCGTAATGGTTTATCAGGTTCATAAATACTAACCACAAAATATTTGGATAATCTATTTTGATTTTATAAATTAGCAACGAAAGCATCACCATCTAGCCTTCTTATCAATAATCGTTCAGAGTACGATTGTAAATTTCTAATATTTCTTAATATGGAATATTTCGGTCTTAAGAGTCCAACTCATTTTGAAAAATGTCAAAAAATGAACTTGTTTTTGCACACTTTAACTAATATGAACTGATTGATGCGGCTGCCTCAATATACTCAATATTTATTACAATATAAAACAATATTCAACAACCGAACAAACAAACATAGTGACTAACATGACGATAATTTTTAAGTTCATTTGATCTTTTTAAAAAAAAACCGAGAAACGAAGAAGCCCTGGCAACTACAATAATAAGATAATAACGATCCTTGCACTATCATGTACCTTAGAGCCAACCATAGTAGAGTTAGTTTTACACCATCACTTTCAACAAATTGACTTCTATCTGCGAAATAAAAGAAACCCCATCTTTGAAAATATTAGAAGTGCCAAACTTGTGTAATTTGTTAATAAATAAATTATGTATAAATAAACTTTTAAAATCCTTCCGAAAGTCTGTGTACATGACTGTTAATTGCTTATGTTTGTCAACAGTTTCGAAAGCAAAATTTGTAATTTTAAATAAAATCACAGCAACAGATTTACCTTGTAAAAATCCATAATGCCCAAAAAATATTATTTGCTTACTTAAATTTCGAAATTAAAGTATTACCTAATGTACAACATAATATTTACATAGTTTTATGTAAATGATTCGATATTGGATACTCTTGAAAGCTGAAATTTAGATAATACGGATAATTCCATTGACGAATATTTTGATTATAATTTAAGATTACAAAACTAGTTCTCTAAAGAATGTACTGTTTCGAAAAATCAAAATAGCGTTCCAGCTATTCTATTTTCAAATAAAATTCATGATTATTTTGCAATGAATTTAAAGGAGCTTGAGTAGGCCCATGAAATGGAAATGACGATCAAATTGCACGATACAGAACCCGTATGTTATCATCAATATAGATTGTCCCTAGTACAATTAGAAGAAGTTAATAGCCATATAAAATAATTCTTATATTTAGTGATAATAAAACCTTCAAACTTGCGACGTTAAAAATACAAAAATCGTTAAAGACAGATTTCTCATACCAAACGTTACAGATTCCATACAAAGGTTGTCAGAGAATAAATATTTAGCTATAGATAAAGCTTCTGATTATTATCAAGTACCGTACCCGTTAGTGAAGATTAAAAAATATACGTCATTCGTTATGAAATCGTTGTATATTCTGTTTTGACGATATTATTTTACCAAGTTTAACGATTACCGTAAGTTTGAAATTGTTCGAGAGAATTCTTACTAAACTACGCGAGTATTTTTGGCAAATCGTTACTATTGTTGCACCATTGTTACCGATTTTAGTGTTATGTAATACCGCGTTTTGTGGTAAGCAGATGTCGTATATTGCTGCGTTAATTATAAATGTGGTTGAGGGACCTACAGAATTAGAACCAGCTATATGTTAGATATTTTTGGAATAGAAGATCCCGATGATGAAAAATATCTCGATTTTAAAATAGAAAAACCGTCGATTATTTAGACAATTTAATGGTAAATTGCTTTTTGTCGTTCTGAAATTTGTTTGTGATAGAATATGTCACAGTAACCGTGACGAGTGGGGTCATTTTAGTCCCGATAGAATGTTGACTAACAATATGTAAATTCAAAAGTATATCGCGTCATGCGTAGAATGTTTTCATGCATCCGATAGATAAGGTACCCATTCCATGCATTAAATAATTGTTTTTTGTTTTGTTATAGTCCATGTCATCTGTTTTGAGACCGAAGCACTCACTGCTCCCAAATCGAAGAGTACAGCTATAGGTCCGATTTTTATCACCATTTGTACCTTGCATACTTCCATGCTAGCTTATATTGGCATGGAAGATGGGTCGGCTCACTGAGTTTTGCACTCCGACAGGGGTCATAGATGTGTGCCATTTCGTCACAGAATACAATATGTAGATCAAAATTCCCTTTGCATCCTGCTCCTATCGGGATTTGAACCCGGTACCTCCCGATCCAAACGCCAAAGCTTTAACCACTGTGTCATTTAGTCGGTAATAAAATAATTGTTACTTATTTGTCACCATTGGCTCATTCACGAAATATGTTTTTTTAAGCCGGTGCGAGGAACGACTTAAAGACTTGTTGTGAACGCATTAAATGAAATGTCCGTTTACTTTGAAATGCCGAGGCCGTTGAACCGTAATAGAACCGGAATACTTGTTATAGGAATAATAGCTGATAGTTAGCCTTCCAAATCGGACAAATCACTTCTGAAAATATAGTGGGCTATCGTTAAACCAATGCCATCACGAAAGTGTCACCTCACGAAATTCTATTTAGTGTAAAACTGAAATTTAAATTCGCCTATAAATTAACTTTGGAAATACACAATAATTCAACTATAAACATGGAAGAGCATAAATCAGCTAATAGAAAGACACATAGAGACGCCAACGTTAGCTAACATTCAAAACTCTACGTCAATATAACATAGAGGATATGATCGTAGCTCTGTAGACTGCAGTCTTCGATAGGTGGAAGTCGCAAATTATTACGTCCGTTCGATTAGAGGAGTTATAATTGCGGAAGGTTTGTGCCGTTTCGTGGAGTGATACTTGCTGATAATTTTCGATTGGTAGCTATGCGGGAGGATGATGAGTTTGATGAAGTTCAATTAGGATGAGGTTTGAGTACAAAATCTTACTACCATCTATTAGTCCTTTTATTTTTATATGTAATTATTGTGTCGGAGAGAAGTAATAAAAAGAGATTAGTGAAAAAGAAACGACTGTACGAGAAACTAAAATTACAAATTTGAACTATTGTTACTACTAACGACGCAAACTGTACATTAGCTTTAACCTCACCACTTTTCTTATTTCAGGTAAACTTAGAACAGACAAAATACAAAAATGTCGACGTCTTTCGCTTAAACTGTCCTAATGAAATTAAATTCTATAACTAAAGTACCAATAGGCTAAGAGGTTGGAATTACGTACCTCTAATAACTCGATACAAGCAGATAACATCAAGGCTGCATCATCATCAGTATTTTAACCCTAATGCTACTCGAAACCGCATAAACGCTACTTGAAACCGCATAACGAAATCAACGGATGTGAAGACACATAAATGCAAAACCAGCAAATAGCATTATACACGTGCATGCTTCGCAACATCGTAGAAACTAACATTATCTTTTACTAACTAAGCATTTTTATTACTAAATAACAACTAACATAACTAACATCTTTGAATTAGTATAAAAATATCTTGAAAGTGTAAACTCTATATTGATATTGAAAATAAAGTAAAGCTGTGGAAAATTCCACAGCAATAAAAAATTTTAAGTTAAGTGCAATAATAGATTTAATTGGCGCAGTGTGGTAGCGGATATTTTTAAATATCTGTTCCTACCAAAATATCAACTGCAAGTGAATAAATAAAGTATCTTAAGTGTCACGCATATAGTGAAAGTTAAAGGGATATTAACTGTAGTGCTTAGAATCGAACTGTTATTCGCGAACATTACACAAAGTGTACATGTTGTTTGATGGTATATCAAACCTATTTAAGTGATTTAAAATAAATTAGAAGTCTATAAGATATAGAAGTGAATTAACCTAAATAAAAATAAATAAAATAAATATTTTTTAATTATCACGGCATATGATAATTAAAAGTGAATATAAAATTAATAAAAATTAATAAAAAGTTGACGTCCGAGCGTCTGTACTCGAACAGTGAAATTTTTTTTTGACAAAAAGTCAAAACACTCAAGAGGAAGCGAAAAATCGATATTGCGGCAACATCAGTGGACGGAATGAAGGTATATCATCTCCTGGTCCTGATCTTCTTATTAAATTGGTGAGTTACACTTGGTATAATACTAATTCCCCGCAACTATCTAAATTCCCTTCCAAGTTGAGAAATTTTATTGTATAAATAAGAAAACATAAATAATTTAAAAATTACGAAATTAATCGACAAATATAAAAAATATAACGAGTCGCGTAACATTCAGGAAGATTTTAGTTCTGATAGTGACAGTGACAGTGTTATTGAAATTAAACTTAAGAAAATGACTGACGCAGAGGAAAAACAGTTTAAAGAAATGGAACGGACATTAAGACTGTTACAAATCCCCGACGCCATCAAAGATATTCCGCCGTATGATAGTAGTAGAACGGAACTAAACAAATTTATTACACAAGTCGAAGACATTCTAAAAATTCTTAAACCTGCGTTCACTGACCCATCATACCAGATAATTCTCTTACGGGCAATTCGTAATAAAATAGTGGGTGATGCCAACAAGGCCCTGGAAATGTACAACACCACAAATGAGTGGGATAGTATTAAAGGAAGCCTTATTGCTCACTTTGCCGATAAGAGAGATGAAAATAGTCTAATTCGGGATCTTCACGCTATCACGCAAAGAAATGACAGTGTTGAAGTATATTTCACGAGAATCCTTGAAATATGTAACACATTAAAGACTTGGGCGAAACTGAATACCCCAAATGAAGCAATACAGAAAGCCAAATGGTACGATTCCATGTGCCTTTCTGTGTTCATGGCAAATTTGAGAGACCCCCTTGGAGTTATGGTAAGAGCAATGCAGCCACCGGATCTTCCGACGGCGAGACTATACTGTTTAAAGGAACAAAATATAGTCTATATGAAGAATAAAGCGTCACCTCCACCAATACCTCAAAAAACAATAATGCCTAGACATCCAAGATACAACCAATATCCACAATATAATCAGCATCCGCAGTACAATCAAAATCGACCTCAAAATTTTAATAATAATAAACCTCAATATTTCAATCATCGCCCCTTCACCCAACAAAATAATACACAATTTGGCTTAAGAGGATTACCACCTAAACCAATTCAATACCATAAACCGGAACCTATGGATACAACATCGAATGAAAATGGATATAAACAACCGGTCTATCAAAAACCACCATCCAACGACAATTCAGTTCAACAAATCAGCCTTATCGCTTCAATAGGAATGGCCCATCAAAAGTTCAAGTTAAAGAACTATATAATATTTCATCGAACCCTTATAACAACGAAAGTGATTATTATTATCAAGACGTGTACTATGAAAATCAGGAATATGACAGTTCATACGAGGAACAAGAATCCGGTATGAATGAATATTTCGAAGAAAATCTACAAAGTCAAAATCAAAGTATCCCTATCATTGAAATTCAAGACGAGGATTTTTGCCTAAAAGCCTCGGAGAATCAACATTCGGATACCTAAGTCTGAATAGCCACCACCAAAAAGGCTATCAATTACCTTATGTCGAACTAATCCTTAACGGACGCCCCTATAAATTCTTTATAGACACTGGTTCTACAAAATCCTTTAATGATCCAATTCTGATCCCAAGTAAATTCGTACAAAAAATAAATCCAGTAACCATATCTACTCTATTTAATGATACGACTGTTGATAAAATGGTCCAGTTAAAGGGTATTAAAGAATTTAAAACTAACGAGGAACTCGACTTCATCCTTTTCAAATTTCACAATTATTTTAATGGTCTAATTGGCATGGAAACCATGCAAAAATTAAAAATAACTCTTGAATTAGGACAATCCCTATTAATCACTCCATTAGTTCAAATCCCATTAAAATTTAAATTAAATTTCATGTCCGCAATTTACAATATCGCTCCGCGAAGCAAAATAATAGCAAGCGTACCTGTTACAATAGAAAATGGCGAGATATATATTAAGCCCCAACTCCTAAACGGAAATCTAATCATACCAGAAGGTATATATACGAGTAAAGATAATTACGCTAAAGTGGAAGTCGTTAACTACAGCCCACAAGCAAAAAAATTCGTGGTAGAACACCCAATAGAGTGTGAGGAAATTAGCAAATACCACACAGAAATTAATAACATCGAACCCATAAAAGACTATAATAGTTCTGATATAAAACACCTAATTCGAACATCTCACCTTAATTATGAGGAAAAACGAAGTATAGGAAAACTCTGTACTCAATTCGAAGAGATATTTCAAAAAGAAGACAGTCAACTATCTTTCACCAATGCCATTAAACACGACATTGAATTGGAAGATAACACACCTATATACACTAAAAGCTACAGATATCCGTATATTCACAAACAGGAAGTGGAAAACCAGATCAACAAAATGCTAAACCAAGGCATTATACGGCCTAGTTACTCTCCCTGGTCGTCACCGATCTGGATAGTACCTAAAAAGAAAGACGCTTCCGGATTAATCAAATGGCGAATGGTCATAGATTATAGGAAGTTGAACGAAAAAACAATTTCTGATAGGTACCCGTTACCCAATATAACGGACATACTAGACAAACTAGGAAAATGTTTGTATTTCACAACTCTGGACCTTGCTTCTGGTTTCCACCAGATAGAAGTAAATCCACGAGATATCCCTAAGACTGCATTCAGTGTTGAATTTGGTCATTACGAATTCGTTCGTATGCCATTCGGGCTAAAGAACGCCCCTAGCACGTTTCAACGTGTTATGGATCACGTTTTAGGAGAACTACAAGGTAAAATATGTCTCTGCTACATGGATGACATTATAATATTCTCTACGTCACTCCAGGAGCATATGAATAGCTTGAATAAGGTTTTTACTAAATTACGTGACGCAAATCTGAAGGTACAACTTGATAAGAGTGAGTTTCTTCATAAAGAAATCGCGTTCTTAGGTCATATTGTTACTTCAGAAGGAGTAAAACCTAACCCCGACAAGATCAGGGCAATTCGAAATTTCCCCATACCCAAAACCGAAAAGCAGATCAAAAGCTTTCTTGGTTTATTAGGGTATTACAGAAAGTTCATAAAAGATTTCGCTTTCCTCACAAAACCCATGACAGAATGTCTAAGGAAAGATTCTGTCATTGACCTTAATGAAAATTACATAAAATGCTTCGAAAATTGCAAACAATTGCTATGTGAAAATCCAATATTGCAATACCCGGATTTTGAGCAACCATTCTTGGTAACAACCGATGCGAGCAATGTCGCTATAGGTGCTGTTCTATCCCAGGGTACAATAGGACAAGATTTGCCAATTTGTTATGCTTCGCGTACACTCACAAAAACTAAGCAAAACTACTCGACCATCGAGAAGGAACTCTTAGCAATAGTATGGGCAACGAAATATTTCAGACCATACTTATTTGGCCGAAAATTTACCATCATAACGGACCACAAACCTCTCACTTGGTTATTTTCACTAAAAGAACCAAATTCCAAACTTGTGAGATGGCGTTTAAAGTTAGAAGAGTTTGACTACAACATCGTTTATAAAAAAGGCTCTCAGAACGCGAATGCTGATGCTCTATCTCGCGTCCAAATCAGTTCTAACCATATTGATGTTAACAATACCGAAAGTTCATCCTCGGTAGAAGATACAGCAAGTATGTTGTCAACACCTGACGATCTAATCCCAACAACAAAGAATTCTATAAACATGTTCGAAAAACAATTAGTCATTTACCTATCCGATAACTTAAAAGAACCTCTCGTTAAAACTGAAACGCTTTTCAACTCTCGGAAAAGAGTAACAGTGCAAATACCACGTAAACGAGGTATAAAAACTACCATTACAGAAGAGCTACGGAAATTATTTGGACGAACTAGGAATCTGACATGTATTTTCATTTCAGAGGAATGTTTTCAATACGTTTCAAAAGCGTATAAAGCGATGACATCCTCCAAACCAAGGGTAACAAATCCTAAAGTAAATTTAGTACGGTCTATGTCACTTCTAATCGGCATTGAAGACGAAAACAAACAACAAGAGATCATTAAAAGGACCCACGAACAAAACGAACATCGCGGTATCATAGAAAATTACGAGCATATCAAAAAAGAGTACTATTTCCCAAGAATGAAAGAAATGATAAGAGACTACGTAAATCAATGCGACGTTTGCCAACAAGTGAAGTACGACCGGCAACCTCCACAACTACATTTATCCTTAACTGAAACACCAAAGAAACCCATAGAGATTATTCAAATTGATATATTCCAATTAGAGGCAGTAAAATTCTTAACGGTTATAGACAAGTTCAGTAAATTTGCAGCAGCCTACCTGTTAGAAGAAAAAACAACTAAAAGGATTTCTGAAGCACTAATACACTATTTCAGTCAACACGGACTACCAGGTAAAATTATAGCTGATCACGAAATAGGAAATGGAGGAGAAGTTAAAATATTGATGGAAAAATATCAAATTGAATTACACATCACTACACCGTATAACTCCACCGGTAACTCCCCAGTCGAAAGACTACACGACATTAAAAGAAATCTGTAGTATTATACGCCTAAAAGATAAGGATAAAAATCTAGGAAACGTAATGAATCTTGCCATATTGTCGTATAATAATTCAGTCCACTCAACAACTAAAATCACACCATTTAGTCTCTTAAAAGGTCACTATGTTAGGAAAGAATTAGACTTCGTGAATGAAATCGATTACCTGCAACAACATAAAGAAAGGTACGAACAATTATGTAATGACATCTATAAACAGTCATCCGAAATTAAAGCCAAAATTATTACAAAAATCAATAAAAAGAGAAAACCCGTTTTCCCTATTTCTCCAAAATTATTCATTTATACAAAAGGAAAGAAAAGAGGAAAATTAAGAGCTAACTATAAAAAACGACAAGTATTAAAAGACAACGGAATAGTAATAGAAACCGCAGAAGGCAAAGTTCATAAAAGTAAAATTAAACGATTATTCCAGGTCCCTAAAGATCACGTGCCAAGAGATCAAGCTGACATCGCTCAAGGACAATAAAGGAGTAATCCCTATAAAAATTGGTAATGCAAAAATCTACAACGGATTTCGTAAAATCATACACATCATACAATTAGAACCATACGGACAAATCATAGACAACATTAAAAAGCAAGTAAATAAACTACTGGAGAAATTCTCAGTAGAAAGCGGTTATCGAAATGTATTAAATAACAAGAAAGTTATCACTCAATACAAATTAAATCAAGTTGAAAAATTATACATAGAAGTACTACCGAAACGTTACAGACGTGGACTTTCTAACGGATTGGGAGCACTTATAAAAGACATTACTGGAAATTTGGACAATCAGGATCTAATCGATGTACAAAACGCAATAAATGAAATAAACCAGAATCAAGATACAATTAATGATCAAATCAATAACCAAATACAGGTGAACAATCAAATAATAAATAGATTAGAGGAAATTCAAAATACTATAAACGTCAATCTTAATCGAATACAATACGAACAGAACAAAACTACAGAAACCATTAATCACATCTCCCTTTTAATTTTATGCGACCAACATTTTTACAGAATCAGTCATGTGCTTGAAATTTTACAAGAACACATAGAAAACTTGTTAGACATTATAGCATTTTCAAAACAACGTTTAGTATCACGCCATTTATTGACAAATAACGAAACAGAATACATAACTAAATTATTTGAACAAGACGACATAAAAGTACAGAACCACAATCTTCTCTATGATTTATTAGAACTAAAAGAATTTTATAACAATACCAAATTAATATACATAGTTAAAGTTCCTATGTTTTCAAAAGAAAAGTATGAAAATTATCAACTTAAACTCATTCCCTTCCATAATAAAATTATAAACCCTATTCCATATAACCAAATTATCCTAAATACCCAATTATATCAATTTGTAACAAACCAATGTAAACAAATATATGAAACATTATATTGCAAAGAAGAGAAATTAATGCCAACGTTAGGGACATGTATACCAGCTATAGTAAACAAACAACAAGCCGAATGCGTAACACAAAATATATCCACCTTTGAAGATATCGATTACTTATCTGAAGGAATACTCTACGTTCAACCTGCAGATAAACAAATAATATACACTTCTACTTGTAACCAGCATATTCATAAAATTACAGAACAAACTCTCATAGAATTCAAAAACTGCGATATAAATATCAAGGGCCAGAAATTCTCTACAGACGAAATAGAATTTTCCGATCACATTGAAATTAGAATACCGTATAATGAAATAAACATCATAGAAACTAAACCTGAATTAACACTGGAGATTCTACATAATAAAACCATACAAAATTATATCCAAGTCAAGCTAAGACATGAAAAGGCAATTCTACACAGCTCTACTGGACATATATCGCTAACTTTCATTATAATATTCATAATATTGTCTATTCTTTATATTTGCTGCTGGCCAAACAAAAGATGTACCGCTTTAGGACTACTTAAGCAGCCTGACGCTCATCTTAGAGGGGAGGAATTACGTACCTCTAATAACTCGATACAAGCAGATAACATCAAGGCTGCATCATCATCAGTATTTTAACCCTAATGCTACTCGAAACCGCATAAACGCTACTTGAAACCGCATAACGAAATCAACGGATGTGAAGACACATAAATGCAAAACCAGCAAATAGCATTATACACGTGCATGCTTCGCAACATCGTAGAAACTAACATTATCTTTTACTAACTAAGCATTTTTATTACTAAATAACAACTAACATAACTAACATCTTTGAATTAGTATAAAAATATCTTGAAAGTGTAAACTCTATATTGATATTGAAAATAAAGTAAAGCTGTGGAAAATTCCACAGCAATAAAAAATTTTAAGTTAAGTGCAATAATAAATTTAATTTTGGAGTCATCCAATGGTTAATTTAAGAGTTTCATAGTCTTGAATAAATTCTTCTTTAACTTTGGGTTTGAAAATAACTATCGATTTCGTTAAATTTATTTTAAATTTATCAGCCGGGGTCACCATTCCTACAGCATGATGCATGATTAATTCATTGAAAACATCCACACCAACAGCAACAATATCTTTACAAACATATATGTCAGAAGAATTATTATTATGTCCAGATGTCAGGTAGCAGCTCATGCGATTTTTAAATGGTTTTTTGATCAACTGTCTTCAAAGTACTAATTGTTGGAGGGTTTAATGACGAACATTGCTAAAACTACAAATACTGTTAACTTTTCATTTGGGAACTTCCGATGCACAATATTTTACAGAATCCAGCGCAAATAACATATTCATTTGCATTACAGTTGCAATGCACGCGTAACACAATACAATTCATACTGCATGTAATATTTTTGGATAAAATTTATATTTGTATAAGCAAAAGTTATGTCAGTTGTTATATCTGTAGATCTAGTGTTGATAATCATAATGATGTGATAATCCAATATTGGCCTATTGGCAAGTATTGTTATTTTCATTGGTCCAGCTTTTACTGTTAGGACGTACACCACCAAGTGTTACCGTCCCAAAGTTCAAGTACTCCTCCGTTCTGATTATTCCTGATTGATTCCTCCAGTACTGATTGAACTAAATTTTGGAATTGTATTCCATGTGAAGGGAAATATGAAAATAACGAAAGTAATTGTAAACGGCGGCAATAGTCATAATGGAAATCGTTAAGATAGGGGAATCGACAGCGACGCAGAAGTATATAAGTGCGACCAATTTGTGACAAGGAGATAGTCGTAGTTTAGCCAGTGAACAGTGCACCATAAAAACAGTGCGAAAAGTAAACAATGAGCAGTAAAAGTTGATTAGTGAAGAGTAATAAAGAGCGAAAATAGTGAATTCCTGATGAAATTAAAGGTGTTGGTAAATAAAATTTGTAACTTAAAACGATTAGTGTTTTATTTGCAAAATCCAGTCCGAATCAGTATTAAACGCTCGAAATTCGTAACAATATTCTGTTCTTACAATTTATCATGCGGTTGTAAAAATTTACAAAAATTGAATATTCCTTAATTTATATAATGAACAAAACGATCTAGTCATTTATATTGAAATCTGTTTTTTTATTATCAGTTTATTATTACGTAAATTCTAGTTCCACCAGAACTAAAGTGAAAAAGACATTATTTGCAGAATCGTGGGAAGATGTATGCCATGAATTTATGAGTTCTGAACCATCAGGATATCACTGATTTGTTGTTATTGAGATTTGATTATTCTGGCTTAATATAGAAGGACAATGCACGATTTCTCGATTCTACTGAAACGGAGGCATTTACGATTAGATACATATTGAATCGTCGTTCTCTAATTTTCAGTCATAGCCAACGTTGTAACAGCTTGTAACAGCTCAAAAGGGTACCGGAACCCATGCCAATTTCAGCTCAATTCCTATTCAACAGTGCTCGTTATTAACAACATCGGGTGCAGCTGTCGTCTCTACTACTATCAGACCAAACAAACAAATTTCCATGGACGCCAATTAGTGTGAATATTCCATTCATCATTACGCTCCACATTAAATCGCGAAAGATCTCAAAAGCGATGAATGTAATTTATATCGAAAATGGTAAAATCAAGCCATAAATGTGTTTCGTTGTGTAACATTTTTGGCTTTAAAACCTTCCTTGTATGTCGAAATATCTTCTTGAAGTTTATTATAACGAATGTGTCAATGCCGATCATAGATTCGGATATTTTATAAACAATCCAAATTTGTTATCGACATACAATCGATCCACGAAAGTTAAGGTTATCAAATATTTAATTTATCACCATTTAGAATAGCCCACCTATCTCATAAAAGGCTAGTCGTCTACTAAACTAGTGGTAGCGGTATTTGAATTCACAAAGAAACAATAAAGTTGTAAGACTATAGTCACTCACGAGTTCTGCTCAATGGTCCATAGCAGCGTGCGACGTACTCAACGCATTGCAAAGTATATTTACAATTACTGAAATTAAATTCATATGGTAGACTTGTGGCTGCCTCCAGCATTCTTAAATTCGGCTTCAAGGGTTCACGGTTAAACGACATACTTCACACCACATAATCGGGTAACATTTTGAATTGAGAACGAAAGGCCGAAATGAAATCGGATGTACGGTCGAATAAAAGAAACGAAGGTAAAGAGGTTGACGATGGCATTCTCTCGGTGTTTTTACATAATACAAGTTGTTGTTAACTTGTATCGCGCTTTAAAAATAAATTAAGAAAAACTCACATTGTATAATTTTCATTTAGTTTATTTTTCATAAATAATAATTAAAATAATTTAATGTAAATAACAATTTAATGTAAATAGTAAAAATAATACATGGACTCAGAATAGTAATACGTATGAGAGTCAAATAATTAATTACAACAATACCTCAATTCGGTAGTGGTGGTCATCCAGGTGGTACGTGTACGCATATGAACAACCAGCACACCTACAAATGGTAACCCCGACAAAAAAGGAATATTAGTTATCATAATGCAACGTAACGTGCTACAATTAATTTAAAAGATTGACAAAAGATAACTTAAAAACCATATGCCAACATCGTAATGATACTACAAATGGTCACGGCTCACTGAAACTAAATCTAATATTATTTGGAGCATCGAGCAGCATCGCAAATTTTCAGCACTATTAAATACAAATACCTGATCATCTTTAATCAAAAGATTGGCAACATCAAACAAAATCATCATAGAAGAAGGAAAAGCAGTCATCGAATTCATCTACACATCGGGTGAGTCCATTTTTGTTTTCTTTACCTTCCATATGTTTCGGTTATTCGTTGCTGGGTTCATCCGATATCATATTCGATTTTCGTTCTATTTTTAATATCGACGGTCGTTTGCAATATTTTGTTTTATAATCGTATATACACATATATTACGTATTTGTAAATAGTAGTTTTTTTTGTGTGTGAAAATATAAAGTCATTTAATCATGGATTCGGACAACGAAGCTAACGGTAAAAGCGGTAAAAATGGAGGCGAAGCATCTCCTCGCAAAGTTAAGCATGATAAGTCGCACGGTAGTTTCGTGGAACGGGTTTCGGTCAAGACACCTCCTTTTTGGTACGAAATGCCAGAACTTTGGTTTGCCCAAATGGAGGCACAATTCATGAACGCAACAACAAACCAAATTCAATATTATTGTTGCGGGTCTCGATAAAAGAGCGTTAAACACGGTTAGCGATGTAGTGTTACAGACTGCAACTGACAATATATATGACGATTTAAAACAAGCACTAATTTCTCGATTAACAGAGTCAGCGGATGCTAAGCTACAGAAGCTTTTAAAAGACCTTGACTTGGGCGACAAAAAGCCAACCCAATTGTTGCGTGAAATGAGGAATTTAGCCGACAAACAACTAGCAGAAGACTTACTAAAAAAACTGTGGGTCCAACGTTTAGCGCAACAAATACAAATCATTTTGGCGTCCAGTACCGAAAGCTTAACGGGTTTGGCAATTATGGCCGATACAATTTTGGAGGCCTATTCCAATTCAAATGTAATGTCAATCTCTAGCGAAAGTAGAACCGAGGTGTCGGCAGTATGTAATCCAAAAACTCAGTCCGATCTTGAGGTCAGAATTCAAGAACTTATTCTTGAAATTAAGGGATTAAAGACACATTATAGGAATGACAGAGCAAGTAGTTCGCGACAACGCTCCAGGTATCGATCATCAGAAACAAAAGGGCACACTTTATGCTGGTATCATTTTAAATTTAATGATAAGGCAAAGAAATGCGTACAGCCTTGTGCTTACGTACAAAAGCCGGAAAACTAGCTTCCTCACCGCAGATGACGGCATGCGAGGGGGGCAATAGTGCCAATTGTCGTCTAATAATATACGATGTTTCTAGCAAACGCAGTTATCTAATAGATACAGGAGCCGAAGTATCTGTCATTCCACCATCGCTCGAGGACAAACAAAAGGGTCAAAATGAGTTCACGCTGTTCGCTGCAAATTCGTCGCAAGTTAATACATATGGCACTCGGATTTTAAAACTTGACTTAGGCCTTAGGAGAAATTTTAGCTGGAGGTTCATTATAGCATACGTTTCCAAACCTATCATCGGAGCCGATTTTTAAAGCAGTTTGGGCTAATAGTCGATATAACACGGAATCGTATAATTGATCCGATTACGACTCTTCATACGACTGGACGAACTATCAATATAATGTCTTCATCGTTGACTACCATTAGTGCCATGGCTATCGATACGGAAATTGGACGTCTGTTAAGAGAAATTAGTGAAATTACTGTTGACAGTGCAGTTATAAGACCAATTAAGCATGCAGTTACTCATTTTATCCAAACCAAAGGTCCGCCGGTGGCAGCAAAGGTTCGTAGAATCGCTCAGGATAAGTTAGCTACGGCAAAGATAAAATTCGACTACATGCTTCAGTCAGGAATCTGTAGACCATCCGATAGTCCATGGGCCAGCCCACTACATTTGGTTCAGAAGAAAAGTGGAGATTGGAGACCCTGTGGTGATTACCGGGCACTGAATGCTGTCACTCAGCCTGACCGCTACCCAATACCACACCTCCAGGAATTCGCACATCAACTACGTGGCTGTACTATATTTTCTACATTGGACCTAATACGAGCGTACCATCAGATACCAGTGGAACCGTCAGATATACCGAAGACCTCTATCATAACACCCTTCGGGTTGTTCGAGTTCACTCGAATGGGATTTGGTTTGAGAAACGCTGCACAGTCATTCCAACGATTTGTTCATTCTATTTTTCGGGACCTTAATTATTGCTATACATATATTGATGATTTTTTGATTGCTTCACGAGATATGAACGAACACATGATCCATCTGGAACAAATTTTTCAACGTTTACAGGATCACGGATTAATTATCAATGCAAATAAATGTGCATTCGCTAAGGCCGAAATAAACTTTTTAGGCCACACTATTAATAAATCGGGTATTAAGCCGATGTTAGAACGTGTTCAAGCGATATCTGATTTTAAACAACCAGAAACCATAGTAGAATTGCGACGCTTCCTCGGAATGACCAATTTTTATCGGCCATTTGTCCCAAATGCAGCTGAAAATCAAGCATTGTTAAACGAATACTTAAAGGAGAGTAAAAAGAACGACAAACGTAAAATTGACTGGACCGATAACACGAAAATAGCTTTTGTGAAATGCAAACAACAATTAATCGACGCAGCAATCCTCGCGCGTCTCGGGTAAGGACAACGTTGTAGCAGATACTCTATCGCGCATTTGCAAAATTGATGTACCAGAAGCTATTGATTATACTAGGATTGCCGAAGCTCAAAGTCAAGACAGCGAGTTACAGGATTTAATTGAAACAAATAAGTCGCTCGAATTTAAAAAATTTCCAATATTAAATTCAGACAAAGAAATCTTTTGTGACATTTCTACAAAGTGTATTAGACCGTATATACCAAAATAATTCAGAAAAATGGTATTCGATACGGTGCATGGTTTGTCACACCCCGGAGTTCGGACTACCACTAAAATGTTGGCTAGTAAATACATTTGGACATCAGTCAACCAAGATGCTAGAAAATGGGCTAAAGGTTGTATAAGTTGCCAAAAGTCTAAAGTTCAACGCCACACCAAAAGTCCTATTGGTCAATTTCCATTATGTAGCAAGCGTTTTGAAGAAATTCACGTAGATATTATTGGTCCAATGCCAACTTCTAACGGTATGAAATATTGCGTCACAATAATAGATCGATATACTCGCTGGCCAGAGGCCATTCCAGTAGCGGATATCAAGGCACAAACAGTTGCAAGTGCAATTTATAACGGTTGGATCGTACGATCTGGCATACCTGTAACTATAGTCACTGATCGAGGAATGCAGTTTGAATCGGAATTATTTCAGAAATTGTCCAAGGTATTGGGGTTCCAACGCAAACGCACTACATCATATAACCCACAAGCCAACGGTTTTATCGAACGTTGGCACCGCTCTCTAAAAGCATCGTTAATGTGTCATAACCATTTAGACTGGACAATCTCGTTACCAACAGTTTTGTAGGGATTGCGCACAGCATTACTGGTGGAGTTTAATGCAACAGCGGCAGAAATGCTTTACGGCGAAGGTTTACGATTGCCAGGACAATTCGTAGGCAGTTGTAATAAGCATGATTACCAGTCCGAATTTGTCAAACAACTGAAAACTGCAATTGATCAAATTAAACCAAGTCCTGCATCACGACACGGAAATCAAGCATCGATCATTATTCATAAAGAGCTTAGTTCATGCTTACATGTATTTGTACGAACAGATGCGGTTAGAACATCTCTGCAGCCTCTTTATGAAGGACCATTTAGCGTCAGTAGCCGTACGGAAAAATATTTTACCATACTTATGAAGGGTAAATCTTGCAATGTTTCAATAAATAGATTAAAACCTTGTTTCACTACGGAATATGACTCAAACGATCGTGAGACAAACGAAAACTTGCCGACATGTAATAGTACGATTCAACCTACGATTTTAGAACCTAACGTTAGCCAAAAGAAATCTTCAACGGATGACAAACGCACGGTTCACTTTCAGTGTGAGCCGAATTTGGTCACAACACGAACAGGACGGGCCACTAGACTTTCCACGCGTTTTCGTTAAGCGTTCATGGACATTCACTGGAAAGGGAGTAGTGTGGCTGCCTACAACATTCTTAAATTCGGCTTCAAGGGTTCACGGTTAAACGACATACTTCACACCACATAATCGGGTAACATTTTGAATTGAGAACGAAAGGCCGAAATGAAATCCGATGTACGGTCGAATAAAAGAAACGAAGGTAAAGCGGATGACGATGGCATTCTCTCGGTGTTTTTACATGATGCAAGTTGTTGTTAACTTGTATCGCGCTTTAAAAATAAATTAAGAAAAACTCACATTGTATAATTTTCATTTAGTTTATTTTTCATAAATAATAATTAAAATAATTTAATGTAAATAACAATTTAATGTAAATAGTAAAAATAATACATGGAGTCAGAATAGTAATACGTATGAGAGTCAAATAATTAATTACAATAATACCTCAATTCGGTAGTGGTGGTCATCCAGGTGGTACGTGTACGCATATGAACAACCAGCACACCTACAGACTATTAATTCTAATGTTATAGTGGAATTGCAGGAGACTCGAGTATAATTTGATTTTTTTCAAAGGTTGTAAAAATAATTTTTGGATCACAATCGACTATTCAGAAGATCATTTGTACTTCATCCGAAGCCATTTACTACGTAAATCTAGACCATGAACAATGAAATACAATGCAATTCCAATAAGAAGATGTCAAAGCTTTTCAAAATTGTCAGCCCCGCAATTAGAAATGATACTAGAGCTATGACCAAGAACTGGACAGCTGGCCGATTTTCGAGCGTGAATCAAAAGTTGCGGCACGTTTCTCTAAAATCTACTTTGTGTTTTACTGCTACTTCCGCATTTGTAATTAATTCAAATAGGACGGTTTTTTGAAGTTTCTAATTTCATTGATCAAAAGCGAATTTTCTAAATTGCATAGATTTACACAAAAGCAAACCTTGAGTTATACCCGAAAGTGAGGGAAGAGAACTTTTAGATCTGGCGTTATGGCTCACAAAAGACCAGATTAGAGAATACATTTTTTTTAGTTACATTAACCGAAGTAGTTTATGAAAGCCAACCGTATGTGCTATGTAGCTCACTTTCTAGTGACTAATAATACCTAGTATAGGTTTGAAAGGTTGCTCGATAAGAATGGACGCCCTTCGGAGCTCATTACAATCTTCGTAAATAGCCTCGTACAAGGTTCTTCAATACTAAACCAGGAGTAATTAAAACGAACTCGCGTCTGCTTAATTAACATCGAGTTCCAATGGAAGGGAAGGGGGTAAAAGTATCTGTGTCTTAGTTAGGCAGATCACCGAAGCAATTATTACGGGGTTTAAATGGAATATCTGTAAGTATTTAGAGTCGTAATGGCCGGCATAACAAGTTCATCCAGTGAAAATACAAAAAATCGGGACAGAAGTCTCGCTAATTAGCCTTCCTAAATAAGTTTTAATTATAAATCAATAGAAATTAAAAATTAATCAATTGAGCCAAGCGAGTCTCCACCCAAAAACTAATTTAGCAGCTAATTGTTTCGGAATCAATATGCATAATGCTTCGCACATGACATCGGAAGTAAAAAGCCCCGTCATACTCGCTCCCGAACTCAAAACCAATTAAATTTCGTGAAATACGTCCTAGTTCCATACTCGAGTTGAAATATCTTTAACTTTGTTGTTGTTTTAATACAGTTTGTGTGATGCCATGGTATTTTTCCCAAACTAACTCTCGATGTCAAGTAGGCAGTCTAACAGATGTTTCGATTCTCTCTCCAATATTTTCGATTTACATATGTATAAGAACTTATTGTAAGCGATAATAACACGGAAAAACGCTGGCTAATCAATAAAATCGTATTCCATTCAAAAATTGAACATAATTCATTCAACAATATAAAATATTGATCAACTCAATTAAATAGGTTTTGTGAAACACACTAAACATCATAAAATAATTATGACATAAATTTGTACAATTGAAAAAGAGACAACTATATAGCAAATATTTTATTATACACGAATGACACAAAACCAAAACGAGAAGAGATTACAAAAAAATTCATTTGTCATTTCAGTTGAATGAATTAACGAATTGCGAGATGTCAAAATTTTTTACTTATCGATTGTAAATTAAAATCTTGTGAATTTATCTAGTAAATGTATGTGAAATGTGTATTAAACTATGTACAATTCATTGGTGTGTTAATTTAATATAATATTTTTGTGTTTTTAAGAGAACTGTAATAAAATGTATTTTTTGTGTAATGAAAGTTTTCTTTTTACATATTTGGAGTGAGTGAGTCGGCCATTGTTGTATTTATATTTATTAAATTTTTGTTTGCGATGGAAATATAACGTTTTGTTTATATATATTTGTCTCATTCTAACGCATGTGTATTTATGTAAAATCTTGCAGGGGTAAGATTTGGAAACACTTTTCATTCTATATATGAGTTGATTCTTGTACCTTAAGGTAAACGGACGGGTGAATATTTACATTGCGAGTTAAAACCGAATCGTTTTCTGTGTTTTGAGATAAAAAAAAAATTAATTAAATAAGATTCTCCAAATTCTTATTCGTATTTTGATAAATTGTTTTGTGGTGTGTGAAATTAAAAAAAAAAAAATATAAAGGTGAATAATTTTTTTGGTTTTTGTGAATATTTTGGTATTGACACCACACCCGAAGCAGAACTTATCCCAATAAGTGGATTATACAGAGTACACAACAAAAAGTGTTTAAGTGAAAAAAAAAAATATGTAAGATGATGTTTAATAAGAAAATTTAGTGTGTGTATTCTGTCTGGTGCGTGTTTGTGTGCAATGTGTGACTCCCGTATCAATTCTTCTGCTTAAGCAGTGCGTGCGGTCCCAAGTGTGTAAAAAAATATTTGCTTCCAAATATTTTCTCATCTCATTGCATCCGGTGTGTCACAATTTTCTGTACATGGTGTGACATAGAGGTCATAGAGGGTCATATAAATATACTAACCCTTTCAACTATAAAATATATACAACTAGCAAATACTATTACAATTACTATCCCCTATATTAGTATTGTTACGATTTACTACATTTTATAATCATACAAACAAAATTTGAGGTTATGTGATTGAATACAAAAAAAAAATATTCAATGAAGTGTTTACATTGATCTAAATATCTGAAAAATATCTGCATTACGAATTGCAAATAAATTGCATTGCTGTTTGAAAGTGTTTGTTAAATATCTATACAAGTGTTACGTTAAAAATAATCAAAAGATGTAGTAATTGTCCACTGGCAACATATTGTGAATTTTCATTTCGGAAAATCTTATGTGGGTGTGTATTATCTATTCTAGATATTTTTTTTTTACTTTGCTTTTTTTATCAAATCAATATTTAAATGTACAGTGAAATTGGGTAGCATAGAAAAATACAAAAAAATAAACGGAAGCTAGGATATTGGGGAATGTAGATTATCGACACGACATAATCGAGAGGGTGGGCGATTCGATTCAAGCCGAATAGTATATGTAATCCGTATATTTGTACCAAAAAGGAAAATGTCATGAGACAGATCAAGAATTTTAATTGCTCCCTTTTTTTGTCATCAACATCTTTCATTCATTTGCCTGATGGGTGGTGGCCATATTTGTAAATTGTATATCGTATTTAATCTGAGCATTCCTAGAGATTAGGGACTGTTATTTCCGAGGCAATGATTCAAGATGAAATTAACGTTTTTATTGGGGTAAGGATACAACAAAATCTGAGTGTAATCTTTACGGTGGGTATAGATTACTATATTTTGCTCGGGTGACGATAGATGAAATGGGATGGGACGATGTTCTGCAACAATTTATTCATTAGTGTAATTTTGCGACCGCGCAATACGATTTTTATTAATATTACCTACTAGCATTTTTCAGAAGGATATTCCTGAATATTTATACCCGAAATGTTAAGGCGTTTTCTTTAAGACCTTAGTAGTTATAATTTTTACATTATGCCATTTTACATAAACAAAAAGCACTTCGTTTTTTCTGTGCCAAAATTAGGAACATCTTTAGATCGCTCTTAATTTTAGGCCGTTAACTACTGAGATAGCTCTCCGGTGAGCTTTAAATAGCGAGGGCATAGAACCGGAGATCTACATATATGGGTATATAGGGGCCGCTGGCACCACTAGGAAAGAAGGGAGGAGTGGGAGAGGGTCTGAACTATACTAAATTGATTTTTTCGGGTTTTCGGGAAGCTCGTTTCATTTATGAATTTATTAATAGATTATGTGATTTTATGTAGGTGGATAGACCGACTCAATGCCTGAACCGCGACTGTGGTTGTCCACTGCAGAGGGCGTTTCATATTTGCTCATTATAAAAATTTAAACTTTATCAATATTTGGTACTCAGATTCTTAAGTGTAGTTTTGTCTTAGATCAACATACTATATTGCTTGGCTGCTCAGTACACGTAAGATTGAGGCGTTATTCCATTGTCCAGTCGAATTTCAATAGATTTTATACTTTCTAAAGATGTGGCCATTGACTAGCTATAATCAGTTGTCATCGCTACGGTCGCTTTTCTGATTTTAGAAGCCAAATTCTGTTAAAAGAATTGTTTTGTAAACATGCAAGAGTTATTAGATCTTTGGGTGTTTTCCAAACATCAACTTATTTCAAATGTGTTTGTTGTCTGGGAAAGAACGTCCTTAGTTCCTTATTTTAGCTTCAAGGCGGCTATAACTATAACGATTGCATCTTTCACATTTCACAAAATCTTCTGTTTGCTGCTTGTGTGTCTGAAATTAGAGCCGATGAATATTGAGAGAGAGTAGATAGAGTTTAAATCATTCAAAATCTTATTGTCAGTTCTTAAATTTTTTTCCAGTTAAAATTTAAAATTTAAGAAAAATATTTTTTTAAAAATGACTTAAAATTAAATTCTTTCATTACAATACATTCTGTGTTTGCATTACGACACTACAGAATTAAGCAATTGTAAGTGCTACTTAGTGGCCGTTTTGACCACACCGTTTTATAACTGTTGGGGTTTTTTCAAATCCGTTGAGTTTTTATACCTTAGAATCAGGGCATGTTTGATTTAAATCATTATGGTAAAAATTATAAGAATTAATCCAAAAATTAACGCACTCTAAAACTTAATAAAGAAGCTTTAATTTCGTAAATATGGTAACACTAAAAAACCTCAAAACTTCGATAGAAATAAAAACTTAATTTCATATTATTTGGTGAATCACATAGCTTAACAAAGTTGAAAGAAAATAAAAACCCCCATTTGCGGGACCAAGAAGAAGTCATCACAAATATGACGTCCTTTGAATGGTGGAAATCGATATTTGCTTTACACCAAGGATTAGATAGCGACGTTAGACGAATATAAAATCCAACAAATAACAACAACTACTGCTTCATCAGCTGAAGTCGAACGAGTTGTTTCGACCTTTGGGTTAGTTTGCTCAAAATTAAGAAATAGCTTAGGGATAGATAAGCGGCAAAATTAACATTTTGGCAAAGCAGCTGAATAAATAAAAACAGTTTTTCTTTTTATTCTGTATATGATTATTAAATACTTGGTTTTAATTATTAAATAACTCTAATTTTGTAATTTATTTTTTACTCAACATTAAAACATAAAACAAGCAATAAAATTTACTAAATATCATAATTCCTCGATATTAAAATTATTTGATTTAATTTATATTTAAATGAAACTGTTTCTGTATTTTATATTAACTTCCTTTCAGTGAGTATAAAGTATTTAATTCTCGGGAATTTATTACAAACACACGGAGCGTCCATTGTGGAGAACTTGAATTCTGGACGCCTACTCGGCAATAAGATCACAAGTTTCTCTTCGCATGAAAACTAGCTTGGACCTGGTGGGAGGTAAACTTGAAATACTTTCGGACCGTTAAGGGTTAAATTCAAGCGATATTCTAACTTTGCGGAAAATTAGAACGATAGCTTTCGAAAAATAGTGGAAAACTAATTATTGGCGTATCTTAGTTGTACTTGTTCGAGATTTTAATTTTTTAACCAAATAAAAATATCAGTATTTTTTTAATTAAAATAATTAAATTATACGTAAGTAATGAATTCCTGATCCAAAAATAGTAAATAATATAATTATGTGCTATTAAATTTTAAGCTTTATTTTAATAAATTCGAAACTAATGATATTTATAAATATTCCCTAAAATTTTAAAAACCCTTTTTAAAAAAATATCCGATTTAACGAATGCCCGATTTTACGAAAGCAAAGTTTTTTGTGCCTTTCGCTAAATCCTGTTAGTACTGTATTTGTCATTAGAAGGTCTTATAATCTTGCTAATGATACGACATTATGGGCTATTTATTTTGCATATATTTACCCCAGGTTACTGTATCTAAACCCTATTTGGAGCTCTGCGGGAGTAACAAAATTGCAAGTACTTCAGAATTGCAAGTACTTCAAAACAAGGTGTTTAAGATAATTGTACTACAATACTTGTTAAAGCGTTAAAGAGTTGCTTTCGTACAGTTAGAATCGTAAAATTTTCGTTAAATTTTAGAATAAATAAGAAAAACACTTTGTTTATTTTCAATTGTCAACCCATGCCCGTTTTCAGTTAATAATTTAAAATAATATTTAAAAAAGACATTGCACACAGGCTCGGCATGGCCCTGCCGGTTTGCTTTGAGTCAAAGCACTCCCAAGTCTTTCACGTTTCACTTTTCATCTCCTAAATACTTAAAAACTTCAAAATTTAACTTCTTTTTTTTTTAATCCATGCCATCTGTTTTGGGGCCGAACCACTCCGTGCTCTTTCGCGGTTTATTTTTCCGTTTTACTTTCCGCATCATCTGGCAAATCGAAGACGTACGGCTATAGGGCCGATTTAAGTTACCATCAGCGCATTGCATAACCCCATGCCAGCCTATACTCGACATGGAAGATGAATCGGCCCATGAGTTTTGCACGCCGATAGGGGGTCGTAGTTTGTTCCTTTTAAACACAGATCGTGATCTGTTGATGAAAATTTCCTTTTGCATCTAACCCCTATCGGGATTCGAACGCGGTACCTCTCGATCCAAACACCAAAGCTTTAACCACTGTGTCATTTGGCCAGTTAAATTTAACTTCTTTTGATTAATACTAACTTTAGATTAAACTTATCAGTTCCAATACGTTAAAGTAAACACTTATTATTTCAACAACCTTCTAATGTTATTCAATTATTCGCATTCCAAAGAAAGAAATTTGTGTCTCAAATTTTTCATTTGCAGAAGTACACACAATGACACAATGCAGCATCATCCAAATTTCTGTAAGAAAAACGCTATCCATAATCATACCTTGTGCTTAGAGATGGTAAGCCCAGGATCCCCAACAAATGGTTCATTAGGGTTCATTAGAAAATCCGAAGATTACTCAAAAATTCCAGAATTTTAGGATTGTGCTTTAGTAATTGAATGTAATATTTTTTTTTTTTTATATTTATTTTACGTGGGGTAATACAGGTTGGCCTAAGCCTACCTTAGAACTTTCTCAGACAATAAAATGCATAATACATTTAGACAACATAAAACGTACAAAAATTTCAAACCAAAATGAAACAACAGCAATGCGACAATAAATAATTATGCTGCTTTGAGTCACCACATGATGAGAGGAGAACATCATTAATTGTTTAGTTTACTATCTACAATTGCTGCAATATTTCATTGACAGTCACAGACGCTTCTGTACCAGATACACTATTAAAAATAAAAAAATATGATAGACCTGCTAAAGCCTTTAAGTTCGAGCAGCGGAGTAAGTAGTCAGATGTAGGACGAAGTTTTATCAAGCGTTGAATGTAATATTTGTCCTGTTTCATGACACTTATTGGGTAATCTAGCCCATGTAGGCCTACATTTGAGATGCCTCAATCGTAAATTACCCTCAGTTGTAGAGTTCTACATGGGCTGAATGCAATATCTCCGTGTTTTTTGGGTTTATGTCTAATATAATTGATTTTAATAGTTAAGTAAATATGAAATTCCACGCCTTGAAAATAGAACTTTAGTTTGTTCAATTGTACAATTAAAGTACAGGCTCAAACCAAACAACATCTACTCAAAAGTATACAAAGAATTTTTGCCTCACGTTTTTGAGATACCTACATTTTTTAGTGAGGAATTTTGCATCTAGCCCATAATATGTGTGATGCCTACTATTTTTAGTGAGGACTACATGGGTTGGATACACTCATTGATCCGGATCAGTTCAAATTTTATATAGAAAACCTAATCCAAATTTTGTTTTAGATCTCAAAATTTGATTTATAATCTAGTAAGCGTCTTTCTATAGTTTCGTGAAGCATGAACTGTACCGGATCAGATTAAGCGTCAAGAATAGTTGTGTGTTGCAACAAAACAATTGCTATAAAGGATGACGCTATGGAAAAAGGACCAATCAATGACGACAAAGAATAAAATCCGTCATCAAGCACCTGAATCATGACACCACTTGATATTTATCTCTTTATCTGATCCACTCGTGTGTGCCACATAATTATCATGAATTTCAGACTGAATACTTACCAATAGAGCTTTTCTGTTGTTTGATTTACTTACTGCTAGCGAATTCGTTTCACGATGTTAGGTCCCGTTGCACACTTGAGCTATGTTTTTAAAGCGAAGTGGGCTATGTTTTGAGATCACAGCTTCTTGGTTTACTTCTCAAAGCCGAAGTCAGTGAAACGAAATTCATGGAGCTTAGCTCAAGCCACTCGTACGCGCTGATTTATTTAATGTCTATTTAAATCTGTGGGGTGGAAACATAGCATCGCAGATTTTCCGAGCGATGTGAGCTAATTATTCATCTCCAAGGTGAAAATAAAACATTTAAATATAATGCTTTATAGGTTGGGTTGATTCTGAGATTTATCTACGACGTTTCTCTTATTTCAGTTTCGGGAATAAAACGGCAAAGCTAAAGAAATGGAAACATAGTCCACATTGGTCAAAAAACATAGCTCAAGTGTGCAACGGGTAAACCTTCCCAAATCATAAATTTCAAGGTGTTATTGTTTATGTAGTTTGATTTCGTTTCTGATTCCGCTTTTTTTAATTGAATTGAATGGATTGTCAACGGCCATAATTTAAACAGCAATAAATGTGTATGTAGTACGCGTTAAATGGTGTGTAGAATTTTTGACGTGGGGCCATAAATTTAAAAATACTTTTTTTATATCGTAAATGATAAATAAAATTATTTTCAATTTAATTTTGTGTCCGGTCAAAAATATTACCACTAAATTTTTACAGTATTATGCCAGGAATAATAATTTAAACAGAAATTGTATTGGCGATTGTAAAAGAACATAATAAGATAAGTGTTTCTGGTGGAGGGTATATTTCGTCTTTGGTAAAGTCTTAGAGTGGAATATGGAGACACATGTTTTAAAAATTGGCGATATATTAGTATAATTCATTATGTAGGGTTAGCTCAGCAATTCTCCCTATCAGCCGATCCATTTTCTGTTTATACGTCTGGTATCGTTACTAAATATTGGGACTACGTGACCTAGATGGTAGGTCTGAGGTGTATACATAATAAAAATCTTCTCAAGACGTTATGTTGCTGTATTTGTTTCGTTTACAGTATTCTTCTTTAAGTTTGAGACGGAAAGGTCGGTGAGCAATAACCGATTTTAGTATTTGATAAAACTGATTTAATACTTTTTTGTAATTTATATTCCAGGCCTTGATTACTCAGGTTGTGTTACCTCCAAAACGACTTATTTTTTTTTTATTTTCAAGTACATTCGGTGTACTTGTTCAATTGTTGAGACGTGCATGAATTTTAATCATTGTCCGGTTTGTTTGGCTTTGGTATCATGAGTAAATTTGCGACCTTCCATTAGCTTCTGATTAATTTAAGTTGAAATTCTGCGTGATGGAAATTTATATACGCACACGTTATTTTGGTTCATGCAATGTAACAGGTGGTCACTTATGTTGTGATAATCCATTTGATTTATTGAAGGTGTATTTTTACCCAACTGGTAGTTGAAACGTGTTTTCGATATGAGCTGCAAACTAAGAAACTTTTTGCTTGGCACTACAAGCCAATGTTCCATCATAATTGAGGTTTAATCAATTTTAAACTGTTCGTTCTTGATTTCTTTAATTGGAAGTTTTAGTTTATTGATTAAAAAATTACGTAATGCGGGCTCGATTTCTTTGCTAAGCTTTCCATTTTTCTGTATCCACTTCCCTGACTTCCAGAGGATAAACAAAAGTTCGGATTAATTAATTTAAACGTGTGATTATAACTCGTGTTCTATCAGCAGCCCTGTATCAAGTAATTGTTAACACATTGCTGCTTTGCAGAAATTTAAGAGCTACTCGGCTTAATAATTTCTAAAGCACTTTTTCCAAACGATTTTTTCAATTCCCCCGTGTTTTAAATGGAACATGTTGTAAAATATTAGAAATCTTAATGATTTTGTTAGTCTTAAGTTGGTCTCCATCTAGGGGTCCTTAAAACTAAGAAACGTTTTAGTTTGTCTCGATCCTCGGTGATGATTTTGAGCCTGCTTCGACCTCATTATTTCCATAACCCATAACTGTTCTAATTGAATGACTCTTAGGGCTGGATTTGGTGCCAATAAAGGTGCTATTTGCACTGAGATTGGTTGTCTCGTTTCCAAATTTGCCAGAGTAGTTGGGAGACCACATTATAGGTTAGGTTTGTTTCTCTTAGTCATACTTTTTAATGATTGTTATAATTGATGTGGAATAGATAACACTTTCGATCAATCATATCTTTGGTTTCTATTGTATTTGTGTTTGAATTCCTCATTGATTTTTGTTTGAATTGTAAACAATTTCCTCAATTTAAATGTAATTTCCTTGATTTCACTTAATTGTCTACGTATTTCAGCGTCGTCTTTCTCTTAGTATAAAGTAGTTTTAGTTGTAGATATTGGTGATTTTGGTAAGTTTATATATCCTAAATGAGCTGGAAGAATTCTTTGATCAGCTCCACATAAAGTGGATTTAATAGCGACTAAAAACTCTGTAAGTCACCATAAACGCCTATTCTCCAAAAATTCAATATTTGATTTTTTTTATTATTTGCTCTAAAATGATTTTTTAACCAGTTTTACTAATTTTTATATTGCGCTGCTATGTGTAACAAAACATATTTCAATTTTCATAGGCATGTTTTCGATATTCTAAAACTAAACTAAACGTGGAAACTGAAACAAATGCTTATTTGTAGTAAGCATCAACTTAAGATACATACAACAGTGAGAATCCCATCAGTTCTTGTATTTTGAGGTGGTATATAATTCTGGCCATAAATGGCACACATATACATATCTCTAAATCTTTGTTCCCTTAAATCGGTGCTTAACAACTGTTCGGAACAATGATTAATTCCCAAATATTTTGTGGCAATTCAACAAAACTACTTATCTATTTTTTAGCTATTTTTCAGGGAACCAATTTGTGAAAAAATTATGGGACATAACTTAACTATCTTTAGATCTGTGGTATCAGTGTTTTTAAACTGCGTTTATTAGCACCTTCAAGCAGTTGTTACAGTTGTTACAGGTTCACCGAAAATTCCTAAAATTTTTAATTAGCATTTAGTAATAACACACTTATACGTATATCGATTTAAGTAAATACCAAAGGCAAAAATAAATTCAAAATAAAAACTTATTTCAAGATAAGTGTTTATTCTAAATTTATTTCTTATTTTACAAATAAAAATATTGTTTTAAATATCACTTTCATGCTACAATATCAAAAATTATCAATTAAGTGTTTTCAATAAATACGAAACACCTATAACAAACATAAGTGGTTTTTTTATTGCTTATATCTCGGTCAAAAATAATCGGATTTTGGTGAAAAATTGAAGAGAAAGAAAAAACGGAAGATGCTATCGATTATAATATAGTTCAACATAACCATTTATCTCGACTTTAGTGATTATGCTAAATTGCCACATATATTTCCCGTTCCGAAATGTATATTCTGGCAGACGGAATAATCATTTGGAGAATTTTTTTTTGTAGATATTTATAAACTAAAACACGTATTGCGGCCTTATTACAAGTTTAATTTCTTTTTAAATAGACATCCTTTAAATATATATCCTGTTTAAAAATTCAAAAATGTACGAATCACAATTCCCCCAAAAAATATTGGGGACAAATTAACGTCAAAACTGCTATAAAACGGAATTATGTTTTCCAAAAGATGAAACAGGTGCACAGAATTGTAAATACAATTAAGATTTCCTAAGAAAAAATGAAATGTTGCTCGGTAGTTTTCTTGGATATTGCGCAAGCTTTCGACAAAGTATGGCATGAAGGATTAAATTACAAAATTAAAACTCTTCTGCCTAGACAATTTCATTCAATTCTTAAAAACTACTTAGCCCAAAGGATGTTCCAGGTAAAACAAAATACGGCCACTACTGATCTAACCGAGATAAAGGCAGGGGTATCACAAGGTAGTGTATTGGGACCTGTGCTATACTTGCTATTCACAGCTGATTTAGCAATAACTGAAAAAAATTGTCACTTCAACTTTTGGTGATGACACAGCTATATTATTTTCACATAAAAATCCTCAAACAGCAACTAGAGAATTACAAGAACATCTACACAAAATAGAAGATTGGTTAATAACTTAGCGGATAAGGACGAATGAATGTAAATCAACACATGTAACATTCACATTGAATAAACGTACATGTCCAGGAGTAAAATCAAACAATATCACAATTCTTCAACAAACAAATGTCAAATATCGCGATCTTCATCTCGATAGAAGATTGACATGGAAAAAGCAAATTGAAACAAAACGCAATCAATTAAAAATAAAATTATCTAAAATGCACTGGATAATCGTTAGAAAATTGAAACTCTCTCTAGACTGCAAGGTTTTACTATATAAAGCGATCCAAATCCCCATATGGACATATGGTATCCATCTATGGGGCTCAACTAGTGCATCAATTATTGATATCGTACAAAGAACGCAAGCAAAGATACTTCGTAGCATTACAAATGGCCCATGGTATATTCGAAACTGCAACATCCATAGAGACCTAGGAATCAAAACTGTTAAAGAGACAATTAAATGATGCAGTCTAAAGTACCAACTGAAACTGGAATCACACCCTAACGAATTAGCTAGAGAACTACTAAGGCTACCGAAATACAGACGGCTTCGCATAGCAGATCCTCTAGATTTAATTAAATGAGAAATATAATCTAATAATTACGTGCATGTTGAGCTAACACACTAAAATTAAGTAAATAATAATAATAATGCATAATGATATTAAGTATTAACATATGTTAAGGTTTAATTTAAAATAAAATATAGTTTTTAAGAATTTCAGACTTCTTGTTAGTTTCGTATAAAGAAAGATTCAAGAATAAAGCCTTTAGCAATAGGTAGATTTTTTTTCCAAAATACACTTTGAGGAATAAAAAATTTCCATCTGCTAGAAAAACGTAACAATTCCCTATTCCCGAGGAAAACCAAAATAGGGCCACAGGCAGACGATAAAGATGATCCTTTCCGATGTCACCTCGCTAGCCTACTTTTAGCATAACGCAGTTTTGCTTGTATGTTATATCTATTTGCAAGGGGTGTACTACGAAAACCAGGTTTTCAAAATCCCGGTTTTTAAAATCCCGGTTACAAAATTCCGGTTTCCAAAATCGCAGTTTACAAAATCCCGGTTTTCAAAATTTCGGTTTTCATACATTTTGGTGAAGGAAAATTTTATCAAGCAAATTCATTAATACGTACATAAGTATTTGATAAAAAAAAAAAATCGCAATATTCCTTGAAAAGAAATTAAAAAATAAATATTAGCCATTTTCTAGAACTTTATCGCAAATTCATTTTTGAATTTTGTGAAAAAATCATTTAAGAATCCCATTTTCTCACATGTCAAATTTTAAAAATTCAAACCGGGATTTCCTAAAAACTGTAGTTTTTTTTATACAAAGCTGACATTTTTAAAAACATGGATTTTGTCCCATTTGACAGTACGTTGGATGGGGATAGCAGCCTGTTTCTTGGGTAAAGGAAATCTATTGGCGATTTCCACCGAATGTAGATAGCGTTGGTTTCCATGTCTACAAAGGGGACGAGAATTATCAAATCCATTGTTATGACATTTTTAATCTTCTTTGCTTCATAGCAAACTATAGTTCACATTTTGTTCATCAGATGTCAGCTACTTTGTTGAAAATTGCAAATCAACAATTACGCTTGACAAGCTTCGACTACAGCATAGACGGCGACAAACTAATAAGCGTATTGCCAGCCATTTTCGGATTTAGTTTTTGGCTTCAAAGTTTGTAAGTAAAAATGTTTTGTCCTACCTATACATATTTGCATATTTCGTGATTTTTTATTATTATTTTAGAAACATAATAATATTTATGTCGATTTTGTAGTTTGAATTAATATTTTAGTACAAACCTTTAGTACTAAAAATTGGGTTGGATTTACGTAAATCCAAATTCATTTTGGATTTAGATAAATCCATTTGGGTTAACTTTTAATGCGATTGTTGTTCTAAATGACCAATGCAATACGCTAAATATCACTGTTCTAAAGATTGTATCCCTCGCGTTTTCGGTTTACATAATTGGTTGACACCGACGTTGCGGTACCCGGTGGTGCGAAGGTGAAGTGAAATTCATAATAAGAGTTTTAATCATTCCTGTTCCATACCATGTCTCTTAGGGTACTATTTCACATGTTCTTGTAAAATGTATCGTTCCGAATGGACCCTTATCTAAGTATCCCACATTTATAAATTGGAATATTATTACATAATTATCTGAGAATTGACTTTTAACATTATCTGCTTGGCAATTTGAAATATGACATACACTTGTATAGTTATGTGCATTATTATCATGCTACCCTCAGACACATATTCCACAAAATCAATGTTATTAATTGATAAAAATCACAAAATGGAAAACATGTCTCAATTTTCGTCACGCGTTTCTGTTGAAAATATTTAAATATTTACGGGAACAATTAAAATATGGAATTCAGCAACTAGATTTACCGGCAGCAGAAAATATGTTCCGTATATACCACAAGCATAACACACAGCATGCAATCATTTATATGTCTACAATATAACTGAACTCAACTTCTGGATTTTTGATATCTTCAAATTTTATATTAATGTCCTTTTTGGTGATAATGCTACAGAATATAATTTATCATTTCCCACTGCTACAGAAAAAAGGAAATTTTGGCATTCAAAAAATTATCATACAAAAAGGAATACATACATAAAATTAAATGAATAAATATTAACCCTAACGTCAAATACAAATTTATTTATAAGAAAGAATGTATACATATTATAAGATAAGCAGTAAAGTCGATACTATACGTATTAAGAAGTATATTATATGCGAAAGTAAATAAATTGGAGTGATCTCTCTTACGAGTATAATCCATTATTTATTTCACCTGTGTATCCTTTTTCCCATTCTGTAGAGTGCTTCATATAAAGTATAATATCATAGTGACCTTACTGTATATTTTTACAAGTAGTACTCCTGTGCCGAAGGATGTATTCTAGACGTTGAAATAAATATAAATGTGGATTGGAATCTTATAAAATTAATCATGGAAATAAATTTGTAACATTTAATGCGTATAATGATTGTGATTTTTTAGCGCTGAGACATTTTTTTTTCTAAATAAGAATATTATTAATAGTAGGTGTTAGGTGCATTTGGTCTAATAAGAAATGTATCTTTTCATTTTCTGTTGGTTTAAATTCGAGGAACTCAGGCTAGTAAAACATTCATACATAATTTTTATTTCAATTCGGAAATGTTGAAAGTTCATAGTTAATTTGGAGCTAGCTAGCCTGTCAGAAAGTTTGATTTAAGAAAATTAACTATAATTTAAAACGAGATTTTAATTTTGTAATACATTTAAGATTGTTGGCATGACTGGATAGGGTCTTAGTATCCAAGAATATCTAGGCTGCTATAGACTTATGAAAGTACAATTTCGAATTTTAAATTTAAAACAGGCTCTCATTTCTCTGAACAAATATTTTGAATGTGCTACCATTTTTGCCTTTAACGGTGTACTCTAGAGTTGAAAGAACTTGCGCGGAGATGGTAAAAACATGACCTTGGTTGTCGAAATCGGGAGGTGCGTGGAACAACAATCCAACAACTTCAGCATCAATCACAACCAACCTGTGCTTGAGTTTGTACAAATTTGAGTGATCGTATGGGAACATCATAAAAGTAATTGTAAAATGGAAACGAGATCGCCCCCAAAACGAAAATTGAGTATCAAAATCCTGGAATGTCAAAAAAATTCCCGAAATAAAAAATCCCGGACATCAAAATCTCTAAAATCGAATGAATCGATGAAAATCGTGGAGGCTGTTATATGATGAATGTCAGTTTTTACAATGAAAATGAGGTTTCATTATGAGGTCCGAGTGTGGTTCTGGAAATTTGCAAAATTTGAATGGATGCCATTTCTCAGCCTTATAAGTTGGAACTCAGTTTGTAAGTTTCGAATCTCGAAATTGGAATGCAACTAATAAAACTCAGTCTATTTAAAAGATACAGTTTGTGAGTTGAAATAGCTGCTACGACTGGAGCAAGACATCCCTTCTTGAAAAATAACCAATTTCAATTAAAACAATCTACTTTCCACCCCATTGGGATGAAAATAGTTTTGCATGATGCATTTGGGATTCTAATATAACTTTGAATTGTAGATTTTAAACGGATGGGAAAAAACTTAGTTTTTGTGATGGACCTGTTCATGTTTGGATTTTGTGAAACGTGTTTTTTTTCTAGTTAGTCCTTTTCAATTGATATTTTCTGTAACTAGGCGCGGCGGGGCTCACAATTGAGTTTCAGACGTTATTCTAGAAAATATTTATTGTGAATGGAAATATCCAATGCTGAATCGAAGTGGGAAAACCCAATTTGCTCAATGAAAATTTAAATCTGTTATGACGACCAAATATGGCTTTAGAATTAGGACCATTAGGATGGAACTCGGTTTACATGAAAATTCCCAATTTTAAAGGAATTAATGGCTAATGGAAAATGATCAATCTAACCTCAGAACCAGTTCTGCAAAATGGACAATTTAAATTGTGCAAGGCATGGATTTTGAACAATTTAACATTTAAATAGAGCTAAACAATTTCGTTTCGTAACCAATTGGGGTGGGGTTCATATGGATTTACTCTTCTGATAAAAGATATAAGATATAGGTAAGCTATGGATTTAGGCTTCTGATATAACTAACTGATCTGGATATGAAAAATAATTAATTGACGAGAACTTTACTTGGATTCGGTTGGTATAATGCAAATGTAATTTTGAATGAGGCTCTATAAAATACCCAGTTTGATCGAAACTAAATTAAGGGATGAAATACGGTTTGTATAATGAAAATGACCAAGTATAAAATTATGCATATGTTCTGAAATGCTTAATTTGAACGAAACTTTCTCATTTTTCTGCCGATTGGTTTCGATAGAAAAAAGTAAGCAACTACTATTCTTAATTTAGTGGAAGAAGCAACATAAAATACTAGCCGCCAGTGTGTTGAAATTTATATAAAACTTTATTGTTTTGTTTCTCTACGTTATAATTCTAAGAACGCTCCAAATAGCCCGTCGAGAAAGCCGTCACCGAAAAGTAGCGCTGGCCACAGCACTTTGCTGGTCGACTAGTTGGTAGATTGCTGGAACGATATAAGATGCCTGGAATAATTCAAATTAACCTATTTCTTTATTAAGTTGCTCTTTCTTTTAGACTTGTCAAATCGGGATTTGAATCTTATTCAATACTTATCTGTGGGTAAATAAAATTACGATCTGTGACCTCAGAACGAAGGGATATAAAATTATATATTCGAGGAAGTCTAGGGATATTATTTTCACAATGTATAACTATGTTATATAACCGCAACCGGGCCTATCTATAGGTTGAAAGGGGTATTTGGGTCAATTTCTGAAATACTAAAATAATATTGATCTCTTATCTTGACATTGAGGAGGAAGCTCCTCAGCACGCAGAGCGTTTCATCGAAACTAAATTTTTAAGAATTTTTTTGAATGGAGCCCAGTCATATAGAAACCCACTAGTTACACACAACAGGTATTGTTATTAAAAAATGCCATTAGTCCAAGACAGAGGTGGTTTTCGTTACTAAGAAATATAAAATTACTATATACTTAGTTGGCCCTTCTGCTTGGAAAGTCACTAGACTTACTTTTACTGATAAGATAAATAAGTTGAATGATCATTTCAACATTTAGTTGGTTTGTGTTGTTGGTTATGCGGATGTCTTGAACAAATGCAGAGGGACTAATTCGCTGCGTGTGGTACGATTCGGCAGCTGAAATCCGAAGCGGAAAGTGTAGGTAGGTCTCTCATCTCGCTTAATCTTGTGCTATGGAAAGAAGAAGGTGTATTGAACGGCAGTTATGTTTAAAACTGGATTTAGGGCTCTCCAATAAGTTAATTTCGCTGTAAAGACAAGGCTTGGGAAACTAGATCACTTATACGAGGGTATATCAAAAAGTCTTGCAATATCATATGAAAAAAAAGAATGAGTGAGACAACAATATATTTTTCAAAACCATTTTTTGTCGCGATGAAACTTCTAGAAGAACATTTCGATGTAATTTTTACAGTTCGTTTGTTTTTGTCAATTTAGTAAAACGTGTTTTGAATTTTTCTTAAAATGAATGAAATTGAATATCGCGCCGTTATTAAATTTTTCTGTAAAGATGGACGAAATGCAATTTATATATTCAACTACATATCAAAAGTTTACGGCGAATCTGCACCATCATATGCCACAGTAACAAGGTGGGTAAAATTATTCAAAAGTGGTCGGGAGTCATTAGAAGACGACAACCGCTCGGGTCGGCCAGCAGATGCTATTAGCCATGAAAACGTAATTTTGGCCGAATCTGTTGTATTGGAGGACCGGCGTATTTCTGTTCCGCGGTTAGCGTGGAGACTTTCTCTTTCATACGGTACCACATATACTATATTACATGACCACCTTCACATGTCGAAAGTAAGTGCGCGATGGGTTCCCCGTTTGTTGAATGCAGAACAAAAAAAAATGCGTGTTCAAACTTCAAAGGCGATTTTAGATATGTACCAAGAAGATCCAGAAAATTTCTTGGATAACATAATAACAGGCGATGAAACATGGCTTCATCATTGGGATCCGGAATCTAAACAAGAATCGATGCAATGGATTAAACGTAGTGAACCACCACCAAAGAAATTCAAAACTCAACCGTCTGCTGGTAAGGTTTTGGCAACAATTTTTTGGGATGCTGAAGGAATTTTGATAATCGATTATATGCCACCGAAAACCACAATCACAGGCATATATTACGCAGAGGTTTTGCGAAAATTGAAAAAAGCGATCCGGGAAAAACGGCCAAGGAAAGTTAGGAAAAAAATCTTGCTTCTTCACGACAATGCACCAGTGCACAAGGCTAATATTGCTCAAGCTGCATTAAAAGACTGCGGCTTCGTGGAAATTCCGCATCCACCGTACAGTCCAGACTTGGCACCCAGTGACTACTTTCTGTTTCCCAATTTGAAAAAAACACTAAGGGGCCGGAAATTTTCCAGTGACCATGAAGTACAGTCTGTTGTAAATGAATATTTCATGGAGCAAAAGAAATCTTTTTTTTTAGAGGGTTTAGGCAAGTTAATTGATCGATGTGACAAATGTATAAACCTTAAAGGAGATTATGTCGAAAAATAAAAATATTGCTGTCTCGCTCACTCTTTTTTTTCATATGATATTGCAAGACTTTTTGATTTGCCCTCGTATATAGTTTTTGCGTTATGTAAATCGAGAGGTAATTTTAATAAAATGTTTCAAATTCTAATATTCTTAATTCTGATTTTAAATCAAAATTCTACTGCGCAACCAGCGCTGTTAAAAAAATCCCAAGGTTTAGAAAATTAATTTTAAAATTATTGTTTAAAAAAATTGGGACATGATGCGTTTTTAGAGTCTAGCGAATTTTCGTATTTTTTATTTTATTATTTTTGAATTCATGAGTTACAGAAGAGGACCCTTTTGTTTCTTTTATTATCTTGATTATAGATTCGATTCTATAGCCGTTGGGTACACTAATTGTTTTAATTGCGCCATGAAGGATGGTATATGATTGAAATTGGCCTTGAAATTCATGTTCAAAGCGAATATAAAAATGTGGATTAAAAATGACCAGTTCCTTCAGCATAATTAGATTTCAGAAGTAAGTATAGCATAGCCTAGCTCCAGAAATTCATCTAAACTTATTGTAGAATAAAATCCCATCCTAAAAACTGAATTCGACAATTGCGGTTATGAAATGGCTAAGTTTCAAAGCAGCAAAACTACCCATTATAATTTCGTTCCTAATTTTTAACATCTCAAATCTTTTCTAAAATCCAAATGACTACTTAGTTTATTTTGTTCAAAGTTCGCCAGTTTAAATCCCAAAAAGGATTTCTCTAAGCCAAATTTAACCTAAAATCGAGTTCTCAGCAAGTCCAACTTGCAGAATTTCGTAAAAAATTATATAAAAATCAAGATAAAATACTTCAATTCAAGTTTTATTTAACATGACCAAATACTAGAACTTCAAATAAAATAAAAGTTGGTATCCCATTCACATCCTATAATCCAAATGTAACCATAATTTGTTAGTAAATAGCAATTTCCCATTCAGCTTGGCCATTAATTTATTATAAAATTACCAATCCTGTTCTACACACAAAATTAGGCCCAAGTCCGTTGGAATATAGACCGCCATGTTAAAATTGTAATTAGTTTTAAAATTCGTGTGTAATTGAAATGTTTGAAAAAATTTCAGAACATTCTGACCAAATTTAGAGAAATTTCAATGTCTGTGATTTTGAGGTTAACCGTTAAATTTCTCCGGTTCATTTAAGATTTGTATTAAAATGCAAAAATAGAACGTTATTTCTAAACTCCTTGTTGCCTGCACTGGACGTAGAGTATTTGCTGTGTTGGACATCTCCATCTGACTCCTCAGTAATATTGGAGAATACCTCCTTCTAGCAATTGATTACGTTTCTAATCCAATAGAACCGCTGTATGATCTTATCATTGCCTTTAATCCACCACATCTGTATACCAATTTTGTCCCGAAATGTGTGAAACGAAATGAGTGTAACCGGAATGATATAGTAGTAGCATATGTGTTTGTGTTAGATTCGTGCGTGATTGTTTTTCTGCATATGCAACTCACGTGTCATTCTTTTTTTGTTTATTCATATTAACTCTTTGAGTGCAGACATGATTTCGGCTTGTGTATTGAGGAACAGGATTGCGCTTTTTGGCACTCAAAGGGTTAACCATTGTAAACGCCATATTTTGCCATTTTGTTTATGTAGTTTCGATTTTTTTATAATTAACATTTTATTTTTAAAATTTATGGAATTTAAAATAAATTTACTTAAAAAATTTTATTAATAGATGTAAAATTAATTTATGATAATCGAAAATATAAAATACATTGGCATGTTAAATAATGACACTCCACAGCTCGAGAGCAGACGTAATGTGCTGAGAAAAGGAAATAAGCACCATAAAAATTAAACCGATTCGCCCGGATCGCGTTATTTTGGTGCTGTTCATCATACAAATGACACAAATACGAACAAAAGAAAAATACAAATACAAAGACATAATTGTGTATTATACACTGTGTACGTATTCGATTTTTTTTTGCTTCACTCATTTTAAATGAGAAACTCACGAGACAAAATCGATATACTGGTTTAGTCGCTGTCGGAAGAGTAGAGTCATATGCTCGCGTTTAGTTCAACAAGCCAGATATTCTATGTATTTGTTGACAGCTTTTGAATGCTATGCTTTACTAGATTAGCGTCATCAAGAACAATCTTATTGAGCGCCACCTTGGTCGAGAACGATGTTATTCACAATTGTACTGCAGCTTGTACCGTTTCAATTTTCGTAAAGAAATTTCGACCATCTTAACGGTTTATTGGCTAACATAGATTTTGATTCCATTTAGAGAAGGACGCTCAAACGAACAATTTTTAGTCCGTGATTTTTAAATGCATTGCACTATGGTGCAGCAAATAAGTGCGTTCTCTCCGTTATCTACGAAATATATTTTGGAAGACAATTTTTGAAATCATGATCTAACACTAACTACTCAACTTATGTAAATGCGTATAATGGCTTTTCCTGCTATTAAAATGAGCTCTTCAATAACTACATCAATGAAATGCAATCTGACATTATTTCAAAATCGATTTTTTTTACAAATTTATCAATGTGAAGAAAAAATGTGATGGCTATCCAGCCAGCCTAACTTAACTAACCTGTTTGCTGAATATTTCAATCAAACATTTTTAGATCTTGACGCGGTATAAATTACCTAATGCTCATACAAGCCGCCGTCAGACATGACGTAGACTACCATGAATGTAGACTATTACTCAGTTGTCGATAAGATCAATATATATGGCTTGTCATATATTGTCTTAAAAAGTGTGTTGATACCCTGATTTTTCGGTGGTTTCCAACTATAGATCAATCGTTAAATTTTCCTGCATTCTAAAACGTTTTTAATGTATTGTTACTGACATTCTTTCATTGTAAACTGCTTCTCTCATCCAAACAGCATTGCCTTTTTAAAATGAAAATCTACTGCAACTAACTTAATTGAATTTATATCACCTGCTATTAATATTCTGGGACTTTGATGTGTTTGCAGCAAACTTCAGCAAGGCCTTGTCATGCAAGATAATATTGTTCCAGCTTAGAGCTCTTGCTTAGCTTACTCCTGTGGCTTATATGGGAGTCTTACTTTTAACTTTGTAAATACCGTGTAAAGTTTAGATCATGGGCGTCAGATTAGCCATCTTGGACCATATTGGCCATTAATGATAATATCAATGCTAATGACATAAAGATCTTTAGAGTAATTGCAATTATTACGGTTGTCCGTGAAATTGAAAATTCAATTTGGAAAATCTACCTGAAGTAATCGGGAGCAAACGTCAATCTATTACCTATTCGCACAAATAAATAGAAACAGTTCTCTCTCTGTCTCTCTCCTCCCTCTTTCTTTCTCTTTCACTCTCTCTCTCTTTCCCTCTCTTTCTCTGTCTCTTTTTCTCTTTCTCCTTTTCTTTACCTTTCTCTCTCTCGCTCTCTTTTTCTCTCTCTCTCTTTCTCTCTCACACTGTCTCTAATACAAGTTGGTCTTGTTCGACATCGTCACGCCAGCGCAGTCGGGGTCTTCTAACGAACTGAACTGTTAATTTTTTTTTCCAAAATGGTATTTGAGAAGACAGAGCGTATCAATTGCTCGATCTGACAGTCTTGTTCTTTTTTTAAACCAAATGTCCAGATGTTGAAAAGTTCCTTTCCTTCTGGGTTGACGTAGGTCTTATCGTTAAAAGAGCATCTTTTAATTTTTTTAAATTTGGCGTTATTTGGCCTCAAAGTTATTGAGCTCCCGATGTAATGTTCGGATTGAATATTTGTTTATAGGTGTAAAAGCTAAACTGTTTTGTATGGAGTGTTTAAATTTTTCTTTAAGTGATTTCGTAGAGGTAGATGGTAGTAATATTGGATTAACTGTTTGCTGAGTACTTACTTCAGATTGTCCATTGTCAGTCTCACTGCCAACAACACCTTTTTCAGTAAACTTCGCCTTATAATAATACTTTTCCGTTTTAATGATTTGGTTTTTCGTCAAAAGCTTGAAGAAATCGTGTTTTTCTTGGAAGCTTAGGCTAAGACAATGAAGATTATGTAAAAATTTAATGAAAGATATCAGTGAAACGTCACTGGGCTTTCCAAGTTCTAATTTAAATTCTTTGACCAGATTAAAATTTAATTCATTATTATTGTCTTCGAGCGATTCGATGAAAAAAATTAAAATTCCTTCCCCTGTCAAAAGATTACATTCTTTTCTTCAGAGCGCTTCAACAGCAATACTTACTGGCTTTAGAGTCTTTAAAATATGAGTTGCTGATTCACATAAATCGTCATCCCAAAGGTGAAATAAATTCAAATCAATTAAAGCTTTTGATATTGGTTCTTGTATCCGAGCAAATTTTTCAATCATCGTCACTATAGATTTCCACCGAGTCCTACAATCGAGACTTAACTGCACTTTATTTCCATGTCCCTATTCACAATAGTTTTGCAGAACCGAGTTTCGAACCGGAGAGCTTTTGATCAATTTCACAAGGTTTCGGGTTTTATTAATTGTTACATTAATGTTTAATGATTTGCATAATTCATCATGTAAACTATATCGCTATATCGCTTTCGAAGATATTTTCATTTGGAAATTCTTCGTTGTCGTCTCATTCTTCGGAATTACTACTAACGTGGGTTGATATGTCGTTAGAGTTGAAACGCAATTTATAAAATAATTTTGAAATAACGAGATGTATGGCGTGATTATAACACAACTGCAAAGTGTGGAGGAGATTGTGCCCCAAATTTAATCATCACGCTTCCGCCATCAGTCGTGGATGAAATAATATCTCTCTCAAAGGTTATTCCCATGGATTGTAATTTATCTGTGACGAGTGCCATGACACATAGCTCACCTTACGATTCAAATTTGCGAGAAATGTTTGTCGGCCCAATAATGTCAAAAAATGGCTAAAGACCGAATATTTAACCCGTCCGGATTTCTTCTTATGAGGGTACTTAAAGGGAACCAATAAACCAATACCAATAAACCAACCACAACCTCGTTGCTTAAAAACAACATTAGAAACGAAATTGCTAAAATAACACCATAAGTCTGCAAAAATGTTAAGACAAACGTGCTTGCTCCACGGCCAGTGGCGGCTACTTGACCGATATTATTTTTCATACATAATGTTAAAAACCATAAAATCAATCAATAAAATATAAATTATACAATTATATTTGCATTTTCCCAACTGCATATGCAAAACAATAAAAATCAAAATGTTGATGGTGATCCCCACGTGCGGCTAGGGAGAGGTGATCAAACGTATGTCTATTCTATAATTTAACAAGTACTTACATACATAATTATTTGCATTACGATTTGTCACATAACCAATAATACCCTCAAGCCATTAATAAATTTACTATTTTAGTGTACAAAACCAAATTTTCTCATATCCGCATAATTTCAATTCCATTTTGTACAAATTTTTAGAAATGTTTCGATTAAAAAAAAAAAAAAAATCAAATTTCCTGAAAACATAATAATCGAGCATGTATCTATACTACAAAGTATAAATTGTAATCCAACATGATAACATACATTTAAAATACATAATTATACAACTATTTTAGTATACATTAGTGACGTGCTTCGGTTATCGTGTACCTATTGTCTCTATTTTTATCCATTGAATTTCCATTTTACACAAAATTGTGTGTTGTACATATTGAGTGGTGGTATTACTGCTTACCGCCAGTAAAAATTCCATTTCCACTTGGAAATTTTTATTATTTTTCTTTTTAACGAGGGTAACATGAAAGTGGATACCAAAAAAAAAACAAAAACTGGAATGTTTGCCACTGTATCACATTTGTTAATTGATCTGATCGGCGGCCAGTCGACTTTATAATTTTACAAAATTAGAAAATGTCGTTTTTAAATGCTTTTGCGTTAATTTACAGACGACAATTTTAATGAGGGTTCTGATTTAGAACAAAACAAATAAAATTAAATTGACAAACAAAAAAAAAAAATGTTTATAACTAATTAATGAACACAATGCTAACGTAGTATTCACAGAATTGGTATAGATTAGTATCTCGAATATTTATTGACTATTACGTATGATATACTAGCCACGTATTATATAGGTGCGTATTTGGAGTGAAGAAAGTAGTTATTGTTTAGTCAATTAAATTCTGGACTTATCTGTCATCTTCAAGTTGTTTAGAGTGCAGTGTACGTTTAATGTGTGCTATATATAGCTAACTAATTTGTATGTAACACTTATGGGGGACCAATCCCTTGTTCGTATTCCATATATCGACAGCATAATAAAGAATTTTATTGGATTTATAATTTAATTTTTAAAAATAATTGGGGTCAGCAATAATAGAATGTATAGAGTTGATTTGCTTTCCATCAGGCACTATCGTTATTTCATGAAAATATAGATCTTAAGGCGAAATATGTATTATTTTACAAATAAATCAATTTTTGATTCAATTTATAAACGAATAGAAAATTTTCGCCACCCTAAACATAAATTTCATAATTTTGTTTTGTTAAATATGATTTTCGGGGTTCTGAACAGTAAAAGCACGCACCCTTTCTGTTAATAGATCTAATACAATTTTAGATAGGAAACTCTTAAGCCTTGTCCTAATCCGGGTTTCACCCTTTTCTTATTATACCATATACATATACACTTTATTACATAATATTACTTAAAAAATATACAATTAGTTATAAATAGGGATTTTATGGGAATTTTAACCAGAGATAAAGGATCTTTATACAAAATAAATTTTTAATATTCCATATATGTATATAATAAGCATATATATATACGTTATATTTATATTAGCTAGATACGAATGTAATTGCCTAAAATACCGAAAATTACGGTTCACCATATTTATCGTGAAAGCACAAAAATAAAATCCATGAAAATAATTTAGGATTAATACCTTGGTACTGCGTGTGTAATAAAAATGAGACAACAAAAAAGATATCGCCATAATAATAATATAAATTGGACGAACATTTAATGGATTGGTGGATATAAAAGATATGCTTTCGATAAAATTGTTTTAATCGAACCGACATTCGATTTGTTCAAATTTTGCTACGCAAACGAAAAAAAATCAAATAGTAAAGGGAATAAATATGTAAGAGTATTTCCTGATTCGTATTATTTTTTTGAGTATTTCACAATTGATTATTATTAAAGTAATATTCAATGGGTCTGATAATGATACGTGTTCTCGAGGTTTCTTTTATTTTGATTTGAAAATATCTCTACAAACTAAAAATATTGTGGACTGGGTAATACAAAATGTTTATGATTGCTCTGCGATTTAAAAATATGTTTGGGGAATTAAATTATAAATCACAAGAAAGATTAACATTTTAATCATATTTATAAAAATAAAGTACGTAAGTAATGTTTCCAGTACTGTCCAATTCTTCTAACAATTATATTCAATGAAGCCAGTAGTTCATCACTTTGTGAACTTATTACTACAACTTTTTTATTGGTTGGGTAGGGTTTGTTAATGTTGCAGTAGAAACACTACACAAATGTGTAATGTCTGAGCTATAATCTAATTTGTTTATGGCCTTATATAATTTAAACAAATTGCTAAATGCAAAAATTAATCATTTTCGGTAACATACCCGTGGAGGATATATTGTTATTTCACTTTTGTGAAGTTGCGGAATATCATGCCAGAAAAAAAATCATTAAGCAGCACTAAACTGACAACCATCTCAACGCATAATTTATCTTTAAAACATAGTGTGTCAAAATTTTACACTACAGTAAATATTTTTAAAATTTTATTAAGACAAAGAATTAAAAAATCATATCTATAATTATTAGTAAACAGTTGTTGAATACATATCCAAAGGTACACTTAATAAATGGAAGGGATTGTTATGCTCATCTACAATTGGCCCAGGCCCAATTTGACTTACCATTCGACTCGTGGTCATGACTTCGAGTCAAATGGCCTTCAAATCATTGTATTGGCGCGTTGGTCAATTTTAGACGAGCCAGGAGCAAGAAAGAAACTACATCAATTTCTATGATACTTCAAAGTTGTACTAGTATCCCAGCCATTATATGACCTCGAGTCGAATGGCCTTCAAATCATTGTATTGGTGCACCGGTCCGTTTTAGACGAGCCAGGAGTAAGAAAGAAACTACCTCAATTTCTATGATAATTCGAAGTTGTACTAGTACTCGTGGTCATGACCTCGAGTCAAATGGCCTTCAAATCATTGTATTGGTGCGTCGGTCAATTTTACACGAGCCAGGAGCACGAAAGAAACTACATCAATTTCTATGATAATTCAAAGTTGTACTAGTATCCCAGCCATTATAGTACCTCTCTCAAAGTGCTATCGCAGACATTTTTAAAATTTTATTAAGACAGAATCAAAAACAAATTTAAATACATATTCAAATGTACACTTAAAAATTGGAAGGGATTTGTATGCTCATCTACAACTGACCCAAACCCAATTTGACTAACCATTCGACTCGTGGTCATGACCTCGAGTCGAATGACCTTCAAATCATAGTATTGGTACGTCGGTCAGTTTTAGAAGAACCACTAGCAAGAAAGAAAGGACTTCAATTTCTATGATAATTCGAAGTTGTACTAGTACTCGTGGTAGTGACCTCGAGTCGAATGCCTTCCAAATCATTGTATAGGTGCGTTGGTCAATTTTAGACGAGCTAGGAGCAAGAAAGAAACGACATCAATTTCTATGATAATTCAAAGTTGTACTAGTATCCCAGCCATTATAGTACCTACTCAAAGTGCTATCGCAGACATTTTTAAAATTTTATTAAGACAGAATCAAAAACAAATTTAAATACATATTCAAATGTACACTTAAAAATTTAGAAGGGATTTGTATGCTCATCTACAACTGGCCCAAACCAAATTTGACTAATCATTCGACTCGTGGTCATGACCTCGAGTCGAATGACCTTCAAATCATAGTATTGGTACGTCGGTCAATTTTAGAAGAACCAAGAGCAAGAAAGAAAGGACTTCAATTTCTATGATAATTCGAAGTTGTACTAGTACTCGTGGTCATGACCTCGAGTCAAATGGCCTTCAAATCATTGTATTGGTGCGTCGGTCAATTTTACGCGAGCTAGGAGCAAGAAAGAAACGACATCAATTTCTATGATAATTCGAACTTGTACTAGTACTCGAGCCATTATAGTACCCCTCTCAAAGTGCTATCGCAGATATTTTTAAAATTTTATCAGAATCAAAAACAAATCTAAATATACTATATATTCAAATGTACACTTATAAATTGGAAGGGATTTTTATGTTCATCTACAACTGGCCGAGGCCCAATTTAACTTACCATTCGACTCGTGGTCATGACCTCGAGTCGACTGGCCTTCAAATCATTGTATTGGTGCGTCTGTCAATTTTGGATGAGCCAGGAGCAAGAAAGAAACTATCAATTTCTTTAATAATTTGAAGTTGTACTAGTACCCCAACCATTATGGAACCCGCTCAAAGTGCTATCGCAGACATTTTTATAATTTTATTAAGATAGTATCAAAAAACAAATCTAAAATTTATAATATACAGTTAAATATATATTCAAATGTGCACTTAAAAAATGGAACGGATTTTTTATGCTCATTTACAACTGGCCCATAGGCCCAATTGGTATTCACGGAGATTTGATTGTCTGTCGAGAAGCAGGATACGGTGGTACAGCAATTTTCGTAAGGTCAACGTTAAAAGTGGTGAAAATGTTAGTAGATGATATCAATTTTGTTCAAATCGTTATTGTACGATTGGTAGAGTCCAACAAATATTATTGCGGTGTATCATCGTTCCCAAAAAAACTTGTTACCTACATTTTTTGAAATCTTTGAAGAATATTTAGTTAAATGTAAGAACTTTATTGTCATAGGAGACTTTAATTTAAATCTACTTGATATTCAGGATATATATTGAAATATTTGGGGATAATTAATTACCGATTTGTTACGTCACAAGTACGACTTAAACACTACTGATATTCACTTCTCGGACCACCGCGTTCTGTTTCTTCAGGTTTCAAAATTTAATGTTCCAAAAAAGTCTAATTGGCAATTTATGAAATTCTTTAATTATGAAAAAAATTTATGATAATCCCATTTGGAATAGGATTTCTAAATCTACTAACATTAATGATTTTGTGGGGAATATTAAACAGCTAGCTTGTACCAACACATCGATAATTAAAAAGAAACGAATGAAACCATAACCAACATAAGTGGATGACACAATGCCTTCTAAACTACAGGCCGCTTACACCAAATGATGACGACATGCTAAGTCGATGTTTATGTTGCTTTCTCTAGTTGTTTTGCTAATGTAAATATCTTAACATTATTATGAATTGACGTCATGTGCGAAAAATGAGAGTAGTAAGAGGCCTGTAGTTTAGAAGGCATCGGATGACACATCGTATTTTGTGTACCATTAATGAACGTGATAAATTTTTTAAGTTAAACGATTATATCCTAAAGATGTACACATAGCAAATCGTCACAAAGTGCTGAGCTTGTTGGCCGCTACAGAAATAAAAAAAGCAAAGAGAAAGCTAAATTCAGATTTTGTCAATATGAATATAAACAAGCCCAAGCAACTTAGTAATTTTTTGAATGACATTAAATTCAACAAAACTAGTTATGTACACTTGGGTGCAAAAAAATCGCACATTGCTCAATTTTCCACAAAAGTTCAAAAATATAAAAAAAAATCCAATATTTGTTTAATTTTTTTTAATGCAGATTCAAAGTTTATTTCAATACCTATCCAGTGGTACCGTTTTTGTATTTATACGTGCCATCAAACTGATTTTAGGGGGTTAACATCTGAGGTACTCGTTTTTGTGAATTTGTCAGCATGAATATTAGGGGTAAACATCGAATTAAAATATGGAAATAAACAAAAAAAACAGTTTTATTAATAAGAAGTATTCCCTCCCCTGGCCCGAATGACAACTTCCATTCGATACTGTATTTCACCAAAGTTTTCACAAAATCTTGAGGTATCGCCTCCCATTCTTCTACGATCGCCTGTTATAGCTCCTGCAGACTCGTTGGAGCAACATATCTGGCTCGAACCCTTCTTTTCAACTCGTCCCATAAATGTTCGATGGAATTGAGGTTCGGTCTTCGAGCTGGCCACTCCATAATAGTCGCATCCACCTTTTGAAGGTACTGGTATACTACACCAGCCGTATGCGGTCTCGCGTTATCCTGCATAAACAGAACATTTTCAACAAGAAACCCGGCAAAAGGTACGACGTACTCTTCGAGTACTTCCTCAATGTACCGAATTCATTCCTCTTGATCGACAGCCAGTATTGGCTCGTGTGATGAATACAAGATCTGTCTTCGCCTCTAATGATATGCCTCCCCAGAACATGCTTGATCCACCGGTATATACGAGACATATTCTTCAATGCAACATTGTGCATATCGCTCTCCTTGTCTTCTGTATACTCTTCCGCGTCCGTCGGTGCCATATAAACACATCATGCACTCGTCATAATAGGAAAATGACTGTCAGAAAAAGGACTGTTGTCCATTCTTCTTCTGTTCAATTCAAATGCTCTGGAACGAACTCACGACGGGCTCGTCGGTAGGTTGCGGACGATTTCGGCCCGTTTGCTGGTCTGTGTGCAGTCAGGTTAACTTCTCGTAGTCGTCTTCTAACTGTTCACCGACTGACTTCGATTTCACGAACTTCTTGGTGCCGCCGTCCCAGCTGAACCGCATTCATACGGCAATTTCGCAACGAAGTTGTTACAAGATAAATTTTAGAATTACTTATCCGCTACAGTTAACTTATATACCACCGAACAAGAAGTGCGGAATATAATTGTGAATTTAAACATGAATGCAGTTAGCATTATATCTCCATTGTATTTTGTACTTCCGATTCATAAAACTTAAAGTGAAATGAATATACAAGTGTAACCCGCTTTAACGAAACTTCGATTAGACGATATCCGATTTTGCCACATCCGATTGTACGAAAGAAAAGTATCCGATTTTACGCAAGCTGAAAAAACTTGAAAATTTATTGCGTGTCGAGTCACCGTGAGCTACATAACCCCTCAGAATAGCAGAGTTTATGGCAACTGGTAAACAGCACATTCTGCACTGAATTCTAAACGAATTCCAACATGAAAAAAATGCTTCTAAAGTACGGGAATCAATTTGTAGTGTTCTTGGTGCCGACGTTGTGACTTATGTGTTAGAAGTGGTTATTCCGTTCTTAGTTACCACCCGCGCCCGGGACAACCCCGAAAGTTTGGAGATGCGGAATTGCAAGCTTTATACTGGAAGACGGCTCAATGCAAACGCAACAAGAGCTTGCAGTTCCGGTAGGAGTCACCCAAACAGCGATTGCAAAGAATAAGAAGAATTCAAAAACTTGGAAGATGGGTCCCACATTGTGTTGACCGAGCGTGACTTAGGTCAGCGTATGAACACGTGCATTTCACTGCTTGATCGGCAATAAAAAAAGACTTCTTCTGGAAAATTGTGGCTGTTGAGGAAAAGTATATTTTTTACGAGAACCCCAAACGTAAAAAGTCGTGGATAGATCCCGGGAAGCGGACTGTAGAATGCTGCAGCTGACAATTGAACAAACTGTGCGAAGGATTTGGTCAGAAGAGGCTATTTATTGGGCAAGGAGGCAGGCAAGTCATACTGCTGTATGGCAACGCTCGATCCCAGGTTGCTCGCGTGACTCAGACGAATCTCTTCAACTATATGCGGTATATTCACCAGACTTGGCCCCATCCTACTACAATTTGTTCCGGTCAATGCATCAGCACATGTTATTGGATAAACAGTATACAACTCTGGACGATGTGCGTAAATTCATCGATGATCTTATTGTGTCGAAGCCCGCAAGATTCTTTCGGGGCGGCATGCGTATGTTACCTGAGAAAAAAATCCCGGCTTCAAAATCCCGGGTTTTAAAATCCCCGTTTTCAAAATCCCGGTTTACAAAATCCCGGTTTTCAAAATCCAGGGCCCCAAAATCTCGGCTTTCTAAATCTCGGTTTTAAAAATCCCGATTTTCTTTTCTTCTAGTTCTAAAGTCTTGATTTCGAAAAAATATTTTTTATTAATTCGGGCCGGCCGGACTATTAATATTTTAACATAAAAATAAGATATCTTGCCTAAAAATTTACTAGAAAAAACCAAGGCTACAACATTTTGAAATGCCTTAATTGTAGAGGCTGACAGCTTCAATAACTCTCACGGGCAGCGACGGGCAACTGATGGAGCAGTACCTGTTGTTAATTGTTGGATTTTATATTCGTCTAAAAGTCGCTATCAATCCTTTGTGTAAAGCAAACATCGATTTTCATCATTCAAAGGACGTCATATTTGTTATGACTTCTTCTTGAATAACTGGTCCCGCAAATGAATGTTTGCTTGGAACTTTAGGTACATTGTCATGAAACTCAGCGAAAAATTATCTTCCATATATTCCATAGCCATTAATTTTTCAACTTCTGTTAATTTAAAATTTCGGAATTGCATTAACGGTGTAGATGAAAAACCTGCAAAATGAGCAGGTTACATTGCAAATAAATAGCGATTATCAAATGTTTTTCAATATGGCTTATAACTCTTTCCATATTTCGACAAAATCCGCAATTTTACAAGTATTTTTTGCATTTTGTCCAGTACAATCGAAATCGGTTTAAAAATTTTAACTAAATCCTCACTTCGACGAAATATCATTATTTATATAGTGTCTTTGGTTCTTCACAGACTTTTACCAACATTGGCCAATTCTTTAAATATGATTCGAGACGGTCACAGTATGCGTCCCAGCGAACTTCTTGCGGAACGATCAATGCACTTCCACTGGCAGCGGTAAACCAAGCTTTCCGTTGATGATGGTTCCGGAAATATTTAACAATCTGCGCTACAGACAGTTCATTATTATCCAGACCAGGGGGCTTATATATCTCTAGTCTAGGGGCAGGGTTCAGGAAAGGGACTCCCAAATAGAGTGGACCAGGCACCTTCATAGCCGATGGGTTTTGGGGTGTAGAAACGGCTTCTGTTGACTTCATTTGGAATGCCTTCTAGACTAGTTCTAAGTAATTAATATGAATGCTTTGGAGTTAATCCTTTGCTAAATTTCTCATAATTGGCGTGAGAGGAAGAGTTAAATACCGAATGTTTTGTTAACTAGGATTTTTATAATCATTTAAGTTCACGGGAAACGGAATTGAACATTTGCTAACAGTGGCACTGATTAATAATTACAGCAAATTTCCATATCACACATACCATATTTTGTTTTATTGTAGGCCTAAAGCCAAGGCCATCCATGCCAAGCGTTCGGCCCAATTGGTGTGATTTTAGCAAGGTGTACCACTATCACATCAGAAATATAGTTGAGTGACCTCATTGAATTTTTTGAGATCGTCGTCAATATTCAGCAGTGATTTAATGTCCATACGAAAAATTGTTGACCAAGTTTTTGCATTTTTTTCTTTTTTATGTAGACTATTATTTATTTCATCAAGGGTTAGCATAGAGTACGAATGCGTATCGCTGTCGTAGCGCACTATAATGATTTTGATAAATGGCCGGAACATATAAATTTGGAATTACTTCCGGAGTCTAATCCAGTGTAATCGCTTCCATGCAATTGATAAACCAACTGTGTCCTTAAACCAACTGTGGCCAGAGATAATTAATACCAAATTGAGAGTCCTGTTCATCGGGCTGTTCTTTAATACAAAATCATACATAATTTTATGTATCGAGTTGTGCTCACGGTTGATGTATATCGTTGATTTTTTCTTAAGTTTATATACATTACTGGGTGTCCCAAAATTTTGGAGACGATATTGTTGCTTTACGCTCCTTTTGAACATCAAATTATCGTGTGTTTATAAATATTTTTTTGTCGTAGTTGACATTTTCAATTATTTTGTTGAATGTGAGCCTTCATACAGTAATAAATCATCATACGATTCACACTGTAATTTTCTCGGCCTTTAATCTTAATTGAACCAAAGTCTGTTTTTGCAATGCTTCATTTTTTTTTGGGAAAGATGAGAAAGTACTACACATCTGAATTTTTTAAGGAAAATTATTAAAAATTATTGGTGCTATTACATTGAAAAAAATTTCTCAGATCTGTGATTTAAATTTTGGGAGCTTCTCTTTAAATTTAAGATTTGATCGAAGAAATGTTCTGCATGCCTAATGAAAATTACAAATAGCGATATAGAGAATCCTTATCACCTTGAAAACAAGCATGTGATGTGTATATAGGTTTCTATCTAAAGGACAGATTTTTATGTGGCATGCAGCACTTTCCCAGATTTATATTGTTAGCAAAACTATCTCTAGGCTTGAAACCCTCAAAAGTTTTTTACAATTCAGATAATCGACTATCAGAATACGAAGTTAATTATTGTCGGGAACCCGTCATTCTAAGAACATCTATTAGAACCACAATATGACATTGACATATGACGTCACAATATGGCGATGACATATGATTTGTAAATGGGAATAAGCCACGAAATTGTTGAGTAAAGTTCTGTTTTTGTAAATTAAAAGCTGTAAAGGTCCCAGCTCCGAATCCTAGGAGATCTCACAGTAATCGCTAAGAAATCTATTATTTGTGAATTCACCGATTGAATAACGACAATATTAGTCGTTGAGAGGAATCAGAAACCTTTAGTTCTTGGTCAACGAGAATTTACTTGTAATTCGCCCTTTCTCGTGCTACTTGTACATAGAACACCACAATCATGCTCTTAATTTAAAAAACAGCTGTTATGTTTAGCAACAAACGAACTTTTTTGTATACAAGGGACCATCTTGTGTAATATTTTAAATTTAAACAATGGAATGTTTAAATCGTGTTAGAATTGTGAATTCAATTGGGGCGAAAGGTGTATTCTTTGGATGAAAAAATAATCACTGAATTCTGCGTGCTACGCTTATGCTTTAAATAGCGACAGTATTCTTTTAAGTTTCAAATCTGAAATTCATTCAAAGGATTAAATTGAAATGAAAACACAAAATTGGGCTACTCCTTGTCAATCAAAACCCAACGGTGCCACCTTTCAAAAATAAAGGTAATTGAAAGGCCCTTTTGTAACACGTTTACGTAACTTATCGATTATATGTCATCAAAAAACATTCGAATGTTATTGAGAAAAAAAAAACTATGAATGAATAGCACACAAAAGCACAGTAAAACTGCGAAAACCCCAAAAATGTATCGTAAATGGAGTTGCGCACTAACATAATTTGATTTCCGTAAAAACGAAAAATTATCGCTAGGGTAACATTTTCCCAAATTTTTAATTGGATTCGTCCTTTCAATTCAATATCTATATTTTTTTTCCTAGATGACCTAATTTACTATCATAAACAGTTAGTTTAAATGGCCCTAAGAACTTATTCTTTTTCGCTATTACAGCTTATTCCTTGTCTCCTGGAGTAACGAATAGGCGCCAAATTTTTTTGCTTTATGATTTATCAGCTCCAAATGGTAATGTCAAATATCGTTAGTCATTGATGTTATCCTCAATGCCATAAATTAGGCATATCGAAAAGTTTTTCCGATATTGTACGCCATTTCTAGTAAACAATATCTAATAATATTAAATCGTTGTAATAAAATTGATTAGCGAGTACTATGAAATGGGGATGAATTAAAGAAGAAAATATTTCGTTTGGATTTCGTTGACATCTGTAGCGATCTACAAATATTTTAGGAAACGAATAATAAGCAAATTTACCAAGCGTGCAATAATTTTTTTAGAAATACAAAATAATCGATTTATTTTCTTACTAGGGGAAAACGAGAAAATGTTTACATTTTGTAAATTCGATGGGACGTTTGACCTCGTTTAAACTTCGAATTCATATCAACTGATTTATGATTTATTATTTGAGAAAGTATGGCCAAATTGTGATTAAATCTAAAATTTCGTAGTTTTACAAAAATAGTTTCTGCGTCGAGTTTCTAGAAATGAGCTTGTAATATTCTGTCAGTTTCCAAATTATTTCCGCGTATTAGTGATGCAGCTTTTATCATAATATATACCATATTATTGAAATCTCAGGATAAATGCTTTAATATATAGCTTTGTCCTATTATTTTTTGCAACTTCAACCGATCCAAAGATTAGTTAACCTTTCTTACTTAGCCCTTTGATGGCTCTTCAACGAATGGCAACGGTAGAAGGTTAGCAAGTAGGTAGAGGCCTCACAATCGAAGATTAACACTAGAAAGACTGAAAGTTAGTATATACTGCCAAAAAGCAGTCAAAATGTCTAAAATAATTTATTTAAAATTAATTTTTAATATTCTTTTATAATACTTAAAGTTATATAATATGTTATTATAAATATTAAGTAATAAAGAAAATTTACTGCACTTGAAAATCAAAAAAAGTCCTTTATGCAAATTTTTTGAAAATAAAAGTGGACATTTTTTCATACGTACATTTTCCACAAAAATACTGTTTACATTTTTCACAAATATTATTTGATTTGTTATTGTGGTAAAGTCATACTTGACAAATTCTGCGTTTCTTAGGATGCTTCGCATTTGATGATGTTGCAGCTGACCTTTGTGGGTATTTAGGGTCTGGTTAAATTAACTGTCTTGCATTCATATATTCGATGGAAAGCTGTTCTGCTAATTGAAACATAGGAACTCTTTTCGTTGTATTTTATTCCTGTCGTTAATTTGTAAAGGATCCGAGCATTTATAGCAGCCAAATCTAAAACATTGAAAATATTTGTAGGGGCTATCTACGAGAACAAGCTTTTACTGTATATTTTCTGGCCATTTGATCGGCCATATCAACTCCAAATTTTGTGCTATTATAAAAATGAATATAGATTCCGGTAAACGTTGTTTATTACTTTTATCAATTTTCACAAATTTATGCTTAGAACTTAGAACAGTATCTTTTTTATTTGGTTTGCTTTTATATATTATAAGAACACAATTCTTTGATTTATATAGCAGAGTGGAAAAACGGGGCATGTTATCCTTTTGTTTGGCTGCTTTTGGTAGTTCCGTTTTGTTTCCTCTAATAGTTCCAACGAAAGTCATTTTTAGCCAATAATTTTGTCGCTATCGACATGCTAGTGAAAAAGTTATCGGTCGTAAAATTTCTCCACATCCTGTATATAGCTGGACAAGTTTCAGAATAACGTATTCACTTAGAATCATTGACGATGGTCGTTGTTCATTTCTCCCCAAATAAGGAAAATCATATTCAAAACATATTTGTGCGGACATCTGCTGACATATAGTACGAAAACTGGCACCTGGCGATGGAAGGAAGCAATTGCTCGTCAATTGTTATATTTTGCCCTTGGGGTCGATTTTGTTCAAAATTTGACAACTTGACGAAATAACCGCAAGCATATAGTAGTAAAAGGTGTGTTTGTGTTAGTGCGAATGTGCGCCATTTAATTTTTTTGGATATGACATTTCTAGATAACATTTCCATAATTTAAAATTTGTAAATGCTTTAAATAAAATTAAATTTATTTAATTTTTCTTTGTTTCTGCGAAAACAAGACATTTATTCGACTTAGCATTGCTATAAAAATAAAACTAAAATATGTGTGGTTAAATATTTTTTTTTTCTTAACACATTGACGTACACTTTCTAAATGTGTATGCTACTCAAGAACACAGTTGATAACTTTTGTAATTGCAATGCTATTTTGTCGCGGAAAGAAATGTATTGTTCAGAATTGAATAATATGACGAATTATTCCTTAAAAAATGAAAGTTGTTTGCGTGAACATGTTAAAAAACGAAAAAGTTTTATGACTGGTGTAGCAGTCATTTGCGCGAACATGTTAACTCGCCACTCAAAAATTTGGTGAGATGTCAAAAAAGTAAAACGACGAAAGGACATAAGCACCAAAAAAACTGAATCAATTTGTACCGATTCATAATTTTTGATGATTACATTCGCAGAAAACTAACAAATATAATCACAGAAAAATTACACAGACTAATGTAATTGTATACTATACTCCTTATACGAGGGCTGCCTTTAATATTTCGGGATTCGAGAACAAAAACAAATATTAACCATCAACAATCGCTTTATTGTTTTTCAAAATATTCCCCATGAAGATCTATACACTTTTACATGCGTTTGAACCAATTGTCGAAGCACTTTTTCCACTCTGATTGAGGTATCTCCAAAACATGCATTCTGAACGCAGCAACCGCTTCTTCAGGTGTCGAAAAACGTTGACCTCTCAGTTTGTTTTTTACGTACGGGAATAAAAAGAAGTCGTTTGGTGACAAGTCATGACTATACGGCGGATGACTCATCTAATCGATGTTTTAAGTGCTCAAAAATGCAGTTGTTTGAGCCGATGTAATGGTAGTGATCCGTCTTCGGCAGTCGGTTTTCCTGATTTCTTGGAAGATAACTGGCAAAAAAATGGTTCTGTACCACTCAGAATTGACTGTTCTGCGTTGTTCTAGTGGTACGGTTGCGACATGTCCATTTTTTCCGAAAAAACAGGTGATCATTTGCTTGCAAGTGCTTCGTGCGCGAACAACTTTTGTTGGATTCGGCTCATCTTGAAACACCCATACAGTCGACTGCTGTTTACTTTTGGGCTCATACGCGTAAATCCACGATTCGTCACCTGTCACTATGTCATAGACGTGTTTTGAAGCACCGCGATCGTATTTTCTGAGCTTTTCTTTCGACCAATTGACACGAGCCTTTTTTTAAGCGATTGACAAATTGTGTGGGATCCAACGCGAACAAATTTTTTTGACATTCAAATGTTTATGCAATTTTGAATGTATGCCTAAGGTTGTCTCAATCTCACGATAGGTCACATGACAATCTTGCAATATCGTTCGCGCACAGCATCAATGGTTTCCGGAACAACAACTGATTCTGGACAACCTTCACGAAATTCGTCTTGGAGTGAACTACGACCTCGATTGAATTCACCATACCATCGATAAACACTGGTCCTTGATGGAGCTTCATCGCCAAAAATTGAATTAAGTTCATCCATGCACTTGCTGCCTTAATCCACGTCGAAAGTTGTAAAAAATAATCGCACGAAAATGTTCACGATTTAATTCCATTTTTTCGCCGAGATGTTGAGTTAATGAGTACTTTAAACAACACAAATAGCGCTCGAATGTCAAAACGTTTTGAATACGTATAATCTCAAAAATGTCAAACTTAAGGATAGAGCTGTCAGTTACCAGATTGCAACACTAGGGTTGTCCAATCCCGAAATATAAAAGGCAACCCTCGTACGTATACGAAAAAGTCATGTTTCGTCTGTCGGATTTTGAACAAAATCGACCCCCTGGTTTATAGCAACCTTGGCTGTTTTCAATGAACTTATTCCATATTTCTGAAACCAAGGCAAATTTATCTGTTTCTAGGCGCCTATTTCTTTCGGTTCTTCCGTCAAAACGAATTTTCTGGCCATGGTTTTTCTAAAAAATTCGGGACCCCACTTTGCTTACCATAAATAACTCAATTTGAAATTTTTTACCTCGTAAGCTCCACGAGCCTATAAAATCAGCGTCCTTCTTTTGTGCACATTCTTATATGCTGCATAATTTGGTCATCTATTATCAACGAAAATGCACTGATAACATTTATCTGCCATAATATTCCTTTTTGCGTAGCTTGTTGGCCCTTCCTCATTCTCGAAAATACAAGGAGATGATAAACTGCCATGAAACCTTCGCCAAATTTTGACCTCACAGTACCATCAGCAGCTGTTTCGATCGTGGCACTATTCTGGTTTTCCCTGGGAATAGGGAATTGGGAAAAATATTTTCATAGCATTTTTGTCTAAATTGAATTTTTCTGGCCTACTGAAGGAATAAGTTTAGTGTAAAAATTTTAAAACACAGTTAATTGGGTAACTTTTGTTCCACAAAATTTTTATAGGAAAACATATTTGCTCATTTATCTTTGTTCAACTCATAGTTGAACAGTATAAAGTCATTTCCGGGTTTTCCTTACATCGCGCTAAAAATTAAATTTATCGAAACTAATCGACTTATAATTTTGCTAAAAATGCATTTGTGCATTTCAGATGAAAATAATTTTATTTTATCTATGTCGCGCTAAAAAATAATAAGACACATATTTTTTCCTAGCGTTGCACTTTATGTGAATATAATTAAGTAAATTCTTGTTATTAGTGTAATCAATGTAAATTGTTGTTGGTATAATCTACGACAAAAATTGTATAAAACCAGGAAATTTTTCTAAATAAATTCATTCTGTTCAGTTTACTTAAACATTCAGTTTCATTCTTGGAGTATTTGAGGCCTCACCCGTTGTAACCTCAAATACTCTCCAATAATTAAATCCAACAAACAACTGGATTGAACATTGGTCTTTCGAAGCCATTAAAAGTATTGGAACAAAATACAGTCCACGCCGATCAACAACAGGCAGATAATATAGTCCACGCCGATTAAGAAGAGGCAGATAATACAGTTCATACAGACCAACAACAGGCAGAGAATACGGTCCACGCCGATCAACGACAGGCAGATAATATAGTCCACGCCGAGCAACAACAGGTAGAAAGTCTACAGTCGACGCCGAAACACAACCGGCAACCATTAAGCTGTACAGCGGAATACAAATTCGTTTTGGGTTCATCACCAACGAGACCCGTGCCATCTTAGCTACTAAACAAAAATGGAGGGCCTATTGCAGAATCAACTAGCAAAGGCAACCGAGATAACACAATTTATCTCGAACTATAAAAAAGACAGTGCAGATCGAAAGACGAAAAAATACATTGAAGCCAGATAAACGGGTCTAAAAAAGTTGTACATTAAGTACGTCGACGGTGACAATGAAGTGAGGAATTTAAAACCTCCTTTGGAAGCAACTCACCAATACTACAAGGATAGACAGACAGTAAGTGACATCTATTCAAAGTATATTGATGATATGACGCAAAGTCTCAATCAATCATTCTTGCCATCAACACCAACTCCAGCATCAAATCTAAAATTTAACAACGACCAGTCTGAGGGGTCAAACAAGAACGATCAAGGCAATGAAGTTCCATCATTCGGAAAATCTACTGGCCAATCCTCCGAACCAGCAGGAGATGAATCAGACAGAAAAGGTCAACAAAATCATCCCATGAAATTGATCCAGCAATTAAAACAACAGAACATTAAAATGCGAAATTTATATCGAGAAATTGTAATGGTAAGCAGCAACAAGTCCAAAGCAGTTCTCAATCATAAAATAAAAACGATTGAAAGGGTAGTGATGCAGATGGCGGATTTGCATGAACAGATCTGCATGGAAGCTTCTGAAGAACAAGAAGCTAATTTGCAGCAAGGTATCGTAATAACAATAACAACGTTATTAGAGGATGATCAACATACCGTCCATAGCGAAACCTTTGGAAATTCGTCTACCACGAATAGAAATCCCACACTTCCATGGGGAGTGCATGAAGTGGGCAGGTTTTGCAGATACATTCAAATGGCTGGTTCAAGACAACAGTCAACTTACCAACACACATAAAATCAACTACCTTAAAGGTCATGTACAAGGGTCAGCTGGGAGGCTATTGAGCCATCTGGAAACCACTGGACAGAACTACGATGCAGCTTGGGCAATTTTAGAAAATCGAAATAACAACAGAAGGTTGCTCGTTTCTAACCTTCTGAACACTTTGCTGAACCAACAAGCTTGCACCACGGAATCGGCTGCGGCAATAAAAAACTTACACGACACAACAACAGAGTGTTTATACGCAATCAGGAATACGGGAATCAGAATTGAAACGTGGAGCCCTTTCATCATTTTAACCTTACTGAAGACATTAGACGCCGAATCACGATGTCTATACGAAAGCACACTGGAAAACCCAAGAGAATTTCAAGAAACAAGCCAATTCTTGAAGTTTCTAGAGAGGCGTTTCCAATCTCTAGAATCAGTTGGTCCCACCAAAAAAACACCACCGCAACAAACAAGGTTACAAGCTCAACCATTAAAACGCGCCTTCTTAGCTGCTACACAACCGAATCATATTTGCATATGCTGTCAGAAAAACCACAGAATCGACATATGCCCGCGATTTAAAACCATGACCACCTCCGAAAGAAATCAAATGATCATGCTACACACTTTGTTCAGAATCTATCTTCTTCAAAATCATACGACAACAGACTGTAAGAGCAACACAACATGTTCTTCCTGGCAGGGCAACCATCACACCTTGCTACACGTAAATAATCGGGAACGAGAGCAATTATACGAAATTGAACGTATCAACATTCGACAAAGGCACTGCAGATACAACAATTGCACAAGAGTATAATGCACTGTCTATTGATACCACACAGATCCATGCAGGAAAGGACAACCAATCTCTGAGACGGCAGGCCCATAGACATGCGAAGGGCGCAACCAAAGCAAATTATCTAGCCCTAACAGCATTTTTAGTTTGCTGCGTACTAGGTTTGGCACAGGCACAGATCGATGTTACACCATTCAACCATTCGACAGGGATATATTTCGAGGATATAGGCAAACTTGAAGTGGTAGCCATGAAGTGGAATATAGTAATTTACTACAACATGACGAGCTATTGGGAGGAGATCGAAGTCTTTAAAGAAGCTCAGATCTGCGACATAATCCTACAACAACTTCAGTGGCAATTTAATAACTTGATCGCAGGTAACGAGCGTCTATTGACAATCAGTAGGTCTTATGCTTGGTGACATGTTTGGACTTCTCAGCCAGCATGAAGCTGACCAGTATAAAGTCCAATTTGAGAATATTAACAACAACGAAAATTATCTAATGGCACTGATGAGAAAACAAACATCAATAATAGACAATACAATCAAGTTAACCAAGGAGTTAATCAAGGTAAAGCACAACTCTAATCTAACAGTGACGTCGTTGAACAATCTAATTAAAGAGCAACAGAAACTAAGATTAAAGATGGAGCTGTTGAACGAGTATCGAACATACGAAGGCAGAGCCCGCTCAATATTAATGAGCATGGTTGAATTGACCATAATATTAAAGAACTTAGAAAATACTCAACAAGGCCTTCTTGATATCGCCTACTATACACATCATAACATCTTGCATCCGTCAATACTTGCGCCGGCACAATTAGAGGATCAACTACAAGGAATTCTTTTTATGCTATTTGCCGTAGGCACTTGGCGAAACACACTTATACTTAATAAACTCATTTTTTATTAATCACTTGTTTTTTGTTTCGCAGTTATTTTGAATAATTTTCAAAAAGTTTAAAAAATCACTCGAAGGAATTCGACAACTCATATCAGCTTCAATAACCATCCCAGGCCAGGACATTCATAATCTATTGCACATATACTAAACAATGAACATGCTTAGTAGAGTAACACAACGAAATGTGATAATTGAAATAATCATACCGCTATCCTTTGCAGTTGATTATAATCTACTAGCCGTAATACCAGTTCCTGACATTAACCATAACAACCACCAATCGCGCATCATCATATCAACAAAATACTTAGCAGTGAACAATTATCGAGAACATTTCGCATCTCTAACAACAGAAGAAGTGAATCGTTGCCAGAGATTTGAACTTTCGCAATTTGTATGCGAAATATCACCGATCTTTAACGTAATGACCAACGACAACCAGTGCGAGGTAGCAATCCTGCAGCGAAAAACTATGCTTGATACATTATGCAGTGTTAAATCACTAAATGCAACCAAACATTGGATAAAACTCAACGCTCCGAGTCACTGGATATACGTAGTTCCCAATGAAACAACGGTTGTCGTCGTATGTGAATCCAAAGTTCACTCATATAATTTTCACGGATCCGGTTTAGTGACGATGAATGCCGGCTGCACATTAAGTGATGAAAATCTTAAATATATTGCCATTGGTACAGCACGCAACAATATCAACAAAGAATTTCACAAGTCATCTAAACGCATAAACGGAGCCATCAATCTAAAGGAATTCGGTTCACAAATAAAAACCAGAACAATAGTGAACGATAATCCCAAATCAATAACGCCACTGGACACAACAAATTTGGAGAAGGAGCTGGAAGTAATAAAAGGAAATCAACAACTGCCGACAAGGATAAATCACCATGATGCTCATCACTACACGCGCTTCCTACTTAATCATAGGAATTTTGATCATTTGTATCGTCATTTGCTATACTTCAAATTTAAACCTCAGTCAGTGCCATCACTTCCTCGACCAAATTCACCGTAAAGAACTCCCACAGAATCCAACTGTAGCACAACCAATAAGTTCATTGCTGCCTGGGAGTATGTCTAACTCATGGTTGAACAGTATACAGTCATTTCCGGGTTTTCCTTACATCGCGCTAAAAATTAAATTTATAAATCAAAACTAATCGACTTATAATTTTGCTAAAAATGCTTTTGTGCATTTTAGATGAAAATAATTTTATTTTATCTATATCGCGCTAAAATGTAATAAGACACATATTTTTTCCTAGCGTTGCGCTTTATGTGAATATAATTAAGTAAATTGTTGTTGGTATAATCTACGACAAAAATTGTATAAAACCAGGAAATTTTTCTAAATAAATTCTTTCTGTTCAGTTTACTTAAACATTCAGTTTCATTCTTAGAGTATTTGAGGCCGAACCCGTGGTAACCTCAAATACTCTCCAATAATTAAATCCAACAAATAACTGGATTTAACATTCTTTGTTTCCAAAATATTTACACCAAACTTATTCCCTCAGTAGGCAAGAAATACCACCATTAATAAATGCCTTTATATCATGTATAAAAAGTCACAAAATCCTAAGAAATTGTATCATTATAAATATAATTTTTTTTACTAATTGAAATTAAAAAGCAGTCAAAATTACTACTTTGGGCAATCTAGTGTTAAGAGCGTTCTTTACTAAATTAAATTTGTTGTTGAACCTAACCCGAAAATTTATTTTCAATGTGTCTATTTATCTATTTTTTCCTTACCATTCGAACCTATACCTAATAGAAAAACTCCATATTTGCATACCAAACCATCCCTGGCTCCCTATCGGCAATTTTCTGAGGTACTTTTCATACATTTTTTTGGAAATTATTGGTAAGCTATTTTTTTTTTTTTTAAAGACTAGGTAGTCAAATTTTCAGAAGCAATTTTACAAGTGCACATTGATTTTCGTATGTTCTTGTACAACGATAGTCCATACAAGATTGTAACTAAGATTACGCAATTAGCTCATAAACTCACCTTAAGGTTGATTATAAGTATGCCTTCTAATGATTTTAACGGTTACTTGTTTGATCATTAATACTGCGTGCTTCCACATAAGAAATTTATTATTACATAATATGAATGTATAATCCAAAAATTATTATTACATACTCCATGAACTTTAAGGTCATCTATAATCATAAAATTATATACCCATCAATCATTATTACATATTTCGATTGGATCAAGAAAGCTTTTTTTTTCTACTCGAATATAATATTCAAGATATATATTTCAGTTAGTAAATTCATAAATCAATAATTGATTGAAATTCATTAGTCTTTTAAAAAACAATTTATTAAATATTACAAAAAAAAAAAGAAAAAATTCAACACCCATACGTTATAGAAATTTTAGATCGTCGACAGACCGACTAATTTTCAACTACTAATTCTTTTCTAGATAATTTCATTTTTGATTAATAAGTCGATTTATTATTATTTCAATCGATTTAATATTTCTTGTATACAGACGACATTTTCTTATATTTGTACAGTGTTTGTGTTGTGTCCAAAGAGTATAAGAGCACACAAAATCAAATGAATTAAATTTTTATGTTTGATTTGATTGCTCTGGATGTGATTGAATAGAATTTTTTTTTTGTTGTATGTGATGTTTGTGTACTTGCTAGAAAATAGATTTCCATTCAATTATGAACAAAATATGATTGATACGGGAAATATAGCACAAGGTAGGCAACCGTATATATATAAAAGTAATTTCCGGAATTCGCACGGTGAATGGAAATTCATTGAACTTGGAAGCGCGTAATTTGTATTCGTATGTTGTTCGTCTCTCGTTTATATATAGTTTGGTTTTTACAAGGTGATTTATTAATAATTTTTTATTGATAAATGTTGCATGATTATTAAATTTCGCGTCCGATCATTATTACATCGAAATTACTCGTCACGGTTAATTTTGTATTGTGTATATATATGCACTTTACGGTGATCGAGCATGAATATGGAAATAAAAAACTATTTTCGAATTTGCATGTGACTATTAAGTATCAAAACTAATTTTAAACTTGTCGAATGCATTTAGTTTATTAACAAATATTGCACATTTTTTGGCTTTTGACCAGGAAAACTTAATTCACGGTTATAAATCGGTGTGAGATGATGTACACAAGTATACAGTGTGGGTGGATATGTAAGAAAATTTTTGTTGCACCTTGTCTTATGTGTTTGTACACTTTAGTTCCATTAAATTTTTGTGTTTAGTATTTTTTAATTAATAAATTATATTTTTTTTTATGGTAATGTATTAATAACATAAATTGAGTCGTATCTTTTACACGAGTGAAGACATACTGACATATAAAACGAAATTTTATCAATTAAAATTAATTAATTAAATTTTGTGCGTACGTATTAATAAAACTGGAAAAAAAAAAGATTTTAGGATCTTGAAGAATGAAGACAATACATTGTACATACAAACCCTAAAAAGGTATCATCAATTTGACTCAACTTTCGGGTGATGATGATTTTAATGAATAAAGTTTCTTGGTGTTTTACGTTTAATAAAATGGTGTACGAAATTATATTCACTGGAAACGAAAAAATAAAAATTAATGAGTTTTAATTTACATTTTGAAATGTTGTTTATTATTTCTGGTGCATGACTTTGGAAAAAATTTAATTTGTTAACTCTTTATATGTTAAGGTATATTGTATTTCTTTGTTTGGTTTTATGGTCGTGATTAAGGTAGTTGAATAAAACATGTTTCGAGTACATTTAGGAAATTGTCACCCATTTATGAATCCGTTTTTTGACAAGATTTTTAATTTCGCGGTTTTGCAAAACAAGCAGAGATTTTAAAAAACGTAATATCCATACTTTTAAGAAAAAGACTTTAGATAATACGAATTCATTCAACAACTTGTGCTGTAATGGTTAAAGTTGTGATATTTGAATCGGTAGAGGTCGCCAATTTGAAGAATAAAGGCGTCTACTAGACTGAAAAATGTTGTTGTATCTCGTTGTTTTGCTTCAGTTTTCGCTACAGTGCAACGTTTCGGTGTCCTAATATTTTAGTTCAGTTTATTCATACCCTTTTTTTCAAATGTGCTAACTTCTGAAATTTTTGCTCCATGTTCGTATGATAGTGAAGATATATCGCCTGCTTAGCTCATATGATTTAGTAGATTAGATCTTACTGCGAACCCTACTCGGGGTTATTTTATCTATTTTGTACATCTCAGTGGCTAAAATATTTGATAAACAATAGTTTTCATCTTCTATTTCTATGTCTGATCACTATTATACTATTTGTCACCCCTCCCTATATTGAACTCTATTTTCCACATCCCCCGTGAATTGGCCTCCGCTTTCCTTGGTCACCTTCCGCTTTGGTAAATGATCTTTTTTCCTCCAAAGCATCATTTAATTTGGTCAATTGTCCCTGGTAACGCTCAGATGTTTCAGTTTAACCAGGTTCCAAATGCTCATAGTACATGATTCCTTTTGGCATAAATATTTATTTTTGCAACAGATGTTGATGGAAAAGCGTTTACGATTATCGTACAAAATCTACTTATCATCATCCGTAATGATTTTGTTCAAAAAATTCTTTCTTTTGTACCAAGAAAGCAGTCATGCAGATGTCAACTCCTCGTTTTTTTTTCTTCGGTCAGTTTATGCAGCAGGAACCCGTTTTCCTTCCATCTGTATTTTTTCCAGCGTATACCATGCAATCGAAGTAATATTGCTGGATGAGTAACTCCTAACTGCTCCGCAAGCTCTTTTTGAGTTTGACACGGATTTTCATCCACTAAAATTTTAAGTTTTTCGTCTTTAAATTGTTTTACTGCAACTGGAAATCTTGCAAACCACTTTTTTACTGTTGAATGACTCACAGAATGTTCACTCAAAGTCGAATTAATCAATACCAATGCTTTGAGCAGCATTGTTTTGTCATTTGAAAACAGAATGGAATATTGCTTATCGACATTGATTTCTTAAAATTGATGCACACGGAACGACAGCTTGTAAATGACTGAAACTTATGTCATAAAAACAGCAATGACTATAAGCTACATATACACAAAATGGCGAGGGATTTGGATCCGTTCAAGTATATTTTAATGCAACTAACTTCAGAGCTGAATTTTTCTTGCACACCTAATATCTTTCATCGAAATTCTTCCTTGAGCATTATTCTCGTAGTAGGGTAGTTGGCATTATTATATCGGCACACATCATTGCTGTATATGAACTCCAAAACAGCATGAATTAATTAATAAATCATCAAGTCATTATTTTGAGTGTTTTTAATACACAACAATGATCCCAATGATAGGGGAATAGTAATTCAAGAATTTATACCAAGAAGCAACAGTTTCATTGCGAATGAACTTGGCCAACCACGTACATAAATTAATCATAATTTGGAGTCGAGTATTGGCCTCACACTAATAACGGGCAGACTGTTGAAAAGAGTAACTAGCTGATCAGTCAAATAAAACTAAATTATAAGTGATCACATAGCAGTTATGCTCACTGTTGAGGTGACACATGATTCCGAGATACTCACTAAAATACGCAAATTGCGACAGGTTCTCCAGTTATGAGGAATACAATTGCAAGCGATAATAAACCAATTAAGTGTATCATCTGTTAATTATAAAGCCCCTGTATAGGGGTATAAACGGTCGTGGTGGTCTACCAATCTCGGAGGGTCTATTATGAAACTTTCGGAAAATTCGTTTCGCGGCGAATTTTGGTATTGTGATTTTTTTTTCTTTCGAATAATTCGAAATCGACAAATTCGTTAGATGATGAAACAAAAAAAAAATACGAATTGAATTAAACGAAAATGTGACGTCAAAATCCGACTGGTCTTTAGGTGGCGAATGTCGTATTATGTCAATGTTGTTTTCAAATAATAATTTTTTTTATCGTGTTTTTTAAATTCGGCTGCGTATTTTTATATTTTTTAATTAAGGTAATTATAATTATTCTTTTTAAATACAGGTCCACAACAAATGAACGATTCGCTTTGGTTCATAATAGCAATAAGCGTATCGATTTTTTGGATATCGAATTTTTCGAAAGCGAATAATGTTTCATAATATAGACCCCCCGGTTACAATACAAATCAAAGAAGTGTCACTGTGTGCGGTGCAATAGTGCGTTCCAAAGTAGCTTAGAGTACGATTCTGTATAAATTCAGCACTTCAATATAGTATTCAACTGCAGTGCGCAGGATGATGTTCAAGAAGTGTAGCATTTGCGGACGATAAGGTCATGCCTTATGAGAAATTTAAAACAACACAAATTGTAATATGTAAGAAAAGCGTCGTGGTCCAACTTAAAGGTCCCCTTGACATTAGGACAACATCACTGGTGGTTATTAATGGAAGGATAATACAGTATTACAATTTATATTTCTTGATATTACTAAAATCTATAGCACATTCTCAATTGAGAAGGTCACTATGCTAGTTGGAGCCATTCCCATCGATATATTGGTTTGTTAGCTACGGGAGCGTTCAAAATCTGGAAAATAAAATAAGACTGAAGATCTTGAGTATGTTCAACAGGGATATTCGTAAAGCTTCCATTACAACTTGGCAAGTTGACGGAATCAATCGATAGGTGGCAGAACTACTCTTAGTTACACATAATCAGAATGACTTGAACATAGGATATCCTAAAGTGTTCCGTTTATGCATAGGAAATTCGTAGTCTACACTCATTGATTCGACCTATCTTATGTGAGCAGTTGTGATTGGGGTTATATCTCGGAATCCGGTGACCTTTGTTACTTGGACTATTAGGTATCTATTATATGAATTAACCTACATATTTGTGTCTTCTGTGTGGTAACGTCGGATAAGAACAGAGAAAATAAGCTACAGTACTTTCTTCATCCTGGTAACTTATACAGAAGTCATTGGATATTAGAGTCAACCTTCTTGCATGTTCCCAAAAAAGATAGTGTCCTATGAAGATCTCTTCGCCCGTTCTTGATTTTGTTTACACATGGAATCATATTTTTGAGTGCTTCCAGCAAATCCAGTTTTGACCAAACTAGTCTTGTTGTATTGCATGGTATAGTGTTGATTCACTTATTATTTACCCATGATTCCGCCCTTTTCTTCTGAGCGCTAGTTTAATCATTGAGACAGGCCTCCTCCCCATCTTCGTTCAGGTTGCAATTGACCCATATTTAGATGGGTGGCCACTGAACATTACTCTAAACAGAGTAACTGGCTATTACAATCAGAGTAACTGACCGTATGTTGTTTCAGATATCAGTAACGTATGGAAACAAATTTAGTGTGACCAGCTAGTACGCTGGTATTTAAGTTAACAACAAATTCAGAGCATTTTAGAATTCATTTGACCTTATTTTAAAAGTGAGATGAACGGACCCGATATCTTATTTTTCTATGATTAAACGTTATAAGGCGATAGTAGACGAGTATGCACCTGTATGCGACGGAGGGATACAAGTTTGTAAGCATTCCAAATACAGGGAATAGCCTCGGTCTGTGTGCCATTTTCACAAATGATTACTATACCATCATTTTTGTAAGATTATGAATTTTCAGGTACCGACCAAACGGCACAGTGGTTAAAGTTTAGGCGTTTGGATCGAGAGGTACCTGGGCCCCTATTGCTGAATACGAATACGAACAAAAATTGTACGAATTCGTATGATTAGTATTTTTGAATACGAATTCGTGCAATTCTAACACGAATTCGTACCTACTTGATACGTTCACAAATTTCCCTTATTTGACAATACGATTACGAACAATTTTTGTACGTTCATGAATGAATTTTTGTACGATGAATATTTAGTTAACGACTCCATAGAAAAATTAAAAATTTATTTGAGTTTCACATAAAAAACATTATTTTAAAATAACTTTAAAGAAAATCTTTTATTTTAAAACGTAAACATGGCCTTATAATTTGTTTACGTCAATTTAAATGAGAGTATAATTATTTATGAATTATTCGTAGTCCGTATGTATTTAGCACGTACTATAGTAAATGACCGAATATAGAACGGGGTCAAGAGCACTGTTGAAAAACCCGGGACCATAATCCAAAAATGATATTGAAATATTTAATAACACAATTAATTTATATTTAGTTATAAAACCATTCAATTTAAACTTGAGGTTCGAGTTGCAAGACGTCTAATTGGGCACTATCTCCCACAAGAAATTATTTGGTGGGTGAATTTTATTTTCGATCCTAACAATTTTGTCGGCCACTTAAAAACACAAAATATTTTACTTCCACAAAATTCTAATTTTATTTCACTATTTATTTGTATTTATATGTATTACAACTTAAAAGAATCCCCAAATCATAAGTGATGCCTATTTGAAAACCTAGAAGAAAAATTTATTACATCCATTTCAAGTACAAATTCAAACGTCAAAACTCAAAATAGTGTCCAAGTTGTACAATTTTATTGCAGGTAAAACGATTTAAAATAAATTTCCCTTGTAGCAAGGACACACACCAAGCAATTACGTACGATCGTATTCAGAAATACCAAAGTATTTTCGTAACGAATATCATTTTCGTATCAAATACATTTTCGTATCGTATTCAGAAATAGGGCCCCTGGTTCGAATCCCGATAGGGGCAGTGTTGTTTCTTCTTGTATTCGTTTCCGCAATAGTTTTAGTTTCGGATTAAGAAATGATTGTGCTATTCAATCCGACCCAGCTCCCGGGCCTGCCGAATAAGGCATACTGTCTCGTTCTATGTTTTACTTTCTCATTTGAGTTTTTATGTGGTCGACGAAATTTGCACTAATGCCAGCAATGGAAGTTTGACGTTCAAACGCTTGTGTTAATCTAATGCTGTTGCAATATCCAACACAAAAGTTTGAGTTGCACTGCCTTAATGAATACTTCTATGACCGGTCATAAAAATTGTAACTTTTTTGCCAAAACAAGTGGATTTTTTGAGTACTAGGTCTATGACTTTTCTAAACCATTCGCGGGCTGATAATAATTTGATGCTTGAATTCTTTCCTGTCCATTCATGCAAAAAATGCATACAAACAAAATTTTTAAAAATAAAATAGCAAAAAATTGAAAAATATGCTTTTGATATTAGTAGCACCGTTAACTAACCCTATAATATTAGTTACAGAATTAGAATTTAAAAATTTGGCTTTAAAAAGGCACAGGAAACACCAAACCATCAGTCAATTTTATATAGTCACTAACCATCCCCAAACATTGACCATGGCAAGAGTTCTACGTTTTGGACTTGGGTCCGGGATGTAACTATTACGTTTTAGAAAATATATGACTGCCGAACTAAAATACAGGAATTGTATCTGTATCCTCAACTGCGTAGCTCTAGGAGGTTGAAGAGAGGCAAGTAAGTAGTGGTTTCATTCATAAGGTGAAATAAAAATCCCCTGCAAGGCTAAACACAGTGCAGGAATATACGTGGTTAGGGACGAAATACAGCGACCCACAAATAAAGCCGCACCAACACAACGCCTGATTGAGAAGAGCTCTAAATTTACAACGAAACATCTCGTATTGTAACTATGTAGAATAAATTTAAAAAAGATTGCTGAGTAAATTTTCTTTGAATATTTTCTATTCGTTTAATATGTACATCATAATAAGGAGCCCATACGACTATAGCATTTTTTGACCGAACCATTGATGAATATAAGATTTGAAGTCTTCTTTACTTTAAAATCTTAAGAGACATGCTGTATAAAACCCAACAAAGATGTCGATTTTACTATTATTTTATCAATATGCGGAATAAAATTCAATGTGGGGTCAAACGTTATTCCTAACCCAAATCTGTGATTTGGGTAACCCGAGCTAATGTTTCGTTATTAATGTTATAGTTTATCAGAGTTTTTTTTTTCCTTGAAAAAGACATAACAGCGCACTTCTTAATATTTAACTTTTAATGGTTCCTGTTATACCACAAAAATAAAGAATCCAGGTCAAATTGTAATTTAGTTGCATCCGAGGGGTCAACAGTGCGACAGCGAAGTCTGAGATCATCTGCATACATAAGTCCCTCACAGTAACGTATTGCGTCCAACAAGTCATTTACAAATATTGTAAATAATAGTGGACCAAGGTGTGAGCGCTGAGGAACACTCGAAAACACGTTTATTTACAATAGTGTCCAAACATTAAATGAGGCATTCTCCACGTTAGAGCAAAAGCTGGTAAAAACATCCCAAAGCCTCACCTGCAAACGTCAAGCGGTATCACTGCAAAACCAGTAGCTGGCGAAGGAGTAAGATAATCTCATATTTTAGCTAGCAATAGGGATATGAGGAATAAGTTGCGGAAAATAATAAACCTAGCAGAGGGTAATATTGCGTAAAGAAGGTCAGTGACATCGTGAAAAAGGAGTGCTGATCGAAACTGAACTCGGAAGACTTGGTATTTTTTCTGAATAACAAAAACCTTTCAGAAGTTTGTTTGGTAGCAATGCTGGCAGCTAAAATGTTACTTAGCTTCATCATCTACAACGTAGTTAGAGATAAGAGGTCGCACAAAATATCTTATAATAATAAACCACAAAATATATTGGTTGATCCTCATGCAGAGTGCTGCAAGACCTATTAGGGTTACAAGGTGCTTCAAATGTCATACAATTGGGCACATCGCAAAATTTTGCAAATAAAAAGATCAAATTTGTGGACACTGCTGTGATTCTGAACATGACCAGAAGCTCAGTCCAAATAAGATACGAGGCACCAAGTTGTATCTGCTGCTTAAATACAAAAAAGCATTTGACCACTCATCACGGAGTAAAGTTTTTTTTTATAAAATAAAACGGTATATAAAATGACACTGAACCTAATGTTGAGAAAGACAGTTTATGACAACTAACTCACCAAGTATCTGCAAATTGAGGATTATAAAGCTAAATATGCAAAATGGCGGTATTCGTAACATCATAACATTAACCCTTTTTGTGTACAAGAACCCTACGCGATATAAGCAATACTCGGTGACGTGGCTACATGGGGGCTACCGGCACTGTACTGTAACTCGTACTGTGTATGCGTTTAAATTAGATCAGAAATAGGTAAATTGTATCTAGTAAGCGTCTACTTCCAATGTTCAGATGATTCAATGATATAAACAAAGTACAAAACATTTCGAATAGCCTAAAAACCATCCAATCAAAATCAAGATCCTACTAAAATTCTCGGAATAAATATTCATTTGTAGAATTCGCCGAATGCTATATTTTCCCAATAGGATGAAAAAATTGGAAATTCAATCGTATATCTTATTTTATATTCCGATTTGTATTTTTGGCCGTTACATTTTTGTTCCATCAACAATTTATTATAAAATTAAATTTTAATAGCCTGACGATAGGGTGGCATGACACAATTTTTTTTATTGTTTACAAAAAACTCTATCACTTATTTTGCTTTATTTAGTAGAGGGGGAATTAATTAAATGTAGCTACGTCAAAGCTACAAATTAATAGCAATTGTTTTCATCGGTGACCTTACTATGAGTAAAAGCATTCCCTGAACGTATGCAACAGGATGCGCACCAAAAAACCAACATAATTAATACTCATGGAATGGTAAACAATTTGTAAATGCGAATGATACTATATGCAAATTTTTGTTAATTGGCAATGCAAAAAATTAAAACATTTGGTTTTTAAATGATCAAAGGGTTGTTCATTTATGTGCTGATGAAACGTCAATACATAGCAAGTGTACCATTATTTATATTCTGGTTAAAAAGTATAATAAATATTAATTGTATTTCGATTTCTGATATCGATTTTATTCTTAAGAATACAAAAGAACGAATCTTACACAAAAACATATTGATGCTGGAGAAGATAGCTATTTCATAATTACATAATTAGTTTATCCAAGGAAACTCATTAGAGAAATCGAATATTCTTCAGAAAATCTTTTAATTAGAGTGCGTGGATAATAAATTGGAAATTTGTAAATTATGTTTGTTATTTACAATGCCTGTCTAAGATATCTTTGTATAGAAAATATTGCTTTTCGTAGCTATGATACTGGGATAATAATGGTTGTCTAATGAGCTCAACATAATTTAACTACTTAAAGAAATGTAGAACTGATTATACAATATAGCGAATATATAAATAGAAAATACATACCTAGAACAATCTAGTTGAACTGATACTCCCATTATCTTTAAAATATATATATCTGTAGATGAGGGTAGACGAAGATTTGCCTAATGGAAAGCTTCTCTTTAAACGATCAAAGGGATCAAAGTTAAAATATTGTTGAAGCCACGGATGTTAATTACCCAGTGCGTCTAAAATCGGTTAAGCGGTAGATTCGAACTAAAATATGCGCACATCCTTCTTCATCTGGAATAAGTCTTAGGCTATTTTTCAAACAACCATTTATTCGAAGCGTATTTTTCGTTTTCAACTATGGCCAGTGACAACATTGATTTTTTTTCTAATGACGTCATTTTATGTCGACGTCTTCTTTTTTTGCAAAGAGTATCTAATGTCAAAGAGTAACGAAAAAAAAGGAAAAATTTTCATTAAAAAAATGTATAGGTTATGCAATTTAAATGCGTTAGAAACACTTACACATTTTTATTTAACGTAATTTTTGTCGTTTTCTATCCATAGTCACGAGTATGACAATATTCGATACAAAAGAAATAAAAAATTGTTGTGTAAGTGTATTGTAAAACCAATTTAAATTGCATAACCCATGCATTTTTTGATGAAATTTTTTCCTCTGTTTCGTTACTCTTTATAAAATTTCATACTCTTTGCTTTTAGGTACTATTTTTTTTAATACAACAATACAAATAACTCGGCGATTTTATTCGTTGAAAATTGAGCACATTAAAACAGAAGAGAAAAGTAAATACGATTAAGAGAGACTGAATTTTTTCTTAACCGTCGACATAGCGCTGCGTCATCGTTTTAGCTAGGAGACCCGTATTACAGGTAGTTTTGGTTTCACTGATTTATGTGTGACATAATGCCAAACAAAGAAAGCGCAATTTTTTATAAATATATAAACTGATGTATTATATTGTCACCAAAATTCTGCCATTGAAATTTGGTCTCCATAGACAATTGCAGGCCTGTCAAAAAGAAGAACGAATTGAACTTATACGAGAAAAATCGCACAATTTATAAATTTATTTATTTATTAATTAACATACAACATTATAACATACATTTTCTGAATCACACACATCATTTTGAGCATTAGGGCTCATTTATAATAAGATGTATGGTCAATGCGAACACGCAATACATTCCTTATTACTTGCCAAATTTCATCTTAGTCTCAAAGCAAAATTTTATCTTGCAACTTGGTGGAAGCTCCGCACAAATCCACCCATTAAAGAAGCCGAACTGTGGCCCTATTCTGGCTTTCCCTGGGAATAGGGAATTGGGAAAAATATTTTCATAGCATTTTTATCTAAATTATATTTTTCTGGCCTACTGAGGAAACATGATTGGTGTTATTATTTTCGAAACAAAGTTAAATGGGAAAATATTTTTCCCTACAAAAATTTTGTGGAACAAAAGGTTCCCAAATCACTTTGTTTTGAAATTTTTTGCACTAAACTTATTCTTTCAGTAGGCCAGAAAAGTATATTTTTAACAAAAATGATATGTAAATTTTTTTCCCAATTTCCTATTCCGAGGGAAAGCTAATTAAAAATAATATAATAAAATAATTAGGTTATATTTCAAATTAAAGTAATTTGACTGTTAAAAAAATGGTGCGGTGCATAACTGAATCTTTTGTAAAAATCGCAAAATCAATAACAATAAAAAATTGAATTTATTTATTAAATAAATAAATGTCAAAAATATTATTTTAAATGAAACGCTCGATAATTAAAAGACACAAGTTTATAAACACACAAATTTTATCAACCTTTATTCGTACGATTCCGTCAAGTCAGTATCCTCGCGATGTGAGTTGCTTGAATAAGTAAATGTCCTCAAATAAGTCGGGTGTATGAAACCTTAAGTCCAAAATTTCAAAATATTTTGGAGTTACAACACTCAGTACAGAAACTTTTGAAAAAATAATAAATTTAAACCTCTATATCTGTTTCTATCGAAATCTGAACTTCTAGGTATATTTTTCATAAAACTGTTTATCTTTGTTGACGTTTTGCTTAAAGTAAATCATAACTGAAGTTTAACCCGCCCGATAAAAACCTCACCAATCAAATGTTCTTAATGAACTAACATATATCAGTTTGTGCTAGAAACTTGAATTTTCTGGCCAAAACAAATATCAAATAATTAGATTACATTTAATCATTTTCAAAAAATTTGAGGAGGGTTTGGTGCCTGAACAAACCTATAATTTTTCGGAATAAAACAGATTCGATAAATATCGACTGTCCGGCTATAATTCTTCACTTAAGTCCAAAAGATCCTCCGGAAAAGAAATCGCCAAGATGTCTTCGTAATATTTAAATAACATTACAGAAATTAGTAATTGTTTTTACAAAACTAAATAAACCAAATTAAAATATTTAGTTTTGCATGTTTGGTCTTAAAGGCCGATTCTAATGGGTTGTTTTAAAGGATTGGTGAGAGACCGGAGAGTTGAAAATTAATCTTTTTTTATTTGCAAACACCTCTGAAGATTGTGTTCTATTCTGATAACCAATCCATTAAAAGAAACCACTTCACTTATTAAAATGGCGCTTTGACGACCAAATTTTCTTTAAAATAAAGTGGTTACGGTATCCCATCTTCTAAACCTGGCATGTAGCCAACATAAAATATTTAATATTGTCATACATACAACAAGTAATTTTATGAGATTTATAGTTGGTGCATGGTTATATTGTACTCCCAACATTTTTGCAAAATCTTCCTCATGGTGAAGCACAGGTCCGTGGGTGACCGGTTGGGATGAATACCACACTGATATTCGCCTATGATAATTTTGGCGAGAGATGAGTCTGGTAACCTCAAGATTAGCCAAGACGGTCGTCTTTTTTGTGCAGCTCTTTGCATGAGCATTTGTTTCATTGGTCCAAAAACAGCAACTCGTCGATGATTTAGAGCACGCTTTGAAGCTGTTTAACTGAAACAAACAAGATATTTTTAGCCGGTGAAAGCCGTTCGAGGCGGCCAAAAAATCATATGTCGGCCAGTAAGGTTTTGGCCTCCGTATTTTGGGATGAGCAAGGAAATTTGGGAAAACGGCCCTAAATGCAAAAGAAAAAGTGAGACCGTGTCACAATTCGTTGGTTACGATGGCAATATTGCACGAATTGAAGTTGTAATTGCTTCTCCATCCACCGTATTTTCCGTATTACGCTCTCAGCGACTCTACCTGTTCGCAGATCTCAAAAAACGCTTCAGTAACACCTATTTTGAGGCCAAAGATGGGCGTTCTACAAAAAAGGCAACAAAATGTTAGATGTCGCATTACGTTTATGATAAAGTTGAATAAAGTTGAATTTTGCAAAACACGTTTTTTTAGTAGTTACCTTCGGGACTGACTGAGTGACTTGTTAAGGATAACAATTGTAGATCCAATTATGTGGTTTACGATTAACTGTCTACACAATTTAACGGCATACGGTTCGTAAGGCCAATTAACCAGTCTTACGATTAAATTCCTTTTGAACGCCTCATGCTAATAGAGTATTAGAGTATTAGATTAGAGTATTGTTCATAAACCAAAGTGCTCTCAAGCCTGCTAAGCGACTATTTCCACATAAAGCTTTATTAAATATTTAAATCTTTTTTTATTTCGTTAGCAGGTATGAAATTACAATTGATAAGATTATACATCAACATTTGATATCTTCACCTCAATTTGCAATCGCACTGCCCTACTTCACCTATCGCTCAAGGCAGTTTGTATGTTGTTTCATTGATATCTTCGTTTAAAATATCTCGGCGAAAGGAGATATGGGGCGAATCACATTTTTATATTGCCCCAAATATCCAGTGGCAGGGGGACCACAACATACTAAACACTGCTGAACGTTGATGTCCTGCAAGCTTATAAAGCATCAATCGGACGTACTTTATTCCCATAGGCGTAAGATAGGACTTAAGAAGCGAACCGCGAACGGCTTGTGAGTGCTTAGGCCCTAGAACAGACTGAAAAGATTAAATAAAAAAAAAAACATAATAAACGATTTTTCTTTTAAAAATTGATCATATTTTTATTTCAACATAAAGTTTACACTCCGCTTAAAGCTGAAATATAAAGTCTGGTAAATATCCCCCTGTGCTTCTCTTGCAAATGCTCACTTTTCTGGAAATTTTTTATCAGCATTTCGCACATTTCTCGAGTTTCTAGTCTGATTTTGTGTTTAAGCAGTTCAATTGTTGGTGGACCGTTAACGTAGATCTTATCCTTCACGTAGCCCCAAAGAAAGAAGTCTAATGGACTCAAATCGCTCGATATTGGCGGCCAATTGAAGTCGCCATTTCAAGAAATCGCTCCTCCAGCAAATTTTGAGCTTAGTAACGTAATGATGTCAAGACTTGTATGTCATGTAGCGCCATTATGTTGAAATCAACGGTTGTCTGTGTCCATTGCATCAACTCCACGACAAAAAAAGTCGGTTAACATTGTTCGATAACGCGTTTCATTCCCTGAAACAGTCATTCCCGCGTCATTTGCAAAGAAATACGGACCAATAACGCCTTCACTTCACTCGTTTTGTATAGAGATTGTTTTAGGGTTTACAGAATACGAAAATTTTGCTTGTTAATAGCGATTAAGGTCGTCACTCAGAATGACTTTCTAGAAAAAAAGGGGATCTCTTTCTTGCATTCCAACATTTCCATTTGCAAACTGGTTTGTGATATGCCTAGTTCCTGTGTATGTCTTGCAATGGACTAACAAGGGTTTTCTGTTACATTTGTAGCTACAGCGAATATTTTCTCAGCTGACCTTGCCATACGAGCACGAGTTGGAGTCTTCACATACCAAACGTGTCCGAGACGTTCGAATTTGTTGATTAAATGCACGATAATCGAGCGAGGAGGTGCCCCATTACGTCCAAAAGCAGCACGCCAGATCGAAACCAGATGTTAAAAAACACCATTTGGATCTGCTATCGGGATCCCAGTACATGTCGATTTTTTGGCTATTTTCTTAAACCTCATCTCTGTACCATTTGGTCTGCAATGAACACACACTGAAGTATTTTTTTATTGTAAATGTTATTAACAGCTTTTATTCTAACATGTACAGTATTCCTAGCAGGATTGAATGGTCCAGTTACTCATCAAGGCGACCAAATCCCTCCAAGGGACGTTATAAATGCCAGTGTAGTAAATTAAACCAATTGAAGAAAGCTGAGGATTGAAATACGAAAATGAAATAAGCGGAGCGGAGCGAAGCTTTTATTGACAGTTTGAGAATCATCGTGCAATCAACAAAGTTGACGATTATTTGATCCAAATGCTACTTTTCATTACACCCATTGATCTGGATCAGTTCAAAATAACATTTCATTCAAATTTTTATTTAGATCATAAATTTTCATTTGATGAAATCTAGTTGGTGGTTTTGCGTTGTTTAATGAAATATGAACTGAACGGGATAAAATCAAGCGACAAGAAAAGCTTCTATTATTACATCATTCGTTTCGTAATCGAGCATTTTCTCAACGGTGTAAATTGTACAAATAGCTGTAGCAATATGCCTTTAAATTAAGATACAATTTTGGCAGTCTCAGCTCTGAGAATGTCCCTTCCAGTCATTGGCGTTTCCTAGTTGTGCCTTCAAGGTGTTCTGCTTCGGATTTTGATCACCCAAAATAATTAAAATAATAATAATTAATTAAGAAAATAATATTAGAAAAACTATAATTTAAAATAAAATTTAATAAAAATAAAATTTTCAATAATAAAAATAAAATTTTTAGAAAAAGAATAAAAATCAAAAATTGTTTAGGCGTTCGGCGAACGACTAGAACATCACGAGAAAACGCCGCTGCTTCCAGTCTGCTTTAGGTGTGGAATATAACAACAAAAGAACGATTTGCTTTTGGCACATTATTTTCTGAATACTTAGATGTTAATACAAGTATTTTGTCAAGTTTTCTTAATCCATTTGGAACCAACTTTCTTTTCTACATAGTATCCACTTTTTTAAAGGTCCTGGACTAGCCCACATTTAATAGTTTTATTTGAGCTTTTATTTTTGATCCCCAATTGGGGCCTATGAGCAGATAAGACGAAAAATGAAAAATCGAATAGCTTGCAGAAATATTTCATTATATTTAATGAACCAATAGAAAATAAAAATTATCATTAAAATTTCATATAATTCGTCATATAAAGCAAAATAAGTAGCATAATTGGTCAATATTTATGTAAAAAATAGCTATCCACTATGGAATTCCTCAAAACAATCGATCTGAATTCCTACGTCACAGAGACGACACTGCTTCCTAGCATTTTTTTTACACAAGGCACATTTACGTTGTTTTACTTCAGGTATCCGTTCTATAATATGGCATGGACCACTTTTGTTCGATTTAACACTCCTCTTGTGAATTGAAGATATTGAGAATCTACCTATATTTAGCGGATTCGAAATAGAATTTCTTTTGAGATAATTCAGTGCAATCTCTCTTTTAAAATACCTCTCTTTTTACCGGACAAGTAGTGCAGTGGTTAAAGCTTCGGCACTTGGACCGGGAAATTTTTTAAAGCAATAATCTTCCAAATATCTAAATGTGATAATAATTTGGCCACATCTGTATATTGTAATATTTTGCCCGTTGCGGCATTTTTGTATTTTACCTAATCCACGGTACTGGGTTCGAATCCCACCATTAGCTTAATAAACACAACTAAGGCCATTTTTAGGGCATTTTTACCTGCGTTTTCCATGCCCATTCGGTTGTATCTGGCTGTTCCGGTGCAACGAATCTCTTTTTTGGACAGCGAAGCCACCAGCTTATGATTGCTGAAGAAATTTTCTATGTATAATTCGTGTTTGGTAGGCTTAGTGAATGCCTCGACCATCGAACTACTCTCTCGAGTACAGTAAGAGATTGACATTTTTCAAACTGGTTACCTTCAGCTTGTTCTTTTCCCTGATAAACATTCTTTTTCAACAATATCCTGTCTCCACAAGCCGTTATCCACTTTTTCAACCCATAAATTGTTTTAAAATATGATGTCCGTAATATCGAACCATTTGCTCATCGATCGTTATTTTTCTGAGAGAACGCCAAATTTGCGGGCATATTTAAAAAATTTTGTCGCGGCAGTTAGGATCTATATTGAAGTGAAGATTGCGTTTTTTTTCGAAATATCTATTTCTTGCCATACATTTTCGTATAATTTCTCTATCGAGATCCTCATCCTCCAGCTAATACAACTTTTCTTGAGGGATACTGTTGTATCCCGCAAACATTAGAATTCCCATAAACTTTCTGAGACAATCGACAGTCATTTCAAAATTGTAAACATTTTTCTGTCCAGCGTAAATTTTTGATTGGTTTACTATATTTAGCATAAGGTCTTCATCAAATAACATTTCAATCATCTCAACAACCGATTTGGATTTTAGCGCATTTGTTGTTTCATTCCTTTTTTCCTCTGATGGGACTGAGTATTCCTTAGAGTAGCACGGTTGCATCAGTCTCCATTTTGGTGTACGATATAATATATCGTCACCAGACGATTTAGTGCCTGTTAAAGAGTCGTCTATTCTTCGACGCTTGTGTGTTTGCGTGGATTGAGGCTGATTCAGTATTAATACGTTTCCATTATCATTTAGACTGCGGTTTCCAAACTTTCTGATACTGCGACCCACATAAAAAAAAAATAAAAAATTGGCGGCCCCCTTATTAGATAAAACAATAAATATAAGAATATTTTCAAGTTGTGACCCAAAACTAAATTAAAGTTTTACTATCAAATTCCTGTTGCAATGAAGTATCGCAAGATAATTCAATCAGTTGTTCTTTTTCGAAAATTGTCAATTCAAATGCATTAAGTTGGTTATTCAAAAATGGATTCTGGATCCACGCAAATTTTGTAAAATCAATATCGTCGAAATATTGTGAAAATGTTTTAGTAAACTTTGCAAATGTTCTATAAAAAGATTTCATATATAGTATATCCTTTTCTAAGTTAGATATCCATAGCTCCCATTTTTTAATGAATGCATTTGATGAATGCATTTGTGGACCTTGCATTGATTGATTTAAATCGCTTAGTTTTTTAAAAATTTCAACTAAATAAGCAAGTTTAAGAATAAAGTTATCGTTGCGAAAAGAAGATGCCTCATCTTTGTGGTGATTTTCAGCAAGAAAGATCACAATTTCGTCTTTAAGTTCGAACACTCTTTAAATAAATTTTGAACGAGATAGCCAACGTACTTCACAATAGTACAAGAGTGATTCATATTCAGCTCCCATATCTTCACACAACTTTCCAAATAATCTCACTTTCAAAGGACTGTTTTTGATATAGTTTACAAATAGAGAAAAAATTTGATATTATTGGCATTGACAGGGATTCTTAATAAAGTAATATCGCAACAAGAAATTTGCAATAAAATTTAATGATTAAATAGATGTTTGTAAGTATTTTTTTTAAATATGTAAAACAGAAATTAAAAACTTCACGACCCCCTTGAGGTTATTACGCGATCCCCCTGAGGGTCGCGACCCACAGTTTGGAAACCGCTAATTTAGAGGAAGGTGTAGCTCAACTTATGTAGCACAATCAGCACGATTATCTTCTTCAATTTCATTTTCGTCAAAGTCTTGGAAGTCGGTTACTTCATCCACTGTACTTGGTGGTAACTGTACGTTGCGGCAGCTTCGGCTGTAGTGAACAACTTTTTGGTACTCATAATTTTGATGAACAGACCACAAAAAAAATTAAAAAGAAACTATGGTGTGACCATGTTTTGCAATTGGGACTATAATAAAAATACTAGTGTTCAAATCATAATTTTATTTTTCGAATATTTTTTGGTATTTACTTTCTTTTTCTCCGCTTTTTATTTTTAAAAATATTTTGTTTTCAAATTGTTAGACATGGCATATTGCTATTGCTATTTCATTCCTTTCAATTTGTTTTTTGGTATCGTATCTGTTTTTAGGGAAAAAAGGATATTTATTTATTTAATTTTCCTTTCCTTTTGAAGAATGAAAATTATAATTTTTATTTTACTCTTAAAAGATTGAAATACATATTTTTTAATGGAAACTAAAAGAACAAGAAATTTATTCATAACTCATTAATAATAATATAATAAGCAATAAAATTATAAAATACTTTAGTAACAGTTATCCTTTTATATTCCCATCTCTCCCCTCCCTCCATCCCCTGACCATTCTTAACCGATTATGATGGGATTGGGTATAGTGGGCGGAATTGAGATTCTTAAATGATTTTTGGCAAAAGTTCTGGAATATTGCCACCTGGGACGGAACTCGATCAAAATTGTTAATCGATTATGAAGGGATTTAGTATGTTGGATGGAAATAGGATTCTTAAATGATTTTTGGAAGAAGTTCTGAAATATGGCCAACTGGTAGTTTTTAGGGGAAAATGTGCATTATTTAAAAAATCACGTAAATCCCATTTGGGGATCATGATTAGAAATGGGTTAAACTCAATCATATGTTAGTATAGACTACAAAAATTGTCAATTATAGAAATACAAATACATATAGTGTGCGACATATCGTTTTTTCCAAAATTTTGAAAATTGTTGAAAATTGTTTTTCATTAAAAATTTTCTTCTACTATCTGATTTTTTAATAAACAATTAGTGTTTTAAAAAGTATGCCAGTATTATAATAGCCATTTACCTTATCTTCTTGGAAATAGCACACCTTAGACAAAGTGTGGCATTACGGCTTCAAATATAAATTACAAAGAGGCGAAATCAGTTATATTAAATCTTTCAAAGCTACCTGACACTTTCGAGCTAAATTCGAAGACGAATAGTTTCAAATAAGGAAAATATCAGCATGTGTAGCTCAAGGTAGCGTTTTAAATTAAGTTAATTCTTTCCCCAATTCTCTACTCTCATGGAATTATCACAATAGTACCACGGGCATAGATTATCACGACATAGATTATCCGGAAGCGGACGATTAGTATTCTATTTACAACTACAAATTTCTTTAGGGTACACCCACAGAATTATAAAATAAGTCCGATTATATATTGCACATGCTTTCAAATAGAAAATGACCAATGAATTTTCGTCATAACAGTGATAAGGTTCTACATAATAAAATAAATATGCGATAATTCATGTTTGCATGTATGAAAATGAAACCGTTCATTCAATATACAAAAAGTGTAAATTGATTATTTTTTTGTTTTCACAAAGTAACGGCAAACAACTGCTTATCAAAAGTGATTTTCCTGGAAAACATTAATTTAAATCTTTGATACACCATTTTATTATATAAAACTCAGACGTATAAGAGTTAATAACTTCTTTGTATATAATACACAAATACATGCTAGAATGGCACGCGTTATTTTGTAATTATTTTTCACCCGTTAATAGAAAGCCAATAAAAATTTGTATGTTGTGTTTCCATGAATCGAATGTGCTATCAAAAAATTACGTGATTTAGCTGCTCGACAACGAAATACAACACATTTTATTTTAATACTACAATATTATTATTTGAGAACACTATGACGTATTTTATGACATTGAACAACGAAAAAACTAAAAAAAATAATAAAAACTTCTTTTACTATTTCTTGTATGTCTATATAATTTTCTTATATAGATTGAGTACGTAATATTCCCTAGATTGTTCTATTCATTGATTGTGGCCCCGCGAAATATGGTTTATAGCATAAAACCACCTTCACTCATCATACCGTAATCGCGTTTATTATTACACTTGTTCAAATTGTGTAGCACAAATTGTGTGCGTTCGACGCTATCCAAATAAATCCATCACTATTACAACATTCCGTAATAATATCAACATTATAATGTCTTTCCATATTACGAGCATGTATATACGAGTATAAGCGCGGAGTATATATATGATAACGTATCAGTCATGTTAATACATATTAATTTCGTTTTCATATACTCCATCTCTATATATAGATACGCGAATAACAATAAAAAAATAAAATTTGTTAGTAGCTAAAATATAACAAATTAAGGGATTTCGCATAACATATGCCAAATTATGTTTTATGATTATGTTTTTCTCTAATATATGTGAAATATTATATGTATACGCCAAGTGGACAACAATCTTCGATATACAACAGCACAACAAAAAATTTGGATTCGCCACAAAAAAATAGGAGATACGAGAAAAACAGTAAAATCATAAATCAAATTAAAATTCATCGAGTTTCAATGGCAAAATCGCATACCCTTGTTTTTTTCTGCTGTATTATTACCAAGTATCTTTATATAACTAAGGAATGAACAAAACAAAAAACTGATTTTGTAAGAATGTTTATTTGGCTTATAAATTTTCTTAAATTTCGCCTGCGTGTGTGGGTATTATCGCTATAATATGTATTTAAGTAGATTTCCTTACAAAAACAAGAAATTTTTCGTCTTTAATTAAAATTCGTTTCCAATATTGAAATGTGTGTGTGTTTTGTATATTTAAGTGGGTTTTTCAGTGTTGTTTGTTTGTTGAAATAAAAAAAAAATTCTATGTATATATACAGTAGTGATGATAAGAAATGAAAAATGAATGGAAATTATTTGTGATTTAAAAGGAAAAATAAAAAAATTGCTGAGATCGGATTGCAAGCGTAATTGTAGATTTAAAGTGATTTGCTTTAAAGAATAAATCGTGTGATTGGTAATTGTCATTTTTTCGATATTAGCGGTTTTTTTTGTAATTTTAAGATAAAAAGTTGACGCCAGCTGCATTTCTAATTCTAAACCTTTGCTGCCAGGCATAAAACGCCCTTGTTTCCGCACTAGGTTTCACATGATTTAATTTGATTAAAGTGGCAGCAAGCTTTCTCCTAGTGCAGCGGTTCCCAAACTTTTTGAGCTGCTGAGCCCTCCAAAGGCATAATAATTTACACGGAACCCCAGTGGTTCAGTAATGATTGATTGTGCGTATGTGCCAATCGATGATGCCTAACACCGAAGAGTTTATTTTTTGATTCATTATATATAAAAATTCATAAATAAAAAGGAAAAATAAAATTATTTGTACTTCAACAAAACTTATTTATTTATTGCAAAATATAATAAATTATAAAAAAAACGAACATTTTTAGTGGGACGAGTGGACTTGTTTCCTATTTTTACATAATTCTTGTATAGTTGTAAGTTGAATCCTCCCTCATTCGCACAGATAAGTCGTAGCGAAAGAGAGAAGTATTTTAACACATTGTAGTCGGGACACGTTGAATTACGTTTTTCGCAAACTGTGTATAGAAGGCGAATCACGTAGTAATACGTTTTTTATGAACTGGTAGTAGAACGAGGGAAACGTAGCTAATACGAGTTACTAAGTACATGTGTGTTTGTTTGTTATTAGTTTTATCCATTGAACTGTTCCATCTGAGTTCGAATCAAGTTCTAACGAACATGAAGATGAATGGTCATCTATTGATAATTCTCCGATCTTAATAATTTCAAAATACTTCAAAAAAGCGTGAAATGGAAGGATATCACGATATCGGAAAAGAATAAATTTTTGGGATTAATTATTTTCATGGAGCAAGTTCGAAAAGATAGAAGAGACGAGTACTGAACCACAGATCCTTGCACAAAAACGCCATTCTTTGCAAAAACAATGTCTAGAGATAGCTTTAGGCAAATATGGAAGGCTTGGCATTTCAACAATAACGAGAATATCAACGATGAATCAGACCGATTGACCAAAGTCAGGCCCGTAATTGATTAATTTCTTCCGAAATTTGTGAACAAATCAGCGTTCTACACTACTCTTCAGTTGCTTATTTTTCATTTCCCGTTCATTTTTAAATGAATTGTGTTTTATGCTAATTTCTCTTTGCTCATGAATAGTAAAACGAAATTTCAAAAATATTATTCAATAATAAACGAATAGTGAGCGAATAATGAAAAAAACTAAAAGGATTGATGATTTTTTGTTTGTGTGAGCGAACGGGATCTACTACTCTCTTGTTTTACATTTCTATTATATTTGAATAACAAACCGAACATTTATTGTAGTAGTGAATAGATAAAATATATTATTCTCTGTATTGAACGATCGAATAGAGAATGTAATGCCTCCTAAACTACAGGCCGCATACACCAAATGATGGTGACACGCTATGTCTACGTTGTTGTTGCTTTCTCTAGTTGTTTTGTTAGTGTAAATATCTTAATATTATTATTGCGCAGTCTCGGTTTAGCCATAAATTGACGTCATGTGCAAAAAATGAGAGTAGTAAGAGACCTGTAGTTTAGGAGGCATTGGAAAATGTAACTATTCTTTCTACACTATTCTTCATAAATGAATAGTAAAACAAAATATTTTTGGTTACTTTTCATTATTCACTGATCAGTATTACAAATACAAACACTGTTCGATCAGTAAAGAGCGAATTATACATTTTAACGAGCGAATTTTTAAACCCTGGAACATATACAAACCTAAACAAGAAGTAATCTTTAATGAAGGCATTATACCCTGCAGAAGAGGATGGTTATTTATTAGAGTTTATAATGCAGCAAAACTAATAAAATGCGGCATACTAGTGAGAATGTTATGTGAGAGTGATTCAAGATACATATGTAATTTTGCAATTTATTCTGGTCAGGGGTCACGGTTGAAAGCGACAATACAGACAATTGTGCATATACAGATGACTGGCAGTCGGAAGATAATAATCAAGAACCAGGACCATCCACTTTCAGGAAAAGAGCGCCTAAACAAGATCCACCAGCAAGTTTGTCGATGGATATGAAAAAACACGTTCTAGAAAAAATTGTTGATTGAAAGAAAAAAATTACGCAAATACAATGTCGCGTGTCTGCATCACAAAAGTGCGAAGTGAAACTTGTTTTACCTTCATAGAGGTAAATGTTTTGTTCATTATTTATTTCATTAAGTTATTTCTTGATTGAAAATTTTTGGTGCCAAAGTGCCAATATTTTATAATGACGATGAAGAATACATTCTAAGTTGCGAAAATCAGTTTCATAAAAAATTCAGAGTAGTTTTCAATTTATTGTGTTTTAACGTAACGACAAAATTCGCTAGGATTTTTGGAAAAATCGCCCGCTCCCTCCATATCGATCGGACACGAAGCGCCTGACAACAATGTGTTAACAGCTTTCATTTATAAATCTGCGCATATATTCTTCTCTTAAAGTGCACTATTTCAAATTTGGGCAATTCCCAAAACTTCAATTTTTTGTTACGAAGCTTAAATCTTATCATTGGCTTTGAACACTGTAACTTGTTTTCTTTGAAATGACATATTCACTTTGTTTAGATTTGAGAAAATATCGGCGAGGTGTCGAAGTCGAAACAATCACAATTTATCTGTTAGTCTTTCTTGTAAATCCATTCGGTTTACCATGAAAATAGTGCCCAATTCCGAACGGAGCTCGAATAGTCGAACAAGTTCTTGTTCCCTCGTGACAACCATCGTACTTTAGTATGGCGAAATAAAGCTTTATAAATGCTGCCCATATCTTCGCAAAGAATCTTAAAAAGCCTTGTTTGCAAGGGTCTCAATTTGATGACATTTATGATCTTTACAGACTCTCGAAGGACATTTTTCAAAGACATTGGCATTTTTTACTGCTAGTGCTTGGCGGTTTCGAATGCAAATTGGTGCTAAATTCTTGGTTTTAGCAATTGCGCCATCGGTTTTTTCTACCATTGCCTTTGCATCATCCCAGATATCAACACAGTTTTTCCAATCTAAACCATTAGTCTTAAAAAAATCATTTACGCCATTAAATATTTCGACACCAGTTGTATTATTTGGCAATGGTTCCCACAAAAGCAGACCCTCTTCAAGCAAATTTATATGATGATATCGTACAAAAACAAGCAAGATTGCAAGTCTAGCTACATCTGTGCTTTCGTCCATTTGCAGAGAAAAATTACTGCAAATCGACTGCACAGGCTTGATCAATGTAGAGCCCCAGGGCTCCGCGGAGCACACTGTTTTAATTATTAAAAAATTAATTCCACCAAATTAAATGGAGCTTCAGAACCAATTGCTAAAAGAGGTTATGTGAAAAACAAAATCTTACGAAAATACAAGTTTCCGTGAACTGTTTGCTTAAGATTTTGGTCAAATACTTTTTTTCTGACGTTTCGATCATTTTTAGTGATGTCTTCAAAAGCCATAGTGAGTTATGTGACTATTACTTAGCGCCTATGTGGGCTGCGGTCCCAACACTCGGAACCATCAGTCTCTATTATTTTTATCTAGTTCTGTAAAAGGTATCCTGGTATGTAAACTACTGTTAAGTCTGTGTTCAGTATCAATAGATTTATATTTCGTGGCGTCTCTATTGCTTGTGAGCTATGAGTGATCGTTTCGAGGTCGATGGTCTGAGGTAAAAATCATAAGAAACACAAAATTTGAACTAAATAAGTAAAGGTGGCGGAACCGATTTGTTAGTTCTGCTTGTGAAATATCTGGTTCTATGGGCGTCGTGAGCATCTTCGAAATATGTTTCGACCTTTTTTATTAAAAAAACACATATGCTTGTTTAGAAATGAAATCATTTATTGAAGGTATACTCCAGCTGCAGCCACAACTTTCCCCCATTTTTAAGGCAATTTTCGGATTCCCTCTCTGAAGATATCCTGGTCTTTGGAGGCAATCCAATCAGTAAGTCAATTTTCTATCTCTGCACGAGAATTGAACCGCTGTTCAGAAACAGACTACTGCTTCCATCAGAATAAGTAGTAGTTCACCAAAAAATTGGTGAATAATCCCAATATCTATTTACGAGATTTGTGGACACTAAGTAGTATGATATAAATTGATCAAGAGAATCAACACCCCATTCCATCGTTATATAAGCGTATCATTTCCAGTTGTGAAATTGGTACGTATATTTTTTAATTTTTTTTTCACTTTTTTACTACGTCCGTAACTCCAGGTCCAACAAAATTAGTATGCAAATGCTTTACCCAAACCCCTTACCAAATTTACTACTTGGTCTTATGAACCCCTACCTTTATTGGACAATTCCTTGTTCGTCACAATAGAGAGGATTGTTTAATCTGTTGTCTCCGACTGTTCCGATGGCAATATAATTTTTATGTCGAAGATATTCCAATAATTGATAAGTTGTAAAAAGTTGTCAAAGAAGCTCTTATGTCCAGATTTGTAAAGCCTTTCAACTAATTTTATAACAACTGAAGCTCCACACTTTCTTTGGCAATTTACTAATGATCCTGTCCTTGGTACAAAATAAAATCGTATGGCTGGCTTATTTTTCCGGCTGGAATATAAAATGTTGAATCCCCATGGATTTGATTTCACTTTCATGTATTGTTTCGTTCACAAGTTCCCAGTGTACGGAATTATTTGCTCCACTCTTAAGGAGGTAAAACGTCGCCTTCATTCAATTTTTCCGAAATATCCTCAAAATGCTTCTGGCAACAAATTCTCTTCTTCCAATGTTTGTTCAAAATATCTTCCAATGTTTGAGCAACATTTTCATTTAAGTTTTCTCGTTTCCGCTTGGGCGTACATTGTAATGTTCATAACATTATAATGTATATTAGCCTTTAAACGTAATGCACATTTTAATGTACATCTAATTTTAACTCATCTCATACTTTTAATTAATTATTATTTCACGAATTTTATTAAAAATTTTAGTTTCTGCAGTATTGTTTATGATAAAAACATAAAACACATAAAAATGAAATTGTTGTTATTTAAGATGGTAAATAACCGAAAAACTAAACACTAACTTGAAATAAGTACAAAGGAATACTGATTAAAATATATTATCTAGAAACAATTTGCTTTTAACCACTTAAGTGACGGCTTTTTCGAGGAAGTGTGTCCATAAATTGTCAGTTTCTTTTACATTTCTTTAGAAAATAATCACCGGGGAATCTGAAAGTTTTTTTTTTCAAGTCACAAAATAAGCTTTGCTCGAGCAAGACTCGGGCAAATCAAAAAAAAAATATCGAACTACGCCTCCGAGTCACACTCGGGTAAATAACTCAAGTGGTTAATGAGAGAAAGAGAATGCAATATTTAGCATAACTGTTAAATTTTTGTGTAGTGTATATGGAGGGCTGATATTGGCAAGAAATCGAAAGTACTGAATTTTTAAGGAAACGGGATTGAATTCAGCTTGAAAGTATTTTCTGCACCTTCAACGACTTCACCAATATTTCAGCAACTTTATATGGAATAGATTTAGTTTATAATGTATATTATGTATCCCGGGGTATTTCTAGGACCTTCATACATAGAAGCTGATATTTTATGTCATGGCAGCAGTTTTGTGAATATGTTTCTGAGGATAATACTTACTTATTTTGAAACCTAAAATCGGCTGCCCAAATTTTAGTTTTCTATATCCAAAATTAAGCTAATATATGGCCCCTAGGGCCGGTTATTCTCTGTGTCTGAAAATTTGTACGTGATTAACGCAAATAAAGATTGGGATCGAAAAATCTCGTCTCAAACATTTTTGTGCAGTTTAAGATTTCCTACTTTTTAAAAGCAGTTTGCTTAACGATGCAAACATATTAGTAATTTCTGTTTGTTTAGAGATCTTTTTAAGTAACCTAGCCATGCTAGGAGCTAACATAATTAACTGATTCAACATAAAACTTTGGCTAAAATAGAGTTTTCAGAATACAAACCTCCGTATCTCGACAACAACAACTAGAAAGTTATTAAATATTTCTTAGAAAGTTATTAAATTTAGTGACCGTTCAAACGAAGGAACTGGGCTTCGATCGAAATTTGAATATAAATATCTCCTCAACCGGATCGTTAGTATTCAGAATTTCCGCCATTTTGTATTGACACTGGAGCTTATAAACTCAGTGTTATTATGATATGTGTATGATCAATTAAATGAAATGAACAATATTGATTGATAATATTAGGTATAATTTAAAGGAACAACTTGTTGCAGCGATATGTTGAAAAAGAAAACATGGTAAGAACTTAAACTTATATTGAACTGTAGAACACGATGGAACTCCCTTATACATATAACGGAGGGGTTGACACAACTTAAAGATTACATAAAAAGCGCATTGGATGAAATCGGAATTTATATCATGAAAACAACTTTAATATTTTGGTAAATTTAATAGAAATATTAAACCCGACAGAATTGACGGTAATAAAAAACTGAGTAATGTGTTAATTACTGTCTGAGGAAGGAGTACTCACATTTTTGTTTAATCAAATGGAACAAAACACTTCTGCCTTGGGGGAAAAATTTATAATTCTTTGAAAATAAGAATTTCCGGTAGACAAGATAAAACAATAATAACACTGTATAAATTTTTACAAAGTGGAGCTTTTCCACAAATGGATTTAATAGAACTTTCATATTCGACTAAAACGCCATCTATGAACTTGGCAACGACATTGGCTCAAAGATTATTCGGCAATCCACCAGTTGGTGAATTATTTAGTGAATAGAATATTGCTGTGTTCAAACGAATGTGCGACATTAGCAATTTTGAGTTATCGTTCCAAAAAGACATGAACATTTTTGGGGTTACTAAGGAAAAATCGATAAAGGTCAACAACTTATTCAATGCTCTGGCATCAATTTAACCCACGACAATAGAAAGTGTTTTCGATCGCAGGTAATTTCTGTACAAGATTACGTTCATCTATGAAATTTGTCCTGTTGGATGCGTCCATCCCATTTTTATTTTTCAGTTTTGTTAAATATTATTTTATTAAAAAACAAGATTTAGAGGTGGAGGTTCCTTTTTCTTTTTTTTTGTATTTTTTTTTTTAAATTTTTTATTTTTTATTTTTATTTTATTATCCTGCAATCTGTTCTGGGGCCAAGGCTCTCCCAACTCTTTCGCGGTATGCTTTTTGCGTCCTTGCTTTTATGCCGTTGTCAGTCAATTCGAGGACATACGGCTAAAGGTCCGATTTTATCATCATCTGTTCCGAGGCCGAAGGAATCCCAACTCTTTCGCAGTTCGCTTTTCACGTTCTTACCTTACGCAGTCGTCAGCCAAATTGAGGACGTACGGCTATAGGTCCGGTTTGATCACCATCTGCACATTGCATAGTTCCATGCCAGCCTATACTGTCATAGAATATGGGCCGACCCATGAGTTTGCACTTCGATAGGGGATCAAAGATGTGTTCTATTTCATCACAGAAGGTAATCTGTGGGTCTAACCTGTCTTTCCCTGGGAATTAGGAATTGGGAATTAGGAAAAAAAATGTTTGTAGCACTTTCTCACAATTTTTCCCCCTAATTTTCTAAAAGTGTATTCTGACAGTGTTGGGAATACATTTTTGAGGAAACGAAATTTAGTTTAAATATCGGTCACCCACGGTGTTTCAAAAATTATTTTAAAGTTGTTAAAAATTATAAATGACATTTTCGATTTTTTTTTTTTATTGATTGGACTGTAGAGCCAAGTACTTGACAAGTGCCCCGGTTAAGGCCGATCCTATTCCTACAGCCTGTTTACAAATAACAATAGGAGGATAGGATCGGTTTTTTTGGGATGGAACGACCCGGATTCAGATACCTAGCCATCGCACGGCACAACACAATTCGTATATATCTACTAGAGGAAGAATAAAGGCTTAATAGGTTTAATGGATAACGATGGTATTGGTCTTCAACAATTGCTTCTCTAAATCAAAAATATTATTATTTCACGTACGAGGGCAAATCAAAAAGTCTTGCAATATCATATGAAAAAAAAGAGTGAGAGAGACAGCAATATTTTTATTTTTCGACATAATCTCCTTTAAGGTTTATACATTTGTCACATCGATCAATTAACTTACCTAAACCCTCTAAAAAAAAGATTTCTTTTGCTCCATAAAATATTCATTTACAACAGACTGTACTTCATAGTCACTGGAAAATTTCCGGCCCCTTAGTGTTTTTTTCAAATTGGGAAAGAGAAGTAGTCACTGGGTGCCAAGTCTAGACTGTACGGTGGATGCGGAATTTCCACGAAGCCGCAGTCCTTTAATGCAGCTTGAGCAATATTAGCCTTGCGCACTGGTGTATTGTCGTGAAGAAGCAAGATTTTTTTCCTAACTTTCCTTGGCCGTTTTTCCCGGATCGCTTTTTTCAATTTTCGCAAAACCTCTGCGTAATATATGCCTGTGATTGTGGTTTTCGGTGGCATATAATCGATTATCAAAATTCCTTCAGCATCCCAAAAAATTGTTGCCAAAACCTTACCAGCAGACGGTTGAGTTTTGAATTTCTTTGGTGGTGGTTCACTACGTTTAATCCATTGCATCGATTCTTGTTTGGATTCCAGATCCCAGTGATGAAGCCATGTTTCATCGCCTGTTATTATGTTACCCAAGAAATTTTCTGGATCTGCTTTGTACATATCTAAAATCGCCTTTGAAGTTTAAACACGCATTTGTTTTTGTTCAGCATTCAACAAACGGGGAACCCATCGCGCACTTACTTTCGACATGTGAAGGTGGTCATGTAATATAGTATATGTGGTACCGTATGAAAGAGAAAGTCTCCACGCTAACCGCGGAACAGAAATACGCCGGTCCTCCAATACAATAGAATCAGCCAAAATTACGTTTTCATGGCTAATAGCATCTGCTGGCCGACCCGAGCGGTTATCGTCTTATAATGACTCCCAACCACTTTTGAATAATTTTACCCACTTTGTTACTGTGGCATATGATGGTGCAGATTCGCCGTAAACTTTTGATATATAGTTGAATATATAAATTGCATTTCGTCCATCTTTATAGAAAAATTTAGTAACGGCGCGATATTCAATTTCATTCATTTTAAGAAAAATTCAAAACACATGTTACTAAATTGACAAAAACAAACGAACCGTAAAATTTACATCGAAATGTTCTTCTAGAAGTTTCATCGTGACAAAAAATGGTTTTGAAAAATATATTGTTGTCTCACTCACTCGTTTTTTTCATATGATATTGCAAGACTTTTTGATATACCCTCGTACATCTGGAAATTTCCTGAAATATAATTCTCATTAATGCTTTTCGGCTTCCTAAAAAAATTGATTGATCGAATCGGCCCGGTTACAAAAACCTAGGTAAAATCTATAGTTAGTTACACAATGACAACACAATTCTAGTCTAGAAAATCAGCAACTAATATTGTAAAGAAATATTATTATTTCACATGCATCTGTACAGTGCAATAATCATTAGATTTCCTGCAATTTAATTTTATTAATTTAATCCTCCTGCAACTCCACATCTTACAATGGAATTTCCAGAAACCATAATTATTTGAATTATATTAAAAATTGCTCTAAAATCTATTAGCATTTAACCCGTGAATTGGGCAAAGATTTTGAAAAGTCTTTCAAAAAGTTGTACAAAAAAATACGTGAGGCATCCCAACGGTAATGGTTTCTAGAAAACTATCAATTTTATTGAATGCCAGATTAACCGAAGTTGATATTCCAAATAAATTTAGCTTATTTCGCATAAATTTCAAATGTTTTATTGATTTGGTCACCAAAGAGTATTCGTTTATTTTATCACCAAGTATACAGCATAGGACATTTTTATGCCATGCTTAATGGAACTTTACCATTTCTCAACTAATTACTGTCAAATATGGTATGGAGAATTGAATTGGCACACTAACATAATGCTCAATAGAACTAGGCCATCTCTCAACAAATGATGGTCAAACAAATTTGGTGTGCAAAGCCGAATGTGACGACATGTTGGGATTCGGCTACAGTGAATTGAACCAGGCCCTTTCCTAACCAATAATTCTCCAACTTAGTTTTCAGAGCTGGGCTAGGAGTCTAATGAACTAAGGGCAACTTCTAACATTTTCGAAATTTTTGGATAACGACAAATTCGTTTGCTGCGAAACCAATTACGGGACGTGTCAGATCCATTTGATATAATTGAAAGTGAATTTGTAGGATTATACAGACTCAAAACTTCATATTATTGTTAATATATGATTTTAATTAGGTTATATGTTTTTAAAAAACTATGATTAATGTTTTTATATAAATGACCGATGTTATTCGGTTAAAATTCCAAATTGAAAAGGGAAGTTTTATTTTTTATTTATTCCGTAAACGACTAACTGTGTGCACAACACAGTGATACATTACTCTTCATATTATCCGTTACATAATTACATGATTATTTTTTTATGTTTTTTCTTATGTAAAAAAAATGCATTGTAATTCGTTATTTTATTTATTTTATTAGAATTATAAATATCACGTACGCCATAGTAATTAAATTAAATAACCTTTCCCCATGGTATTTCATAATTCCTAACAAAAAATTTGGGAAAAATATTTGTGAAAACTGCAATAATTAGGAAAAAAAAACAATTCCTAAAAAAATATTTTCCTTGTCGCCAGAATACACTTTTAACGAAATAATTCCTAGCTGCAACAATACTGTCAATTCTTTTCATTTCCTAATTCCCAGAGAAAGACAGAATTGACCGACTGTTGATGAAAATTCCCTTTGCATCCTGCCCCTATCTGGATTCTAACTAGGTATCTCCCGATCCAAACGCTAAAGCTTTAACCACTGTTCCATTTGGTCGGTCGAACCCGAAACCCGGTTTTTCAAAAATTTCTGGGTTTTTACATGCTATAATTAACACTGTTTGTGTTACCCTATTTCCAAAGTTAAACATTTCATTTATTTATTTAAATAGCCATTTTAATTGTGCTGCAAACGTTGCCCCGATCTATTAGCGAAATGGAATTAAACTAATCGAGACCACTAACCGATTTCTTTATCTACCCTTCTTTACCGTAAACGTGGTTTTACATAATCGTTAGTACAAGTATTAAATTACTCGAGAAATAAATTTACCGAGATTATTAATTTTAAATTTATTATCTGGGTTTTAGATATCACCGAGTTTCATTAAAAAAGTTGCATTACTCATGAGGCCTTTACAAAACTTTACACTTGGTTCAAAATATTAACCTTAGATCCGTGCACATACAAAAAAACATATGACCGTGTTTGGGGGCATTCAGTACCCCTACATGTATTTCATACTATTTCCATAGGAACTCATTCAAATATATAAATTCATTGTAATTAATTAATAAATTGAAGAATACAAAATGAATTATTTAAAATAAAAATTTAAAAATTATAATAATTACGATCTAATTTAAAAAGTTACAAAAATTACTAAACTGGAGAATGTGTTGTTTGGCGTTTGATCGGAGGTAAATCAGATGACGTTGATGGCACCACACTGAACAGTTCTTCTGATACCTCATCGAAGGCTACTGCCTCTGCATTTGTCTCGTAGCATTTTTTGCAAAACCGAATATAAAGTTTTGAACAGATCGGCTTGATGCAAACATCGCACACTGCAGTTGTTTTTGTATCTCCCTTCATGCCTTTTCGATTTATTTTACAATCTTTACACCGTTTGGATGTTTTATTATTTTCTTGAATTGGTGGACAAATATTTATAGTTCCGACAGTATAACCACACAATTTTATGGCTGTCATTGCAATCAGCAAGTTCCACCGCTAAGGCTTCAAGGAAAATCTTTCGTCTACTCGATCTAGCCTGAGACCACGACGGATTTGTCAAATTAAATAAACGACATGCTACTAAAGCTGCTGTGTCGATTACGTTAGAAAACAATACCATCGGCCAGCGATTTATTTTTCTCTTACACGTGATCGATTTCACCATCTTATCGAATGTATCGACGCCGCCTTTATTTTTGTTATAGTCCAGAATTAATTTAGGTTTACGTTTGGTTTCATCAATCTCTCGTGTGACATGCGCCGTTGATAGCAGTGATACATTCTTTTTGTGTTACTTGTGTAGCTAACAGGGCAATGGGCCTGAAAAGCTAAACATTAAGCTAAATGGGCCTCGCTTTTTTGCTACATTTGCGTCTGCGAAATCATGTGGCAGCTCCTTGTTTGATCTTACTTTTCCCACCAGAGTAGTATTTTTTTAACAAGTTCCTTGGCTAGCTGAATGCTGGTGAAAAAATTGTCCATTGTTATGTTATATCCGCCATTCAAATAATTATCCGACAAACGCAAGACCAGGTGTGTGTCTAGTTCGATTCTGAGACGGTTGCGTTCTAACATAAATTTCACCAGCTAATAGATAGTTGGTGCGCGAGTTATGTTTCCGAAACTGCAGTTGTGGAAAATAAAAATAATTGTTTCGGAAATTTAAACTTATAATTTATTTAATTTTTAGACGTTATGTCTATTCGATGGTTACAATAAATCTGATTTTATATATTTATTCTTTTGATGTTCTTATAATTTACAAATACCAAAAATGCTTATTAAGAAAATATATTTATTAAGATTGAAGAAGATATTTAATATCCAGCAAATAATGTTTTCATAAACTAAAGAAATGTAATTAATACAAATACTTATTTATCGCTACAATACTTTGTATTTAGTTGATACATTTTATATAAGAAAAGAAAATGTTATGTCTACAGAAATATTATTATTCATCATCTTTGTGGTGATGATAATGATGATGTTGATGGCTTCGTGGAGGTCGAGGGACGTAACTCCTCCCCCCTAAGAGTTGACCACAATCGCTTGGGTTTGTGGGAAACCAATGATTCATCTGGTTCTGTTGAAACACTTACGTGAAGTTCTATATCTTCGGTGATTTTTTGTTTCTTACAGTTGAATTTTCTTGAATAGTAGAATATTATAATACCGATTGTTGATGATATAAGTATTGTATAGATAGCGAAGCTATGATGTTCTTGAGCAGATGTTTTCCTGTGTAATAAATTTATTTTATCTATATTTTGTAATAATTTGTTATGTAAAACCGGCAGTTCTATTGGCTGGACGATGTTACTGATATTGATGTCATTAAAGGGTTGAACAACTACAAACTCCTCTTCGTACCGCTTGTTAATTGATGTGAAATTAGTTCCATTTATTGCGATAGAACAGTTCTGATATTCTATGAGCTTTATGCCTTTTAATGATTTTTGCTTTTGGCCGCAGTTTGTTTTGAAGGTGACTTCCTGTTGAGTTTGTAGGTAAATGTATCCAGGTAATATTTCTTTAATTTCATCTTGGAGTGGTTTTTGAATTAGTGAACAGTGTGCCGGAATGTTGTTTATAATATTTGGTATGCAATTTTTAATATCTTTTAAATCCTTTGCTTGACAATATTTGACGTTCTCAATCTCATTGCATACGTCGGTCAAAAAATAATTTTTATGTTCGTTTAGGATAAGGGAATTATATGGAATTTGGATTGTATAGGTACCATTTATAGTTAAAGGAAATAAGAGAAAATGGTTATAGTTTTCCGGGTGTATTATGGGTATTTGGATAGAATAAATAATTTGGGATCCATTAAAATAGGCTTGGGGGTATATAATCTCAAAAATATTTTGTTCGTATATGAATTTAATATTTTGTTTACCTAATTCTGTTTTGATAATATCTACGTCTTCGTTATTCAATATATGGCGGGAAATAATTTTTTGTTTAGATAACGAGATTGACTCCTCTATGTTAAGGATATGTTCTTTCATTATTTCTATATTATAAACTATATTTTGTAAACTCCGGTCTAGTTGAAGAATTACTTCAAGAGTGTGTGTTAAGTTTTCCGAGTTTCGTATATTTAGCTCTACCTGTTTAGTTTGATCATTAACGAACTTTTGAATTTCAGCAAATCGTTCAATCATACCTTTGTTTAAAATAATTTGTTTCTCGTTTTGAGTTCTTAATATTTCTTCGTTATTGTTGATTTGTGCTAGTGATTTGCCTATTTCCTCATAGTCTTCTTGGTCTAGGTTTTCTGTAATAGCCTTGATTACACTTCCTAGACCATTGATTAATCCGCGTTTGGTTCTATACTTGGGTTTTAAGTGGTTAAAGTTATCTAATAGGATTTGAAATTTATTGTAGAGTATTTTCATTCTATCCTTAAAGAGGTCAGATGCTAATCCATGTTTTTCTTTTATACTATTCTTAAGTGATATGATGCTATTGCCTATGTTGTTTATGTGATATTCATAATTTTCTAAATTAATTACGTGGAGGAGTCTAGAATACGCAATAATTACTTTTGCTTGGTTTGTTTGAATTGGTAGAACTCCATTGTTGTTACTGTAGTCAGAGATTGTCATTCCTCTTATGAGCGTCATTCCTGTTGCTACCCTGTAATAAACGTTTAATTTTATTTTTATGTATTTTTCGTTTATCTGTTACGAGAGTGATTTTACTGTTCTTTACAACTTTGTGCTTTTGAAACCTGGGGGCTAATTTATTTCTTCTGTTATCTTTTTCGTAAACAGTCTCACCTTCTTGATAGTCGGGTGGCTCAATTCTATTTTGGTTTAGTTTCCCTATTGTTTTTTCCTTGGTTCTAGAGTTTCTCTGATATATTAAATTGATAAGTTTTTGATAATTTTTACGTTGATTCTCAATGTAGTCTTGTTTACTAATAAAATTAAATTTAATCCTGAAAGGGTCTGGGTTATCAATGTGCCCATTAATTAATTCATATGGAGCCAGTTTCGTAACGGAATGGATCGCATTATTATACGTCATGACAGATTCACTCATTATTTCCGTGGGACTTTTACTATTGTCTTTCGCGTAAATTACGCGATAAATTTCAGTCAGAGTGGAATGGAATCTCTCCACTGGGGGAGTTCCCGGTGGAACTCTTGGGAGAAGTGATATGCGAAATTATGTTGTGTAGGGAGCAAAAATCTTTAAATATTTTTGCAGTGAACTCAGTTCCGTTATCTGTTACCAGTTTGGATGGTAACCCATGATGGGAAAAGAATATTTTAAGTTGCTTTATTGATTCTGTACTACCTTGCGTAATTAAGTGATATGCTTGCCCGTATTTTGAAAATTTATCCAGAATGGTTAGGAAATTTCTGTTATTTACCGAATAAATGTCTACGTGTAATATTTCGAAAGGTTTTTTGGGATTCTCGGTTAATTCCATTTTAATTGGTTTTTGATTTCTATTGTACTTTAGTAACTGACAGGTTTCGCATTTGTTATTAATAGAGTTTATTATGTTTTTCATTTTAGGGAAATATATGGTTCGTTTGAGATGTTCGTACGTTTCTGTGATACCTCTATGGTTAGTTAGGTTATGGTAATTTAAAATTGTAACTTTCTGTTCAGTATCGTTTTCTAAGTCTTTAACTAATTTTTTGCTCCTCACTATTTTTAATTCATCTTCGATGAATTTGCATTTGAGAATTCTGTTAATATTTTTAAAAACGTCGTCGTTACACATTAGTCCAATCAGAATTTTGGGTTTAACATACTCTTTATAAATTTGGTTTATTATGTCGTCGTTAAAATTATTGTGTTTGAACCAATATCGTTTTTTTTTTGAAGTGAAGGATTTTAAATTCGAAGTTTAATTTATTTGCTTTTGGGTCTATTTCGAGAATAATCTGACAATTAAACTCATTTATACATGATTCAGTTATAGGAATAATATTCTTATTTCTATTGTTAATTCGACTCTGGATATCATCTTGTGAAGATACTGATGAGGATATATTCGAAACGGAGCTTGTATAGTTTTCCGCTTCGGGAACTATTCTTGATAATGCGTCAGCATTTGTGTTTTTTGCTCCTTTTTTATAGCTAATTTCATAGTCATATTCCTCTAATTTGAGCCGCCATCTTACTAGTTTGGAATTAGGTTCTTTCAAACTAAATAGCCAAGTAAGTGGTTTGTGGTCAGTTATGATCTTGAATTTCCGTCCAAAGAGATATGGCCGGAAATATTTACAGGCCCACACAATTGCGAGTAATTCCTTCTCAATTGTGGAATAGTTCTGCTCAGTGACCGTTAAGGTCCTCGACGCATAGCATATTGGTTTATCGGACCCGATGGATCCTTGCGATAAAACGGCTCCCAATGCTACATTAGATGCGTCAGTAGTTAAAATGAATTCCTTCGTGAAATCTTGGTATTGAAGGATGGGATCGCAGATTAGCAATTTTTTACAAATTTCGAAACATTGAATGTATTGTTCATCAAGAACAATTTTCCTGTCTTTTCTGAGACATGCGGTCATTGGTTTGGTAATATTGGCGAAGTCTTTAATGAATTTTCGATAATATCCCAAAAGTCCGAGAAACGATTTAATTTGTTTTTCTGTTTTGGGAATCGGAAAATCATTTATTGCCTTAATTTTTTCAGGGTTAGGTTTTACACCATCAGTTGTTATGATGTGTCCTAGAAAGGCAATTTCCTTATGGAGAAATTCGCTTTTATCTAACTGGATCTTTAAGTTAGCTTGTTGCAGCCTTTCAAAAACCTTTCCTAGACTTTGCATATGTTCTTGAAGGGATGTGGAAAAAACGATTATGTCATCCATGTAACATAAACAGATTTTTCCCTGTAATTCTTTGAGAACATTGTCCATCCATCACCCGCTGAAAGGTTGATGGAGCGTTCTTCAATCCAAAAGGCATTCGAACATATTCGTAATGCCCATAATCGACAGTGAATGCCGTTTTTGGAATGTCTCTTGGTTCTACCTCAATTTGGTGAAATCCTGAGGCAAGGTCTAATGTAGTGAAGTACATACACTTGCCTAACTTATCAAGAATTTCCGTTATATTGGGTAGGGGGTACCGATCATCAATAGTATGTTCGTTTAACTTGCGGTAATCTACCACAAGTCTCCATTTTACTTTCCCACTAGCATCAGCTTTTTTGGAAACAATCCAAATGGGTGAGGACCAAGGTGAGTAGCTTGGTCTGATGATGCCTTCTTCCAACATTTTAGAAATTTGACTATTTACTTCTTGTTTATGAATCTCAGGGTACCTATAGCTTTTAACAAATGATGGTTTTTCGTTCGATAGGTTAATTTCATGTTTTACCTGATTCGTGAAAGTTAGTCGTTCATTCTCTTGTTGGAATAGGTTTTTGAAGGAATTACATAACTTTAATATTTCTTTCTTCTCTTCAGGGTTCAGATGCGAAATTCGAATTAATTCTGAGATAGGTCTTTCGTCTTTTTCACTGGAGTGTATTAAAGAATGGTTTATTTCAATATTAAAATGAGTTTGTACTTCTTCTGATTTTAATGGTTTTTCTATCACGAACCGTTTTGTTTCGTTAGAAAAGTTTATAATTTCCTTATTATAACTTCTGGAATAATGAGATTTTCTTGAATTTTAACTGGTTTGATATATATTTCACCTTGGGTTTTATCAACTGGGATGTTAAATATTTGTTTGCTTCGGGGTTCTATTGTAAATACTGTTGAAGTAACGTTGGAAAATTTTAGAGGGATTGCGACGTTTGGCAACTCCAGTATAGATTTCTGGAAATCTAATTTTGCTTTGAATTTTTGTAGGGTTTCTAACCCAATTAACCCGTCAAAATATTCGTGAAACTTAAAAAGAAGGAACTCTATTGGTTCCTTTGTTTTAAATTCACTGAGGCCCTTAAAAATTACAGATTTATTTATTTCATGCTCTTTAAACAACGTTTTAACTTTTACTGGCTGAATAGTTTTGGTCCGTGTAGGATGTATATGTATTGGGTTAACAAAGTTCCTATTGGCGCCAGTATCAATTAGGAATCTTAAGATTTTAGTGGGGTTAAATTTTATAAATATATAAGGTAATGCTGAGCTTTGGGATTTATTCAGTTGGATATAACCGATGGATCCAAGGCAGTTTGCCGAAAATCCGTTGACCCATTAGTTTCATCGATTTCTGGTTCCTCCTGGGAATAGTCTATTTCTAACTCTTCCTGAGTATATATTTCGTTCGGGTTGCTGTCAAGATTGGGGTGGTAATTTTCATGAAAAATTTCGGGATAAGTTTCTGAACTTGATGGGTTCTCTATGTTGAATAACTCTTGGCTTTGGAACCGTGGACTTCCATAAGGCTGAAAGAAATTTCTTGTTTGTTGTGAATTTTGATTATACTGTTGTTGTTGAGCAAATCGAGTGGGTTGGTTATCTTTATTATTGATTGAAGTAGTGTCCATTGGCTCGAATCGCCGGGGTGGATTTAACTTAGGAGGTAATAAAGCGGGAATTGTATTACTGATATTTGGGTTCCTTTGTTGATAAGTTTGATTAAATGGTCTATGATTATAATAAGTGTTGATTGGTTTTCCAAATTGAGGAATTTGTAACCTATGTTGGAATACCGGTTGAGTATTGTATTGTGGGTTATATTGTCTATGTGGCATCGTATTTTGATATTGTTGTTGAAAATGTCTAGTAGGTAATATTTTTTTGTGAGGTATTGGAGGATTAACATAATTGGTTTTCTTGGCATATTGTATGTTTTGTTCTTTGATACAATATGTAAATGCTTCTGTTATGTCATCTGGTTGCATGGCTCTGACCATGCTTCCTAACGGTTCTTTTAACCCGGCAAGAAATGTTGCTAAGCACATTTCTTTGAATAGCTCCGTTTTAGTTCTAACGACCACAGAGTTGGATTCGTTTATTTTACAATGATTGACCATTGTTGATTGAAGATCTATTATTTTAGAATAGTATTCTTCTAGAGTACTATTATTTTGTTGGATTGTGTGTAGGTCCCTAATTAAATTTATCTCGCTGCGCTTGTCAGCGTAATGAGTAATAAGATTTTCACGTATGGAATCCCAATTTAAGGGGGTTCCGTACATGTTCAGTACTTCATTGGCCTCGCCAATTATCTTATTTCTAATAGCTCTGAGTAATATACGAGTACATGGTACTCCACTGATTTCATCACATACTTCAAGGATATCGTTAACATTTTCTATGAACTCAAATAAAGTGTGACGGTTTCCATCATATTTTGGTAAATCTTTTACCGCATCAGGAATTTTAAGGTGATTATATAAGATATTAATATTATTTAAGCCCTGTGGCTTCTCGTTTTCGTCTCCGTTTACAGACATTTCTATTTTTATTTTTTCAAAATTATTTATTAATTTATCTATTTTTATATTTTTTTTTTCACGAGATAGTTATTATCTTCTAATTTATCGTTAATATTTTCGTAAACCGCGAATTTATCAACTTTACTAAACCTAATACTCGTATTCCGCGAGTAGTAATATTTTTGAGATTATTGTCACCACCTTTTTTTTCTTTTTGAAAGGAATTTTTTAAACATAAAACTTAAATTTTGACTTACCAGAGCAATATAGATTGATAAATCATTTCTATGTTTGTCTTCACGTAGGTTTTCAAGAATATAAAACTGAACACCAATATATTTGTTCCTCAATAAATTGACACTTTCACTATATACCAATATTCCCTTGGTACGGAACTTATATTCCACGAATAGTATACGTTAATTGATTCACAAAACAAAAAGAGTTCTTTTAGTTCGCAATATTTTTCACTTTAATTTTTAATTGTTAAACCGTGTCAAATACTTTGACTTTTTGCGAACTTAAGTTTATTTTATTCTTGATAATGGATTATAAAAATAATCCCACTACACACTGCGCCAGTTATGTTTCCGAAACTGCAGTTGTGGAAAATAAAAATAATTGTTTCGGAAATTTAAACTTATAATTTATTTAATTTTTAGACGTTATGTCTATTCGATGGTTACAATAAATCTGATTTTATATATTTATTCTTTTGATGTTCTTATAATTTACAAATACCAAAAATGCTTATTAAGAAAATATATTTATTAAGATTGAAGAAGATATTTAATATCCAGCAAATAATGTTTTCATAAACTAAAGAAATGTAATTAATACAAATACTTATTTATCGCTACAATACTTTGTATTTAGTTGATACATTTTATATAAGAAAAGAAAATGTTATGTCTACAGAAATATTATTATTCATCATCTTTGTGGTGATGATAATGATGATGTTGATGGCTTCGTGGAGGTCGAGGGACGTAACTCGCGCGTCAACCAGCCAATTTTTTTTAAATCTATACTTGTCTGGTATACTCGGATATATTGGCGAAAGGAGCAGTGGTCTCTAGTAGCAACTAGTTGTTCATCAATAGTTAGTTCTAGAGATGCTTTATACAATTCCTGTAAGTTATCTAAGAACAATTTCCATACGTACCGGAATGCAGCGAGTGAGTCATCAAATCGTTCTAACGATATTTCAGCACGTTAGAACGGCATATTTGTTTTATGAAATAAGTCTTTTGCTGGTACCGTAGATGCTTTTTCAGAACCAGTATAAAGAAGAACGGCAATGTAAGCATATACCCCATCCTCATTTGTGTCATGCCACTTTCTTGTGTTCGGAGTGGATAGAAACATGATTGGTAGAACCGCCTTGCCTTGCGATTTGTTTCAATCACCACGTTCGAAATAATATTTGGTGTTTATAAGAATTTAAATATATTAGCTTTTGAATCAAACGTATGCTTTACAATTGGAAGGCTGTGTTGCTTGCGTTTCTGTTCTGCTGCAGCAGTACCCTGCTCTTCAGGTTCACTCGATAATGCCCACCACACATGAGGATTATTTTTGTTTTGTACCACACACCTTTTTATTGGTCCTAACATCTGAGCCGATGTCAAATTATTATCCGCTACCACTACTTCGTCCTCATTGCTCGCTGCTTCTTGTAAACCTTCGGCAAAATCCAGTATTCGTGGGTCTATAAGTGTATGTCCTACCATTGCTGGATCATCCATATCCGTATGATCATTTGCTTGTACAAAATATTCATCGTTACTATCAGAATCACTATCGCTTACTAATAAACTACAAAAATAAATACTGAATAACGTACAAGTATTTATATACTCGTATGTACTCGTATATCGAATTCCATTATAAAACGATGGAAAAACAATTTATTTTTTAGTTTAGTACCGTTTACAGAGAAAATATTGCAAAATATGTATATGGGAAACATTTGGTGCGCTCTATGCCCCATAACACGGTTATGCTAGAAATTTTCTTTACAAGTGTTTACCAAATACTACAACAATCAAGAGAATAAGTATTATTTCTGAAACGCTAAAGAAACCATGTCTGATTTTCATAATAGTGTTGTTTCAATACAAATCCACTGAAAAAAAACAATTTATTTTCATTCAAATATCGTATGGGGCACTGAATGCACCAAACGCGTTTTTAAGGATAAGCTACGTTAGTAAATTTAATCATATGTATATAAAACGGATTATATATCTTAGCCTTTGTATCAGAGCTATTGAACATCCATATTTCTAGATGAAACCCAATGGTTTGAATTATTGTTATTATTTTCTTCTACAAAAGTTGTCTCTTAATCGAAATACTGTCGAGTAGCATAATAAAGGCCTGCTTAATTTTTGATGTAATTTACCGCTCTCTGTGGTCTACTAGTCGTCAAGTAAGTGATAGATTGTATTGTTAGAAGAGGTGTATGTTAGAAACCTGTTAAAAACGATAAAATTATGAACTTTGGAAGATCATGTAAACAGTTAACATGCAATCGCAAAAAACCGCGGGATTTATTTTTATGCTATGTACGTCACTCATTTTATTAAAACAAAAAAATCAATCACGGTCTTATCGTTTGTATGACGAACACTCAGAAGGTTAAGAAAGCGAACCACTCATACAACATTTTAATTTTTAATTTCAATTTTATTACTTAGTTTCTTTATAAATTAAATTATCTTGTACGATGACAGATGGATATATGTATTTCCTCTTTGGTGTGAATGTGGAGTGGATATTGAGTGTGAGTGCGGTATTGTAAAATGGTGATAAGATAGTGTGAATTTCAAGTGAATATAAATACTTATACATGTTTTAGTAATATTTCTAAAGATAACACTAATTATTATTAGTATAATTGGCCTTTAGTTCGTACTTTGGGTTGCCGCTACTGTAACTTTGATTTGAATGAAAGTGAAATTTGTTATAATATACTTTCATCGATTGATTAAAAATAAAATGTTTATCTAGAAAATTAAATTTTCATTTGTGTACAATATTGGTGTGAGTGCTAGTATGCATATGGCTACGTATCTGTACATTTGTGTGTAAAGTACACATTTACATAAATTTTATGAAATACATAAATAAAATAATAACTTACTTATAATATTTTTTTCTTTTTTTTTTTTTATAGTAACCTAGAATGTTGTTGACGTCAATCATCAGCTTTTGACCTCCTTGGCATTTTTTGTTTGAAGAAGAAAACAAAACAACAAGAAGCATAATTAAAAATTTAAAAGAAGTATTAGACAAAAAATATTTTAATGAAGTTTATAAATATTTTAATTTTGAATATAAAAATAAAAAAGAAAAAATTAATATAAAAATGGATTTTATATTATTTATTACTCAAAATAAAAATAATTTTATTATTAAAAAAAATTATTAATACATATGAATGTGTAAATAAATAAATAAATAATTTTTTGTAACACTATAATAATAATACAAATATAATAATTTTTTTATTTATATAAATTAAAATAAATATTTATTTATAATAAAGATAAATTTAATTAAATTCAAATAAATATATAAATTTAGTGTGTATGTGTTGTGAAAAAAAAAAAAATTTAAATAAATAAAAGTGTTTATTTTATTTATTTTTAAAGTGTTTTTATTGTGAAATAATAATAATAATAATAAATAAATTTTATATTTATAATAAAATTTTTGTGAAACGCCAAAAGGATTTATAAAAGGCCGCCAACCTGGAACTAATGGAATTAGAGAATATTGTGGCCAATACGGTCTACTTAAAAGCGAGAGAAGGTAAATTTATTTTGTTTTGTGTATATATATATTTTTTAAAAATATTTTAATTTATTCTACTGCGTGATAGAAATAAATGTCACGTGAATTTATTTTTACTATTTATAAACCAATGTTGGTTTAAAAAAAATATTTAAATAACATTTTTTTTTGTATAATTCAGTGGCTATAAAATAAACATCGGTTTAATATTTGTAAAATTTGTTGGTATAAATTTGTGATATTTTATGGAAATTGGCTTTTTTATGATGAACGAACATTTCGTTTTAGAGTATTTATAACAGTCGTCTACCTTTTTCATTTTGAAATTGGGTACCTCAATTGTTTACTTCAATTGAATTCGTGAAAATGTATGGTTTAATTTCTTCTAAGCCTCGTCATTTTAGACAGGTCATAACTCATAAGTGAACATTTTGTTGATTTAGAATTATTATAAAATTACAAGCTTGAACAAAATTATGTTTTATAGAACTTTGTAATTTGCTCTTTCCTAAATCTAATACAACGTTTTTTAGTTATACGAGTGTATTGGCGGGTTTTAGCTCGTGTTTCGAAAAATTAATATAAAACATAAAAAGGAAACAAAATGTATGTTTATATGCCTTACTTTGCTTATAGTCGAGGCAATGCAGCAAAAAAGTTCGAAATTTTTGAGAGCAAGACGGATTGGAATGCGGTTTTTTGCATTTGCTTCCAAAAATTATTTGTAAAAATCGCCCCTATTTTTTTTTTAACAAACCAGAAATTGCATTGCTGCAGCCAAAAATGCATTCAAAAAATGCATTTTTTGAGACGGCTTTTGGAAGATTGGAGAACTTTGTAAATAAGAGTCAGAACTAGCCCCACTCGGTTTCCCGGGGGTTTTCGAGGTCGCTGATCACGATTATGATGTTCAAATTGACCCACAGCCGACCTGGAGATCAGGAACGCCGATGAACGTAATCTCCGTGGGACTCTCTCGAAAATCACGCGAGGAAGGAGAGAAACTCGGCGCCCGGTTTTTTTTGGGTCGCTCAATCCAATTATGGCATCGGCGAGAACGAACCCCCCGGACACCTGGTGCGCTCGAACCTGGCCCGTGAATTTTCCTGACAATATTGGCAAAAATAATCCGAAAATCATTGTGGGTGCGTTTTTTGCATCTCCGAACTCCTAGTGCACCGGAACCTGGGCCTGAACGGCATCTCCGTGGGACTATCCCAAATTTCACGAGAGAAATTCGGCGCCCGGGGGTTTTTTGGGTCTCTTAATCCAAATATAGCATCGGCGAGAACCCCATGGATACCTGGTGCGCCCGAATCTGGACGCGGACGTCATCCCCGAGAATTTTCCTGACAATATCGGCAAAAACAACACGAAGATCATTGTTGGGGCGTTTTTTGAGCCGCTATAAATCCAAATTTCAAGTCGAAAACGACCCCTGAACACCTGGTGCATTGGCACCTTTATCTTGACATCGATGTCATTCTCATGAATATCAACCAAACATGATATTTTAGAGACGGACATGAATACTGCAATATGTGGGTGGAATTGTTGATTATATTTAAATTATGCAAGGAGGGAAGAATTCGAATGAATAGAAAGACAATACAATTTATGTAGGTTAGATACGTAACTACATACATATATGTATATCAAATTCTTAATCAAGCGACAGATCGCTAGTCTGCTCATTTTCTTCGTCATCGACTAATGTATTCATAAAAAGAACATCTTCCTCATCTAAGGCCTCTCTCTGCCCCAATAACGTTTTCAACTGAATATTTTTCAGTATTGGTGCAAGTTGAGCCTTCACAAATTTTACAGGCAAGATTGCAAGGGAGGCTGTGCTTCCTGCAACTACAGGTCTTCAGATTACAATCTCCTGCGCATCCACAGAATATTAGTTCCATAATATTCTTGGGTGTAGGTTTTTGTGTCATTTCCACAGGGACCAGTGTGTCGCCTTCCTTTCTCCACCCCATTCTGTTGAGTCCATTGTCAGCTGGTCCAGCCAATGTTGCACTTGAAAATAGACCCTCTTTAAATATTGTTGAATGGCGTCTACTGTGGGGAGAATTTTCCCTAAATTTACTCTCCCCTTTACAGCGGTTTTTATATACATACTGGACCTGTACTGTACTAGTAACTGGTCCCATTTTAGCTTGTTCTCATCAGGAACATACCGCTTCCTGAATACCAGTGGAGCACTGTACATTGCCAGGATTAGCTGCGCCCCGTTCTTAAAAATTTCTTTACTTGACAAACCAGCATCTTTGAACTTCGTAGCATGAGCGGAAGGACATTTCTGGAAGGTCTTGAAACATTTTATTTTCCCTGGTAGTATGTTGCTGGAATGGTGTCGCATCCCTTTATTGCATGGAGCAACAAATTATTATCCCCAACTACTGGCATATCAGACAAGCTACGCGAAGAATATACTTCTTCGGGTTTATTAGGCCTTGCAGGTTTTCGTAAAAATATTTCTCTATCAACTGGGCAGAGTGCGATCAACGTCTGTATCTTCGGCGACTATGACTACCTTTTTGGTAGGGTCATAGATTCTTTTAGAGCTGTCGTTACAATCGTACGATCAGCATCCGCTGCACATTGGTCTGAAACTATCCCGACTGTGGTCAGTTTGGCACGGAGCATTTCAATAATCTTATTTTTATTGATTTTATTTTGTATGAATTTATCCTGTTGTATTTGTAACGCCATATTCTCGCTAAAACGGACGTCTGCTGAACTTCCCCGATTAGCGCGACGGATTCTTTCACATTCCTTAGTACTGAGGGTTTGGTAACCATCAAAAATAACTATCACGCGTTTGCCGTAACGGTTGGCTTTGTGAATCAGTAATCCTCCATCCAGAACAAAAAATGTCCTCTCAGGATCATTAAGATTCATGAGAGTTTTCGTGAACAATGAATACAAATTGGACTTTGTATTCTTCAGCATTCCAAAACTATTGAAGTATCCCTGAGGGAATGGAGACAACTCCCACTTGAGGTAGTCTATCATTTCTTCCTCCTTTCCTTTTTTTAATGCTCATATTCTATGAAACAGGACGTCGGGGTCAATTTCTATCACTTTGCTGACTTTTATTTTAGAGTTGCAAGAGGCGATAGTTTAAACTAAAAAAACGGGAATAAAACTGCTAAAAAATTTAAAATTTCCAATCCCCGGGAATTACCAAAATAGGGCCACAAGCGAGAGTTTCACATCAATGAATGTGTGAAATTATGAGACGATTTTCGGTTAGTATTTTGTGATTGTGTGAGGTAAACCCTCGGAAACGACGTTCAGGCCGGGTTCCGGTGCACTAGGAGGTTGGATGATCGTTTTCGAAGTGAAATTTGAATTAAGCGCCCCAAAAAACGCCCCCACAATGATTTTCGGATTGTTTTTGCCGATATTGTCAGGAAAATTCTTGGGGATGACTTCCGCGTCCAGGTGCGGGCGCACCAGGTGTCGGGGGGGGGGGTCGTTCTCGCCGATGCCATATTTGGATTTAGCGACCTAAAAAACCCCCGGGCGCCGAGTTTCTCCTTCTCCAGGTCGACTTTGGTCCAATTTGAACATCATAATCGTGATCAGCGACCTCGAAAACCCCCGGGAACCCGAGTGGGGCTAGTTCTAACTCTAATTTACAAAGTAAGTTACTCTAATCTTCCAAAAGTCGTCTCAAAAAATGCATTTTTTGAATACATTTTTGGCTGCAGCAATGCAATTTCCGGTTTGTCAAAAAAAAAAAAAAAAAAAAAACGGGTGATTTTTATAAATAATTTTTGGAAGAGAATGCAAAAAACCGCATTCCGATCCGTCTTGCTCTCAAAAATTTCGAACTTTTGGCCGTTTTAGTGCTTCATTGCCTCGACTAAACCTATTACCTGAATCTGTATTTTCTTTAAATTTCCAGTTAATAGAAAAACTGGTGATTATAGTTCATATTATTCGATGCATTCTCATCGCACTTTAACTAAAACGCTTGTTCCTATCGAATATTTCAATAAGGACGTAACAATTTTGTATTTAAATGAATCACAGGATAATTAAGATATTGGGCTGAAATTTATTCCAGGTGCGGTACACATGTTACATTTAACTATGGAATTCAATCTCGTTCATAGACCACCGCGAGCACGTTTGCAGCGATCGATACTTGGACCAACGTAACCTCATAAAAAAAATCCGGCCGCGTGGCCATTCTACCGGACCATCTCTCGAGATTACACGGTTACCGAACTTCCCCATCAATAGATTAATTGTTTGACCAGTTGAGTAGCATGTGGCACCATCTTGTTGGAACCATCCATCACTCATGCCCAATTCTGGCCATAAATAGCCTTCCAACATGGCACGATAGCGAACCCCATTGACCGTAAGATAGCGATCATTTTCATCGAAGGAAAAATATGATCCAATCACATCTCTGGCATGAAATCCACACCACACGGTTACCTTTCGTGGTTGTAATGGAGTCTCATATGTGGGTTTGTCCAGTAACGCATATTTTGCTTATTGACAAAACCATTAAGCCAAAAATGAGTTTCTTAGATGAACATGATTTTTGATGAAATTCTGAATTTTCTTCAAACTTTAGCAAAACCCAATCGGAGAAGTTTCGGCGCATGATCAATAGGCTTCAGTTCTTGAGTTAATTTGAACTTGTAAGGGTGTAAGCCAATATCTTTACGCAAAATTCGCCACAATGTGATTTGAGAGATTCCCAGTTCCTATGAACGGCGTGGAATTGACTGATTTCGGTATTTTGACTCGAATTAATCCACTATAGCATGCGCAGCGCAGCCTGTCTGATGGGACAACTACAACGGCCAAAAATTGGAGGAAATGCTCTTAAAGTTGCGACCAACGGCTCAGAATCGCGGTAGTAATTTTTAATAATTTCCAAACGTTGCTCGTTCCTGAAGTTCACCATAGTAAAAATGTTAACCTTGACTGACGTTTTCACGTTGACAGATCATTAAAAAAGTTCAAGGCACACCGTTCCTCTTATAATATAAAATTATTATTTCCCCATTGCAGGGCATGTAATTTTGTTGATTTTAAATTATAAAAATATAAAGCAATTTAAAAATTAAAACCTCATAGTCATATAAAATTTCATATTCATATGACACCGATTAAAAAGAAAAACTGTTTTTATTTAATCAGCAGATTTGCAAAAATTGTCAGTTTTGCCGCTTTATCTATGCTATTTCTAATGTTGATTTCGATTGAAGGAAAAACATTACATTGATGGTAAATATGTTGCTCCAAATGCTGTCAAAATGTTCGATTCAAAAAAAAAAAAAATACCACAATTTTATCTACTCCAGGTTTTTTGGTCGAATAAACCATTTTTTATTGTTGTCATACGCCATTTTTTTCTATACTTGTCAAAACATACGTGTTTAATAATCGGGATAATAAGTTTAATTCGAGTATTGCGTTATGGAGGAAATTTTAAACGAAATTTACTTCACATCAACATCATCATTCTCCTCAGATTCATGTCTGATGATTAATTTTTGGAACAAACAATCGTCAATCATCGACATGACATGACAGCAAAGATGAAACAAATTTATTGTTTTGACATTTAAAAGCGGTTTAGGTAATTTCTGTTCCATTGATACAAAATGAGGGTGCTATTTTTAGAGTAGGAAAATTTCAATCGGAATCAACATTAATTATGAATGAATTAACCCAAATGTCGTAGAGCTCGTTCAACTCCAGCTGATGAAGCAGTATCTGTTGTTAATCGTTGGATTTTATATTCATCTAACGTCTCTATCAAATCCTTGGTGTAAATCAAACATCGATTTCCACCATTCAAAGGACGTTATATTTGTTATGAGTTCTTTAGACTCTGTTTAGATTTGTATTGTATTTCACCAAATTGTGATTCAGAAATAATACGGAATTAAGTTTTTATTTCTATCGAAGTTTTGAAGTTTTTGCGGGCTACCAAGTTTACGAAATTAAGTTGCTTCGTTAAGTTTTAGGGTGCGTTGATTTTTGAATAATTTCTTATACTTTTTACCAATATGATTTAAATCAACGATTAAATAAAAAAAAATTAATTGATTTTGATCTGATTTTAATCAATGATTTAAATCAAACATGCTCTGCCCTATTGGAAAACCCATTATATCACAAACAAATTTTATCTTGTAACAAATTTGTCCTTTCACATTCGGTTCGTATCGCCGGACTGCCAATACCACTATAATTTGACGGTTCGGGTTTACTACTATTTTACTTTACAACACAATCAGAATTTTCCCGAAAATACCGCAAATAATCTTAATAATTTCTTAATATTTATTAAACACATAACCAATTTTCCTAATATCCTCTATTTATTAAAACACAACAACAATAATTTCCATATTATTATTTATCCACTTTCAACCATTACAATTACTTTAAATCACACCACTTATTTCATTTTTAACTTTCGCATTTAAGCTGTTGCGTACCGCGTCCTTACCCTCCGTATTTAAATATATTCCGCTCTGAATATTCCAGATGCCACGCTAACATTTGCAAAGTTTCTCTTCTTGACTAATCTGCTATAAAACTACTTCTAATGTTTAAATCTAGATGGCACTATTTATTAAATGTTAACAATTCCTAACCTTTAAATTTACGCCTAATTAATGACCAACCCAAGTGACCAAACCAATTGATCAAACCAATTGATGTCCATCAGACACACCAGTACACCCCACCTAAACCTGAATACGGTTAAAACTACTGAATTTGTAATTTAGACCGTATAGCGCAATCCAATCCCATCTGTGGCCCATTCCAAATCAGCCACACCAATTGCCTTCTCTACACTGGCTGCAACAACCTCTCTTTGACAGGCATTTGGTCGATGATCTTTTCCGCCTTTGACCGTTTTTCATGTCGATTGCACTTCATACAGCTCTTGCTCGCCACAGTTTTCCACCAGTTCCTCCAATAACCTTGGGAGATATGTTTTAAAACTTCCCTTCTCTGATGTTTCAAAACACATACCGCCCAAGCTTGCCAGCCTTCCTATGAATTGCTAATCACCACTATCGATTATCCTTTTTTCTGTAGAAGTCAGAACTGGGGAATTATTCGCGATCTCAACTCACTTTAGCCGGTATCTCCTCCAGATGGCATATCAGTGTTTGTCCAACGACTCCATTCAACGATCCTAAGATTACTGATGCAATAATCTCAATTCGATCTGGCCAGTATTGGTTCCAGTTAAGTCTCTCTATTCCGCTCAAACAGCTGCTACAATTGCTCTTCGACATCATTCGAAAACAACGCCGCAACTGCAACGAGTTGCTCATTTTTCTTTAAACTTTACTTACCGACATCAACCACGAACAGCCATCGATGTTCGATTTTCTCCGTCTCCTCATCAACCTGTGCAATTATCTCTAGCATTATCACTTTCCTTAAGTTCTTTGTTCAAAAAGCATTAATGCCGTTTTTTTCAGCTGGTTCGTTGTCATCCTCATTCACTATGGGCACTAACCCTGCTGGTTCTTACTGATCGACAAATTTTTCACTGTGATACGTTGATTCTGCATATGGCTGAGCATCCAAAATCCCATGTTTGTCCCGTTCTTGAATTGTAGCAATATCTCGGTTGAATTGTTCGTTATCCTCGACCCTGCTCAGCCGATTCTTCTTCTCTTTTGTCTCCGCTCCAACAGGGCGTTCCTCTGTTATTTGAATGCATTGATATCTTCGACCTGAGGTGATATGGAATAGAATATCACCTACTTCGTTATTTCGTTTCCTAAATATTCTTCCTCGTGTTGATCTAGTTCTTCCCGATATTTTAAAGTAACTGCTTAAATTTTTAATTTCTTGTTTCATTTCTCCGCGGTTCTGAATTTGTTTTAAATTTTGTTTCATTTCTGGTTTTATTTGTAACGTCCCATTACTTTGTAGATACAATTTTTGAGTTATACTTAACTTATAACAGTCAATAATTGTGCCATATCGAAAGTTCCAGGTGGCCCCGGAACTTTTGGGCTCTTTTGTTTACATAAATCTGCACTTATTTCACCAATAACACGAATAATATGGGTTTTAGCCTCCTTGAGTGTTTATGGTTTATTGGAGCAAACCAATAATTTAACGTAATCCCAAAAAAGTGTAATGGATATCGCATTATCTTGGTGGCCAGTGGACATCGGTGCATTTTTGGCATGAAGTCGTCTAACTGCAGTGCCATTTTTAATATGATTCAATTACACCTCCACACCAGACTGTTAATTTTTGTGGATGTAAACGTGTTTCATGAACAGTAGTGGGATTTTTCCATTCCAAATGCGACAATTACTAAAACTTCATCGCTGGCGATGATTTTTCCATGAAATAATGGATCTGTTGTGTGGTGTTCTAAAAATCAATCTGCAAAATTTCTACGCAATAAATGGTCATTTGGTTTAAGTTCTTGAAATGAATTTTATACGCCTTGAAATACGATTTTTTATGAAGAATATCCCATGTGTTGCCATAAGAAAATCTAAGTCCTTTGGAACGAGGTCTAATTGCTTATTCTCGATTTTCATCCACATTTTGGTTCACAGGATCGATATTTTCAGCAGGTACGTTTACGTTTTTGATGGGTTGGAATCTTTACAACACAAACATTACCATTTGTCTCCATTTTTTTAGTTACATTACGAATAGTAAGCACTGTCGGTCGATTATGTTGCCCATAAATTTCACATAATGCACGAAACGTATAGTCTGAATACAGATTCATTACTTTTTTAATGAATTTAACAATTACGTTTTCCTTCCCTGATAATTTGCCAGCCAATATTGAGCAGAAATGTCAATTTTGTCCCACCATTACGAACTCTCTTCCACCAGCCATTTTCGTAATTTTATATTGCGGTATACATTGTCCTTATCTTAATGATAAAAATGTCTCCAATGTTGTATTATTAATTTTTTAACGTTGAACGAAAATTTTCTTACTAAACCTGGATGTAAGAGTTAAGGCTTGGCTATGAGGATGTCAGAGTGCTAAATCCCCCTTCAAATCGTTATGGAATAATGGCATCAGTCCCCTTCATATCGTTATGGAACCGCCTCATATTTTAGTGTTTAATTTAAGTACATTATATAGTTATAACACAGGTTAGAGTTCCACCAAGCCAAGTTGCAATCCTCAGAGCCTTTTGATGTCGAGATGGCCAGGGTTCCGTGGAGATGAATTCTTTGCTTTGGGGATCTTATGAGATATTAATTCAATTGGTCGAGAGAACATTTAAATGTAAATATAACAAGTTGCGTTTAAGATATCCACTAAAGTTTTGTTTTATTTGAAATAATAAAGGATATTTCAAAAGTCACGCCTACATCTTTTTTTTTTTAATTAAATAAAACATGGAAATACTTAGATTTTTTCTGGTGTTTTTTATTTTTCGTAAAAATATGGCAAAACGTAATAACTCAATTTTCAATTTTTTATAGTAGAGCTTTTAAAGAGCGATTTGTGTTAAAACAAACCCTTGTTTACATATAAGGGTTGACTTTTCTGAAACTGAAATTATAATAGTCAGATTTAAGATGTCCTTCTTACCAAAGCGTTTTCGAACAACTACTCAATTTCGGAATTACTCGAGTTATCACGTTTTGCTTTGTAGCCACTGATGTAAAAAATGACATCATTTAATCGGAGTGAAGTTTCTGCCAAAATAACAAAATATACACTGTGTTCTATAAATACTTAGAATTGAAAAAACACTCAAATATTGAACTTTCATAATAATATCTGAAATTTTTTAATACATAAACACAAATATTTTTACACTATAAGTAACAAACATTTAAGTTTTGTGAAAAGTTTTGAGTGAATTTTATACATTGATTTTTTTTACAACAAAATACACTACGAATCGCACAGAGATCATCGAAGTGGTTCTGAACTAGTACTTCATGTAAGAAACCAATCTTATTTATTCACATGCTCGGAAATCTCTGAAATTTTTGTTATTCGAGACAAAACATCATTGAGTGTAATATGAAATTCTGTATAATAAGAGCATGTGAATAAATAAAATTTGTTTCTTACATCAATTACTAGTTCAGAATCACTTCAATCATCTGTTTGCGATCCATAGAGGCCGGGATGAATAATTTAAAGTGTTTAAGAATTTTCGTATTACACTCAATGATGTTTTGGCTCAAATAACAAAAATCTGAGATATTTCCGAGCATGTGGATAAATAAAATTTGTTTCTTACATCAATTACCAGTTCAGAAGCACTTCGATCATCTTTGTGCGATCCGTAGGGGCCGAGATAAATAATTTCAAATGTTTAAGAGTTTTCGTATTACACTCAATGATGTTTTGTCTCGAATAACAAAATTCTGAGAGATTTCCGAGCAAATGGGCAAACAAGATTTGTTTCTTACATCAATTACTAGTTCAGAACCACTTCGATCATCTCTGTGCGATTCGTAGTGTTTTGTTGTAAACAAAATTAATTTTATAAAATTCACTTAAAACTTTTCACAAAACTTAAATGCTTGATACTTATAGTGTAAAAATATTTGTGTTTATTAAAAAATTTCAGATATTATTATGAAAGTTAAATTTTTGAGTGTTTTTTCAATTCTAAGTACTTATAGGTCACAGTGTATATTTTGTTATTTTGGCAGAAAGAAACTTCACTCCGATCATCATTTCAATGTCCACCACTGGCAAGTCTACAGGCTGCTACACGAAAATCAAAATTTTTAAGAACTCGCTAACACATTACCGCATTAAGTTCATTAATTTCGGTTCGAATGTTATTTTTCAGCTGTGCAATTCTTGTTGGCTTATTGAGGCCACAAAAATCTTCAATCATAGCGCTCTCCATTGACAGTAACAGCTCTTTCATTTGCATATTCGAAAAAAATGGACCAATGATTCCACCAGCCCTAAAACCACACCAAACAGTACATTTTTATGGATGTAATGATATTTCTGAAATTATTCGAGTATTTTCTTCTCCCCAGATACGACAATTTTGTTTGTTGACGAAATCATCCAATGTGGGATGCTTCATCACTAAAGATGGTTTTGTCTGAAAAACCTGCACCATGTTCTAACAACCAATTGACGACAGTTCTGCGTTGATAATGATCTGTTTGTTTTAAATTTTGTGTTAATTAAATTTAGTAAGGATGCAAAATAACGCAAATCCTTACGTAAAATTCACCAAACAGTCGTTAGAGGAATGCCTAATTCCTGAGAACGTTTTCACTAAAACGTCTACTTTTTGGTCTGCCAGACCTTTTTCGATCCTCGACAGAACCAGTCTCTTCAGATTTTTATTTGAAAACAAATTTATGGCTGAATTTGCTGGATGGCATTCGTTGTTGACTTCGAGGGCATTAATTATTTACGGTTTATTCGCCTAGACCTGCGATTTAAGATAGTCCCAAATGAAGAAGTCTAAATGCGTTAAATCGCAGACAACAATCCACACCAACCGCAGTGACTTTCTCGGGATGCATTTTGTGCATTTGTATCTCGTGTGATTCGGTTTCGCCCCAAATCCGACAATTTTACTTGTTCACATCATTCATCCAAAAATTCGCTTTGTCACCAAAGATGATTTTTAGGTGAAATTTGGGGCACTTCCAACTTCTCCAGAGCCGAATCAGCGAACACACGGCGTTGTCTATGGTCGTTTACTTTAAGTTTCTGGATCATTTGGATTTTAACGGATTTTAACACTCACTAAACGTCGAATAGTCGACTCGGCCGGACGGTTGTGGCGACAATAAAAATCATGTAGTGTGCGGAAATTTTCTCGAACGGTGCACTGATTTTGAAAATAAAATTTGTTGACTTGCGCACGTTCTTCAACTCTATAACACATATACACTACTAAGCAATTCACAACAAATTTGACAGATGTTGCTTTAACAATGTGACAGAAAATTTTTAAATTTATAATTTTTCAACAATTATTTATTTCAAAGTGCTGTGAAACGAATTTCATTATACACAATAACTCAATTAGATCCGTGATTTGTAAATTTGTAACACTATTATGCATTTCTGATCTTATTAAACTTGATAAGAATTAATTGCTTAATGGTGGGGTGTGGCTATACGAAATTCGCTCAATGCCCTGTATAAAATGTTGGCTTTGACTATACAATTTCTGGCATCTCGATTTTTTAATACTAACCACATAATATTTTGCATAAAAGCTCAATGATATTCTTATATAATCATTTAGTTTGGTTTGCAATTTAAATGCGAGATATCATCTCAAATTTAAATCAAATTACAATTCATTCGGATTGTACGTCACCACACATACCGTTTATGCGTAATTTATGGTAAATTGTCCCTAATATTCGGAACGAACAGCATAAAAAATAGTTTAATTAAATTGTTTTTTTAATCTATTAAACTTTAAAATTTGGAAATTCAAAAGATCAAATACCAAATCATTTCAACGAAACACCATACACGTTGCCGCTGAATCGTCTAAGACAGACATATTCACCAAATAGTTTACTAAAGTATGTATAAACTTAATGAAGTTGTTGTTATTTGATTGCACCAATCGCGTTAGTTCGACAACAATAAACCATTATTATGCAGAAAATAGGTCAGATACAAAGCTTCAAGTCTTCTCATTATTTAAATACATAAAATAAAAATATCTCACGGGTCAAAATGATTACTTTATTGGAATATTTTAAAATCTAAATTTCTTTGTTATCTGCATAAACACCGTATATGCTTATATCGAGAAATCTTACGTCTTAAACGACCTTAATCAATTATTATTTTAACAATTTATATCTTGGCAATGATCAATAGATTACTTAACATTACTTTTAAAGTAAGTATGAGTATATTGTGTATACAAATTTAAAAATGCATTTATTGAAAAAAAAATGAACTTGTGTTACCGCAGAAAATGAATAAGAAATGCCTTATTTACTTATTTATAATTTCAGCCACTTTATATACGCTAGTAAGTATATTACATTGCAATGAAATTAACACAGCGTGATAATGCAAATTGTGCGCGATCGCGACACACATTGATCGATTTCATATTATGTCTTTCGCTTCATATTATTTTATTTAATAATCAAAACAATGTGTTTTTGCATTTTATTGTGTAGATTAGATTGTGACTATGAATAAAATTTTGCGCGCACATTTCATTTATGTCAATTTTTACAAAAATTATCGTGCAGTAGTTCATTGTCCCGTAGCGTAAATAATTAGTTGGGTCAGTATATTCTACACGTTACATGAATATAAAGGTTGTTTTTTTAGAGGTTCACAATTTTAAATTAAAATAGAGCAAATAAAAACAATTTTGAATATCGGTGAAACTAGCTTTATTGGATAGATAATTTTATGCCATTGATGCTTGAATACGATTTCGGCCATGTGGCCGCCGCGACTGGCACGTAGATAGCGCAATATGGATGTCCAATTTTCAAACACTTTTCGCAGCAATTACGGCCGTATCTCGCTATTAACTCGCCGATTGTTGTGTTCCAAGTGTTCGATCGTCTCTGGTTTATCGGCGTATTCAAGTGACAAGTGACTTAACATATCCCCAAAGTAAATAATCTACTTATGAACAACCACACACCCCCCCCCCCCCCCTCCCCCCTGAATAAATTAATTGTATATCGCGCTGTGTGGCACCCGTCCTGTTCGAACCACATATCAGCAAAATTTATGCCAGCCAATTGGGTACAAAAAAGTTAAAAATCATGTCTTTATACCGTTCACCGTTGACTGTAACATTCCGTCCATCATCGTTTTTGAAGACATATGAAACAAAACGGCGGCCCATAAAGCGCACCAACCAGTGATTTTCTGTGCATGTAATGGTGTTTCGTCAAAGGCTTGCGGATTAGCTTCTTCGCTGAACAAATTTTTGTTTACAAAATCAACATCAATATCAATATGTGCTTCAGCCCATTGGCCGATTCCATTAGTCCATACATTATGAAATGGCAAATCAAACTAATGGAAAAGCAAATGTCAGTTGTCAATTCCGTTGTCAAACAAAACTGTGTTGCTAACTTAAAGATATGAACGTACTAACCCTGAACTTACTACTGATACTTACTGTTGAAATAGATGCCGTAATATGAAGGAAGTATTTACTCTAAGCAAACTATAAATACATAACACCAACCAGTATCCTTGTAACGTATTTTTATTCTACCACAATACAAATCTTAATAATAAAGCTTCTTTTATTCTATACTTTTAAGACAAAAATGAGCTTTATATTCACGAACGAGTAGTTAAATGAGATTAGACATTTTATTTACTTTGTTACGGTACTTATATCTACGTATATAAGTAAGTAAGTTATATTAATATAAAATTTAGAACGCGTACGACACGACCTCTTATTTAAAATATAAATTAAATGACAGATGACAGAATGAGAAATTAATTTCATTCTTCTTTTAACGTTTTAAGTATATTTCTCTTCTATATAGAATTTATGTTGAATTATGTTAAAATTGGATGTTACATCCTTGTATGTTTTAAACGCGAACCAGGGGTTAGTATTTTCTTTTAGTTTATTAGTTCGTATGAAAAGCAAAAATCTTAAACAATTAAACTATTAATTTTTACTACTTTTTATTAATGATTTATTTTATGAACGTCTATCGATTCCACATAAAATCCGTCTATTTTATGGAATACAAAGCAAACAATCGAAATTATTTGTCAGATATATTAAAATCACTTATACATATTAACTTTTAATATTATTGAACTGGGAAATTGTTTTCTTAAGTCATTGATTTAATGATCTTGATTGTATTAACCGCATGTGTTCACACGTGACAAATTATTCTAGGGGTTGTCGTATTATTGATCGTATTCGATAGTATAATTTACTTGCTGAACGGGGGCACTTCGGGATTGTGGAGCTAGTGAGCGCTGCGCGTTTAACTGCCTACTCGGCGCTACGTGCAGCGCTATCGTTTATAAAAGCGTTTATAGACGCTATGACGCTTTTACAAACGTCTTTGAGTATTTCTAATATTTTAGCTATAAACGATTTGATTTTTTACAATTTATAAGAATAATCATTTCGGTCATAAAAAATGGAACCCTTTCCAAAAAAGAGTGCTAAAGTGGCGTATGAAATTTAATAACACCGTTTTATTTGTCTGATTCAGTTATATAATTTGATCTGTCAAATACATATATTTTGAGTTACTACAGTACCTGCTGCTACGATAATTGAGTTGCTACAATACCCCCCTTCTAGTTTGGAAAACGATTAAAAGTTAGGAGCGGATTATTTAGGCTATGATTCGTACGGATTTTCGTATCCTCAATGCAGGAATTTGTTTTGCATAGCAAAGTATTCCGTAGGCCGGTTTCAATCGATAGATATTGATTGCTGTTTGTTATTACTCGAGATGCTATCTACGTAACCGGCGAATGACTTTATATGGGCCTTCGTATGGAGGTTGTAGTCCTGTGTGACCTTCCTAGTCTTATCCGTTCGTACGAACACGTAATCGCAATTATCGAGTGATTTCGCTACAAAAAATATCGTTTCGTCGTCGTTGTCGAGTGTTCGTGGGGATAAGATTTTGCATAGTTGTGCGTAATTGGTCGACGACTGTGTCGGTTGAAATTGGAGGATAAAGAGGATTTTCGGGAAAGAACTCACCAGGTAGTTTAAGTGTTTGTCCGTAGACCATTTCGGCTGGTGAGCACTTAAGATCTTCTTTAACCGTAGCTGGAATTCCAAGTAATACGAATGGAATTTCAGTCGAATTGCGTATCTTGGTCAGTTGTTATCGTTTGCGGAACGCCGAATCGAGATTCGTAATTACTTACGAATGTTTTGGCAATGGTATTTGCAGACATGTCGGTCATGCAATAAGCTTCGGGCCATCGAGTGAATCGGTCGACACAGATTAAGAGATACTTATATCCATTGGACGGTGGAAGCGGACCAACTATATCCAAATGTTTTATTATTATTATTCACGTCTTTGTTTATACTTGGCCAGAAATATCTAGCGGCAATCAATTTACGAGTAGCATGGATACCGATATGTGAAATGTTGTGTAACGTGTTGAATATTTTTCGTCGTACTGGCTCTGCGATATATGGGCGATTCGCGCCCGTCGATGTTTCGCAGTATATTTCGATGCCGGGCAATTTAAAAAGCTCTACTTTATAAGTCGCACTAGCGTGATTTTCGGAACCAGAAAGTAAATTCTGAAGTTCTAGGTCTGCTTTTTGTGCCTCTATTATTTTGTGATAGTCGAAGTTCGTTTCGACTGATTTGATTGTCGTTTTGACGTTCGATAATGCCGTTTCGTTGTCGATCGTGCGGGATAGCGTATCCGCGACAACGTTATCTTTACCTTTCACATGTCGAATATCCGTGGTAAATTGACGTATGTAATCCAAATTTCTTGCTTGTCCTGAATTACGTTCAGTTTTAGATTGAATTGCTCTAGTCAGAGGTTTATGGTCGGTGTAAATAGTGAAGTCCCGACCTACAACGAAATTTCTAAAATTCTTAATCGAAAGATAGATCGCCAGTAATTCCCAATCAAATGCAGAATACTTTCGTTCGGTATTCGTAAGTTTCTTTGAAAAGAATCCCAAAGGTTCCCAACAGTCGTTATTGTGTTGCGGTAACACTGCTCCGACAGCAGGGTTCGATGTATCTTTCGTAATACTGAACTTCGCGTCGTCCAGTGGATTTGTCAATAACGTGACTGTACCCAAATCCGTGTTTTAGAAATCAGTACATACTCAGCTCCAAGAAACGTACTAAATGAGAATAAATTCAAGATTTATAACAAGTGAAAGTGATTTGACTGCTAATTGACAGCTGTCAATATCGAAAATCTAACTCCATATTTGAACGTAGCGACTGCAAAAAACAATGTGTACCAAATTTTAGAAAAAATAAGGGTTTTAGAAAAAAAGTGATGTTTTTAAACAAATATCTGAGTATGTACTGATTTTTATGCATACAAAAAATTTTCAGACATAATACTCATGAGGGATCTTTTAAGAATCTCATATAGAGTATTTTAAAAAGAAAATACTCAATTTGGTGCATTTTTCTAGACTCTAGATACTTTTGAGACTAAACACTACTTAAAACCCTTATGTGCGGCGTCTGTGTCTGCGCTCACCCAATTCGTCCCTCGTTGGTACGGCGGCTTCGGCGCCCGCACAATAATTCGCCCTCGTTGGTGTGGTGGCAACTGCACTCACACTTTTAGGGGCCCTCGTTGGTGTGGCGGCGACTGCGCTCACACTATTCGTGACCCTCGTTGGTGTGGCGGCGACTGCGCTCACACTATTCGTGACCCTCGTTGGTGTGGCGGCGATTGCGCTCACACAAATTATTATTTTTATTAAACAAAAAAAAATTGTATATGCCACGTAGGAACATGGGTGCGGTCCCTATGTCCGTAGCGATTTTTACTTGCGATAAAAAAAAATGAATCCACCACGCGGTCTTATACCCCCTTACGTTGGTGATCACCACCCACTGTGTTGGTATGGCGGCGTGTGTATATTTTGCGTACTCGACTGTACGATTTCGTATTCGATTTATAATTCATACAAAACAGTTTTTGGTTTACATTCTTTTTTTTGTTTGTAACAAACAAATAATATTTTATTATAACATTTTCTATTACACGATATTTTCACCCGATATATGTAATATTTTTACCCGTCTTTATTAATAAATTTAATTTTAATATGTAAAAGATTTTTATTTAGCGCGCACGTTGTTCACTGGATGACAGCTCGTCAGTAATGGAAGAGATTTTTTTTTAAATTTTTTGTTAATTTAGTTTCCACATTATTTTCGTTTCGTTTGCATAAATCGCCAATGCCAGTATATCGTACGGTCTACTTGCATGCGCTCGTACGCGGTCGATTTATGCAAGTTGATTTTTATATCGATTAATTAATTTCGGATTAATCGTATGTCGCATTGTATGTCGTATTGTATGTCGCATTATATGTCACACGGTTGTATGTCGCAGTCATCGAATTTGTAGAATCAATTATTTTGCGATAATTGAGTTGCTACAAGTTCATTTGGAATTTCTCTGAGTGGATGGCCAGTGGGCACACATTTCTTCTAACTAATTGATAGTGCAGGAGATTAATATCTGGATTACTTTGATTCCTGCACAGTTTCGATACATTTCGTTGATTTGGGCCCTTGAGGGGATGCATGAAGAACTATTGAAATTACAACTTCAAATAGTTTCAATTGTTCTTGGCTTAGTCCACCAACGTTTGGCATTATGCGAGGGTGGTTTGCTGGTTTTGGTCGACTTCATGACAGACTTCGTGTGCTCCTTGAACGGCAACATTACGACGATTTGTACGTCGATGTAATATTGAAGGTGACATCACAATTGTGTGAATTTCAATTTTATTGGAAATTTTCTAGAACCAATTTGCTACTTAGACTGCGGTCCAATTCGTATTTTGTAGAGACTGACTTATTTGAAAGTTTACAATAAGCCTGTTGTCAAATAGGCTTATTGGCAACGAGCTAGAATTATTTTGTTCAGTTATCAGCTTAGGCGTAAGCCTCGTATAAAAGTCAAATAAGTCTACAAGTCAAGCCGACAGAAGGCTTATTGTAGACTTTCTAATAAGTCAGTCTCCACAAAATAGGTCACGAATTGGACCCCAGTTCCCGATTTTTGTTCTTCCCCAAATTAAATTAGTTTAGTCCAACTGAATCAAACCAATCTTGAATTATATCCATAGTAGCTTCTTTACTTCTTGCATTTTTTCATTGCGGAATGCACTGCAAACCGGTTATTAAAATAATCGGCAGTTATCCTGCATATTACTGATTTATGGCGCCCCAAATGTGTGTCCAGTTTGCTGTGGTAAATACATTTTTAACACTTATTGGCCGCACGTCTGTGCAGTTAAATTCGCCAGTGGCCGAAATTATTGCAATCATAATTGCAAAAAAAAAAATACATAGTTTTTTTTGTATTATTTTTTATATTTTAAAACAGTCTGCGATAGCATCACCCACATGTTGTGTGGTCACTAACAGTTGTTCACACACATGCTGTGAGCGGTCTTTAAAGTGTTAATATACAGTGAAATAACACATATTGCCGATATGCAAGACTTCCAAATCTTTCGGTCACTTCTTTTAGCCGCCACTTTCTAGAAATTTCCCGGTTCCATTCAATAGACTAACTGGTTGAAATAATAATGGGTTTGTTAATTGTGTTTTGCCCATCGAAAGCATTATGAGCAACTGTGTGTTTTTTTTAAAATATCTCTTCGGTTTTTTCTTGTTTTGCAGTCTTTAGGGTAACATAGTCATGTAAGTATGTAGCCCGGCCCTAGATTTTTTTTTATTTGGAATTCTCCTAAACGGATTTCTTGGGCGTGTGTTTGTGCGATGACTTAAAGTTTGAGGCTTGTCAGCCAACAGATTGCCTGATAGTGATTTTTGACAAAATCGGTTCCATGGAAGTGACAGGTTCTATTAGAGCCTTTTTTTATTTTTTTCAATTCTTTTGAATAGTACTGCAGTTATGAAAAAAAACGGTTATGGACAAACCATTCTCATCAACCGACCCGTTTATTTTTTCTTAAATTAAAACGGAATTCATGATTTCTTATAAAAAACTTTTCGGCACAAATTATTCGGTTTGACTGATCGGGATGAAACTTCGTATGGCATTCTCCTTAAATTGGAACCCATTCTAATTTGATAGATATTTGTCGACTAAAAGTGGCAACATCCATAGGTACTTTTACTTTTTCTACAATTTGAAAGGCAAGGTAATCTAATTACTAAAACTAAAATTGTTTTTATAAAAGCGTGGTTCATACTGTTTTGGTAATCCCTCTAAGCATATCTCTGACATACCAAATACACAGGGTTCCAGAAGTAAGTTAGCAGCAATAATCATATACCACCAGACCTGGGGCCCTATTCCTGAATACGATACGAAAATGTATTCGATACGAAAATTCAATACGATACGAAAATACTTTGGTATTCCTGAATACGAACGTACGTAATTGTTTGGTGTGTGTCCTAGCTATAAGGGAAATTTATTTTAAATGGATTTACCTGCAATAAAATTGTACAACTTGGACACTATTTTTAGTTTTGACGTTTTGGTTACTTGAAATGGATACAATAATATTATTGTTGCATCCATTAAATAGAAGATTTTGTATTTTTGTGTGGCCGACAAAATTGTTAGGATCGATAATAAAATTCAATCACCGAATAATTTCTTATGGTGTGATAGTGCCCCATTAATTAAATTAAATTAATTAAATTAATTAAATTAATTAAATTAATTAAATTAATTAAATTAATTAAATTAATTAAATTAATTAAATTAATTAAATTAATTAAATTAATTAAATTAATTAAATTGATTAAATTAATTAAATTAATTAAATTAAATTTTCCCGTTAAACTTAAATTAATTAAATTAATTTAATTAATTTAATTAATTTAATTAATTAAATTAATTAAATTAATTAAATTAATTAAATTCATTAAATTAATTAAATTAAGTCGAATCCCTGAATCGACCCCAATGTCTTTCATATTTTCGATTTTTCTATGGAGTCGTTAACTAAATATTCATCGTACAAAAATTCGTTCATGAACGTACAAAAACTGTTCGAATTCGTATTGCAATTTTTGAACGTATCGTACATTTTCGTATACGTATTAGAATTATACGTATTCGTATTCAGGAATACCGATTATACGAATTCGTACATTTTCGATTCGTATTCGTATTCAGGAATAGAGGGGCTGGCCTAGAAAACAAACGAAACCTTATCTGTTTCTTTCACAAAATCCTTGTCTTAGTAATGTTGTTTATTCTTTAACTGCGTACCCCACCACAAAACCAATTGACGTATCGTTTGAGTTTGTGCTGTCATTCTGTGCGCTTCATAAATAAGTTAACAAGGCATTTGTGGCAAATTATAAGAAAGAAATACTGAATTTCTTGAGTTGTGATTTTATTTCATTGTTACTGGTGTGTTGATGATTAATTTTTTTTTTGACAAATTGGTGCTTACGCAATTAAAACAGAAGGCAAATATTAAGTAGGTTATATTTTATTACTAGTTCGTGATTAGTTCTTTTTAGTTTATTTAAAATTGGGGTCGTATTTTAGGAAGTATGGCCAAATTTAAGTACTTAACAACAGAAGAACGTACAATTATAATAAAATTATATTCTTCTGGCAAATCAATGCGAGAAATTGCAAAAATAGTTGGAAAATCGGCCGCTTCAGTGTTTAAAACAATAAATACATTCAAGTTTGAAGGCAGAATATCAGAAAATAATAGGCCGAGATGGCCCAGAATAATAGCAAAGAAACTGGATTTAAGAATCCAAAACATTTCTTCTACTGACCCAACGTAAAGTGCCGTTCATAAGTAAAGTCAAAAAAAAAAAAAAAAAAAAAAATGGATGCTATTTTACCAGGAACACATTTTAATACCTTTGGAATTTTGACACCGTGTGTTATGAACAGATGAATCCGTGGTCCGATTAAAATACAGCCATGGAAGAATCTACGAGTAGCGACAGAAGTCGGAATTTTTGCCTTTTAACTGTACACAGCCCACCTTAAAGACATTAGACACATTTCTAATGGTGTGGGGTTGCATTTGTTAATCAGGCATCGGCAAAATTGTTATTATAGAAGGCATTAAAAAAAATCTACTGGAAGAACCAGCAATACTAGAAGGAAAGCGACTTATAGGTGAGAATTTCATATCACAACAGGACAATGCGCCTATATACCGAGCCAAAAACTGTCGACATATACTTTAGAGAATGTTAGACTGACGTACAATGGCCACCTCAAAGCCCAGACCTTAATCACCAATAGAAAATCTATGGGACGTACTAAAAACGCGAAAAAGTACTGACGAACTTCGCAGAATTGAGGAGTTTTATTAGTGAAAAATGGTACAGTATAACACCCACAGAGTGTCAGAAATACGTTCATTCGTTACCTACTAGCATGTTTAAATTATCGCATAATAATGGCGGACACTGCGATTATTAAAAAATTGTTAATCCAATTTTGCTCTTGTTCAGTGAAGATACATTTTTCTTATGAATTATGTTTTTTTTTTTTTTTTTGTTCAATATTTGTAAGCAGCGACCGGACAACTAGTGCAGTGGTTAAACCTTCGGCACTTGGACCAGGAGGTACTGTGTTCGAATCCCATCAGAGGCTAGATGCAAATCGATTTTTCATCATCGATTACAATCGGTGATGTTAATAAACACAACTAGGACCCTCTGATGGAGTGCAGAATTCAACGCCGACCCACCATTATAAATTACATTAGGAAAACCACATTAAAATACAAAAATTCGTAAACACGAGAAGTTAGTTGTGAGAATAGAATATAGACGGAGAATGTGAAAGAATCGACTTTCGTACCCTACGCAGTAATTTGCTAGTAGTACAACTACATGGTATTGTTCTATATATATAGACAATATTCAAATGTAAAATAACACAACATCAGTTGTCGCGACCTGATGAGAAAGCTGATTTTTTCAAATCATTAATCTCATCCATTCGCTCGCTCTGTCCTAAACATTTACAAAACCCTTACAGTTACTTGATGATAACAATATACTGCAAGAAGATATTAACAATGTTTACATCGGTAGACATAACAACATGCTTGGGTTTTTCAAACGGTACATTAACTTCATCTTTCATGTGAAGATAATCAAGATCCTGAATTGCTCTTACTTTCGATTTCATCGTGACTATGCCGTTCCTGTATGGTGTTGGTTTTACAAAGAACACACCTAGAGTGTTAAGAGGTTCAACAAAGTAGACCATGTTTGATTTTGGATAACGCATAAGTGTGTGAAGTTATCCCAGTTTTTCATCCCAGAAAAATAAAAATGTTCATCAGGTAACACTAATTTCATCCCATCCCAGGATTTTTAAAATCATCCCATCCCAGGATTTTTAAAACCATCCCATCCCAGGATTTTTAAACCATAAAATTATTTAGGAATGTTATGTTTGTTAAATTTAGCGAAAATTTTAGATTACCACTATGCTCATTTGCATATGGCCCTCCATATGAAATTTGAAAAAAATACACAATAAATAAATTGATAATTCTCTCAAACCTATAGATTGCCTGAAGGTTTGACTTTTGATTTTGACTCGTCATGATGTCCACTAACTCTGATAAAAATTTGATTATCAGCCGTATGTTAGGATTTTCCCTATATGCTCATTTGCATATGGCACTCCTTATGAAATTTGAAGGAAATTCTCAATAAATAAGTTAATAATTCTCTCAAACCTATAAATTGCCATATAGCAAAAATATTAACATAAGGCTGATATCCAAATTTTTATCAGAGTTAGTGGACAACATGACGAGTCTAAATCAAAAGTCATATCTTCAGGCAATCTATAGGTCTGAGAGAATTATTAAATTATTTATTGTGTATTTTCTTCAAATTTCATATGGGGAGCCATATGCAAATGAGCATAGTGGTAATCTAAAATTTTCGCTAAATTTAACAAACATAACATTCCTAAATAATTTTATGGTTTAAAAATCCTGGGGTGGGATGATTTTAAAAATCCTGGGATGGGATGATTTTAAAAATCCTGGGATGGGATGAAATTAGTGTTACCTGATGAACATTTTTATTTTTCCTGGGATGAAAAACTGGGATAACTTCACACACTTATAACGCATACTTACCACTTTTGAAATTTTTTTAATTTTAAGTAAAATTTGTAGACTTATAACAATACATAAATAAATTGAGTTTACTTTTCTAAGAAACTGCCTGAAAGGATTAAATGCTTTGTGTTGTAAAATAAAATAAAATATCGTGCACAATCTTCAGATAATTCAATCTCTTATACAATTATTATTTAAGGCAATGTGCTCAAATTTTATTATCAATCTAATCTTATACGTATTCCTGTTTTCAATTTAAATCACAGTAAATTAAATTTGTTTTCGTTTTTATTCAATTTTGGCACTGATTTAAACTGTACACTTAATCTTTCTTGGGAGAGTAAAATTATTTTGAAGTGGTCTGTTTTCCGCCATTTCTTATACGAAATATATAAGTTGAATAAAATTGAAAGTTAAGTTTTTAATCTATTTGAATTACAAAAAAAAAATGAAAAACAAAATGAAAATGTTGAAGAAAAAATTTTGATTTCTCAGTTTGCTTGTTGTTATTTTATTAATTCAACCTACGAGAACATAATATGTATAATAAGTAAACCACTTGTGAAAGATTACGATGATATTGAAATGAATAGATAAATAAAATAAAATTAATTGAAATATAGAACTCCATAGTACGATATATAACTATATATTTACAGATAAGAAGCATATGCTTAAGTGATTTATACAAAATAAGATGAAGATCTAAATTCATATAATTTTAAGTGGGCAAGCAAAATACGTTTACTTCTATGAAATTTACGTGATACGTCATTACGTTTTCATATCATTACATATACATATTACACAATTTTCTTTAATACATTTTATGTGAAAATATAATATACAAATATTATTAAATTTAATGTATATCTTATGTATAAACATAAGATCTGTATATATAATGCTTTTATATTAAGTGAGTATGAATGTACATATATAGCTTTTTCGTATACATTAGAAGACTATTATGCTATTTATCTTAGGCAATTTGATTTGATAAACTGGTACTTAATCTATATGAAACTCTAATAACATAAAAGTACTTCAGTCTATTTCCCTTTTTTTAAATTAATAGTGTTTATATAAATTTGAATTATTTAGCACTTAGTTAACGCAACAAAAAGTATTCGGGTATTGCCGACTTCCTATATAGTTTCGTCTCTGTTTAATATTAAAAATGAATTGTTTAATATGTAGGTGGCCGTAGCTTCACATCGTAATGAGTCGTCAAGCCCGATCATGATTAGTAAAATCACCGCTAATTTCATTTGAACATTTCATAGTACTAAACATTTTCATATCGTTGGCCGTGATTTTTCTCAATACGTTCCTAACTTTTGGATGCCTGGAAAGCGCCTAATACCTTAGCGAATTATTATGTTTCGCTGCGCGTGTGTAATTACCCTTCGTAATTTCGAATATAATTATATTTAACGCATACATCGATTTATATATGCAATTTTGAGTTATTGTGGCCGATAGCTAGACACAATAAAATTCTAGGTTACGAAGGGGTTACCAAATGCGCATTGTATGTTTTGTATGTTACCTAGCGTCTACACTATGCAAATTCACTGTCAGGGTACCAATGTATGTATGAGTATCTATATATGTATACATATATAAAAATGGTGTAAAAAATGTATTTGCGCGCATCAGTTGAGAACGGCTGAACCGATTTGTCTTAATCTTTTTTTGTTATGTTTGCAATTACCAGGAGATGGTTCTTACGAAAGAAATTTTTGAAAAAATCCACCATTGAACATAAAGCCATTTTCGTATGAATTTTGTATGCACATTTTTTATGAGTTAGGTGGTGCAGTGGTTAAAGCTTCGGCGCTTGGGCTGAGAGGTACTGGATTCGAATCCTACCGGAGGCTGCATGCTAATTAAAATATTTTTTTTCCGATCTATTTTATCTATATATCTAAATCTTATATATATATATATATATATATATATATATATATATATATATATATATATATATATATATATAAACGGCATGAAATGATTTGGCTTAATCTTTTTTATTGTGTTCGGAATAGTCAGGAGATGGGTGGTTCTTACGAAAGAAAACTTTGGAGAAATCCACCGGAAAAGTCGAAAAATCGAAAAATGATGTTTTTGTACAGGATGTCGCACGTATCCTAGATTTTACATTTTTCTCTTCTAAAAGATGGTGTTTTAGAAGAGAAAAATTGTAAAATCTGAGTGAAAAACTCGGAAACTTTCAGAAAAACCCGAAGAAAATTGATTTTTTTTTCTTGCGCATACTTGAGAACGGCTACATCGATTTGGCTCAATCTTTTTTTGCTGTGTTAACAATTTCAAGGAGATGGTTCTTACGAAAGAAAATTAAAAATCCATCGGAAAAGTCAGAAAATCGAAAAATTATGTTTTTGTACAAGATTTCGAACGTATCCGATCTAGATGGTCTTTTAGAAGAGAATAATTGGAAAATATGAGTGAAAAACTCGGAAACTCCCTGAAAAACCCGAAGAAAACTAAGTCGGAAAATTTGGAAAATCGAAAAAATGATGTTTTTGTACGGGATTTCGCACTTTTCCGATCCAGATGGTCTTTTAGAAGAGGAAAATTGTAAAATCAGAATGAAAAACTCGGAAACATCCAGAAAAACCCGAAGAAAATTGATTTTCTTTTTCTTGCGCATAGTTGAGAACGGCTGAACCGATTTGGTTCCATCTTTTTTGTGTTTACAATTTCCAGGACACTGTTCTTACGAAAGAAAATTGGAAAGTCCACCGAAAAAGTCGGAAAATTCGGAAAATCGAAAAATTATGTTTTTGATGGTAGTATCGGATCCAGCTGGTCTTTTAGAAGAGACAAATTGTAAAATCTGAGAGGAAAACTAGAAAACTTCCGGAAAAACCCGAAAAAGAAAATTGAGTTTTTCCTTTCTTGCGCATCAGTTGAGAACGGCTGAACCGAGGCTCAATATTTTTTTGTTGTATTCGCAATTGCCAGGAGATGGTTGATATGAGAGATTGCATTGATATGTATGTTAAGATCGAAACGAAACGTTATGACTACATCCGCTTCGATCGATTAAAACTATGTTCCGAGCAGTACAATCATCTGCGCAATGCCATCGCTTCAGACGGGGATGCAACCAACGTCGGTCAATTGACCATTCTCCCAGCAACATATATGTTGGCAGCCCACGGCATATACATGAATATGCGTAGAATGCTATGACGTATGTGTGGCATTACGGAGAGCCAGATTTGTTCATCACGTTCACATGTAATCCAAAATGGCCTGAAATTACCGGTAATCTACTGCCAGGACAAAACTTCCAGCGATCGCCACGACATCACCGCACGTGTGTTTAAACAAAAACTCAGGACGCTAATGGACTTCATCGTTAAACAGGTGGTTTTTGAAGAGCCACGTTGCTGGATGTACTCAGTAGAGTGGCAGAAGCGCGGATTACCACATGCACACATTCTGCTATTGTTAATTGAGAAAATCAGACCAGATCAACTCGATTCAATCATCAGCGCCGAAATACCAGATTCAGTAGCAGACCCGGAGTTGTTCGCGGTAGTCGCAACATGAACGCAACAAACATGATTCAATCATAATCCAGATTCATCGTGTATGGCCGATGGGAAATACACAAATGCACAAACCAATATCCGGGTCCATTGGTGACATACGTGGAAACGTCGGTTATCCAATATATCGGCATCGTTCACCCGAAGATGGTGGCACAACAGTCACAATGAGGTGATAGGAAAACTTATCGCGATCGAAAATCACTGTATCGTTCCGTGTTGCATCTATCGAAAATATTTACAACACACAGCAATGTTGAGTACTGTAATTCCATTTAATTTGTCTAGAAATACGTGAACAAAGGCAGCAACCTGGCAGTGTTCGGAATTGCTGCTCTGGATGTAAATGACGAAGTGTTAAGATTCCAATTGGGCCGTTATGTCAGTTGTAATGAGGCGTTTTGGTGTATTTTCTCATTTGCATTACGCGAACGTCATCCCACTGTTCAAAATTTGTGGGTGCACTTAGAGAACAGACAACGTGTCTATTTCACGGAAGCTAAGGCATTACAACGAGCAGAGCGATCATCAGCTACAACACTCACGAATTTCTTCGAAATTTGCCAAATTGATCCGTTCGCATGAGCATTGTTTTACTGGGAAATGCCATACGTTATTATTCTTGGAACCAGTCGACGAAGAAGTTTCAACGACGAAATAAAGTCGAACCTGTTACAGGATACGTCGATGTGTATTCGACTGATGCGCTTGGCCGTGTGTACGCCGTTCATCCACGACAAGATGAAGGCTTCTATCTTTCGTTTGCTTTTGTTCCATGTTCGTGGTCCTACTTCGTTCGAATCGCTTCGTACTATAGAATGTTTTTTGTGCGCCACTTATCTAGAAGCTTGAGAACCTCTGAATTTGCTGGAAAACGACTCACATTAGAATCCAACACTCGCCGATGCCACTGTTTCTGCGCCGGCAAATCAAATTCGTACATTGCTCGCGATCATCATAGCGACGTATCATCCATCGAACGCATTGGAAATATCAGGTTAAAATGAACGATGAGATACGCAACGAAGCTTTGTTCATGATCGAAGACATGTACGTGCTTATGTGCGATAGCACATGATTTGTCACAATTGGACACGCCAGCACCAATGCGTTTGATGTACAATGCATTTAATCGTGAATTGCAACGAGAGCAAGTGTATGATCGAAATTCAATGAGCCAAATAGTACAAACGAATGTTCGATTTTGAATGCACAGCAAAAGAGTGTGTACGAAGCATTAATGAAGGCAGTTCACGCTCGAGATGGCACATTCGGCACATTCTGCGTTCAAGTTGCCGATGAATGTCCACACGAATGACAAGTCAGTGTGCTCAATTGCCAAGAACTCGACGATGGCCACGGTATTCCAAGAATTCAAAATCATCATCTGGAACGAATGCACGATGGCACATAAACGATTATTGAAAGCGTTCAATCGAACGATGAAGGATTTACAAAGTGACTCAAGACGTTTTGGTGGAGCGATGATTCTGCTAGCCAGCGATTTTCGTCAAACGTTACCTGTCATTCCGAGATCAACAGCTGCAGATGAACTGAACGCATGAAATCGTCAAGTTTGTGGCGCAATGTGAAGAAGTTGCAGTTGATCATGAACATGAGAGTCGCGTTATAGAACGACTCATCAACTGATGATTTTTCATTTTCACGACGTCGAAGGAAGAGCTTATCACGAATCTGTTTCCGCACATCCACTGAAATTGTTTATGAATCATGATTAGCTCAGCAAACGAGCGATTTTGGCAGCGAACAACAAGGAACAGTTTGAATTACTTGATTCAAAACCAAATCGCTGGGGAAATGTATTGTTACAAATCCGTTGACTGTGTGACCAATCAAGACGAGAAAACCTTTGACCGAGTTTTTTAATGCGCTTGATTTGCCTGGTATACCATTGTATAACTTGATACTCAAAGTAGGATCTGTGATAATCATGCTATGTAATCTGAACCATCCGAGATTGTGTAACGGAACGTGATTGGCTGAGAATAAACTGATGAACAACGTGATTCAAGCGACGATCATCAATGGCAAATTCAAAGGAGAAGGTGTTCTAATTCCGAGAATTCTTCTGATTCCCACTGACATTTCTTTCGACTTCAAGAGCATTCAGTTCCCCATTAGTTTGGCGTTCGCTATATGATTAACAAATCACTAGGTCAATCGGTTAGAGTGTGCGGAATAAATCTGGAATTTCCGTGTTTTTCTCATGGTCAATGAATGGAAAAATATTTTTTACTAGAATGCATTGTATTGATTCCATTTAATTTCGTTCGAATAAAATACATTGAATTATTTTGAATTCCAACTGACTTCAATTCATTTCCACACTGAGAGAAAAAATCGAAAAAACCACTCAAATTTCTATAGATGCCTGAGTTTGAATCGACATTTCATTCACTTTTCAATACATTATGCCGCCTTTATGGTTGCGTTCGTTCGTTCGTTCTGACAATTTTTACGACCAATCATATTGCTCAAAAATGATGATTTTTTTTCTTCTTGATTTTTCCACAAGAAATGATTGGTTGAAAAAACGACGGAACGAAAGAACAAACGCAACATAAACTTGCCTTAAGTGTTAAATTAGATGAAAATAGAATGGCATGCCCTCAACTCAATCTTCTGTTGTGAATTGAGTTGAGTTGTTTGTTTTTATCTCTTATCAAAATCAATTTTCGTGAAGCACAAAATTATTTGCTCGGAGCGGAAAAATTTGGGGCGAAACGAGGTTCGCCGGGTCAGCTAGTTTTATATAAATTTTGACACTATCAGCAAATTATCAGGATTACGTTTATAATGATGAAACATAACTTCAAATTACATCCTTTTGAGATAATGTTTCATCATTATAAATTTAATTTTCGGAGTGAAGACTTATATTTTGTGATAGTATATTTATTTAACGCTGTGTTAATAACTTCGTGATTTTCGTAATTCGTATTAGTTTTCTTTAATATATTTACTTTTTTCAATAGTTGTCGAATTTAACACAGACTGATGTCTTCACCCTTTAAATTAAATTTATAATGATGAAACATAACCCAAAAGTAACACAATTCGTAATAATTTTATGATAATTTATCGTGAAATAGCTTCCTGATAATTTGCTGATAGTGTTAAAATTTATATAAAATACTCACACATACATTGATACCTTGATAGAAAATTGATTGATTGATTGATTGATTAGAATGTACGGCCAAGACTAAGCAAGGATTCCGGATACGCCGGGCCTACCGTACACCCCTTTCACATATAACAAGATGGAGGGATAGGAAAGGTTGTTAGGTATGATAGACTTGACCCGGTTACAGACACCTAAGTAGTCAATAGTTAGTAAAGCACAAGACGGCACAATTATTTTTGTTTTTCGGGATATAAATAATCAGCAATCAACATCCTAAAAAGTTATTGATTAATTAGTAAATGTCCTGAAATAAAATTTCATTATTATGAGGGATTACATTTTATTTAATACCATTCCCACCCAAAAAAAAAAAAAAAAAATAAAAAAAATGAAGCATTCAATGTCGCGACGCCGGGCCCGCCACACCTCTTTATTATAGCATCTTAAAAAATTGATAATTAATAATGTTGGCATCTTAATGGTCAATTTCCTGTAATAAAATGTCATTATTATGCGTTAGAGATTCCTTATTTTGTACGATATAATTAAATTATTCTTGAATAGAATAAATGTAATGTAATGATTATTATAACTAAATTAATTATAATTTGATTATCGTAAAACAACGATACGGATGGATCCCCTCTTCAACCGATAACCTTACCATCCCTAATGAACCAATATGTTTATTAATAAAAATAAAAATGAAACAAAGACATCTGTTTTCAAAAATAGCTAATCTGGAATCTATAAGGTAATATATAAATAATGAATGTGTCACAGTTTAAGAATCTCCAATACCTAAACAAATTAACACATTATAATTTATTCCCAATCAGAAATAAATAAAACTATTAAGCTAATCAGGAATCTGTAAGATGACAGAATTAGTAATAAGTAGCTATTAGCAAATAATCTAATTAAAGAAGTGCCATGATCCCAAAAATACAAAAAAAACATCTATGAATCAATATTTGTCTGATTATAAATTTTATTGTGTAACCTCCAAGCCAAAAAATAAATCAACCCATAAAGTTTCCCTCCACCGACACTTCAATGGTACATATAACCATAGTCATTTAATCTATTAAAATAATATTTGTAACCCAATTGTCGTGAGACAAATTAAATCTTAAATATATAATTAAATTAAATTAAAATAAGAAAAATTACAATTAAATTGTAACTACAATTCGACCTATAATTAAAAATTTGTTATCTGGTTAATAGTGGAAATCTATTATATTCCTAGCGACGGCAATTGCCACTTCAATGCAATTCTTGAAGCAAACTAACTTCGATCTGAAACCATAAATGGCGGTTAACAAATACGATCAATTTGGAAGCATTATACCCAGTAAAACCTATTGAAAGAGCTATAAAGAAGGAAATTCTTAATTACAGAATATATATCTACACCAACTCAACCCGGGATTAAAACGTTTATGTACAAATTATAATTTATTAATTTCTAATAATAAAACTCAGTATTGATAGCTGTCTAATCTGGAAACTATAAATAAATAAAATATAATATTAATGTTCATTATCTCAGACGGCTTAAGAATCTTAAAATATTTAGAAATTTTAACACTTTAAAATGTATTATTATTAGTAGGAAGCCAAAATACGACCAAGTAGAAGCCGGACAAAATACACAGCTTGTACGTATGCAGGCCCAAATTGCACGAATGCAGACCCCACTCATTCACATCTCGCACATGTGACGGAGAAACAAACCCCCCAGTCACCCGAACACAAACTCCGTCCATCCGTCCTGCATTCTGATAAAGTACCCCTTACCCTCAAGCAAATCTTCACTCAGAACTTCACCATTCTCCGCTACGAAGTCCCTAATCCGATGACTATCGTACAATAGAGAAGAATAACAAACGATATTACCACTCTTCATACGATATACTCCAACCAGACTAAAAAAGACACCACCACAGAAAATGGCCAGTCTCCAAACGAAAACCACCCCAAAAACAAAAACCAATTCACCAAATGTATGATATACAAACAAAGTCAATGAACAGTAGAATGAAAATTCATTTATCCGCCGCACCTGATACAAGATACAAACCAATAAAGCCAAAAAACTCTTCAAAAAATCAAGAGCATTTGCACGAAAGCTTCTCTCCGTGTTTACGTTCCACATACGTACAAATAAAGTCCCAACATTTCGAGACGGCCACATACACATGCATAGACACTGATGAAACAGTTATCTGATTTGTTATATACTCTTCATTCATGCACGTTCATTACACACCCACAAACACATTGAAACACATTTTTACATTAAATTTGCAAGTAAATATGTAAATAAAAGACAACGTAGGTTACAAAATTATACGATAACCAGAAAAATCGAAAATCATCGGACATCAAGCTTGTTTACTCGCAAAAAGAACAACAAAAATTTTTAACGAGTGTAACAAAACAACGCAAAGAGAACAAGAAATACAAAATATTTCAATACGAACATGTTAATGCGTTCCAAAATTTAACCTCAACCCTAATACTTTTATATAGCAAAAGAACACGCGATCGTGAAAAATGCACCAACTTTTGCATGATCAAACAAAAATGACACAAAACAGTAAATATTAATTACACAAAAATTAAAACTAAGCCAACGGTTAAATATGTAATAACAAAATATGTATTAAAAATTTAGAACAATGAAAAAACACTTATCTTGAGCATCCTTTGGCATCAAAAAATTTCTATACACTTTAGAATATTATACATACAATGCGAATGATGCATTCAAAAAACGGTATCAAAATACATATAAACGAAATTGTTATATATATTCTATGCCATCGCAAGCGCATCACACACAAATTATTACAACTAGTCAATTATTATTTATTATTATCACTTTTCACTTAACTTAAAACACACAAATTATTATTAGTATTATTATTATTTATTTATATACACATATTTTTAATTAATTATTTAATTTAAACACATTTTAAATTATTTACTTATTTAAATAGAGGAGAGACAAAAACACGTCTTTCCTCTACGACGTTCAATCGCCGACCCCCATATTGATACCTTGATAGAAAATATCAATAAATTTGAATAGTGTTGAACTCTAGGTAAATTTAAAGTAGTTTCAATATTTTTGTAGTTTGGTCACCGCGAGTTACTGCTGTCTGAGAAGACGACTTAATTGTTTGATTAAAAGAGTTCAGTTTTTCATTTGGTTGAAACCAAACTTCCAACGTCTTGGTAACCAACCTCAGCTCGATGTATAAAAAGATCTTTAATTATTTTCATTCTACTTTATCGATGCTCAAAGACAAAGAACGAGGTCAATGCTTGATGGAAAATGGCAACAAAATTTAAAAGCAGCATAGATTGGCACAGTTTGCATTGCTTACTGGCTGATTAAAAGAAACTAATCGTTTTAAGCCCCTAGGTGGGACATGTGGTATTCAATAAAATAGCACACAACGAACAGTTTTCATTAATTTAGAAATTTTGAAAAATTCCTCTCGAAAATTTACAATGACACATTAGTTACTGCAAACAATTACAATATTATCTACTAAAAAAATACATACTGGGTATATAAGTAACTGATTTTTTTTTTCCTAAATTTGGGGAAATCACTGTTCAATGAAATAGAACATCAGCCGTAATTTGATTTTTGCCGAATGTTCTTGTAAATTAGTGTCAAATGCTCTGAAACCGCAGACATTAGTCAAAAATCGGGGCCGCATTAAAAGAACCGCTGAAAAAGAGGATGCTTTAATTGTAAGGGCAGCCAAACAGCATCCTTTTATTATACGTCTAAAGAAACAAAACCGAGGCGGTATATTGTTAGTCTACATGGTTACAACGCACATTAAAATACCGTCGCTTAGCTCGTCAACATAAATGACCGTGCGGGTTTTGATAATACAATTAAATTATTCTAATTCTTTGTTCTATTGTGTTTTGTTGCATTATGAATTTTCCAAGTCTTCTTTACAACATTCTGAAAATAAAACATTAAAATGGTGTTTTTGCGCAACCCTGTATATTTTTTTCCCTATATTGGAGTTATAATCGATATGGAGATGTTATTATTTGGTTATATTACTCGTATTGTTGGAGGTAACGGTAAAAGTCTCCACGAGAGTCAGAGGTGACACCTATCGGTGGGCACCATATACCACACCAATCAAACCAAGGCAACCATAAATAATACAAGATCGGACAACCCATCAACCAATACAACATCGGGCAATTCGCTATATGTCAACATGGCGTTTTCGAATGCGAATGAAATGTCTTCCTTCTTATTGAACGCTTCGATGGACAACAAGACACGAAAATCAATTAAAGAAATATTTTTACTCGCGTCTTATTTCGTCTTCGCATTTTCGCTCCAACACTTTATTGAAGTTTGATATTTGATATCAAATATCGCAAAATGTATTGGCTTCTCGGGAAAAATTCGGAATTGTCAACCGAAAATAAATTGCTATTGTATCAACAGGTGCTAAAGCCTGTATGGACTTACGGAATACAGCTCTGGGGCTGTACAAAGGAAACCAACACCAAAATAATACAAACTTTTCAAAACAAAGTGCTACGTTGTATAGTTAACGCTCCGTGGTATATTAGGAATGATAACCTTCATAGGGACCTAAATATCCCGACGGTTCAAGAAGAAATAAAAAAATTTGTAGTAATTCATGGACAACGTATCTATCAACACGTAAATGAAGAGCTTCGTGGTATGTTGGACACTTCACATGCAGTAAGACGATTGCAGAGAACGAAACCAATTGATTTAATGGATTAAGGACACGAGAGCAAAAACTACTTCAGTAAATAACCTATAAATGGAGCTGGCCAATGGGCCTCTTTTCATTCACAAGTGACTAAATTAAGAAAGAAAAATTACTAGATGAACTGTATTCAGTTGTAATAATTAAAATAAAAAAAAAAAAAAAAAAAAAAAACTTTATTGAAGTTATGAATGTTTTCAGCCGTGTTGAGTCAAAATAATTCGCTACATTTTGGCTAAGTATTTATTGGGAAAAAAACGAGTTGCATTCCTTTAGATGCGTTGTTTCAATAAATTCTTTACTATGGAATCATTGATTCACTATCTGAAAATCTGAAACAATGAGACGAATCCGATTTTTTTAACAAAATAATAATTAGTTAAATTAACAAAAACATGGTTTTTATGTTTAATTCTACGCAATCTGTTCTAGGACCCAACTCTTTCGCGGTTGCATAGATTAAAAAAAACAGTCGGTTAATCTAGTGTCATTATCATTAGAAACCTGACAGCAGACGAATTTACTTTAATTATAAATTGTTGCCAGAGCAATAAACTGTACCATACGCATTACAGGCTAACTATTGCCAACATCAAAGAGATTCTAACAGATAGTGATTTACCACCAACTTTAACAACCTCAAGGTAAGGTGTGCGTAGATAGTTGAAAAGGAATACTCCTCTCATATTGACTTTTGAATTACCTCAATAGGAATCGCGGCCGCGTCATAACCCATAATAACGGGAATTTTATTATTTAGACTACATGGGTGCTACAAGTTCCTCGAACAGTTGTGGATGGGGGGAATCATATAGTGGATAAGCGAAAGCCAGAATAACCTCTGTGTAACAATTTGAAGAATCAATTACAACGACTACAGTCGTGAGATAGGCAGAGGTACACTGATGAAAGAGTGACACAGGCATGATTCTTGTGGAAAGTCTATACAATCCCCATGAAATATTTATTTTTCAAATTTGGGCTCTATTCAGCCATTTCAATGTCGTTGTGAATATTTCATCATCGAGTCCTAAAACCCCAATCTAATATAACAATTATCATGAAAATGATACACAATCCTCTACGGTCACTCTTAATCAGAAATAATTCTAATATTCTCCTAATCCAACTGTCGACTTATTTCTCATTATTCATCTAAAACTAGAATATCCTAAATTGAGGGACAACCCAACACTTCCAAACATTTATTAGCACAGTGAGATTCTTTCACAATAAGCAATTGTCTCTAAAACTTCTGTGGTGAAAACAAATATCATCGTTTATAAAATTCCGCCGAATTTGAAAAATTTCGTTCTAAAAATGCTGTTTTGAAATATGCAATTTTGAAAAATGTTGTTTTACTATTTCAGCCGGGCCCCGAACATGAAATGTATGTACATACTTTGAGGCGTAATATATTTAGCACCTGTTTTTTCGATCAGACGTTCATTTCTTAATTTTTTTTATGGTTCCCATACTTTTTCCTCAATTGGTATACGTGAACTCAACCTTGTATGAACATCAAACACATAATCAAAATATTTGTAACTGCAATTAAAACCTACATAGATATACAATTGTGATCATTCTTCCGAAATTCATCATTTTAGAATCGAATTCCTCCAATATTCATTATAATCGATTTAGCTTAATCCCATCCGGGAACGCAGTTCACTCCTGTTGCCTCGTGAAGTCACGAAGATCTTTCCTTCTTGAAGTATGATGAGCAGTCATCGAACGATCTTAAAAATTATCATTGACCTGTTTTGGTCAATGGTTTTTTTGCCATATTTCTAATGTGTTTGAAATCGTAACTGGCAGAATACAAGTATCAGGTGCTATTTATAATTACAAACTCTGCTTCATTTATAAAGGTACTAGAGTGCCACTGGAATTGTCGTCTCCATGAATGTGCTTTTCATCTGTTCTATGAAACATACTGAAAACCTGCTACAGTCCGCCCTCAACAAACTCCTTCAACAAACGAAATGAAAATGTTAATCACGTATCAAATATAAATAAATTCTAGTTCAAGTGCGGTATTCGTGTGGACGATGTGAGAGTTGAGGATGATGTGTAAAGATTATGATCAAAAATGGTTTTCTAGCTTAGTCTAAAGTTCAGGCAGTTCTTTAACACTTAAGTTGTTATTTGTTTGTGAATGAATATGATGGTTGCTGATGAATATGATCAAAGTCTGGGTGATAGCCAGATATTACTTTAAATCGAGGTTAGAAAATGATTGTCATATCGAGACAGAGTTTCAAGGCTGTGTGCCATAACCGATTGTGAGGAAAACTTTAGATTCTCGTTGAAACTAGCGTAACATTGTGAAACCAGGTAATCCTGCATGCAAATATAAAACGTGTTGTTGTTGTTGTTGTTGTTGCTGTTTCGTTATTACGCCGGTGTTTTATTTTTAGCATGTAGATATTGGCGCCAGCTCTGGCTTCTTTTGGGGCCAATGTTGACCCACAAATTGTATTGTAGTATTCCCGCTTTGGCACGTGGCCTCTACTTCAGTAGAGTCCGCGCGTACTTACGACGTCTTCTTTTGTTATATTTTAGTGTGACTTTGGTGGCTCTGCGCTCACACGAAATAAATTGGGCCTCGTTGGTGCGGCGGCCCCTGCAACCACAAAAACAATTTTGGCTTCGTTGATGTGGTGGCTTATAGCCCTCACACTAATTTATGGTCTGCGGTGCAGCGGCATCTGCGTTCAAACAATTGTTTTATATTTTTACAAAAAAAAAATTTCCTCGACGGAACATTTTCGTGTATTATACTCCAATAATAAAAAAAGGGATAATTTATCACGTAACTAAAAAAAAATATTTTCTACACCGCACACCACGCCACTAAAAAATATTTCGTTTGTCACACTCTATTTTATTGACAAAATATCCATAAAAATTTTTAATTTTCATTATCATTCAATAACATTTTATTATTATTATCCGTTAAAAACTAGAGTCCGTGTCACCAATAACTACAATATAACGCTACGATATTTCGTTATTATTTAATTAAAACACGTTAATTTAAAATTGTTATAATATATATGTATTTAAGGTTTTATCTCACTGAAATTTATCATGAATTTTGTTTTAATTTGTCTTCTTCGATTATATCATCGTCATATCTGTTGACACATTTCCTCTGTACAGAGTCACGGGTGATGAGTTAGCGACATGTGTCGAAGAAAATATTTAGGACTCAATATTTTGGCGAAGCTGGCGATTTAAGATCCGGGGTGATGACTTCATTATTATTGAACACTTATGAGCTGATCATTCATTCAGTAAATTTGCGAGCCACTCTGCGTCAGTTGTTTTAAAATTTTGGCGGCAACAAAAAATACTTCTATAGTTAGCATCCTAAAAACGGTGTTCATCATCGTCATCTTTCCAGATGAGAGAATCGTTTTTTTTATTCTTCGACAGTGCATAACCACGTGCTAGCGCCTGTTCATTAAACTGCACATTGTTACCAGCGTATAGTGGTGTATCAAGTTTTATCAACAATTACCAAATGACAACAAAATTTTCGTAGAATACGTCGTAATTTTTCTAAGAAAAATTGAAAAGTCTCCATTCGGTTGGATTTTTCTTCAGTAAAGTTGTCACTCTTCAAGTATATATACGATGTTAGGTAAGCAAGTCGCGCACCTTCATTCTTTAGTAATTTATCTTTTGGATGCTGATTTTTAGACACCCATATTTATGGAACTCATCTTCTGTGGTATCACCATTTCGTTTAAATACAAGTCACCCAAAGTATGAAGGAGGAGAATGACCATTCAATGTAGAATTCAGTTCATTTCTAATATCAATACAGTTTAGGCCTTGCATGAAAATATATATTTTAGCCCCGCCCAAAATGAAATGTAAAAGAGGAGTTTCTATCAATTTCAACATAATTGGATTAAAATCGCGTTTTCCTCGCTAAGCTTGAAATTTTGTGCCTAACGTATACATGTAGGTATATTTAGTAAGCTTTTTAAATTCTAAAATATGAAATATGTAATATTCAAATTACTAACTGAAGCATAAAAAAACATATTTTTAATTTTACTTTTAAATTTCCAGTTTAGTTCTAATTGTTATTCCAATAATCATTGCCCATGTACTTACCTGAATGCTCCCATGATTCATATAAAATGAAAATTTATTCTGTGCCCGCTCGCCCTCATATTATTGAAATGAACAAGCTTATGAAATATTTACAAATCATAAAATAAATTATTAATATTTCCGCACAAATACAAAAATATGGAAATTTTGATCTAAAATGTTTTTTTGAACCTTTGTTTTAAATAAAGAATGGGCATACCATTCCCCAACCTAAATTTTGTTTTAAACAATCGAAAGTTCGTCTTGTTTATACATTCATGAATTTTATCTAAAAGCTCTTCCAAATAACTTTTGTATATTTTCTAATCAGAGCTAAACTTATTTTCTTCTCTAGCTGGTTCCCCAGAAGCTAGAATTTATTTTTTAAATATTTTACCCCAAAAAAATGGTCAATAAATTCAAAAACTTGTCGATTTTTCGTGCCGATAGATAAGAGTCACAATCCTGCACCAGAACTGAACTTTCATTATTAAGCATATTTCAAAATTTTCGTTCGATTTTGTTTTCTAATAAGATGTTCAATTTATGTACATATTTTAGTGGATTTTCCTATTTGTGTTCTTGTTGTTATGCGTGAAGAGAGTAATATTAGTAAGAATTTTAAATGAAATAAATTAAAGTGTTACGTAATTTCGTTGATAAACGTCGTAACTAGATAAATGAAATGAAATCCAGAGTAATAAATTTTGGTTTTGTGTTTTTTATGGCCAAGTTGATGGTCTGTAAATAAATGGGATTGGGTTTTCTGAATTAAGCATATTACAAACTTAATGTAGGTTTTTGTATAATCAAGCATAATGTATGTTGATATCTTAAATAATTTTTGTTTTTTCTTTTATTTTTAGGTAAGTTGAAGCTGCAAAATATTGGCGGAATATGCACGTGTTGGGTTCTGTACTCTGACAAGGGGACATATTAGTTATGTTCAGTCACATCACCGACCGGCACCAGACGTTGAAAAACACCATGTGCATCCTGCCCCTATCGGGGTTCAGCCCAGGTACTTTTTAATTTTACCGATTTTCTAAACCCCCCATCGGTGTACCATTTGGTCTGCAATGAACACACATTGAAGTACCAACAATTTAGTATCATATAAATTGTATTCTAAATGTTATTAAATACTATATACTAGCATGTGTAGTATAACTAATCAACCGGAAGATCACTCGATTACAGTAACCTTACTAAAGCTAAGGCGACCAAATCTCTTCAAGGGACATAGCGCCAGTCTAATAAATTAAACCAATTAATGATGCGAATGATTGAAATATGAATGTGAAACTCGAAAGCGAAGCGAAGCTTTCATTGACATTTTAGAAACCGTCCAGCAATCAAAAAATTTGACAGTCAATTTAGAAATCATTGAGCAATATTTGCTACCCATTGAAGAGTCACATTGATCAGCTGGATCGGTTCAAATTGAAAATGTAAAATTTCATTCAAATTTTGTTTTAGATCATCATTTTGGTTTCAAATCTTTTGTGGCATGAAATATAAACTGAAAACTTAGATCACGCGCGAAGAAGGGCGGCAATTATTGCATCATTCGATTCGCAATCGAACATTTTCCCAACGATCTAAAGAGTAAAATTATTAAATGTTGCCTGTTAGCACAGCGAAATAACTGTAGCAACATGTCATTTTCATATAAAATCAAAATTTAAGCAGACGGTGCTGTGAAAATACCGCGTCTCGTCCTATAAAAGTTATTTTGAGTTTAATACTGCTAATTTACCTGTGCAATAAACGCAATAAAACAAAGCTTTGCTTTCCGCACCACAGTAGAAACAAATTTTTAATAAGAGAATATTTGTTTCTACTTTTGCGAATAGAGGTTTTATAATTGATATTTTGCAAAATACAAGTATTTTGGTAAGTTTTCATAAACTCAATGGTATGTCAGTATATATATAGAACAAAAATAGTCAATAATATAAACACGAGTTTTTCAATAGCTCAGTATTATGTACAATATGCCGTCTTTTCTAAAATTTTAAAATTATAAATGAAAATTGTTTTTCATTCAACATTTTCTATTACTATCTGATTCTTAAATAAACAAGTGTTTTAAAAAGTAAGCCAGCTCTTAAAATATCTGGTATTTTCTGAGTAATAATGAAGATCAAACTTCAAATTGTTGCGCCATATGTCAGTATATAGCCACTTACCTTAATTAAATACGATATTTTTATTTTCCTGCATCGTTATCATGTCACGAGTTTATTGAACCGGATTAGTTAAAACAACCGTGCTGAATACAGAGCATAACCAAAATTCTTGAAATAGTTTAATTTGCGTATTAATTGCGATCCAAAATAGATTTTTTTTTTAATATTTACATTATTTGTTTAATAGGCGTGCTCAACGTTTTTATTCGGCTTCTGAATCGCAATCTGCGTACAATCAGTTGAGCACAATTATGCCAGGAAAATTTATCATAATACCTGAATAAATCCGAAACAAACTTCATTTAGCCGGATGGCTTCCCGAATTGAAAAAGACTGACTTAAAGTTGGTGTTTTTTCGGACTTAAAACCAGCGTTTTTATTTCATTTTCAAAATGACTTAAAATCTGTAATGAAAATAAAATAAAAAAAGCTGACTGTATTAATGGATATCATAAGTCATTATAAAGATTATTTAAAAAGTGTGTTTATTAATAACATAAAATGTGTCTTTTTAAAAAGTTTTGAAAATGAAATAAAATGTGTATTTAAAATCGAAATAAAACATAAAAATGTACTGCAGTAAAAAGCCGATTATCCGGCGTCCCATTAACCGGAATTTAAATTTTTAGGATTTTAGGATTTAATTTTTTTTTATTTTTTTTAGCTTTAAAACGTCACAGCTCTTAAATGAATATAGATGAGGAATATACATGATTAAATGAATATAATGAGGTGCTTAAAAATAACGAGTACATCACCAAGTATTAAATCTTTATGTGAAAATCAAATTATTCCAACGAATAACTATTTTTTAACAAGATTGTTTAATCTTCCCTATTAATTTGCACAGATGGCGTAAATGAATTAAAATTGAATACGATAGTTCGATCTGTGATCACAATAAAGTGATAACGTAATAAATGTTTTGTTTTCTACAAGAGACTGTCAATTTAAAAAAACATGTTTCAATTTTTGATATTGATGATTCTGTTAAAAAAATGTATTATGTATTTAAAAATTTCATAGAATTACCTATTATATTGCACACCACTCTATGTATTATTAAATTTTGGGTACTTGTGTGGGTGTACTCGTATGTATAATATGTATTTATGTATTTATTATTTGCAATAAATTCAATTAACTGATGTATAAAAAAAATTTTTCTGGTACATAATTTGAAAAGAAATAAACGAGAATCCTAAAAAATAATGAAATCAAGCGAAATTCTCGTAGAATTTCAAGTTTTAATGAAACATTCAATTATCCGAAATTGTCGACTATCCGGAATCCTCTCATCCCCAAGCATTCTGGATACTCAAAAATTCCGGATAACTGACTGAATTTCGCTTGATTTCATTATTTTTTAGGATTCTCGTTTATTTATTTTCAAATTACGTACCAGAAAACAATTTTTTTATAGATAGTTAATTGGATTTATTGCAAATAATAAATACATACACTACCGCTCAAAAGTGTTTAGGTACCCCCTTTTTCATGTATTATTGATACAGTATTATGTTTACGAAACAACATTTGAATAAAATGAAATAAGTACTTATCTGAAACGCAGTTTCATTATATAACCACCAACGATATAGGGTTAATTTTACTACCCTCTATCTGCGCTTGGTTGGATTGTCGTAAAATGTTTATTACGGTACAATTACAATAATAGTCTGTAGGAATTTCCAGAAAAATTTATCAGTCTGGTTTATTCTAGGTAATGATGTTTAAATTGATTTTTTGAAAAGATTTCAGTAAAATGAGTCAAATAGGATCAGCTGCAGTCTGATATTTACACTGTTAACATCGTAAGCAAAATATCGAGTGAAAATTATTTAAAATGCCTCCAAGAAAAGAACTAAGTACTGAAACACGTGCGCTCATAATAGCTTACTATACAGGTGGCATAAGTAGTTGACAGATTGCCAAAAAAATGGAATTAGACCACGCTACGATGGATTGTAATGTTAAAAAATATCGGGACAGTGACAGTTTTTTTAAAATAAAAGACATATTGGAAGACTAAGAGCAACAACATCCGTAGATGATCATAGAATAGTGATTACTAGCAAGACGAATAGACACAAAACAGCCGCGGAAATAACCGCAGAATTAAATGTTGGGCGCCCAAAACTAGTTAGTGTTTCTATGGTTAATCGTCATCTACAGGAATCCGGACTCCATGGCCGTGTTAATATTAAAAAACCATTACTAGTATTAAAATCAGCAAAAGCGACTTAAATGAGCCCGTGAACATCAACATTGGACGATAGAAGATTGCAACAAGGTTTTATGGACGGATGAGTCCAAATTTGAATTTTCGGTACCCGAAGACCAATATTCGTGAGAAAATCTGTTTGTGAACGTGCCAGTAAAGAGTGTATTGCCGCTACCGTAAAGCATGGAGGCTTTTCAATGATGATTTGGGACTATTTTGCTGGTCCTAGTGTAGGCGATGTTGTGAAAATTGACGGAATACTAAGAAAAGAAGGGTACCGACAAATTTTGGAGCACCACTCAATACCTTCAGGCATCCGACTTTTGAGTCAAAATTTTATCTTTCATCAAGATAATGATCCAAAACATTCATGTACATTATATAAAGGCTATCTTCACAATTTAGAGTATGAAAGAACGATTAAAATTATGAAATGGCCTCCCCAGAGCCATTACTTGATTCCTTTCCAGTTATTGTGGAAAGAACTGAACCGGGAAATACAGCAATCAGCTCCAACATCAGCTACTGTTATGTGGAACAAACTTCAATCAATTTGGAACTCAATAACGCCAGAAACTCTGGCAAAGCTTATTGCGAGAATGCCTCGACTGTGCGCTGTGATTTTTCAATCAATGGGAGGTCACATAAATGAAAGTAAAATTTAAAATGAGCATTTTAATTTTGACATTTAGTATATTTCCATTAATAAATGTGTGTATGTATCTAAAAAATACATATTTTCATATTTTTACCGAGTTTTTATATGTTTCATGCTGTTCTATGCAGTGCCTAAACACTTTTGAGCGGTAGTGTACATATTACGAGTAAACCCATACAAAATTTAATAATACATATATTCAATATTTCACTAATCTAACTATGTAATACAACTTTACACATTCAATTCAAATAGAATAATTCATAAAACAGAAAAAAAGTAAAGGAAAAGATATTTTTTGTGAATCCCCGAATAATATAAAAATAATTTCCCTTGTAAAAAGCTAAAAAAACTTCCTAAAAATTAAAATTCCGGTTAACTAACAATTTGATGCCGGATAATCGGGCTTTTACTATAATATGAAAATTAAAGCCATTTAAAATTTTCAACTAATGCTTTCATTAATGAAAATGTGCAAAGAACAATTGCAAATTTCAAAAAGTATTAAAATTATTTTAACTTTTACATTTTCCTTCATCTCGCTTTTCACGTATCATTATTTTTGTGGTTCTTAAATTCATAAACTTTATTTTTATATATGTACCTCTATTATGAACATCACTTACTTGTCGTCGAGTGAAGAGACGTAATTCAATTTTTAGTTTTTCAATTTAAATTTTCATTTGGTTTTCACTCACAGTGAGAATCGTAATACCAAAATTGAATTATGGTGACGTCTCTTCATCCGGTGACGAGTAAGTGAGATTCACAATAGGGGTCATAATTTATTTAAATCACACATATCCATTTGATCACTAAGAATTTTTTTCTACAAATATTTTGAGTTTTGACAGTTCGTTTATCTTGCGGACTGCTGGAAATTAGTTCACATTCTGAATTAAATTTTTTAGAGGATTCTATTTAAGCGTAGTAAGAAAACTGAGTATGTAAATTTTATTTGTGTGAACGCTTTTACGTTTTCGTTTTCAATCTTTATCTTATTGTTCTAAACAATTCCAAACAATTCCTTTTCCTCTATCGGCAATTTTCTGAGTTAGTTTTAATATTTTTTTTTGATAACTATCGTTATTAGTAATCTGTTTTTATTTAATTTTTTTTGTATAATATTAAATTAAAATATTTAAAGCAAACAAAACTAGGCATTAGTATTTAACTTTATTATTGAGTCTATTGGTGTTGTATAATTCGATCGAGCTTGCAAAACTTCTCCAAGTTTGAGAGATAATCACAAAATATTAAAAGAAAACTTCGAGAAAAGAAAATAAACTAAGCACGAATTTTCTATAATAGCTACTGAACGTCGAAAAACTCTAGAAGAAAATGTTCTCACATATGCTTATCGAATACGGCTTATTAGTTGGAAATCCACATTTTCCAATCCGACTGTACGGTTTTGTTGAAGTTTGAAAATACATACGTAAAAATAATAATGTTTACGTGTACTAAATAAAATTATTTATTACATCACTTGGTTGCCGCCGGCACATTATGACCTATACAATTTTGGATACGATGAGCCGTATGGCCGTGTCCAGTTTTTCCTTGAAAGTTCCTATAATCTTTTGCTTTCAGATAAATGAGTGATTGGTCCATTGTATCCCAGGTTACCAAATTCCAGAACTGTTTGATAAGCCATAGCAGAAAATGAGGGAAACTAAGAAATAATTGTAGAAACGAAACTGGACTGAGTTCAAATTTCTTTGACGTTACATTTTATAACAATAACATTATAAAATATTTTCCCTTAAAATAAAATATTTTGAAAACTTATAAATTTTTTTAATAAGATTTCTTTGTAAGATTTTAACAATATAAATTTTTAATTATTTCTATACAACTCGCAAGTAATTCGTAAGAATTTTGTTTTGTATACCCACCCGTAAAGTACATAACACCAGATTTTATACGCTTTACCTTGGGTTTGTGCACGCCTAAACATTTTTTCAAAAAATAATAAATACAATTTTAATTTCTAGCTATAAAGCTTAACGTTGCTCCTTCCTTGACTTTGGGATTTTTGAAGCTAGTATAGAAAATGGTTTGGATGATTTTGGATATGGAATTTCACGAGTTGTGCTAAACTTTGCTGCTCGTTGATAATATCCCAAATTCAAAATAAACATTGAAATTTAAGCCTAATAACTTTAAAAAACCTATTTATATATTTTTTTAAAGTTGCTAATCAAGAAATTATTCTACCTTTACAATAGATTAAAATTGAAAAAATATGACCCGTAAATGACTTCTATTAAATGGTTAAATTGCATATCAATCATAATTCACGTATGCCGAGTACACACCTGTTACTCACACATTCTTAATTACATAAGGAGTTTAGGAACACAAAACGAATCTTAAGTAACCAATTACCAAGAAAGCTGAGCCTGATCAGTCTAGTTTGAATCAAATAACTACATTCGTTTGACGTCATTTGATGTGGTTTTGTTATTATTCTTTAATAAATTTTATGATTAAAATTTTAATGTGTCTCTTATGAAAAAGAGATTATAGTAAGATTTGTGTCTATTTTAGAGATACTTATATTTGCGGAATACAGACCACATAAAAAATAAATTTTCAATTATAATCTAAATTTCATTGCTGTTGACATCATTTCTGTGGCTAAGTGATTAGTTCTGGCTTATCTCTCATTAATATTATACATTAAGTATGTATTACGAGGAACTATACACTAACAATTGAAACTCGTTGAGTGGTTAAATGGTGATGATAGAAGGTAATATAAAGTTCTCTGGACCATAGCGAATAGAAATCTCGAATTGTCGTCAAATTATTTGATAATTTTGAATATATCCTAAGCAAGGATCAAAGTGTATAAGATCCTTATTGTGTATTATCAGATTTAGAATCGAGTTCAAAATGTTGAAGTTGAATTGACAAAAGGCAGTTGTGGTTCATTTTGTGTAGAAGTTTAATTTAAAAAATTTTCATAAAATGATGGACGATTCGTAGTTTGTTCAAATGTTGTGACAGTGTTTTAATTTTATTTATATTTTGTGAATTCAAACTAATTTTCATTTGAGAGCCATTTTTTTATGCTCACACATTGTTTTCTGGAAAAATGTAAGGCAGTGCTCAGCACTGAGTGCTGGTTTAGAGTACTAACGAGCTAAATCTGAATAGTCATATTATATGCTTTGAATATACTATGATACTATGAAGTTACAACTTGTTTGATTATCTGACACTATGATATTAGAATATCCTCACAAACACAGCGAGTTCCCACAATTACGAGCAAGGATTTATTTATAAAGGGTTATCCAATTCGAGGTTGATAAAGTAAACTTAAAAAAAACACACAAAATATTCGGAATGTATTGTAATTTTTATTTCATTTTACAGATTGATCCTTGCCATTTTTAGTTAAACAAGATATCATTCAAATGTCCTCCACGGGACTTCTTACAGGCCTTGATTCTTTTGAGGTAATTTTCAATGACTTTTCGGCACATTTCGGGCGGTATCTCGGCCATTACCTTACGAATATTAGTTTTCAATTCGTCAAGAGTTTGAGGATTGTTTGCGTAAACATGATCTTTCGCGTAGCCCCACAAAAAGAAATCCAAAGGCGTTAAATCACAGGATCTTGGAGGCCAATTGACATCAGCCAATCGCGAAATCAAACGTCCAGGAAATTTCTCTTGCAAAAGATCTCGATTTGCTCGTGTTACGTGACTGGTTGCTCCATCCTGCTGGAACCACATATCGTCAAGATCATAATCTTCGATTTTCGTAAAAAAATAATCGGTTAACATGCGGCCATAGCCCTCAGAATTGACGGTAACGGTTCGTCCATGGTTGTTCTCAAAAAAATACGGCCCAATCACACCACCAGACCACAATGCGCACCAAACAGTGACTTTTTCCGGGTGTAATGGCTTCTCTACAATCAATTGTGGATTTTCTGAGCCCCAAATTCTACAGTTTTGCTTATTAACGTATCCACCAAGCGAAAAATGAGCTTCATCACTGAAGAAAATTTTGTTCGAAAAATCAGCATCGACGGCCTGTTTTTCCAACACCCAATTTGCGTATGTTCTTCGTTGTCCATGGTCAGCAGGCTTTAGCTCTTGTGTCAAATGGACTTTATATGGATGAAGATGCAAATCCAGATGCAAAATGCGCCATAATGAGCCATAAGATAGGCCTAAATGTTGAGCTCGACGAGGAATTGACAAATTTGGATCTTCTTCCACACTTTCAGCTACAGAAGCGATATTTTCAGCATTGCGAATGTTTTGATGATGCACAGACCTTACAATATCAGTAACAGATCCAGTTTGTTCAAATTTATTCACTGTATTCAATATGGTTTGCTTTGTAGGACGATTATGACGACCATAATCTGCTCGTAAAGCGCGAAATGTGGATACGACAGAATCACTATTTTTATAATAAGATTTAATAATTTTAACGCATTGGTCGATTGTTAAATGCTCCATATTCTTAAATGGCAGAATGTCAACTAAATAAATGACAGCGTACTTGACGTTTATCTTTGACAGATGTCGGTATACAGATTTCTACTTTATCAATCTCGAATTGGATAACCCTGTATAAAACAATTAGAGCCAAATTTCATCTTTAAATTATCCTGATTAACATTAGCCTAACTTTAAAAACTGAAGAAACGCTGCTTCATTTAAAATATCTCAATAATACAGATTTTTTCTGCTACATTCATTTCTTTTATACTTATATATGTAAGTACTTCTAAAATTAAATGTTCTGGGTTTTAAATGTTATTGTAGATCAAAGCTAAAGCATTCGGGGAGTATAATTTTTTCGTTGAATGCCACCTAACGGCGAAAAAATCAATATTAAAAATAAAAATTCCCTTCTCTAACATACTTATTAATCCCGGAAACCCTGTTTTATTCTAATACAGGTTGGGCCATCTGTTGGTCCCTCGTTTTGTTAATTGGATGTTTGAACGAAATGAAGGTTTTTCATCAAAAATCATCTTTAGCAGTGAAACTCATTTTTATGTTAATGGGTGCGTCAATAAGCAAAATTGCTGAATTTAGGGAGCGGAGAATCCTCGTGTTATTCACAAAGCCAAGAGTCATTAATTCGTGTGATTTATGAAAACGAACAAGAAAATGTCCTTACAGTGAGTGGGGAATGTTATCGCAACATGTTCCTTAACTGCTTTTTGTGGCCGAAATTGAATGAATTGCGTGTCAATGACCTTTGGTTTCAACAAGACGGAGCAACATGCCAAGCAAGTTGTGCACCAATCCATTTATTGTCAACAAAATTTGCTTATGGAATAATTTCAAGAAATTGTGAAGTTCCTGGACCACCAAAAAGCCCGGATTTAACACCACTCAATTATTTTTTGTGGGGTTATTTGAAAGGTATGCTAATCATCCACAAACAATTCAACAACTTAAAAACATCATTCATCAAATAGTCATCAAAAATTTTGAGGTTGGGATGCAGGCCTGCAAACAAAGCCTTGGTGGGCAGTCAAACTTAAGATAAAAGTCAATTTTAAGTAAATATTTCGATTAAATCATTTATTTTTCAAAAACTCTATGGTGATAGAGTTGATAACTGATCGAAAAATCGGTTCTCCCGGGATCCTGGCTCATATTTGAATCCCGTAATCCCGGGATTTTTTTAAGCGAATCCCGGGATTTCATAAAAATATAAACATAATTTAGTAATTCTCTTAAATTGATTAATTGACCTGACCGCTGACCATTAATAATTTTAGTTTATTCCTTATACATATTTATATTCTCCTATATAGGAACCTGACATTATATTATCTTTAAAAAATATTTACAAAACTAATATTTACTAAATAGAACTGTGGTTCGCCGTTATTTTTAACAAATTCGACACCATATGAGAATTTTTTTTAATCAGGGCTGGGATGGTGTACCATTACTTTTTCGACTTTCGACTTAGTTTATGTCTCAATTTTCAGGAATCAATTAACATTCTATTTCGTGTAAACAATTATATGATTTATATCGCGATTTCAAACTTTTGATATAATTGTGAGGTGTCTCTCTTTTCTACATTTCGATAACCATATCACGAAAAAATTATTTGGTCATAAATAGATTCGATTAATCTAGTAGTTTTAGAAATCGTAGAACAGAAATAGAATGATGTTTTACTCGAGCAAGCTGACAACACATTAGAAAATGCGTAATTTTGGAAGTGAAACAGGTTGCCATATTTTACACGTGAAAAATGAGACATAAACTAAGCCGAAAGTCGAAATTAGTAAGGGCACAACCAGCCCAGAAAACATTCAGACTACTCGTTTACTAATTTTTTTTCTTATCATTTTTATATAAAGCTAAAACCAACCTATGCTGAATTTAGAAACATATTTTGGTTATTATTTAAATTGTCGATAAAGAAGTTTAAATAATTTGAAAACATGCAACGGTTTAAATTCAAGATTTTGAAAATCGGATATCGATTTTCCATTCCAATTCAATGAATCGGTGTTCATCGGGCAAAATCTCAAATCACAATGACAAAACATTACAAAATTCAAATTTTACTCCAATAAACTTATCAAATCTCTCCCTAAACTGATAACCAAAGTCTAGCTTGAGCCATGGTCAATCGAATTGGCATAGATAGATCGGTGCCCATCTTACGAATTTTTGAATTGCAATCCAATTTATCGACAGAACAGAAAAAAAAAATTAAGATATAACCACGCCATCTGCCTGATCCTAGGCTCTGGTAAAATAATGAATTACAAACCGCATATGTAAGGAGCAATTTTGATTCAGTATTTTTGTTTTAGACTATGCTATTCTGTTGAGATACGTAAATCCAAAACTAGGAAGCTATAAAAAGCCTCGGATAACTAACTCGGCATCACAACAACGACCTGGATGACAAAATAAGGTTCACGATTTAAAATTTCGAACATGGACTGTATTCAGCTTAACCCGCCCGGAGAGCCTCCACCAATTCCTCGATCAGGTATCTCAGTACAATCTCTATCTAATTGCACTACAATAATTAACAATTATCGGGAACAATATCGTTGATCACAGTCGCCATGAGTTCTCTCTCTCTGCCAAAGCAAGAACTTCAATAGACACGAGTTGAGAGTTGGTTTTCTGATCAGCAATCGTTTACGCTTCATTCGCGTGTGACTTAATTGCAATTCCGCCGACAAGTGTAGAATCGGAGTGGGCATTTTCGGCTGCAGGAATTGTAATTTCCAGGCTGTAGAACAGAGGAGGCCACACAAACGATGCTATTTATTTTTTTTAAAGTTATATTTTAAGAATAATGTGAAACAAAATATTTAAGATTATGTTTCGCGTCTTACCTAAACTGTGACAAATAATGTTTCCTTTTTTTAATATGATTTTTCATTTATTGTAACGAAATCCATGGTTTTCAAAATCCCGGTTTTCAAATTCCCAGTTTTGAATAAAAAAAATCCCGATTTTTAGGAAATCCGGGTTAGAATTTTTAAAATTTGACATGTGGAAAAATTGCACTTTTAAATGATTTTTTGACAAAATTCAAAAATGAGTTTCCGATAAAGTTGTAGAAAATGGCAATGGAATTTCGCCATTACTTAACAGATTTTGTTGACATTCGATACGTGCGATGGAAATGGGATTCAAAAATGATTTTTCGACAAAGCGGTCAATAGAGATGGAACTAGGCCATTTCTAAACCGATTTAGTTAAAATTCTACACGTGCATTGGAAATGGATTTCTAAAATGATTTTTTGATAAAGTTCTGAAATATAGCAATCGCTATGGAACTAGACCATTTTGTGGGTCCATAAAATCTTGCATAACAAAATGATGCAATTATTTTTCATTTTAGTAGGTTTCATTAATAGATTCTATATAATCCATTCCTACGTGCGGCTCGCAGTGGGACATGCTTGCTAATCCCGGCTCCTACGTCCCCCGATCTTCAAATGTAAAGCTCTTCTGAGGAATAAGTGGGAGGGGGGGGGGGGTAGCGCAGTGATCTCCCGCCTGCCCGTGAGAGTTATTAAAGCCGTCAGCTTCTACAATTACTGCATTTGAAAATGTTGCATTAACAAAATATTGTATATATATTGTATATACTCCATGAAATCGACTCCCGCCTTTTTCTCAGCCTGGGTTTGGTCTAGTAAATTTTTGGACAAGATATCTTGTTTTTATGTTAAAATATTATATTAGTCCGGCCGACCCAAATTAATAAAAAATATATTTTTTTTCAAAATCAAGACTGTAGAACTAGAAGGAAAGAAAACTGGGATTTTGAAAACCGGCATTTCGTAGTACACTCATTTTAATATTCATTTAAATTTTTGTATTAAAATAATTCTTAGGTAACTGAATAATTCAAAGTATACGTATATTTTTTTTTGTTGATTCGAATATAGCCTTAATCCCGGGATCCCGAGATCCTGGGATTTAAAATAACTGAATTCCGTAATCCCGGGATTGGTAAAATGGCCCGGGATTGCAATCACTGCTTGTAACAATTTTATCCAACTTAAGCATCATGGGTCCTTTTAAACTTAGAACGCGATTTGAGTGACTGTTTGGTAAACACGGCAACAGAGGCTGATATTTGCGTTGTTGTTATGATTTAGGATAAGGTAATCCTAAAACAATGATAGTTAACATTACGTAAGTTGCGAATTGCCTTTTTGACTGTTGAGTGACTGTTTGGCATGTCGAAAAGCAATATACATATTTTGATAGTTTGACTTCATAAATTTACCCATGATATTGATCTTTATTATTATTGTTGAAAAATATTTTTAAAATTAATAGAAAGATTTCAAATAATTTATAACAAACGAATTAATGCATGTAGGAAAACTTATAAAAATTAAAAGAACTTCTGTGCGGGAATCGAACCTCTGTGATTGAGATGAAAAGTTACAAGCATAAGAATTTAGTAGTTTAAGATGTAATTCACTCGAGTAACTAATACGTCACTGGTCTAAATATAAAACACAAATTGTGATCATTATGTTGTTAGTATTCAGGTCAGTTGTCATGGCCTGATGAAATGAAAAAATTAAGATTTTTGTAATCTTATCAATTCGAAACTGAATATTACTTCTGTCACAACTTTGTAGAATTGGCTTTATCAATTGTTTAGCGATTCTGATTTGTTTTTACGTTAAAACACAAGAAATTATTCTTTTGGCTGATTATAGCTTCGAATTAGGTACTTAATTAGTAAATTTGAGTAAAATTATATACATTTATAACACAATTTGGATAAACGAAAAAATTAACTTTTAGTTTTAATGTTAATCTGCCCTTTCTAAATTTTTTATTGATATTGTTATTCTTTGATCTTGTGATATAATCTATACATATAATCCACCATCTTTGAATATTCAATGACATTCATAATGGTTTCAGTGTTCAGGTCTGACTGATCACCACACCGGCACTATAAGGTTCACCTATGCAATGTCAATTCTGCTAACAATATTGCATCGACATGTTTTCTTAAGCGGCGGTGCCAGCGTTTTAGGTACTAAGTAGGTTTTTGACATACCAAGGTCCTAGTCAAGGTACATATATAGTTGTTTCAAATTTCTTAAAAATATAACACACCATTTCATGTATTTTGTCGTCACCTAGTTGATATCTAGGAATTTACAATTTATGAAAGCTTTTAATCCACTCGAGCCATTGCTCCCAAATTTTGAACGAATACTTTTTAGTAGCCGAGAAAAAACATATGGGGTTACTGTACAAAAAATGTTACCTCTTCTCCATGCTCATCTGTAAGCAGGAATTTACAATATATGAGTGCACGGTAGCATACAGAAAATCATTGGAAGCTCTTAACTGTACATTACAAGACCTAAAAGGAGTAGTGAACTGATGGGAGAGTATTAGTGGTTCAGTTTGGTGATTTTCGCCAGACGCTGCCTTAATTACGCGGTCAACACCTGGTAATTAGCTTAACGTCTGTCTGAAAGCTTCAGCTCTGTGGACAAAAGTATAGAAACTCTAATTGTCAACAAATATGCGAATTCGCATTCAGCAAGAATCAGATGCACAACAATTCGCAGATTGGCGGTGACACTTTCCCCATTGATATAGTAACAGGCGAAATCACATTCACTGAACATCTGTGCGAGTTAGTGTTGTTCGTTGAGCAGCTGATTCAGAAAATATACACAAACATTAACAAAAATTTCTAAAATCGTGATTGGCGATACAAAAAAGCCATCCTTGTACCGAAAAATGAAAGCGTGAATCAAATTAACGAACAGATACAGATCCAAATACTAGGCACTGCTACCACATACAATAGTCATTTGATTCTGTAGTGGACACCAATGATGCCGTTAATTATCCGGTGGAATTGCTGAACACGCTGGAGTCATCTGGAATGCCTTCTCATATCTTGAAGAAAGGATCAAACGCAGCTTCAAACGAGCCCGGTTCCCAGTTAGACTTTCATTTGTCATAACCATCAACAAACCTCAAGAGAAATTTTGCAGGCGTGATTTTGGAAAGTCATTTTTCTCTCATGGCCAGTTGTATGCTCAAGAGTAGACTTCAAAAAATTTGTATGTTCTAACTCCGGGAGGAAAATGAAAAAATGTGGATTTTATTAAATTCACTTAAATATTTCTAATTAGTTATAAAATAAAAAAAACACCTGTTCAATTTTAACCCGGGCAAAGCCGGGTACTTCAGCTTGTATAGTAAAATAATGTATAGTATGTTAACATCGAGATTTTTGCAGATTTAGCATTCGCTTATCACTGAAGTAATTTTTTTTTAAATATGTGCGTGTGTATGTGCGTACACTAAATGTTTATTGGTTTTGTAAAAATGATCCGGACCGATATTAAGCTTTCTGCATAAATTGTGAGATTCTAAGGCTTTTTTTTTGCAAATATTTTGAAAAGTATGCAAATTTTTTCGAGAAAAACGAATATAAACTAAGAGATTCCTATATAAATTTGCAACAATACCGGTCCGGATCATTTTTCCTAAATGTAAGCGGAAATGACGTTTTTTGACAAAAAACTGTTTTTACACAAATTCGGCCCTTTACGGCCCAGACGGATGATAAAACTTGATTGGGATAAAACTTCAAATTTAAGCTTTTTCCGTAAAGTAGGAGATTCCAGTGATTTTTGGCTGAACTCGGTCCACCGGAAGTGGCAGCTTCCGTAAAAGCTTTTTCTTTTTTTGCAAAAAATGATTAGTCTAAAAGATTCTAAATTAAATTTGCAATAATACCTGTCAAAATCAGTTTTCCAAAATTGAAGAGGAAATGATGTTTTACGTTTTATTTTACCAAAAAACTGTTTTTCAACAAAAAATCGGCCCTGTACTACCGAAACGGATTGATTGATCGTTATGAAACCATACTTAAGCTTTTTCCACAAATTAATGGATCCGGCCGAATTTTGAAATCTGCCCACCGGAAATGATAGCATCCATACCAGCTTTTTCGTTTTTTTGCAAATATTTTTATTATTTAGGAGAAAAACGACTTTGATATTAGTTTTCCAAAATTTAAGCTGAAACGACCATTTTTTACAAAAAACCGAACTGTTTTTTTTTGCAAAATAATCTTGAAAAATTTTAACCACGTGCGTGCGTGGTGTCATGCAGACTATATGCTGCTGATTCCTTACAGCCCAGACGAATCGACTGATCGGTGTGAAACTTTATGCTTAAGCATTTCCCATGCATTTTGAGATTCCAGTGATAACCGACCGGAAGTGACAGCTTCCAAAGGATATTTTTCGGTTTTTTTTTTGAAAAAACGATTAAAACAAAACAATTGTAAATTAAGTTTCAAATAAAATTTATTTCGATATTTTTTTAACTTAACCGGAAATTACGAGTTAAAACAAACTTTATTCGGCCCAAAATTCGGCGTTGCTACAGTCCAGGCGGGGGACATTCTAAATTGGCAAATCCTTACGAAATGTGGTCGGTATCTTTGTGCATCTTTGTACATGGCAGCTTCCGTATGAGCTTTTTTGCAATGAAGATTAAATTTTCATCAAGAGTTGATCTTTTTGGTTTTTTTAAATTGAAGCAGGATTGATGATTATTTATTATACTAAGTTTTTATAAAAAATTCAGTAGGTTCAATTTTTCCATTTAGAGGTTAATTGTGGTGTTTTCGAGATCATTCACATTTATCGTAAACTTTCTTTGGGCACAACATATTCACCCTTCCATTTTTGCTACGACATTCCGCGAATATAATAAGTTTCCATCATGTATTGATTAACATTTTATTTAGGACGTCAAGTTTTTTGGCATTTGATCGAATGCTTGTCCGTCCAAATATTTAAAAGAATATTGAAAGTAAACGTTCAACAGAATAATGTAAGATCACTCAATCATTAGTACGTACAGCTATTTTATGAGATTTCACTGTCAACGAACACGTTTAATCTTTTATGTTTAATATTTTCACTAACTCCTATAATTAAAAGCCCCGGCTTTTAAAATATTCCTTCGCTTCTTAATAAAGCAACGAGGAAAACACATGATAGCCGTAATTGCTTGTAATGAATTCATAATTCATGAACTTTTTGTGTTGAGTTTTTTCTTGGGGTTACCCCCCTATATAAAAGAATCCACATTTCATTTATAAAGCTCTGAGTAACCATTACTTGAATTATTTGTTTGTTTTATCTTATTATCTTAAAAATTGGAAATCTATTAAGATATCGACATTTAAATCTAATGTTGACATTTACAAACTGGACTATAAGTCTCTATAAAATCGGATGAGTTTGTTTTGGAGTGAAAGCCGGAGAACACATATGAGGTCCCGATAGATACGCAGACAAAATTTCTACTTTACTATACGTATCCAATTTAATTTAAAGATACCATTTAAAGTTGGAGTTTTATAGGCATTTAAAGTAACTTGAAATTATAACAAATTACTAAAAGTAAGTGAAATTGTTCATACCTGGTATTTATTTTTGTTGTTAAAATAAAAATAAATATATAAAAGTTTGTCTGAGCTAAAGGTACGTGATAAAATTTTTATACATTTTTTGATTAAATAACGCAGCAACGCATACCTTAATCGCGTTCGAGCTTACATTGTGTATATAGCTGTACCGATAGTTTTACCTTTTAAATCACACAATACACAATATATTAAGTAAATAAAAATGTAAATATATAAATTTATGTGTACGTACTACTATAATTTAGTTGTTGTTTATTGATTATTTTTATACTGTCAAGTGGATTTAATTACATTGTATATTTTATTTTGTGACTACAGTTAAATTATTTGCTTAATGTAGTTTGTGCCATTTTTGGGCTTAAAAATCATGTGGTTTTCAAATCAATATAGGAGATAAAGTAACATTGCTATTTGTAGTTTATAGCAACAACATATATTTTATTAGTTTGCTTCGCGTAATAATGAACTACCTTTTTGTAAGCTAATTTGATCGGTAATAAATAGTTTGGCACGTGTAATGATAAGACCTTTTATTTTGACACCGTGCGTTGCAACTTCTTATTTAATGCCTAATAAACATTGTATAATGATTTGCCTATTTTGTCTAATTTGATTAAGGGGGGGGGGGGGGGGGTAGGGTCTTGACGCTCTATTTTAAGCCTTTTTTTGATAATTTTTTTTTCATAGTATAGTTAATTCAATTTATTCATAGATTATACACATGGTTAGAAGTGGTTTCAAGAATATTCCCTTAAATTTTTAGCTTAAAATAATTAAAATTGAACTCGTGACAGCAAATTCTCGGAAGCTCTTCGAAAAAAGGTGATTTGCGGTGGCCATCAGAAGTCATCACTGGATCATCTAAAAGCAAAAAAATCAAAAAGTTTTGGATAGGTTATGAGTTTTTCGAGGTAGTGACGTCGAGATATATTTTTTTTACGTTTTTTTTTGGCATCACTTTGAAGTCAAAAAATCGGATTTTTCGAAAAAAAAAACGTCGAAAGTCATCAATTTCGTGGTTGTAAAACTTTTTGTGAGGTAAAAAAAGGAAGTATCTCGACGTCACGACCTCATATTTTGTGCACTTAAAGAGGGTGCAAAACATGAAAAGGATCTGACGAGTAGATTTTGAGTTGCAGTGGCCACAGCTTTTAAAAATATTAGTTTCGAGAAAAACGCGTTTAAAGAATTAGTAACGATGTTTCGTGTATACTCACGCAGAATCATCGATCCCAGGGCCATAAAGTATCTCCGGCAATATTCCTCCTATCGATCTGAAATTTTAACTGGATATTCTTAAAGAGTTGTACAATCAAATAAGAGAATAAAAAAAAAATGAAAAAAAATTTTTTTTCAAGACCCTACCCCCCCCCCCCCCCCCCCCCCCCCTTAAGTGAACATTTTAGATTTTCCAAAGTATATTTTAGCTGGAATTGAGTGGAGATATAAACAAGAATTGACGGCATACAGGTTCTGTGTGATTCAGAAATCTTATTTTCTTGATGGTTATTCTTCTTCAAATCTTCGACTTCATGCAAAACACGTGTAGTATTATCATCAGTTCATCTTTATGAGGCTGTTTCACCACCTTCGGAGAGATTTACCAACCTTGTTGAGTGGAGCAAGAATAAGCAGGCACGCATGGTGGTAAGCTGTGATTGTAATGCTCATCACTCATTATAGGGCAATTCTTCTAATATTAACAATAGGAGTTCGTCTCTGTACAACTATCTAAGTACTTCTGAATTTGAAATCCTTAATCAAGGGTGTGAGCCACCTTTTTTAAATTCTATAAGCAGGGAAGTGATTGATATTATTTTGTGTTCTACCTGATAAACTTTACCGGAATAAAAAGACAACAAACTGGAAGACTTTCTTTTTTGAGCTCCAACCTCTGTTAATTTCACTTTGTGAGATACGTTCGACTGACGATATTTAATTGCTAGTATCGTCTTTTATCGCAAGCAATCAATTTAGCTTTCGAAAAATCAACGAATTACAAAATAATAGAATCAATAAGCCTGTTTAGCGTTCATATCTTAAAAAACTTAAGAATAGAGCCAAAAGATTCAACCTTTAGAGTGATTGGCGTTTATTTTTAGCAGAAAATGTAAAACAAGTTTAAGATCCACTCGCTGAGCTTCTTGGATCAGCTTCTTTGCAGAAATTAACAGTCTTTCGGGCATTTGACGGGCTTTTACCCAACAAGCTAGTCACTATCAGAGTCTTGTTCTTTAGTATTTTCTACTTTACGCCGAATAAGGCAGGTTTGCCTGCAATACTCCAATTTTTTCAAGCTTGTGTTGCTTTCGGGATCGTCCCGCGATCTTAGAGCAGAGGCAAAGTTATTTTCATCTCTGGTCGGTCGGCTTACACTGACCCTCTAGCATTTAGAGCTATTAGTCTCTCTTCCACCTTACCCAAAACTCTTGAAAGAATTGCGTCGACCGATTTATCAGAGATCGCCATTTATATAATTTCCCATTCTGTAGTATGAAGCATGCTTACAGAGTTGGCAAACCGTGTGAAACTGCTCTACAAGAACTTGTTATAAGAATCGAATGATCGCTTAACATTAAGAAGATTCTCCTGTGCACGTTTATGGTTATTGCAGGTGCCTCCGATATTGATAATTTTGGCATTGACCAAGCCATCGTGCATTGGCCTCCAGTCCCCCTTATGTCATCTTTTGTGGCTCTTGGTGATTGATGACTTGTTAGACCAATCTGACTTTATTGTTCAGAGCTATGCTGATGATCTGGCTATTTTTGATTGATAGGAGTTGGTCATTAATCCATCTAAGTTTACTGGTCCTTACTAGACAAAGAAATATTGGTGAACTGTCTGTCTCTTATCTTTTTGAGGAACGATTCCCAGATCAAATACCGCTTTACCAGATCAGATACACCTTGACGTTTCCTTAGACAGTCAACTTTCCTCTGATAAGATGAAGCATACGAGGTTATATCAAAAAGTCTTGTAATATCATATGAAAAAAAAGAGTGAGTGAGACAACAATATATTTTTCAAACCCATTTTTTGTCGCGATGAAACTTATAGAAGAACTTTTCGATGTAAATTTTACAGTTCGTTTGTTTTAAAATGAATGAAATCGAATATCACGCCGTTATTAAATTTTTCTCTTAAGATGGACGAAAGGCAATTTATATATTCAACTGTATATCAAAAGTTTACGGCGAATCTGCACCATCATTTGCCACAGTAACAAGGTGGGTAAAATTATTCAAAAGTGGTCGGGAGTCATTAGAAGACGACAACCGCTCGGGTCGGCCATCAGATGCTATTAGCCATGAAAACGTAATTTTGGCCGAATCTATTGTATTGGAGGACCGGCGTATTTCTGTTCCGCGGTTAGCGTGAAGACTTTCTCTTTCATACGGTACCACATATACTATATTACATGACCACCTTCACATGTCGAAAGTAAGTGCGCGATAGGTTCCCCGTTTGTTGAATGCAGAACAAAAAAAATGCGTGTTCAAATTTCAAAGGCGATTTTAGATATCTGCAAAGAAGATCCAGAAAATTTCTTGGATAACATAATAACAGGCGATGAAACATGGTTTTATCACTGGGATTCGGAATCCAAACAAGAATCGATGCAATGAACGTCGGATTAAAACTACCACCAAAGAAATTCAAAACTCAACCGTCTCCCGGTAAGGTTTTGGCAACAATTTTTTTGGATGCTGAAGGAATTTTGATGATCGATTATATGCCACCGAAAATCACAATCACAGACATATATTACACAGAGGTTTTGCGAAAATTGGAAAAAAGCGATCCGGGAAAAACGGCCAAGGAAAGTTAGGAAAAAAATCTTGCTTCTTCACGACAATGCACCAGTCCACAAGGCTAATGTTGCTCAAGCTGCATTAAAGGACTGCGGCTTCGTGAAAATTCCGCATCCACCGTACAGTCCAGACTTGGCACCCAGTGACTACTTTCTGTTTCCCAATTTGAAAAAAAACACTAAGGGGCCGGAAATTTTCCAGTGACGATGAAGTACAGTCTGTTGTAAATGAATATTTTATGGAGCAAAAGAAATCTTTTTTTTAGAGTTGTTTAGGCAAGTTAATTGATCGATGTAACAAATGTATAAACCTTAAATGAGATTATGTCGAAAAAAAAATATTGCTGTCTCACTCACTCTTTTTTTCATATGATATTGCAAGACTTTTTGATGTGCTCTCGTATCTTGAAAATGAAAATCACACTTACTAAAATGCTGATATTTATTTACAAATCGTTGACCTTTTCTATGCGATCTTACTCTTCTGTTGTTTGGCCGCCCGTGGTTAAATCGAATCCTGCTTTAGTAAAACGTAACAACAGTCTACAGAGTATGGCATGCAGGGCTATTAAAAGTGCTATGTTCTCGACTCCGATCCTCGTTTTGTAGATCATTTTTTCTGCCGCCGCTGTAGTCTTTCATTCTGGGTAGGCCTGATTTCCCTGCGTTTAGACTAAGAGGTATTGGTGCGGGCACAACCTTCGCAACCTACTTATACACAAATTTTCAATCTCTTCATTCTTACCAGAAATCACTATGGTTCGATAACTCCTCAGTAGTATACCGATCATGTCACCTGGATGTTTGAGTCGTTACTTTTCTTCGCAGACGGCTGTCATTCTTAGTTGTGGGTTTTTCGAACCTGATCTACAATCTTATGACAACTTGTGTTCAACCTGCACGGTGTTCCAAGCCGAGTTGATTGCTCCTATACGCTCTTTGAATTTGATGCGTGTAACCTCGCTGTTTTAGCAGAAAATATTATTTTGTGTAGGGATAATAAAGCTTTGCTCAATGCATTACCAAATCCTGAGACCACTTCCAAACTGGCTTAAAGGCTGTACATATTTTATTAGCCGCCTGACTTGCAACAATAGTGTCAAGGTCATGTGATTACCGGCTAATTGTGATTTTGAGGGAAATGTAGGGCTGATCATTTGGAATTAAAATTTTTTTAATTGAAATATTTATTCAAAATTTAATTTTTACGAAATAAAAAAACAAGTGCTACTAAAAATGTGTTTGTTACGTGATACAGCAGAAATATTACAAAATAGTATGGATAATTATAGGCTAATTAAATGCTCTATTACAAAATTTTGGGCTCTTTAGAAAAAGTTAGCAGAACCAATATCAAAACATAATTTAAAAATAATTGGAAAATTAAAGGTTAATTTAAGGCTAATCAAATGCCCTATTTAATTTTTTTTATTCTGCTCGTTCTAGAAAAGCATCAGGATTTATCACCTCAAAGTTAGCAAAACCCTAATCGAAAATCGGACCAAAATCGAAATAAAAAAGAAAAACTTGCTGCATTGAAAATCAAATAATTTTAGTCTCATTATGTCCTACTCAAATGACCCATCAAAAATTTTGGGCTCCACCCGTTTTTGACCAAACTTCACGCCATTTAATCTAAAGCCCGCTGAACTCAAATCGAAAATCGGACCAAAACGAAATTAGAAGGAAAATCAAGATCAATCGACATACAAATAATTTTAGGCTCATTATGCCATAATCAAATGACGCATTAAAAATGTTGGGCTCTACTCGTTCTTGATCAAACTGCAGGTCATTTAGGAGCCTAAAAATATTTGTTTTTAAATAGATCAAGCTGTTCGTTCTAATTTCGGTTTTAGTCCTACTTTCGATTGGGGTTCTGCTAGCTTAACATTAAATGACCTGAAGTTTGGTCAAGAACGTGTGGAGCCCAACATTTTTTAATGGGGCATTTGGTTAGGCCATAATGCGCCCTAAATTATAATATGGCCATTGATCTTGATCTGCGTTTTAATATCGGTTTTGGTCCGATTTTCAATTTGGGTTTAGCGAGTTTTAGATTAAATGACACGAAGTTTGGTCAAAAACGAGTGGAGCCCAACATTTTTAATGGGTTATTTGAGTAGGACATAAAGCCTAAATTTATTTGGTTGTCAATAGATCAAGTTTTCCTTTCTAATTTCGGTATTGATCCGATTTTCGATTTGGGTTTAGCGAGCTTTAGATTAAATGATCTGAAGTTTTGACAAGCATGAGTGGAGCCTACATTTTTTTGTAGGGCATTTTGTAATGAGCCCACAATTATTTATATGTCGATTGATCTTGACACGCGTTCTAATTTTGGTTTTGGTCCTATTTTCGATTGGGATTCTGCTAGCTTCAGATTAAATGACCTGAAGTTTGGTCAAGAACGAGTGGAGCTCAACATTTTTAATTGGTCATTAGATTATGGCATAATGCGTCTAAAATTATTTTAATGTCAATTGACCTTGATATGCGTTGTGCGTTCTAATTTCGATTTAGGTCCGATTTTCAATTTGGGTTCTGCTAGCTTCGAAGTGATAAACTTTTATGTTATTTCTAGAATGAGCTGAATAAAAGTTTAAATTGGGCATTTAGTATGGATAATTATAGGTTATTATTAACCTATAATTATCCATACTATCTTGTAATGTTCTGTTGTATGGGTTTTGCTAGCGGTAGGGACGTAAAGGGTTATCCAATTCGAGGTTGATAAAGTAGAAATCTGTATACCAACATCTGTCAAAGATAAACGTCAAGTACGCTGTCATTTATTTAGTTGACATTCTGCCATTTAAGAATATGGAGCATTTAACAATCGACCAACGCGTTAAAATTAAACGCGGAAAAACAGGCCGCCGATGCTGATTTTTCGAACAAAATTTTCTTCAGTGATGAAGCTCATTTTTCGCTTGGTGGATACGTTAATAAGCAAAACTGTAGAATTTGGGGCTCAGAAAATCCACAATTGATTATAGAGAAGCCATTACACCCGGAAAAAGTCACTGTTTGGTGCGCATTGTGGTCTGGTGGTGTGATTGGGCCGTATTTTTTTGAGAACAACCATGGACGAACCGTTACCGTCAATTCTGAGCGCTATGGCCGCATGTTAACCGATTATTTTTTTACGAAAATCGAAGATTATGATCTTGATGATATGTGGTTCCAGCAGGATGGAGCAACCAGTCACGTAACACGAGCAAATCGAGATCTTTTGCAAGAGAAATTTCCTGGACGTTTGATTTCGCGATTGGCTGATGTCAATTGGCCTCCAAGATCCTGTGATTTAACGCCTTTGGATTTCTTTTTGTGGGGCTACGCGAAAGATCGTGTTTACGCAAACAATCCTCAAACTCTTGACGAATTGAAAACTAATATTCGTAAGGTAATGGCCGAGATACCGCCCGAAATGTGCCGAAAAGTCATTGAAAATTACCTCAAAAGAATCAAGGCCTGTAAGAAGTCCCGTGGAGGACATTTGAATGATATCTTGTTTAACTAAAAATGGCAAAGATCAATCTGTAAAATGAAATAAAAATTACAAAACATTCCGAATATTTTGTGTGTTTTTTTTAAGTTTACTTTATCAACCTCGAATTGGATAACCCTGTACTTTAACACTTAACAGCAGTTTTTCCTAATAGTATTTTATGGATCTCCAAAATCTTACAAAAAGTACTAAATACAGTTTTTAGAATTCATTAAATAATAAGATAAAAAATCCAAAAAAAAACTAAGAATTAATAAGAAATTACAAATAAAATTGCATTAAACATAAAATTACGCTATTTTTGGTCAAAAATTTGTTTCGAATAAAAATTCGATAAATTTGTGACATCACCACAATAAATAAAATTTAATTATTTTGGTCCAAATGAAACATCAACAATTTATTATAACTAATTTTTATTTATTTGTTTGTTTATAACTTTTATAACCCGAGAAAAATGTCTCTTAAAAATATATAAATTGGCACTTAAAATTAATTTAATTAAAAATAAATAAATTTTCCAGAAAACATGTTGGAAAATTGTTTATCGCCACAAAAATTATATTTTGGTAAAAAACATCGTTAAATTATTCACATTTTTATTTTATTATTAATGCTTTACGAAGGATTCCATAAAAGCCATGTTATTATAAACAGTTTTATAGGTTTCTGCTTGAGAAACGGCTTACGGAAGCGTATATAGTTCTGCGTTGACTGTTAAAAAATAAATTTTTATTTTTTATACCAGCGCACTATAAAAATATTTCCTTTCGATTATCCTACATTATTTCTCTACTGTTGTACAAAATAATGTTAATCCCAAAATTAACATAATTTTTATAGCTAAGTTTGCTTTATTTGAATGTAAAAAAAACCCGAAAAATAGTCATTTTATGTAATAATAAATCAATAAACGAGCGCACGGATTTTAAATTTATTTGATTGTAAAGGGCGCCGCACACAGACAACCAGTAATTTTTATTTTTCGAGTACATCCCTTAATTAAGGGTATTTCCATTTCGATGATTAAGTTAAGCAAAAAATAAATAAAATTTAATTATAATTTTTTTTAATATGATTGATATGGTAGAATGATTGTGAAAATTTAAATTTATTCAATTAGTCTGACGTAAATCTCATTGAGAGTACACACTTCAATTTTTATATACATAGTCTGTTTAGAATTATTATTCAATGTTGTTCTTATCTAATTGATTATAAATAAATAAATAAAATAAAATATAAGTTTAAATTGATTTATTAATACACTGTCACTAATTCACTATGCAACTATATAACAATATATTATTGTTTAATAATGTAGAGACTTAAGATTAATTTCGCTATTATTTGTAATGTAAAACTCGTGCATAATGTTAAATTATATATATTAGGTTTACTGAAAAATTCTGTCGGATTTTTAGTACCGTACTCATATGCATTCATTGTCTTTAAGCCTAAACCTTACAAATCACAAAAATTAAATTCGGCATTTCTGGCTTTTTAATATTTATTTCTATTTTTTTTAAATTAGGACTTACAACCTACTGTCAACCAACAAGTCACGTAACCTTGTTACGCACAGTGTCTAAAAGTTACTTGCAATATTAAAAAATAATAAATAGAGCAAATCTGCAAAAATAATAGTCGCTTTCGTGCTTCATTGGGCGACTATTACTTAGAGTCGTGACTAATTTTTGTACAAATATTTATAAAAATGTCACTGCAATAGGCAAAAATTAATTGTTATTCGTATTTAGAAATAAAAAATTGTTGAACGTTCTAAATTTTTGGCAAAATTTAATATTACATCATTAGTGGGAGTCAACCTTTCCTTGAATTTTATGTAAATTTATTTATCAATATTCATTAAGTATTATAATTTATTTAATTTGACATTTAGGGCAAACCGTTCGAATTCTTACGAGTGAATGGTAAAATGGAGGCTGTATATGTTCTGGCCAGACCCTAATTTCGAAATTTTTTGACGAATGTCATGAGAAAATAAACCATACGAATTTTTCAGTTATTCGATTCCACAAAAATCTATGTGTTATATACTTTGCCTCTGTGTATATGTTTCACATTCTCAGTAGTTGCTGGCATATCTCTAAAAAATAAAAAAATAATTTGGGTAAAAAATAGTATTATTGATGAAACTTTTCATTGACGCTTAAATTTGGAAAATTCAAGTAAACTAATTTTAATCGATTTATCGAAAATGATCCTTTGAAAGCCGCCACTTCCGGTGTGCTAATTTCCTCGAAATCACTGGAACCTACCCAATTTATGAAAAAAGGTTAAACATAAAGTGTCATTTAAATGAGACGATTACACAGACTCCACCTCGACAACTTTTTCGGGCGTCGGCGATAATTCGACAGCAAAAACCTCAAGATTTTTGGTAGATTTTTTTACCATTCGCTGTATAGTCAAAGTGAGTAAATGTGGCTCCCTTAGTTCTGTGTGTCTGCGGGGGAAAACTAAATGTTTGTGGCCTCTCTACAACTTGATGGAGTTGGTCGCCACTCAAGCTTTTTATGAAATTTCTAGAGCCCCATCGGTTTTTGTGTGAAATCGGCCCTCTGCAGTTGCAGTTTCGATCCCGTTAGTACTTTTTTTACGTAATAAAATATAGTATAGTAATCATGAAATTCCGCCAAAATCGCCAAATTAAATGATCATCGATTCATCGCCAAAGCAAATGATCGGGGAAACTCTCGGCTTAATCTTTATCCATAAATTGGTCGAAATCAGTCCATCGGAAGTGGAAATTTCAAGTATGTTATTTATGAACCACAATGAACTAAAAAGTTTTCCAAAATTTAAGCAGCAAACTAAAAATAACTGAAATTGCGCCGCAATCTTGTCGGCCGAAATTTGAGGAAACGTTATAAACATAATACCGGATCTCCGCGAGTTACAAGTATCAGTCGACCACCCCCTCTCACCCGTTGATGACCTCCCCCCTCCCCCCGAACGACCCATCGAACCCAAAAAGCCGATGCCCAGGTATAACTAAGTGGCATAATAGGGTAGGGACATCGCTTCAACATCTCTCTTCATCCCCAAGCCCAGCCTGAATTGATGGAACCAACACAAAATAAAATTTCCACTCCCTTCATATGGAACCGAAAAGAATTTTAGTACTTCATTTTGTTCTGATTGTAAGATAAGAACAAGGGTAGAGCACACAACCAAAATAGTATTGTAATAACGAGGGAAAAAAAACTCGCGGCCGAAAAATGGGAAAAATAAAACGGAGTTGTTCCAAAAATTATGGAAGAAAAAAAAAGTGGTCGCTGAAACTAAAGCGGAAATAAAACGAACAACCCAAAATGTAGCCGTCGAACGGGAATAATTCTGAGCGCGAAGATCACTGTGCTATCCCGGTCGCGTGCACTACAAACGTTACTCGGTGCTCGAATACAAATATTAAATAAAAATTTAATAAAAAAAAATAAGATAAAAATTCAAAATTCAAAAAATAAAATACTTTACTGAATTTAGAGAAATAAAACAAAAAAAATATTTCTAGTACCTGACCAAACTTTTGCTGCCTTGTAGCCGTCCTGCAACAGGTGAAGACGTGAGTGATACCACACCCGGACCGTTGCGGCCTTGTACCGTTTCCAACGTTGCGGCGCGTCCGCCGATATATCTTGGATATAGCGTCGTGGTAGGCTCCTCCCCCTCCCTCCACCGTAAGTTGTAAATTAATAACGTTGCGGCCTGCCGCTGATACATTTTGGATAGCATGGTAGATCATCCGTAAGTTGTAAATTAATAAAGTTGCGGGCCGTCTGCCGATATATATTGGATAGCCTATTGGTAGGATACCCGTTGAATATAATTATCGTTGGGCGTCTTCCCGCCTTTAACCGTAAATTTGCGAATGTTCTCGGTTGGCCACCCGTATATGGCGGAGCTTTTAATAAAATTACAAATGGCCGGCAGGCACCTCCGTTGCGGTGTTTTCACCGTTACCAAAAAAGGCGTCCTCCCGCCGTAAACCGTAAATTGGAATGGCCTCTACTGGCCACCCGTAAATCGTAGATATTTGTTGCTGCCGTTACTAAAATACGAAGTTTATGTGGCGTGCCAACACACTGAGCTAACTGCATAAATTAAACGTTAAACACTATGCAGCTTACAATGGTTTAAGATCGCGGCATCCAAATTTGCTGATACACTACCCCACCCCACCAATACCCTGTACCAGGGTTGCAAAAAGGGTTTTAATTTAAAACAAAAAACACGTTTTTTTTGTTTAAAACATGTTTTTTTTGTTTAAAACATGTTTAAAACAAACCAAATAAAATATGTTTAAAACATGTTTTAAACGTTGTTTTAAACATATTTAATTACGAAGTAAGGTAATTTTTTTTATCGATTTTCTTGTAATTTCTCCATACAAAATAAGAGAGGACGATACGAACGACAAAATACAGACACAGGTCTAAACGTGAAGCATGTTTACCCAAAGCCATGTTTACTACGAGCCTGAAATGATGACGTATCGCTATGTCGACGGTTTACAAAAAATTCGGTCTCTCTTAATCGATTGAAGTAGCAGCAGGCTTATTTTCTTTGTAAGTTGCTGTAAGAGTAAGTTGACGTGGATTTTACTTTTTTCTTCTGCTTTAATGTGCTGAATTTTCAACAAATAAACTCGATCATTTATTTGTGTTGCCGTATTAAAAAAAATAGTAAAAAAGGAGTTGTCGACATGTAACGTCATTAGCAAAAAACCAATGTTGTCACTGGCCCATAGTAGACCATGGCTCTGGTTTACCACATACATAATTATACAAATAAATTTCTAATACAATATAATTGGATTTTATTTATTTTATAGTTATTTGTATAGTATGAGGATCTGCATAAACCAATTTTGAATTAAATCGTTTTTCTCTATTTTCATTCGTTTTACAGCATTTGTCGTTTTTTGGTATTTTACATAACTGTTCTTAAATAGAGTCCTGTTCGTTTAATACAATTTTGGGGAAGTTCTTTCTACTAATCGGCTTTATTTTATTTATTTTTTTTATAATTCAATTTTTAGTTCATTAGTTATCTTGCTCCTCAGCGGTGTTGATTACTATCTAAAAATAACAATGACTGATCGCACGAAAATTTGGTATTGGTTCACCTGAATTGGATGATAAAATCGAAAAATTTAGTTCTAATACTTGTGTGCCTGATGCCGATTATTTTTTTTTGTCCGAATGTCCTTTAACTAAATTCATGATTTGTTCGTACCGCAGTTATTGATAGACGTCTCCAAGTTTCATAACCAAAATATGCCTTAAATTTAGTTCTAAACTGAAAACTTTTTTAGGATTTGTCTATTCTAGATTAGAACTTAAGAAATTAAAAATCTTAATTTATTTAGCAAATTTTAATTAAAAAACACCAGATTAGATTTGTTTGGTGCTTGCGAGCGAGTGGTTTGAAGTAATAATCAATTCAGTTGGCAGCAAATTGGGGCAAGAAAATCGGTGTCAGGCATACGGTATAAACGCGTGAAATATAAAAATTGTAAAAAGGAACTATCTGGGTTCTTGTTCTTGAAATCGGTGGAAGTTTCGCTAATTGGCATATGATTTGCTTTAGAATTCGCTATATTATTTGATTTTTTCGCCGGGTACTTTGATTACTTTTTAAAATTTCTCTGTATATTTCAAATTTTTGCCACTATTAAGTAAAAAATTTCACCTGCGGCGCGAAATATTCGAATAATGCAGAGAATTCTAAAGCAAATTGTGTTCCGATTGAGAAATTTCCATTGATTTCAAGAATGGGGTTCCTGTTTTAGTCGTTAGAATGAAAGAGCACCTGAAAAAATGCACGCAATTAAGCACACTTGTGGATGAGTTGAAGATCTATATAGCGATCATGACACATCACGTAAGGATATATATATATATATATATATATATATATATATATATATATATATATATATATATATATATATATATATATATACATATATTGTAAATTAAACATATTATTTTGAAAATATGATTATTGCAGCGAAATTGCTACGCGAAATTATTGTTTCGCAAGCGAGGCTTGAATGTAATATTCCGATTGCCAAACATTGTTTAAATATTAGTTAACCAACATTTAAAACTTAATTAATCTTAAAAGGCTGCCAAGTTAGTTACAATATTTAAATCATTGAATCACAAAATCAAACCGAAAACTGAAGCCAATAAGTTTTATTTAAATGATACTAACTAAATCTGATTGATGAGTTTGGGTTTTGTGGCCAATCATATTTATTTAATTTTATGTATTTGAAGTTACAGATATTATTTTTTTAAGATTTACTAAAGTTAATTTAAATAAATAAACCTTTGTTTTTTTTTCTAATTAAAATCATGATTAAAACAATTGTTTAAAACAAAATGTTTAAAACATACCGCTTTGTTTAAAACATGTTAAAACATTTGTTTTAAACATTTTGTTTAAAACATTGCAACCCTGCCCTGTACAATATTTCCTAAATTGCTTGTGTGGGATGGAGATTTAATGACGTAACGTATTTTAGCTTTACATCCTCAACATCAATGATATCCCAAACTATTTTCTTTTTATAACTGATTTATGGATTTTCGGTATATGAAATTTCAACCCACTCAGATTAAGTTATGAATAAAAAAAGAAAAAACAAATGTTTTTATACAAATTTATTGCGTTAAATTCACCTTATATCAGGTTCTTTTTATTATCATAAACCAAAAAAAAAAAATTTTATATATTATAAAAATTAGCCATCTATACATATTTATATAACAAAAACTAACACTCCGAGTGTATTTTACTCGACTCTCCTTTTTAACATTCCAAACGAGACTAAAAAACTCTCGCACCAAAAACAAAAATCTAAAAAAAAATCTTTTTCGTTTTCCGCGCGCGTCACTTGCACACTCTCTCTACCGCGCATCGTGCGATTGATGACCAAAATAAAAAACCACAAAAAAATGCTCTTCTATATTTTGTCATTCGCACACACGCACAAGGTGCACACTGGTACTGGTCTTGCTCCCAAAATTATTCGAGGTTTACGCGAGACATATGTCAATGTCAATTCACAATCACAAAAAAACCTTAGTATTTCAATGCGCAGACAACAGATGGCAATGCCACGTAAAAGGCAGCACACATTCCATTACCATGGAGCTTAAATTCAACATGAAAAAAGGAAAGGAAATAATGTTATGATGACCAGGTAATCGTAACAAAAAGAAAGCAAATAATGTTATGACCATGAAGTCGTAACAAGTTTTCTGTTTAGAACTAAATATCACACATATTGGTTTCTGAAATTTAGCGGCATCTATCAATAACTGGTACGAACTTATCATTAATTTAGTTAGTCAGTAGTCAGTACAGTATAATAAACCGTATTTGGTATATTTGCTAAGATTCCGCAATTAAAAATAGCTAACTTTTGATTTTAAATCAAATTGGAGAAGCACCCTTCTTATAAGAAAATTCCGATCTTCGATTCGCTGCTAAAAATTAAATTTTAAATTGATTCATCTGTGGTTTTCTTTTGTGTTTTTCATTTAAAAAATATTTGAGTTCCAAGTTTTGCCGCTAGCTGGCACAGCTATCAAACTCCGAACATTATTGCACTGGTAACAGTTCCGCTTTTCAAGGACACTTGCAAAAATTTCATCATAAAATAGATGCTTAAAATGGGCCATTATAAATTACTAAAGCCATACAACTTATTTTAGTAAGGCCTTTTCCGAAACGAATATTTATGGAAACTAACTTATTCAAATTAGTATGCTCGTGAGCTTTTTGTAAAAAATTTATTTTTTACAAAAAGATTTTTATTGTTTTGACAGTTCACAGCAAGTAAATATGCAAAATCATTTCGGATGGTTTTGCATTCTTATTTAAGAAGGCACCCAATATGTAAATATATGTGAAATAAGTAGCCATTTTGTATTTTTTTTTATTAACGGAGTAACCCATATTTTGTAGAGCTTGAACATTTTCAGTTTTCGTGTTTTTCATTCATGAAACGATAATTTTTATTATTTAATTTAAGTTTTTGCTTCGAAATAGTCAGAAAGGAATTTTTTAAATAATCTTATTTTTCTCACATGAACTGTTTATAAAAATTGCTAATAATAAATCATTCTACTCGATTTGTATCACTTAAGTTAAACTTAAAGCAATACTTACTATAGGATCTTTTCATTCCATTTGACAAGTTGGGCGCAAACGCTTGACCATAACGTATAGAATCCTAGTGTACTGTAATTCATCTGTGGCTAAAAATTCAGTTACACAATCCGCTGTTAGTGATCGAAGCTGGATGTCGATGATATCAGTTTAAAGATTAACTTAGATGGACGAGTATCCAATGTACAGGTAGTCACTGTGAATTGAAGATGCGTGGGTGAATGTCAGTATTGGTTGGCCTTAGGACACCAAATTCATTAGCTAATCATTACCTTCTTTTAAAAAAGAATAAAGTTGAGCAATATCTAAATTTACTATTTGATATAATGTTTTTTTTCAAGCTATATGGAAAGCTCACATTTCGATTTATTGTTGAAGCTAGAATTTTCATGAATGCGTCCATAAAAATTCAATTTCAATATCCATAAACGTATTTTTTTTTGTTAAAATCCCTGCAATCTGGGGGCCGAAGCACTCTCAACTCTTCGCAGTTCTTTTTTCCCGTCCTACCTTACGCAGTTGCCTACCAAATCGAAGACGTACGGCTATAGGTCCGATTTACGTTACCATCTGCGCATTGAATAGCTCCATGCCAGCCTATAGTACTGTACATGGTGGATGCATCGGCCCATGAGTTTTGCACGCCGATTGGGGGATCGTAGTTGTGTTCCTTTTTATCACAGATCTTAATTTGTTGATGAAAATTTGCTTTTGCATCCTGCCCATATCGGGATTCGAACCCGGTACCTCCTAATCCAAACACGCTTACATGAGCCATGTTTGATGATCTATAACGAGGATGATGTGCATGAAAACCAGGATACTTCAGTTCAATATACTGAACTCTTGTCAACCATAAGGCAAGAAGTTTTTGGCTGAACGAAAAGACGGTTGACATTAACTTTTTTTTTTACAAGATATGCGAGTAATATGCGAGTATGCGAATACTTCCCAATCGAATACTTTTTTTGACTAAATTTTGATCTTATTTAGTTTTAAATCCATATTTAACAGTATTGGTTTATTAGAATACTTTGGCAGAAGGGCCTATATTTTATCGTCCGTAAATAATAAAAGCAGATGATGATGGTTCCACCCCTTATCGTTTTAACCGATATAAGCGCACATCTCATAGATTACGTGTTAATAACAACAATTTGGCAGCAGACCCAAATTTCGAGGAGGAGTATTAGGAGGAGTTTTATTAAGGAACCATCTTTCAAAAATAATATGTTTGATGACATTTCTGATGGCTTTACTGAATTAAAAACTCTATTGGACGGTCAGCTAAATGCTCCCAGTACTTTGTATTTAATGGGTCGATCGATGAATTGCGATTGAAATCTATAGTTAATTTTATTCACATCATCATTCTTGGGAGGTAACATTGCACGTTCGCAGAGCTAATTATAATGCGTGATTCATAAGGCGACACCGATTTTACATTTTCGATTGTTCCAGATATTGTCGCGATTTTCAACCCAATTTTACATAAATGTCTCGCGCCGGTTACTGCTAAATTACGCAAATCAAAATGTTTTTCAGCGCTCTCCAACAAGGAATGAGTTCTTGGAAAGTAGTTAGTTCTGGTATTGCATTTAAGACGAAAGGTGGAAAAACGTGAGGACAGCAATTCAGTAAGCATTGAATCAGGTTTCCAATTATCGAGTGATGAAATTGATCTACTTACTAAAATCATTTTTATATTGATGACAATTAACCTTTTGCACTCCAGAGACACTTATCCCATTAGTGTTTGACTAACACAATTGTGCGGGTAGGGCAAAAGTATCATGTCAAAAATTTAGTTTTGCATGTTTTTTTGAACCAACTTACACTGTGAATTACTTTTTTGTTGGCTTTACTTCAAATCAAGCGAGATTTTTTGTCAACAACGCCATTACATACTATGGTTTTTTACTCACATTTGTGTGGGTTGGACTAAAATTGAGCCAATTTTTTTATTTTCTTGGTTGAAAAAGGGTTATACGGTAACATTAATAACAAATACACATAGTTTTTGGGAACTTCCCTTATATTGTAAATATAAATATTTTTTTGCAGTAAGTGATACAGTTTTCTTCAGTTGGTATAAAAAAATTAATACAGTGACGTTATGAAATATTTGTTTCCCATAAATAATAAAAATGAATTTTCAGGATTGTCAAAGTAGTGATAGTAAATTAGATTTTAAACTTCATAATGAAAATTTTATTGATTTTGATGCTATAGCGGATGAAAATGAAGCTAATTATGATTAACAACGAAAGTTGTGGAGAGTCCCACCGATAATAACGAAAGTGATTCTGATAAAGATTATGATAAAAACGAAAATGTTGTTGAAGGAATAAATTTCTCTGTGGCACCTAAAATCTCCGGACCACAGGTTTCCTCGAACGTTGTAGAATAACTACAATTTTTTAAGTTATTTCCATCAGCTAGTCGATCAGATTATGAATGAAAGTAACATTTATGCAAAAATTCAAATAGGATGGACAAATCAAATAAATAATTCTATTTGGAGTACATGGGACGATGTGGACAAAGATGAGGCTCCTTGAATTAAAAAAGGCTGAAATTAAAAAGGTTCACTTAAAAATGGTGTTTTTATATGAAAAAATGGAAACTTTTTTAGGTCATGTCAATTTGCAAATTTAAGTTTGTTTTATATTTTCATTAATGAAAGCATTAGTTGCAATAATTGAATGGTTTGGACTTACATGTCCAATAGAGAGTATCAGTCAATTTTAAAATTTAAAAAACAAATTAATAAAAATGCCATTTTTAAGTCAGCCTTTTTTATTTCGAGGAGCCCAAAGTTGAGCTTTAGGCTTTATTTAGCGTCAACCTCAATATGGGCACAATGGCAGTAACTAGTGGGGCATAAGAATTTATGTACTGGCGCATTTTTTTCAAGTTTTTTTCTTGTAACACAACGGAAATATAAATATGTGGGTAGATACTCGATTGGCTATAGCAAGCAAGCAATTTGCTAGCCACAATCCTGACTACTCAATCAATTATACCAAGGAAATAATTTCAAATTTCATAAAATTTTTGTTTATTTTTGCAATGTTACAGTAAAATTTACGGCTTCAAAAATTAAACAGCAAATTTTTGTGTTGTTCTACTAAGCTTATTAAAAATATTATTTAAAATCTAAATTTCCTTGGTAAAATTGATTGAGTAGTCAGGATTTCGGCTAGCAAATTACTTGCTTGCTAACTAATCGAGTATCTACCCCATAATTTACGAAATTTTATGTGGAGTGCAAAATGTTAAATATGCAGCAGACGCACTATGTTGGCCAAATTTTTGCAAAACACCGTTTTGAAAATGAACGGCAAGTTCGCCGACAATATAATGGGTGTCTTAGGAAAAAGAACAGGAAAAATATAAAATGGTTCATCAGGAACATTGCAATATATATTTTCATAATGGTAAAGTACATTTTCTGGTTCCACTGACGTACATATTTGTCCCTTGAAAAAGGGGCGTACCAAAAAACGTTTACTTGGAACTATCAAATTATTATTATCAATCAATAATGAGAACCAGTTAAACATTATTAGTGTAGGATAAGTTGAATACTTCGTTGAAACTTGAAAACACCGCAGAGACCATATTCAATAGATAAAAAGTACTTTTTCCAATTGGGATTCTCATTGGGATTCATGCGTGACAAATGTCATGTTCATATGACATTTGTGTTCAGTATTCATTGACATTTCATCATAAATAGACTTACGCGAAAACAACATTGACAAATTATGGAAATTTATTTCAAAAATCAGTGTTCAGTGAAAATTGTTTTCGTGCTCTTCGACCATGTTATGGTGTTCATAATCGTCCAACTGAACGCACTATTCGCGAAACAATCAATAAATTTCGAATCACTTTTTCATTATTGGAGATTCATCAACCGACTAGAGTGCGTACAAGTCGATCTTTTGTGAATATTGCTGCTGTAGTCGAAAGTGTACGTGAAGACCGCAGTCAATCAATTCGCCGCCGTTCTCAAGCCGTTCTGGGTCTCTCGTATGGCACATTGTGGCGTATTTTGAAGAGATATCTTGGTTTGAAGGCATACAAAATACAGTTTGTTCAAGAATTGAAGGTGGTTGACCTTTCTTTGTGTTATCGATTTGGTTTATGGGCGTTGAACAGCTCCAAATATATCCGTTTTTTACCGAAAAATTGTGTTCAGCGATGAAGCTCATTTTTGGCTGAATGGATACGTCGACAAACAAAATTGTCGTAGAAGAGATTCAAGAGCTTCCAATGCATTCTGAAAAATGCACTGTTTGGTGCGGTTTATGGGCAGGTAGCATCATCGGACCGTATTTCTTTAAAAATGCGGAAGGACAGCGAGTAAACGTCAATGGCGCAAATTATTTAACGATTGCTAAGTTTGAATTTGATAGAAGCGGGAGAAAATATTTAACGATTTGCTATAACGGCTTAAAGCCCATTTTGACAACTTGCAAACAACCTAAAAACTAGTATTTTCAGTTTCCGTGCATTTGTGCACGAAATTCAAACCACGCTTAGCTGACTTTGATTACTTATGCTTTAAACGCATATTTTAATAAAATAAAAATATAAATGAGAAAAATTCTGACGTCAACTTGGTTTCATTAAATTTTTTGACGTTGAAGTAAATTTAACCATGATTTTTTTAAAATTTTTGAAACTGATTTAAACTTTGTCGTTTTTAACAAATTCATTTTCTCTATATCCACAACTATTGGTAGTTATTTATCAAATATAATTCAAACCTGTGGAAATATATGCGAGTCATTATGAGATATCCCGCGAGCTTTTCTTCAAGACATTCGAGAAGAGAAGAAAACGAATGCTGATTATTCAAGTTTTTTTTTGTCATTTCCTTATCATCTACACGCTTAAATTAAATTTTTGTCACTAATCATGTCTTAAGTATCAATTCTACACTTAATAACTCGACAGTACAATAAAATTAATCGTTTCCATCTTGTCTTAGCAATCCCAACATTTTTAATTAAAGCATTTCAATTCAAAATAATAAACATTATGCAAATATCAGGAGAATTCTATGGAGGTTTAATTTTTATATATGAAAACCAATTTAAATTTAAATTTAAAATCTTATCAGATACCCTTTAGACAAATTTTAGTATTTAAGTAATTATACGCGTTTCTGTGGTAGACCAAATTCATTAAAAACAAAAGTTCGTTCTAATTTCTTTTGGCATGGTGAATTATTAACAAGATTAAAAAATATAAATTTGGTGTGGTTTAACTTTCTGGTGATAAGAATAATATAAAATATTGTATATACACACACACACACAGACAAAAATGTCTTAGTCGTAATAAATGGATATCTATTCCCGGTCGTAACGAAACTCTATAAAAAATACAAGGGTGATAGACAGCATTAGTCACGAATATTTTAATCTCTGGCATAAAGATATTTGTAATAACAATTACAATAAAAAAAAGGATCCATGCATATCATGTTTACGAGGACTTGGTTCAGACGTATCCTTTTCGTTCGTATCGTGTACAGAAACACGCATGGACATTCATAACATAAAATAAAATATTGTATTGAAATAATAAAAAAATACGTGTTGGTAAAATCAAATTGGGTGATTAAGTTTAATTGCGGCAACACATACAGCACGGAGTACATACAACATATTTGCTTTGGCATTTCAGATTCAACATTTCAATGTCAAATAAAATATTTAGGAATTTTTTGAAATTGCGATGATACGCAGATACAGTTTTCCCTTTTTCATTTAAGTACACTTTAAAGTAAGAAATTAGATATTTGGGCTAGCCAAGAAAATGGAATGACTATACCAAAATACATAAAATATAGTAAAATTATGTTTATATATTTAAAGGTATACCGTCTGACATATAGTCTACCGTCTGATAGGTAGTTTTAATATTTTTATTGCGCTGCTCAGTTATTTACGCGAGTACACGAGTACATACATCTTTTTATACAGCGAGTGTGAGTGGTATAGTAACATGTTTATCTATTAAAAAAAATCTAAAATTTTTTTGACGGGTTAACATTACAATTATTATTTATTATATTGTTAGCAATAATGAACGCCGGCGACGTTGATTTTTATCAGTTTTGAAGTTTATTTGTAAAATTTTAGTGCTTTTGAAGTGCTACAGGAAAAGGAAACTAATTTTTTGTGTTTTTAGTTAGTTTCACAACATAAATATGCCAAAATCATGTTTAATTCATTATTATTTATCATCAGCTGGATATTTGAGTAGAATTCACGTGAAACTAAATAAAGAAAAGTAATTTATACACCGCATACTCGAAAAGTAAAATAGCGATTTGTTTACAATTTGGATTTTAAGTAGAATCGCCAGCGCAAATATAAGTCAGGTTATTTACAAATTCATAAAATGGTTTTAGATTTCATTGTTGATTAGAATAGCATTAAGTATTTTTGTAAATATTTAGATACTTATAATAATCAAATAAAATTTGACTTCTACGTTATCTTGTTTTTAAGAAATCGTATATTGCAAAATGATCTTCTACAGAAGTGATGGCCAAACATCATCTGCCGGTCTTAATTTTTAGTTGGTGAAAGCAAGAGAAGATACACGCAATTTATTACAGCATAGGTACACATAAAAAATATTCCTTACATTATGCAAATGAGTATATACTTAAGTAAGCTTACATACGTAACGCAATACATATGCTAAGTTTATTTGTACAATTAAAATTCAGAACCTAAATAGCTACAATACAGGACAGGTTTTATGCGTTTCGTTGTCTAAATCTTTTTTTAACAAAGAGGCCATAGAACAAATAAAAATTTTTAACAGAACAATTCCTTAACAAAATCAACAAATTATCTCGAGTTAAAAATATTTAGGTTATTGAAGTGATTGAATTAGCCTAGAATTTCCATGATTCAAGAAATCTGAATCTACTATAATCTGCTTAATTAAATTCATGGCAGATAGCTGAAGATTTTATTGAGCAAATTGGTTACAACTTGTTCCTTTTTTTAATTCACTGATTTGTCACTGTTGCAGGAGAAACATTCGCAGAAACTGCCATAACAATGCAATTTTAGGGAACGGTCCTCAGAAATGATGAGTTACTAGAAAAATTGTTGTGAGTAGGTTGGGAGGGAGAAAAAGTTTATGGTTTTGCAAGAGAGATAACATTTATAAGAAACGCAGTCATTTAAAAAAAAAACTGTTCTCCTTTAGTATAAGAGCCGCGATTATGTTTCATATAGAAGTTTTAACGGAAAAATGGCATGTCTCGTTCGGTGTATTAGCAAAGCTTCGTTAGTCAGACTTTACTCTCATAGCTTCATATTTCAATTAAACTCTATGAGAACCAATTTTCTAATAAACTATTTGAATTGCCACAAGCGTTTACATGGCATTGCTTACCTAAAAATTTGAACAGCGGACTAACAACCTTGTCTTATAAAAACCAACAAGTTATCAACAATACACATAGATCTTGAATTGCGTCATTGGACCTGGAGGCTTTTTAAACCTATCGAACCAGCATTTAACTTCAAACTGGACGTACTAGGTTAGGGCGGCTGCTATCGCAAACTTAGGCCAATAGTGGCTCATTGTTATACTAGCAGGATTCTATCTTCTCTTTACTTCCGCAGAAACCATCCAGAACTACTTATGTAGCGTAAAATATCTCGCACTCCACAGTCCGTGAATTACGAAAGGCTGTTCATACCGTACACCTAAGTACTTATGCCATCTGTATGATAGTGGCGGACACGAGCATATCAAGTGATCTAAAGTCTCTTCCTTCTCTTCGTCCACACAACTTCTACAAAAGTCATTCGTCTGTAGACCCAGTCTTCTCGCAAGTTCCTCCAAAAGGTAGTGTCCTGTCAGTATCCCTACGACCAATCCTACCTTTCATTTTCCCAGGAATACTAGTGCCTTGGAGCGCCGTAAGTCCAGTTTTGGCAAACCTGTTTCGTTACCCTGCACGTGAGAGTGATGATTCACCTCTCATTTGTGAAGGTGATAGCTTACTGAGCGCCAATTTGAGCGTTGCAATAGATCCCCAGACCTGCGCTTTCCGGCTGCATTCTAGCTGCCATGTGCTTACCAAAAAATTTGATTGATTGGAATAAGGTGGAACATTACCTCTAAAGCGCGTGTAGGTGTTGTCCTAAGCGCCTGCTAATAAACATACAGGCCGTTCTTGGCACCTTCTTCATCATCCTTATATATGTTATCTTCTCCAGAGCTGGCCACCACACGCCCACCCCGTACATCAGCACAGGTCTTACAACTGCCGTTTAGAGCCAGTGTACGAGCTCTGGTTTCAGACCTATCTCGAGTAAATGGCTACATTATAGCTTTATCCATCCTTTCTACAATGTTAGGCTTCTAGCTGAGCTTATTGTCCAAGATTATGCTCAAAAATCTCGCCGTGTCATCCAAAGCCAGTCTAATGCCGTTCACGGTAGGGGGTTAACTATCGGAATTTTATATTTCTTAGTAAATAGTACCAGCTCTGTCTTGGGAAGGTTGATCCCTAATTGACATTTGCTCACCCATTTCGTAACGATCAGGAGTGCATTCTGTAGAACATTCATAATCGTGTTCAAATATTTGCCAGAGACAGCTATCGCTACATCCTCTGCATACGCTACAATCCTGTCCCCTCTCTCTCCAGTCCCAACAGCAAACCATTCATCACTACACTCTAAAGAAAGGGGACATTTTACCTCCCTGTGGGGTTCCTCTAACTTCCTAGTGGTGGTTTCCAGTTTCGAGGTAATAATCCTGATTACCAGCATCTGATTTATCAACCTACTTATAGGGTAGTCAATCTTCGAAAATAACAATCCTTCCATGATCGCCTCCGTTTTTACATGATTAAAGACACCTTCAATCGGGAAATGCTACCATACAAAACTCTTGCGAGTAAATTGACTTCTCAATCATGCGTACTAGATCGTGCAGGCCTGTGTACATCTACCAACCTTTCCAAGGTTTTCATCAGAAAGGATGCCATAGTTAAAGGTCTCAGGTCCTTTGGATAAGTATATGAATACTTTCCCGATTTTGGGATAAAGACCACTCTGACCTCCATTCATTTCCTAGGAATATAGACCAGTTTCTGACATCCCCTGAAGATAACCTCCAGTCAGCGGAGGATGACTGCCGAGTTCCTTTAGTTCTATGCTGGTATAGTCCGCGATCCGGGCCGCTGATTTATAAGGCTTAAAACCGTTCAGCTCCCATATGACTCGTTCCCCGTCCACGATGCCTTTCACCTCTTTTGAAAATGTTTCTCGATGAGCACCAGACTCCATCAAGTCGTCAAAGCTTCCCAAAAAATGGGTCTCGATGAGGAGCTCCAATGTTTCTGCCCTCGAAACTGTCCATGACCCGTCCGGTCTAATTAAATAACTTGAACTTGTTGGGTTAATATATATTATTTTCCTAAGGCGAGTAGTCTCAAAGACCTCCTCCATTCTACAACAAAAGAGTCTCCAAGATCCCATTTGACCCTTCCTCAACTTTTTTTTTGTACTTTCTTAGATCCTCCTTATCGCCCCGAAATTTAAATTATCAAAGTTTGGCATTCCGACATAGAAATTATTTATAATTCAATGCTAGATAGCTGCAAAGACAGTATTATGCTTTTGACCAATTCTGGAGCTTTTCGTAAGCTTTGTGAGGATTGTATGCTTGTCTTCATTAATGGCTATATGTCCAGTTTCTGTTATAAGTAACGCTTTCATTCGTGTCCAGTTTCACTGATGCATCTGATGAATTATTTAAAGTTGGTTCCTAACCAATAATTTATTTAGTTTTGAAATACTATTGGACTACATTAAGAATTTTTTTAACCACTTGAGTGATTTGCCTGTGCGTGACTCGGAGGCGTCGTTCGATTGTTTCTTTTGATTTGCCCGAGTTTTGCTCGCAAAAATTGAAAAAAAACATTGTATTCAGATTACTTACTTGGTAATTATTTTCTAAAGAGAAGTAAAAAAAAAACCTGACAATTAATGGACACATTTTCTCGGAAAAAGCCATCACTTAGGTGGTTAATATTATTTGCTTTCATTAATTGCTCAAGTTATAGTTCAAAATCTGAATTGCTTTTGGATTTGTGAAGCTTTTTATGCAAATACTGGAATCCGCTTGAATAATTTGTGAGTTGTTCACTAATTACAACAAGAAAGCCGCCAAGAATTTCGAGTTGAAAATCTCCGATTGCATGGTCATATCGGCTGCCAATATTTCTAATACAACCATTTCAGCTTTAAAACTGTGCTGACGGTGCTTTGGTGGTGAATCCATATTTGCATGCTGACTTACTGGTAGACACCTTTATATCGAGCTCGACATTAGTTTCCCTGATCGTCAATTATATATTGTGGTTCCAATATGGGTCCCATCAACATGTTGGGGGAAACTGTCTTCTAAAATCTGGAGGCACTGTACGTAAATAAGGCCGCCAGACCCGATGGAATTCCAGTTCGATTGAAGGAGCTTGCCAGCGATTTGGTTCCAATATTACGTAAAACTTTTCTTTTTTCCTATAAGCAAGATAAATATCCGAACGCCTGGAAAAGTGCAATGGTACAACTAGTTCTGTAACAGGATTTTGATCAAACTGACCTCGTGGAAAGCTCTGTAACATTTAGTAAAATATCTTGTAAGCCGCTTGAAAACCGATCTCTTGACGTAAATTGGAAACAAATGGAATCTTGGCCGTAGAACAACATGAAAAAGCCTTTGAAATCGGTTTAGATATATAAAGATTTTTGACAAGGTTTCGTTTGGGAATCTCATTTGTAAATTTGCAGCATTCGGTTTGGATTCGATGACCATCAAGTGGATAAAAACTTTGACAAATGCCGAAAGATCAACGTTGTGCTAAACGAGAGATGATCAATGACACACTCCGCAAATGTCGGAACCCGTCAGGGATCAGTTTTGTCACAGACTTTGTTTTTGTTATAAGTACATCAATGTTTTGCTGATGATCATTGCATTGGTCAAGTCAGGTTCATGCATGAAAAGTTAAGCATGGTTGGATTTATTTGGGTAAATATGGCATCAAGTTCTCCAGGCGAAGCTGTCGAAACCTCGAACTGACGAAGCCAAGAAATGGAATTCGCTAAACGTTTTCGAATTTCGGTTGGACTATAAAATACACAAATTTAAGGTAGCTTTCAACCTTTAATTGAAAGGCCGGGCCATTGGGTGCAGGAGCTCTGTTAGTTACAAGGATCTAGGACAATCTTAAAGTCCGCCCTGCACCCAATTAAAAATAAACGTATAAAAAAAGTTTTAGAAACCGGTATTTCAGTATTCAAAAACTCTTCTGGTATTTTGGTATTCAACCACAATCTTAAAAATCAAATCGAAAGAAATGCGATCCCAGTAACTTAAGATTGAGAATGTATACACACGACACCTTAAAAACATCCAGTCTTAATTAGTTTCTGGTTACCAACGGAAATCGGGTCCGGGACCCTCGAATAACAGATCAATGCCTCTATTTATTATGCTAACAAGGGCGAACCTCAGTATGTCCTTTCACGGTCAACTATAAAGATTGATAACTACCTAATGGTTGTCTATATAAACTCCTCTATTGAAATGGGCTTCATATAAATGAAGTTACACTAGCTTTTCACATGACTGCAGTGGCATTGTTCAAGCATATAGTGTGTGCTTCATTGATGTACTTGCCAACCTCCTTGGAATGGAGTCGTAGTCTCTTGACTATTTCGTTATTCATGGGAGTATCGTTTACTTAATTATGATCGGCTGCAAAGAGAAGGTGAGTTTAAACGATTGTAAGTGATGTTTTCGTTACCATCAACGTGGTTGAAATATGTACGAGGACAATCATTCTCAAAATAGCGTTGCTCAGATTACTTTTGCCAATATTCAAAAACAAAAGGCAGTCATAAATTAACGTGGAAAGTTACTTTAATGTTGCTATATGACCAATAACTTTTAAACTATTGCGAGGCTTGTTGTTTAGAAAAGAGCGTGAACAAAAACATTTGAATATGTCACAATTTTTTAGGAAGTCGGTCGACGACAAATGATGTTTTTCTCGTACCATCCCTCCAAAATCACCCTCAATGAAAAATTTCACCACTCGTACAAATTTTTTGGTGAAATTGAACTTGCATTCCGATTATATTTTAAGAATCCTAGGCTGGTGCTCGGCACACCTTCACTGTGATGGTTTACAAATTTCCACTTTTTTTATGGTTTACAAATTTCCATCATTTTATATAATTTTGTATCCTTTTAAAATTTTTATATTTCGCTGGTGCTTGCCGTAAATGTTTTAATGTTTTTTACTTTCCAGTTACTCTTTATTATGCTTTACTACCCGAATGAAATTTTTCTTTTCGTTTTTCTTACAAATTTCCATACACAAATTAATTAAATTCGTAACTCGATTTATATTCTAAAACACATTAAGCATAACAGTCGAAATAGAAATTTTCTCCATTTATAAATGTCCTTTGATTTTATTATGGGGTCATCAACATCCGTCTTGTTCAAACCCAAAATTACAACGTAATCGACCGAAAGACAAATCGTTATTTCTTCCTCATTTGACAACGATCGATTATGTTTTGTGTTCATCGCTTTAAAATTATAAATTTTTGTTTGTGTTTTTGACCCGATAGCTGTTCCGGAACATCACAAAAATTCTATAACAATGCGACCAACTATATAAAGCCAATGCCTTATAAATGTTTTGTTTACAAAATATGGATCATTAAATTTTATTTTAAAAAGATTTTTATTTACTATTACCAGGCATAAAGGAAGTATATTTTGTATTCTCTCTAATCCTGTTATATGTATACAATTCTGGGTTTAGTTCTCTATTTATTATGGCACTCGTCCTGAAGGCAAAGAGCAATAATTTTTGACGTCTGTTAGTTTTCCTTTTTTTAATTCCATTAACAATAAACGAATTTAATTTATTGTTCTATGGTCCTTCCAGCTCTAGGTATAATAAAAAAAAAATAATAGTTGAATTAATAAAGGTCGAAGCTTTTGATTATTGTCTGGATTAGTTACATACTTTTTATAGTTTTAAAACGACAACAATTTTGAACTGTGTATATTCCTAAAGCTAGAAATTATTGAATCTTCAATGACATTTTTAATTAAATTAAATTACACACAAATAAATTTACCACTTTTATGTATATTTTTTTTACTGATTTCAAAATGTATTTAATTTTATTACATTGTAATTAAATCATTTTTATGTGAAATATTTGCATAACAGATAAATTATAATTTGTTAAATTATTGCGGTTAACAATACGTCCTATCTTTACTGAAAACGCAACATCAACCATATACGTGGTCGTACCATAACATCAACTATATACCTTCAGATTTTGTCAATCCATTAGAAATTATAATAATATTTCCAAGTTAGACGCTTACCTTAAAATTATGTTTCAAAAAATGATCGATAAACAAATGTGTTCAGTTCAAAATAAAATATTGATTAACGCTTAACCTTAGAAACTTTTATTCACTAAAATAAGGAAACATTTTGGAACGGGCGGTATTGGCTAATTGGATTTATTTACACACGTCTAGAAATTAAAACGGTCTTAATGTTTAGTTATTACCTAAACTACTTAGTTAATTGCTGATTTTTTTCGAAATAACTTTTGCTAATTTTGACAATATAAATTTCATCAAAACTCGCTCAGTTCTAATTTTACTCGTAATATCAAATTTTGATCAGAAAATTACTTGGAATCTAGCATGTGTCGGCTATGTTGTTAGCTAAAATTTTTATCGACGTTTCTACTTCCACAAAATTAAGTTAGAAAACGACATAATATCTTTGTTTCGTCATAGTATTGCATACTTTTACTTTTTCTTGTCGTAAAACAAAAGTCTTATATAAAATAATTCCAAGAATTAAACTATTTATTAATTCCTTAAATTATAACATTTCTATTTTATTTGACCGGCAAACATACCATGGCGAGATTTAAACAGAGAACTCAAAAAATGTATTGTTGTTGTAAATCAGAGAGGCACAAACACAACATTTTTCACCCTTCTTATTTTGATGAAGTCTTCAATCATGATCAACGATCAAATTTTTCCACAGATCGTCGAAATCTTGCTGAACGACGTACGGTAACTCTTGACTAGCAACCTTTCTCGATAATTGCTGTCGATTTTGACTTAAAAATTTCAGCACCAACAAGCGGATCAGGATCGGGTATTCAAGCTCGTGGTTGGTTTTGATAGCATCACACCAAACTATTCTGTGCAACCGCCATTATACGTCACTTTGCCAAGCATCTGTTTGATCTCTCCCTCAATCCACTTCGATATTACATTTCAAGTTGGCAGCCGCAAATCGATTGAAAATCTCTTCCAGATTTCTTAGATGCTCTTCTGCGGTTCTGCTATTACAATTATGTCGTCTAAAACTTGTAACAAACTCCGCATTTGCTGCCATCTACTCTGTGAATCGTGTGTCAGCTATTTAAAACGGCAGCAACATTTAGTAAGTACTGTGATAAACCAAATGTATTCGAAACTATCACCAGATGATCGATGCAAGATCCAATTCCAAATATGCTTCGCTGAGGTCAATCTTGAAAAATCGTTACCTTCCTTGAGGCGCTAAACTAACTCCTAAACTCTCGGAATTGGATACTGGTCGACGCAGATTCTCAATGAGTTTGTGACAGCTTTACGGACAACAATGATGGATACGGCCCATCGACAGAATTGGATAACCGGATTAAACAATGCCAAGTGAAAGCCATCTGCCAATCTTTGTTTTAACTTCGTCCAGCTGTTGAAAAGGTAGCAGGCGTGGCTTAATATATTTAAATTCATTGTAGCATCAGGCTTCATGGTTAAGTGTGCTTCGATTTGATTACAGTGACCCAAACCAGGTTTGAAAATGCTAGAGTATTTTGTACATAGATTATCGACTTTGGTTTCCGAATTGAACGAATTAGAAAATGAACACTCGCTCTTCGCTTCAATATGCTTTGACACTGGATCACCCATTCGTGGTAATTGTTCATCCAGTTTCAACTAAAAAGTTTAGATGCTTTCCGTTAATTTCTATTGTCACGAACATTTTCTTCGCACAACCCTCCATCCAATTTGACTGCTGACAGTGCTGAGCAAATTCCTGCTTTGGTTTGCATTTCAAACTTGCAATTTCATACAACACCAATGGTTCCTGTTCAGACTCGACCACATTATCACTCGAACAGATTTTCTGAAACGAAGACGTTTATTAAGGATGGCATGAAGCCAACCTGTAGATTTCATCTAACCATGCAGAGGCCTCTCACATTAAATTAAAAACACTATAATCCATCGAACGAAACTTGAGGAAACGTAATAAATTTAATAATAACCGGGTGCGCCCACCCAGAAACGACCGAATCTCCCCGAGTGTCAAGTACCATGTCTGCTGAAGAAACCCCCGAATGGCCTATCGACATCTAGAGTCCCATTCCCAGTCACAACGAAGCAGCATTAGAGGGTAGGGTCATTTCCCCAACAGACAAAGTCTCTCTTCACCCGGAGAGACCTCTAGGCATCTTCCATAATTCACAATTCGACAGCTGGAGACTATCGGAGAGCCATGGGAAGGCCGCGTAGATTTTACGGTTGTCTCTGAACGGACGACACATATGCTGGACTCGCCACTCCGAACCTGTGGTAGTCCTGCCAAGGGGATGGTAGGGACTGTTTGTTCATATATAAAATATTAACCTGTTATATATACATATGTATGGGCGTTCGTCGGCCGAAACAATAAATTATATACCCTCTTATGCAACCGGTGTGGGTTGCAGCTTTCATTCGGACATTAACAAAATAGGCGGACCACTTGCATAGAGATGATGATTGATTATGTGCTGTAGTTTGCTTAGTGCTTTTTCTGGTAAAGCGTTGATTATTTGCCCCGTTATCAAGTCGACTTCACTACTTGATTAAAAAAAACAGAATGTGATTTGGTTATAGCAAATTCCAAACTAACTAAAACCAAACTAAAAAAAATTTCTCGCACCACATCCAAAAATCAGACGAATAATCTTCCTCGCTGGTGTATCTTGCTTTGTTTTTTTTCGTGCGTTTCACTTGCACACTCTTTCTTACCGCGCATCAATCGCACACACCAAAACAAGAAACACACACAAAAAAAATATTCGCCTATATTTTTCTTGTCCTACACACGCACAAGATGCCCATTGGTCTCACTCTCAAAACTTTCCGGTTCCATTTACTTCCTGTTGGTTTTTTTAAAAAGTTTTCGAAATTTTTTTTCAATTCGTCAAGAGAATTTTCAAAACTATCAATGATATCTATCGAATTGACATTGGGTTTGGATTGATTTCGATCACCACCCTTTTAAAACCACCATCAACTTTAAAACATTTTCGTCATTCGGCATGCATTCAAAAATCGAAATTTGCTGTAATCACGCTTTGACCCACAGCCCAGACACGCTTCCATTACGCTTGCTCGTCAAACTACGATTGCGGCAGAACGATTGCATACGATTTTGTCTACCTCGAGTGTTCAACTCATTCACATTCGAAATAATTTCGCATTCGTTTTTTAAAATACTCATTGCTGATTGGGTGCTTTCGTGAGCTTGGGCAATTAAAATGACGTCATCCAAGCTGGGGTTACCTTTTTGTAAGATCGCTGTTCGTAATGGCTCATGAAGGGTGTGTATGACTAGCATGTCTCGAATTGCAGAATCAGAATATGATTTCTAACATCCTGTGCATTTAAACTTTCATTTTGCAGCCACTTCCTTCAAATTAGCGATCCAGGTTGCATACGTATCTGCACTATTGCACTATCTAGAATTTCCACTGCAAGAGATAGAACCAGGATGACAACACATGAACAGATTTTGTGAAATATTCTGACAATCTATTATCGATTTCATACGGTTGATCGTCGAAACTTTCCTCGCCGAACAAGTTCATGATAGGATTATTCATTCGTCTCGATGTTATTCAAAAATACTGTTTTAACAGAGCCATCTACTAATCAAAGTTTTCTTTCTGACCAACTAATTTTTCATATGGTCCATCAAACCTGCTTGACTGGCAACCATAGGCAGGTATAAATTTGAAATGATAATAAGAACTGTAAAAAATATTTAATTTTGAACCCCACATTCCTAAGTCCAAATTAAACCGAATTTATTTTTTAATTTTGTAATACAAAGCTGTTTAAAATCGAACGTTCGACGCAAATCAGGGGTGAACTGTAAATATGTTGACATAATTATGCTGTGGTTAAACATAAATTGGCGTTACTTACAAGGTCAATTTTATATCGAGATTAGAATTGTGTGAAACTTTTATTCAGTGATTCTCGTCAAAATGGGTGCAGATATGAAAGAGATGGTTGCGCAGTTGGTTGCCTGGAGGATGGATACTTTATATTTTGGTATAGATGCCTCTAAGTTGATATCCCGAAGCATTAATAAACGTTCAGCCCGAAGCGTTGACAAACGTTGGCAAGCCTTCAGAGGGAATTGTCGGGTATTGCGCTTAACAATTGCCGAATAGGATCCAAATCGACTCTCGAGGCTCTCATAATCGTATACACACGGCCATTGGCACGATCCCGGAGATGACAACAAAATAATCACATACTTTCACGCTGTTCTGGAGGTTCTCCTATATTATATACCATTATAGAAAATGGACCAGCTGTGTGTTACCTTCTCAATAGAATCGCTTCCATACTTACTTCCTCTAATCCTTTTCCCTAATAACATCGTCATGCATAGATTTTCACTTCAAGTGCGATTTCGACCGTTTTCAAACTTCTCTGTCACATTATCATTAATAAACAAGCTCATAATCAACCTTTTTGTGGTTTCAATCTTAGAGATTTTCAAGGAGACTGAAAAATAAACAAAAAATTACAAATCTATAGGTTGGTTTGGGACAGTTTTCTTATTGATCAAAAAAATTAAAAAAAATATTTAAGATCCACCCACAGATAATCGTGGAATAAATTCTGAAAGGACTGTCGGATTACATTTTCATGTTTAACGAACAAGTGTTTCTTTTCGTTTCTTTTTCCGCGTGCAACATTATCAATCATAATACTAGTGTCACCATATTTATTGACACCTCCGTTAGGACTCCAGATTTCGCATTGGTTAACAAGTTGATTAGAAACGAAGATTTTCATAATTGAAGAGATTTGTGTTTTGCTCCATTCAAGTCTGCATGTTCCGATATTATTTTTCTTGCACGCATTGTGTTTTGATGTTGCACTGTCCTTATGCAGGAGCATGGCAGTTTTTATTCTGACGATTAGGCGAATAGATTATACTGACCCCAGTGATGTTAAGTATCTAAAAGTTATCTTGGATATTAAAATATCTTGGAAAAATCACCAGGAGAAAAAAATCTTATTGCATATGCCTAGAAAGATCCACCTCATTTCAAATCGCCGGTCCTACTCTCGTACGCCTCCGTTATTATTTGACGGGCAGTGTTTTCATTAAATGTTTCGATAGCAAAACTAGATCCCCTACAGATTACTGTGTCGAGATGTATGGAGGGAAAAGACAGCCTATGAACCTGGTTTGAATTTAATTTATCCACTGGTTTGATTGCCGATATCAGCACAAATCGTCGTATAAATCACAATAACCTCAGTCCAATATGTATTAAACGTATATCGCCGGGCAGGAGTATCTTCTCAAAATACTTAATAACATTAAAGCATAAAAATTATTCTGCATATGCTAAGTAATTGGTTAAAGCCATTTATTGCTGGCATATCAGATTTTAGATAAGTATTTACGGCTTGTGTTATTTATAGACTTTATGGCACAAGACTAATCTTTTCATTGGTAAGCCTAATTTGCCGTGATCTAGATACGATTTATATTTGAGTAAAAGCCGGATATGTATGCTGGTCGACTCTCATGGGTTATGGTTATTTTAACACAGCATATCTACTAGTTAATCGTATGGGCTTATCACAAGAAGCTCTTTATGTAATTTGTCTGCATTAGGTCTGAGGTGTTAAAATCCGACCAATTCGGTAAACTTTCTACTTTACCCTGGTTCAGCCACACAATTTGTTTATATGTTTGGTTTGCTCGATGGACCAATAGTTTAGTACCAATACCACGATGGACCAATAGTTTAATGTTTTGCCAAGTTGAGATAATTAAAATATTTAATACCCAAGAAGGTTATAGGAATGTTCATTAAAGGTAAACTAACATTTAGAAATCAGCCTATCACCAACTATGAGTACAACATAACTGATACAACTTTTGCGGTACAAAGTTTTCTGCACTCATGAAACTGTTATTTCGTAATTGCTTAATTCGTCAGTTTAAATCTTTTCAATCTTGTTGTACACATGTTGATGTATAGCATACAACAATTGTAGACAAAATAAACACGTTTGTTTCTCGCACCATATGCGTGCATTGTACGTAAATATGTATGTTCTCTTGAAACATTTTCATATAAAAATATTTTGACGTCAATTGTCACGTTTTTACAGACAAATAGAAAGTTTATATTAATTTTAATTTCCGTGGAAGTGAACTTAAATAAAAAATGAGCAACGAATTGTATGAAAATAAATTGTTTACTCCATTTTTCGTAGCATCAAGATTTTCGAGAACACCAATCAATTTAAACTGAAAAAGTCATTAATTTTCAATTTTCCAGCCAACTGAAACGCGTTCAAACTCAAGTAGCGTATTTCAACAATACATATAAGGTATATCAAATTCCAAGAATTTTCTAAAATTTTAAACTAAACGGTACATTATATGTATTGTACTTTTTATGTTATTAGATTTTCTTCTAGTTAAGCACGTACCGATCTTAAGACTATTAGTTTCGCTTTAATTCGTTGTGTATTATGATTGGGTCACGGAGCAGCTGCAGTTAGAGCTGTTCCAAATAGATGGTGAGATTTTATACAGCGAATTATAGCTCGTTGAATTATTATTAGCTGATTTTCACATGTTATTAATCTTCCGTAAAGGTGCTGCCATATTTTTCTGTAAGAATATGCGAACCTTTCCCTTTATTGGCGTTACACTGATTTTCTTTATACCACTGACAGACACATTAACAGATCACAAGAGTTGCTCAACTCAATCTGAAATTACTTGCATGCTGCTGAACATTGACAAAACTTGGTAAAGCCATCGGGAAGGTATAAAACGAAGATTTAAATAAACTAAATAATGGCTCCAGGTCCTTGGGAGCCAAAACCTGATTTCAGAATTAAGATGGATTTCGACTTTGGAATGCTTATGGGAATAATAACTCCCTTAATTGAGTTTTCGATTATTCAACGTATCAAATAAATTCAGTTCTCTGCGCTGTATAAAATAGCTTAAATTGACAGGAGGGAAAATAAGTTCCGCTACTCGTCCAAAGAGGCAACACTATCATAAAATAGAACATATTTCTAAAGTTATTTTATAAGCAGCCGAAAAATCTTTAACAGTTTTCTTTTAATTGTCAAATTGATAGAATTTCGCGGTTAAAGAACTCAGTCTAGGAAATTTTGGATTCTTAAAATGCTATACACAGTCTATGAAAATTCAAATTTTGTCAAACTAACAATTTCTTTAATTAATAATTTTAAAATTCATTTTAGATTTAACAAAACCTTCGCTTTTGGTAATACAAAATTTTCTCAGACTTTCTTTACTCAGGAATCAGGGTTAACCTTGTAGCTATTTTCTTACGACCACCTTAAGGACGAAACTAATAATATGAGAATGACCGTTCCGTTAGTTTTTTTTTTCTAGGTCAATAATCTGATAATAACCGATTATTCCGCGTTTTTTTTTTTTGAAATTGATCTACCCCTTACAAGAAATAATGTGTGGGTGTGGGCCAAAATGGTAAACATTATGATAACATGAGAAAATTGAAACTCTAAATAGAAAATCGATATTAGAGTGCACAAAAAGCCAAGCTTTAAGTACTCGTAGAAACGATTACGAATTTATTTGCTGTCGAATGCTAAGTGGAAGTTGTTTAAACGAGGGAGAGGCAGCGTTAATTTAATCATAGTATAATTTTAGCCAAACCGATTTTGGAGCTACTGCAGCCTTAATAGATATAAAGTTTGTAAAGCATTTTTGAGAGACTTACTTTATCGACATGTTGCTTCCAACTCTGCGTTACTATCAACGCATTAATAAAAAACTGAAATGATACGTTAATGGTGAATATAAAATATTTACAATTTTTTTTTTCTAATTCTAAAGCACAATACAAAATTTTTGGTTTAGTTCCAATCCAGTTAGAAATATTTTAGAAAATTTTCCAAAACGATTTAAAAGTTTCATTTCCGTCCAGCAAACACGTCCCAAATGGCTTTGCCAAAACTCCTTCCATCATGCCAAATTTGATCATAATCTGTTATGATCTGTATATGTAGATATAACCTAATTCCGGCCCAGTTGGCCATATTCCAGAATTTCTGCCAAAAATCATTTTAGTTTTTCATTTTTTTTTAATCCCATTTTGATCCATCATTTTCAGTTACATTACGATAGCTTAGTTCCATCCCAGTTGGCTGGCCTTCATCCACGATACAAAATTTCATCACGAAATTTCATCACAATCGGTTCCGAAATCTAGTTCCGTCCCGCAGATGACATTATTCCAGGACATTTCCAAAAACTTAGTTTAGTCCCAGATGACCAAATTTCGGAATGTTATCAAAAAATTAAGTTATGTATATGCTTTCCTGATATCATGTTTAGCAGAGAACACTTTACTTTTTTGTTACAACTCAAATATTTATCAAAGCAAACTTTACTGCAAATTTAAGCAATGGTTCGCAGCCTGAACGATCACTTACCATTAAGGATTAAACACACCCAGCAGCAACACTGTGTATCAAATTGTAAATGTATTGGCTACTCAAACTAAAATATATGGGTCATTCCATTATATTTCAGCATCGGTTTTGTTTTCATTTCACTGATTTAATTTTTTTTGCTTTTATCGTGTTGCTTAAACAAAAAAAACAGACACGTACTTTTTTGTTAAGTTTTGTGACCTTCAGTTGTCCCGTTATACGGTTAGAAAATGGTCGGTTTTTGGCATTTCTAATAAAAAATTGTTTAGAGGTTATATTGAACTGGTACATTTCCGGTTCTACTAAAGGAATTGTTGAAAGTGATATTACTTTAGAAAGACCTTAGACAGTGTTAAATTACTGAATAAACATTTTCGTGAAAGTACCGTTATTTTAAGAGTTTTAGTGAAATGAATGCAGCCAAATGTTTTGACCTATAGAGGGCGTAGATACCAAACCATAAAAAAGATTGGCCTACCGTTCGAAATGTGAAGGTTCAACCTTTCTACCAATACCTAGTCTAGCCAGTACAACGTTTTATAATGAAAATCTAGTACTTTTTTCTTCGATTTTATTATGAAACTTGCAAAAAGAGAAAACAAAATCTAAATTTGAGCCAATTGGTATATATATTGATAGATAATTGACTTCTTTAAGATCCATAAGTTTTTAGAACATAAAATGTTTATTTTGAGCCTAACATGAGTTCAAACTTGAAATAATTTAATTTTTGGCACTGAAAGCGAAAAAACGACCAATTTAACGGGATAACTGAAGGCCACAAAAACTAACAAAAACACACGTGTTTGCTTTTTTTGTCAAAATAACACTTTATAATGAATGGAATAAATTTCTTATGTCATTGTTTACCTACTGGTACATTTGTGAATATATTGTTATGAAACAGTGCCACTGATTTCAAAGTTGCAGAAACAATACCGATTCCAAAACAACAATTAAAAATATTACATAAAGGAGGGCGTATAAGGCTAGGAAATCTTAATTAAATAATTGATCCAACTAAATTTATCGTAAGAGTTGCCTGATTTTAAAGCATCTTTACGTTTAGGAAATTGAGTCCTCTCGATAGGTGTAGTCCAAAATCCTTTGTTGCAATCCAAAAATGACATTATTCAACATTCGACAGTACCTTTACGATACTGCTTGTCGTCGAATGTCCTGCTTCGACACATTTACACTATAGGTGACAATGTATGTAAGTCATACTATGACAGTATAGAAGTATTGTGCCAGCTCCGGAGCTTAAAATCTTATTTTTTCCTTCGCGCGTTAGTACATAGACATTTCTGTGAACTCAGCTTAAAAATAGTCTAAAGAGTGAGTATTTTGGCGTTCAAAGTAATTTTTTTTTAGCAGTCTGCATTTTATTTGCGTAGTAAATCGGATTATTGAGTTTGTAACGATCCGCAATTCGGGCGAGGTGGTCAAGGACGGATAATTTCCGATCCTGAACTTGTTTCTGCCCAGATCGCTAACAGAAAAAGGAGTTGATTGGATGCAGAGGTTTCCACGGCGGATTATTGTGTTAGCCCGGCTATGGCTCAGTGGATGGGGTGGGTCAAAATGGAAACTTGCAAAACACAATCTGGTGTTACCGCCGAATTATAAAACTTACTGACATAAGATTAGCACGGACAATTATCTATCTAAAACTTACCAATACTCACCACGATCACATCCCATACTGAATTAGATTACTCCATCCTGAAAAACAAAACGATCAGGGCGAATAACGACGACGTTGTGAATGGCGGAAAAGAAAAAAAAATAATTATATACGGTAAATTTAACCATACCCGTATTTATTTATATATAAAAAAAAATTGTAGAAAAAAAATAAATTTGAAAATTCTTATCCTATGTCCTTACAATAATTATTAGAAAAAAACGGAATATTAGATGAATATAACCCAAGAACAAAAGATCTAATAAAAATGAAATATTTAATAACACAACAAAAAAAATTTTAATAGAAAAAAAACACAAAACAAAATTATTCGTGGTACCTTTTCGACGCGTTGGCCGGCATTGATGTTTAATCCGTATGATGACGTGGTTGGTTATTCCAAGATGATAGGAATTTAATTTACTACGACGTTATCTAGCTAGTGATAGATGTTATATTCCTTTATTCACATACACTCTTAACTTCACAGCTTATGTAATCACTTTACAGTTCATTTGGGGGAGAAAAACCAAATTTTTGTTTGCTCCCACGAATCACTTTTAGGTACTACTTCGGTCACTGTACCCTTTAAAAGTTTATTGGTGTGGTAATCAACTAGCACCGAAACAATAGCACGAAATAACAAAAATTAATATGGTATTTTTTTGTTTTGCTTTACGATTACACATATTTAATATTTAAGTTCATAGAATATACTATCATGCACTATATTATTATTTTAGTTATAGGACTATAAATTAGACTAACAATCCTCATTCATTTTTTTATTTATTATTATTGAACAAATGGAACAAATTCAATTTTGTTCGTTTCAACGTCTTGTCACTTTTTTTTCCAGGTTTGTCCACAAGTTTTTATTATTTTATTTTTTTCTTAATTAAATTTAAGTAAATTTAGAAATTGTTTTTGTTTTTCTATTTTCTTATAATATTTACAGATACATAGTATTGTTTATTTTTATGTTATATTTTTACATTTTTACGTTACTTTAACTTTGGACACTGAGATAAATCTTATACTTATTTTTTTTTCCCGGCCATATTTTAATTTCCAATTATTTTAATGTCTCTTCAATCAATTACCAGACACAACTCCTCGCGTGTTCAAAAAATTTCGTTTATATAGCTGACAAAAAAAAAAACCGTAACGTTGATCATGCGATTTTTCCCCGTTTTCGTTTTGCTTTTCAGGATGGAGTAAAACTCCAGTTTCCCAATGTTTACAAAATACATACTTGAATTTCGGTATTTTAAATTTCCATTCATAAGAAGGTATAGTATGCTTCAATTTGTACAAAAATAATAATAAATTAAGGGGTGTACACCTGACCGCTAGTTGGGACGAAACAAAATTCGTTACAAGTTTTATTTTAGACATGGTGAACAGTCTAAAGCAGGGTTGCGAAAAAACTGTTTTTTTTTAATTTAAAACAAAAAACCCGTTTTTTTGTTTAAAACATGTTTTTTTTTGTTTAAAACATGTTTAAAACAAACCAACTAAAATATGTTTAAAACATGTTTTAAACGTTGTTTTAAACATATTTTCATTACGAAGTATGGTAATTTTTTGTCGATTTTTTGTAATTTCTCCATACAAAATAAAAGAGAACGAAACGAACGTACAAAATACAGGCACAGGTCTAAACGTGAAGCATGTTTACCCAAGGGCATCTTTACTACGGGCCCCTTTTAGCTGAAACGATGACGTATCGCTATGTCGACAGTTTGACACGTTCACGACCACACGAGGCATATGCGCGTCATACGATTTATACAACGAAATTTTATTCTAAAAAACCGGCGACTCGTTTATGCGTCATACTATTTATTATTAACGTCACAAACCTCACAAAACATATAAATAAAACATTTATTCTACCATTAGGCTTCATTTCGTGCAAATTTATCATCTGATTTGTTTCCAACTCCAGACTAGGGTAGCAGCCCCTGAACGTGTTAAAAAAAATCGGTCTCTGTTAATCGATTGAAGTAGCAGCAGGTTTATTTTCTTTGTAAGTTGCTTTAGAGGTGAATTTTACTTTTCTCTTCTGTTTTGATGTGCTGAATTTTCAACAAATAAACTCGATCATTTATTTGTTTTGCCGTATTAAAAAAATAGTAAAAGAAAAGTTGTCGACATAAAGTGACGACATTAGCAAAAAACCATTGTTGTCACTAGCCTATAGTGGAAGATGGCTCTGGTTTACCACATACATATTATACGAAATAATAAAATACTAATAGAATATAATTTGTATTTTATTTATTTTATAGTTATTTCTATAGTATGAGGATCTCTATAAACTAATTTTGAATTAAATCGTTTTTCTCTATTTTTGGTCGTTTTACAGCATTCGTCGTTCTTTGGTATTTTAAATAACTGTTCTTAAATGAAGCCCTGTTCGTTTAATACAATTTTGGGGAAGATCTTTCTAACAATCGGCTTTATACGTTTTTTGTAATTCAATTTTTAGTTCATTGGTTATCTTGCTCCTGAGCGGTGTTGATTACTGTCTAAAAATAACAATGACTCATCGCGCAAAAATTTGGTATTAGTTCACTGAATTGGATGATAAAATCGAAAAATTTTGTTCTAATACTTGTGTGCCTGGTGCCAAATTTTTTGTCCGAATCTCCGTTTAACTAAATTGATGGTTTGTTCATAACAGTTATTAATAGACGTCTCCAAGGTTCATAACCAACATATGCCTTAAACTTAGTTCTAAACTGAAAACTTTGTTAGGATTCGTTAGAATTCTAGATTAGAAAAACTTAAGAAATTAATAAATCTTAATTTATTTAGGAAATTATAATTAAAACATACCAGATTAGATTTGTTGCTTGCGACAGTGGTTTGAAGTAATAATCCACTTAGTTGACAGCAAATTGGGACCAGAAAATCGGTGTCAGGCATACAGTATAAATGTTTGAAATGCAAAAATTGTAAAAAGGAACTATCTGGTGTCTTGTTCTTGAAATCGGTGGAAGTTTCGCCAATTGGCATATAGTTTGCTTTAGAATTCTCTACTATGTGTTGCATTAATATTTGTGCTCATGAAAAAATTATTTTAGTTATGTTTCCTAGATTATAAAACTCATGTAATTTTTTTTTTTTAAATTTTTTATCTCACTGTAATTAATTATTAAATTACGTTTCATTTGGCATACAATTTATAAAAGAATTATCAGGATTTACGTATAAAAAAACGAATTTACTCTGTTGCAAAAGTAATTGTGTTACAAATTACTGTTGCAAAAGTATTTTAGTTAGCAAAATTTAAAAAAAAAATCAACAAATGGTGCATTGAAATAACTGTTTCAGCATTTGTTTTTCAAAAATAGTCGTTTTCAAATAGTTTTGCAAGTTTCATTGTGTTGTGAGCATTAAAAATCGTGACAATATGCCAAAAACCCGCGAACTGAGTATTGAAACCCGATCTGCAATTGCGGCAGAATATAATTTGGGAATCTCAGCCGAAGAACTGGCGAAAAAGTACAAGTGCCATAAAAATACCATTCGGTAGCAAAATATTTGCGGAACGGTGCAAAATATCGGAGTACGCCAACGACCAAGAATAACTAATGCCAGAGAAAATGCTTACATCACTCGATGTATGCTTACAAATGCACATTTAAGTCAACGAGGTCTCGCTAAAACTTTAAAGGATAACAAAAAACTCCAAATACACCATTCCACAATTTCTCGTCGTTTAAAAGAAGCTGGGGTAAAGGCCTACACATGCACCAAAAAGTTTTATATTTCTAAACAAAATAAAATAAAACGGCTGTTGTTCGCAAAGCAGCATATGAATTTTGGAGAAACGTTTTGTTTACTGACGAATCTTCGGTATCGTTAGACGGATCTTGGGGTCTTGGTGTTTATGCTACACAACGTCAAGGCGGTGGAGGAAATCTTATGGTTTGGGGTTGTATAACCAACCTCGGAGTAGGACCACTAGCAATGGTGTCTGGGAAAATGAACCAAATGACCTATTTAGAACTGCTGAATGATGTAGCATTGGTACCTGGTTCAAAAATAATTGGGTTTGACTTTATTCTTCAGCACGACAATGCCCATGCCCATAAAGCATTTGTTGTGACCAAGTTTTTAAATGATTTGGACCAACAACGCATAAATTGGCCACCACAAAGCCCGGATTTAAATATTATAGAAAATGTTTGGGCTTATGTAAAACGAAATATACCATATACAGTTGGACGAAGCAAGCAGGAGTAATGGGATGAAATTGTTGAGGTGTGGAGTAAAATACCTCTAGAATTTATTTCCAAATTATTTGACAGCATACCCAGAAGACTAAATGAGGTCATATTAAATAACGGTGGGCAGACTAAATATTAAATTTAAATAAAATCAACAAAATAATATAAATTAGTAACGTTTTTTATTAAAACTGTCCCAACACAAATACTTTTGAAACAATAATTTGTAACACAATTAATTTTGCAACAGAGTAAATTCGTTTTTTTATACGTAAATCCTGATAATTTTTTTATAAATTGTATGCCAAATGAAACGTAATTTAATAATTAATTACAGTGTGATAAAAAATTAAAAAAAAAAAAAAAAATTACATGAGTTTTATAATCTAGGAAACATAACTAAAATAATTTTTTCATGAGCACAAATATTAATGCAACACGTAGTTATATTATTTGATTTTTTTCGCCGGGTACTTTGATTATTTTTTAAATTTCTCAGTATATTTCTAATTTTTGCTACTACTAAGGAAAAAATTTCAACTGTGGTGCGAAGTATTCGAATAATGCAGAGAATTCTAAAGCAAATTGTGTTCCGATTGAGATTTTCCACCGATTTCAAGAATGGGGCTTTTGTTTTAGCCGTTAGAATGAAAGAGCACCTGAAAAATGCACGCAATTAAGCACACCTTTGGATGAGTTAAAGATCTAGATAGCAACCATGACACATCACGTGTCGATAGCAACCATGACACATCACATGATTTATACAGCGAAATTGCTACGCGAAATTATTGTTTCACTGGAGAAACTCATAAAATACCATATTACAAACTAAATAACTAAACGAATTTATTGAAATTCAGAAATGGCTTATACTACGGACAACCAAACCGAAAACTGCAGCCAATAGGTATATAAATGATATTAACTGAATCTGACTGATGAGTTTGGGTTTTGTGGCCAATCATATTTACTTAATTTTATTTGAAGTTACTGATATTATATTTTTAAAATTTACTAAAGTTAATTTAAATAAATAAACCTTTGTTTTTTTGTCTCTTTAAAATCATGTTTAAAACACTTGTTTAAAACAAAATGTTTAAAACATACCGCTTTGTTTAAAACATGTTTAAAACTTTCGTTTTAAACATTTTGTTTAAAACATTGCAACCCTGGTCTAAAGGGTATAAAGAGTGAGTGAATCCACATTTGCTGGTCCAGTTTATTTTGAGATTTAGAATGATTTCTCATTACTGCCTGCATTGTAATCACTCTTATCTCTCTCTGTCTTCCTTATCCCTCTCTTTTTTCTCTCTCTATTTTACTTTACTCTCTCTATTTATCTTCTTTCTGTCTCTTTTTTCTCTCTTTTCAACCTCTTTCTTTTTTCTTTATCGTTATTACAATCTTTCTTTCTTTCTCTCTCCTTCTCTTTCTCTCATTCTTCCACGCTTTCCCTCTTTCTCTCTCTGTCTATATGTATATCTATCTCTTTCTCTCTGTCTCTTTCCCTCTTGGTCAAATTTAACTTTATTAAAAATATAATTGTTACAAAGATTAATTATCGAACTATTCACCATTACTATCAATGGTCTTTTGCCATTTTTCAAGTAGATGATGAATGCCTTCGCGATCGAAGCTTGGTGGTTTCGAAGCAAAATAGTCATCCAACTATTTTTGCACATCTTCAACTTTCGTGAACCGCTGATCTTTCAAATATGTGACATTCATCTAAATAAGTCGTAATCGGATAGAGCCGTGCCTGGAAAATACGTCGCATGCGGTAAAATTTCCCAGCCTAAGGAGAAGATGCGTTCCTGGGATGATTTTCCTGTATGTGGACGAGCGTTGTCATGCAGCAATATCACCTTCCGCCTTTTTTGGCCCGTGAATGGTAATTTTTCCTCCAGAGCATCACTTCAACGTTCAGCTGTAACGGTTTGACCAGGTTCCAGAAGCTCGTAGTAAATGACCCCCTTACAATCCCACCAGACACATAGTAACACTTTCTTGACATGATTATTCATTTTTATAACTAATGTTGATGGCTGGCCTGGGGATCTACCCATGGTTTGCTGCGTTTAGAATTATTGTTCAAAATCCACTTTTCATCACCCATAATAATTTTGTGCAAATAATGCTTTCTTTTTATACCGAGAAAGCAAATTCATAAAGATGTCAACTCTTCGGTTTTTATTTTCTTCTGCCATTTTCCTTCCTTCTGTATTTTTCCTATTGCATGTAATCGAAGTGAAAATGCTTGGTGAGTAGCTCTTAACTATTCTGCAAGTTCTCTTTGAGTTTGACACGGATTTTATTCCATTAAAACTTTAAATTCTTCGTCTTCAAATTGTTTTACTGGACGTGGATCGACAAAAATTGTCATCACGAAATCTCGTAAACCATTTCTTTACTGTTGAATGACTCACAGAGTGTTCACTCAAAGTTGAGTTAATCAATTCCATAGTTTGAGCAGCATATTTTCATTTGAAAACAAAATAGAATCTTAAAATTGATGCACACGGATGCACACGCCCATGGCGAGTGATTACGGGTGTGAAGTATTCCAGACTTTCCATAGATGTTATGTATGTATGAGTATCACACTGTTAATTCAAATTCAAATAGGAAAAAAATGAATCATATTGGAAATTTTAGTACAATCATAAAAGTATGAGTCTTTTTTAGAAAATGACTCAAACCTCAATTTCAATAAAAAATATATAAAATTTTCTAAAATAAAAATTTATCAACAATCTCTTACACGTATCATGTTGAAATTATCGAGATTTTTATTAAAATATATTAGAACTTTAAAACGATTAGAATAAATAATAGAAAATAAAACTTATTATTAAAAAAAACCCAAAGTCAAGCATTATAAGCACCAAATGGTTTATTTAGGAGACTCTAGGACCAACACCATGTACTATCAATTGAAATAACCGATAACGGCCATCCAAATTTGAGTAAAAATGATCTGAACACCTTGAACATCACAATTCGTAGTTCACCTTGAACATCACAATTTGTACAAGGAGGTTTTGGTTAGGTGACTCAATGACCATCTTCATGTACTAGCCAGACCTGAATCATGATCTCTGTGAATGACCGATAATGGCCATCCAAATTTGAGTAAAAATGATATCTGAACACCTTGAACATCAAAATTCGTAGCAGTAAACCCGAGGTCGACCATTATTTGTATTAGGTGGTTTTGGCTAAGTGACTCAATGACCAACTTCATGTACTAGCCAGACTTGAATCACGATCTCTGGGAATGGCCGATAATGGCCATTTAAGTTTGAGTAAAAGTGATATCTGAACACCTTGAACATCAAAATTCGTAGCAGTAAACCCGAGGTCGACTATTATTTGTACTAGGTGGTTTTGTCTAAGTGACTCAATGACCAACTTCATGTACTAGTCAGACCTGAATCACGATCTCTGGGAATGACCGATAATGGCCATTTAAGTTTGAGTAAAAATGACATCTGAACACCTTGAACATCAAAATTCGTAGCAGTAAACCCGAGGTCGACCATTATTTGCACTAGGTGGTTTTGGCTAAGTGACTCAATGATCAACTTCATGTACTAGCCAGACCTGAATCACGATCTCTGAGAATGGCCGATAATGGCCATCTAAATTTGAGTAAAAATGATATCTGACCACCTTGAACATCAAAATTCGTAGCAGTCAACCCGAGGTCGATCATTATTTGCACTAGGTGGTTTTGGTTAGGTTACTTAATGACCAACTTCATGTACTAGCCAGATTTGAATCACGATCTCTGGGAATGGCCGATAATGGCCATCTAAATTTGAGTAAAAATGATATCTGACCACCTTGAACATCAAAATTCGTAGCAGTCAACCCGAGGTCGACCATTATTTGCACTAGGTGGTTTTGGTTAGGTGACTCAATGACCAACTTCATGTACTAGTCAGACCTGAATCACGATCTCTGGGAATAGCCGATAATGGCCATTTAAGTTTGAGTAAAAATGACATCTGAACACCTTGAACATCAAAATTCGTAGCAGTCAACCCGAGGTCGACCATTATTTGCACTAGGTGGTTTTGGCTAAGTGACTCAATGACCAACTTCATGTACTAGTCAGACCTGAATCACGATCTCTGAGAATGGCCGATAATGGCCATCTAAATTTGAGTAAAAATGATATCTGACCACCTTGAACATCAAAATTCGTAGCAGTCAACCCGAGGTCGATCATTATTTGCACTAGGTGGTTTTGGTTAGGTTACTTAATGACCAACTTCATGTACTAGCCAGACCTGAATCACGATCTCTGGGAATGGCCGATAATGGCCATCTAAATTTGAGTAAAAATGATATCTGACCACCTTGAACATCAAAATTCGTAGCAGTCAACCCGAGGTCGACCATTATTTGCACTAGGTGGTTTTGGTTAGGTGACTCAATGACCAACTTCATGTACTAGTCAGACCTGAATCACGATCTCTGGGAATGGCCGATAATGGCCATCTAAATTTGAGTAAAAATGATATCTGAACACCTTGAACATCAAAATTCGTAGCAGTAAACCCGAGGTCGATCATTATTTGTACTAGGTGGTTTTGGTTAGGTGACTCAATGACCAACTTCATGGACTAGCCAGACTTGAATCACGATCTCTGGGAATGGCCGATAATGGCCATCCAAATTAGAGTAAAAATGATATCTGAACACCTTGAACATCAAAAATCGTAGCAGTCAACCCGAGGTCGACCATTATTTGTGCTAGGTGGTTTTGGTTAAGTGACTCAATGACCAACTTCATGTACTAGTCAGACCTGAATCACGATCTCTGGGAATGGCCGATAATGGCCATCTAAATTTGAGTAAAAATGATATCTGAACACCTTGAACATCAAAATTCGTAGCAGTCAACCCGAGGTCGGCCATTATTTGCACTAGGTGGTTTTGGTTAGGTGACTCAATGACCAACTTCATGTACTAGTCAGACCTGAATCACGATCTCTGGGAATAGCCGATAATGGCCATCCAAATTTGAGTAAAAATGATATCTGAACACCTTGAACATCACAATTCGTAGCAGTAAACCCGAGGTCGTTATTTGCACTAGGTGGTTTTGGTTAGGTGACCCAATGACCAACTTCATGTACTAGCCAGACCTGAATCATGATATCTGGGAATGGCCGATAATGGCCATTTAAATTTGAGTAAAAATGACAACTGAACACCTTGAACATCAAAATTCGTAGCAGTAAACCCGAGGTCGACCATTATTTGCACTAGGTGGTTTTGGTTAGGTGACTCAATGACCAACTTCATGTACTAGCCAGACTTGAATCACGATCTCTGGGAATGGCCGATAATGGCTATTTAAGTTTGAGTAAAAATGATATCTGAACACCTTGAACATCAAAATTCGTAGCAGTAAACCTGAGGTCGACCATTATTTGCACTAGGTGGTTTTGGTTAGGTGACTCAATGACCAACTTCATGTACTGGCCAGACCTGAATCACGATCTCTGGGAATGGCCGATAATGGCCATCCAAATTTGAGTAAAAACTATATCTAAACACCTTGAACATCACAATTCGTAGCAGTAAACCCGAGGTCGATCATTATTTGCACTAGGTGGTTTTGGTTAGGTGACCCAATGACCAACTTCATGTACTAGTCAGACCTGAATCACGATCTCTGAGAATGGCCGATAATGGCCATTTAAATTTGAGTAAAAATGACAACTGAACACCTTGAACATCAAAATTCGTAGCAGTAAACCCGAGGTCGACCATTATTTGCACTAGGTGGTTTTGGTTAGGTGACTCAATGACCAACTTCATGTACTAGCCAGACTTGAATCACGATCTCTGGGAATGGCCGATAATGGCTATTTAAGTTTGAGTAAAAATGATATCTGAACACCTTGAACATCAAAATTCGTAGCAGTAAACCTGAGGTCGACCATTATTTGCACTAGGTGGTTTTGGTTAGGTGACTCAATGACCAACTTCATGTACTGGCCAGACCTGAATCACGATCTCTGGGAATGGCCGATAATGGCCATCCAAATTTGAGTAAAAACTATATCTAAACACCTTGAACATCACAATTCGTAGCAGTAAACCCGAGGTCGATCATTATTTGCACTAGGTGGTTTTGGTAAGGTGACCCAATGACCAACTTCATGTACTAGTCAGACCTGAATCACGATCTCTGAGAATGGCCGATAATGGCCATTTAAATTTGAGTAAAAATGACAACTGAACACCTTGAACATCAAAATTCGTAGCAGTAAACCCGAGGTCGACCATTATTTGCACTAGGTGGTTTTGGTTAGGTGACTCAATGACCAACTTCATGTACTAGCCAGACTTGAATCACGATCTCTGGGAATGGCCGATAATGGCCATCCAAATTTGAGTAAAAATGATATCTGAATACCTTGAACATCAAAATTCGTAGCAGTCAACCCGAGGTCGACCATTATTTGCACTAGGTGGTTTTGGTTAGGTGACTCAATGACCAACTTCATGTACTAGCCAGACTTGAATCACGATCTCTGGGAATGGCCGATAATGGCCATTCAAATTTGAGTAAAAATGATATCTGAACACCTTGAACATCACAATTCGTAGCAGTAAACCCGAGGTCGTTATTTGCACTAGGTGGTTTTGGTTAGGTGACCCAATGACCAACTTCATGTACTAGCCAGACCTGAATCATGATATCTGGGAATGGCCGATAATGGCCATTTAAATTTGAGTAAAAATGACATCTGAACACCTTGAACATCAAAATTCGTAGCAGTAAACCCGAGGTCGACCATTATTTGCACTAGGTGGTTTTGGTTAGGTGACTCAATGACCAACTTCATGTACTAGTCAGACCTGAATCACGATTTCTGGGAATGGCCGATAATGGCTATTTAAGTTTGAGTAAAAATGATATCTGAACACCTTGAACATCAAAATTCGTAGCAGTAAACCTGAGGTCGACCATTATTTGCACTAGGTGGTTTTGGTTAGGTGACTCAATGACCAACTTCATGTACTAGCCAGACTTGAATCACGATCTCTGGGAATGGCCGATAATGGCCATCCAAATTTGAGTAAAAACTATATCTAAACACCTTGAACATCACAATTCGTAGCAGTAAACCCGAGGTCGATCATTATTTGCACTAGGTGGTTTTGGTTAGGTGACCCAATGACCAACTTCATGTACTAGTCAGACCTGAATCACGATCTCTGAGAATGGCCGATAATGGCCATTTAAGTTTGAGTAAAAATGACAACTGAACACCGTGAACATCAAAATTCGTAGCAGTAAACCCGAGGTCGACCATTATTTGCACTAGGTGGTTTTGGTTAGGTGACTCAATGACCAACTTCATGTACTAGCCAGACTTGAATCACGATCTCTGGGAATGGCCGATAATGGCCATCCAAATTTGAGTAAAAATGATATCTGAATACCTTGAACATCAAAATTCGTAGCAGTAAACCCGAGGTCGACCATTATTTGCACTAGGTGGTTTTGGTTAGGTGACTCAATGACCAACTTCATGTACTAGCCAGACTTGAATCACGATCTCTGGGAATGGCCGATAATGGCCATCCAAATTTGAGTAAAAATGATATCTGAATACCTTGAACATCAAAATTCGTAGCAGTCAACCATTATTTGAACTAGGTGGTTTTGGTCGACCGAGGTCGACCATTATTTGAACTAGGTGGTTTTGGTTAGGTGACTCAATGACCAACTTCATGTACTAGTCAGACCTGAATCACGATCTCTGGGAATGGTCGATAATGGCCATTCAAATTTGAGTTATATTGACATCAGTGTTATTCAAAACATCTAGAAGATCAAAAGTCGTAGCAAAAAAACTGAATTTGTCGTTTGATAAGAATAGCTTATTAAGCTTAGTTTTTACCTGTATTTACCTATGACAATGATAAAAATCTGGATATTTGGAAAAGGGGATAATCATTATTTAACTCTATAAAAATATTAACTACAGATAAAATATTTTTATAATTGTTCTTATTTGATTTAGAACTAATTAATCTATCACATACTCAAACCCTAATCGGCATTTTCAAGTTGAAGTACTTATAAATTAAATTCGTTTAAGGAGATGTATTTAAAATACAAATATAGGTAGATATAGTAGAACGATCTAATGTTACTGAAATACAAACATACATACGAGTAGTTATATATTTACGCCTCATAAAGCAATAGAAAACTTGAATTGATTATACGAGAAAAAGCCTCATGCCATTTTTCGCTTAGCTGGCATCTGACGGAATATTTTTAGAACTTGAGCGAATTTCTCAAAAAACTAGTTTTAATATAATATAAACGTCGTACTTGACTGAAGTTCGACAGAATATTATAAAAAATGTTTAATTAGTTTACAATTCATGTAATAAAATAATGCTGAAATAAAATAAAATAACATAAGGCTTTTTCTCATATAAACAAATCGCATAGAAAGTTACGCTAACTTGGCGGCGTTTAAACGATTAATAATCATTTCATCATTGCTGCTATATATATGGCCACGATAAAATAAAAAATATTATTGAATTTGTGTTAGTGTCAGCCATACTCGAGACAGTGTCAGACATACTCGATTATACATTTCCATAGAAAAATATTCCTACTATACCAGATTTTTTGTTAGGCACGTTTAATATTGACTATGTTTCCTTATCCCTTTTTCTACCAAAAAAAAATCGCTCAGTTTAAGTCCAAACCACACAAATGTGTGAGTAAAAAAAATGTAGTATGTAATGGATTTCGGTTGATTGGAAGTACAACCAACAAAAGTGTGTCAAAAATATAGTGTTTTTGAATGGAATACACAAATGTATAAGTTGGTTAAAAACAAATACAAAAATAAATTTTTGACATGGTACTTTCGCTGTACCCACAGAATTGTGTTACCGGGGAGCAAAATGGTTATATTATATTTAATTCAAATTTAATAACTTTGATTTTAAAATTTTATTTTTCTTTAAAACTGTACCCTATTTTCAGACAAAATTTATTATTGTTTTCTCTTGTTTCTGTTTTTTTGCTGCGTTTGGTTTGCGCAGTGGTAGTCATGTGAACCAATTAGATGTTTGTTTACGTTCTTTAGAAAAATGTTTCAGGGTGTTGAATATTTTGCTTGAGGTTCATTGTGAAAGCATATTTATTTGATTTTATGTAAATTGTAAATGTGTCGTTAATAAAATTTAATCGAGTTGTAATATTGGAATCCTTCCATAAAATAACCTGTTTCAATAAAATTTTGTTAAAAAATTATTTTTACTAACAATTTTAGTTTAATTAATTAATGCCTTTTATAATAAATTTGTTTAACACAAAAATTTAATTAATGCAAGAATTTCATTTTACTAATTGAAGTTTTATTTTTTTTATATTAAAAATACGTGCGCTTCAAATTATAAACTCATGAAAAAAGATACAATTTTTTGAAATAAAATTTTTTAATAAAAAAAAAAAATACCGACCAAATGGCACAGTGGTTACAGCTTTGGTGTTTGGATCGGGAGGTACCGGGTTCGAATCCCGATAGGTGTTGGATGCAAAAGGATATTTTCATCAACAGATTACGATCAAGGTGGTCAAGTCCTCAAAAACTAGATTTTGTGTCATAATAATAATCTTATCTAATCATAATCATAATAAACATCTTATCTCATCTAATGAAAGTAATGAAATAATGGAAAAATTATCCAAGGTTTTCTTTTTCTTATAATCCAACACCACCATTTGGTCGCATAGAAAGTAACACTAAGTAGGCGGCGCTTAAAAGGCCAATAAGGGAAGTTCGTTATCTACAGTAAAAATGTACAGAAGCATATAACAGTTGTTCTGAAGTTCTAAGTTCAACTCTTTCGCGGTTCGTTTATCCCGTTCTACCTTTTCACCGTTTCAACCAATCAGTGCCTTAATGCTCTAAACAGTAGGATAATTTGTAAACGTATTAACTATAATTTATCTTGCCTTTTTACAATATTCGCATTCTCTAATTGCACTTCAGGATAAAATTTAAAACAGTTAAGATAAATAAATGTCAATGCTTAACACACTTGTGATTTATGTAGATTCACATTTAGACTTTGAGGGCCCGTAACTACCGTTCCGATCTTAATTTCAACATTATTTTTATGGATACAAGTTGTTCTAAGCAGCATCTGTTTACAAACAACAGTTGAAGTTGTTATGGGTTGTGGTATAGCTAATTTTACAGGTATACAATAAATCATCTTAGCATTTTTAAATCGTATTCTTTAAACATTTTTTTCCCAAGATAAAACAACTCACGATAAGTGAACAAGATAACATTAAACGTTAAAATGAAATTTTAATTAATTTATATCCTTAATAACTCAAAAAATACAATCACTAGAAACTTAAATTCTTGCATATACATCAAAGCCACACATAGCCCCAAAAATCATATTGAAATATAGTCGGAGTCGGAAGTTATTCTAAATAAAAATTAAGATACGGTTAGATAAAGATATAAAACAAGTCAAATGTTTGAAAGAATATTACAACAGTCAAATAGGTAAAGAAATATTTCGTATGGTAAAGTTGTGTACAATATAAATCTTATATACAATTCATCCGTTCAATTTTGATTAACCTCAAAACCGCGTTTGGTGCATTCAGTGCCCCAATCGATTTTTGAATGCAAATAAATTGTTTTTTACAATGGATTTGTATTGAAACAACATTACAATGAAAGTCACACATCGTTACTTTAACGTTTCGGAAAAAATACAGATTCTCTTGATTGCTGTAGTATTTCTTAAACACTTGTAAAGGAAATTTCTAGCATAACCGTGTTAAGGGGCATACAGCGCCCCTAATTGTTTCCCATATATTTTGCACTATTTTCTCTGAAAACGATACTAAACCAAAAAATAAATTGTTTTTTTTATAAATAAATTGTTTTTTCCATCGTTCATAACGGAATTCGATATTCATAAATAAATACTTGTACGTTATTCAGTATTTAGTTTTGTAGTTTGTTTTATACGATAGTTTACATCGTTTATTTCGTAAGTAAATCATACGAGTAGTGCCGTAAAGTGGAAAACCAAAACAGTGTCAATAAGATTATAAAATTATTGAACCTGCAAATGAGAAGAGAACTTTCAGCAGAGGAGGAAGAACAACTAACCAATTTATTGGTCGTTGATGAAAACGTTAATAACGGCCGAGAGAATATCGGCGACACTGCAGTAAGCGATAGTGATTCTGATAGTAACGATGAAGATTTTGGCCAAGCAAATGCTGATTCGGATATGGATGGTCCAGCAACGGTAGGACATACCCTTATAGACCCACGAATACTGGATTTAGCCGAAGGTTTACAAGAAGCAGCGGACAATGAGGAGGAAGTAGTGGTAGCGGATAATAATTTGACATCGGCTCAGTTTGGACCAATAAAAAGGCATGTGGCACGAAACAAAAATAATCCTCATGTGTGGTGGGCATTACCGAGTGAATTTGAAGAGCAGCGTACTGCTGCAGTAGAACAGAAACGAAAGCAACACAGCCTGCCAATTGTAAAGTAAACGTTCGATTCAAAAGCTAATACATTTAAATGCTTACTAACACCAAATATTATTTCAGACGTGGTGTTTGAAACAAATCGCAAGGCATGGCAGTTCTACCAATCATGTACCACTCCGAACGCTAGAAAGTGACATGACACAAATGAGGATGAGGTATATGCTTACATTGCTGTTCTTGTTTATGCCGGTTCTGAAAAAGCATCGACGGTACCAGCAAAAGACTTATTTCATAAAACAAATATGCCATTTTATCGTGCTGTAATGTCGTTAGAACGATTTGAACAGCTGACTCGTTTCCTTAGATTTGATGACTCACGCACAAGACCCATGCGTCTGAAAGACGACAAATTAGCTGCATTCCGCTACGTATGGAAATTGTTCTTAGATAACTTCCAGGGATTGTATAAACCATCTCTAGAACTAACTATTGATGAACAACTATTGATGAACAACTAGTTGCTACTACATAGAAGCCGCTGCTCCTTTTGCCAATATATCCCGCGTAAACCAGGCAAATATGGATTAAAAAAAATTTGGCTGGTTGACGCGTTCACCAACTATCCATTAACTGGTGAAATTTATGTTGGAACGCAACCGACTCAGAACCGAACTAGACACGTAGCAACTGACCTGGTCTTATATTATATAACAATGGACAATTTTTACACCAACATTCATCTAGCCGAGGAACTTGTTAAAAAAATACTACTCTAGTGGGAACAGTCAGATCAAAGAAACCAGAACTGTCACATGATTTTGCAAACGCAGATGTAGCAAAAAAGCGAGGCCTATTTAAATCAATATTTTGCTTTTCAGGTCCAACTTGCCTTGTTAGCTACACAAGTAACACAAAAGAGAATGGGTTACTGCTATCAACGGCGCATGTCTCACGAGTGATTGATGAAATCAAACGTAAACCTAAAATAATTCTAGAGAAAAATAAATTGCTGACCGATGGTATTGTTTTTTAACGTAAACGACACAGCACCTTTAGCAGCATATCATTTATTTAATTTGACAAATCTGTCGTGGTCTCAGGCTAGATCGAGTAGACGAAATATTTTCCTTAAGGCCTTGACGGTGGAATTTGCTGATTGCCATATCAAAAATCGTATCGAAGAAAGTAACCTAAAAGATTCTGCAATGGCAGCCATAAAATTGTGTGGTTATACTGTCGGAACTATAAATATTTCTCCACTAATTCAAGAAAATAATAAAACAATAAAACGGTGTGAAGATTATAAAGTAAATCGCAAAGGCACAAAGGGAGATACAAAAACTACTGCAGTGTGCGATGTTTGCATCAATCCGACGTGTTCAAAACATTATATTCGGGTTTGCCAAAAATGCTGACAAATGCAGACGCAATAACCATCGACGAGGAAGTAGAAGAACTGTTCATTGTGGTGCCATCAACGTCATCTGATTTACCTCCGACCAAACGCCAAATAACACATTCTCCAGTTTAATAATTTTTGTAGCTTTTTAAATTAGATCGTAATTATTATAATTTTTTTAATTTTTATTATTAAATAATTTATTTTGTATTCTTTAAATAATATAATTAATTGACACAAACACGGTCATATGTTTTTTGTATGTGCATGGATCTAAGCTTAATATTGTATATTCTAAATCGTTTAAAGGTTTTTCTTTATTCTAAGTACAAAATCACATTATTATGTAATTATTATTTACGATATGTTTTTCAAATCCAATCAAATCTGTGCTAAGCAGATCTAAATTTCACTGTATTTCATTGCTGAAGACAAAATGGCCTATTTAACTTTTTCTGCTCGTGTGAGTTAACGATATCTAAGTATAATAGTTGGATCTTGGAATCTTAATCCCGGGATTATCTTACAAGAATTTCGAGTAAATTATAAAAAACTATGCGTTTTAACAGTTTGAGTCCCAAGTAGCGTGATTACGCTGTTGAGATTTTATGTCGAGAAAAGCGAAAAACACTTACACTTAATAAACACATTTATTAAATACTTGTTTTTATTTCGTAAAAAAAAAAAAAAAAAAAAAAATTGTCCGAAAAGTTTCAAAAATCACTCAGTCAATTTCGGCTTGTTAGACCATCATCAGCCAAAAACAATAGATACTCCTGATGATGGCGTAACAAGCCGAAATCGGTCGAGTGATTTTTTAAAGATTTGGACAATTTTTTTAATTAAAATATTCAAAAATTAATTTTTTTTCTGCGAAATAAAAAACAGTTGTTTAATAAATATGTTAATTAAGTAAAAAATGTTTAACTAAAAATCATCATCATCTATATTTATAGACCCCGATGGCATGAAGATTTACTTATGGGTTTCAAACACCACCAAAAAGAGCCTACTTCAATCATACCTCAATAACTTCTCCGCTTGGTGTGCAAAGATCAACCTTGAGTTGAACGTGGGCAAATGTCAAACAATCAAGTACTTTCTCAAACGTGCATATTTTATTTCAAATGACTATTATATTAACAATAATGCCAATACCAGGGCCAGTTCTGTCCGTGATTTGGGTATTATTTGTGACAGCGAATTAAATTTCAGACGTCACATTGATCGTATTATCAATCAAATAAACTCTGCGCTCGGTTTCATCAAGCGTTCATCGAAAAAATATGACGATCCTTTTCTTACGAAGGTTCTTCATTCAACATTCGTTCTTCTCCTGCTCGAGCATACTAGCTAGGTGTGGTCGCCTTATCATGAGGTTCATTTAAAGAGAGTTGAAACAGTTCAACGTAGAATTCCTACGTTGTTGAGTTGTTAACTGGTTTGATATTTTGGTTATATTTTATTTTGTTTTATTTATTTTAATTTTAATTAAATCTGTGTGTACTAAGCAGACTCAACTTCGTTGCTTAACTATCCACTTAGTTTACCTTCTTATAATAAATTTGATGTTTATACTAATTATTTTGTTTACCGCTTTTTAACTTTTAAATTTTCTCGGATTTCACTGATTTAGTAGTTGGATATTATTGGTTACAATTCACTTGAATTGTACTTAAAAAAATAATAATAATACAGACAGTGACTGTCCGCGCGCGAATAAGAGGGGTAAAAGTTTGTTCGGAATTATTGTTACCATAAGTATTAATATGGCTGTTTCAGCACATTTTTTGTTATTGAAAAATCGTGAACATATAAAGAAACATAGTCAAAATTAAACGTGCCTAACAAAAAATCTGGTATAGTAGGAATATTTTTCTATGGAAATGTATAATCGAGTATGTCTGACACTAACACAAATTCAATATTTTTTTTTTATTTTATCGTGGCCATATATATAGCGGCAATGATGAAATGATTATTAATCGTTTAAACGCCGCCTAGTTAGCGCCACTTTCTATGCGATTTGTTTATATGAGAAAAAGCCTTGTTATTTTATTTTATTTCAGCATTATTTTATTACATGAATTGTAAACTAATTAAACATTTTTTATAATATTGTTACGATTTTGCCTTGTCAGTCAAGGTTCGAATCACTGGATTGTGAATAAATACACTGCTTCAAATTTTTAACTCACACAATTTATTTACACAACACAATTTATTATACAACACGAAATTCACAATTAATTATTACACTTATAACACACTTTTTAATTATCACTTTAATAATCGCTTTAATAATCACTTTAATAATCTTTCTATTTAACCTTCACTGTATCACGTTTAAAATAATACTCAGCATTCCACATCAACGCGCGCCCTTATATACCAAAATATTTGTTTCTAGAATAATCCTAAATGCGCAGCAAATAGGTTAGTATAGAAATACACCTAAATGTTGAGTATAAATTATAAATGTTATTGAACAATTAATGAAATTAACTTATTCTATTCTATTCTAGGTGTCACCGTAACACTACCCCCCACCTAAGCCTGTTCGTCCCGAACAGGATCCAGATCACCTTCTCTGTAGAGCGCCAAACGCTCTAAATGCACCACCTTTGGTTTACCTTTCCGTCCTTTCTGTATGCGATAAACCACGTCGTTCAATCTTTTAATGACAGTGTAAGGTCCTTCCCATGTGGGTTGCAACTTCGGTGATAATCCCTTGTGCCGTTGCGGGTTGTGAAGCCATACCAATTGCCCTTCCTCGAAGCCTTGATTATTTGCTCGTATGTCATATCGAGCTTTCATTCGATCACTTGATATTCGAATTTTCTCCCGTACAAATTGATGTATTTCATTGAGTTCCTCTTTCATCCGGTCCACGTAATCCTGTCCGCATAGAGCTGCTGATGGAACAGCTCCAAACTTTAAATCTCCCGGTAATCGCAGATTGTTCCCAAATATGGTTTTAGCTGGTGTCACTCCTGTTGTGTCATGTACCGCTGATCGGTAAGCCATCAGGAACATTGGTATATGTCGATCCCAGTTGCGTTGGTTCCTTTCCACAACTTTTGCTAGATATTCCTCCAATTTGCCATTGAATCTTTCCACCATACCGTCCGACTGTGGGTGTAAAGGCGTCGTCCTTGTTTTATTGATTCCAAGCATCTGACATATCTCCTGAAATACCACCGATTCGAAATTCCTTCCTTGATCCGTGTGAATTTCCATAGGTACACCAAATCTGCTAATCCAATTGTTGACTACGGCATCAGCTATTGTTGTTGTTTCCTGATTGGGTATGGGGTACACTTCCGGCCATTTGCTGAAATAATCCATTATTACTAGCACATATTTATTTCCGCTCTCGGTGGTCGGAAATGGCCCCGCCACATCCATTGCAATTCTCTCAAATGGTGCCCCGACATTATATTGTTTCATGGTTCCACGGCTTTTTCGTGCTGGTCCCTTTGCTGCCGCACATTGGTCACATCTTCGACACCATTCTACTACTGACTGTCTACATCCGGACCAATAGAAACGTTGTCGAATTTTGGCCAATGTTTTATTAATCCCTAGGTGACCTCCACTTGCTCCTCCATGATACTCCTTGAGGATTTCCGCTATCCGATCTTTTGGCACCACTACCAACAATTGTTTTACTTTACCATCCGTGCTTTCCCACTTTCGTTTTAAACATCCATTTTCTATGTGGAGGCTATCCCATTGAGCCCAATATGCTTTTACAATGGGAGTTTTGTCAGCTATCTCACTCCATGTGGGCCGGTGTTCTTTTTCCTTATGTTTCATGATGAATGATAGGTCAGCATCCCGTAATTGCTCCTTCTTGATCATTTCATCAGTCCATTCCTCTTCAGGTAGCACTTGCATAAGCCGAATATCGATGATGTTTTCCTTACCCTCCACACGCCCACAATGCTTGTATTCCACGGGACATGGCCTTCTTGATAATGCGTCGGCATTTCCATGTGCGCTTTCCTTTCGATGTTCAATATTGGCTTCATCTGTCAAGCTGTCACCGCCTCTTTCTACTCTCGAAACTTGGATGGACGTTATGGGGCAATCGGTTGTGGGAGTCAGCTTTTGCTCCTTCAAGCTGTCTCTTTTTAACGACTCCAATGTCGTCCGATCCTCCTTTCTGGCCTCTCTCTGCTCCTCGTTTGGTCTACGCTTCATAGGAGATGGCGATCTTCCTCGTTTCTCCTTAATCTCCCAACAGTCCCGTGAAATGTGACCCATTCTATTACATACCCAGCATTTAATCCTGCTACTTCCATATCTGAACATTGGCGTAGCCCGCTCGGTGTCCATTCTGGAATCAATCTCCACTCGACGAATTTTAATTGCTGGTTTGATGATGGTTTGCGCAGTTTCGTTTGTTAACGCACAAGCGATGGTTTCCGTGAAAGTTGCCTTCGGTGACAACATCACCGCTCTGCGCGTCTCAGGATCTCGAATACCGTCAATGAATGCATCTATCTTAATTCGCTCCATGTAATCGGCCGACATATTTGAATGGGCTAAATGCGCGAGCCGCTCAATTGCCGATGAAAATTCCTGTAGCGATTCTCCTCCTTTTTGGTATCGACCCTTCAATTCCATGCGATAGATTTCTCGTTTGTGGTCACTTCCATATTTTCGATCTAGCGCCTTCATAATTCCGATGTAAACGTTCCGTTCTTGCTCGGGAATGATTTGTAGTGTTTCCACCGCTTCGCCTTTAAGAGCCACAATTAATGCTGCAACACATTGTTCTTCAGTCCACTGATTTTGCTTAATGGCCGTTTCGAATTGGAACTTAAAAATACTGAAGGATGTTGTTCCATCAAATGTTGGTGGTTTTATCTTAACTGTATTAACCGTCTGGATCACTTGATGTGTCGTTCCATTCGCCTTGACATCTTGGAGCTCCTTCTCGAGACGTTGAACCTCCCCTTTAACATTTTGAATTTCCGAGTGTACTTCTGTTTGTAGTTTTTCCACTTTACCGTGTAGTGTAGAAGATAACTCCAGGAACCGTTCGTCCATTTTCTTTTGGCCATCCTCTATTTGATTTTTAATGTCCGCCCCTTGTCGCTCCATCTGCTGTTTCATGTCCTGGTTCGACAATTGTATCTCATTTTTAACTCCAACCAACTGTTGTCCCATCATTTGATTCATAGCAGCCATTAACTGCGATAAATCAAAACTTCCGGATGGGTTTTGTGTTGTTCCGACCACCATTTGTGCGTCGCCTTCTTTCTTGTCCACACCGGTCTCATCCGTTTTTTCCTCCTCGAAATCATACACGTCTGGATTTAAATCTTCTTTCTCCATGGCCTCACGTAGTCGCTCCACCAAACTAGCTTTTGTGCCTTCACTGGCCAAACCTCGCCGTGTCAGTTGCTCTTTTAATTGCGCAAGCTTTAATCCGTAGAGAATCATTTTCCTTATTATTCACAATCCCACCGCTGTCACCAATTGTTACGATTTTGCCTTGTCAGTCAAGGTTCGAATCACTGGATTGTGAATAAATACACTGCTTCAAATTTTTAACTCACACAATTTATTTACACAACACAATTTATTATACAACACGAAATTCACAATTAATTATTACACTTATAACACACTTTTTAATTATCACTTTAATAATCGCTTTAATAATCACTTTAATAATCTTTCTATTTAACCTTCACTGTATCACGTTTAAAATAATACTCAGCATTCCACATCAACGCGCGCCCTTATATACCAAAATATTTGTTTCTAGAATAATCTTAAATGCGCAGCAAATATGTTAGTATAGAAATACGCCTAAATGTTGAGTATAAATTATAAATGTAATTGAACAATTAATGAAATTAACTTATTCTATTCTATTCTAGGTGTCACCGTAACAATATTCTGTCGAACTTCAGTCAAGTATGACGTTTATATTATATTAAAACTAGTTTTTTGAAAAATTCGCTCTAGTTCTAAAAATATTCCGTCAGATGCCAGTTAAGCGAAAAATGGCATGAGGCTTTTTCTCGTATAATCAATTTAGTTTTCTATTGCTTTATGAGGCGTAAATATATAACTACTCGTATGTATGTTTGTATTTCAGTAACATTAGATCGTTCTACTATATCTACCTATATTTGTATTTTAAATACATCTCCTTAAACGAATTTAATTTATAAGTACTTCAACTTGAAAATGCCGATTAGGGTTTGAGTATGTGATAGATTAATTAGTTCTAAATCAAATAAGAACAATTATAAAAAAATTTTATTTGTAGTTAATATTTTTATAGAGTTAAATAATGATTATCCCCTTTTTCAAATATCCAGATTTTTATCATTGTCATAGGTAAATACAGGTAAAAACTAAGCTTAATAAGCTATTCTTATCAAACGACAAATTCAGTTTTTTTGCTACGACTTTTGATCTTCTAGATGTTTTGAATAACACTGATGTCAATATAACTCAAATTTGAATGGCCATTATCGACCATTCCCAGAGATCGTGATTCAGGTCTGACTAGTACATGAAGTTGGTCATTGAGTCACCTAACCAAAACCACCTAGTGCAAATAATGGTCGACCTCGGGTTTACTGCTACGAATTTTGATGTTCAAGGTGTTCAGATATCATTTTTACTCAAATTTGGATGGCCATTTCAGAGATCGTGATTCAGGTCTGGCTAGTACATGAAGTTGGTCATTGAGTCACCTAACCAAAACCACCTAGTGCAAATAATGATCGACCTCGGGTTGACTGCTACGAATTTTGATGTTCAAGGTGTTCAGATATCATTTTTACTCAAATTTGGATGGCCATTATCGGCCATTTCCAGAGATTGTGATTCAGGTCTGGCTAGTACATGAAGTTGATCATTGAGTCACCTAACCAAAACCACCTAGTGCAAATAATGATCGACCTCGGGTTGACTGCTACGAATTTTGATGTTCAAGGTGTCCAGATATCATTTTTACTCAAATTTGGATGGCCATTATCGGCCATTCTCAGAGATCGTGATTCAAGTCTGGTTAGTACATGAAGTTGGTCATTGAGTCACCTAACCAAAACCACCTAGTGCAAATAATGGTCGACCTCGGGTTTACTGCTACGAATTTTGATGTTCAAGGTGTTCAGATATCATTTTTACTCAAATTTGGATGGCCATTATCGGCCATTCCCAGAGATCATGATTCAGGTCTGACTAGTGCATGAAGTTGGTCATTGAGTCACCTAACCAAAACCATCTAGTGCAAATAATGGTCGACCTCGGGTTGACTGCTACGAATTGTGATGTTCAAGGTGTTCAGATATCATTTTTACTCAAATTTGGATGGCCATTATCGGCCATTCCCAGAGATCGTGATTCAAGTCTGGCTAGTACATGAAGTTGGTCATTGAGTCACCTAACCAAAACCACCTAGTGCAAATAATGATCGACCTCGGGTTTATTGCTACGAATTTTGATGTTCAAGGTGTTCAGATATCATTTTTACTCAAATTTGGATGGCCATTATCGGCCATTCCCAGAGATCATGATTCAGGTCTGACTAGTGCATGAAGTTGGTCATTGAGTCACCTAACCAAAACCATCTAGTGCAAATAATAGTCGACCTCGGGTTGACTGCTACGAATTTTGATGTTCAAGGTGTTCAGATATCATTTTTACTCAATTTTGGATGGCCATTATCGGCCATTCCCAGAGATCGTGATTCAGGTCTGCCTAGTACATGAAGTTGGTCATCGAGTCACCTAACCAAAACCACCTATTGCTAATAATGCTCGACTTCGGATATATTGCTACGAATTTTGTTATTCTCGGTGTACTGATTTTATTTTTACTCAAAGTTAGATGGCTAATATTAGCCATTTCTGATGTTTGTGATTCAGGTCAGAATCACCTATCGGTAGTCAGTAGATTTTTTTATTTTTTTTCTACATTTTGATGGTTATTGACGACCATATCTGGATATTCCGATTCTGTTCTCGCTAATGCGTGAAGTAGTTGATTTGGCACCTACCTAAACGCATCTTGTTTTAATAATGCACGCTTCTAGTTGATTGGTACCATTTTTTATTAAGTTTTACTGCTTTAAAAGAACCTTCTTATTTGCTTATAAAAGTAAAAAAATTCTTAAGTTGATTCGGCATAGTTTTTTAATCTCTGGAAAAATCTCTGGAATTTTCTTATTAGAAATCAATGAGAAATTCATAATTGGTTTGAGTTCAGTATATATGGTTTGCGTCCCGACTGCTTTAGTACAAAATGTTGGTTAAACATTTATGGTTATGTTACAATAATATTTTTTTCTTCGTAATTTATCAATTAAAATTTTAATTTTTACTTTATTTATAAGTTACAATATTTTTCTGCCATTTTAATTAAGACAATTTGATATACTTCTTATTAATATACTTATAAAATTTGCTCGATTTCGTTAAACTTATTTTGATGTGCTTATTTTTTAAATGTCGTCAATTCAATGAGTATATATCTGTCTCTTGTTTCTATCTCACTATTATTTTATTTCAATGAATTGAATTAAAATTGTGTACATATTTTGTAATTTATTTAAAAATGTGTTCTATGATTTCTAAACTAATTAAAATAATGTAAAATCAAACATAATATTATACTTTTCATTGAGAATTTCGCAAATTAAAAATCATAACAGTGTACTCCACACAACTACATAGAAAGGCTTTAAAATTCCAATTGGAATTACCAGAATTCCAATTAGGTTTGTATACGTATACGATTTTAATCTATGGAAAAATCTATGGAATATTTCACGGGCCCCGAGTGATTTGGATACGTTCAAGTATATTTTAATGCAACCAACTTCAGAACCGAGCTTCTAATAACTAAGAACTTAAGTATGTTTACATGATATTTGAATCGATTATATTAAGATTTAAATTAAATTTGCTTTGTTCATAAGCTAATGAAAAATTCCAAGTAGTTACTATGGTTACACCGAATTTTAGTACTAAAAATCATTAATGAAAATTGTAAGCACTCCTTGACTTTTATGATAAAACGGTGAAGACACATTTATAATTATGTACATATTATACTTTTATACTTATACGTAAGTGTGTTTTTAATGTTCTCAAAACTCGGAAAGCATCTAATTAATGTTTCTCAAGTCGATTCATGGCAAATCTTCTATATTTTTTTCTTTTTCTCAGCAAAAACAGCAAAATAGAATATCAGAAAGCTAAAAGATTTACATTGCATATACCCCAATATGAAGGCACGATTTAATTAAAAAATAGGTGTTTCGCTTTAAAAAATTTCTTTCAAGAATTCCGACATTGAAAACATTAATAATATGTATGTTCTCTTTTTATTCCAGGTAAGACGAAGCACTATAAACTAAACATAAAGGATTATACGTTTAATTTTCAACGTTTAGAAATATATATTTTTGAAGTGGTGAGTACTCGAATCTGTTACACAGCATAACAACGGAATGAATTCCATTAGTGTTATACTCGTAAAGTGCTAATAATTTTGTCTTTCATTTCTTCGTAAAGTACATAGTTAATATAAAAAAGTAGAACTAACTACTAAGCATTTTTTTTTAATTAAAATATAAAATTTATGTGTATTTCTCATTTCTGACATAAAAACAACTTACTTAAGTATATCAAAATTTACTGAATATTTTACTGTTAACTTCTATTTTTGGAATAGAAATTTTATCTGTGCATCATGATGAGTTTCCTCTTTTCTACTCTTAAATTTTATTGATATAAAAGTGCAATATAAAAACCAGCTTAACAAGTACATTTGCGGTAAAAAGATTAAAATCAAATTCAAATACATACCAACTATTTTATAGATTCATTTTTGTATTATTCGCAAATTAGTTTCCCGCAAGAAACTAGTTAAAATTTTATGCTTAAGCACTTAAAATTTTTTAATGATGATTTCTTATTTTAAAGTATTATTTCTAGATGGAATAGTGTGTTATTTGTTATTATACTGAAACTGTATAGACGTTTTGGTTTTTATCTAATTATATTTTGTCTGCATCATTTCTGTGCTCAGATATTTATAATATATATTGATTGTATTTGTTAGGAAATTCATACACGAAAATACCTAGAAACTGATAGCAAAATGAGCAAAATGTATCTTCGCACTAGACCTTAACTTAAAGTATACCATCTGCAATACAAAGTAGGGATACACTCTTAAAAATTAAGATGACCTTACGCCTTAAAGGTTCAAAGTTCAGACACATAATCGAAATATATTCGGTATTTTTGAACCATAAGTAGTTGATTAGGTGTGTTTTGATTAAATCATTTTTACCTAAAACACGGTCTCTGAAGTATTTGCCCTTCTCTACATAAAATACAAAATTCAAGGGTATCTACAACACTCGTTGTAATTATTTTGATAGTGTGATTTTCAAATTTATAGTTTTGAAAAAGTCGAATCATCTCAGTAATAAAATATTTTAAAGTGGAATTTACAAATTTACGATTTGGACAGTTTTGTTTACTAAAACCGATTTAGTAAATTCGATCAAATTTTAATAAACCGAAGCCTGTCTAAGTATTTGCGTAAACATCTCAAACAACTTCAAAGGTAAACTAGTTCGTTCAGATGATCTCGCTATCACCAGTTTAGAATTGTGTAAGGTTTTAATTTTGTACAGGTGTTTATTCCAGATGTAATTGACGTGCCCTTCGGTTGAATCGAACAATAAATTTGTCTTCACTCGCCATATTTAGTTTAAGATCGCGAAACTTCATTTTAATATTTTCATTAACGCGTAACTGCAATACGTATAGCAACCTACACAAAAGCGATGGTCTACGATTGTTTATTTTGTTTAACTTTCTCTTTATTTAAGAAAAAGAAAAAAGTTAAAAATAAATATTAACCGATTCAGAAATTTTACTACATAATCGAAATTGAAATTTTGTAAAACATAAGACACGATTTGTGGAATATTATTTAACATAAAAACCAATTAATTGTAACAAATCAACAAGTTATAGTAATTTGCTGATTGTTGTACATTTTCAGTAAACAAACACAAAATATTTTGATTTCCAATTTAATTAAATTGAAGCAATTAAAATCAATTAATATTAATTTAAGTGATCTGTGTATGTGCGCGCTCATTCGTTTTAATAATTTTGTTGTATATTTTATTAATTCACATTAACAAGTTTTTATTTTTATTTTGAGTCATAAAACAATAATTAATTAGTATTTATTTATTTATTTACACTATAAAATGTGAGTACACTAGTTTTAAGCGGAATTATTTATTATTGTTTGGTTAAAATTTTTCGTTTAAGATTTCTTTTTCTTATTTGGTTTTTTTTTTGGATTTTCTAATTATAGAACAAAAGAGCGACCGCGAAATTAATGTAAAAAGAAACTTAAATAAATTGGGAAATAAATTAAGAGAGATTTAAATGGAAAAAAACTGAAAATTAACTTATTATATTGCTATTGGAAAATTCTTTCAAATTAGGTCATCAAAAACAGTTTTTTGATGCCAGATATCATTTTTGGGAGATTTAATTTTCGCAAAGTTACCATGAAGTTAATTCGAAAGGCAATGATCTCAGGCGTAATACCCACGCAACACCACTTTCATAAGCCCCATAAAATAAATTTACAAAATATTTAATTCTTTGTTAACAACTGAATTTAATCTTTCTTATTTAAATGAAATTTAATTTTAATACATAAAATCGAAATAATTTTATAAATGCGAAAATGTGGTGCTGCCGCTCAATTTGGCACTGTCACTATTATTTTATAAAGTATGTGTACTTATATGTATATATGCAAGGCGTCTCGCAAATGATGCCCCCATCGCGAGCGTCCTTATCGTACTTTTGCAATCCCCAGTTTAGTTTATCTTATGGGATAGTTAAATTTACTTTATGGTAGGTTTCTTAATTTAGACATGTTTAAGCGAATCATAGGTCGTCCTATTTATACGAAGGTTGTCTGAAAACTTACCGACCTAACAAAGATGCAAGACATTTTAACTTAAAATTTATTTTTATTTCTCTACATAGTCTCCTTGTTAGTCTATTCCCAGCGAAGCTATCATCTCTTCAACCCGTCTAAATAGTACTCGGCGTCTTCCTCTGCAAAACAGTTGTTTACGAAGAGGATGATCACCTCATTCGGCGAAAATCTCTGTCCTTCGAGCGAAATTTTTAGCTTTGGGAACAAAAAAAAGACCCGCTGAGGTGTGAGAAGGATCAGTTTGTCAAGTAATGATGCGTACTATGATCCTATAATGGTTTTCCCTTTATAAAAATAATCGATTAAGATAACTCTATGACTGTCCCAGAAAACAGTCGCCATCACTTTCCCAGCCGAAGGCCCCCTGGGCAGTCCACTGTTTTGACTGTATTTTTGATTCTGGAATATAATGGTGTATCGAAGTTTCATCAACAGTAATTAGCTGGCATTAATTTAATTATTAAAATTAATTAAATTAAAGTTAAATCAAAATTGCTATTTTTTTTTAAATTTAGTTTTTGTTTTAAACTGAATGTTCTGTTTTAAATTTGAAATCTTATACATATCACCAAAGAGTTTGTGTTCAACAGAACACGGCACGCGGGTGGGATAACCCAAACATGTTCGCACATTACGTTTGTTCCAAACAATTATGCCTCTGGTGGCCGTTCTCCGTATTTATTTATTTTACTTTCCGCTGGACTTTGTACTCAGGTTTGGCTGCCCGTGAAGTTACTGGTTTGTTCAATCCGGAGGCTTCCACCGCTTGAAACCTTCTCAATAAAAACTCTAAGCAGTTCTTTTTGTGACACTTTGTGTGGGCAGTCGAGGCTGTTTTCAAAACGCTCCAAAGTGTCGAAGTCGTACTTTTGCATTACAAGATGTGCGATGATGGCTTCAAATGGGTTTTCCAACTGAAGATTTTTAATGTTGTGCATCATCTCGATGATGGTGTCATGCAGGTTTCTGATACTCGCGGATGATGGATGTTGTATGTTGTGCAGGGATGTAATCGCGTTGAAATACGACGAGGCCAACAATCGCTTGTTATTATACCTCGTCTGTAGGATCTGTCAAGCCGCCTCATTATTTTCACCAATGGTCAGTAGATGGGCGATTAATTGTGCCGCGTGTTGTTGGAGATGTGATTTTAAATACGTCAACTTTAATGTGTTTGAAAGTTGAGTATTTTGATGTATCAGCCGGGATGTCGTTGAACGCGTAGCAATTTTCTTATTTGCCGTGAAACGTGGGTATTTCCACTTTTGGTAATTTAATGGGCGATGTTGAGGTAGATGTTTTAGTTAACTCTTGCTCCATTTTGGTTATTATGGGACTCTACTTCGGATGTTATGTTCCCGTAGTAATCGTCGGTGAAGTATTTGTATTGACTTTCCTCATTGATTTCCAAGGGGATACTTCGGTGTGGCCGGTCAATTTCCTTCATCTCGGAGTTGAGTTGATGTATTTTTAGTTTGAGGTACTCGTCTGAGACCTCGTTTGATCTTAATTTGACATTTACTGCGTCCATTTTTCGATACATTAAAAGCATTCCGATATCTTGTTGGCGGAGTAGTTTTTGTACCGTGGTTGGACCTGCCTCTGTTGATCTATTATCACTTGAACCATGATGTTCGAGCTGCTTCAAGTGTTCAGTGCGTCTATTTTGTGCCGTATCGAGCCTTGGTTTTGATGTGTCTTCTTCACTGTCGAATGATGTTTCCAGGATGTTGAGTTGGCGTTTTTCGGCTACGGTGAGCTTGTGTATGTCCTTTTCAAGCTTGGCAATGTCCTCTGCCAAATCCCGAATGTCGTCCATCGCTTTCTTGAACACCCGTTTTATCTCTTGGCGCTCCTCCAGATAGGGATGTGTTTTGAATAACGTTCTCATGCCGACTATCTGTTTGTCATTTTCGCAATATTTTTTATATTGTACTTCTATGTTTTTTTGAGGTTATCGTAGAAACCCCTGGTGATCGGTCGGCCATCATCGCGCTTTATTTTTGTGATGTGGTGAAGTAGTTCTTCACTAATGCCCGACTGACTTTCCAAAAGTGCGTCCATTCTGACGTTCTCGCTTAGATGTTGTTTGCGACTGGATGATGTTGTATCTATGTTTTGGCCTAGACAACGCCTGATGATGTATTATGCCAATTCGTGTTCGAATGGCTCGAAGGACCATGTAAATCTAGTAGAATAAATAGTAGGTTGTAAGGCTACTTTTTACCTAGATTTTTTCCTGATGCGTGGAAGCTTAACAAACTACACTTTTAAAGATGAGTAACATCGGATTTAACCACGGTAGGATTCGTAAGCGCCTTTAGGCGATTCACTGCACGTTGGGGCAACGCAGTTTATATATACAGCGACAATGGAACCAACTTTGTAGGAGCTAGTAATCTAATGCAGCCCATAATTTGGCATTTTATCTCCCCTTCAGCACCACACTTCGGAGGATTGTGGGAAGCAGGAGAAAAACCCATCAAAACTTATCTTAAAAAGTGTATAGGCGATACGAGGCTAACATTCGAGGAATTGACAACCTTACTAAACCAGATCGAAGCGTGCCTAAACTTCAGGCCAATCTGCCCATTAACTGGGGATCCAGAATCGCTAGAGGTGTTAACACCAGGGCATTTCTTAATTGGAAATGCACTCACAGCTCTTCCAGAAAAAGAACATCCAGACGCCCCAAAAAACTTTTCATCTCGATGGAGGGTGGGGCAGAACATGCGGCCGCAGTTTTAGAATAAATGGACAACGGATTACCTACATCGTCTACAGCAGCGGCTCAAATGGCGAAAAGAATCAAAAACCATTGGCAAAGGAGACATTCTCTTATTACGAGATGAACTGTTGCCCCCGACGAGATGTAAATTGGGCCGTGTTCTGGAGTTACATCCCGACAGGTATGGACTAAGCCGGGTCGTAACTGTGAAAACCACTGATCATCCCCACATCAAGAGACCAATAACAAAGGTGTCACCGTTGCCTATCCAACAACCGATAAGTGAGGCAGATAGTGAGAAGATACAGGACATAGCGAACCATCCCGATCGCCGACAACAACCAAGTCGTCTCGCAAAACAGAATCGAACTCCTGTCAATCATACTAGTCGACTTTTATTACTGACTTGTGCAGTGATTTGTGTCATCAATCCGGTACATACTCATTCATTCGGAAGGGAATCGTATGCCACACAACCTCAATCATCGGTGATAATCAAGGAATGGAATAACAATATTGCCAAAGTAGAACTGCTTTCAACTAAATGGGATCTAGTAGTTCGGTACAACTTGTCGAGTTATTGGCAAAAATTAAGTAACGTGGAGAAGGGCCACTGACCTTACTTGGCAGAGCCTGCAAAGATGTACAACCAATTAAATGTGATCTTATCCTACAACAGTTACAATGGCAGTTTAACAACATTATCCGAGTCAACGAGTTGATAACGCATAGCGACTTCGGTCAACGTAGGACGAGACGTGGAGTTGGCGGTACAATAGGCTACCTAATGGGAGATATGTTTGGGCTATTGTCACAAAGAGAGGCATCAGATACAGGAATACGAAGCGTACACTTTAAAACTTCTGAAACATCAAACCTCGATTATTGACAACATGTTAAAACTGTTCAAACACAGTTACAACATCACTGCCCAACAATTGAAACACCTAATGGAGGCACAACAACAGTTCGATGTCGAGTTGTCACTCCTCAATGAGTACCGAATCCACCAAGATAAAGCAGTAGCGGTCATTCTTTTATCCCTGCAATTAGGGCTTGTGATCAAACATGTTGAAGATACACAACGAGGATTAGTGGACGTACTTACAGGTGCGAAACACCAGATTATTCATCCATTGTTGATATCGCCGTGGTAGCTAGAGCAAGAGATATCCACTATACTTAACCATCTTCCGAAGACCTGCACTTTGCCATAGTTTGCAAATCCAGAATACAAACTGTCGCATTAGAACATTATGGCTCCATAAAACTACAGCCAGATTGTATTCTTAGAAACAATGCTGTGCACCTCTATGCAGTCAGTACCAAAGGCAGCGAGAGAAACGTGTCCTTTATTCCTGTGTTTAACAACTCAGTACTCACTCCGCTTGTTGATAGAGAGCATCGTTCGACGCTTGGACATCCACTAAACTTCACCATCACTACACCCGACACTACTCAACTGGAGCAGGGAATACGAGCGCAACAATTCGATGAGGCAGTATCCATAGATAACCACCACGTCCACCACTACGTGATAACCCATCTTGTCTTCTGGGTGCTCCTCGCTTTTGGGATCGTTCTAGTTATACGGTGCGTACGAGCCAGACAACATAGTTCACAACCAGCAGCAACTTGTGGCCGGCCCCCAAGATGTTCAACAGAACACGGCACGCGGGTGTGATAAACCAAACCTGTGCGCTCATTACGTTTGTTCCACATATTTATGCCTACTCAGCATAACTGTTTGAGTTGTATACTGTGGGAACGGATGTAATGTGCGCACATTATATTAGATGCAATTACATTTTTATATATATATATATATATATATATATATATATATATATATATATATATATATATATATATATATATATATATATATATATATATATATATATATATATATATATATATATATATATATATATATATATATATATATATATATATATATATATATATATATATATATATATATGTATATGTATGGGATCCCCCCTTAATATCGACTAAGAAAAAGTCGACTGGACAAAATGTCGATTTGTGATTAAGAAAAATTGTTGACTGGACAGAATGTCGACTAAAGAAAATGTTGATTTTAAAAATGCAGATTTCAAAATATCAGCAGATATATCGACTTTGTATTTTTAGGTAAAATAATATTTAAGTTAAAGTTATTTAAAGTTGTGCAATTTCTTTACTAGATTGCTTATTTTAACTAGCTATGTATGTAATTCAAATGATGGGATCCGCATCACAAACACACACACACACACAAACACACACAAAAACACACACACACACACACACACACACACACACACACACACACACACACACACACACACACACACACACACACACACACACACACACACACACACACACACACACACACACACACACACACACACACACACACACACACACACATACACACACACAGGCACACACACACACACATACACATACACGCACACACACACACACACACACACATACACGCGCACGCGCTCACACACAGACACACACACACATACGCACACGCACGCACACACACACACACACATACATACATACATACAAAAATACACACACACATACACACGCACCCGCGCACACAAATATTTAAGACTTTTCTAAAATGTCGACTTGGAAAAATTTCGGATGTTCAAATAAATGTTGCCGGCAACATTTATTTGAACATCCGAAATTTTTCCAAGTCGACATTTTAGAATCGACATTTTGTCCATGTCGACATTTTAGAATCAACATTTTGAAAATCGACAAAATGTACCTGTCGACATTTTTCTAGTCGGCATTTCGGTAGTCGACATTTTGGAAACGACATTTTAAAAATCGGCATATCGTCCCCAACCCTATATGTATATATATGTGTGTATTTCATTTTATGGTCAGCACATTTGCTTAATTAGCATAATGTGTGACCAAATAATATATATATATGTATATATATATATATATATATATATATATATATATATATATATATATATATATATATATATATATATATATATATATATATATATATATATAAGGTGAATAAGTTGCAATTAAATTAGAATTGATTGATAAAACCTTAAAAATAGTTAAGTCATTCTCACTTAACATTCCTACATCCGACGTAAGTTTGTTAAGCTTCCACACATCAGGAAAAACTCTAAGTAGAAAGTAGCCTTACAACCTACTATTTATTCTACTAGATTTACAGTATGCATTGTTATAAAGAGTAACGAAGAAAAGGAAAAATTTTCATCAACAAATTACAATAAATAAAGATGTCTAAGGGAATTGTATAACCCCTATTAAATTGCATAACCCATGAATTTTTTGATGAAACTTTTTCCTTTACTTCGTTATTCCTTATAACAATACATACTCTTTGATGTAACTCACAGAATATATTTCTTAACTTAATTTGTTTATCGTAGTAGAGTCCTTTCGTAGACCAATTTCAAAATAATCATATAGTGAGTCAGGCGTGAGTATAAATGGTTCGGCTGAACTCCATCAAACGTTTGGTTATGGTTCTCTTTCAAACATTATTTGGGCAATTTTTTCATATTATTTATCTTAATCTTAGAAAGGATTCTCTCTGGACTCCGGCAAATGTTTAGAAGAGTCTAACTCGAATCATTAGCTCCCGTTTGATTCTCAAGGTTATTGATTGTAATGATCTACCACCTCAGGGGTGGCCTGGATTTTTTTCCAAACGACTTTGGTGAAAATTGCCGAAAGTGAGTTTCCAGTATCAGGAATCGCATGCTTGTAACTTAACAATCGGTTGTGATGGTTAGTAATTTTGACAATTCCAAGGGTCCACTGGTGGAGCCTGTGTTTTGTGTTTGTTTTAATTCTACTCGCACGATTTTCATTCCATGAATCGATCGTGATGAGTCCTAATTTGGAAACTATTGGTTTGGAGGTCCTTTGGTGCGGTTCGAGTAGTTTTTTTTAATTTGTTTTCTGCTCAATCAATTGTGTGAACGTCCCAGGAATCGGAGTTCTTCGGTGGCGCCCAGGTTCCCAATATTTTATTTTTTTGTTGGTATGCTTCTGGTAAAAATTTATCAATGCGACTTTTAACGTTCCTAGAATCGATTGCAAAGAGTTGTAAAAATCGATAGGGAGTGCTGCGTTGTGGTCGTCTTGTTATACTTAATTGCGGGATATAGGATCATGTTGCACTACATTTGCAGCTTACTGCATGATGTTAAGCAACGGTACGCGTCATATTGTGTTATTTTGCTGCATTGTGCTAATTATATGCCTATATTGTATTTTATTGCGAAATGTTACACCATGTTGCATGCGGTTTTTATTAATTTGTAACAAAATTTTGATGGTCGGTGCTGCACCGCTTAGAAAATCCAATTCGCCGCATGCATCCTTGTCACAAATCAAAATCTGAAGTCAAACTATATCGAACTTATGAGAGTACAGCCAACATGGCACATGTAATGCATACCAAATGCAGAAAGAGATATACCAACCAACCCATCTTTCTACTTACCGCACCATTTTATCTAGAATATCGACTGCTGATCGCTTCATTTTACACCACACCAGTAAATTTTGCCCACCCATGTTGAAGCAGATCCCTGCGACAAACATCATACTTTCCCAAGTGCAGTAACTGTTATTAAGAAGAAATTCGCAAGAGCTGAATTTTCGTACTGCATTTAAAGGAAATTTGCCTTTCCTTAAAACCATAAACTTACAGATGGTGGGCGTGTCCGACATTCCATTTTATGTGACACATCTAATAGTTACTTCTACCAATTAAAGATGACGTCAAGTCAACCTTATCGACTTGGTCTGGCCTCTTATTATGTTAACGTAAAAACGCAGAAGCCTTAGATCAGATAAAGCGTATCTTGTTGTCTAAGCATCAATGCGGGGGATTTATCGACTGATTCATTTATCGTTCTGTTGCTTTATATCACGCCGCGTAGTATGTGTCATGTAATTATAAATAATACAGGCTCAAACTTTATTGGGGACAAAAATGAGCTCAATGAATCGTCAAAGGTAGTAAAATGACAATTTTCTATCTCAAAACAGATTGTTTGGAAATTTAATCTCCCATCCGGTTCACACTTTAAAAGATTGTGGCTGCGGTAAAATCAATAAGGTGTGGTACTTGAAGCAAACATTAACAGAAGCATCGTTGATACGAAAATGTGCTAACGAGTTTGTCATGACTCGAGGCCATAATCCACTCAAGGCCAACCCGTTCAGGATTTCAGCTATTTAAAGTTGAATTTCTTATTTTGATGGTAATAATTTACGACATTTTACGACATATTATTGAACATCGTTACAAAAAAAAATGAAGTAGCAGTCAGAGTCAACCGCAATAGTAATAAATTACACAGTGTTATTATACGAAAACAATGTGCCCCCAAACCACTGGCATTTGAGACGTGTTATAATGGTCGATATTGTAATCGATGTTTTAATCGATATTGTAATGATATTTGGAAAAAGTCCTGGAAAAGAGCTAACTAAAATTTTTCATGAAACTTTTTGTACAAAATTCTGGTTTTGTGAATTTTGTGAAATTGAAAATTAGTCAATTTGAATAAAGCTAGACTATTCTAAAATCAATTTGGATGTAACTGGGATTATAAAATGAATTGCGGATTTGGTTATGCAAAATAGCGAACTGCCAGATTTCCCAAGGATTTCCTTAGGATTTCCCCCGGATTTCGCGCAGATTTTCTCCGGATTTGCCACGGATTTCTCTCAGATTTGCTCCGGACTTCATCCAGATTTGCCCCAGATTTGCTCCGGATTTCCCACGGATTTCCACCGGATTTACCCCGGATTTCCTCTGGATTTCCGCCATAATTCCTCCGGATTTCTCTATGATTTCCTCCGGATTTTTTCAGGATTTCCCCAGAATTTCCTCCGGATTTCCCCCAGATTTCCCTCAGATTTTCCCTGGATTTTCTCCAGATTTTCTCCAGATTTTCTCCAGATTTACCCTAGATTTGCCCCAGATTTCCCCCGATATCCCAGATTTCTCCCGGATTTAACCACGATTTTACCCAGATTTCCCCCGGATTTCCTACAGATTTTCCCCGATATCCCCTGGATTTTTCCCATATTTCCCTCGATATCCCCTGGATTTCCCTCCAGATTTTCCTCGGATTTTCCCAGGTTTGTTTTAACAGAAGTAAACCACTTCTCAACAGGTTGATATAATCGTTTGTTTGATTGAGGAAAATGTGATTCAAATGTTAGTGTCGCAAGTGTTTTTGACAAAACAGCTAATTTGAATGGAACTAAGCCTTTTTTCAAGATATTGAAATACATCTTGGTTTGTTTTACGAAAATGGGTTTCAAGTATGACTTCACAATTTGATTGTGGAAAATTCGTAATTTAATAGAACTAAACTATTTGTCAAACTTAATATGTTTCACTCTGAAAGTTTTATTCTATTTTGGCTTCCCATTGTGATTCTGGATTCTACTTATCTTAACCATTTCTCAACTATTAAGACATTTCTCAACAGATTTGAATGGACTTTGAATGTAAGAAGGTTGTAGGCTTTATGAAATGGCCATTTTGTACGGAACTAAGCCGTTCGGTATATTTAATTAACTGAAAGATAAGATAATAAACCGAATTTCCACCGAGGTCTCTCATTAAATAAAACTTAGAGCAATTTATGGAATCTGCACATTTCTCAAATCATATTTTGCAAAAATAACATATTATGATACATATTTTAAAATTCTCGGAATAAAGGTTATTTGGTATAAAATCTTGCCAAATGAGATCTTCTTGGTTCTTGATTATTAAATCGAAACTTGCAAAATTTTATTTTACAAACTCTTTGTGGCTGTTTTTCAAATCGTATATGCTGCTTTATAAATACAGGGTGTCCTTTCGAAAGGTTTACACTTTATTTGCCGCCATTTAGGCGAATATTGTTATTGACAGTTCATACTTGTTAGTCGTGAAGTAACACGTGGCAAATTAATCATGGAAAATTATTCGATTGAACAATGCGTTTTAATAGCGAAAATCGTTTACACAAGTCAATCATCAATTACATTAACATTAAGAAAATTACGTGAAAGGTTCGGAAGGAATATGGTCTCTTCAAAGCCCCCAATTTACCGGATTATCAAAGAGTTTGAAGAAAAGGGATCTGGGGCTTGGACGTCGAAGATCAACATTTACCAATATTTTACAAAAAAATTTGGATTTATTCTCGCATATCAAGAGATCATTTGTGGCGCGGTACATATGCAAATAATATGCCATTGCTTATAAATGACAATCCGGATTCTTTTGAAACATTAACCCGTTGCCGCACACTTTTAAATTGGCGACCGTGCTCAGAAACAATGTTTTTGTTTTCAATTGTTTATGACTGCCATATGAAATTGAGCGTAATTTTTTTTTGGAAGTGAAAATTATCACATTTTCTCACAGTATTTCTATGGAAACTCTCGACGGTCATAGCCGTCATTTGCTCACCACAACATTTTTTTCTCTTCGTTGAACAAATGACGGCTATAGCTAATTTTCACGTAAGTGGACATGTAAACAAATAAAACAGCCGGCTCTCGGCAGTAGAGAATCCACAAATAATTCATCAAGCACGGTGTGCATTTTGGATTGTAGGGGTCATTGGACCATATTTTTACGAAAATCCGAATGGCTCATTGGTTATATTCACTGGCGAACGTCATCGTGATACAAGGAACTTTTTTAGACTAGAATTACATGTCAATGGTTTTGTGAACATGTGGTTCCAGCAGAACAGTGTCACATGCCATACTGCTACCATGAAATTGTTACAAGAAATGAATCTGCAACAGTTAATTTAGAAATCTGGTGATGTGGATTGGTCTCCACAGTCACCCGATTTAACTTGCCTCGGCTTCGTTTTATGGGCTTATCTTAAAAGTAAGGTTTTTGCAAATAAACCAGATAATATGGAACAACTTAAAAGGAACATTAGAGAAGAAATTAACATGATAAAAGGTGAAATGTATGAAAAAGTGATGAAAAATGTAATCAAAAGATCCCGCATGTTTAAAACCAATAGCGGCGATCATTTGGCAGACATTGTTTTTCATACATGTAAGTGTACCAATTGCGGATCGCTATTTATGAATTAAGGGTTGCACAGTTTCTACATTAATTGTTGTATTTATATATAGACAAAGTTTTTGGCTTTTACCAAGTTTGATCAATTTTTTCATAATTTAATTTATAAAAAATTACAATTTTTATATGTATAACCCAGATTTACACAAAAAACTGAATTTATTCCAAGGTCCCCAATGTGGATCGCCTTAAAAACTAAATTTCCTAATGCGGATCGTTTGCTGTCCCATAAGTGGATCTCATAAGGAGTTCATGCTTTATTTTATAAAAACGAATAATTTTAAGAGAAAAACCTGTTTATTATAAATAACAATAAGATTTAATTAAAATGAAAAGTAATAAATAAAATAATTAAGCAAGCTCCATGCTTACATACTTAAATAAAAATAAAATAACAGAAACATTATCAAAAATAAACTTCATAGAGTCTTTAAAAACTAAAATAAAATAGGTAATTGTAAATCACATAAAAAGTAAATTGAAACTATCAAAGTAATTCACATAATATATTTTGTGTAATCTAATTTTTATCATGCATCGATTTAATTTCTGCGACGGAATAAACCCCTCTCGCATTAATTAATGTTGGTTCTGTTATGGTCGGGATTACATCGCTCTTTTTGTACCAGCATACGTCTTTTTTGTCCGGCCAATTCCAATTATTGCCTGACATACACATCGCCTTTACAAGATACCCATCTTTCTTTGTTTCTTCTACAATACCAGGAAAAAATTCACCCTCATAATTTACTATCACATAATGACGAATTTTGAATTCGCGCTCATCTGATGGCTCTCTTCTTTCCTCTTCTTCAGACTTTGCAGATTCCGTAAATTGACCCTGAACATTTTCCCTTTCTTCTATCCGTTTTCGTTTTCTTTCTTCCTTTTCATTCTGGTCTCTTTTGAGGATACAACCGCAGGTATTTTCCTGTTTTTTAATGTTTGTAGATTCAACAGGTGAAGGCCAAATAAGATTTTTCTTAAATGGAGTCGGAAGATTATCATTAATTAAATCAAACAGGGGTTTGGGACTCATTGATTACCGTCACTGATCCATCGGGTCCATATTTAATATTAAATCAGTGTTGTTTCCCAACAGTGCATCAAAATCAACTTCCATATCGTCCATATTTGATATATTATTGTATAAATTTCTTTCTGTAATACTCAAGTAAGTAGCTTCTTTCGGTTCACCAATAGAATCATTCGAGATGGTTCCACTTTTTAGATCATTTCAATATTGGAATAATGAAGTATCTTCTTTGACACCGGTCCAGCAATTTTCAAAAAAAATTTCGAATGAGTTTAATTTCTCAATCGCTATGTATTTTTAAAGATAGTCGAGGGTTAAATGTAGTGAGTCGCTTTCCTTTTTGTCAACAAGAGGATTTTCAAAGTCTATGTTTTCCTTTGGTTGAAATTTGTTTAATAGCTTTTGGTAATTTATGGCATTTTCGTCAAGAGAACATAACCCGTACGCTTTGAAGCCGTTCCTTAAATTGTTCTCGAAGCTTTCGTTGTTTAAAATTGATGAAAGCAACGGTGCAAAGTCTTCTCGGCGCATTCGCGCGCCATTTTTTCCCATCCGCCATTTATTAACCGCTTCTCTCCAGTTTTGTTTTAATGGATGAAAGTAAGCAAAATCCATCGGTTGTAATATAGACGTGGAATTGGGTGGCGATCAATATGATTTTCTTCGCATTACAGAATTGATTCAAATTCAGCGTCATGTCTGATGTGTGGCCATCGACGAAAAGGACAATCGGAAATTTAATTTGTTTGGTTATTATCCACGGGTAGAAAATATTGGCTATATATTTAAAGAATAATTCTCCCGTCATCCAATCGGAATCGCTTCTTCCGATTCCCCAACTGGCTGACATGCTTTTGTGTACGTTAAAAGGGATCCTCTTGTAAGGTACAACCACCATCGGTGGGCCAAGTTTCCCTAGCGCATTACCCATTATTAGCGTTGTGACATTTTCTTTTTCATCTTTTTCATCATTGGCTACTAAAGAATATACTGACTTCTGTCCTTTGGTAACCAACACGGAATTTTCTTTTGGACTTAAGAAAAAATGCCGTTTCGTCGCAGTTAAAAATGCGTTCGGGATCATCGAAAATAGAGAGGTAGCTATTCTTTTCAATGTATGATCGGATTTCTGTGAACCATTCTCTTAATTTGGTTTCTGTCACTTGTGCACGACTCTTAATTAAATATTGTGCCACTCTCTTGGATACAGAAGGATTTATTTTTAAAACCCCTTCGTACCAGTGCTGACCTACATATATAGAGAAATCCTTATATAAGTAAGTTTAATTTACATGTATGTACTAATGAAGATTGATTTACTTACCTGGCCTACCATTTCGAAATTTGTACGAAATTTGTAAATATTTCGCAAGTGCTCCTTATATGCTTGGTGCTCCTTGTTTTATATCAACATTTAATTTTTTTTAAAATGGTTATATAAAGTGGTTTTAGGCACTTTAAATGTTTTACTGGCCGTGTGAACCGTCACACCATTATTCACAGCGAACAGAGAATTTTTTAATGAATCTACAATATTCCTTACTTCAACTTTTGTGGGTGCCATTTTTTTCCTGTTGAACTATTGTCTAGCAGCAAAAAATTTAAAAATTAAGTTTTTACCGAGATCTTCATTCAGTAGCAAAAAAACTCATAGAAGCACCTAATTCGGATCGCGCGGTCCACATTTGAGACATCAATGCATTTTTTTAAACAAACAAATCTTTATTAATTTTATTTAATAAACATGACATACAAATTAATATTAATTAAAAATACCAACAGAAATAAGCTGCTCTAAATTGGATCTACAATTTTTATTGATTAACATTCCTGTCTAATATGAAAGTTATTTGTAAGTTTAATCAAGTTCATTTTCTAAAAACAAGAAAAAAATTTAGAAAAACCTAGATCCAAATTAGCTCATCTTACAAAAACATACGTCTGTTATAAACTATAAATAAATTTTGTAGACTTACTGAAGTAGTTAATATAATAAATTTGAATTTAAAATTGTAAGGATATGAACTTAAATTGGATCGCCCGATCCGCAATTGGGCAAGTATGAAAACATCATGTACATAATGTGGATCTACTTAAGTTATACTTAATTGTCATTTTTTTATTAAAAACAACAGTTTTTATGGTTGATTAACAAACATTTACTTACCTTTAATTACTAATAAACCACTAGAAAATAAATTAAACCGGCCTAAAACCTTATTTTGCTAATGCACATTCCTTAAGAAAAACTTAATAAAATGTCAGTTAGACCATTTGATGTTGCACCTGCGCGATCCGTTGAATAACTGAATGATACAACTAATATACGTACAAAAATTATCCCGCCAAAAAACTAATACAAGCAAAATAACATTTGAATTTATATTTCTTGATACTCTATACATTTATAAACCAAATATTTTTCTTATTTTGAACAAAATCCTATTAGACGATCTACAATTGGTACAACGATCCACTTTATGGACGTTTACCTCATTGCTAAACATTAAATAAACGATCTGTTAACATTAACCTCTTTTTTATGTAAAAAAATTTATAAGCAAAAAAAGTAGCATATCTTTCAGCTGAACACCCTGTGTATTTCCTTGAGACAGCTGTCATTTAACATTTTTACGCGACAAATAAATATAATTTTTTTAAAACTAAGGCAGCCAACTAAGATATAAAAAATATATTTTGTAAATATAATTATTTAGTAAATTTTGATTAGTCACGTCTCATGTGATACGACTACGGGAATAGAGGCCAGTATTTAATTAAAATTTCTGCGTTAATCAATTGATTTTAGGAAAATATGGTTTAGTTTTATAAAATTTCTGTTGGGTTCTGTACCAAATGACCTACATATTTTTCTTCGGTATCGAACAATCTTAGTTTTTTACAACCATTGACTTCAATATAAGAGCATTAAAAATTTAGAAACAACAATAATTTCCAGACATTAAATTCTCTATAAAAATGGATTAAGTCGATTTATTGGTTCTACTAAAAATAAATAATTTACGATGACAATAAATGGATTCGTCTTTCGAGTTTTATAAGAAAATATATACGTAACACTAAATCCTAAAAGTGAAAAAGGCAAATTGCCAAGGACAAAGTTATATATTAAATATTATTATTTCCTATAGCTTGACATAAAACATTTAAATCTTTTATTGTCGGTTTATTTTATAACAACAATAAATAAATAATTTTGTGATTTAGTGTGTTTAGCTATTTAGAGAGAGATTAAGAAAGTTTATTTGAGGAAGTTTACCTTATAAATTTTAGAACTTCATAGTTTTTTTATGTATGCTCTCGGCAAAATTTATCTGTTATTGTAGATGATATTTATTAGCGTCGAGATTTGCAAACACAATTTTCTTAGAAATTTTTTTCTTTTTTACGACCGCATTTCAAAAAAAGTTCGTATTGTTGCAGACTAGACATGGAATTTTAGACTATATACATCGGGTGGTCCACTTAAATAAATATGAACTTGATACATTTCAATTATATTTTTATATCTCGACTTTGAAAACATTTCAAAATTCCACGACTACTATAAATTCGAAAAATTATTTATATTTTCAATATGGGAAATCATAATCAAACTCCGTCATAATTATTATAACGACCAATAAAGAAAAATGAGTAAAATCGCTCTTATGTATTTTTAAGGCAGAAGAATTGTCTATCCAATCAAAAATTATTACAAAAGTTTTTTTTATAGTTCAGTAGTAAACGATTTTTATTATATTTTAATTAAGCTAATTTCAGTTTATCTCTGAATAGAATTCTGACGTCGTCTAATGGAAGATCCAATTTTTTCGAAATTAGTCCATAATTTAATCGATATAAATTTTATTAGAATTTTATTTGACTTTTGGATTTAATATCATGGAACTCGTAAGTTTATTACATTTCATGATATTTACGTATATAATTTATATGTACAAATTATTACTACCCACCGACTCGAATTGTATTATGAAATTATGAATTAAATTAGGAAAATGTTTCACCAAGTACGTCATCAAGAAATTATAAAACAAATAAAGAGTTAGTTAGTAATGTAATAGTAAAAAATATAGTTTTGGCTTCTCAACCTCGTGCTTTACGTATTCTTCCCCGCGCACTACCTTTTTGTACGTAATTTTTTTTTTTATTAAATTAATAAATACATTTTTGATTTATGTCTTGTTGATGAACAGTTTTTCTACATACTATACAAGCAAATTTAGGTCAATCATCCATAATTTTCTCTAAATCACTTCACATTGCCAACAGAATTTTTTTTTGTATTATTTAAATATTTCGTATATACTACACCGCCACCAACACCGTTCCCTTAATCATATCATTTGCTTAATTTTTATTGATATCAACAATGTAATGTGTTCAAGTTGTCTAATATTATACATTTTCATACACAGAGTGGTCCTTTTAAAATGAAACAGTCTGAACAACTTTGAAAATATTTATTTTTTAAAGAAAAAAGCCTCGAACCCCCTAACGAAATTGATTTTTTTGAGAAATACAGTTTTTAACATTAAAATCATAAGGTGGGGCTAATATTTTTCAAATGGCCTTAGAGTTCGTTACTGTACTAGACGAAAATTCTATGTCAAACGAGAATTGATAAAATTTGAGAACTAAAATATTGAAAATTGCTGGCGTAAAATACACATACACACACACACCATCTGTCCTATTTCAGAAAATTTAATATTTTGAAAGATATTCGGGTGCTCAATTTAAATAGAACACCCTGTATAGAGAATGAGCGCATATTATGTTATGCCTAAATATGAATAAAAAATAGATCAAAAGAAGTTACTTGAAATATTTTATAAAATGATTGACATGTGAATATTAACTTAATTTAAAAATACATAAATTAAATTGTTATTTATAAAAAAGGAATTCACAACATTTTTTTAGTACCTTGAATTAATTTCCGAGGTTTTACGCACAGAGCAATTTGATAAATGAAAATGAGGTGTTGGTTGCAGGTTTCTAAAAAGAATTGAAAAATTTAGTTAACACCCCAAAATTTAGTTGTTCGCACTTAAAGTGTTGATTCTGTTTTTAGAGTAGGCATGTTGAACTCAATTAATATTATATCGGCTTCTCCAACCGTTTTTATAAAATGTTCTTCCAGAATCGTGTGGTTTAGTACTGTCTGTTTTAAACGGAATCCGTCAAAACTCACTGGGGTATCTTTTTAACTGACTTAATGGTCTAGGTCCAAAATCATTTTTTGATATTTTGAAGGTCACCGTGCTCAAGAAAGCAAAAATGTATCTAGTAGACCTACGAAATTCGAAAAATCCGCGTAAAATGCAAGAAAACACGAAGCTGCACAGTATTTCTGCTTTTCCTTAGTGCTTTTTACGGTTGGTTTACAGAAGTATTCTAAGAATATTTCTTCTTCTTTATACATAAATAAATTTCAGGAAAATCAATAAACTTTTAATTTCTTGATATCAAACTTTAAATAAGAGTGCCTTTTAAAATTATAGCTAATTTATGAATGAATTAAGTATGATGGCTTTTGTAGTAACTTCTAAAGATGTAAGACACGTACATATTCTGTGATAAGTAATATGCTACCAGCGCCGAAACGGTTGATTCTGAACTTAAGTGCTCAGTACAAACTTGTTGCTTTTCCTAGGCGTTTAAGGCGATATTAGTTAAAAATTACTTCCAGCGCAAAGACGGCAATTTTTAGAACTAACGTGCTTCAGTTAAATATAAAGCATTATTCTACACCTCCAATAATATACCGTGTGTACGGCACGTATTTTTTCTATAATAAACTACAATTAATAATATGCGCTGGTGGCAACCAGCGTCAAAATGGAGACTTTGTGAATTATAGTATTTCAGTTAAATTTTGAAAATTCTTCCAAAACTTCAATCAATCAAATGATTGATGAGACAGCTGATGTGCCACATCATTAAATCACTAATAAAAGTGCACCTCCAGCGCCAAGGGGGCAGTGTTGAGTACTATACTAGCGCCTTAGTGGTGGATATGTGAATTAAATTGTTGATAAAAAATTGTTGTCTGTTCCGACATCTTTTAAAAGATACGAGGGCAAATCAAAAAGTCTTGCAATATCATATGAAAAAAAAGAGTGAGAGAGACAGCAATATTTTTATTTTTCGACATAATCTCCTTTAAGGTTTATACATTTGTCACATCGATCAATTAACTTACCTAAACCCTCTAAAAAAAAAGATTTCTTTTGCTCCATAAAATATTCATTTACAACAGACTGTACTTCATAGTCACTGGAAAATTTCCGGCCCCTTAGTGTTTTTTTCAAATTGGGAAAGAGAAGTAGTCACTGGGTGCCAAGTCTAGACTGTACGGTGGATGCGGAATTTCCACGAAGCCGCAGTCCTTTAATGCAGCTTGAGCAATATTAGCCTTGCGCACTGGTGTATTGTCGTGAAGAAGCAAGATTTTTTTCCTAACTTTCCTTGGCCGTTTTTCCCGGATCGCTTTTTTCAATTTTCGCAAAACCTCTGCGTAATATATGCCTGTGATTGTGGTTTTCGGTGGCATATAATCGATTATCAAAATTCCTTCAGCATCCCAAAAAATTGTTGCCAAAACCTTACCAGCAGACGGTTGAGTTTTGAATTTCTTTGGTGGTGGTTCACTACGTTTAATCCATTGCATCGATTCTTGTTTGGATTCCAGATCCCAGTGATGAAGCCATGTTTCATCGCCTGTTATTATGTTACCCAAGAAATTTTCTGGATCTGCTTTGTACATATCTAAAATCGCCTTTGAAGTTTAAACACGCATTTTTTTTTGTTCAGCATTCAACAAACGGGGAACCCATCGCGCACTTACTTTCGACATGTGAAGGTGGTCATGTAATATAGTATATGTGGTACCGTATGAAAGAGAAAGTCTCCACGCTAACCGCGGAACAGAAATACGCCGGTCCTCCAATACAATAGAATCAGCCAAAATTACGTTTTCATGGCTAATAGCATCTGCTGGCCGACCCGAGCGGTTATCGTCTTATAATGACTCCCAACCACTTTTGAATAATTTTACCCACTTTGTTACTGTGGCATATGATGGTGCAGATTCGCCGTAAACTTTTGATATATAGTTGAATATATAAATTGCATTTCGTCCATCTTTATAGAAAAATTTAGTAACGGCGCGATATTCAATTTCATTCATTTTAAGAAAAATTCAAAACACATGTTACTAAATTGACAAAAACAAACGAACCGTAAAATTTACATCGAAATGTTCTTCTAGAAGTTTCATCGTGACAAAAAATGGTTTTGAAAAATATATTGTTGTCTCACTCACTCGTTTTTTTCATATGATATTGCAAGACTTTTTGATATACCCTCGTATCTCACATTACTATAGGAGAATAGTAGATACGTATCATCATTATGCGCCATAGTAGATGTTTTAATTACTAAGGTACTCTAAACCTTTCACACCGTTTCGTTTGGCGCTGTTGCCAAATTATTCAATTTGTGGTATATATATGTGTCGTACGTCATTGGAAAGGTGTTTAAAAGTCACTTATTTAACTGAAGCAGAATAGTATTTAAACTACCGGTATAGCGCTTTTCCGTTTTGGTGGTGGTACCCAATTAGTCGTGTATTTTAATTTTATTATAAACCATAGCATAACTAGAAAAAATGCATCAATTGCTAAACCTAGATGAAACCTTTAACTAGGAATTATTTTAAATTTAGCATTGATATTAGTGACTTGTACATTAAGCTGTCTATAATAAAAAAACGTTAATTGATAATAATCAATTCAATACAATACTACCGGTACTTTGGAAAAACTTTGTCACTTTGTCAGTAACATCGGCAGTGGTATAATTCCTTAATATTCGTATTACCCAGCAACTTTCGTCTTAGTGATACAACGGTCAGCTCGTTATAGTCGAGAAGTAAGTGCTTATAACGTCTTCTACTTTAGGTCTGCATATGCATTGACATTGATTAGTTATTTTGTATCTCTATAAGTAGGCTTTAGCTTGCTGTGTCCAGAGATTACTTGGCTCATCGAGCTCGTTAATTATAATTTCAATTTGAGTTTTTCTTCCATGTCAGAAAAGTAGTCAAATGTATGTCTGCCATTGACCGATTCTTTTCACCTTCTTTACCATAAGTCAATCGCCATTGCCTCCATTACCATTCTGTTTCTATATTGGTTATGTGTACTATCTGCAACATGTATAGATACATCTAGTGCGTTTGGATCACTTCTTCGTAGTTGGTACAAGTGCCCTTTCTTTTTGATTAGACTATCCACTGGGAGTATGCCGGCTAGAATTACAACAATGTCTTAGGAACTGTTCGGTAAGCCGTTGTTACTCATAGTAGGATATTCCTCTGAGCATACCATCCAGCCGCGGCATACGTAAATAGCGCCTCTACCACACCATTGTAAATTATGACTAGTGTTTTGTGATTTACTCCTCATACTTCTCTTGACGCTCTCGCCACAGAGTGGAACAGTTTCTTAGCATTTTCAAAGACTCGTAGCACGTGAGAAGTTACTCCCATACGTTCATGAAAGTCGTCATTGTTGGAGGTCAATAAGAGTCAAATTTGGCTTTTAACTGCATCGTCAGTGTTTTTTATTCAAGGACATTAAACATGTTTGTGTTAAGCACAATTTTTCAGACCAGAGGACTTTAAATAAATGCTAAGGCTAATTATTGCAAATGGGTAATTTTTTAGTAGCTCCCCCGTAACAGTTAGCAATATTATAGGTCTGTACGATTTCGAATAAAATCACTATTACAATCAATTCACCTGAATTCCACACCTTTGGAAAGTAGCCAAATTTCAAGTAACTGTTTAATAGTTTTATTTGCTGGGTCCGGTGATAGGCCCTGCGAGTTGAATTATTTCAGTGTTTAAGTTGTAAAATCCTGGTGACTTGTTTCGTTTAAAGCATTTTAGACCACTGATAACTTCTTCCTAAATACTTAAATTTGAAGTCTTCAGGAACCGTGGATGTCCGACTGCTGTTGGTAGTAATCTCAAGCATAGCTATATGTGAGTCAGTTTCATCTTGTGTTTCGTCCAGTAGAAGTAAGGTAAACAACTCAAACGTATGTCATGGACCTTTATTTCCATGTTCCCTGACATACCGTTGGGAACTGTTTTGCTTCGCTTTAAATACTTCACAGACTTACTTATTTCTTGTCCATCTAAAGAGTGACAATTTTAACTTTTTGCTACTTAATTTCTTTCGGTCTGGTAGACTCTTCTTAGCTTTGTAATGACAGCCTTCCAGATTGGCTGCCATTAGCAAAAAATAAAAAAATAATAGTATTATATTTAATAATGTTTAATAAAGTATTATTTTACAGCACGCCATGATTTCCGCCGTTCGCTTAGTGGTGGATGTAACAATGGCCATGGGGGTTGTGCTCTGACTGAGCTGTTCCGGATCACATTGGAACAACCCGTTCTGAATTGCAAAGAGAAACTAAAACAAGACAAACGTTCCGACACTCATTCTACCCACTTACCTCACTCCCTCAACTTACTCCAGTCCATCTCCACTCACTCGCTGCTCCGGTTTTTGAAAATTAAACGCATATTTAATTTTATATTTACAATCATATATTCACATTTATTCTAAAAAAAAATATCAATACACAAAAAAATGTAATAATAAGAAATAAAAGAAAATTTCAATACGATCATAAAAGATTAATCTTAACTAAGAATGGTAAAAAATTTAGAATGACACAAAAAACCAGAAATATTTATTAAGCAACATTTTTAAATTGTTTAATTTTGTAAAAAAAAAAGACGAACGGTACTCAAACGGCACAAAAAACGCATGCATATACTTATATGTAAACCAAAAGTTACCTGTCTTCTAGAACGTAGAAATAAAGGCGCTTTCCCCGCATTCGGGACACGGCATCTGGAACCAAACTAATTGTTTGCTATGTAGAAAGAAAAACAACAATGATTAATCAACTTAAACAAAAAATGTCACTTGGCAAAATTTTAATTTGAAGTAAAGAAAAAATAAATTTAAAAAAAAAAAAAAAAAGTTTTACTTAATAAGGAAAAGAAAACAAATTAAATAAATGTCTATAGAAACTAATGCATATGAGAAAGTGAATAAGAAAAAGAAAATTAAAAAAACTCAGACTCATAAAAACCCTGTCCTAGTGTCCGTCCCCGGCCTCGAACTTGACCATCGCTCGCTCGGCAGACTGGATGTGGATACCGTAGAGAACAACAGAATCACCGCCAAAATCTCCAGCAGGACATTTTTGTGGAACCCCAAGACTTCACCAAAACTAGAACACTGTTAATCGTCCGCCTTACTAGGACGCCGCCAAATACACCAGTTGCTTTATGTGCAGTTACATGTAATTTTCCACACCACACATGCAACCACACTCGATCTAATTTGATAGTTTTTAGGCAAAATATTGACGTTGCAATTTATATGCCATATGCTCAAATTATTGCACTTTATCGATTGACCAACTTGAACTATCTTTGTGCCGTATTAATTCACACTCGCTTGGCCGTATATCACATGGAGTTTATTTCAACAAAAAATTTTGGATATGTAACGGATTTTGGATATGTAACCACCCAACATTTTGGATATGTAACGGATAAACTCCAAAAACACTTTTGGGAAAAGAAAAAAAATTCATCACCTTCATGGGCGACTCACTTTTGATATCGTTGCTTTCGCATACTATACATATATCGTTTTTGCGGTACGTATAACTTTTGATGTCTTTAGTTTACGATCACTTCAAATGCTTTCACAAATCTTGATACAATTCAACGCGAACACTTTTCAAAGTTCCACTCCTTAATTAAATTAAATTTTGCTTTTGAATGCCACAAGGCTACACACCGAAAGATTAGTTTATAATGAGCGATACACAAAATTATTTTTGTATTCTTTACTAGAAGAGCAAAAACGAGTTCAATATTTTTTATATGTAAAAAATAGAACATACGCTAATGAAATAACAAAAAAATTATCGTATGATTTGCGGACTGTATATGGTGGGTGCATACACCAAAAATGCAAGTCATAATCGATAATATTACTTCGCCTAAAGAAACTATATTAATATCTGCAAACCTCGCAGGCGTAACATTAATCTAAATGGTATAATTTGGTTATAGCATCAGTCATTTAGACGTATTAGCAATGCTATATAATGTGCCACTAAAGTTGAAGTAAGATACTTGATGCGTCAATGGAACGCACGTTACAGCTTATGCATAGAACATCTAAGTTTCCGTTGTTTAGAGTTCAACACCACACGAGCATCAATTTCATCGATCGAATCAATTTCTGGAAGTAAGAAGCACCGTTCCAGGATCCGAACAACTGACTAGCAAATTGATCCCAGCCAGCTATCTTAATCACAAATCGGACTGTTCTGTGGCGAGTTTGATAACTCGAACGTAATGACTCTTTGGGCACTAGATGTTCAACTTTCTCGCACAACACCGAATTATCGAGCCCATCAAGGCTTCATTGACTATTGTTAGATCAATATTGAAGTCCCCATTAGACAAGAACATCGTTGGGTTTCCCTGCTTGTTTATTATGAAGAGGTCCTTCCTAGATCCTCTACGTTTCTTCCGTTTTCAACAATTAGGCGGTCACGCCATGTTTTAGCATTTAAGTCTCCAGGGATCACTATGTTTTGGGGTTACCCAATAAAGAGCTTATGATTGTGTCGATTTTGCACAGATGATACTTTATCGGTTCACTCTATTGGGCTGGGCGTATGTTGAAAGTAGGTAGAAGAAACTAACTTCCGATTGAATTTCAATACATGTGCAGTGGCTATCTCGAAACTGAATAAGCTTCACCATCTTCATGCCAACTATAGAATCCAATCCTGGGTACCCGGTTTCCCGGGAATGCCGAAATTTTTCCGGCATGGAAAACCGTTTCTGATATCAGCCAAATACCCGGTTTTCGAGTCTATTAAAAAAAAAAAAAATCCATTCAGTCGTTAAAAAAAAAAACAAAGTAACGTTGCAACAAAACGTATTAAAAAAAAAGAAAAAAATTAAAAAAAAATTTATTTCCAATATTACATTTACACAACTACGAAAAAGAGACGACAGAAATACGAAAAAATTGGCTTGTGTCAGAGAATTAAAACACCAAAAATTTTCTTTTCCACACTTACACAAACCGGACAAGTGGTGCAGCGGTTAAAGCTTCGCGAGGCCCGGGAGGTACTTGGACCGGGAGGTACTGGGTTCGAATCCCATCATAGGCTAGATGCAATTCAAATTTTCATCATCGATTACAATCGGTGATGTTAATAAATACAACTAATACCCTCTGATACAGTGCAGGATTCAGCGTCGACCCACCGTCCATGTACATGTTGACATGGAGCTTGCAATGTGCAGGTGGTATACTGTAGTTGTGTGAGTAGGTGAATAGGTGAATGGGTTAATGATGTGGCGTGAATGAGTGGTATCACAATGTGCCAAAAATGTCCTAAGTGTCAACTACTGAAACTTAACCTACACTTATACAACTACGAAAAAGAGACACTTGTCTCAGAAAATAAAAACACACATTTTAAAAATTTTTCTTTTCTACTCTTACACTTACACAACTACAAAAACGTTCAAACGTCAAAAGGTGGTGAGTGAGCTGAGAGAAGCTTACATCAATAATTTATTTTAAAATTTACATTGAATCAGATTTGAACTGACAGTAGTAAGACCCCCATTAACCCAGACATATCTACAAACGCCAAATTTGAGTTGTGCAGCCAACTACTCATTCAAAAAACTCCAGTGTGGGAGTATTTTTATCGTGACACTTCAGGTGAGTGTGCCAAGTGCAAGTAATGTGAAAAATATTGAAGACATCAGGTGGAACAACAAGTTCTTTCCATAAATCGATTCACAATATTGTTATAATTATCGATTCACAATATTGTTACAAAACCTGTGAAGAGACCCGCACCTGAAAGTACAACACCAGCAGCACCAGAAAAGCGATTACAAAAAACATAGATTACAAACTACTTCACTGTTCGTGCTGACAACTCCCTCGAAGCTGTACTAGATCGTATGACGGCTAGCGATGGTTGACCATTCAAAATATTTATAACATCAGTCGAGATGCGGAAATTACTGATGGCTCGTGGTTTTGATATACCAAAATCGGCTACTACAATTCGAGGCATGGTAAATGCAATATGGGAAAATTCTGTAGTATCAAACTCATTGAAGAAAGGCTGGATCTTTTTTGGATTAAACTTACACAGACATTGTTTGCATTACGACGGATGAATTACTTTCAGTTTTATGTGGGCAGCAACTATGCTTGGCACATGCTATCCATCTAGGAGTTTTGGATGTCCTTTACAGAAAACCTAAATCCGTACCAAATGAAGAAGTGAATGATAATGACGATGACTGCGACTGCGATTCAGGTGATGAAGATGGAGAAGATCAAGATGATGGATTTCAAATTGTTTGCACCGAAGATGAGAATTAGAAGAACTGGTAGATAAGCTGTATCCATTGATACGTAAAGTAAGAACTATAGTGAATTTGGTTCGCCGATCACCAACAAAAACGATGACATTCTTCAAAAATTCGTTAAAGAAGAATTTCGAAAACAAATTAAATAATTGATTGACGTAAAGACACGATGGAACAGGCCTTTATCTTATGCTAGAACGTTTTTATAAAGTAAAAAATAGCATTTTAAAATCGTTAATCGATGTCAACAATTCAACAATTTCGTTTGAAGAAAATGAATGGGACATGATTAATATTTTGGTGACAATGCTTGCACCTATAAAGTTAGCTGCGGAAGCATTATGTTGCCGTGATGCAACATTAATATCAGCTGATGCAACCATTTCCTTCATGATCGATAATTTGGGCAGCAATGAATTGGCTCTTCAAATGAAGGAATCGCTTTCCCTCCGAATGAATGAACGGCAAACTAATGCAGCGAGTTTGCTGCAATATTTGCATACATGCAAACAAGATTATGGCTTTGGATAATTAGAGTTAGACACTCCATTAAAGTTTTCTGAATCTTACTCAGAAAATGATGTAGTTGTTGACGAAATTGGATTGTCTTTGAAAGAAAAACTCGTTAGGGCAATTCACTAGGAAGTCAATTCCACGATTACTCCGCAATTAAGAACCAAAAATATTATAACTAATATTATAAAAAAAAATTGGCTATTTTTGAAGTTGAGGGTAATCGTGGGAAGAATCTGTATAGATGCTATGATAGCCTTAATTCAATACGATCTACCAGCGTGGAATCAGAGCGCGTGTTTTCTGTTTGTGGAAAAATTGCCACCAAAATTCGGTCACGGCTAAACGACAAATGTTTGGATATTTTGTGCTTCCTCAGATCACATTTTAAAATGGAAGCAGGAAAGTAAAGGGGAACTTGGAAGCAAAATATAAAAATATATTCTTCCGATTTCGAATTTATTTGTTATGGAATTTAG